>JAZFAV010000019.1:6337500-7605000 GCA_037954035.1 Rosalia funebris | reverse complement strand
TATAATATTGTTTTTTAGTCCCAAAGTGTCCGTGGTTTATTTTTGTATACTCTCTCTTCTAGGTAACCACAGAGAAAGAAATGGGGCGCCGTTAAGTCGGGCGATCTTGAAGGCCGGTTCAGGTCGCAGTTTCGAGAAATTATTCAGTTAGGAAACACCTGCCTAACAGTGTGGCATGTGGCAGAGTTGTGCTGAAACCATAAATTCTCAAGGTTTTGTAAAGCTGGAACTAAAAATCCTCTGATCATTAATTGCTAACGCCGCGCGCTGACTGTCATTGCGTCATCTTCGTTATCCTCAAAAAATATGGCGCAATCACTCTAGTTGAAGTCATTTCACACCAAACACATGAATTGAGCACAACTCTTTCTCTTGAATTATTCGATAATTTTCAGTGGCCCACTATCGCATATTCTGTTCATTAACATGTCCGTTCAGATGAGAGTGTGCCTCGTCACTCAATTAATTGATGCATAAAATTAGGATTTTATGCAGCTAATTGTTGAAGAACTACGCTATACTGTAGACGCTGTTGCCGATCGCGAGGCGTAATTTCATTAACTGGCTGTATTTCGTAAAGGAATCATTGCAAATCAAGTTTCAATGCCGGTCTCAGGCTAGTCCTAGCAGTGGCGGCTCGTGGTATCCATATTAGGGTAGGCGATAGCGGCGTATGAGCTTCATCAACCCTTAAAAATAGCGCCGCAGGCGAAAATTTTTCAATTTTCAATTTCAAGGTCACGCGTTTTCCTGGTACTTCAGAATTTCAATGATTGAATTTCATTTATACAAAAATATAGACTTTCACAAGAATTTTTGAACTTAATACCTCTTTGTTATTCGTGAATAATAATAGTTATTGTGGGTATAAATAAATTGGAATAAACGAAATATATTTATTGAGTATTATACCTATATTATGTAAATTGGGTTAGCAACAATACATTATTTTAGGGCGCTTTAGGGTATAGGCCTCCTCCTCCACTCACAGCCTTCCTTAACCATCGCCATTATTGACTGACAATTACAAAGTGGATACCTACTACTTTTTATAATTTAAATTAATGCGCCTATCTTTAATTAATGAAAATTTGTTAATTATATTTTCCGTGAAGTCATCAGATTTCTGAAGTGTGCTAAATAATTCCTTTTCAATTGAAATAAGTGCAAGCGACGATAAACGTTCATTCTTCATAGAGTTCTGACTATGCTTTTTAATACGTTTTAAACAAAAAAAATTTCTTTCAACCGATGTACTTGTTGCTGGAATTGTAGCAATTAAAACAATAAGTTTAAAAACCTCTGGAAATATTTCTCGAAATTCATATTCCACAAAATATTTTAACATTGACTCGATATTTAATGTTTCAAATTGATAATCACAATAGGTATATAACCCAATATCCCCAATAATGTCACGGCTTATTCACTGCGAAGGCGTCTTCGGATCTGCCGAAGAACGCCGATCTACTTCAGGGGCCGATTGCATTCGCGTTCAACTGCTTTATTTAAAGAGTATAATTGGCTGCAGACGTCTGAGCTGCGATTATTTTGCCATTACAACAACGCTGTTTGTCGTCTTACCGACATCTGGTTGACATGTTAGCTATCGATTTTCAGGCGGTGGGATGGAGAACCGAGCCTGGTCTGGTTGTTCCGTTTAGGAATAAAATGATTTAATTCGGTGTAGCGCGGCGCCGTGCGGACTGCGGTGGTATATATAAAGGGTGTTTACGGCACCAGCGCCGCCGACGGCGATAGATAATTTAATTAGTATAAAGTAGTTATTATTAATTATATTAAATATTTCTGTATTATCAGGGACGTTAACAGTTCATTGTAATTGCGCTGTTATGAGAAATGACATAAAATTTTAAAGGTAGGCGGCGCCTACCTTGTCTATACCCCGACGAGCCGCCACTGAGTCCTAGCCAATTCCGGTTAATTTTATTGTCTTCTAGTTGAAGTTGAAGGATCGTCATTTACCTTCTCCCTTTCTCTCTTACTCACTTGATAATCTACGGGTTTCTAGCTGAACGTTCTACCTATTTTAGAGCGATCTCTCTTCCCGTTTGTCGAAATACAGCGACAACATTACGAATAGTTTTTTAGTGGGCGAATCTCTGGGACTAAAATGTGCTTTCGGTACTAACGCTGGGGTAAAATTATGCATTTCTGATTAAAAAACAAAATTCGACAATCTTTGTGCGTTAGGTGCTCCATTATGAATCTGCCAAGTTTTCTGTACAATTCTTAAAACAAATTAAAAAATAAGAAAAAAGTAGAAGCAATTAAAATGTGTACCTACTTTTGGCCCACCCTTTATATGTATGTATCGAATATTTTGGAATATAAAAATATATTTATTTTATGTTATATTTTTGCTTAATAAAAATGGTATGGAATTAACATGTTCTTTTTGTTATAGCCTTGTACAAGATTCAACTAGTTCATACATGCTACTCTACCAAATTTAGTAGATTATATCGTGAATAAATTCATATTTCTTAAATAGAGAATACACAAAAAATAAACGTTTTATATATAGGAAATAAAAAAAATAAATAAAAATAAAATATACCTCATAGTCATCTGTCAAATTTACACTTATTCATAGTCGTCCTCCAATCAGAAATTGAACTGAACAAAACTTCTCTGTCACTTCTGTTCATAATCTGTTAACGTCTAAAACAAGTGAACAGATTCTGTTCACTTGTTTATGTGATTTTGACATTATTGATTTCGGCAAACAAACACAATCAGAAATTGTTCATTTTAAGCTACAAATGGAGGACGCTTCTTGTACGAGAGGGTACCAAAAAAAATATCGAGATTTATTTAAATTTCTTTACGATAACTAGAGCTGGATAATCGTATATGTGGCTTGCGTATGGGAAGGTGTAGCGGGGGCCTCGAGCACGTGACGCGGAGTTCAATTCACGCTGTAAACAAACTAGGTAAGTATCACAAAACACTCGATTTGTGCTAGGTATCCAGTTACTGTTTAACATTGAGACCGTGTGCGTCTGCTTTGCGAAGGAACTAACGATCACTTTGCGATCGTAATTACATACATAATTTGTACAGCGTACGTGCATTACAAAAAAATTTCCACATTGCCAAAGGCAAAAAAAACGGTCGCTTGCCGACAATGTGAATAAGTGTATTCGGGACATTCCAGATTTGATGTATGATGGGGCGAAAATAGTATGTAAAGTTTTTGAAAAAGATTTATTGTGTTGGAATAAGAGATATTGCAAAAAGCATATAAATAGTAATAAAAAGGCATATAAACGGAACATATTAATATAAAAAAGGGCGTGCCACGGAAAACGGAGTTTATTTTTGATATACTTTTTATGTTAATTACCTGTCATTTACCACTTACATTACTTGACACCCTAGCATTTAAGTATTTTTGGAAGAAATACAATCCTAAGTACCCATTACCGACTAGGGCTACAATGCGCAGCTATGTACCATCTGCACGTGAAAAAGTGAAAAGTCAGATTAAATCTGAATTAAAAAATCAACCGCTTTGGTTGTGTATTGACGAGACAACAGACTGTAAAAGAAATTATTTTACATGTTATGGCACGTGTACTTAATCCTTATAAATTGGCATTGCCACTGTTACTAGCTAGCAAAGACTAAAGGACCGTACTAGTGCAACAATTAGGGATGTGGTTCTGAATACGTTACAACACTTTGAACTCCCAGTAAGTCAACTATTAATATTTATGAGCGACAATGCTTGCGGTAGATCGTTCTTTTAAAAAACACGGTAGTAATTTTTTTATATATCACGTGTAAAGTGAATGACTTTATCTCGTGGCAGAAACTATTCGAAATTGTTTTCTAGAAGTAGATGCTGTAAGAGCGAACACAAAAAAGTTTTTCTCAAATCTCCCAAACGAATTAGCGAATTTCGAAGACAATGTCCTGATTCCTACACCAGCAGGGCCGATTATTACACGATGGGAGGCAGTTTCATACTATTCTAAATATTACCAACAATTAAAAACAGTTATTTTTCAATTCAATCCTGAGGACGCCGTAGCTATTAAGGAAAGTCAGTCAATATTTCAAGATATTTCAGTTGAAACCGATGTACATGTTATTCGTGCGTTGTCGATAAAGGAGTCACTACAATAGTGGACGATGTGAATAATCTGCTACAGGCTGCAAATGACGACGCAAAAACCTCACGCGTTTTAGAAAAATTTAATAGTGTGTTAACGAAAAATTCAGATTTTGCCACATTAAGACAAATTTGTAATAGTGTATCAACACATCCTTTAACTTTGTTAGAAAGCATTTTAATTGTGCTTGTATTACGTCAGTAGATCTTGAACGATTTCTTTCAAAATATAAAGACATTTTTTCACCAAGATGAACCTCTTTCCACGAGAACACTGTGGAAACATATTCGATGTTGTCAGTGTTTCACAAAAGTCATTCTGTATCTGAGAGTCATAATAGTGATAACAGTGGTGGTTCTACTTTCATATACCCCATAATTCCAATGCAGCGACGACTCCCCCAAGTTAATGATGTTTAAGGGGATAAGTGGTTTAAAGTTTCGTTTAAGTATAACATTTATAACGAATAAAGATTGTCGTAAAGGACGCATACGCCACTGGCGCGCGGCAACATTGTCCTGCTCTAAAGATAACATCTTGAAAACATTAGATGATATGCACTTGTTACAACGGTTTCTCCACTGTTTGAAACATTTTTTATATTCTTCTGAACTAATGCTGTTGAGGTAGTTTCTCCAGTACCGCCCGATACAGTGGCGGCCCTGAGTTTTATAACTGAAGGGGCAATAAATAAATATTAATTTATGTATATTTTTAGGCACCTACATGGTTACATTTTTAGGTAGGTATATCGCAGTGGTTTAAGCCAAGTTTTAAATATCAGAATAAAATTATTAAATTAGGTACATACCTATTTAGCTTTAATTAATTTTCTTGAAAACAAAATTCATACATGAACTTTCTTTGCGTTGAGCGAAATATATATAATAATAATAATTTATTTATTTAATTTAACATCAATCTCACAATTACATGATTATATATAGATGTTATGAAAATTTCGAGTAATACTACTATTTCTAAATATATATAAGAATTGGATGCAAATAAATAAATAAGATGATCCCCGGAAGTATCACTAAGATACTTGTACGGGTACAAAAAAAAAAGAATATAAATACAACCAAATCAAGAATGCCACATAATTGAATACAAAATAACATAATATAATAACAACACAACATAAGGGAGTTGGATGTATTCTAATGTAGTGTCACCCATAGATTAATTTTAGTCTTTGGCTGCTTCTATCTTAAAATTTAATTAATATAGGTATATGATTTAGATATTAGATAAATAAGTATACATGCATAAAAACAACATGAACATACATATGTTAACTTATCTACCGTCTTTACGGTCCCGTCGCAGCCACTTGAACCCTAGACGATGCCATTCAACCCCATTAACTATAAGTTATTGTAAACAAATACTCTCAAGCTTAGACGACTATTTACTCGATGTTCAGTCAGGGCCTAAGATTAGTCTGTATTATGTATCACGTGTAGCTCGGTGTGGCGGATGGGTGGATCGATAATTGTCAATAAATGTTATTTTGTGAATTTTGGAATATTATTTGATTAACTTTTCGAACAAAAGCTAACACATATATAAATATAGATAAAATATATATAAATGTATAGATAAAATATAACTAAATGTACAAATAAAATTATAAATAAATTAGTAAGTTGTAAAATCAACCGAGAGGTACGTATGAATTATTATTTTTTTATTTAACATTTTTTATTATACTTTATTTTATTTAATTAACGACAATAAAAATATTCATAAGTAATTTAAATCTTGAGGCAATAAGTCATTTTATTTTACTGTGTATATAGAATTAACTTGATAATTACGTATAATTATTTTGATCAACTAAAACGTGGAACATATTTATGTCATAATTCAGTGTTATTAATGCTCCATGTTTCACTTAAAATAATACACTCAAATTCGTTAGTAAATTGACTTAAAAATACCTCCAATTCTTCAAAATTTTTTTGAATACTTCTGATATTCAGATGTGCTATTTTGAAATTTTCATTATCTATATTAACGTTTAATACCTCATTAGATTCACTAATATTTTCTAGTACCTCTGTGATGATTTTTGTTGTTTGGTAATCTCTAATAAAGGGGTTCATTTGTAATCCCGCAAAATTTAAACTTAGTATTATTTTAAGATTTGTATAATATACTTAGTACGTGTGATAACAAGAAGTACGCAAAATTATTAATTACAAATAATGTTATATATTCATATACATACCTGTACATAAACATTAATACGCATACATTCACCTAAATTAATAAATTAATTGAATCTCCACATGCATTTTAAGTATAATTTAATATTGGATTAAAACAAACTATATTAGATCATAATTATTCATATTAAGTACTTCCTTTGACAAAATATATAGACTATAATTACACTGAGACAGATTTAAATTACACAAGGCAGACAGATTTAAATAGGATTTAACAAATTAACAATATATATTATTTATTGGAACTGAACCAGAACGAGTTTTTATTTTACACTCTTTTATTTGTCTGGCAGTTTGGTCGATAACAAGTTCATTGAAATTTATGGTTGACGTTATTGGTTCTTTTTCAATTGAGCACATTGCTAATGCTATGTGCATTAGCAATGGACAATAATTGCACAATGCAAGCATTAGCGTAATGAATACTGTCGCTACGCTTCTCACCTCCCACCATCCCGGTAGCGCGGGACTACTTCACAGGTAGCCCTCGCTGTACACTGGCTGTAACCAGTAGTACACCGTCATTCACAGATTGTGGGGTTCCAGCAAAGCGGCCAATTAAAATTATATTTCAATTAAAATAATTATAAAAAATGTCTTCAATTGACAATGATAAAATTTAGGCAGAACCTGAATTAAATTATTAATAAAATATAGAACTTGAGGAATTAGTTGGGGGGGCACTGCCCCATTGCCCTCCCTGCACCAACCGCCACTGGTCCGATCCAACAATAAATCCGCGAGTCAACGTAAGGTATATGGAATATCAGTAGTCTACTGTTCATTATTCTTGTACTCAGACTGTACTCACTCAGTCACTGCATGAATACGTATACGCACAATTCCATGTTTATTCGTTGAAACCAAAGGCATGGCAACGTTGCGTTCTGTCTTATACTTAATCTAACTTTAAACTTTTTCGGAGCGTGAAAGAAAATGTATAGAAAAATTAAAAATGAATTTTTGTCGTGATCAGTTGCGGGACAATAAAGGAAAATTTGCAAAGCGGAAAGTAATGCAGAAACGTTTAAATTGAATTGCAAAAGTGAATCTTGCGAAAAGTAAACAGAGTTACTAACCTAAGTATTGGACGACGACAGGGGCGGCTGGTGTATAGGTGCTGCAGAGCTGCAGAACTGCCATATTGGACGACGTCAGGGGCGGCTGGTGTATAGGTGCTGCAGAGCTGCAGAACTGCCAAAAAAATTAGATATTTGTATATTTTCGCGACATAACAATTACTAAAATTTATTAAAAAATAATTTGGTTAGTTGGTGCAGCTAACCAAATTATGGCGTTTAAAGTCGCATTCTGCCTACCTTGAAAATTTTCCAAAATTTTCAAGGTCACGCGTTTTCCTGATACTTCGGAATTTTTATGTAAAATCCGTTTATACAAAAATATAGACTTTCACAAGAAATATTTTTGGAATTTAATACCTTTTTGAAGATATTAAATTATAGATAGATAGATTCATGTTTGCCGTCATATTCTTTGGTTAAGAGAAAAGGCTTGTAAGGTGAATTTTCTACTAGAGGGTCGATAACACTTAAAATATTTTCCGAAAGAGTTTCAGCGTTACATTTTGTAGGTTTCAGGTATGTCCAAAAACGTTTAATCGGTTCACCATCGAGAATATATCTTAAAACTACCACTAACTGAGTTTTTTCAGATACATCAGTTGTTTCGTCTGCCATAAGCCAAAAATGAAGGTTTGTTAATTTCTTTAATTATTTCTTCATGACATACTTTTAATATACAGTCTGAAAGATCATTTTGTATTTCTTTAGAGGTTCCTTTAAATACTGAAGCATTTTGTAGATGCTCGCTTAAAGTTACATCAAGCTCAGCAGAAAAATTTATCAAACCACGAAATATCCCCGGGTTTTGAGAGGTTTCAGCTTCGTCATGTCCTCGCAGCGCCAGTTCAAAGGCCCCACAAAACTTTATGCAGTTTATAATTTTTGACAAAACGTATCTCTCTTTTGTCACATTATCATTATGCTTTTGCACATTTATCCAATAAGCTGAATCTAGCTGCGCTTTACTATTAGTTGTTCCCAATAAGCTAATTCCATTGTATTATGTAGATGGCTTTTGGAGTTGTCGTGCTTTTTAATTTTTTCAGTTGAGTGCACCAAATCTGTCACCCCTACCTCCGTCCATGCTTTATCACCGCCAAAAAGTAAACAAGGAAAACAAAATAACGCATTTTTTTGTTGCACCCACAAATCCAATTGTTCTTCGAATAAATGTCTCTATTAAATTGACGTTTATATTCTTTTCCGCGGCTAACACCTGCAGTCTCAATAACAATATCGGGCAATGGCCTACCATTGTTTTCTAAATCAATTTTTTCTTCATAAGAGTATTTATTTACGAACTATGAACTAAATTATAAACTAAATCCATTGTCACTATCACAGTATATAAATATTAATAATTAGTACAATAAATCACTACACAAATTCACAGAACAGTATTTAAAATCTCAAATTAACACGAAATACGAAATAGGTACGATTTACGCCCGCCCGAGGAGTAGGAAGGAGTAAACATTCACTGATGTTGCCTTAGCTGGAAGAAATACAGCTCACTGACCGTGTAAATTCGCGCATTTACGAGCGCCAAGTGTGGATTGTCGCGGGAGTTGAGGGGGAGGACGGGTGTGCCGAGCCGTGCTGATAACTACCTCGTGTGGCCCAGTTCAATGTACCGCGACGCGCTCGCGTAGATACCCAGATAATTCACCTTCCTGGTCTACTACTCAATAAAAATTTTCGCCTGCGGCGCTATTTTTTTGCGGCCCCTACGACGCCAGTAGTGTGGATACGTTTGAAATTTGCGCGCGGGCAGCCAATACCCTAGGATCGGCCCTGTGCAGAACACCCGTTTCATTTCATCACGAGCCGCCACTGAACGACGTATTGTTGAATTGAGCGAGATTGGCAATAGTTTAAGATGTGAATGTAAAAATGTTTTTTTACTTCGTAACGTAAATGTAAAAAACATAGGTAAGTCGTTTAGGACTAAATTCAATTTTAGATATTGTTTGTGATGAATGTGCAGCAATAACATAAGTGGCGACTGATAAAATGTATGCTGTTGCGTTGCCAAACGCTAATTGACAAGTTCTCGACTTACCGAGCAAATCTTAAAGTGGCATATTAAATAATGTTTACCTTTTCAACAAATCGAACAACAACCCATTTTTTAATTCAAAATATTCGTAATAAAGGAATGCATAAATGAGTTGTTTTTGGAAAAAATCTATAGAAAAGTTTTCAAGTAAAATATGTAACTTCTAGTCAACTGGTACATTCAAACCATGCAAAAAGTTCTAAATTTGATGGTGAATATTTCCTTTATTGTACGGGCAAAAATTTTTGATTTTAACAAATTCTTTCGGGAAGTTTATTCTTTATGTATACCCGAAATTCGATGAAACTCTATAGAAAAGTGGGTTTTCGGAGAAACTGCCTTAAGTGCCTCCAGCGATTTTTTCTGAACCTCGCCTACGTCCTGAAAACGATTCTCGTCCAGGTTTTCCTTCATGCTTGGGAATAAGAAAAAGTCGCAAGGTGCTAGGTCGGGCGAGTAACGGGGTACGAAACCGTTGTCATGCCGTTTTTTTTTATCAAGAACTGGTTGATTTTCAACTCTATGTGGTCAGGGGCGTTATCATGGTGAAGAAACCAGTCCGCCGATTTCCACGATTCTGGATGTTTTCATTATTCTCATTGTTTTGCTCAATCATTCCCAGATAATAGTTTTGGTCCACTGTGGCTACACCGAAGAACAAATTCGACGTGAACTACTCCTTTAATGTCGAAAAAATGAACCATCATGGACTTCACCTAAATTTTATTTCACTTGCCATTTTTTTTTGCCCATGCGATGAAAGTGTCTTCCACTGGCTGGAATGTTGTTTTATTTCGAGGTCGTACCCGTAACACCAAGATTCATCTCTGGTGATGACTTGATAAAAAATCAGGATTAGTCTGTGCCTGTTCTTTCAATTTTTGACACACTCTCAGATGGTTCTCTCTGGCCATCGGAAAGCAGTTGTGGAACAAACTTTGCCGCGACGCATCACATGTTCAAATCTTCAGTTAAGATTCTTTGGGATGAACTCCAGGAAATTCCAGTTATTTTCACCAATTCGTCGGTTGTTTTACGATGATCATACAATGGCATCGCGCACTTTTTGAACATTTTCTTCTGTTCTTGACGTTGAGGGGTGATCCGAACGGGGTTCATTTTCAAATGACATTTGACCGCTTCTGAACAGGGCGACTACGCGTAAGTTCTTGCCTGGATTACAGCCTATTTCCTACAAGCACGGGCGTAGCGTGAGAAAAGAATCTAGGAATGTGATAAGGGGAAGAGGTATAGTCAGATGTATGGTAGGCCATATGAAAATGGTAAAAATAAAAAAAGACACTAACCTAAAATGATTATGCCGAGGTGTACCTATATCCTAATTTTTAAAATGAAGATCAATTCTTCGGTTTTTGTTTGTCCAGCGAATACGTCTATCACTGTTTCTTCAAATGTTGGAGACGATCTCATATATTCTAACAAGGCACTTTCAATATTTAATAATTCTAAAGCTGGCAGTCTTTCTTGCTTTTGGGAATTTCGCAGAGATTCTTTATTCTCTTTAAACATGAAAATGATCTTCCCGCAGAACTGCTTGTGGCAGGAATAATCAAAATTAAACGACGCAATTTTGATGACTCTGGAAAGACACAAGATAATTGAAGGGACATAATATATTATGGTGAAGCTCAAACACAGTGGTCTTTTTCATATCGGGATCACTATAAATCACTGAAAGTTCACTTTTTAAACGATTTGCGTCAAAGAATGTTCCATATGTATATACTAAAGAAGAAAAAAGTTAGTCAGGAAAACGTTTCACGAATGAAGTAATTTATGTGGAATCTAGATTTAAGAATTTCAGTTTAGAAATTTCACTAAACCGTTCCCTAATTTTCAAAGTAATAAATTCCAAAATTTCATAAAATAATCGTGCATAGGTGCTTTTCTTATCTTCTTCAGGAATTAAATCCAAACGCATTATTTTACTTGGTGGTTGATTTTCTAACACAAATCTCTCCATACGGTCCCAAGTGTCACTAAACTCGTTTCACATTTTTTGAATATGTGATTTGAAATCGGCGATTTTTTATTGTAACTAATATCTGATATTTTTGTTTGTAGAATTTTAAACATACTCTCGGAATGTGGGAATATTGCAGAAAACACTGCTAAGAAAAAATTAAAGTCGCGCAATAAAGTTAAAAGGCCTCTAACACAAATAACGGTTTCTCGATTCCATTCTTCATTTTCATTTTCCACGATTACCTGAAACAGCGCTTCCAAATCTTCCTTATGTTATGGCGACAGTCGCCAAGATGCGTTCACATAATCGCATAACTGAGTCCGGAGATAACGACAACATCAACTCGAAGTTCCACTGTTGACTGCATCACTGACCTTTTCGTCCACCTAAAGGTACGTTTTCCTCGATGCGACTATTGCGATAATCGTTCGACAATGATCGTGCAACGATAATCGTTGGGCACTATTTCTTTGTATTCCCTATGGAGCTGTTTTGTTTCGAGCGACTGCTGCTGGAGTCGTTAGCGACGATCGTTAGGTTTGAATAGTCGTTCAGGAGAATGGTGAATATAATCGTCAGTCGTTAACGTTTGTGTGTGTAGTGACCAAGTGCATCATGGCTCCTCCGGCGGTTTCTGTCGTGGAAGATGAAATTCTTCTCGAAGAAGTGGCGAATCATCCCTCACTATGGCAGCTGTCACATCCGTCCTACAAGGATGAAAGAGTCAAGGACAACATATGGACTGAGGTTCCCAATAAAGTTGGGAAACGATCTAAATTACAAATACTTGTATTTTCTTTTTATAATTATAATTTTGTGTAAAATTATTCCAATAATTTTACACACAATTCGAATATGTTTGCCGTCAATTGCTCCTGAACAGTTGGGGAAATTCTATTCCAACTAAAATTCTTTTGCCTTTTTTTCTAAGTCCTCTTGAGTCAGAGCAACATCAATGGCACTAGAGTTTTCTTGAGAGCTGCCAACGTATGTTTTACGATTTTGCTAATTTCGCTTACACTTAGTCGAAACTGAAACTGCAGCAAATGGGAGGATTCGCCAGTTACCAAATACCTGGAAATACGAACAAGCAGTTTTTAATTTATTATCACTTATACTTTGTTTGCAGTTGCTCAGTGCAAACAACGCTGGAGGAACATAAAAGACACCTACGATAGAAAAAAAAATATGAAGACAGGCTCAGCAGCTACGCCAACAAAAAAAGGGAAAAAATGGGTTCTGGAGGAAAAATTATCCTTTCTAAGAACAGCTGAAGAACATCGTGGGTTCGTAACTATTTTTCAATCTAAATCAATCCTAAAAATAATATGGGTGACATTTATGTATATTATTTTCTTTCAGGAGCTTCTCTAATCTCAATCCGTCACAAGAAGAGGAAGTAGATTCGCCTTTGGTTTGTGATGAGCAAATTTCACAGACGCAAACCTCAACAACGACGTCCACAACATTGCCGATTCCTCCTTTTTCTTGTAATACCTTGCCGGAAAACCCCACCACAGCATGCAAATCGAAAAGGCCAAACAGCAGAGAGAAAATTGCAAAAATATTAGAAAATAGGGAAGCTGTAGGAAATAAAATTATGAGGGCTTTGCTCTCAGAAGAAGGTGATGACCTCTTTTTTAAAAGCTTGGCTGAAACTGTGAAAAAATTTACACCTACTCTACAAAAACGAGCCAAGGCCCAGACATTAAATGTTATCGGAAAGTTGGAAAGTGAAATGTGGAAATCAATAGAGTACGTTTCTTTCAGTCTTCCCCAAAACCATAATTTTTCTAGCTCACAGTATCGCCTTATTCTGATGGAGATTCTTCACATGACTCTTCAACACTAACAGAGCTCACTCCGTTCTCTCTATCTTATTTTCCTTCCGACAACTTTCAACTTGGAGATGCATCTTTGCATAAGTGAATGTACCTATGCAGTATTTTTTGTCTTATACTATTTGTATTTTGAAAACTTCATATTTTAATAAATTTGTTTGATATATATTGCTCTTCACTATCCTTTTTTTTTATTGGATATTTGTAAGGCTTCCAAATGCAACCTAGTTTCAAATTGTAAATAACAGTAGTTTCTTACCTCAATGTAATAATCATTTTTCATTGGGCATGAGGGTACAGATTTCTATTGTATTATTCTTTGTAGATATCATTTTTGACACAAATCAACAAATCGTAGACGCGCCGAGCAAAATGGTAATCAAAAATTATCGTTCAACAATAATCGCTGAACGATCATCGCGATAGTTGCACCGAGGAAAACGTACCTTAACGCGTAGCTTGGATGTAACGTGGACCATCGCATTTAAGCACTGCAGCAAGTAACGCGGGAGTCCAATAATTTCTGGCGCCTCCACGGCCGATTTGAAATAAAAAAGTTGATGGTAGCGTTTAAAGTAAATAATGTATGTTTGCGGTCGCTTTAAAATAATTAAAAAATTGTAATAATTGAATAAATCGATTGAACTTTTAAATAACACTAATTTACAATAATAAGCTTATTGAAGCATTCAAACTGTATCTGTAGCTGTTGTCTTTAACACGAAGCAGAATTTCATGTTGACGCGCTGGTCCTTAAATTTTACCATCGCAAAGACGCCGAAAGCAATGGAACGGATTTAAGAAAAAAAAATCTATCCGCTGCGATGGTTTCACATGAACAATATTTCCAACTGAGCAGGGGGAGTGTTTAGTAAACGTATCAAGGGGGAGAGGGCAGCACTGCCAACCTACTTGTCTACGGAATATAAGTCTCGTTTGTTTTAGGTACTCCCTCGTACACGTTGCCAGATATTTTAACTATCCAAAACGGAAAATATGTAGCAGTAGTTTGGCGGTACGATCAAATTTAGTTAGAGATGTGTGCCATACACTAAAACACGCATTCTATTTACTTGAAAATACTGACGTAACTGTATTTCTGGTATATCCCATTACTCAGGTTCTACGTAGTTATATAGGAAATCGAGAAACATATAGGAGAAAAAAATATCATGTGCAGCACAGTACACGCGATAGAAGTGAATACTTCTTTAGAATAGAGAATGAGAGAGATTAAGAGTGAGAGATTGAAAGAAAGAGAGAGAGAGAAAGGGAGAGGGATAATTTCAAAAGAAGTATAACAATATAAAATTTGTGTAAAAAATATTCGGTTTATTCATTATCTAGACTATCATCGGCTGGTGGTTCAATTGGTAATACTGATATGATTGGTTTGTGATAACTAAAATATGAAATATATGTTCGTGATTCGATATTTTCTAGATAACGTGTAAAAATTGCATCTATTGTTCCGGATTTTGTTGTTGATTCTTTGGGATTGTTATTTATAAGTAGACCAAATGTTTCTCGAAGAAAGTTAATCAACGTCAAAGAATCATTGGATCAGAAATTTACATTGAAATCTCCCCCGAGAATCAAAGAGATTTTGTCTTCGCTTCTTTCAAGTGCATTTGCACCTGTGTGGCTGTAAACCAGTAGGGAGCGGTGAATTAAATATATTATATCTTCTAGATTTTAACAAATTAAACTGTTCAAGGATATTATCAAATAATCACAGAACACAGATGTAAATAACGTAAATAATTACCAAGTAGGGATTTCCTTATAAACAGTGTACTACTCGTATATGGATTATTACTGATAAATGATGACAATTTAAAGGGCACAGTGTAACATCGTAACGTCGTCGCGCAACATCAGAGCGTTCCGTAACTTGTCGGATTTTCAGCGTCACATCAAAGGCTTGTACCGCGGCGGCGTTACGCATCCCCCTTACATGTCTGGACGGGACTACAGCGACTACGATGGATGGAACGGCGTTGTGTTACGAACCAATGTTATGCATCGATGTCCTGTTGCGGATGAAAAGTATGTGTCCTATTGCGATACCAGTGGCGGATTTACCAGCAGGCTGAGTAGGCTGGAGCCTAGGGCGTCAGATTTTAGGGGCGGCAAATTTGGGACCAAAAAATTTTTTGTCTTACAGAAATCAACAAGATTCATATTTATATACCCAAATATTATTAGGTATTCAAATTCAATTCAACATGTAATGTCTTACCAGAGATAATTTTTTCTACAATTTGCGTAGTGGCTTTTAGTTGCAGCGTGGGAACGAGTGACATCACTTTTCGTCATCCGTTTTCGTTTTTATGTCGTCCAGCCAGAAGTTAGTTAAATCTGGATCGCGATAGTGAGCAATACGGTGCGAAGAAAGTGACATTGTGTAATATAGTGCGAAAGTTAGTTTATAAAGTTAAAGTAGAAAGAAAGTTAGTTAGTTGGACATGTAAATAGTTGATTTGTAAATAAGTGTTCGAAATAAAGAACTTTTTAGTAAATTCGTTACAATATATTGTTTTTATTATGTAAGTAAACGCAATAAAAATTCATAGCAACAAAATACAAACAAGCGCTAAATTTGTCAGTTTTCCAGTTAAATTTAGAGGCTCTTGTGCAGGACCCTTTTTTTAAAAATATTTAACGGCTACTTATAATAACTTTCTATGGAAATAATACGTTTTGTCCAATCAGAATGGATAATTCAGGCATTAAGAATTTTTAACGACATAAGTTACAAAATTACCCCTATTAAGGCATACCTTACACCGCTTTATTAGTAGTACATGATTGAGCTTTTATTAACTCAGAAATATACCCAAAAACTATTTCTTGTGCAATCTTAACTAAGCCGTTGGGTTGTAAAAATAATCTAGGAACTGACACATCGATTTCCTAGTTCACAATCTATTAATTACGGGAAAAAGGTGGTGTAATTAGGGCGATAGTGCACAAAACATAAATTTACAATTTCATTGACAACAAAAATTGTAATTAACATGATTGTGAACTAAGGTATCAAATGGCAGAGGAGCGGCAACATTTAGATAGCCTACTGGCGGCAAAAGTGTAAATCGGCCACTGTGCGATACTATGTCACGATAGTAAGTTACGCGTCGGAATTACGATACGCTTCGGTGTTGCATGTTTGGACGCACCTTTATGGGTTTGTTCTCATCTCGTCGCTGTCTTCACTATTTATGTAGTTTTGCGGATCACGTAGTGTGTTTGAATTTCTGTGTTCCTATTGATGTGGATTGATAGTAACTCGGAGTTGTTGGCGGAAGATATGTATTTGAGGAAATGACTATTTTGTAATGTGTGTGTGAACGAATTATTAATTTGTCTAAAAAGTAACCAGACATTAGTCCCTTCAAATTAGACAAAAAACGATTGATTTTGGGAAATTTTTCTTACAGCTAAGCGACCTATACAGAAAGTTGTGTTAGGATTGTGTTAACATATTTTTCACCTAGCGCATGATAAAGAAAGGGTTGTTTTTTTAGATATAGACATATATATATATATATATATATATATATATATATATATATATATATATATATATATATATATATATATATATATATATAAATAGTTTTTGACTGTTTTTTCGGTTTTTTGCGTTTTTCTGAAGAACTATGCATTTTTGGGAAAACATGACCTGATTTGATGTTGTAGATTTTGCGATTCTTCACAATTTTTGTTTTTTTCATTTTTTCGAAATTCTGCTTAGTTGCGCCGCTAGAACGTGCTGAATTATTTTTGAGCTGTTTTTCGATTTTAAGCCAAAACTATGCATTGTAGAGAAAAATATCAAGAGATCAAAATTTTCAACACATTTTGTTCTTTTGTTTTCTTTTTTTCAATGTCGCACGGTTCTGTCACTAGAGGGCGAAAACCGTTTCTTCTTTTTTTTGTAATACTCTTGTGCAAATTAAAAAAACACAAGAGCATTATTTTTGATTTATAGGCAAAACTATGCATTTTTTATAGAAATTCAATCACAAAAAATTGGAAAACATTCTATTCACAACTTACACACGTATAAAGTGCCCGAAAAAACATGGCAGATGTTGACACATGCGCACAAAAAATTATCTATGAAAAGGTCTATTCTGGTCATCAAAACGGGAGATGACAGGACCAAGAAAAACTGTAGCAAAACTGTTAATGTTGATTGCAACGAGTAGTATGGCAAATCGCACCATCCTGTGTAAACCACATGTATTCAAAAGCAATACCTTCCAATTCAGGCACAAAGAACTGGGTTGTTCTTTGTGCCTGAATGTTCCAATAACGTTTGCCATCTATCGTTAATACATTACTTGCCTCGTTTTCCAAGAAAAATGGTCCAATAATTTCTTCAGACCACAATGCACACCAAACAGTGAAACGTTGGTAATGCATTTGTTTCTCATGAATCATTCGTGAACATGAATGTTCTGAGCCCTGAATGCGTCAATTTTATTAAATGCCTATTAACGAAGCCATCAAGGTGAGAATAAGCCTCGTCGCTGACGAGACGATTTTGTCCACAAAATCGGTATTCACTTCTTGTTGTTCAATGATCCAATTGGTGAACTCTCTTCACCGTGCATAGTCTGTTGTCAGAAATTGTTGAGCCAATTGGACTTTGTAAGCATGGAAATGCAAATCATTGGTGAAAATACGATGAGCGGCTGTTGATATGTCCAATTCTTGTGCACGATGACGAATCGAGGTCCCTAGATTATCGGCCACACTCTCGCGAACTGCTGTGATATTTTGTTCTGAACAACCACTACGAGCTCGTGACGTATGTTTCAGTGCCGAAGCGTCGATTTAAGTTGAGGGTAGGCTGTCCTGAATTAGACGAGGGAGGGGGGCTGCTCATTTATAATGCAATATATATATATATATATATATATATATATATATATATATATATATATATATATATATATATATATATATATATATATATATATATATATATTGAATAGTTGAATCGCAAAAACAACTTACCTATATTTTTTTGTATATCAATTCCATTCGCCGCGTTTTCTTTTCTGCAAAAACATCTATAGTTCTTGAAATAGATTGGTAGATTTTGCCGCTTTAATTTTTCAGTTTATCTTCTAAAGATAAATTATTAACATAACCACTCTTATTAATTAAAAAGTTTACTAAATCGGCAGTGTTTACGGTCGTCATTATCCTTAAAAATAACACTAATCACTACGACTAACGACAGGTCTGTTGAATTGTTACTTTTACTTGCGCTTTATTTTCACTTGTTTCTTAAATGAAACTCTCAAATGCAGACTAAACAAAATATATTTATTTTCTATACAACTACTACTATCGAATGTAATCACAGACATACACACTGATACATGGCCCCATAGATCATAGACTTAAATAACTGAACTCAACTGAAATGAGCCAACCAGAGATTCATTTTTCTAACAAGGTCAATATTAGTTATATATGAGTTTGCGTAATACAGTGGCTATCTGTATTACGCAAACTCATCGATCAGGCTAGCTAAATTGCATATAATTTTTCACGTACTCCCCTCCCCCTCCACCTCCCTGCACCGCGGATCTCTATAAAATCCAAGGCGGTAGAGGTCAGCCCAGATTCTCAGTGCGCAAACTTGCCAAGGTTGCGTACTGCCGGTTGCCGGCATGCTGGCGCTTCAGTTTAAATGGAAATAGGTATGATAATATGAATAGAAAATGTTTATCATTTTGGCAAAGGTAAGTGGCAATATAAAAACGGAGTCTACCATCTAAAATATTGTAACAAGATGACTCTCGTGCATTATTCTTATTGTAGAAACCCCCTGTATAGTGTCTTTTCAGGCAGCTCTATTCTGAATGACCTTACCTTTTTTAAATATTAGTAAAGCACTATTGTCTTCATCAAAATTTATTTGAAAGTTAGCGACGATTATGAAGAGTGCCCTAACTTTTGCCTGGATACAAGTGGGCAAGTGAATGGTATTTTTCTAATATGTGTCAAGAAAGTTATATTTGGCGTGCATTTTTCTAAATTCCCAGAACAAGGGTTAACTAGATAAAGAGTTATTTTAAATATTCAAGTAGGCTACCTAACAACAGATGTCTGAACGGACACAATTCATCAAAGGAAATGATATTAGATTGTAAATTAATTGAAATAGAGGAACGACTAAGTTAAAATAATTGAGGTTATAGTATTTAATTAAATACCCGCCGATTGGTCCATGGAGAGCTTTTGTTGCATTTATCTTTGTATAATGGCAGGCATGGACCAATCATAACTGATCATACAATATCACGACATATAGCGGGAAATACGAGGGAAAATATTAACAATATAGTTAATAATCAATGTTTTAATCTATACATACATATGTATATCATTGCATATTATAATCTTAATTATCATGTTTGTTTGCATAATAAGGGGGGATGTCGATATTCGACATATGCACAGACGGTAAACTGAAAATTAATATTATTGGTCGAAGTACGGAAGCTTCAAGATCTCAACCAATCCTGGCCTGGTTTCACTAAACCACCCCTATGGGATGTTGAGCCTTCAAAGAAAGTTACAATTTTTGTCAGTTTTGTTTCGGTCATCTTTCAGTAAACATTTTAATAAATATTCAGTATATAAGTATTATCCCTTTCCTAAATTTTGTTGCTAGTTTCGGGTTACCTCTATAGAACATTATTAAACTTTACACTATTCTATTTTCTTAAGTTTACCATATTATTTTATATTTGTAACTATTTCTTTTTCTCATTTTATTTTATTTCTTTTCTTTTTTTATATATTCGTTAATTTGATTCATTATTAAATCGGTGTTTCTCTTGCATCGGCTAGTGTTACCTTTAATGTAAGCATTTCTGAGGCAGCTCGAAAAAACGAGTAATTAAGGTAAGGTTAACCGAGTGACTATTTGTTTTGATATGGAGCCAGAACAATCACCACCGATGACGAGAAGCAGGTGTTGGGTAAGAAATGATTTTCTTTTCTTAGTTTCAAGTAAGAACATTTCACGATAGAACCCACGTATTAATATGTATAAGATAAATTTATATAAGACTCCTTTTCATTACAATTTTGTGCGAGCCTCTCTTGATAAACTCTTACCTGCTGGTAAGGTTAATAAGATTAGAGGTCAAGCGGCCACCAACCATTGGTACATAAAGTTGGTACAATATATAGGGTAGGCTGCGCCTTACAGCCTTAATGGGCGCTTCGCCACTGGTGTTTCACATCAATAACTGAACCAGTACTTTCGAAATTTTCGATTATTCTTTTCACAGTTGATAAATTTGGAACATTATTTCTACCGAAAATTGGACGCACTTTACGAATCTTAGCAACCAAACTTTCACCATTTTCATAGTAATATTTAACAATAAGGACGCGTTGTTTTATCTTGTAGCGCTCGATGTGTTACTAACTCCTATCTGTCTCCTATAATAGTTCACAATGCAAATCTTGCGCTCTTATTGGAACACCCTATATGTGGATCGAAATCTATCTAATCCAACTACAGTTCTTGGTTCTTTATCTAGTATGTGAAGCGGAATATTAGAGGCTATCAGTATTTTAACTATATTTATTTGAATAAACAAAACGATATTATCTTAGAACACAAAAATATTTTATTAAACATTATTTGACATATTCAATATTGTTTAGTTGAAGATTTCCGTCCTGGAAGAGGTAGTTTCTGCATTTTACATTACTCACACACATTATGTGCGCCATCTGGACGCATTTTGTTATTTGAAGACCGATCATGCGCTCATTAGCCTCAGTATATTATTTGAATCAATTTTACCTTCCTCGCCCTCCTTGGGAACATAGACTGTAATAAATAGACATTAATATATCAGAATGTACATAGGATACAATTTCATATTAGGATTTTTAATAGCATAAACATTTTCTTAGTGATTGAAATTTTATAAAATCGCGCATACGTATGCGTGAAATAAAGAAACTTATGTTCTATCAGCAACGTATATGAATGTTATACTTATTTGGTTCAAACATTATTTGGTTCGGTCGCTATATTGGACTAGCTATAAAGTTATCTGTTTTGAATATTGTACGCAGATTTTCTACCGAATGTATCTTCAATTTAATTTTTGTAATAGTACGTTAATGTAATGTGCTTCTATTCATATTGGTTAAAGATACATTCGGTCAGTTTTTAAACTAGTATAAGAACACGACAAGTACCATTTGCGCACGAGGGATTTGAAAGTAATATTAAATCCCAAATGCGTAATAAATAAACAGTTTTAAAACCTTAAAACGGACTTTTTCGCACGTAGAATATCTCTATCTTGAAATTGAGTGACCGAGAAAAACTAAACCAACACATAAATTCAGAATATCTGTTTTATGCGACAGTTTTACTTTTTTCAAATAGTCCACCCTCGTGCTTTCTCATGACCACTGAACAGGGTGGGGTGTGTCCTATTCACCTCAAAATCAATAGATGTCGTCTGGTAGACGTCCCTAATCAGAATCAGTTAAAACCCGATCGATCCGACACGGTTTAATTGAGCGATCGTGCTAACAAAAAAAAATCTCAAATAGTCCACGATTGTGCTTTTTCATGACCCATGAACATAGTAGAGTGTATTCTATCCACCTCAAAATTAATAGGTGTCATCTGGGAAACGTCCCCGATCAGGATCAGTCAAAACCCAGTCTTGTTATCGTGCTAACAAGAAATTTTAATGTCGACGACACACACACACAGCAAACATTTTTTAAAAATTTATTAGCTACAATAGAAAAAGGAAAGAACGCTTATATAGGATTTGTAGATTTAGAAAAAGCTTTTGATAATGTAAGATGGGAAGAAATTTTCGAGATACTAAAGAGCGCGGGAATGAAGTATAGAGATAGGAGGGTAGTACACAATCTATACAAAGAGTAAACTGCTGTTATAGAAGTAGAAGGGGAAAGAAGGGAAGAAGGTATCAGGAAAGGAGTAAGACAAAGATGTACCATATCACCACTAATTTTTAATCTGTACATCGAAGAGGCGATTAATGTGGTAAAAGGTAGAGTGGATTTCGGGATTAAAGTACAGGGACAGAAACTAAAAATGCTGAGATTCGCGGATGATATAAGCAGTATTAGCATCTAGTAAAGAGGAATTAGAATCAGCGTTGAACGAAATGGAGGCAGTGTTGACAGAGGAATACGGAATGAGGGTGAATAAAAACAAAACTAAAGTGTTAGTGTGCAGAGGGCGCGAGAACAGAGCAAAAACGAAAGTACAAATTAATAATGAAAGATTGGAGGAAGTTAAAGACTTCACTTATTTAGGAAGTAAAATAAATTGGGATGCAAGAAGCGATAAAGACACAAAACAAAGAATAGCGCAGGGTCGAGTAGCTTTTAACAAAAAGAAAACACTTTTATGCTCGGGGGTAATAAACTTAGAAACAAGTAAGAGATTTTTGAAAACGTATGTATGGAGCACGGCGCTATACGGTTGCGAAACCTGGACGATAGGGGAAGCAAGTAGGAAGAAATTAAAAGCTTTTGAGATGTGGTGTTACCGAAGAATGATGAAAATACCGTGGACTGATAGGGTTAGAAACGAAGAAGTATTAGAGAAAGTCGGCGAGAAAAGAAGTATTTGGAAAAACATAAAGAAGAGAAGAGATAGAATGGTAGGCCACTTGCTGAGACATGGGGGAATAGTCCGCGATATTTTGAAGGCAAAAATAGGAGTGAAGAAAGGCAGAGGTAGGCCTAGATTAGACTACTGCTCGCAAATAGTAAGGGATGTAGGTTGTAGCACAATTAGCGAAATGCGTAGGTTAGCACAAGATAGGAGAAGCTGGAGGTTAGCGTCCAACCAGTCTTAGGACTGATGACCTCATGATGATGATGATTAGCGAAATAAATATTAACTACATTACCACCGACTATTACGTGATAGTCGTTGTTTTGGCATTTATTCTTGTTATCATGATAACTCAACTAAATCGTGTCGGATTGATCGGGTTTTGACTGTTTCTGATCGGGGACGTCTCCCAGATGACACCTATTGATTTTGAGGTAATAGGACACACCCCACCCTGTCCATGGGTCATGAGAAGGCATAATGGTGAACTATTTGAGAAATTGTTTTTCTTAGCACGATCCCTCAATTAAATCGTGTTGGATCGATCGGGTTTCGACTGATTCTGATTAGGGACATCTACCAGACGACATCTATTGATTTTGAGGTAGATAGGAAATACACCATCGTGTCCATAGGTCATGAGAAAGCACAATGGTGGACTATTTGAAAAAAGTAAAACTGTCGCATAAAACACATATTCTGCATTTATGTGTTGGTTTATATTTTCTCGGCCACTCAATTTCGAGATAGAGATGTTCTACGTGCGGAAAAGTTTTAAAACTGTTTTTTTTTTTTTTGTAGTTGACTGGATGTCTTGGTCGATAGCAAGCAGAGCGATATCACCGGCGAATGTTGCTGTGATCCGTTGTCCGTCGCTTTGTGGGATGTCGTTTATGTACAGCCGGTAAAGAACAGATCCAAGAACGCTCTGCTGAAGTGCTCCAGCACCAATATTCTTGAGATCAGAGTCTTCCCCATTAACTCTATAGTGATGACGCATAGTAATCAGATTGCCCGATTTCGTGGCTCAAAAGTCACAAAATCGCAATTTGAATTTGGAGACGTTTTCATCAGATATTTAGGTTGGAGTATGGACTATATAACGTGACATTTTTTGAGGCCCACATGTACATATTTCCAACGGGAAACTATTGTACATCTGAGCGTCATTCACAGTCGGTCTCGTGAGCTGATTAATTAAATAAAAATTGTTTTTTAAATAAATTTGTACAGCTCTACGTAGAGCTGTACAAATTTAATATAAAATTTTTGAATGTGAGTATAATACTAACGCTCGTGGTGCCTTGCTGGGCTTAAATAGCCTTTGCAGTGTTGACGCTTAGCTTTGCAAAAAGACTAGCTAGAAGTTAAACAAAGAATAATAATAATATTTCAGCAAGCCATCATTAACTTGCTTCTTAGTCAAAATGAATAAAAGATAAGGCACATGCCTGGTTTAATTACATATTACATATGATAAAAGTTCATGACAAACAAAAGTATCATGTTGCATGGGAGCCGACGTTATACAATATAACAACGATTCTAAATTCTATATAATAATAAGGAAACATTTTATATTTATCTCAAAATTGAAAATTGAAATAAATATATAAATACGATTTTTGTATTCACTATTTCATCTAAGTCCCATCCTACACCTTCGTAACACTCTTTTATGTTTTTAAACACAGGAAAAAATATATTAAAACTAAAAACCGGTGTCTTTTTATAGCGCCATTTTGTTTTTTCAAAATAATTACCAGATTAGGGCTCAGTGACCTCGAAAACCCCTGTATTAACATTTCTCAACGTAAAAACAGTGTTTTTTTATATAGAAAAAGTCGGTCATTTTGAGGCCGCCATTTTCTTGTTTTTAAAAACAATTTCCGGATTCGTTCTCAGCGACTTATAAAATTTGTAAATGAACATTTTTAAATATAAAAACAGTGTTTTTTTTTATATAGAAAAAGTCGGCCATTTTGTTTTTTTGAAAAAAATTTCCGGGTTCGTTTTCAGTGACCTCAAAAACCTCTATATAAATATTTTTAAATGTAAAAACTGTGTTTTTATATTAAAATTCGGCCATGTTGAGGCCGCCATTTTGTTGTTTTGAAATAAAATTTCCGGATTCGTTCTCAGCGACTTCATAAAATTTCTATATGAACATTTTTCAATGTAAGAAGAGTGTATTTTATAGAAAAAGTCGGCCATGTTGAGGCCGCCATTTTGTTTTTTGAAGAAAAAATATCGGATTCGTGATCAGCGATCTCGAAAATTCCTATATGCCAATTTTCGATAAATTACACAGAATATTTAAATTCACAGGCCACGAAATCAGACAATCCGACCACAGTGTGAGACGGTCGATGATATACGAGCGAAGAATTTAACTCATTCGCTGTGGCAAATATTTTTCTAGCTTATAATTCGAGGTCCTGGTGCCGCGCTCGGTCGAATGCTTGGGTCACACCTAGGAATATCTTTTTCTCTTCTAGTGCTCTTTCAATTACATCGGCGATTCGATGCATTCGATCAATGGTTGAGTGCTTGTTACGAAATCCAAACTGATGAGACGGAATAGGCTGCTTTCCCTCAATGACAGGTTTGAGACTCTGCAAAAGGAGTTTTTCTTTACACACATTTACATTTCCAAGGAAACAATTGCTTGGATATAATTGGCAACAAAAATATTGGGCACTTTGATGTTCTATCTTCAAGCGGTTAGCGCTGTCTAGAAACCACTATTACTTCAGCAATATTCCGGTACATTGGAACGTATCGGAATCGTAGTGATGGGCTGACGAGATGCGTCATGCGTCAATTTCGTGATGCCTTTCCGGGGCAACTCCTTGAGTAATTAGATCATAACCTGATGTTCTCTTTGTGCTGATATTGTTTTCGATGGTGTTAGTAATCTCAGCCTGTGTTATTGGCTTAATTATCATGCCATCTCTGTCAGTTATTTGCGGTATTTCTTCCATGCCAGCCGGCTCATGGGATTGGAAAATATTTGCATAGTAGTCAGCAAATATTTCTACCTTTTCTTCATCCCGTCGAGCCCAATCGCTTTTACGAATGGAAGGGTTATGTTTCTTTGGTCTTAACTCCCTAAGAAATATTTCATTGTTCGTGACTTTAATTTCATTTTTGAGGTATTCACATAGCTTATTTATCATTCGGTTATCACGCTTATCATCCGGGGAATGAGTTTGCAGCCATATTTTTCGGGGTTCTCTTTTTGCATGTACCAGGTGTCGTATTTTTGTAATGCAGATTAATGGTGATATTTTGGCTTTAGTATGGCGATATTAAACAGACGAGACGACGAAGGACTGAAAACGTATAAGTCAATAAAGTGGGAAATCATTAGAAAATGTAGAAAAGCGAAAGAACAATGGATAGAGGATAAATGCAAAGAAGTAGAAGATAAGTTGCAAGCAGGTAAGACCGATGAGGCTTACAAAATAATTAAGAGGAACTTCAGGGATATAGGAACAATAAGTAGAAACGTTAGGAGTCCATCGGGGGATATACTGATAGGAAGAGAGGAGAAAGCGGATAGATGGAAGCAGTACTTAGGAAATTTATACGAGGGTCAGGAATTAGGAGAGATATTAGAGGAAGAATCTAGCATCGATAGGGAAGATGTAGGAAAACCTATATTGAGAGAGGAATTTGAAATAGCACTAAGGGGGCTAAAGAATAATAGAGCGCCGGGTGTAGATAAAATACAGGCGGAAATTTTGAAATGTGCGGGACAGAAAGTAGTATATAGGATGTTTGAACTGGTAAAATACATATACGAAACGGGCGAGATGCCGGAGGATTATAAGAGGAACATTATCGTTACTATACCGAAAAAGAGAGGAGCCGACAAATGCGAGAACTTTAGAACGATTAGCCTAACTTCCCATGCGTCAAAAATCTTAACTAGAATAGTGCAGAAGAGGATGGAATATAGAGCGGAGGAAATACTAGGAGAAGACCAATTCGGCTTTAGGCGAAATAGGGGAACTCGCGAAGCTATTCTGGCGCTAAGAGTAATGTTAGAGAAAACAATAGAAAAAGGAAAGAACGCTTATATAAGATTTGTAGATTTAGAAAAACCTTTTGATAACGTAAGATGGGAAAAACTGTTCGAGATACTAAAGAGCGCGGGAATGAAGTATAGAGATAGGAGAGTAGTACACAATCTATACATAGAGCAAACTGCTGTTATAGAAGTAGAAGGGGAAAAAAGGGAAGTAGGTATTAGGAAAGGAGTAAGACAAGGATGTACGCTATCACCACTAATTTTTAATCTGTACATCGAAGAGACGATTAATGTGGTAAAAGATAGAGTGGATTTCGGGATTAAAGTACAGGGACAGAAACTAAAAATGCTCAGATTCGCGGATGATATAGCAGTATTAGCATCTAGTAAGGAGGAACTAGAGTCAGCATTGAACGAAATGGAGGCAGTGTTGACAGAGGAATACGGAATGAGGGTGAATAAAAACAAAACTAAAGTGTTAGTGTGCAGAGGGCGCGAGAGCAGAGCAAAAACGACAGTACAAATTAATAATGAAAGATTGGAGGAAGTTAAAGACTTCACTTATTTAGGAAGTAAAATAAATTGGGATGGAAGAAGCCATAAAGACATAAAACAAAGAATAGCGCAGGGTCGAGTAGCTTTTAACAAAAAGAAAGCACTTTTATGCTCGGGGGTAATAAACTTAGAAACAAGGAAGAGATTTTTGAAAACATATGTATGGAGCAGGGCACTATATGGCTGCGAAACCTGGACGGTAGGGGAAGAAAGTAGGAAGAAATTAGAAGCTTTTGAGATGTGGTGTTACCGAAGAATGATGAAAATACCATGGACTTATAGGGTTAGAAACGAAGAAGTATTGGAGAAAGTCGGCGAGAAAAGAAGTATGTGGAAAAACTTAAAGAAGAGAAGAGATAGAATGGTAGGCCACTTGCTGAGACATGGGGGAATAGTCCGCGATATTTTGGAGGCAGAAATAGGAGTGAAGAAAGGCAGAGGTAGGCCTAGATTAGACTACTGCTCGCAAATAGTAAGGGATGTAGGTTGTAGCACAATTAGCGAAATTCGTAGGTTAGCACAAGATAGGAAAACCTGGAGGTTAGCGTCCAACCGGTCTTAGGACTGATGACCTAATGATGATGATGATGGCGATATTGTTCCAAGTAGATTGCTATAGGTCAATCACCAGTTTTTCAACTTCAACTTCTCTTTCTCATCCAAGGGTACCTACGCTTAGGACAATTGCTCGAGCCCTACTTAAAATTTATCAGTCATCACAGGACATTTTTCGTGCTACCCAGTGAGCTTCATTGTACTGCATTGGAGTGTGGTGCACTGATGGAGTCTTACGCTCAGTGGTGTTACACTCGGGGAATTCCTCGACAGCCAAAATGCTCTTACATGGACTTGAGACACTTGAATCGATGTAAACGCAGTCCATGTAATCACTGTTAATGCTAGCTGGGTCAATATTACGGTCACCGATGAGATGCCCAAGGGGCCAGTTTTTCTCCATTCATTCTTTCTTGTTGGTACACCGAACACGTAAAAATATATTTCAACATACTTCATTGAAACCTGTTAAACGAACTGTGTTTTAACAAACAGATACCTCAAACGTTTAGAAACTAGAGAAAACGGTTTATCATAACCGGCTTACCATAAAAAATTCCTATATAGGTAATTACTTCATTTACTTATACATACCTCCAGCCTTTTCGATCCTTACGTAATATTCATCTCGCCCTCCTATGGGAATGTCCGATAGAAATGCAAATATTGGTATCGTCAAATCCACGTGGAATTTGGGCAAAACAGCAATGATCTAATCATAAAATATAAGATAAAAATATTGATTACCGGTACAACTTTAAATACAGTAGCCGCTCAGCAATGTGAACATCCATTCATGTGAACTATCCAGTAAACTCGCAAACTAATATATTGCAGGTTATGTAGAGTGAACACTGTCAATCTATTTACTACAATCTCTTTATTATTTAAATTACACGATTTTAAGCACGACTACGTGCTTAAAATGAACAGAAAAACTATTACCTTAAGTGATAAATGTGAAATTATAATAAGTTTAGAGCAAGGTGTTACATACTTGTCAAAGAAATATGGCGTTGCAAAGTCGACTGTATGTGCAATCCGCAATAAGAAGTTTAGAATTATCGATGATATCAAGGGATGTAGCACAAGGTTAATGAAAAGAAGAATATTAAAGTGTGCAGGAATGTCTAAAATGGAAAAAAGCTGTACACTTGGTTTTGTAAGCAAATAATTAAACACCTTCCAGTCTCTAGTGAAATGAGAAAAACTAAAGCTAAGGAATTACATTCATTGTTCAAAGAAAATGAGTTTTTCAATTAGCGATAGGCGACTCCAGAAATTTAAGAGGCTATATGAGAGGCTATATGCTATTTAAGAGGCTATAACCTGCAAGTTATTTATGTTATAGATAACGCGCGCATGGACTATTGAAGATTTAAAGGACGTTCCAATGTAAACACAGTTTCTTAGTAGCATAGCGGCATATTATGCTTGACATAAAAATATAATAGGTTTTTCATAACAAAACTTATTTAAATGCACATATTAAAGACATGATTATACATCCGAATGATATAAAAAAAGAAGTCTCAATTTCGTTGGTGAAAAGGTACTTCACCTACTTCACTTGAATAGCCGCCACTGATGTAAAGACAAATTTAAATACATTTACAAAAATAATTGTATTCATGACTATAACATACGACAGAAAAATGAGTTACTTCTGCCTAACCGCAATTCAGCACAGTATATGAGAGAAGTTCTAAGTATGCCGTCATAAAACTATATAATAAATTACCTCAAAAATATAAAATAATAATATGAAAACTTTTAAATATGAAGTAAAAAAATGTTACATAGTTACTATTGCATAGCACGTACGTATTTTTACAGTTTTCCTTTTAATTATTTTTTACTGCATTCTTGTTTTGTAAATCTGTTATCTATAATTTATCTGTACTATTTTGTGCATTGAAAATATTCTTATGTGTTACAGTATTATTATAGTTATCAAGTATTGTATGTAGTTTATTCCAATGTATATCTCATCTCATAAATAATGTATTGACGCCTCCTATATCTGTATGATCTATGATCTAATGGTATATATATATATATATATATATATATATATATATATATATATATATATATATATATATATTATTATTAATGTTATTATCATTATACTCGTATTTTTTATTGAGTTGAATACTTACCTCTATAACCGTAGTAACAGAAAGAATTTTAGAATTCAAAAAGTTCGGCACTGCGTCTATCATCGGCAACTGCAATACGAGTTTGTAATACTTTTCTTCACGAGCACCCACTCCATCCTCTTGGAGTGAATTGGCAAGGACAATTCTCTCGCTTATACTCTCGTTTCCCAATAATTTAGGTACAGTATATTTGATTTCCTAAAAGATAAACGGATGCCCAAGATGAGATCGGCAAGACAAATATGTTTCAAAATCATTATCGAATTAAGAGCGCATAACTTTTACTAATTAATATTTATCTTTGCTAGTTCGTATACCATCGAGAAAGATGGTAATGAGTAATGAGATTAATGAGTACAGCTTGACTAAATTCATGTTAGCCGCGACCTTGAGGTGCGCAGCACCGTCGCTTAGAGGGGGTAACGTGGAATGTTAGAACGTGTTCCCCGGTTTAATTTTTTCGTTTAATCTTTAGTTTTATGTTGAATTTTACAATGTACACGAGCCAGTTATAATAGTGACAACATTGCCAAACAACTTTTGTATTTTTGGGACTCTTTTACATTTTGAGATAAGTATAAAATAGGAACTAAAATTGGTAATTGTATAGAACACCCCCTTCTGGATTTTCGCGTTTTTTTTTTTATGGACGTGTTGTAGGTTGCTATAGGAACAGTTTTTCACAAACGAAACTTTGCGCAAATTAATAATAACCCATCTAGCTAACGGGAGGTGAGAGCGAATAGGGGTGCTGGGTGGGGTAAACAGGTGTATTGAGGAATATTAATTTTGCAAAGGTACATAAAGAAAATGTAAATTTTTGAAAATATTCAAAATATAGGGGTAGTTTTTAAGGGAAGAAACATCCTCTTCTGAATTTTCGCCTTTTTTTCATCAACGTGTTGTAGGTTGCTATAGGAACAGTTTTTCACAAACAAAACTGCGCAAATTGATAATAACCCATGTAGCTAACGGGAGGTGGGAGCGAATAGAGGTGCTGGGTGGGGTAAACAGGTGTATTGAGGAATGTTAATTTAGCAAGGGTACATTAAAAAAATGTAAATTTTTGAAAATATTCAACATATAGGGGTAGTTTTTAAGGGTTGAAGCAATATTTGTGTGGTGAAAGGATGTGGCATTGTGTGCACATAGAGACCGTAAAATTAAATATCTTGCTTTTTTTTTGTTAAATTTTGGCGTCTGTTGTTGAAGGGCAAGGGATATATTTGGTATATAAATGATCAATGTTCCAAAATAATTTACAAGATAGAGGGATAGTTTGTAAGGGTTGAAATAATCGTGAATCCTAACTGTTTCTATTTGTCATAATCTGCCTGTCCCTTTTTTATGCACGTGATACGGTCATTATTTAAATTGATGTATATTTAATTAATTTACTCACATGTTGTATTCCAATTATTAAAACGCCATGTCTATTTAAGAATGATGTAAGTCCTTTATTTGATGCTGTAATAGCATAAAATTTCGCGTAAGTGACATCGCAAGAGTCACAGGTGTTGAAATCACAAAACCGCACAGGCACAGGTGTAAGGTTCATAGTCAATACTCTGTTTTCACTCATATTTTTGTCCCATTCGACGCGCAAGAATATTTTAAGTTTATGTTATAGCTGTGAACAAAGAACTGAATAGCTGTGGTATGAAAAGTGTCTTTTCAGCATCCCTTAGCGCGTGAAGACGTTTCCAACCAATCAGGGCATCTCATTTTGTTTACATATTTGTAAATTCAATAGACAGTGATGTCTACGCTTTAGGTAAGCAAGTAATTTGTAGCCTATATTGTATATTATGATAGTTGTACAAAAGTTGATGTGGCAACATGGGAACTTTGGTGAACTACAGAAACGATTAAGTAAACAGTAAATCAGCTGTGCGCATGGAGAAATGTTCCAATTTTAATTTATTTATAAAAAATACTTAACGCCATTTGCGCAAGATATGATAAGGTGCGTTGTACTCGTGATGGAATGTAAAATGTGTGAGTAAGTTCAGTTTTTCGATAGGGCAGAAGGGGGTGTTCTATACAATGACCCTAAAATTAAATTTCTTAGTACAGGTTCTGTCTCGGATATTTTCAAAATATAGTTTGTGTAAATTTAAAGCTTGAAGAGTACATTATATCATAAACATATGTTATACAGGGCGGGGCATAGGAACCTGATAATTTTTAATTGTTTACTACCAACTGTGTGAACTGATTATGTCTAGCGTGAGAGAAGGACTCACCTAATGCCCTTTTAGTCGATATGGACCTGCGAATTGGGCAATATTATACGTTCGTGAGGACAGTGTTTTTAATGGTGACTCGGATATCGAATGTGCGACAATTTTGTATACATTTCGAAATTTCATATTTTTCCTAACCGCAACACCATAAAGTTATGGGTGCATCGTTTTCGACACAGTGGTCTTGCTTTAAAGAACACGCCACCGGGTCGTATTCGTACAGCTGGACAACGAATCAGAGATGAGGTTGTACGGATTCCTCACGCAATGGTATAGACAGTAACAAGAAATATTCGAGATTGATTAGAAGAATATGTACGCAATAACGGAGCTCATCTCACAGACGTTCTATACAAATAATAAAATGGCATGGACTTATCTTTGTCATGATAGAAAGCGATGAATAATGCTTGTATACTTTCAACGTTATTTCATTTAGAAAATCGTTAGGTTCCTATGCCCCACCCTGTATATGAACATATAGCCGTTTTATCGACGGTAGATAGATAGATGGCAATGCTGAACGTAACTTGCTGTCTACTTGTTCATTTTCGTTCGATATCACCTATTTTTGTCTGATATACATTCGTACTAACTTTGGATGCGCAGTAGTCTAATCTCAATCTATTTCTTTATATATTTCAATGAGAATAATACGCAATTCATTTCCGCCAAAAAAAATTTTTAAGTAACTCCTAGGAACACCTACCATCCAGTATTGTGCCTTAACATTTTTTATCCTATTGTTCGACTGATTCGTCACTTTTGCAGCAATGTTTATCGTCTCTCCCGGAACAAAACTTCTTTTTTCCAAATTGACTTCCATGGACACCGCTCCTCCGGCACAACACCAACACCATACAGTTTTTTCTGCCTCGCGGACGCTGGGACGCTGAAAAAAATAAACAGTTTTAAAACCTTAAAACGGACTTTTCCACACGTAGAACATAAATGCAGAATATGTGTTCTATGCGACAGTTGTACTTTTTTCAAATAGTTCACCCTCGTGCTTTCTCATGACCCATGGACAGGGTGGGGTGTATCCTATCCATCTCAAAATCAATAGATGTCGTCTAGTAGACGTTCCTAATCAGAATCAGTCGAAACCCGATCGATTCGACACGATTTCATTGAGTGATCGTGCTAACAAACAAATTTCTCACATAGTCCACCATTGTGCTTTATCATTGTCCTATCCACTTCAAAATCAATAGGTGTCGTCTGGGAGACGTTCCCGATCAGAATCAGTCAGAACCCGATCGATCCGACATGATTTAGTTGAGTTATCGTATTAACAAAACAAATTTCTCAAATAATCCACCATCGTGCTTTCTCATGACCCATGGACAGGGTGGGGTGTATCCTATCCATCTCAAAATCAATAGTTGTCGTCTGGGAGATGTCCCCGATCGATTCCACACGATTTAGTTGAGTTATCATGTTAACAAAAAAAATTTCTCAAGTAGACCCAAGGGAGGGGCTGGTGTGTGCTATCTATCTCAAAATCAATAGGTGTCGTCTGGGAGACGCCCCCTATCAGAATCAGTCAAAAGCCGATCGATCCGACACGATTTAGTTGAGTTATCGTGCTAACAAGAAATGCCGACGACAACGACGACACACACAGCAAAACATTTTTAAAAACCTTTTTTTTTTGGTTCAGCCAAAAAACGAAAAATAAACCCAAAAAGAAATTTTGTTTTTTCACTTTTTCTTTACACGATTACATTACTTTTCCGCTCATAGTGGAGTGCGGAAAAGTAATAATACATACCGATCACAGATTTTAATCGCGTGAGGGGAAAAGTAGATGTTTTATTGAAGAGACTATATATAGGGTATTTGGGGACTTCGCTTCGATGATACCTTTAATAAATGCAAGGGATAACATAAGTATTATTAAAATTCCAAAATCAAATTCTGATTTAATTGAGACTGAGAAAATATGTCCATAGGTGTTAATTCGCAAGATTGTGGCGGCCAATTCTGATCACCAAAACGGGAGATGATACGACCAGGAAAGACTCGTGGAAGATCGTCAATGTTTCACCGGTGGTATGACAAGTGGCAATATCTTGCTTAAACCACATGTCTTCAAGAGAAATATCTTCCAATTGAGGTACTAAGAACTGGGTTATCATGTTACGATAACGTTCGCCATTTATCGTTAATGCATTATCTGCCTCGTTTTCAATGAAAAATGGTCCAATGATTCCTTCAGACCACGATGCATACCAACAGCAACACGTTGGGGATACATTTGTTTCTCATGAATCATTCGTGGATTTTTTGAGTCCCAAATACGGCAATATTACCTGATATAAATTAACGAAGTTATCATGTGAAAATGGGCCTCATCGCTGAACATGATTTTGTCCACAAAATCGGCATTCACTTCTTGCTTGATGATCCAATTGATGAACTCTCTTCGCTGTGCATAGGTTTGTTGGCAGACGTTGTTGAGTCAATTGGACTTACGTAATTGTAAGAACACGATGACGAGTGGATGTTGAAATGTCCAATTATTGTGCACGATAACGAATCGAGGTCCCTGGACTCTCGGCCACACTCTCGCGAACTGCCGTGATGTTTTGCTTTGAACGACCACTATGATCTCGTGTCGTGTATCTCACATTGACAACTGAATCAATATTTTCGAATCTTTCTTCTTTTCACAGTTCTATTGTTCCAAATTTGGAACTTTATTTCTACCGAGCGTATATACGAAACGTGGCAACCAAATTTCCACTATTTTTATAGCATTATATGTTAAACAATGAGGACGCATTGTTGTACCGTGTAGCGCTCCATGTTTAATAACTCCTATCTGTCTCCTATCGACCTGTCACATTTATTGACCTATCGAATCATAACAGCCAACATTCAAACAGCGCATTTCAAATCATCCGCTCTTATTGTAATGCCCTTTAGTAGTCGAGGCCTTAGCATCGCTCTATAGAGCCAAGAAGCCATTGCTGGTATCAGTCCCCAAGTGACGCCAAATGCTCTCCTACACATCCAGAAGTTTGAACAAAATGTCTTCAGTTTCTCTTGAAGGTGCTCTTTCCAGGTCAGCTTAACATCCAAGATATGTAACACCTAGATACCTCACCGAGTTGCTGATTTCGAACCTTTCTCCATAGAACCTCGGCCCCCTGACAGGGCCAACCTCCAAGTGAAGACTGTCACACAATAGTCTTCCTCGGGTTGATCGACTAGACCTATATTGAAAGGGTATAAATAATTCCTACAAATATATTCTTATTAATTTGAAATAAAACAATTTGCACCACCTGCCCACGCTTATTTACATGAGATGTTCCCAGATAATTGGTAAGGAGAAGGAGAACAATTAAATGGCGAACCAGATTGCCATATTTGATATTCCTAGATTACCTACTCTTTGTGAGGTTACTTAAAAAGCAAAATACAGCTCGTCAAGAATAGGAACAAGTCTCATATCGGACCGCCCACGTCCGCGTTGTATCGAGTATATATGAATATATATGTACACCGAGTTTGATCTGGTTGTCCGTAAAGTACATCCTCTTTTCTTCGAATGCTGCCTCGCTCTTTCCTCTACGCATACATAGAAAAATCTCACACTTTTTATTATTCTTGATAAGCTGTATACATTACTAGATTAGATAGAAGATTTAAAAACCAAGAATTCGCCACGAAATATAACGTATAGCTCCTGAAGTTATTAACAATATTTAAAAAGATTTTAATAATTGTCTTGGCTATTACGAGGTGCGTTCAAGTTCTAATGCCTGCGATTTTTTGTTTTATAACTGAGGGTAGATAGACACATGGGGTTTGGTTTACAATACGTGTGTGAAATATTTTGAATGCGTGACAAATATGGCAGCACCGTACGGCACACAGATTCTCTAGCGGCGACGGTGAGAGTGAGGAGTGTTGTTGACCTACGAGCAAAGAGACAGACTCTTTGCTTGTAGTTGTTGACACTTAAATGGCGATGTTTTCGTTACAAGAACAGCGAGTAATCATTCGTTTTCTCCACTTACGTGGTGCGACACCCATTGAAATTCATCGCCAGTTGACTGAGACCGGTGTCATGAATGTGAAAAGTGTGCGGTCGTGGGTCGAACAGTTCAAAGAAGGCCGAATATCGTGTGATAACAAACCAAAACAAGCTCGGCCTCGCACCAGCCAATCTGACAACATGGTCGCGCGAGTTGAGAAAGTTGTTTTGGAGGATCGCCGAGTGAGTGTGAAAGCCATCGCCTCCAAAATTAGAATTTCCGTGGGATCTGTGCACACAATCCTGCATGAGGACCTGAAAATGCGGAAAGTGTCCTCCAGGTGGGTGCCACGAATGCTGTCGCACGACCACAAGGCTGCGCGCGTGGCAATTTCCCAGGCGATGTTGACACGTGACGAAGGCATGACTTTCTTTTCATCAATCATGACAATGGATGAGACATGGATGCCGTTTTTCAATCTTGAAACGAAGCGCCAATCAGCTAAATGGAAGCACAGGACTCACCGCCACCAAGAAAATTTCGGGTAAGCGCCAGTGCCTATAAAATAATGGTGGCCATTTTTTGGGACAGCGATGGCGTCATCTTTACTCATTGCGTTCCAAAGGGCACTACGGTGACAAGTGCATCCTACCGACATGTTTTGAAGAACAAGCTTCTTCCAGTACTAGAACAAAAACGGCCGGACAAGGCTGCACGTGTGCTTTTTCATCAGGACAGTGCACCAGTCCATCGGGTGTACGCGACATAGGAGTTTCTTCTTGAAAGCAACTTTGAGGTTTTCCGTGCTCTCTACTCACCGGACCTCTGGCTCCTATCTTTTCCCAACCATGAAAAATACTCTTCCCTAGTCGCACATTCACTAGTCGTGCCGCTATTTCATTAACGATTTTCCAGTGGTCAAAACAGACTCTTAAAAATGCGCTTGCAGCGCCCATGGAATCATGGCGTTGACGCCGACGTTGTGAAAAATGTGTACGGTTGCAGGGAAATTACGTTGAAAAGTGACAGAAGTTTAAAATTTCCTGTATGATTAATTTGTGAGAAATAAAGTCGGAGGCCTTAGAACTTGAACGCACCTCGTATCAAGAAGCCAACGATGCATTATTTGCAACATTTCATTTAGTTGATTTTTTAAATACAGGCTGGTCAATACAAAACGGACGTCTTTGTAATGGGTGGTACATGGAGGGGTGCGGTCGGATAAGGTCGCCGGTCCCTCAACTCGTAGCACACATCAGGAAGTTTAGATGCAATGGAAAACTGGAGCGTGCAACATCGGGTGTTTGCCGTAGAGTAATTTATTCGTAATGGCGAGTCTATAGTGGCTGCATTTTCCCCCGATGCGTGATTTTCCGAAATGGCGATGTTCCCTGGCCTCCACGCTCCCCAGACCTCACCCCCTGTGACTTTTTTCTTTGGGGATACCTGAAGTCAAAGGTGTATGCCAACAAACCAAGAACCATCCAAGAATTAAAGGAATCCATCAGAAATGACATCACGGCGATTCCAGTCGATTTGGTGCAGAGAGTCATGACAAACTTCACGGACCGCCTGAAAGAGTGCATTAAAACCGAGGGTCGTCATTTAAATGAAATTATTTTTCACTCTTAATGTTGTCGATTTTTTCCTTACGACAATAAAATATCCTGAGTTTCTTTACACATTGTGCTCATCATGTTCAACCCTGTATGATCAAAATTAAAAGTTTGAGAAGGTTTTAAATTCGTCCGTTATCGTTTGACCACCTTGTACTTATTGCCATTAAATTTAGTGTTTTAAAATTGCACAATCCTTTTTCTTCATTTTTTTTTATCTAACCTATACGCAGAACGCAGAAACTGAGTGGGAGGGTATCAAGAATAGTCTAGCTTCCGCGGCTACGGACGTTTTAGGACACGATAAAAGGGAAGCTATGAAGCCCTGGATAACGGACGAAATCTTAAACTTAATGCAAAAGAGACGAGGCTACAAAAACAGGTCAGACGAAGAAGGATAAGTCAATAAAGTGGGAAATCATTAGAAAATGTAGAAAAGCGAAAGAACAATGGATAGAGGATACATGCAAAGAAGTAGAAGATAAGTTGCAAGTAGGTAAGACCGATAAGGCTTACAAAATAATTAAGAGGAACTTCAGGGATATAGGAACAATAAGTAGAAACGTTAGGAGTCAATCGGGGGACATACTGATCGGAAGAGAGGAGAAAGCGGATAGATGGAAGCAGTACTTAGAAAATTTATACGAGGGTCAGGAATTAGGAGAGATATTAGAGGAAGAATCTAGCATCGATAGGGAAGATGTAGGAAAACCTATATTGAGAGAGGAATTTGAAATAGCATTAAGGGGGCTAAAAAATAATAGAGCGCCGGGTGTAGATAAAATACAGGCGGAAATTTTGAAATGTGCGGGACAGAAAGTAGTAAATAGGATGTTTGAACTGGTAAAATACATATATGAAACGGGCGAGATGCCGGAGGATTATAAGAGGAACATTATCGTTACTATACCGAAAAAGAGAGGAGCCGAAAAATGCGAGAACTTTAGAACGATTAGCCTAACTTCCCATGCGTCAAAAATCTTAACTAGAATAGTGCAGAAGAGGATGGAAAATAGAGCGGAGGAAATACTAGGAGAAGACCAATTCGGGTTTAGGCGAAATAGGGGAACTCGCGAAGCTATTCTGGCGCTAAGAGTAATGTTAGAGAAAACAATAGAAAAAGGAAAGAACGCTTATATAGGATTTGTAGATTTAGAAAAAGCTTTTGATAACGTAAGATGGGAAAAAATGTTCGAGATACTAAAGAGCGCGGGAATGAAGTATAGAGATAGGAGAGTAGTACACAATCTATACATAGAGCAAACTGCTGTTATAGAAGTAGAAGGGGAGGAAAGGGAAGTAGGTATTAGGAAAGGAGTAAGACAAGGATGTACGCTATCACCACTAATTTTTAATCTGTACATCGAAGAGGCGATTAATGTGGTAAAAGATAGAGTGGATTTCGGGATTAAAGTACAGGGACAGAAACTAAAAATGCTGAGATTCGCGGATGATATAAGCAGTATTAGCATCTAGTAAGGAGGAATTAGAATCAGCATTGAACGAAATGGAGGCAGTGTTGACAGAGGAATACGGAATGAGGGTGAATAAAAACAAAACTAAAGTGTTAGTGTGCAGAGGGCGCGAGAGTAGAGCAAAAACGAAAGTTCAAATTAATAATGAAAGGTTGGAGGAAGTTAAAGACTTCACTTATTTAGGAAGTAAAATAAATTGGGACGGAAGAAGCGATAAAGACATAAAACAAAGAATAGCGCAGGGTCGAGTAGCTTTTAACAAAAAGAAAGCACTTTTATGCTCGGGGGTAATAAACTTAGAAACAAGGAAGAGATTCTTGAAAACATATGTATGGAGCACGGCACTATACGGCTGCGAAACCTGGACGGTAGGGGAAGCAAGTAGGAAGAAATTAGAAGCTTTTGAGATGTGGTGTTACCGAAGAATGATGAAAATATCATGGACTGATAGGGTTAGAAACGAAGAAGTATTGGAGAAAGTCGGCGAGAAAAGAAGTATGTGGAAAAACTTAAAGAAGAGAAGAGATAGAATGGTAGGCCACTTGCTGAGACATGGGGGAATAGTCCGCGATATTTTGGAGGCAGAAATAGGAGTGAAGAAAGGCAGAGATAGGCCTAGATTATACTACTGCTCGCAAATAGTAAGGGATGTAGGTTGTAGCACAATTAGTGAAATGCGTAGGTTAGCACAAGATAGGAGAAGCTGGAGGTTAGCGTCCAACCAGTCTTAGGACTGATGACCTAATGATGATGATCTAACCTATACTCATGCTAATGTAATTATTACCGTATCGTATGTAAGGGGGTTGCCATTGAAAACAATCGATGACGTCACATCTACTACATGAATCACCCTGTGTGTATTAATTGAATTTAAAAAAATGCGTAATTAAAAATTAAATTTGACAGATCCAAGAGTTTTCCCCAAAATTTATTTCTTGAATTTTTAACGAATTGATCTAACCGCACCGTTTCTGCTAAAGATAGGGCGAAGTTGGGTTAATATTAATAAGCCCTGCATATACATCGACTTACCAACAACGTTCTATCTGTTATGATGCTTTGGTCAATGGGTGAGATGATAGGCAATTTCATTTCTTGCTTGTAGTCAAACTTCAAGGGGCGGTCGACTTTGGCCTTTAAAGTGTATGTCACCCATCCATATCGTCCTTTAAAACTCGATGGTAGTTCGTAGGGGAGGGTGATCGTAAATGGGTACTCGCTTATCCCCATTCCTAATGTTCCTAAAATTGAAGAAGACAAAATGTGTATAGTCGAAATACTACTTTCTTTTGTTTATTATAGACATGTACCAATATTATAAGAGTTACAGTTAACTGCTTGACCGATAATTATTGCGTTTACTAAGCGCAAGCAAATGTCAAGGTTCGTCAATTTAACATGTAAGGGTTTACGGACCTTGAGCAAATGTAACCAATGATGACAGCTGTTCCAATTTATTGTATTTTGTATTAATTTAAAATTATAGTTAAACCCGGCTCGGTTCATCGGACAATTAATGTCGAACAACAATTAGATACCTTAGACATTACCATTATTGGCAATTTTGGTGCCAAGAAAATTGAACATCTTGACGCTTTTAATCTAACCGCCGTTTATATTAATATTTGGTAGTTGTATTGGGGGATTCCTGCAGCAATACATATATTTCGTTTTGTCTGTTCACTTGTAGGCCTCCTTTATTTACATGTGGCTCAAGATCTATGGCAGTTTGATTCAGGGAGGCAAGGTCACGTGCAATTATCGTAATATCGTCCGCATAGCCCAGTATTTGTGTGGATTTATTTATGATGCTTCCAGCTCTATTCACTTTTCTGATAGCTGCTTCTAGTATTAAGTTGAAAAGCACTGCCGAGAGAGCGTCTCCTTGTCTTACCCCGGCTTTCACCTTAAATTCTTCGCTGCGCTGCTGTTGTACTCTTATAGTTGCTGTCGAGTCTGCCATGGTGACTTCTACCATTTTTACTAATTTTCGGGGTATTCCTAGGAGGGTTAAACTTTGTAGCATTTTCTTCCTATGTACTTTGTCGAATGCCTGTTTGAAGTCTATAAACAGATATTCATAGCATTTCTCCTGTATTTGTCTTAACGTACACAGGTGGTCTGTGGATGATCTATTTTTCCTGAATCCACATTGGTATTCGCCTAGTATTTCTTCTGAGTAGGGTGTCATTCGATTATGGATCACCCCTGATAATATTTTATAAGGGACACTAAGTAGTGTTATTCCTCTATAATTACTACAATTGATCTTATCACCTTTTTTGTGTATCGGGAGGATAATTCCTAGTTTCAAGTCCTTTGGCATCTCTTCTTGCTCCCAGATATGTAGTTTGTGCATTTGTCTCCATAGTCTCTCTCCTCCGTTCTTTATTAGGTCCGCTACTATTCCATCAGCACCTGGTGTTTTCCTGTTTTTCAGATCTTTTATTACTTTCGTTACCTCTTCATACGAGGGTGGTTCTACTTCCGGTTCTGCACTATAGTATGTTATTTCATTCTCCTCTTCCTGTTGCTGCTGTTCTCCTTCTAGTACCTCTTCAAAATATTCTTTCCATCTTCTAATTATATCCGGCTTTTCTATTAAGTTCTTTCTTTTTGTCTTTACAGATGTTTAATCGTGGTGCGAATTCTTTTGTATACTCTTTAACGTTGTTGTAAAACTTTCTGCTTACAGATCTCTTATTACTTTCTATTATATCTTCTACTTTTTTATTCATTTCTTCTCGCTTTTTTCTTCGGCAGATTCGGTTTGCTAATCTTCTTTTATTGCTAAATTCTACCTGATTTGCTCTTGTGTTTCTTTGTAATGCTTTTTTCCATGCGTCATTTTTCACTTTCACAGCCTCTCTACATTCCTCATCATACCAATTGTTTTTCTTTTTACTTTCTTCTCCCACTACTTCACCCGCGGTTTCTGTTATAGTTTCTTTGATTATGTTCCATTCCTCGTCTATACTTAGTTCTTGCTGGTGTTCGTTTTCTAGGAGTTTTATACCAATTTCTCCTTGATAAATCTGGCCATTTACGCGGCCATTTCTTAGTATATCTACATCCCATTTTTCTGTTCTTGTCGTCCGTTCCGCGTTTACAATTGATATTCGGTGTTTGTATCTGGCTACTAGTAAATAGTTGCCTGATTCGCTGTTTGCTCCACGATATACTCGAGCGTCCTCTATTGAGGAGGCCCATCTTTTTGATAATAGTATATGGTCTATTTGGTGCACATTATTAGTTCCTGGTATTCTCCATGTTTCTAAGGGTATTTTTTTTGTGTGGGAAGCATGTACTAATTACTTTCAAATTGTTGGCAGTGGCAAATTGTGTCACTCTCATCCCATCTCCGTTTGTAACTTCGTGTATCGTGTTTATACCAACAACCTCTTGGTATATTTCCTCCTTTCCAAGTTGGGCATTCAGATCGCCTAGTACGATTAATGCATCATGTGCACTTGTTTCTTCGCACGTTTCTTGTAATTGCTCATAGAATCTTATTGCTTCGTTTTCGTCTGCATTTTCTGTCGGCGAATATACATTAATAAATGTGATGTTATTAAATTTTCCTTTTATGCGTATTTTACATATTCTTGGGCTGATTGGGACAAAATCAGTTACTGACCTGCAGTAATTCCTGGCCACAATGAATCCCACGCAATGATGCCCCTGCCTGTCTTCGTTTCCACTGCAGTACAGAGAGTAGTTTTGTTCATTTATTGATCCCTTCCATCTTATCTCTTGTAGTGCTGTTATTCCTATCTTATATTTTGTTAATTATTCTGCTACCATATTCATTTTGCCTATCTGCAGCATTGTCTGCATGTTCCACGTTCCAAATCTAATTTCCAAACTCTTATCCTTTCTCCATAGCTTGGTCCGTTCTAGATATCCGTCCGGTTTCTTCATTTTGAGCCTTCGCAACGAAATAATTGTTCCGGGGTAGGGTTGTTAGTCCTACGCCCAACCCCCTTTTCGGAGGGCCATTCCTCCCGCTCTCGTCAGCCCTAACCCTGTATCCCACTGGGGTTGGTTACTCAATCTTCTACAAGGTTGCTCAGGTTTCCGGGATTCACCAGCTTGGAGGTGAGTGTCGGAATTGTTGCAGCATCGTGTGGTATGCATGCACTACCCCCTTTGAACCCCAGCACAGTTTCTACAGTTTTGATAAAATACCACGTATGTAGATGTATAAAATTCCAGTCGTCTAAAAAATTTCCTGGGTCCAATAGCAATATTCTAATCTTTTATTGTCATCACCTTCTTTCAAAGTATGTAAACATTTTGGTTTATAAGGCTTGATTTTATGACGACTGAAACATCTGATTTTCTCCTTTTCGATATTCAGTTTAGTACAGACGCTAATCTCGTAGATTCACTCTTGGATCCGCTCGATTTGTCTTCAAGATTACGTCATCTTCAGGATGTGGATGTATTCGACGAGGTTGATCATTCTATGATCTTTTACTAATATTGCCAGTTTCAATAAAAAGAGCACTTACGGCTACAGTTCCATGCCTAATAGCGACTCATAAAGGATGTCTTCGGTTAAATTCTGCGGTTACTTTTCTGCTACTACAAACCCCGTCACTAAATAAGCTTATTATTCCCATATTTTTCTTTAAATGCAGATGCATTTTACGAATGTAAACTTGAAGATTGCACAATATGACTGAAAGTTTTGTCAGATTGACAGTTAATTTAATCATTTCATGCTTAAATTAAATCAGCTTTTATTTTCATGGTATCCTATTAAATTGAAAACCAAAATTGTAACTACGTGGAAATATTGGAAACATTTAAAATACGAATTTAGTAATAAAATTTGGTGTTGGGGCTTAATCTTCTTAAGATTCTGAAAAAAATTTTTCTAATAAATTTTTTCAATATATTCAACGCAAAGCGAAATATCGGATCCCATTTGGGGGGCTGCCGTTGTATCAATTTGTTCCATAAATAAAGGGTCCGGCAACTGGATTGAATGGTTTTGAATAGGTTGCTATGGAAATACTGTTTATTTGACAAACGTCAAATAGTGATAAAATTGTATTTTATTATCGAAGGTTTTGTATTACAATGACAAATTGGCCGGTTAATCACCGGGTCTCTGCTGTTAAATCATTTATCCTGACCCGGTCCATCGTGCAAACCCAAAGGTGCTTTCGCCGTGAATTTAATTTGCCAGTGCGAGCTGAAGTCCCATCAAGAAATGCAATTTTGAGATGGGTAAGAGATTTCGACGAAAGGGGCAGTGTAAACTCAAAATTTGTCGGAGGTACACGTATAGTCGTACACAAGATAATATTGAAAGGATCAGAATAGCCGCTGAAGGGAGCCCACAACGTTCTGCAATTCGGCAATCAATTGCACTGCGAATTTCAGAGCGAAGTATGCGAGGAATTTTAAATCTGGATGTGAAATTTCATCCGTATAAAATACAGATAGTCCAAAGGCTGAACCCTGTTGATAAAGTTAATCGCCTCAATCTCTGTAGGCAATTTCTTGAAACATTGAACAACAATGCAGGAATTCTTAATAAACTGGTCATGTCTGACGAAGCTCACTTTCATCTCAGTGGGTACGTTAATAAGCAGAACTTTCGTTACTGGGCAGAACCCAAGAGAAATGCATGAACACCCACTTTATGACCAAAAGATAACGGTATGGTAAAACGCGTGCAGATTTGGTGTGATCGGGCCATATTTTTTGAATAAAACAGACGGCCACACCGTTACAGTCAATTCAGTTCGGTACGTTGAGATGTTGGAAGCATTTGTGGCTGTGGAATTTCAAAGAATGGACCAAGATGAAGTATGATTCCAACAGGACGTCGCCACAGCGCATACAGCTAGACGGTCCCTTGCTGTTTTATAGTGTATGTTTCCAAATCGCCTAATTTCAAGGTTTGCATCACCCCCAAGATCCCCGAACCTGACGGTCCGGATTTTTTTTTTCTGTGGGGATTCTTAAAGTCCAAAGTGTACTCTACTCGTCCCCAAACATTTCTGGAACTCAAAGAAGGGATTCGTGAAGAAATAAATTCGATAAACGAAGATTTACGCAGACGCGTTATGTTGAATTTCAGGAACAGATTGCAGCAATGTATAGAAGAAGACGGTGGTCATCTTAGGGATGTGATCTTTGCAAACTAAGTGTTATAAGAAATTTTCAGAATTCTGTTTTTAGTTGTAATAATAATTAATCAAAATATATTCTTTGCTTCTTAACAGTGGCCTATTAAAAACCGTTCAATCATGTTGCCGGACCCCGTATAAGTTGGTTGCCCCCAAATGTACGGCTGATTACAATTATGGCAAAGCTCAAATCTGGAGACACATGGTACCTATTCAAAGGTATATAAATGACTGTGGAATAATGGTATATAATAGGTATTATAATAATTCAAAGGTATATAATAAATACGGAATTATAGGATGGCACATGGTACCTATTCAAAGGTATTCAAAATAAATGGTTTAATAGTGGTATACCAAATGAAAAATGTTTACTACAGAGAGATTTTTATATACAGAGCTTTTTACCTCTTAAATAAAATTAAACCTGTGTGTGTATGTGTGATACATTGATACTTAGTTTTATGGTCTAACAAAATTCAACCACGTTAGTGGCAAGTATTTGGAGACAAAATGGCTTAATCGCCTGAACGATCTGAAGCCCATATGGCTTGTCTAGTATACAAAATTAGCAATACAAAAGTACCTCGATACTTATTGTAAAACTCATTACTAATACTAGCGAATGAAAAGAAATAATAATGGGTCAAAATAAAAAATCATCATTTGATGCAACCTAGCTTGGTTTTCGCTATATAAACATCAATTATTGTACTGGAATTTTGGCGCCAATGTTTTGTCATCTATTGCAGACGTCTTCTTCAGAGCAGTTCTCTGAATCCCGGGAAGAGGCTCGAACCTTCGATGCAGCAACACAAATAGGAGACCAGTTTGCCACGAGCACTGAAAGATTACATGTTTCTCGATGTGCATTTCCGCAGCCGAGTTGGCATCATCGAGAGATTATAAAAAATATTTTTAAATTACCTATAATTTGTATTTATACCAAACCTTTGTTCAGGTTCAGTAAATCATTACAATTGTTTCTGGAATGCATTGTTCACTAATAAATTCATTGAACTTGCCTATTTTTCTTCATGGTCAGTGAATAGTGAAAAGATAATTTGTTAAAAGATAGTTTGCTTCATAACTCCTTCTAATACCTAATCTCTTATAATTATTTCCATTCATGATTAGTGAACCGTCACGAGGTAAACATTCGGTTCACTGATCTATTAATACCGTCATTCATTGTATCAACCAAAACAACGGACTATTAGGTATAAGGCTCTTATCTATGTTCATGTTATTATCGCATTTAACTATCCTAATGCTTTGATTGATTAGATGATATCTAATAGTCTGTTATTAGTTATACTTTTTACTAACTCTAAGTTACCAGAATCCATTCTATGATTGTTTTCGAAAGCATTTTGGGCAACAAAAGATTTTTCTAATCTTCCATATTTCAAGTTGGACATGCGCTCCGTAAATCTAGTAACAAGCATACTATACTATCTACTATAGCAAAGGTAGCAAAGTATATTGGGCAGACACAAAGAGCCATTCTCTTTTTGTCTGCCCAATACACGAATACTTTGCTACTTTTGCTATAATCTTGGAAACGCCCACATACTTTGTAATACAAAATAAAATTAGTTCTAATCATCTCCTGATGATGCCACATGATATCTCTCCGTGTTGGTGAAAACCTGGTCTTTTTTAGTTCTATGAACTCTATACTGATTACATCAGTCTCAGGCCAACAATTTCCCAGAGGAACTCATCAGCAATAGATGAAACGTCGGACACCAAGTTTCAGCTCTACCCGGAAATCGAGAAGAATTTAATAACCTATGAATGTTTTTCATGCATTAAACGCTGATTATAATTATAAGATTTACCTTCTTCTGCTAGCGATATTTCAACTTCCAGGAACTTGTTCTTCGCCATGTAAATATGTCTTTCTAGCGTCCAATGTACCTTTTCTAGTCCTGTAAGCTTGACGCTAATCCCTAAAACACATACAAAGTCATTGCTCGTTATTAAATTCGACCTTAAATAAAACGAAATATATCTCTATTCGCTAGCACCTCCAAGAGTTGGGAGGTCAAATCATAATTACAGCTTTATTGTATGTAGACACATCTGTATCGGAACATTTGCATTTTTCACTGATGATCATCTATATCTAATGATTTAGCACCAACGATGCACCAATGACTTAATAAGTAATATATCTTATAGAGAGATGAATGTCTCTAATTAACTTGGACGTATTGATAATCAATATTAACTGGGCATGTTTCTACTTTGGCATTTAAAATTATTCAAATTTATGGTAAGATCTAGTATAATTCGCATTTTACGCAACATATGTGAAAGAGCTACAGTTCAGGTAAGAGTTAATCCATCATTCACTAGTGAATTTGATGTCCCAGCCGGTATTTACAGGGCGACCTATGAAATCCATTTTTATTCTTTTTATTCCAGTGGCAGCTATTCAGGTAAAGTAGGTGAAGTGCCTCTTCACCAAAGAAATTAAGATTAGGATTTCTTTTTTTTTATATTTTTGGGATATAATCATGGCTTTAATACGTACATTCAAATAAGTTTTGTTATGAAAAACCTATTATATTTTTATGTCAAGCATAATATGCCCCTATGCTAGTAAAACACTGTGTTTATATTGGAACGTCCTTTAAATCTTCAATAGCCCATGTGCGTGTTATCTATAACATAAATAACTCGCAGGTGCAGAGATGAAAATCAAATATGTGTCGTAGTCTGATAGTGAAATACGTCAATTCATGAAAAGCCTAGGCAGTACACGAACTGCCGGCATATTATGTAAATTCTTAATGTTACACAATCTGCCTAGGAATTTCATGAAACGCCATGCTCGTCTCGGCACATGATGTTTCAAGTCGTATTACACGATCTGCCGTAAATTAGATATCGACTGTTCGTGAAATGACCACGATGGCCGGCAGATTGTGTTCTCTGATTTATCGTTTATCTATATGGATGAAATAAAATAATGATACAGGTAAAATCCATATATTTTACAACTACAAAATAGAATTCTCTTTAAAAAAATAAAAATAATCTTCAAACTTGCAATAAACAACAAAACAGAACAATAAAAAATAAACTAGCTACCTATATATACAGAATTTTTTTTTCATTTATTGGCGCACGGGCCACTTTTGTGACATCCGGAATTGCATTGCAGTTTTGCTTTAAGACATTGGCATCTATTGGTCTTACATTGCATCTTAGAGGGTCGGCATGAACATTTTACATACCCCTGCCCTCGTCGTTTGCTGCCGTTTGTTCGGCTTTGCTATGTAGTATTCTTTGTAATGCTCACCGAACAGTTCTTTTTCACCATTAATTTCCATAGTTTCCATTAAACAAAACAAAACAAATAAGCACAAGTAATAGAACACAATCTGCCGGACAACGCTGGTCACTTCACGAACAGTCGATATCTAATTTACGGCAGATCGTGCAGTACGACTTGAAACATCATGTGCCGAGACGAGCACGGCGTTTCACGAAATGTCTAGGCAGATTGTGTAACATTAATAATTTACATAATATGCCGGCAGTTCATGTACTGCCTAGGCTTTTCATGAATTGACGTATTTCACCATGAGACTACGACATATGCACTGATACAGCGGGTTGCCATGGTAACGTAACATTACGTAATAGCCGACGTCCGCTAAGTCGGTATTCTCCCCCCACCTAGATGAAGAGTTTCCCGAGATTTTATAGGGTATCTGCACAGCGGACTTGCATCTACTTAATATACTGAAACGCGGTCTGTTTTTGAATTTGAGCGATTTATTGAATTTGCGTTGTTTTCATAATTTTTAGACTTGCTTTTTTGACTTTAATGTGTTGCTTGACCAACTGAGTGATCGTATAATTAGTGATTTTTCAACTTTGTTAGTGGCGATATTAAATGAAACAATAATTAACATTATTTATAATGAATCCAGTTAACGATATTACTTGTAATTTGTTGGAAACGCCGTTCTGTCGCTGGAAAGACGAAGATAAAATAAACGTTTTACTTGAAGGAAGACCTACGACTGTTTTATCAACATTCGCCGAAAAAGAGAGTAAGAAATCTAGTAAATCTTATAACGTAAATTTCAAATCTGCTTGGTTCACAAATTATAAATGGTTATGTGACAGCCCAATGTTAAAAAAAACTATATTACTGGCCCTGTCTACTATTTTCCAATAAACAATTGGTTTGGAACAGGAATGGATTTGTAGATATTTTAAATATTACGAGGGCATTATATAAACATATCGATTCTGCCCAGATATCTTATATGATATCCTACAAAAAGAATCATTAGATATTAATTCTTGCGTTCATCAAATAAAACAGACACGTGAAATATTGAACAAAAAGAGAAATGACGACTTTTTAAAGACAGTTTTTAATAAAGCAAGGAGAATGATGGAATTAGAAATTACAAAACGACAATACACTGGTCTGTCTAACGAAGCCATTAGTACAAGATATAAAGCACCTTTTTATGAAATATTGGACCATATTTTAATGGAAATAAACGTCAGATTTCAGGACTGTGAAAAATTGAAATTTGTTTGTCTCGCTGATACTGCAAAATTTGAACAATATAGCTAGTGTTTCCCTTTTAATACTTTTGAAAATTTGGAAGAACTTTATGGAAATATATTTACCAAATATCAACGACTTAAAAAACGAACTTTGCCTGTTATATAGTGATGAAAGTTACAAAACTATACCGCTGCATAAATTGCTCAAAAAAAAAAAAAAATGATTACAAATACATTTTTACAGAAGCTTACAAACTGTTTTGTATAATTTTATCTATTCCATCAACAAGTGCGTCAGTGGAAAAAGGCTTATCGTGTCTTAAACGTATAAAGACGTATTCAAGAAATACCATTTCACAAGAAGAAATCTTTAGCAACTGTTTCTATCGAGAAAGAATTATTGCTAGAACTAAAGAAGGATCAGCCATTTTATGAAGATATATAACTACGCCTCACTAGAAGATCGAAGAATTAATTTGGCGTACAAAAATTAGATAGCTATAAGCTTGGCTATAACTAAGTTTTAAGAAAAATCAATCTACTTTTTTCTAACTGTCTACTCTAACTCTTCTTCACCTATTTTCTAACCTGCGAGCCGCCACTGTTTTATTCTTGCTGACGTAGAAGATTTTTTTTGAGAACGTGGTGTAAATGATATCAGTATTGATAGTATTTGGTGTGAAGATAACACTGACTTAGTGTTCCACAGAACACCGAAACACTATACACTACACTCGACGCCAACAAAGTTGGCATCATCTGGGGATAATTAAAACTGAACAGTTTTAATCATATCCTGATGATTAAATGGAGATGAAGATGATTAAAGCTGAACAGCTGTAACCATCTCCAGATGATGCCAACTTTGTTGGCGAAAAGCGCATCGGATGTAATGCATAGTGTTTTGTGGAAAACTAAGTCAGTATTAAAGATAGGGCGTCAATATTTAATGACTGTTATCTACAAACCATGCGACGTCAATATGCCGCGAGTAACAGCTCAACGATGAATAGTTTGTATACAACTGTTTCATGAAAGCGAGCGATCATTTACAGTTACACAAGTAAAATTAGGCCAAATAAAGCGCCTACAGAGTTAAGTTCATAACTTAATTAAGAAATTTGAAGAGACCGGTTATGTTATCGATAAGGCAACCCCAATACATCCCCGTCGTTGTCGGTCAAATAAAAATATGCACGGAAAAAAGTGTACGGGATTATCTAAACACATCAATATGACATCGAGCACAACAATTGAATCTGACAAGAGCCACCACGCATCGGATTTTAAAGAAAGGATCTGCATCTGTCAGCATACAAAATTCAGTTGACACAGCAATTAGATACAAAATTGAAACCTTCGCTGGTTAGATTTTCAGTTTTTATTTGTTAAACGTGACATGTTAAAAGCCGGGTCCAGACGTGCGTAACGTGTAATGTAATGTAACGTGAAATGTAACGCGAATTCTGTGTGTGGATGGTACTACGAGCATTGCATGAAACGCTCACGTCGGCGCACTATGGGGCGAAAACATCAATATCATTTCAAAAATGCTAAAATTGAAACTGAAAATTAAGATCTCGAATATGGTATTTCTGTTAGCTAAGACACTAAGCCTTAATATCCTAGAAAGATTATTTTTTCACACGTAGATTTTCTGAGTTAGACAACTGTGAAGGGGAAGTTTCTGTTAAGGGCAAATTATTACTCAGCGTTAAAGCCAACTTCCATGAGCGTTTACGTACCTAAATTTTTTTTCAAATTTAATATCTTATACATCGTTGGAAAGGGCATTTCATCTAGTTTTAGAATAGAAATATCTATTTGTATGCTTGTTTTCATTTATTACTTAAAAAAATAATAAAGTAGTAGTGTTTAATATGATCATTTTACAACTTCACCTAAGGTTTTAATTATCATCAGGGTATCGCCGGGTAGATTTCTTTTATGGAAATGATAGGCCATATGGTCATCTCGACGACACTTAAAACAACTGCTGCTTGATTTTGCTCCATTTTGAGAAAATTGGAATCAAAGTAGGAAGAAAACGCATTCTGGTTATGGTTTAAAATCTAAATGACACATTTAGGTTAGGGAATTTTCTAACCAAAAAATACCGTAAATACAAAAACGTATTTACGTAAACACAGGTATCTAAACCACATATTGTTTATTTTAGCAAAAATAATATTTTTGCTAGTATCTACCGCAACTAGATAGAACAAAAAATATTTTTATTTTCGAAATATTGTGGTTTTTCGTATAGGTATATATACTGCTATGTGTTTTCGTATTTTCATACAAGTTCCTTACAAGAATTTTATAATATTTAGTTAAGAAACGTTACCACTATTCTTGCTAATAATGACCACTTTTACAATTACTGATCGCGAGTTATGTATTGCTTTCATAGAGCATGGGAAGCATATATCAACTGCAGAAAATTACATACGCGAAAAGTTTTCACTTTCTGAAAATGATTTAAATTGTGTTGTCAGAAAAATTCAGAAACAGTTACTGCCTGAATTCAAATCGAGATGGGCTGCTGCTACCAGAATAAAGGAAAGATTTTTGAAGAATAATGAACAATGGCTTAACCGTACATTTTCTGTTCAACTTGACGACACTGAGGCCGTCATCAGGAAAAAGGCGAGGAAGACCTTGTAAAAGCTATGAAGAGTCATCCGAAAAAGCTAAAAAGAGAAAAGCGACTAAATTATTCCGGGATTCTGGACTGGATTCAATTCAGTATTCATATGTGCAAGGATTGCGTTCAATTGGTGAAAGTAAAGAAGCTCAAATAATAAAATTGATTCGTTCTGCATCCTCAGAGAAAAAGGAAATCATACACCTGCATTTGCCAGAGGAAAATACGTTTGTAAATTCTTTTACAGCAGATGAAGCTTTGGCCATATTTATTGATTTAGATTTGTCAAAAAATCAATACCAATATTTTATAAACTGTACGAAAGAAAGAGGATGCAAGTTATTTCCGCCACATAAGCAACTCCAGGAAGCTAAAAGTAAATGCTACCCAGATAACTCTCAAATTACAATTACCGACATTATGGCTAAAGTGGAACTACAAGGATTATTGAATCATACAGCAACAAGGTTATTAAATATATCGTCAGTTGATGTAACATCTGTACGTAAATTAATTTTATATAGTAAATGGGGTTGCGATGGTTCCTCGGGCCAAAGTGAATATAAACAAATTCTTTCTGGTGAGAGTGAGTTAGTATCCGATGCTAACTTGTTAATATCATCTTTAGTTCCCCTTAGACTGGTAGACAGTTCTTCAAAGGAAAATATTTGGCAAAATGCAGCCCCATCATCCATCTATACGATTTTGTCGCCCTATCTTAATAGAATTTTCCAAAGAGACAATCACTCACTAACTTTTTCTTACTATGATCGATGGGAAAGTTACACAGGTATTAACCAATACACCATCCAGTTCTACATGCAATGTTTGTCTCGTTAAACCGAAAGAAATGAATAATCTTGAATGCGTTAAGCAAAGAGTTTTTTTGCAAATGCTGCGTGCTCATCGTCAATTACTGGTGTTGATGAAGAACTAATACAGAGACTTCATATTATCTTACAGACAATGGCATGCGAGCAACCAGTTAATGCCCAAAAATTTGGAGAGTATGCATTTAAAATTGCAGAACTTTATGTACGTAAATACAACTGGTACTACATGTCTTCTTCTGTCCATAAAATACTAATTCACGGAGCAAATATTATTCGTTATAACGCAGTATTGCCTTTTGGACAGCTTTCAGAGGATGCACAAGAATCGCGAAATAAAAATTACAAGCAATACAGGTTACATCATGCTCGAAAATGTCCACGATCAGATACCAATGCAGATGTATTTTATACACTTCTTTATACCTCAGATCCATTTATAACCAGTTTAAGAATGACCCCACCAAGAACGCTGATGGAGCTCGACGAAGAAGCCTTGCAGTTACTGGAATAATTGTGAATTATGCACCTACTAAATAACGATTGTTCATTATAAGTTATAATATTATTATAATATTATCATACCTCTATAATAATACCTATACGTAATTTTTGTGTCTATTATTGAAAACTAAATTTATATAAAAGGAATCAAATATATTACATGTCTATTAACGTCTTATATTTACTAGTTTTCTGTTTATAAAGGAATAATGGACTGACTCTGATTTTTACATATTCCTCAATTTTGTCTACTAAATATAGCAAGATATATAAAAGGTATTGCAATAGTATTACACAATCTTCAACACCACACCTTCTTATATACACCTACCAAATTTCACTTGATTTTATCTGTAAACAATAAAGTTACAGATTTTTGAGACGCGAAAGTGCTGTTTGCCCCATAGTGCGGCGCCGCGCTGATCCATCGGCTGTCGGTTTTTAGCGCGAACACAAAGGCGCTCGCAGTACTCGTTTGGACGGAGTTCGTGAGGGTTGTGTCGTGTGTTCGTGACGTTCATGATGTGGAGTGACGAACAATCGCTTGAACTTATCAGTTTATATCAACAAAAACCTGTTATTTGGAATCCAAAAAACCCGGGGTACTTTAAAAAAATCTGAAAAACGATGCTTGGAGTGATATTGCTCTTTCGTTGAGAAGATATATAGAAGAATGCAAGAACAAAATGATTAGTTTGCTTTATACAGTTTGCTTTGCATTACAGTATCTTGTCTTGATATTTTAGATGCAATCATTGTTAACAAATGTTCAAAATAAGTAGACGACATCCGGGTAAAGTTTTTATATTGGCTACTTATTTGCTGAGATTTTAGTTCCACATGTAATGAAGATCTTCTCTTATACAACTTTATTTTCCACCATCGACGCACCGAACGTTTCTTCCGGTCTTCAGTTAATAAATACATACAAATAAGAGCAGCATCAGCTATCACAACCTTCCCATTCGGCACGTTCGTAGCAACTGAGTGGAACAGATTTTGAACAAGATTCGTGTTAAATGATTCGCGTTGAGTTCGTGTGCCGTCCACACTATTGGCGTTACATTTCACGTTACATTACATTACACCTTACGCACGTCTGGACCTGGCTTAACACATAAACAGTGAAAATCTAACCAGCGGAGGTTTTAATTTAGTATAAATATGGATTTTCATCAAGTAACTGCCCAATCAATTCAGAACAACAATTAAAAGTTACAGGCCATTTACGACGTTTTACATTTGTTAATTGGGCGTTAGAAAAGAAAGAAGGCGATGCTGATTTTTGCAATAAAATTGTGTTCAGCGATGAAGCACATTTTCATCTTGACGGATACGTCAGCAAACAAAATTGTCGAATTTGGGTTGTATTGAAAATCCACACGCCGTTCGCGAAAAAGAAATGCATCCACAGAGATGCACGGCTTGGTGCGCATTTTGGAGTGGTGCAGTGATTGGACCATACTTCTTTCAAAATTAATCTGGTACTGTTATCACAGTAAATGGGGAACGCCATCGTGACATATTAAAAATTCCTTTCATCTAATTCTCTCATTGCACCAATATTTTCATCTAACCGACCAAGACGAGGACATATTGGTGATTCGTCCTAATTTCGTGGAAATTTTTCTTAATGCAACTGTAAAGCTGGGTACTCACTAGCGAGTTGTAGCTGTAACCATTGCACGTTACTGTTTCCAAAAATCATAGTGTGTACGTGGTTCGCGAGCCTGCCACGAGCGGAATACGTGCGGCTCGCAGTGAGCCGACGATTGTCGGTTTTGCCGCGAATCAAAGGGCGCTCGCAGTGCGTTCGTGGACATCGAGAATGAAGGTCGTTGCAACGCTGCAACAAATATTTTCGAGCGTTTACTCCTTTAATTTTAATTGTTTATTCGTTTATCATGAATGCATGGTCAGAGGATAAATGTCTTCTGCTGATAGATGCATACAAAGAAAACAGTGTACTATGGAACCCTAAGGACAAAGATTATTACAAAAAAAATTGAAATAAGACCCCTATTGCATTGAAAACTTGTAAAAGAATCACCAGTAGTTAAGTATCTCAGCGTCACAGCTAACCTACCTTGAACCGAGACTGCTTCTCGAAACGCAGTATTTTTTTGTTCTATCTTGGGCCCAATTAAATTTATTAGATATTCACAATCAGTTGGAGTCATTCTCGTGAAATTTGGTAATGACCACTGATTTGTTTTTTTAAAATAAGAAGTAGATCACTTCTTTCCCGATACATTCGATTAATCCACCATCTTCGTGGCCGTTTGTAATTATCGAGTAAAGCATCTACAAGTATGTATGCCGCACAAGTGAGAGACACTTTGTCCGACATCGTGGTGTTACAAACCAACACTGCGGATAGATCCAGCTTGTCTTTACGGTCACAGTGATGTAGACTTCTCGTATACACTAGAACCTCGTTACTGTATCTGTTCGATTACAATTATAGCTCGCTATAATTGTAGTTGTAAATGAGTACGCTCGGTGGGGCTGCTCGGTGGACGTCGCGAGTGAAGACTGCTTCACGCCTACACACTAGAACCTCGTAACTGTATCTGTTCGGTTACAGCTACAGCTCGCTAGTGAGTACCCAGCTTAAAGGATCGCTCACTTTCATAAAACAATAGGCTTTTTCATGGAGAAATTTTTTGGTGCACATGCGCTGCTTTACATACGTCATCAGACGCCATACTGTTTCGATCACTTTTCATAAAATAGTATTAGTCTGCACAAAAATTTAATAATTTTCTGCTAGATATTACAGAAAATTGCTCAAATTTCCAACAGTTTAATAGTTTTTGATCAGAATAATTCTAAAAAATTTTAAAATCAATTCGCCATGTCGAAGGAGAATTTAAAACGCTGTTGTTTTGGTGTGGGTAATAGTGACAGTCGCTCAAAATCTTATAAAAACGATTGTTTATATTACTTTTTGCCATTTCCTAAGCCATGTCTGGAGTACAGAAAACAACGTATAACGTGTTCGAGAATTAAGCACATAAGACGTTGTGAACAATGCGGGAAATGTGATTTGTGGGCGCGATCGTGTCGACGAGGTGATGGGAGATTTTATACGATTGACATATAATGAAAGAGACATATCTATATTTGTTCCCTTCGTTTCAAAGGTGAAAGTGGCCCAAATAACGTCAACGAAGTTCCCTCTGATCAGAGCAAAACGAAAATTGAAAAGGTATTCTGGAAATTAAACTTAACCTAACTCTGAAAGTTATGATTGTAAAAAACATGTTTATATATTACAGAAAGTAAAAAAAAGGAACCAGCTTGTTCGAGAAGTACAAAACACTAAAAAAGGAAATACTGGTTCTGTTATTAAGATACAACAAATAGAAATTATGAACACAGATAGCAACGTTGAAATTTTGGACCAGGTTTGTTATTCTTAATCAAGTAATTTATACTGTAAGAAGTATAATATTTAATAACATTTTTATTGTTAACAGAATTGTTATTAAAGATAGAGTAGATTTCGGGATTAAAGTACAGGGACAGAAACTAAAAATGCTGAGATTCGCGGATGATATAGCAGTATTAGCATCTAGTAAAGAGGAATTAGAATCAGCGTTGAACGAAATGGAGGCAGTGTTGACAGAGGAATACGGAATGAGGGTGAATAAAAACAAAACTAAAGTGTTAGTGTGCAGAGGGCGCGAGAGCAGAGCAAAAACGAAAGTACAAATTAATAATGAAAGATTGGAGGAAGTTAAAGATTTCACTTATTTAGGAAGTAAAATAAATTGGGATGGAAGAAGCGATAAAGATATAAAACAAAGAATAGCCCAGGGTCGAGTAGCTTTTAACAAAAAGAAAGCACTTTTATGCTCGGGGGTAATAAACTTAGAAACAAGGAAGAGATTTTTGAAAACGTATGTATGGAGCACGACACTATACGGTTGCGAAACCTGGACGGTAGGGGAAGCAAGTAGAAAGAAATTAGAAGCTTTTGAGATGTGGTGTTACCGAAGAATGATGAAAATACCGTGGACTGATAGGGTTAGAAACGAAGAAGTATGAGAGAAAGTCGGTAAGAAAAGAAGTATGTGGAAAAACATAAAGAAGAGAAGAGATAGAATGGTAGGCCACTTGCCGAGACATGGGGGAATAGTCCACCATATTTTGGAGGCAGAAATAGGAGTGAAGAAAGGCAGAGGTAGGCCTAGATTAGACTAGTGCTCGCAAATGGTAAGGGATGTGTAGGAGTAGGTTAGCACAAGATAGGAGATGCTGGAGGTTAGCGTCCAACCAGTCTTAGGACTGATGACCTCATGATAATGAGAATTGCTATTGTTAATAGGATTCTTATTATCTAACATTTTAATGTTTAAAAATAATTTAATTTATACATCATAAGAAGCAAAGCGTGTGCTTGACAGATGATTCTTACCTTGCAATAAGTTTATTTTTGCTTCCAGCGACTTTCCGACCATGACACTTGAGCCAACGTCGTAATTGAGCACAAGTGTGTTGCTCCAGAACTTTGTGCACTAATTTGGCACCATCTATTACATTTTCATCAAGATTTATGCGAAAAAAATCTGCCGGCACAGCCATTTTCACTAGAAGTGATCGAAAGTTTCACATCTCTTTCACATGGCGGCGGAGCATGCGCGAGATGGTCATGAAAAGGCCTATTGTATATAAACTATTCGCTGTTGAACTGTTAATCGGCAACATGTTGACGTCGTATGGTTTTCAGATGACAGTGGTTCTATATTGATGTCGTATATTTGACATAACACAAATATGGCGCAATTAAAATCCTATAGTTTCAATTGAGACACCTTATATAACGAACTTAAATTCTGGCCTTACCTCCGATACCTTCCGACGACTGAAGATCGCATATTACCTTCCCTATTATTTGATTTCCCGGGAAGTAGGGCCTTTGGAAATTGGAAAGTTCTATTCTACACGACATCGGTTCGAATACCTAAAAAAAATAAAATGAAGAGTTAAAAAACATGTAAAATAAAATATTGGCCATATGGAGTATAAATTATATATTGAGGTGTACTGTTGCACCATTTCTAATGTTTATTTATATAGTGAGCACCTAAAGGTAGGAACAAATTTGATAAAATCACCCTGTAAGTAGTCGAATTTATTCTTTAGGTACACATTTTTGGTATACCTATTTCTTTGACGGCATAACTTTTGGAGTTTCATCATCGACAGCTTTTGAAGGGCAATAGCTTCATTTAATGATGATGCTATTCAAGATCGCATATTTATTTCCGTATGGTACATCAAATTTTGTGGTAAATAACTGTTTCGAGAAATTTATTAATTTGATTTTAATAAAATGTGTAAGAAGGCAGTAATTTTGACCTTTAAAAATGACTTTAATCTCGACGTCTTTTGCCAGCGTTAGATAAAAGCAATCCGATACTTTGTCTATTTTACTGAGCCGTAGCCTAAATAAGGGCCCGAGTTTAGATACATGTTCTCTGGAATGCCAATCCTTAAACAGACATCTAAAGTGAGAACTGTGTGTTTCATTTGTCGTGCTTGTGCATTTAGTGTAATATCCAACAGGTGAGTTTATCTCACAGGGCAGTCAATTATTTTGTATTGTTATGTCGATTCACACAACTATTTTATTAGTCAGTTGCATGATAATTAATTAAATAACATAAACTAAATGTTTTACTATACATTCAGTTGACCCTTCATGCTCCGTTAGTTGTATAGAGTGGGTACTATGCGAGTTGACTCTTTAGTGAAGGCATGCTATTACACTGTTTACCATGTAATGGGAGATACTCTGACTAGCTTAACCCTCAACTGGTATCGTGGGGTATATTGACACCCCAGTGACTAAATTGTTCTAAAAATAGTATATTCATGTATGATTTTTTTTTCTGTTTCAGGTATTCTCCTAACTAACAGGTTGTCTACAGTGTAGTGGCAGTAGCTATTGGTGAAAAGTGACTGTTTGTGAAAAAAACAGGGATCGGGGTGTGCAAGTTCCCCACTATACCAGTTAAAATAGTAAATTGTATTTCAACGCAAAATGTCGCGTCGACCTTCGACGGAAAGTGAGCTGAAAAAACTCGCTGAAAACTTTTATGAAAGTGATGGGGATGAAGTTCCAGAAAACCCACTCTTTACAGAGGAAGATAATGACTTAAGTGATGGTGTTAGTGAACACAGTGAACATTTATCGGAATCAAAACAGGAGGCAGATTCGTCAGATGAAAATGAAGAAATGCAAATGGATGATATATCTGATTCGACCCATTACTTTTATGGTCGTAACAGGTACAAGTGGTCTAAAAATCCACCGGCACCATCCCGTACAAGACAGCACAATATTATACACCTATCTGGTACTAAGGGAACGGCAATAGTAGCGAAACCTTCGACTCCTTATGAAGCTTGGTCTCTTTTATTTGACAATAATCTTTTGGATCTGATAGTTGAACATACCAATCAAAAAATAAGCGATTTGAGTGTTAACTATGGAGACACAGCAACTTTTGTTGACCACGTAGATAAAATAGAATTGAAAGCACTACTCGGATTATTGTTTCTGGCAGGTGTATTCAAACCTGGACATGAAGATGTTGAAAGCCTCTTTGCAACCGATTGCACCGGGAGGGATATCTTTAGAGGGACGATGAGCAAGAAACGATTTTTATTTTTATTGTCTGCTCTCCACTTCGATGACCAAGACACAAGAGAAGCCCGAAAAAACGGTGGAGACAAGCTTGCACCAATACCTGAGATTTACGGAATTTTTAACGAGAACAGCAAAAAAACATATACATGCAGTCAGTATGTAGTTGTTGACGAAATATATATAAAAGTATATATAAAAAGCAAACCCAAAAAATCGCGAGTTAATGCGCGCGCAATTCTCTCGGCCGAGTTGACTAGCATGTATAACTAAGCCTTTAGAATGGGTCTACACTACTATACTCCGGTGGACAAAATAGTGGACAGTAAGGTATGGAACACTATTTTTATGAGCTGGTAAAACGATTCAACAATTCTCGTGTCTGTTTTACTTGTAAATTGTAAATACCGCTCCCTGCACTCTGTGATCTCTGCTATCTTTAGATCGCATAGATCGCGCGCAGACAGGCACTCGCCTTGTCTCTCTTGTTTGCCTATTGGCCTAAACAAAGACCGAATTATTTACTGCCTACAATTTTTAAACCAAAGTATAGGTAGGTATTTTAGTTTTGAGTAGGTATTATTTGAGGTTTATTAAAATGGTTAATATAGCGCAAATAATACTAGTTATATCGGAAATAGTGTACGCAAGTATTTGTTTTTATGTCACGTAAAAGTGTTTCAAGGTAATCTTTAAAATAAGGTAAATATTATTTCCTTTCAATCACTTATCTCAATTCGATGAAATGCGTGTTCTATTTATAATAATAATCTAAGATTATAGATAAAAAATAGGCTAAAACTTTTATCTGATGAATGAAATGCTATCGTTTTAAATTTGACGGAACAGCCATCGGATATACGGTACCTCGAGCAAGAACCGAATTAAAATTATGGCGATAATCATTTACAATTTTTTGCAATTCTATGTTAAAACGGAGGAAAATCATCTCTATTTACTAAACGGCCGTTTTCGTGTGTGTGTCACGAAATTTTTAGGTCGATATCCGAAATGCTTTTCGTTCGAATTTCGGCATTTCGACAACATCAATATAGTAAATCGACCCTTGCGAACAACGTGGTAACTTTAATTTTTGATCCGAAGTCTCTAGAAGTATGCTCCGGAGGTGTCTTCGATATGAGCAAGGGGGCGGTGCAATATTATTGCGATTTGCTTACTCATCTACGTATTAAAAATCTAAGAGCACAATTAGCACACGTGACATCAACTGTCATACAAGTTATAAAACGGCTGTCAAATATAATATATTTAGTCAGTGATCATTAGAAGAAAATTTATTGTTTTTCCCAAGTTAATGGCTTGAGAGACTAGGACTATTTATGCAAGCGAGAATCTTCATTGACTGTTACATATATACTTAATATTTAATAATGCACATAAGATATTAATACCCCAAAGAAATTGCTACTGTTACTTGTAAGATACTGATTTAATAATAGCAATATATGACCCGAAGTGTTGATCTATACCACTCACAATGGACATCTTTGATTATAAATAAAGTGGGCACTTTATTTATAATCAAAGGCTACATCAGTAGTATTACACCCGGATACCTCCGATAGCCGAGATGCCGTCACGTAGACTTGAAATTGTTGAATAGATGCAGGTACATGTAATTCAGTGCAATATTTGTTCACGCACATATTATATAAATTATTATTAGAAAGGAATGTAAGACGTAAGTTTATTTCCTTAGTCTAATTTATAGGCCCGCTGTCACAGCGACGCTGGTGACATCACCCCCATTAAGATAAGACCGGTTGAATATGAAATACACAGGCCAGGCAAAGAAATAATGCCAGCAGGCATATATTTTATAAACAAACGCCTGAAGCCAATAGTCCCTACGTCGGTCGATTCATTATGTATGTAGAGTGCCTTTGTGCGTGTAGCTAAAAACAAAACTGAATTGTGTTAAAAATTGTGTTCTTTATAATAATCCCTGGATAATCATCAATTGGTGAGTTTATTCACTGAGCATTCCATTTTCTCCTAAATATGGAAATTACTATATCTTGACTGATTTTACGTTTAATCACTTAAGTATTTCATTAAAATATACAGGTCGAAATAGAATAACTTTAGGATAGCTGAGCTACGCAATCCATTATTCCTATTTATCGCTATTACGGAGTGCTTGAGCCGTTTAGCGCGACCCTGGGATTTGCTCTGCGGAGTGCTTGAGCCGCTGGCATAACCCTTTCCTATTTTTACCTGACGGAGTGCTTGAGCCGTTCAGGTTGTTGTGGAGTGTTTGAGCCACAGTGTGATCCTATACTTTTATCTGTTACCTCGTTTTCTATTCTATAAGTCTTTGCACAACTTAGCGTATCCTTAGTTTTGCACTAGTGGGTGACAGACACGAAGTGCTTTATAACGATAAATTAAGCTTTAGAAATAATAAAACTTTTAATGAAGATCTATGTAATTATATTAAAGGCAATTTTTGATAAAAAAAGAACGATATGGCAAATTGGTTGCTCAGACTATTGTTTTGTTCCAGGTATCTCACTTGTCTTGTCGCCTTGCTCAGGAGTACCTTCATCTTTAGAACATTAATTAAGTAAATTTTTTTGAATATTATTACGCTCTGCTTATTCTCAAACCTGACATTATAATTTGTTTATTTATTTATTTTTTTTACATTATTATTTAATTCCTTGGCTCTTAACGAAATATGGCTCACAGGAATTATGGCAGCCTAATTGATTTTCAGTTCAAAACACCAGTCCATTCTGGAGCTGAATATCATGATTTCATTCTTATTAAACTTATTACCTAGGACTATGCCTATAAGAATATTTGACAGACCTAATGGCGAGGCGGGTAGATGGTGTTTTTCCAATTATACATGTGTGCTTATGCCAGCTTGGTGAAAAGGCGGATCTAGTATTACCAGATCGTCACGCATAGTCCAATATATAGGCATTGATGACTCCTCATAAGGATGAAATCGTGATATCCAGTTTCAGGACGGCCTGGTGTTCTCAACTGAGAATCAATTAGATGGCAAAGGCTTACATCAACATACGTACGAATTAACATATATTTTAAACAACAGAGTAATGGAGGAAGTTAATGAAACCACCCGGAAACAATACATAAAGTTTGAAAAGAATTTTAAATACGCTTCTATTATTATTTACAAATAACCGCTTTTCAGTTTGGAACTATTTTATTTTAAAATGTTGAATATTTGAATAGAGAAATATTTCATATTGTCCACAAGAACTTCCAGAAGATTAAAGGGGAAAAGCACAACATTTTGGTGATAAATATATGAATATGTATAATTTTCATATAGCTCTTATTATTCTTCACAATCAGTGTGTTTAATATAAACAGCAGAATAAGGCAAAAAGTTACTCAAGTCATCCGGAAACAATACAGAATGTTTTAAAATAATTTCAAATGCGCTTGTATTTTTATCAAGAAATAACCGCTTGCAATTTAATAAACAGTTTTAAAACCTTAAAACGGACTTTTAGTGACCGAGAAAAAATAAACCACCACATAAATGCAGACTGTGTTTTATGCGACAGTTTTACTTTTTTCAAATAGTCTACCATCGTGCTTTCTCATGGCCCATGGACAGGGTGGGGTGTGTTCTATCCACCTCAAAATCAATAGATGTCGTCTGGTAGACATCCCTAATCAGAATTAGTCGAAACCCAATCGACCCGACACGATTTAATTGAGTGATCATGCTAACAAAAAAAATCTCTAATAGTTCACCATTGCACTTTCTCATGACCCATGTATATGGTAGAGTGTGTTCTATCCACCTCAAAATTAATAGGTGTCGTCTGGGAGACGTCCCCGATCAGAATCAGTCAAAACTCGATTGATCCGACACGATTTAGTTCAGTTATCGTGCTAACAAGAATAAATGCCGACGACAACGACACACACACACAGCAAAAAAATTTAAAAACCATTTTTTTTTGTTTTTACGCCGAAAACCGAAAAATAAACCCAAAATATTTTGTTTTTCCACTTTTTCTTTACACAATTACATTACTTTTCCGCGTATAGTGGAGTGCGGAAAAGTAAAAATAGAGAAATGCAAAAATCTCTGAAACCGAAAAATAAACCCAAAAAACATTTTGTTTTTTCACTTTTTCTTTACACAATTACATTACTTTTTCGTGTATAGTGGATGGAGTGCGAAAAAGTAAAAATAGAGAAATGCAAAAATCTCATATTATTGAGTAGAGCACTCGGAAGATTGAAGATGGAAACACAAAATATTGGTGAGAGATATATGGATGTTTAATTTTAATGATCAAATGATTTTTTGAAAAAACTCGTTGAAACCGTCAACCTTATTTTTTAAAAAGACATTGATTGACGTACAATAATTTTTTTTTAATTTTGTGTTTGGGCTATGACATAAACATTATTTTTTAAATTGCAATCCCTTCTTTTTTTTTTTAGGAAAACAGTTTTCTCTTTACAAATTATGAGATAGAGGGTGGTAATCTCTAAAACACTTATATTTGAAAATAATATTCTGCAATCACAGGGGTCTCTCTTATCAGGAATCTGATAGATCTTTTCAAAGTTACAGTTAAGATATTTTTAAAGTTTGTTACTTTCATGACAATGTAACTTTTTACTTATATGGAACCGTACTGACTGCAGATGTTGATCCCAAGATCAAGAGAATCTTCATTGGATTCAAGAATCGCATAGTTAACATTGAAATAAACTAATGAGGACTGAAACGCTAGCAACTTATATTTTAGACTTCTTTCAACAAAATTTCACTGCTACTAGATATTTAAAGTTTCTACGTTTTCACTAATTCTGACTTATCAAGAAGTTTTTTTATCGAAATAATGAGGACGATTATGTTCCGCACCAACAAGACAAAGCCCGTTCCCCTAATTTTGCTGTCATTCAGTAATTATTGATTGACGATACTCTCTGGGAGAGGGATAGGACAACGAGCACCAACCAAATTGTCACTACGTTCACCTGATTTGGCCCTTTTGGATTAGTTCTTGTGGGGTCTTTCAAAATCGCGAGTCTACTTTAATAGGTCAAATTATTTAGTGGATCTAACCCAAAACTTCAGTCTGGGAATCATTAAAAGATCAATACAAAGTGTTTACACCCTTGCTGGTCAATATTAGATTGTTAATGAAGGAAAATTTATCTCGAAAATAAATTACTTAGTACTTGCTATATTTCAATTTTCCGAAAAAGAATTTCTCTTACTTTTTTCTTGGCTTTGCAAAATTTCCATTCAGCCATGAATATTAGGGTCTCTATCTTATGAAGGGTAAATAGGAAACCCCTAATTTGGGATACCGTTATACTTGGAGAAGGTTACGGAATTCAGTTTTGTTAAAATAGAGGGGACTAAAATAATACAAAAAGAATAAGTATAATAAAGTCACAGCTCAAATACAAAATCTGAATAAAATTGGTTTTCTATAAAATTATGAATGTATGAAATTTTATCACCACACTATATATTACAACAGGGTTTTATATTCAGGGCTTTAGTATGTCTAATTATATTTCAACATAGTAGGTATTTAACGTGTTGACTAAAACGGAAACCTAAAAAGGACTTACCTTATTCTCCTTCAGTAGTTAGATTTGCGCACAAACTCAAATATTATATAAAAAATACACAAATTATAACCAACGTGTCAACTCTAGGCAGTTCTTTTTGTTATCGACACCTCAAGTATTAGTTTTTCTTCAAAACTTGGGACGTGTCAACGCAATGAGAGGGCAAAACGTTATGGAGTCTCATCACTTTTATCCTATGACAGAACAAATAGGTGTGGAAGTGTTAGAATAATGAGATAAAGTTATAATCTTTTATTACTTGGAAGATAATAAATTTATATCCACAGAAATCAACGGGTATTTGATTTCTTGCAGTCGACATAACGCGACTATTTCGAGGAAATTAACGTGGTAGATTTTCAATTTGTAAGTGGTGGACATCCCAGTCTTAAAGTGGGTACAGATCATAGTATAAATATAAAAAATAGAACGATAATCGCAGCAGCGAGAACAGGACTGACATAAGGCTAATTCTTGTTTCTTGTATATTTAGCTAAATACAATGAATAAGTTCACTTCTGATATCCTGATGGACTTACTGATCTATCTTTTTAAATAAATCTATTCAATTAATACAAATGAGCAGTAATCCATTAAATATTTGGCATAAGTTCAAATTAAATATAATAAAAATGTATATCTAAAGTCTAACCAATAAATATAAAGAGTGCAATGACCGAGAGAAAATGGGGATTTTGTCTGGAACAGAGGCGTAGATGTTTTTATTTTTTGGCGGGGTCAGTGACAAGTACTGCTACAATTATTGATATGACGGAAATAAAAAAAATTGCTAAATCACATAAGGGAGAATATTGTGAGTAAAAGCAAGTTTCCACGCCACTTGTGAAGTATTACTAATGGCGCGTTACCATTTTTTAGTGAGTGGTTCGCCAGGAGTCCTATTCCCACATTAATAACAATTCTGTATAAAATAAACAAAATTATATAACAAAAACAAAAGAAAATTTTCTTCTATAGAAAATAAACAAAATTCTACTACAGAAATAAAAAGAAAATGTTCGAAAAACAATCTTACTCTTTCCAATTTTCGAGTCATCACTCACTATCACCTTCACTATCACTTTTACCGACACTAATAATAATGGGATCGAGGGTTTCATCAGTCATATTATCTACATCTCACATTTTCGGCTCTTCTCTTTGAACATGACCAATACACTTTCTCCAATCTTCTACTGTAACATTTTCTAATGCTTTCTGAAGATGGCGTTGGGCATCAGCCAATTTAAATGCTCTATTTTCTCTGGCCACATCCCCTTTAATTTGTGCCCAAATTAACTCAATTGGGTTCAATCTTCTACAGCAAGTTTCTTATATTTACTTGCATTTATCTTCACAATTCTGACTGACACTGATTATATGAATGAATATATAAAAAAATATTAATGACGCGCAAGACGTATACTGACTATTGCAGAAACTCGATAGTGTTCCAATTCGAAATTAGTTTATACAATAATTCAGGATTGGGTTAAACAGAAAGAAGTGTTTGAATTTATTATAACTTCTGAGGAATAGAATCAGAAATCCATTCAGCTTGCTAGAGGATTTTTAAATTATATGAATGATTTTGATCTTACGTTTTTGGTAGTACTATTTAATGATATTTTTAGTGCTACAGATATTTTATGACATCCTACAGAAAGAATCATTAGATATTAATTTTTGTGTGCAATATTGAAGAAAAGAGAAATGGCTTTTTAAAACAATTTTTAATAAAGCAAGTAGAATGACAAAACGACAATACGCTGGTCTTTCTAATGAAGCCATTAGCAAATATAAGCGCTTTTAAATGAAATATTAAACCATATATTAATGCAAATAGAAGTCAGGTTTCAGGACTGAAAAGTTGCAATTTGTGTGTCTCGCTGATAATGCAAAATTTGAACAATATAGCTCGTGTTTCCCTTCTAATTCTTTTGAAAATTTGGAATAATTTTATGGAATATTTATCAAACAGCAACGACTTATAAACGAACCATGCCTGTTATACAGTGATGAAAGTTGCAGAAATATACCGCTGCATGAACTGCTCAAAAAAACTAAATGAATACAGACATTTTTATAAAAGCTTACAAACTGTTTTGCATAATTTTAACTATTTCGTCAAGAAGTCTGTCAGTGGAAAGAAGCTTTTCGTGTCTTAAACGTATAAAGGCTTATTCAAGAAATACCATTTCCCAAGAAATACTTTCATCTTCGGCAACTATTTCTATCGAGAAAGAATTGTTGCTAGAACTAAAGAAGAATCCAGCCATTTTATGAAGATATATAGATAACTACGCCTCACTAAAAGATCGAAGAATTGATTTCGTGTACAAAAATTACATAGCTATAAGCTCGGCTATAGGTAAGTCTTAAGAAAAATCAATCTACTTTTTTCTAACTGTTTACACATTTACACTCTTCACCCATTTTCTAACCCGCGAGCCGCCAGTGTCGTCCAATTGCCGTCAGCTCTTCACGGCGCGCGCATCTAAAACAGGCTAAATGAGTGAAATAAATAATATTCTTCAAATGAGAGAAACAAAGAGGGCGACAACACCTGAAAATATTGGAGTACGACGTTGCTATTTTTTGCAGAGTATCTCGTAATGAGGACTTAATACAACGAAATTTATTCATATTTTTTATATTTGCCAAACATAAATTTACATGCGCTATGTCGCAGATAGGCATTATACAATTGAATTCTAACATTTCTTGTTTAATTTTAATTGTAAATTGCAATTAAATTTAATGTTACCAAATTAATGTAGAACATATAAGGAATTTAGGAATTAAATATGACAATAGCGCTTATCAACTTTTTAGGTCATTGCACTCTTTGCACTATTTAGTTTCACTTTAAACACACTACCGTGTGTCTGCCAACACACGGTAGTGTGTCAAAGTTCGAAAAAGAAAAGGGCGACGCACCGGCATGGCGGTGTGTAATATTACACGAACCATTTGGAGCTACAGAGTTCTCGACAATAGCTTACTCGAATTCCTCAAAGAAACAAGGGGCTATAATTCAGAGACATTGTGCCATAGAAGAGGTAAAAAAATCCTCCACAGACCAGGAACTCAATTGATTAATGTTGAAGCACAGTCTTTTGAGGCAACACAAGCTGAAGCGGCTATTGGGCAAGATCAAGAGGGAGCAGTTTCTGAGCAAAGCGAGGAGGAATCCATTTCGGTGCAAAACGAAGAGGAAGCTATTATTGAGCAAAATAAAGAGAATATTCCAACAACTGCATTAACTTCTGGACTTTCCCAGAGACCTGCTGGATCTGTACCCAATTCAAAGAGAATAATAAAATACAAGGCGAGAAAACTTTATGACAGTTCTAGTTCATCTGAAGATGACAACATCCCACTTACTGAGATGAAGAAGAATAAAGACTAACTTGTGCACAATTTGCAAATGTGATGACAATCACTATAATTAAAAAAAAGACTGGATCTGCTGCGTCCCCTGTTTCCAGTGGGTATGTGGTATTTGTAACAGAGGGTTTAAAAAATTGACTTACAAATGTGAGCGATGTGAAGATTCAGGTTAATTTTTTACTTTTTATTTTTATTTTTGTAATCGCTGATTAAGTTTAAATGTTTCTAAGAGATTGTTAATAATAATAATAATAAGATTGTTAATTATCTGTAATGACAGAAGACTGATTATAAGGTTGTAATCAAAGTCCTATTAATGAGTAAGAAATTGTTTAAATAAATATCTGATTTTTCTTATTCAAACACTTTTTTTTATTATGTTTTGCCCTTTAAACAATTATAAAAACGTGAAATCATATGTAGTTCTTATTTAAAAGGTGTCAAGGAAACCAGTACTATTTTTAACTTTGACTTCTATTCTAATTCTAACCCCGGACTAGAGGTTACTTTGACACATTTTTAAATAAGAAGAAAAAGTAAAAAGAAACTGGGGGTCCGAGGGGCGCCATTTCTCACAGATTTTAAAGCCACAGGTCCTATTGGTTTGATAAGCTCGTTATAGTAAGCTCGAATTAACGTCTTAATTTTTTGTAAAACCAAGAAAAACCTCTCAAACTATGTCTAAGTAGCCTCAGTTTACGGTACAACGTTAATTTCCCCGTATACGTCGCTTTTTATCGACTGCAAGAAATCAAATAAGCCCTGATTTCTATCGATATAAAATGAATCAACTTCCAAGTAATAACAGATTACAAGTTTATCTAATCATTCTTACCCTTCCACACCTGTTTGGATGTGTTCTGCCGTCGGATAAACGTAATGAGACTGCATTCGGCTTTACCCACTCATTGCATTGAGACGTTTCAACTTTTGAAGAAAAACTAATCCTCAGAGTGTCGGTAACAAAAAGAACTGCCTAGAGGTGACACGTATTTGATTATAATTTGTGTTATTTTTTTAATATTTGGCCTAGCTGTTGAAAGAGAATAAGGTAGGTCCTTTTTAGTCTTCCGCTTTAGTCAGCACTTTATATACTTACATATTGTAATATCATTATTAAAAATCATGTTAGAGCATATCAAACCCTCTTGAAATATACAGTGCGGTGGCAAATTATCGTACAATATTCATAATTTTTTAAAAACCAATTTTTTTCAGATTTTGTATTTGAAATATAATTTCATTATCAGAATTCTTCTAATACCCTCTTTTTTTAACAAGTTTAATTCCATACCGTTTTACAAATATAAGACTACCCAGAATAGGGGTTTCCTATTCATAAGATAGAGGGTCTGATATCCGTATTTGAATAGAAATTTCGCAAAGCCGAAAGCAAGTTATAATTAAAACTGTCCATCATCAGTGGTACAGATCAACGCTTGCGGTCTTTATAGCTGTAATTAAATCAGTATTTTACAAGTAACTGTAGCTACTTTTTTGAATGGATGATTTCTTAAAGTTAATTATTAAATATCAACTATATAATAACAAAGTCAATGAAGGTTGTCCTTTGAATTAATAGCCCTAGTCGCTCAACGAATAAACTGCGAGAAAAAGTTTTCTTCTAATGACCACTGTCTATAGATATTACTTTGACAGCCATTTTATAACTTGTGTGACGGTTGTCATCATTTATTGTGTTCTTAGATTTTTAATACGTAGATGAATTTTCCCCATTTTGACATAGAAATGCAAAAATTGTGATGTCGCCTCGTCACTATCTCCATTCATTTCTCTCACGAGGTGTATCCGACGGCTGTCACGTTAAATTTAAAACGCTAGCATTTCAACAGGAAAAAGTTTTGGTCTACTTTTTTGCCTATAAATTTAAATTATTATTATTATTATTATAAATAGAACATGCGTTTTATCGTACTGAGATAAGTGGTTAAAGGGAAACAATGTTTATCTTATTTTAAAGATAATCTTAAAACATTTTTAAGTGATTTCAAAACAAATACTTTTACAAGGGTACACATCAAAACAAATATTTACGTACATTATTTTCCATAATACTGGCTAGTATTATTTGCACTATATTAATAATTTGAATAAATCTTAAATAATACGTACTTAAAACTAAAGTACCTACCTGGAAATGTAGGCCTATTTTGAAATCTCTACTTATTAGTAGTAAAATATAAGTCGGAAATCAAGTAAGGAACCACCAAGCCGCCAAGCGGTTATTAAAGTAGTTCCCGAATAGCAAAGCTATTACACAATCGCTCTAGGAAACAACTACTCCTCGGGCTAAAGCCCCGCCAGGCATTGAATTATACCCAGAAGCGATCCTCAACCCCTTTCTCGTGTTTCTGCACGATCAGATAAGGTTTCAAAAAATAAAACCCGCCACAGGTAGGATTCGACATTTGTCCCGGATCGGAACCGAACGACATACAGCTGTTTCGAACTTGTTAGTTCTCATCAGTGCCGCACACGGTACGCCGATTCAGGACAAATGCCGAATGAACTTTATGGCGTATACATCTTTATCGATACGATCTCTGTCAGTAACATATAAGTCGGAAATCGAGTAAGGAACCACCAAGCCGCCAAGCGGCTATTAAAGCAGTTCCCGAATAGCAAAGCTATTACATAATCTTTTTCAAACGTTTCAAACATTTTTTGAAATACTTATTAGTAGTTATTGTAAAGCGTCGATTACGGCGAGCCACAACAGAGTCGAACTCAGGTTATTATTACTATACAGGCATATTTCAGAGAAAATACATTATAATAGAATAATGTATGTATATTAATGAATACTCGAATAAGTAGAAAGACGGGAAAATAAATGTATAAATAAAAAAAACTTACCAATACATGTTTCAGTCGTTCTCGGTTTCTGACTCTGATGGAGATCGGTGCAGATAAAGCGGACCCTACACAGTCAGTAATACTGTCAGTATGCACAAATACTATCAGTATTATTGATCGTGTAAGGTTCAATAGTGATGGAATGATGAAAATACCGACGAACAACTAAATAGTTATTTTGATATCGTCGCATCTAAAGGGTGGTCCAACCATAATGCACGATGTTAATTGTGAGTCACACCTTAAAGTCAAGTTTTTTGCCCAACTTAATTTGACATTTCTTTGTTTCAATGCTTGACAAATTCAACCATGGAGAGGTACACAATTGAGCAGCACTTCGTGACTTTTTTGGTCAGCATAATCGACCAAATGTGTCCACAATCGGGAGAACTGTGCGCAAATTTCAGAAAACCGGGTCTGTAGGAAATGTGAAAACACCTGTGCATGCTCGCCCAGTTCGTTCTGCGGAAAACATTGCTGTTGTTCGTGATAGTGTAGCAGAAGAGCCGTCAACCTCGACTCATCGTCGTGCCCAACAATCGAACATCTCACGAACATCACTGATGCGAATTTTGAATAAAGATTTGAATTTACACGCTTACAAGGTTCAATTGACTCAAGAGCTGAAGCCTACTGACCATTTCAAGCGTCGTCAATACGCCGAATGGTTGGTTGAACAGACAGAAGTGAATGGTGACTTTACAAAGAAAATCATCTTCAGCGACGAGGCAAACTTTCACGTCAGTGGATTCGTTAACAAGCAGAATTACCGCATTTGGGCAAATGAGAATCCACGAGTGATTGTTGAAAAGCCGATGCATCCACAAAGAGTGACTGTTTGGTGCGGTTTATGAGCTGGCGGCGTCATCGGGTCGTACTTCTTCGAAAATGAGGTTGACCAGGCAGTTATCGTGAATGGTGTTCGCTATCGCGAGATGATAACGGACTTCTTGTGGACAGAAATTAAGGATATGGACCTGGACGATATGTGGTTCCAACAGGATGGTGCCACTTACCACACAGCCAACGAAACAATGGCATTTTTGCGCGATAAATTCAATGGCCGTGTTATCTGACGTCGTGGCGATGTTAATTGGCCGCCACGATCATGTGATTTGACACCGTTGGACTTCTTTCTTTGGGGATATTTAAAAGAAAAAGTGTACGTCAATAAGCCAAGAACAATTCAAGAGCTAAAGGATGAGATAATTCGGCACATTAACGACATTGAACCTCAATTATGTCCCAAAGTCATTGAAAATATGGACCATCGGATAGAGGTATGCCACCGAAGCCGTGGCGAGCATTTGGCCGATATTTTGTTTTACACATAATTGTCATAGATCCTTCTATCACAATAAAAAATATTAAGATAATTCTCTGAAAACTTTTTGTTTTATTTACAATTAACATCGTGCGTTTTGGTTGGACCACCTTTTATATCAGCCCGGTCACGCCCCTAAATTCGAGGGAATACTGACAGATTTACTGATCGTGTAGGGTGTTGCACGACAGTACTTCAGTATTTTGTGACTTCTCTTCTTCTTTGTATATACCTCGTCTCCTGTGTCTTGCCTGTACTGTTTTTATTATTTTTGTTATTTTATTGTTTCAAAATATAGATGACGATTTATCACAAAGTGAAATAGTTGAATATGAGGAGGGTTTACCTCACATAACAAGGAATAGATGGAAATATTCATTGCTGCTAGACTGCTAGGATAATACTGAAGAAAATACTGGCAATTTGTAATGACCTGTTTTATCACTGGGTCCTGTTCTAAGTCTGTTGCAGTAAAATCTTGACGCCTATCACTTAATAGTAGTTTGCGCAATGAAAACATTCTTTCGATGTTTACTGTCACCAAAAGAGAGCACAAGAAGTTCGAATCGACTATATTTTAGTAAAGTAGAAGATATCTCTTGACATATTGATGTATACCCTTTAGAAATAAACACATGTACTCCAAACATCTGCATCCAGGAGGATTTTTCGGAAACACAGTTTAGTCGTAGTTTTTTTAATGATGGTACTGACTTTACGTGTGTTATAGTTGTTTATTTTTTCTTTAAAAGTATCTAATACCATAAACCGTTCCTGTGACGAATATCCATGTGTTTCTTTATTGCAGTGATTAAGATGGAATATTGACTATTAATGTAACGGAAATCATCTCGTATGCTTTAGAGTTCTCGTGTGCAGTAAGTTCTGCACTGTGTGTATTGCATCGCCTTCGTTGGGATCAAATTTAAAGGTGACACATTTTAGTTCCCTAATAATAAACGCTGTTAGACAAAATACGGCAAATTATGTCATTTAATTCAGCGCTTGGCGTTTGGCATATACCCAGGAGAATAGCTGTTTTGACGTAATTTGTTTAGTCCTTATTATATAAAGCATTTGCGGATGGGGTGGAGTATAATCTCCTTTTATTTTCAGTAGTTTGAAAATTACCCTCTGCGAAGTAAAAATTTAGCATTATATTGATGATCTCAAGTTTTACTCCAATTTGGATTGTTCAGGAAACTACCAAGAGATGACGTTTGATACGTTCTACTGCGGTGGAACGTAGCAACGTCCACTAGATGTGAGCCTCATCTGTTAAAGGTGTACTTGCTTACATTGCACTGACGAGACCCAATATAAGGTCGAAACCGGTCTACAGTTAGCGATATCCTAAGATAGGTGATACTTTGCATCTTTCTTGTGGCTTTGGAACAATCTGAATCACTTTATTTTAGTGCTAACTCTGTTAGACAAAATACGGTACATTTTGTCATGTAATTCAGCGCTCGGCGTTTGGCATATAACCAGGAGAATAGCCGTTTTGACCTAATTTGTTTAATCCTTATTATATAAGGCATTTGCGGGTGGGGTGGAGTACAGTCTCCTTATTTCAGTAGTTTAAAAATTAGCCTCTGCGAAGTAAAAACATTGCATTGTTATAATCTTTTCACACAAAATTTGACATATACGTAAATGAATATGCGCTCTTAAATGGTATCATTAAATAAAAATATTGCCCATTAAAAAACTGTCGATAATGTTGTAACCTCAACAGTGATGATATTAAAATAGACCAAAAAATACGCATATAGAAAAAATCTACTTATATGAACATCTTTTCCTAATGGTACGGTAAAAATTTTATAGAATTTCGTTCGGGCCTTTAAGTATTCACTGTATAAATAAGCATTAAAAATGGTGCAAAAATACACCTAAATATAAAACTTATACAGCATATATAACCAATACATTTATTTTAATACGCCTTTTAATTTTTCAAACTTAGACATCCTGTTTTTTTTTCCAGATACTCTAACCAATGTCGTGTAGAATAGAACTTTCCAATTTCAAGAGGCCCTACTTCCCGGGAAACCACATAATAGGGAAGGTAATATGCGACCCTCAATCGTCGGAAAACATAAAAGGTAAGGTCAGAACTTACGTAAGTTCGTTATATAAGTTGCTTTGCAATTTCGGGATGACTACTCGCAAGGGTGACCTAAAATATTTACTCCTCGACCCCTTTCTCGTGTTTCTGCACGATCAAATAAGGTTTCAAAAAATAAAACCCGTCACAGTAGGATTCGACATCTGTTCCGAATTGGAACCGAACGACATACAGCTGTTTCGAACTTATTAGTTCTCATCAGTGCCGTACACGGTACGCCGATCCAGGACAAATGCCGAATGAAATCGTGGGGCATACATCGTTATCGATACGATCTGTGTCAGTAACATATAAGTCGGAAATCGAGAAAGGAACTACCAAACCGCCACGTGGTTTATCAAAGTAGTTTCCGAATAGCAAGGCTATTACATAATCGCTATAGGAAACAACTACTCCTCGGGCTAAAGTCCCGCCAGGCATTGAATAATACCTGATCGTGCAGAAACACGAGAAAGGGGCCCAGGATCGCTCTTAGGATCTACACAAGACCTTTCTGATCTAAATCCTTTCTATTCGTCTTCCGGTGTTGTAATGGAATTAATTTTATTGGTGATAACTTTTGTAACGAGTTTTAATGTTGTATCCAGTAAACTGATACCCCTGTAGTTGGTTGGTTCTTGTTTGTCACCTTTCTTAAACATAAGTATTATTATCCTATCTTTCCATCTGTCTGGTACTTTACATTGTGTCAGGATTTTTTGAATGAAGCTTGTAAGTTCTTGTGTTAAGCGTTGGCCACCATATTTTAACAATTCATTATGGAGTCCATCCTGTCTAGGGGACTTTCTATTTTTTAAAGCTCTTAGGGCATCGTCAACTTCTTGAATGGTGACTTCCACATTATGTCGTATGTGTGCATTGTTATTGTCTCTGGTGTTACTGTCTCCTTTAAATAATTCTGTGAGGTGTTCCATCCATTTATCCTGTGATATTTAATTTGTTTCGCAGATTTCTGTTATGTCTTTGCGTTGTTGTCTTATCACTCGCCACGTTTGTTTCTGTACACTATAGAAGTCTCTCTCCAATCTTCCAGAGAACTGCTGCTCCAATTTTCATTTTTTAACTGCTTAACTAGCAAATTAATTTCGCTACATGATGTCATTCGTTCCGAAAAATTGTCCGTAACACAGACACATAAAACTGGCTCTATTTCCGAAATAACACGTTGAATGTTTGCGTTCAGATCATTGGTTATTACTGGCTGGGTGGCGTATACTTTTCCTTTGACGCAACCCAAAAGAAAAAAGGCCAGTGGTGTTAAATTATATGATTTACCAGGCCAATTAACGTCAGAATTTCGCGAGACAACATGATCAGGAAATTTGGTATGCAGCAGAGTTATGGTTGCACGTGCTGTATGACACATTGTACCGTCTTGCTGAAACCACATGAGTAGTATAGCAAAGCCGGTTCTGGCTCACTCTCGGATTTGTCCGCGGACATTTGATGCGGATGGCATGTGGTCATTGTTGATCTGAAGAACTCTTGGTACAGGTATAGAACAGGTCTGTACCGGTTTAAAACAGGTATGGTGATTAGGAAAAAAACAAGATGTCATTAAACAGGTTACCATACCTGTTTTAAACCGGTACAGACCTGTTTTACACCTGTACAGACCTGTTCTATACCTGTACCAAGAGTTCTTCAGGTCAACAATGACCACATGCCATCCGCATCAAATGTCCGCGGACAAATCCGAGAGTGAGCCAGAACCGACTTTGCTATACTACTCACATGTTCAAATCCAAATCATTAATTTAGTGGAAAAAGGAATTATTTAACATGTCATGATAGCGTTCCCCATTAACTGTAATTACTACCTTCATTTTCAAACAAGTATGGTGCAATTACTCCACCACTTCAAAATGCGCACCAAGTATCTTTGGATGCATGTCTCTTTCGTGAACATGTGGATTTTCAGTACCCCAAATTCGATAACTTTGTTTGGTGACGTATTCGTCAAGATGAACATATGCTTCATCGATCAATAAAATTTTGTTGCAAAATGAGCATCACCTTCTTTTTTTTCTAACATCCAATTAACAAATGTACGACAAATGCATATCTTTCTTTAAAATCCGATACGTGGTGGCTCTTGACAGATTCAACTGTTATGCAAATTTATGTGTTTGGATGGACGAGGATGTATTGGTGCTGTCTTATCAATAACAGAACCCGTCTCTTCAAATTTATTGATTAAATTACGAACTGTTAACTCATTATGCTCTTTATTTTGTCCAAATTTTGTGCGAATTTTTTTTAATGACTGATGATCGCTGACTTTCATAAAACAGTTGTACACAAACTATTCGTTGTTGAACTGTTAATCGCGACATGTTGACATCGTATGGTTTCTAAATGACAGTCGTTAAATATTGATGCCCAATTTTTGACAGAACACAAATAGCGCGAAATTCAAATCCTATAGTACCAACTGAGACACCATAAAGATGCCATTTTCACCCGCTTAAACTAAATTGGATAAGAATGGATGTCTTTTTCGTTCCTGCAATTTCGTACAAAGTTTGAGGACACTCGTTTGTTGCTAAAGTGGACTCCACGAGATCAGATCATGATGGAAAGATTATATTTAATGGTTTGTTTAGACTCTTAACTATAACCTGAGAAAAATGTTCGTGATTTTAAATTGAAGTGTTGTACATTTCAAACAGAGGCGGCTCGTGGTAAAAAAACTTTGGCAAAACATATTGAAAATGGACTTCACAAACAAATCGATCAACAGAAATCTATAACTGTTGAGCGTTTTGCTATAAGCTAATATTGATTAGGAGATAAAACGGGTTTCAAGCCAAGATAAATGTGGGTGTTTAATCACATTTCGAAATCCTTTGCAAGATTTGACGGAATAGTGATGGGGCGACAATTTTGTATGTCAGATGGAACAACTTGAATTATAGCTATATGTAGAGGGTGTCTAATTTAGAAAAGAACATCGTTCGTATGTCCTCCAGCAACATATTCATCTGATATGATGTCACTGGTTTAGAAAAATTGTCCATAATATGAAAATGTAAAACTGGCTCTATTCCCCAAATAAAACGTTGAATGTTTGCTTTGAGGTCATTGACTGGTGCTGGCTGGGTGGCGTACTTTTTCTTGACATAAAAAAGAAATAAGTCCATTGGTGTTAAATCACATGATCTTACGGATCGATTGATGTTATTCCGCGAGACAACATAATCAGGAAATTGGGTATGCAACAGAGTTATAGTTGCACGTGCTGCATGACACGTTACACCGTCTTGCTGAAACCACATATTTTTCAAATTTTCAGTTATGTGATTATGTGAACACATCTTGACGACTGTCGGCATCACATAAGGAAGATATGGAAGCGGTGTTTCAGGTAATTGTGGAAAGTGAGGAAAGGGATTGAGAAACCGTTATTTGTGCTAGAGGCCTTTTAACTTCATTGCGCGACTTTGATTTTAATTTTTTCTTAGCAGTGTTTTCTGCAATATTCCCACGTTCCGACAGTCTGTTTAAAATTTTACAGACAAAAATATTAGATAATAGTTACTGCAACAAAAAGATCGCCGATTTCAAATCACATATTCAAAAAATGAGGAACGAGTTTAGTGACATTTGGGACCGTATGGACAGATTTGTGTTAGAAAATCAACCACCATGTAAAAGAATGCCCTTTGGATTCAATTCCTGAAGAAGATAAGAAAAACACCTACGCACGATTGTTTTATGAAATTTGGGACGTTATTACTTTGAACATTAATGAACAGTTTAGTGAAATTTCTAAACTGAAATTCTTAAATCTAGATTCCACACAATTTACTTCATTCGTGAAACGTTTTCCTGGCGAACTTTTTTCTTCTTTAGTAGATACATATGGAACATTCTTTGACGCAAATCGTTTAAAAAGTGAATTTTCAGTGATTTATAATGATCCCGATATGAAAAAGAGCACTGTGTTTGAGCTTCACCAATATATTATGTCCCTTCAATTATCTTCTGTTTTCCCGGAGTCATCAAAATTGTGGCGTTTAATTTTGACTATTCCTGCCACAAGCAGTTCCGCGGAAAGGTCATTTTCATGTTTAAAGAGAATAAAGACTTATCTGCTAAATTCTCAAAAGCAAGAAAGATTGTCAGCTTTAGTATTAATAAATATTGAAAGTGCCTTGTTAGAAGATATGAGATCGTCTCCAACATTTGACGAAATAGTGATAGACGTTTTCGCTGGACAAACAAAAACCGAAGAATTGATCTTCATTTTAAAAATTTGGATATATAGGTATCTCGGCATAATCATTTTCGGTTAGTGTTGTTTTTTTATTTTTACCATTTTCATATGACCTACCATACATCCGACTATACCTCTTCCCCTTATAAAAGTTTTATCACATCCCTAGATTATTTTCTCACGCTACGCCCCTGATATTTATAGTTCCAACTGAGGCACTATATAATCAATAAGAATAGCATGTTTTGAAATTCCGGTAAGTTTAATGCGTATTTGGTTTAACGACAAATTCTTCAAATATATTTATGGCGCAACTCACATCTCGAATATCACTGCCAGTGGCGGCGACAGGGGTGGGCAAGCGCTCAGGCAAAATTCTTCTCGCCCAACCAGTCGCCCAACCTCTTACAACACCACTATATCACATTCGTACATAAAATAATATATTTAACGCCCTCGCCCACCCTAGATATTTCCTGCCTATTTTTCCCAACCGCAAAATAATGGTAGCGCCGCCACCGATCACTGCTAAAAAATCGATTTAAAATACGCCGTTAATAACAACGTCAACAGGTGGCACGTCGTGAACTATACGACACTTCCACCTTTATTGCGGCTGTATTGACGTAGGCAGATGTTTACGATTCTTAACAGTAATGCACCGATATTAATAGATTAAATGATAATTTCATACATTTGATCGACATATTTTCATATTAATCTCAATATTTTCATTGATCAGCGCAGTAATAAATTTATGTGGATAATACACACGAATTACGCAGTCAGTGAAATAATTCCGTCTCTTATCAGCAAAAACGTGAGTAATGACATCGACATTTCTATAGATCGACTCTATAGTGTTCTATTCTTATGTTCTCTACCTCGCCCTCGTTGTAAATTTTTATATGTAGTTTTCTTGTATATTTGTATATTTATCTTCTATCTTTGCATACAGATATCATACTCTATCAACAACACCTCTACATAAGGACAAAGCGCTCACAAAATTTTAGCTCGTGACGTCATGAATGTAGGCCTTTCCGATATGGAGCGAAGATGTAGGAAGCCAGCTTACAGGTGGCGTAAACACGATCGAGACACCACAGATGTTTGCAACGTTGCCAGACTACTACGATACTAGCGAATATTAGGATTCCAGTATATAAAGGATGTATCTCTTTCTCTTACCATTTTCTTCTTCAATATCGTAAAACACATATTTCCATAAGATGTTCTTTCCTCTTTTCTTAATGTGGTATTTCGTAATTTATTTATTTAATTATCAAATACTACTACCTTGTTCGACTTCCCTAACAAAAATACTTTCCTTTCGGAGCCGGTAACAGCGCTCATCTGGTAAGCTAATCTGTGAAGTGAACCTAAAAGTTGCTATTTCTTGCATTTTTCTGAAATCAGAACTATTTATGTGTTCAGCCCACAAACAACACGAGAGTATGTGAAGCTCATTTTCCTGAAGGTAGTATAATAGAAAGTGCAACAGTTCAAGACTCAAACACTGGTAAGATTTTTACAATAGATTTACTAAGACCACGGCTAAAAGAAGACTGTATACCATCTATTTTTTTAAATTGCCCCATTTATTTGTCAAAAGATGTCAAAATACGGCCAAGTAAAGATGAAAAGCTCAAAAATATTGAAGAGTTAAATTTGTCAAAAGCTCTTGAAATAAGCAAAATTGAGTTTGAAAAGCACGAAAAAAACATACATTTTGACAATTTTGATGAATTTATAGTAAAATTTTCTACATTTAAACTACCAAAAGACTGGTTTGAAAATGATGAAAATTGCTCTCAACAAGACTTTTCTCAAATTAAAACGTTATTGTCTCAAATTTTAATAAATGATGATCACTCTCTTCGATATCAACGATGTATTGCCGTTAATTACATATTTAGGTGGTTATTGTTGCTATATTACGTTAAAAAAATTAAAATGTGCCAGCTGTAAACGAAAAATAAGTATATGACGAGCAATTTATTGTTGAGGACAATTTTGATCTCATCAATAAATTAAATCGTGGTCTCACATTTCGATGGATGCGCTAATCATAATGGAAAAGACATTTTAAAAATTATTCTCAAAAGTATTTCCAATACCATCTTAAAAAATTATTGCGCTAAAAATAGCGACCATTTAAAAAAAGGAAATAAAAAAAGAAAACTCGATACATTAACGAAGTAGGCCATATACCTACCTATACATGCATAAATACTTTTTATAACGAAACGTATATAATTTGGGACCTATTTCTTTAAAAGTTTAATTAATGTATTTTCATGGCTTGTGTTCTATAATATATTTTTTATACCTAAACTCTCACCTCAATACTACTAAGTTATGCACGATGTTAGGTAGGTAAATGAAATTTGAAACTGCATAGCATGAACATGCATACCTACATTATACCTACTAAGTAATAATAATTAAGTGAAGGTGTGGAATAGTTCAGTATATGTATTTATGTGTAATAACCTCTTTTCAGTAGTGTGAAAAATGTTTGTTATACATAAATACATATCCTGAATTTTGGCGCAGGTGTAGAGGAGTTGGGAGCCTGCACTTAATACTACACCTAGTATTAAACCAAAACTCAAACATAATTTTTGGGATTTGTTAAGAAGCCTGTCATATAACTAGCGTTCTTTAAAGTAAGTCAACTATTGATAGTTTTCATAAATATTAGTGTATGTATCCCCTTATATGATTAAAATTGCACGGCCTACATTGATGACGTCACACGACAAACACTAAGGCCTTGTTATTCAGTGGGTGTTGACTCTATGCCTAGGTGTAAACAACCTGTGTAAACTACCACAGTTACTGACAACCCCGCCCCCCCCCCCAGACTTACACAACATATAGGCTGTCTCAGTTCGAACTATAGGGTTTGAATTGCGAGCCATTTATGTTCTGTCGAGGATAGGGCGTTAATATTTAAAGACTGTCATCAAGAAACCATACGAAATCAACATGCCTGTAGTTGGTAACATTACCAGCTTCATGTTCAAAGAAGTATAGTCCCAATTACCCTACCGCTACAAATTGCGCACCACACCGTCCATCTCCATGGATGCATTTCCTTTTCGTGAACAGCATGTGGATTTTCAGCACCCCAAATTCGACAATTTTGTTTGCTGACGTATCCGTCCAATAGAAAATGTGCTTCGTCGCTGAACAAAATTGTGTTGTAAAAATCAGCATCACACGCTTTCTTTTCTAACATCTAATTAACAAATGTGCGACGTTGTAAATGGTCTGCAACTTTTAATTGTTGTATCAACTAAATGTTGCATGCCGAGAGATGCAGATCTTTCTTTAAAATCCGATGCGTGGTGGCTTTTGACAGATTCAATTGTTGTGCACGACATCGAATTTATGTGTTTGGATACTTCCGTACACTTTCTCTCACTGAACCAATATTTTCGTCTGACCTACCACGACGAGGACGTATTGGTATTGCCTTATCAATAACAGAACCCGTCTCTTTGAATATTTTGATTAAGTTACGAACTATTAAGTCTGCAAATACTTCATTTTGTGCGAATTTTTCTTAATGCAACTATTAATGTTCGCTCACTTTCGTAAAACAGTTGTACACAAACTATTCGTTGTTGAATTTTTAATCGCGGCATGTTGACGTCATATTGTTTGTAGATGACATTCGTTAACCCGGTCAGTCGCAATGTGAATCCAAACATTCGGGCGTAATACATCTGAGATCGCATAATGAAATCTTAGGCAATTTATATTTTAATGAGGTGGAGACTTAATTAAACGCTTATTTTAATTAATACAATGCAATAATAAATATTTCACATTAGTTTTTAACCACAATTAAATTATTGTGGTTAATTTATATAGAGGAACTCATTTAATGTTGTAAACGATGAATTTGGAAGATTTTTACAGGAGAATCAGCTACTGATTTCTGTTTTAAGGACAAAACATAAACAGAAATTACCATCGAACAATATTTTGAATACAGAAAATAAACTACCTATTTTTTCATGTAAAATTAATAAAGTTATATATAAATAAACAGTTTTAAAACGGACTTTTCCGCGCGTAGAACATCTCTATCTCGAAATTGAGTGGCCGAGAAAAAATAAACCAACACATAAATGCAGAATATGTTTTCTTGTGTGACAGTTTTACTTTTTTTAAATAGTCCACCATCGTGTTTTCTCATGACCCATGGACAGGGTACGGTGTGTCCTATCCACCTCAAAATCAATATGTCGTCTGGTAGACGTCCCTAATCAGAATCAGTCGAAACCCGATCAATCCGACACGATTTAATTGAGTGATCGTGCTAACAAAAAAAGTTTCTCAAATAGTCCACCATTGTACTTTCTCATGAATCATGTACATGGTAGAGTGTATTCTATCTACTTCAAAATCGATTGGTGTCATCTGGGGAACGTCCCCGATCAGAATCCGTCAAAATCCGATCGATTCAACATGATTTAGTTGAGTTATCGTGTTAACAAAAAAAGTTTCTCAAATAGTCCACCATTGTACTTTCTCATGAATCATGTACATGGTAGAGTGTATTCTATCTACTTCAAAATCGATTGGTGTCATCTGGGGAACGTCCCCGATCAGAATCCGTCAAAATCCGATCGATTCAACATGATTTAGTTGAGTTATCGTGCTAACAAGAATAAATGCCGACCACACCGACAAATATTACTATATTAAATATTAGTATTATTAAACGTATATTTTTAATACCTAAAAAGTGCAATTAAAGAAACAATCTGTAACAAACCTGAGGAAAATAATTACGCACCTAAATAATAAAACCCATACACACGGGAGCGAATGATTGATTGACTCTTGCCTGAACTGTAGCTTTTTCGTATATATTATACGAAATATATACGAAAAATATCCGTTAGTGCTATGATCAGAATATCAGTGTGATACGTACATGCATCTTACACAGATGTGCCCACAATAAAGGTGTAACTACGAGTATGATATGAACTCCCCAATCCTGGCGTGCCCGTGCGAATTAAGATATATTTCGCTTTGGTTAAGGGGAGGTTCTCATCAAACTCGACCAAAAAATCGATATTTTTTTGTTTTATCCTACAATTTTTGAAATGCGCGCCTATATTAACATTCTATGGTAACTATAGTAACCCCAGGTGCCACCATATGTCAGAGTATATGATATAATATTAGATATAATGTATAGATTGCCCCTCTATACGTTAATGTCGATGGGTCGATACCGTGTAGCGTCAGTAGAACACGCGTTTCTCTCGAAACCATGTTCTTTAAACTGGTGGGAACTGTAACTCAAAAACTTTTGAGTTACAGTTCCAATTGACACATTGTCTTTTACAATTTTGTACAATGGACGGATTGTTTTGATTTTTTTTATTTTAACCCCTTCAGGCCTGATTTTTTTGCAATGAATAAAACATTATTTGTTGATTATTTTTAAGTTAAAAGGGTACTAATATGAGGAAAATAGTAAATATTACAAAAAAAGTTTTTATTTTTCAAAATATTTAATGTACATTACACTGTACATATGGTATTTTATCTTCTACAATTTGTATGGAACTTTGTAAAACAATTCCTATCTTTCATAAGACATAAATGTACTGTACACTTTTGAGAATATGCATAGGTCCTTCCTTTGCAACCAACTAATTTGCATCTAGTTGCTTCCTTATTATCATCAAATAAGGGAAGATGATCGACGTTGTCGAATTGGATTTCGGCCAAGGGACGTTTTTCACCACGTCTATGTACAGGAGGGGAAAGAGCTGGCGATGAAGATGGCCTACCCCTTTTGTTTACATTAACTGGTTTCTCATATTGGATTAAACTTTCAGCAACTCGCATTCTAAAATTAAGAATTATATCTTTCTTAGGAACGCGGCATTTTTCACAATCCTTTTTGTATTCAATCCAACTCCCTACTAATGCAAGATCTATCATATGCATTATTACCCTCAAAGTCCATTTCCGGGATCTGATAAAAATTCGATAAAGACTTATGAGTTGGTCAAGAAGATCTACACCTCCCATACTATGGTTATACCTTTTAACAACTTCTGGTCTAGATATTTCTATATACGCAGACGACTGTTTATCCCATCTTTTCACAATATCTTCATTTCCTTTTCCTACAAAGTTGGAAGCTAAACATACGGTCCAATTGTCAATCCATTTCACCAGAACTATGCCATCACTACTTACGACCTCTTCAGCATATCCCCGTCCCTTTTTCCCCATTTCTTTATCTTATGACAGAGGTGGCTTGAAAAATCTATTGACTCTGATTGTTCCAGCTGCGAATACATTTCTGTCCTTCAAAACCTTTAGTAATGAATAAGAGGAAAAATAATTGTCATAGAACAATTTATGGCCCTTTTCTGGAAATATTCGCTCAGCAAGATGAAGTACAACTGCTGCCCCCTTGGCCGTAAAATTTCTGATTTTCTTCATTCACACCCGAATTCTTGCCTTGGTAAAAAATAAAATCAAATGGTTGTCCACTTTTACCACAAAGAAAATATACTTTTATGCCCCAGGGACAAAGCTTTCCTTTTATATACTGTTTGAACCCGAGCTTTCCAGTAAATGGAATTATCTGTTTATCAATGCAGAGCTCTTCTTCCAGTGGTAGCTCGAGACATCTCTTTCTTACGCTTTCAATAATTGGACTTACCTTGTATAATTTATCCTTACAGCCATTAGGTTTTTCTAAGTTATTGACCAAATGCAAACAAGACTTCAATTGGAAAAATCTGTCTCTGGTCATATTGTCCAGAAAAGCCCTTATCCCTAAAATTCGCTCTCAATAATTTCGTATTCTGGGAAATTTATGTAAATTTCCAATCAATAATTATGTGTAGTCCAAAAAGTGTTTGAATTTCAGATGTAGTCGTATTTCTAAAAGCGATATTCTTCTGTACAGCATAAATATTTGTGTAGTAAGCCATTTTTTCAAAGTCCGTCGTGGTGATATATTGTTCAAAATACCCTATAGAATAAAGTGGTTGTGCAGGTACTTCATTTTCTGCTGAGTCATTGTCAACAGGTAAGTCGATATTGGCTAGTGGTGTGTATGTGGTTCGTCTCCATTCCACTGACTCTTTTTTCTTTTTTTTGAACTATTATGAGGCTGGTCATCATCTTCATTAATTTCTTCATCACTTGAGTTTTGTTCATTTACTTGATTCTCCAAAGTTTCCATTTCGGTTCTATTGATGGTATCGCTCCCAAGGCGAATAGACGTTTGAGAAATACCAGGATGATACTCTATCATCTTATCGTCTTCTTCCTGGTCATTTTCGTCTGTATTTATTTCAATATCAGCTTCATCCAAGTCTGAAATATCACTGTTTTCGACCATATCTATAAGTTCCTGAACATCTTTAGGATCACAAAGATTATACACTTTCCCTTTTTTGTCCATTATTTTACTGTAACAACACAAAATACAAAATTACGAAAATAATTATGTATGTTGGCAATCGGCACCAGATGTACATCCATATGTACAGACTGAAATAGCAACCGAGACTGTTTGTACATATACATGTACAAGGTAATTTACAGCATCATAAATATAACCCCAGTTAAAAATTGTACATTCTAATAAATGGAGAGTGTTTTTGGAACATATGTGAATCAAATGAACACACCTACCTTAAAGTAAAATACCACAGACACTAAAAAGGCACTAAAATAAACAACGATGACGATCGGCGTGCGTTCTCTACCTACTGCTTTGACAGAACTGGCCGTTTAATTGTCTATTATTCCTCTAGATGGTGCATTATGCTATAAATATCCTTTAAATATGTGTACATTAGTATGTACAACCAGCTGTAATTGCTAGAAAATGCCGAATAAGCAAATAAAAAAAATTTGAAATCAATGTACATTATAATGTGCATCAGGTCCGAAGGGGTTAAAGTAAATTAAATTTATTGGAGCTTATACCTAAGAGAACATTGATTTCGATGTTATTTTTCTATAACACTTTAAAAAGCGAAAAATAAGTGAAAAATCGGTACCGAAAATTCGCAGGTCCGCCCTTTTGTTAATTTTCGATTCTTTTTATAAATATATATACAAACTCTAACAAATATCATATATTTTATAGATTTTTTTGAAATCTGACTTCAGATTATTTTTACAAGTGCTACAGTTCCCACTGATTGGACACCTTTTTTTTGGGACGGTCACATTACCGAGCATATAACTAATTACCGTGTCATTCTTTTTTAATAAAGAATTTTGTGTACCTGAAGACTTGATAAATATGTATAATAAATTTTGAGTACTTTATTTTCTTCTTTCTATGGAAAAAAATTAATAAAATCATGTAATTTTTGGGTCGCTTGATGAGAACCTCCCCTTAAAGTTGGGATGCAATAAGGACTAATGGCTGTGTATATGTTTTAGGGATTACCGTCAAACTTACAGGACTAGAGAAGGTATACTGGACGCGAGGCAAACAAACTCATACGGTGAAGAACAAGTTTCTGAAAGCTAAAATATCGCTAGCACAAGAAGGTAAATTCTATAATTCTAATCAGCTTTCAATGCACGAAAAAACATTAATTCTGGTTTCCGGGCAGAGCTGAAAGTTGGTGTCCAGCGTTTCATTCATTGTAGGTGACTTTATCTGGGCAATTGTTGGCCCGAGACTGATGTAATCATACAGATAATTAAAAAAAACAGGAAACCAGTCTTCCCCGAACATCGAGAGATTGCGCGTTTCACCAACCTGGATGGTTAAAACTAATTTTATTTTGTAGTAAAAAGTATATGGGCATTAATAAGTTGTGTGAAAGGTAGCAAAGTATATAGGGCAGACAAAGAGAGTAATCGTAACTAAATTTAGGGAGCACATGACCTACTTGACACATGAAAGATTAGAAAAATCTTGTGTTTCCCAAAATGCTTTCGAAAACAATCATAGAATAGTAATCTAAAGGTAGTAAAGAGTATAGCCGACATCAGACTATTAAACGCCATGGAAAGTATTGAGATGCTAAATGCGATAACAGAAAGAAGAATAAAGGCCTTATATGAGTCCGGGCTCATAATAGTTCGGTCAGGCATAATTTGACAACTAATATATCGATGGTCTACTTGCAAAACATTGTAAGTCGGTTTTCATAAATTTTCCACGAGAGATAAAAACTGATTTTAAGCGCTATTTGTTGATTAAATGTCGAACTTTGTTTCTGCAAATTTCTGACATTTGCAATAAACTGATGTTTATTGCAAATGTCCTTATCGTTGTTTGAAAGAGTCAGCATTGCCATTTCACTACAGCCTAGCTAAATTGGAAACTCATACTTACGAGTTTTTATACAAAAAGTTAGTTGGACTTTCATGGCCAGTCTGGTTCCTGGTCCAGCAGGTCCAGTTAGCTAGACCAAATTTTCAAATAAGGGATTCTTGCAATAAAAAAAGACAAAAAATTTAAATTAAAAATAAAATAAAAAGTATAAAAATTCTTATTTTTTGCAAAAAAAACTATCTTTAAAATATTTAAGGTAGTTCTTTAAAGGGATCAATACTTTAAATTATCGTAAAATTTTGAATTGCCGATTCCGGTGAATTACTTGGAGCATTTATGACTTGATTTAAATTTTTTGAGTTGCAATGTTGGTTGTTTAAGTCATGAGAAAAGTGCGCTTTTCTTCCTTCCGAATTAATCCAGTTCAACACAACCCAATTTGTCAATCCCAATGTATTTAAAAAGATGTTCTTGCGGGTCCTCAACCTAGTTTTATTATACTTTAGAAAAAATATGAATGTTTGTACTTTTGAGCTGCTATTTGACTGTGTGCGGTTCTTTGTGTCTTTTGGAATGACTGTGTCGTTTTTCTTTCCACTCCAAGTCTTTCCAAAAGTGATTAAATATTTTTTTGTCGATCGTCTTCTCGCAAAATTCGTCATTTAAGCAGAATGATTTTTAAGCTTTGCTTACAGTTGCAAAATGGCCCCATTTTTTGGCAAGCCGAATGATGTTATAATTCCACTCTCCTGTTTCTGATATTTTAATGTTGATTCTTGTCTCTTGATTCATCTTCTCCCCGACCTTCTAGCTGTTCTAGTATCTACATTGATGGCTTTCCTATCTTATTCGAGAGCATCATCATTAATCTTGCTTCCATCTTCTGGACTAGAATAGCTGCTGTTGTTCTCCTCCTTCTCTCCTTCTCTCCTCCAGGGTCTTCCATGATTTTTTCCTGCTCTCTTGTTTCCAAAGTCATCTTTTTTGTCACGCAGTGGCTCACCTGTTCCTCATTTTGGTGTCCACCAACGTACCGCCTCTCAAAATATCCAACTTGACTAGCAAAATTATCATTTTTTCCCTCTTGAATAATATGTTCCAAATTTTCTAAAATCACATTCATTTGAGAATCTTCTTGAGGTATTGAGTTATCAAAACCATTGGGATTCTGTGCAAGAAAAATCTCATCTAATTCCTCGAATAAGAGCTCATCATTTATCAGCTTTTCCTCAATATCCTCTTCTCCTCAATATAGTTATGTGTTTAACCTTGTAAGTCTCGGAAGCATGCTTTTACAAAACTTTGTATGTCTTAATGCTTTTATATCAATGTTTCATTCAATAACTAAACAATTTTTAACAACTGTTACACACTCTTACATAAGGAATTTAACAATAAAAATGATTCGGTACATAATAAAATAGATAAAAAGCTTACCTTTCTTATGACCATACACCACGTCCATTGGAGTCCTCAGACATACTAGGTTTTGTTCCCTTTTAACCTTCCAACTTACGAGTTTTTTCAATCGTCGACAGAGGGCATAATTTTGAAATTTACCTCCTGACAGTCTCACCAGAATGTTCTGGGCTGTTAGATTAATCCAACAGTGCCAATATCTCAATTTCAAAATTTTCAAGACTTACAAAGTTTTGTATGTAGGCCATTGATATTTAAATAACAGTAATAACTCTCAAAACTATTTAATTAAAGAAACATATTAGTAACAGAAAGAAAGTATAAACTTTTAACTTAAATACGATGAAATATTACTACGTTATGTGCCAGTGACAAGTACTTAAAACATTTCCCTTCCTTATTTAAAGTTTTAACAATTATTTCATTGGTCCTAGATCATGCAATGGTGGAAGCATTACCTTTGATGGGTTGATTAGAAGATTTCTTATAATGATCTTTGAACCTGGTCCAAAAAATTTTCTTTTTAGTCAATCTTTTTTGTGTAATCTACTATCAAACTCAAAGATCACAGTTTTTGGTTTGGTGAAACGTGATTGTTTTCCAAGCATTATGCGTAAAATCTTGAAGTCTCCACAAATTTTCCACTAAAAACTTTTTAGTTATGTTTTGGATAGTTATTTTTTTTTCCAAAATTAGTTCAACACATCTACAGTCTTCTTTGAATTCTATTGAATGAGCCACATGAATTAAAGCATGCATTTAGTAATAATAAGTAATACTACTTTTAGACTTATTTTAGAAAAGTCAGTAAATAATTAAGTCGTCGTCTTTGTAAACGTCTGGTGTCAATTCACCCATTAATCCGTCAATGACAGAATACTTATGATAATGATGGTTTTTCTTTTTCGAAAATTATTTTTGAAATTCCTTTTCTCTATCTCGATAAAATTCAGGTTTGGCACCATTTGATAACAAGCTTTTCTTCTTTAAAAAAGTGAAGTCTTCTTTAAAAAAGTGAAATATTCTGCAACATCCTTCGGTAATTCGAAATCTATGATAAGATTGTAATGTTCCTTTTTTACTTACGAGGGTGCACCCAAAAAACACCTACGAAACCTGCACCTACACCTTGCGTACCTATCGAAAATTATTTTCGATAGGTACGCAAATGTGTTGACAACGCTGCCCTCTCCCGCCAGATACGTCTACTAGGCACTCCCCTTGCTCAGTTGGACAAGTAGTATCGTTCATGTGAAACTATCACAGCGAACAGGATAATTTTTCCTTAAGCCCGTCCCAACGCTTTCGGCGATTTTGCGATGACAACCTTTAAGGAGCAACACGCCAACCTCAAATTTTTTTCCTGTTAAAGAAAATAGCGGCACATACAGTTTCAATGCTTCGAAAAGCTTATGAGAATGAAGCTCTCGGCTAGGCAAGAATAGGCAATTTTCACGATTTTTAATTATGTTGTCAATACATTTTATAGGTCATTAAGGGCATACAGCGTTAAATTTACCACTTTTTGTGCAATAATAGACACAAAATAAATAAATGAAATTTGAAATTATTATCGGCGCGCGTAAACACAAGAAATACAAATGGCTGTCCGCGTGACGTCACTGTGCATTATTTTGTTGAAAGATAGATGGGCGTTTAGTGTAATTCGCTAAATATTCCTTTTTCGGTGTACGAATCTATTTATTATTATTAATATTGAACAATTGTGTGTAGACTGTGGCAACAGACAGTGGATTTGTGCAAGGACAATCTGATAATTCGCCAAAGATTGATTCCTTGACCATTTTTTCCTTTCTAGGGGAAAATTCACAATTTATGGGTATTGAAATTACAAGAATTAAAACTTCCTCCAACTGTAAAAAAGATTCAAATGTAAATCTTATTTAAGTATCTATATCTAATGACCTACAAAACAAACATTTTCTCAATATTCCATGCGGCAAGTAATACGAAAACAGCATACAACGTGAAAGTGGGGTTATGTACAAATACATCCAAAACAAATAAATGTTATTAGGTACCCACAATAAAATGATCCTCGCAACAATATAGCGGCGTCAAACTTGATTGCTTTATATTTTTCTTTTCGTCCCTTTTCATTGCTACGCACCATTTCTTCCGCATTCATTCCTCTTTGGGAACCGAAAAGAACAATTTTTCGGGCGTTGATACCGTAGTATTTGTATATATTGGCACGATGCAATACTTATAAAATTTGTGTTTTATCGGCTCCATACCGTTAGGCACTTTATAAAACGCACTTGTTACAGATTTTGCAAACTGTTAGCACTAAACCAAATCAAAACAGTGATGATTGGGATACTTCCGCACACAGTGACGTGGACCAATCAGACTAGCGTATTCGAACACGTGACTTTGTTTACATAAATGAGTGAATTAATTTTATTAACTATGCAAAAACTACAAATTTTCATGAAAAATGACTATAATATTCTTCTTAAGTACTTATTATATGGCAGAAAAAAATATTTTCAGGCGTATAGAAGTTTCATGCAAATTGCCTATTTACGAACTGCTCGAGTCGCCCGTTCACGCCCAGAATAAACGATAATGTTCAAAAAGTGCACGATGTCGTCATGTTTGCTCATCGCAGAACAATCGACGAATTAGAGGAAATGCCTGGAGTTTCCTGGAATTCATACCAAAGAATCCTAATTAAAGATTTGAGTATGAAACATTTCGCGGCAAAGTTTGTTCCACGGCTGCTTTCCGATGACCAGAGGGAGAACCGTCTGAGCGTGTGCCAGGAATCGAGAAATCGAGAGAACAGGCACAGACTGACTCTGATTTGTTGTCAAAAGTCATCACAGGAGATGAATTTTGGTGTTACGGCCATAACTCCGAAAAAAAAAACAGCAGTCCAGACGGTGAAAGACACCTTTATTAAGAGACCAAAAGAGCGTGGCAAGTGAAATCAAATGTGAAGTCCATGATGGTTTGTTTTTTTGACATCAAAAAAGTCGTTCACGTTGGATTTGTTCCTCGGGAGACCACATCGAACTAAAATTACTATTTGGAAGTATTAGAGCGATTGCGTGAGGCAGTGGAAAACACGATCTGAATTGTCGAGGTCGGGGGACTGGTTTCTTCACAATGACAACATGTCTGCCCACACAACGTTTAAAATCAACCAGTTTTTAACAAAATACGGCACAGCAATGGGTTATTCGCCTTATCTAGCCCTCTGCGAAGTCTAATTCATATTTAAAACTATTGCTTCAATATCAACAGTTTTAAATTCTTAAAATCATCGGCATATTGATGGGAGAAACAGTGTCTGGAAATCTGTAAAAATCAGAGGTATAAAGAGAGAAAAATACAATAGCGACCTAATATATTACCTTGTGGTACACCTCTAGTTATTTCTATCCAAGGCGATATTTTCGTGTAACCACAAAATTGTGATCGTTAAATATTTGTTATCTTAGTTTTTATTTGAAAAATAAATGTGTTATATTGCCGTAAACAGAAAGATCCTATCTATGAGACTGCATATCAAATAAATAGTTTTAAAACGTTAAAACGGACTTTTCAGCACGTAGAACATCTCTATCTCGAAATTGAGTGGCCGAGAAAATATAAACCAACACATAAATGCAGAATATGTGTTTTATGTGACATTTTTACTTTTTTCAAATAATCCACCATTGTTTTTTCTGAAGACCCATGGAAGGGTGGGGTGTGTCCTATCCACCTCAAAATCATTAGATGTCGTCTGGTAGACGTCCTTAATCAGAATCAGTCGAAATCCGATCGATCCGACACGATTTAATTAAGCGATTGTGCTAAAAGGAATTCTCAAATAGTCCACCATTGTGATTTCTTATGAATATGGTAGAGTGTGTTCTATCCACCTCAAAATCAATATATGTCGTCTGGGAGACGTCCCCGATCAGAATCAGTCAAAACCCGATCTATCCGACACGATTTAGTTGTGTTATCGTGCTAAGAAATTTTATTAATGCCGACGACAACGACACACACACGCAAAATTGTTTAAAAACCATTTTTTTTTTGTTTTTAGACCAAAAAGCGAAAAATAAACCCTAGAATAAAAATTTTTTTTCTTTACACGATTACATTACATTCCGCGTATAGTTGAGTGCGGAAAAGTAAAATAATTGGTGATATAAAACAGTATTGATGAGGTTATATCCATAAATTGAAAAGAGCCACCATATACATCAAAGATAAATTTGTACCAAAATGTGTGTAAAAAAATAGAAAATTGAACATATTGTTCAATAATAAAAATTTATATTGTTATAGACTTCTCTAACGCATCGCATAATTATAAAGAAAAAATTATACGCATTATTCGGTTATTTTAATCTCCAATTGATAGTCTGCACAGTCTGTTCTTATCTTTTTGTGAAATTATACGAGTATGTATATAGAAATATAATCTCTGAATCATATTATAATCGATTGATCCATAGATTTAACAAGAATGACTAAACCATTCCAAATACTGATAATTTTATCGGTATTGATTAAAATACTATTTTTGTAATAATCACAAATGTGTCTTTTAATCTACTACCTACAATAATTTGCATATTTTGAGGCTATTCGAGGAACAAAAACTATCTGTATCCTTTACAGTTTTTGGAAACTAATTAATACTGATCCATTAGCAGCGGCAGATCTTCATGGTGGGCAGGGTGGGTCAGCGAATACCACGGTAAAATCAATTAGACAACAAATATATGATTAGTTATCGTTAATAACTGATTCATTAAAAAACAAAATGTAACCAGGAAAATACATTTTATCGGTGACTTAGACAAAACAAAATGCTTGTGATAAACTTTTTATACTTAAAGGTACATAGTATTGGAGAACAAAATCAAATTTTTTGATGCTGCCACAAACTTATCATCGGTTTCCGAGTACTCGACGACTCTAATTTTACATTATATCTTCACTTTAGCTACATTGACTACGTTTGTTAAAACAATGGAGCCTCCTGAAATTTACTAGATGATTGGTGGCATTTCGTAGATAGTTCTAAAGAGAGCCTGAAATATGTATTAGTGCATAATGGAAATAAGTTTGTAACAATCTAATACTGTAACTCTAACAGGTGGTCCAACCAAAGCGCACGATGTTAATTGTAAATAAAACAAAAAGTTTTCAGAGAATTATCTTAATATTTTTTATTATGATAGAAGGATCTATGACAATTATGTGTGAAACAAAACATCGGCCAAATGCTCGCCACGGCTTCGGTAGCATACCTTTATCCGATGGTCCATATTTTCAATGACTCTGAGACATAATTGAGGTTCAATGTCGTTAATGTGCTGAATTATCTCATCCTTTAGCTCTTGAATTGTTCTTGGCTTATTGACGTACACTTTTTCTTTTAAATATCCCTAAAGAAAGAAGTCCAACGGTGTCAAATTACATAATCGTGGCGGCCAATTAACATCGCTACGACGTGAATTTCTCGCGCAAAAGTGCCATTGTTTCGTTGGCTATGTGGCAAGTGGCACCATCCTGTTGGAACCACGTATCGTCCAGGTCCATATCCTCAATTTCTGGCCACAAGAAGTCCGTTATCATCTCACGATAGCGAACACCATTCACGGTAACTGCTTGGCCGACCTCATTTTCGAAGAAGTACGGCCCGATGACGCCGCCAGCCCATAAACCGCACCAAACAGTCACTCTTTGTGGATGCATCGGCTTTTCAAGAATCACTAGTGGATTTTCATTTGCCCAAATGCGGCAATTCTGCTTGTTAACGAATCCACTGAGGTGAAAGTGTGCCTCGTCGCTGAAGATGATTTTCTTTGTAAAGTCACCATTCACTTCTGTCTGTTCAACCAACCATTCGGCGTATTGACGACGCTTGAAATGGTCAGTAGGCTTCAGCTCTTGAGTCAATTGAACTTTGTAAGCGTGTAAATTCAAATCTTTATTCAAAATTCGCATCAGTGATGTTCGTGAGATGTTCAATTGTTGGGCACGACGACGAGTCGAGGTTGACGGCTCTTCTGCTGCTACACTATCGCGAACAACAGCAATGTTTTCCGCAGAACGAACGAACTGGGCGAGCATGCACAGGTGTTTTCACATTTTCTACCGACCCGGTTTGCTGAAATTTGCGCATAATTCTCCCGATTGTGGACACATTTGGTCGATTATGCTGACCAAAAAAGTCACGAAGTGCACGAAATGCATTTTGATTTGAACGCCCATTTTCGTAAAAGGCTTCAACAATCTTAACGCGCTGCTCAATTGTATACCTCTCCATGGTTGAATTTGTCAAACACTGAAACAAGGAAATGTCAAATTAAGTTGGGCAAAAAACTTGACGTTAAGGTGTGACTCACAATTAACATCGTGCATTATGGTTGGACCACCCTTTAGATAGAAATAGCTAACCAAGCGTTGCGAGTTATAAAATGACACGTGGCGACATCTGTTGACAATTAGTAAGTAAGAAATGACGAATATTTATGTTCCTTTTATGTTTGATATTTGGTAAGAAGAACATAATGTAACATTTGCTTTTGTTGCATTGATTGATACTTAGTACTTGAAACCAACCGCACCCATAACTTTGTCGACACCATACATCGATAATTTGTGGTTTCAGATTTTTTCCTTTGTATACACTTAATGATCTACGTTGATGCCAAATTTCAAGTTTCTAAGTCACCTAGAGGTGGTCTAGATTTTTGATGAGTCAGTGAGTGATAAAAATAGCACTTTTCAGACCTTAATAACTCGAAAAGTATAATAGGTTCATAAATGAAATTTGAGATTCTAGGTACTCAAGGGCACCTTATGAGACACACAAAACTGCAAGTATGTACGTCTAATAGTTTTTGAGTTGTGGAGAGGGAGGGGGGCGGGCGGTCGAAAGTGGCTTGAAATGGTTCGTGTAATATTACACACTGCCTTCGCGTCGCCCTTTTCTTTTCCGAACTTGGCTGACACACTACCGTGTGTCTAGATAATATTGGTACTAGTCTGTAATAAACAAAATAGAAAATAATATTTCGACTATAAGTATTTTGTCTTCCTCAATTTAAGGAATATTAGGAATAGGAGTTAATGAGTACCCCTTTATGATCACCCTCCCCCTCGAACTACTATCGAGTTATAGAGGACGATATGGATGGGTGACATACACTTTGAAGGCCAAAGTCGACCGTCCCTTGAAGTTTAATTACAAGCATGAAATGAAATTGCCTATCATCTCGCCCATAGATCAAAGCATGATAGGAAATAGAACTTTGTTGGTAAGTTGATGTACTATTCATTTCATCGCAATTTGCCAAATAAAAAACTCTCTTATCTTGCCGATAAACGGAACAATCTACCTGGGCCTAGCCATAAAAGCAAGCCACGGTATGAGATAAGAGCCGTTTGGGATTTTTTATTTGGCAAATAGCGATGAAATAAGCTATATATGTAAGGCTTATAGTCTAAGATCCGACAGCTGATTGCTGCAGGTATCGGTTTTTTTAATGAAACTCAATTCAAATGATTGATTAATAACAATTTAATACATTGCTGCCGGGTAGCCTATCAAAAATTAGCCGCGATTACCGTTAATTAGTTATATTGTAATTAATTTATTTTAATGAATTCCAACTATATGTTTTTTAAGTGAATTAAACGTTATTTGAAAGAAAATGATGTGAAGAATTGAAAAAAGAATGGTTGCCAGCTCTCAGTCATCCGCAACCTCTAGGTTGCCAGATGTAAATAGGTATATTATTGCTAATTATTTACACTCATCGTGAGACGATGAGTGTAAATAAAACTACTTAGGTTAATACCAAAACTATTTAGGTTACTCACGTACATATTTAATGAACGTTTAAATGGACAAGAAGTCCCTAGAATATGGGGAGAAGGACACATGATCTCTATACATAAAAAAGGCAACAAGGACAACTGTCAAAACTATAGAGGCATATCAATAACGACTAACGAGCACGGTAAGCCGACTATATGGAAGAAGACTTCGAAATCTTATAGAAGAAGAATTTTGTGACGACGAAGAACAAAGTGGTTTTCGAGTAGGTAGATCCTGTAATGCCAATTTATTTTGTATGAAACAAATCATTGAAAAAGGAGCATCCACAAACCAAGAAACTCATATTTTGTTTGTAGATCTAACAAAAGCGTATGATAATATACCAGTATGTAAACTGTGGGAAACAATAATGAACACAAATATAAATCACACACTCATCACGGCAGTACGAAATCTGTATAAATATTCAAATTCCAAAATTAAAGTGGGGAACAAGCTATCGCGACCTTTCCAAGTTACAAAAGGTTTGCGACAGGGATGTTGCATCTCACCCACTTTGTTCAAGATATACATCAAGAAAGTTCTATGGAAATGGAAACAGAAATTCCACGGAATGGGAATACCTCTATCAAACTCAACCATTTCCACATTACAGTTTGCAGATGATCAAGCAGTACTGGCAGATGACAAACAAGATCTAGAATACATGACTAGGAAATTGAAAGAAACATACGAGGAATGGGGTCTGTCAATTAACACACAGAAAACTAAATATTTATGCATAGGTAATGACAAGAGTGACTTACATATCAACGACTTGGAAACAAGAGAAGGGTGCAACGAATATAAGTATTTGGGAACTATGTTTGATTCAACGGGAACAGATGATAAGGAGATACGAGCAAGAATAATTCAAGCAAAAAGAGCAATTGGGTGCTTAAATGGCATTCTATGGAACAAAAACATAAACGAAAGACGAAAATTTAATATTTACAACACCCTAATAAAAAGCACCTTAATCCATAGGGCTGAAACATGGAGGCTTACGGACAGAAATAAGAGGAAGATTAAAGCTACGGAAATGGATGCTCTGAGAAGATCGGCTGGCATCATATCAAGAATTCAAAGAATAAGAAACAATGAGGTACTTCGACAAATGGGACTTACAGACACTATAACCTGTAATATTGAAAGAAAACAGCTTATATGGTACGCTCACGTACACCGTATGGCAGATTCTAGATTACCCAAACAAGCCATGACGTGGATACCAGCACATCGGAGAAAAAGAGGTAGACCAAAGAGAAGCTGGACAGAGGGAATAAGAAAAGCCATGAGTGCCCGCAACCTACAAGACGGCCAATGGGAAGATAGGAAGAAGTGGAGTATAGAAATCGGACAACGTCGCCGAACGTTCTAAACCGAACATATATATATATATATATATATATATATATATATATATATATATATATATATATATATATATATATATATATATATATAATTACCACAGGCATCTCTTCAATTAAATACTACAAAATTAGTACAAAATTGAATTGAGAAAATCAAGACTCATTTATTCCTGTGCAATTTAAAATAGTTAAACATTCGCCTAGTTGATTTTGGAATTTTAATAATATTTATGTTATTGCATTCATTAAAGTGTATCTTCGAAGCGAAATCCCCAAATACCATGTATGTGAAGCGTCCGGTTTCAAAAGTCTCTAAATTCAAGGCCTAAAAAAAACCGTAACAGTGGTGCTGCAATCGAATGCCCCTATTATGTATGATTCTGAATTATATCTATCGCAAATGTGTCTACATCCATTTAAAACTAAATTACGAAACCCAGTTACAGTAACAAAACTCTCTCAGTCCTTTGTAAATACTGTGTCAAAACTCTTTCATTCCGTTCTATTCATATGGGTATCAAAACTTCTTACATCCAATAGTATACTAACATTTTAGCGTTGGGCGTTGTCAAAACTGCTTCAATTGCTTTCTGTGTTTTGCATGTTTTTATTGTGTTTAGTAGCCATCTGATAGTGATGCTACCATGTTGTTTACGATTTTCTGTAAATATTATTTTGATTAATGTGTTAATTGTATTATAAGCGAAGTTTTATAGTATTGTAACGAATTTACTAGAAAGTTCTTTATTTCTCGAACACTTATTTACAACTCAACTATTCACAAGTCCAACTAACTAACTAACTTTCTGTCTACTTTAACTTTATAAACTAACTTTCGCACTGTATATCACTTTCTTCGCAATGTATCGCTCACTATCGCGGTCCAAATTCAACTAACACCTGGCCGGACGACACAATTCTTATATAGGCAGTGGAACGTCTCTCCAGACGTTTCTAGATAAAGAACTTTGGCGAACCTTCTAGTATAGAACGCACTGGAAGTCCGAACACCGCACGTTCTCGAGGTTTCAAATATTCCCGGCGTTTGGGATCGCTCGAGGCGTTAGTGACAGTATGGAGACTTCTTTTATTCTTGGTACACCTAACAAAGACAGAAATAAGTTGTGAGACCCATCTAAATGGATGCCCCGGGCAAAATAAAAGCTATTATGATTGACATTCTTATGCATTGGCTATATTGTACATCATCTTCAGTTGAGAATATTCATATAAAATTTCTCATCGTTGGGCATTCCTTCCTGCCATCTGATAGAGTTTTCAGAAGACTTGAAAGAGAAGTGAAAAAGAAGGAAATTATTCTTCATCCAAGGGAATACCGTGCAATATTACCAGATCTTGAAACTGTACTTGAAAAAGATTATGATGTATTTGATTGGAAAAACGCTATTGATGGGTGTGTGTCACCGAATCAATGGCATTTTAAGTTTTCAGCTGCTAAAAGAATATCAACTAAGAAGAAACTCCAACAAGAAGGTAAAAGTGTTGTTGTTAAAGGAGAGATCAACTACAGGTCGGATCTTGGTACTTACAAATCGGTACTAAAAAAAGGGAAAAGCCTCGATGCAATCAAGCCTGAGCATTTACCAAAGATTCATTCCATTAAAGCAGCTAAAATACAAAATGTAGATGTCCTTTTAAAGAAGCACTTCGGGCAGAACTGGAGGATTATTCCCAATGAAGATTTAACATTTTACAAACATATTATTGACAATAGTAATGCTGTCAATCATGAAGAAGCCGTTGAGACTTTTGAAACAGAAGAAGATGGGCTTAGAATTTAATTTTTTATGTATTAAGGGAATAAAATATCGATTATGTAATAATAAAACAAAAATCCCGCTTAAAATTCATGGATGCGAGAGTAAATATAGGAGCTTCTTGTGGTAGTGACCACTACTTCTTTAAAGCAAAGATAGTTGCTCCCATAAGAACAAGAGATCAAAAAGAAAATATGCATGGGGATGAGAAGGAAGAGAAAGAGACAGAGATAAGATATAATTTAAGTAGCCAGGAACAAGAAAGTACGAGAAGACTATACAAAACCCGATTAGACAACAAATTACAACGAACAGAATTTGACAATATAGAAGAGGAGTATCAGTATATAAAAACGTGTATACAGTCGGTAGCATCAGAGGCATTAGGGCGCTAGGAAAAAAGAGGAAAACAGCGGAAACCATATTGGTGGGATGACGAAATTGAGGTTGAAATAGAGGAAAAACGAAAAAAATATCATGCATACTTAAGCTCAAAAAATATGAATGACAAACTGACATATAAAGAAGCCCAAGCAAGAGTGCGTAAAATGATATGTACAAAAAAGAATGAAAAATGGGATGCGACATGTTCTAGACTTAACACATATATAGGAGGTAGGAAAAGTACGGAAAGCTGGAGACTACTCAGTAAAATGAGACAGGAGCGGAAGAAAGATATCATCTCACCAATACCAGCTCAAACATGGAATCAATATTTTGAAAAAATGTTATCAGAAGATAGAAAAAAAATTTAAAAACATAGAAAACGTTAATCTCAATATAATTACTCAAGGATCTCCGATAAGAATAAGTATATCAGAAGTTAAGGAAGTATGTAGATCACTAAAGAATGGCAGAGCCCCAGGACCAGGAAATATTCCTGCAGAACTTATAAAATATGGAACAGACAAACTATACCATTCACTGAGAGACCTTTTCCAAAGATGTACGAGTAGATCAAAAGTACCAGAAGAGTGGAAGGTATCATATATATCCACAATTCATAAGAAAGGGGATAAAAGCGAGTGTGATAATTACCGAGGAATATCTGTTACAAATTCCATCAGCAGAATATATGGGAATATATTAAAAATCCGTATGGAGAACGAATATTGTGAAATGGAGGCAGAAGAACAGGCCGGTTTCAGAGCAGGAAGATCCACAATCGATCACTTATATACAGTCACACAAATCTTGGAGAAGAAGATAGCATTTAACCAAGAAGTACATCTACTATATGTGGATTTAAAAAAAGCATATGATAGCATTCCTCTGGTAAAACTCTGGGAAACTTTACAAGACACTAATATAAATGTAGAATTAATAAAGGCTGTAAAGTCTCTGTATGATAATACCAGATCTAGAATAAAAATAGGACACAATATAACAACGGGATTTATAGTAACTAAGGGACTTAAACAAGGATGCTGCCTATCTCATACACTATTTAATATATATCTGGAACGCGCATTGATGACTTGGAAAAGAAAATGTCACAATATGGGCATACCAATAGATGATACATCAACACTATACACATTATCCCTTGCGGATGACCAAGTTGTTATTGCGCAAGATATCGATGATATGGAATATATGACACGCAAACTTATCGAGGAGTATGAAAAATGGGGTTTAGAAGTTAATGTGAAGAAAACGGAATACATGTGTATTGGAGGACAAGAACAAGATCTACTTCTGTCAACCGGGCAAAACATCAAACACTGTAATGAATATAAGTATCTAGGCATGAAAATATCAAACGACGGGACACTTGAAGCGATTTCGGAAAGAAACACTCAAGGAAGGAGAGCAATTACAATGTTGAACAGCATTCTATGGGATAAACAAATAACAGAAGAAAATAAAAGAAGAATATATAATTCAATAATTAAAAGTATAGTAACCTATAGTTGTGAAGTATGGCCAATAAAAGAAAGAACAGAAAGAATGATAAGAACCACAGAAATGGACTTTTGGAGGAGGTCAGTTGGAAAATCAAAGAGAGAAAGGGTAACAAATGAGAGAATAAGAAATATGATGGGAATAACACATGACATTGTAGATGATATAAGAACCAAACAACTCGTATGGTACGGGTATGTTCAGCGAATGCCAAATGACAGAATACCCAAAAAAATTCTAAACTGGAAACCACAAGGAAGAAGAAGGCGAGGAAGACCACGAAAAAGCTGGAGAGAGGGCATTGATAGTGAAATTCGGGAGAGAGGTCTGGACGAGGACATGTGGAGAAATAGAGAGGAATGGAGATTAGGAATCGCAAGACGGCGAAGGACGTTATAAACCGATATAATGATGATGATGATGGGAATAAAATACAATACTAAGTAAAAATATCATCTTAATCAATGAAAAACCTTACTATTTGAATAGTGACAGTCTCATAACTAATTTAATCCGTTGCTTTGTTACAAAACTCTTTAAATTCAAACTGTTTATCATCATATTACCTTTTTTTACGGTCTAATATATTTTTTATAATGAAAAAATTCATTATAAAGACCTTATCCTAACATATACCACATATAAAGACTTTAATTATATATATATATATATATATATATATATATATATATATATATATATATATATATATATATATATATATATATATATATATATATATATATATATATATATATATATATATATATATATATATAACAAATTATACGTTTTTTGGATTTTCTGTAAAGATGCTTATCTAGGATGTAAAGAACTTTGAAACCGGACGCCTCATGTATTTTTTTCAATAAGACGTCTACTTTTCCCTCGCGCGACGAACATTTGTAATCGCCCGGTATAAATACATAAGTATTTTTTTCAGCATCCCAGCGTTACCGAGGTGGAAAAGACTGTATGCTGTTGGTGTTGCGCCGGAGGAGCTCTATCCATGGAGGTCAAATTGGAAAAAAGGACGTTTGTTCCGACAGAAACGATAAACATTGCTGCAAAGGTGATGAACCAGTCGAACCATAGCGTAAAAAATGTTAAGGCGAAATACTGGATTGTAAGTATCCTCAGGTGTTACTTACTTAAATATTTTATTTGATGAAAATGAATTGCGTATTATTCTCATAGGAATATATAAGGAAATAAATTGCGAGTACACGACTAGACGACTGCGCATCCAAAATCAGTACGAATATAAAATTTTTATCTAGATTGAAATAAGGAGGATATCTATTCTAACATATCGGACAAAGATAGATGATTTTGAGCAGAAATAAACAAATGCAAAGCAAGTTACGTTTAGCATTGCCATTTATCTATCTACCGTCGATGAAACGGCTATATGTTCATATACAGGGTGGGGCATAGGAACCTAACGATTTTCTAAATGAAATAACGTTGAAAATATACAAGTATTATTCATCGTTTTCTATCATGACAAAGATAAGTCCATGCCATTTTATTTTCTGTATAGAACGTCAGTGAGATGATCTCCGTTATTGCATACACGTTCTTCTAATCAACCTCGGATATTTCCTATCACCCAGTGTACTATTGCGTGAGAAACCGGTGCGACATCATCTCCGATTCCTTATCCAACTGTACGAATAGAATCTGGTGGCGTTTTCTTTAAAGCAGACCATTCTGTCGAAAACGATGCACCCATAATTTTATGGTGTTGCGATTAGAAACGATATGGAATTTCGAAATGTATACGAAATTTTCGCTGAGTTTCGATAACAAAAGATTGCTCTATTACGAACGCATAATAGTGTTCAGTACATAGCTCCACGTCGACTGAAAAGATAGTTACCTTCCCTTACGCTGGACATGACAAGTTCACACAGTCACCAGTAAACAATTAAAATTTATCAGGTTACTGTGCCCCACCTTTGTGTAACATTTGTATGATTTATTTAAAAAAATATTAGTTCCCTTTAGAAATTTTAAATGGTTCGCTTGTATTCAACATTAGAACTCAGTTAAGTCAGATTTATTAGATATAACTATAATAAAATAGTTAAATGATTTTAATATCGAATTTAAAGTTTAAAATAAATTAGAATTAGAATCAAGGGTGCGCCGTAGTAAAATTTTATGCCTAGTCAATTGTACAGAATTCGGTATTCTTATTTTGTTACTTTTTATATGCCGCTGAGAGAGTAGGGTGTTAATTAAACGTCTTTAAAGTAGATGTTTTGCAAGTCACCGTAATATTTTATAATAAATCAATTCGCAGTATAATGTTCTTGTTCTATTTTACATATAATAATACAGCTTAAACAAAATTTATATTTTACTTAAAAATGTTATTAAATGTGCTCAGCGAATTTAAATAATATCTGAATTTCTTTTTGTCTTTGCTATCAAAACGGACATTGGCAGGGTATCCATCTAAGTCGGCTCGCCGAAATAAGACGCTCGACTCGCTATCTTCTTTTTCGATGGTACACCAACTGGCAAAGATAAATATAAATTAGCAAAAATTCTGAAACCTTAATTCAATAGAGATTTTGAAACATATCTGTCTTGACAATATCATCTTTGACGTCCGTTTATCTTTTAGCAAATCGAATATACCGTGCCCGGATTGTTAGGAGGCGATAGTATTAGCGAAAGAATTGTCATTGCGAAAACGAAACAGGATGGAGTGGGTGCTCGTGAAGAAAAACATTACAAACTCGTCTTGCAGCTACCGATGATAGATGCAGTGCCGAACTTTTTGAATTCTAAAATTCTCTCACTTACTACGGCTGTAGAGGTATGTATTCAAGTCAACTATAAAAATACATGTATAATAATAATAATAATATATTACCAGTAGACCGATATAGATATATGTAGGAGTCGTCAATACATTGCTTTTGGGGTATAAGTACATTTGAATAAACTGTACATACATATAACACTTGATACTTAACACATAAGAATATTTTCAATTCACGAAAAGGTACAGATAAAGTACAAGATAACAGATTTACAAAATAAGAATGAAGTGAAAAAATAATTAAATGGAAAACTGTAAAAATTCGTCAGTGCTATAAAAACAGTAACTACCAACTTAACGTTTTCTCTAGTTTTTATACTTTAAAGTAAAGTAAGTTCTCTAGTAAAAGTTTTTATGCTTTAAATAAAATACTTTAAATAAATTAACATTAAAAGACGCCACAAGAAGCGACGCTAACATTAATAATAATACTAAAAAAATGATATCAAGTGTCAAAATATACATATACAAATTAAATATACACCTTGTGTCAAGAAATTAATCGAGGAAGTCGTTATTCTGTGGTAGTTCATAATTCACAATTTAAAAGATAAAACTAATAAATATGAAAAATCGGGAGGTTATAGGTTAAATTGCTCGGAGTGCAATAGCACATATATAGGACAAACAGGACGTAAATTTATAACTAGATACCTTGATCATAATAGATCCTTCAGATTACAGAAAACAGATTCTACTTTTGCTAATCATGTTTCATATAACCTTAACTACCTGTTTATTGCCATAACACTTAGTCCCTGTATTTGGATAGTATATAAAGGGTGGTCGAACCAAAACGCACGATGTTAATTGAAAATAAAACAAAAAGTTTTCAGAGAATTATCTTAATATTTTGTATTATGATGTCGTTAATGTCGATTCAATGTCGATTCAATGTCGTTAATGTGCCGAATTATCTCATCCTTTAGCTCTTGAATTGTTCTTGGCTTATTGACGTACACTTTTTCTTTTCAATATCCTCAAAGCAAGAAGTCCAACGGTGTCAAATCGCATGATCGTGGCGGCCAATTAACATCGCCACGACGTGAGATAACACGGCCATTGAATTTCTCGCGCAAAAGTGCCATTGTTTCGTTGGCTGTGTGGCAAGTGACACCATCCTGTTGGAACCACATATCGTCCAGATCCATATCCTCAATTTCTGGCCACAATCGTTGGGCACGACGACGAGTCGAGGTTGACGGCTCTTCTGCTACACTATCGCGAACAACAGCAATGTTTTCCGCAGAACGAACTGGGCGAGCATGCACAGGTGTTTTCACATTTCCTGCAGACCCGGTTTGCTGAAATTTGTGCACAATTCTCCCGATTGTGGACACATTTGGTCGATTATGCTGACCAAAAAAGTCACGAAGTGCACGAAATGCATTTTGATTTGAACGCTCATTTTCGTAAAAAGCTTCAACAATCTTAACGCGCTGCTCAATTGTGTACCTCTCCATGGTTGAATTTGTCAAACACTGAAACAAAGAAATGTCAAATTAAGTTGGGCAAAAAACTTGACGTTACGGTGTGACTCACGATTAACATCATGCATTATGGTTGGACCACCCTTATTATAGGAACAGAATGTTTGTATTTTATTCTTAGTTGAATCATCGTTTGAAAATGACATAATTGTCGAAAATGCAGTCGCGTTTCTGTGAAAATATAGTGGTATAAAAACGTAGTAGTTGTTTTACTCATTTCCGTTGTACACCTTGTGTACTTAAAGTTGTACCGGTAATCAATATTTTTATCTTATATTTTATGATTAGGTCATTGCTGTTTTGCCCAAATTCCACCTGGATTTGAAGGCTCCAGTATTAGCGCTTCTAGCAGATATTCCTATAGGAGGACGGGATGCATATTACGCGAGGATCGAGAGAGATGGAGGTATGTATGTATAAGTAAATCAAGTAATTGGCTAGGAATTTTTTTATGATAAGTCGTGTATGATATGTCGTTTTCTTTAGTTTCAAAAAGCTTGAGGAATTGTGGTTATTAATCCAAAAATAAGATAATGATCTGTTTGTTTTAATAACGGTTTTCCTTATTTGTAGCGTGATAAAACTAAAATACCTTATTTATTTAATAGGTTTAGATAAAGTATGTTGATATATCTTATATATGTATTTTTACGTGTTCAATGTGCCATCGAGAAAGAATGACTGAAGAAAAACTGGTTCCTTGGATGTTTCATCAGTAACTGTACTACTGACCCAGTTATCCTTAAGAGTGATTACTTGGATTACATTTGCATCGAGTCAAATATCTCCAAGTCCACGTAAGTGCATCTCGGTCGCCGAGAAATTTTCCAAGTGTAACACCACTGACTAAGTGTAAGACTCTATCAGTGCACCACGCCAGTGCAGTGCAATGAAGATCTCTGGGTAACGAAAAAAATATATTAGTATAAATTTCGGACAGAGCTCGAGCAGGGAATCGTCCTATGCGTAACCTGGAAAGAGAAAGAACAGTTGAAGTTGAAAGACTAGTGGTCGACATACAGCAATCTGCATGGAATAACATCCCCATACTAAATCCAAAATCATCAGAATGGAACTGCCTCAAAGAAATACGAGATCTGGTACAAGCAAAAAGGAAAGCCGGGAAAATGGCAGCAGACTCATTCGCCGGATAACAAACGAGTGCCAAATAATATATGTGAACAGCTCAATAATGAAATTAAGGTAATCAAGAATGAACGTCTTAAGAGTTTCCTTAGGGAGTTATTGGATGACGAAAGCACAAATTAACCCTGTAGAAGGCAACTAAGTCCTGGAATAGACCAAAGAATCAAGACCTCCCCCCTCCCCATTCACAAAAACGATAGCAATTGGGCTTGATGAGATGAAGAAAAGGCAGAAATATTGATCATTTTCTAGCCCAATTAGCCGACTGGCATAGAAGAAATACTGCAAATGAGTAACAGATGAGATGACAATTAAGCCAATAACACAGGCTGAGGTTACCAACACCATCAGATATAATATCAGCACAAAATAACATCATGTTATGGCATAATTACTCAATAAGTTGCCCCACAAAGGTATCATGAAAGTGACGCATCTCCGATACGTGCCAATGTAATAGAAGATTACTGAAGTGATAATTGTTTCTAAACCGGGCTCACCACCTAAAGATTGGTTGAAAAACGTTTATAGAGGCCAAACCTATCATTGAGGAAAAACAGCTTATCCCGTCTCATCAGTTTGGATTTCGTAACGAGCACAACCATTGATCATGTGCATTGAATCATCCATGTAATTGAGAGAGGACAAGAAAAGAAAAAGATCTGCGTAACGATCTTTCTATAGTAGAATTATTTTATGAAGAGCAAATCAGCAATAAACCGTGCGACAAAGAGCAATGTATAGCTTACCTTCTCCCACGCGAATGCAGTAAAACCTTAGGTCACCTTTAAAACTACTGAAGTGCACTGACACGTACGTATTTTTAAACTTGCATAAATCAGACAAAGGCAGTAAATATTGAGTGTTTCGATAGTTATACTTAGGTCAGGTCTGCAGTACAGGGGCGGATTATGGTAATGAGAATGAGGGTATAAATGGAATACACAGAAATTGGTTTAAAACATTTATTAAATACTTGTAATATGGTACCCATGTGTTGATCACTAGACTATTAGGACATTATAGTTGAATGCAATTTATATTTTTATAGCATGATTTTAACATTCTTATAGTATGCCGCTAAAGGTTTTATAGGATGCCGTTTTACATTTAGACAGTATTATGATATTATGATTATAAATTATATAATATAAAATGGCTTTTACTATAAGTAGGTAAAATACAAAAATGTTAATTTAGTTCGACATCTGCCTCAAAATCTGATTCACTCTCAGAAGAGCAATTTGTACCAATGTTTATTACAAGTGGTTGTACCTGATCGCCTAATGCACATTATTTCTGCCAATACTCCTTAATAATATTTTCTGTATGTTTGATGCAATATTCCCAATGTCTTTTAGTAACACTCTGCAACGCTTGATTCCACACATTTGAAACGGTTTCGTTATGTTCTTGTTGACCCACCATATTTTTGTTATAAAAATCTTTGTACTGAGCCCATATTAACTCGATAGCATTAAAAATACAGTGGTATTGGTGAAGGCGTAAAACTTTATGACCCATTTTACAAATCAACACATCTGCGGCATATGGCATGGCCACTTTATATTTTTTTACATCTAATAATCTCACATGTCAAAACATTTTCTGGAAAGTCTATTTTCTTATTTTTCAACCACTTAGTTGTGTCCTCTTTTGTTGTAGATGTATTTGGAATAATTTCATTCAGTCTAGAGTGATATCGAGCATTGTCCATTACAATTAAAGATCGTCTCTCTAGTCTAGGGAGTAGTTGCTCTTCTAGCCATTTTTCGAACGGTTCGGCATTCATATTGTCGTGATAGTCAGCAAACTTGTTTTTTGTTGAAAATATAATACCAGCCTCATTTATAAAGTCATTCCTATTCCCAGCATGAAGAATTATGTATATTTTCCCCTCATTTCTTTTTTGTTCAGTATTGATTTGGGATCTGTGTCGTGCCAGGTTCTAATAACACTGCCGTGTTGAAAAATCCATGTCTCATCTAGAAATATTACATCTAATGGATTATCTGACAATATGTTTTCCATGTAATTTTTCAAAAACTGTGCGCGTTTTAAAACTATTTGTGGACTTTCCATTAATGCGTGCCTTCTACAGTCAATTTTGTATACTTAAAACTATGGTTTTTAGTATTTTTCTTAAATTTGAAACAACAACTGCTATTGTTTGTTAATTAGTTCTTGACATAGTTTCTTTAACGTTATGTGTTCCTTTCTTTCTATCATGTTATATATATATATATATATATATATATATATATATATATATATATATATATATATATATATATATATATATGTATAACTCTTCTGATCTCACATTTTTCATTTTCTATCATATCTTTAACTTCTTGGAGCTTTACTATTTTTTGTACGCTAAAACAGAAATAAATGAGGTGCACATTTTGTATAGCTGACTTGCATATTATTTAGGTAGAGTAATTTAAATAGTACGTACACTAGCTTTTCTTAAAAAAAATTATTCTAACTTTTCATCCCAAAATTTTAAAACCCTCTGTCTATGTATAATTTTTGCTTATATTATAATATATAGATAGTTTAATTGCAAAATATATTTGTACATAATAAATTTAGCACTAAAAATATAAATGAGTATTCTGGGATTCTACAAATATTTCTATTTATTTCCCTCATATAATATATTTAAGTATACTAAACTTTCCGGCTTCTTTATTCCAGAGGGTCCTTGTTGTCTAATTCTTGTTATGGTACTCTGACTTAACTTGAATGCCTCAGATGCACATTTAATTACAGACATATTTTCTGTATTATTCTTTTTTTGGTTTTGGAAATATTCGATAACATTTAAAAATAACCTTCGGCTTTGCGAATTTAACACTTCTCGTGACATTTTATACATTAGTTTATAATCTCTCACAGTAGAAACCCATAATTCAAATATTTAAAACTTTTGAGCCAAATTCCGATCTGTAATATTCTGACGACCCTTCGTTCGCCACTCTTTTAGAATCCTTGTTTCTCTTAAGAATTATACTTATAGGGAGAAGCAGGACAAGAGGTAAGACTTGTGTATTTCATTCAGTAATACTATTACAAGCGACGCGCGCAAATGATTTATAGGCAGATCTGTGTTTTTTATTCAGATTGGATTGGTATGAAAGAAAGTCAGACATACATCTGTCTTTGTCGCACGATTTATTGCCGCCTTGGTCTTCATAAAATAATTCTACTATAGTTGTAACCCAAACATTCGACGGAGTATGGCACTAGGGTCTGGAATACAAGCTAGAAAAATATTTTCTACAGAAAATAAGCCAAATTATTCGCTGTCATATATCACTGACCATCACTACAAAGTCAAACATGTATAGGGAGTACTCTAACCTCAAAAAGATTGGTGGTATAGTATTTCAGGGCATCGTACTTGGACCTGTTCTGTACCTGCTGTACACTGAAGACACTCCATAAAGTGACCGAGTAGTCACGGCAACATTCGTCGCTGACACCGCTCTGCCCACTAATGATCAAGATATCCAGTTAGCTACAAAAAAAACAGCAGTCAACAACGTCACCTAGTGGATAAAAAGTTGGTGCATCAGTCTAAATGAGGCGAAATCGATTCACATCAATTTTACCTGCAATAAATATGGCTATATATCAATGATAGTCAACAGGCAAGCAATCCCATGTGCCAACGAAGCAAAATATCTACTAGACTCGAGAAGTAAATCTACGATGGAAAACATATGTGAAGAAACGTGAAGCAACTAAATCTCAAATTCAGGCAAATGTATTGGGTCCTCGGACGTTATTCCGTGTTGTCAATACACAACAAATTGAACAAATTTTAGACGCTTCAAAACAAAGTACTTCGCAGTATCATGAATGCACCATGAAATATCTGCAATGAAGATATCATCCATCGCTACCTGACGATGCCTATCGTTGATGATGAATCAAGACGTTTGCAGGCAAAGATCGAAAAATACTAGAAAATACGAGAACATCGCTACTCGACAACAACGAACTAGTTTGGTGACTAAAGAGACTAAAACTGTTCAAATCAGTGTAGTAACAGTAAAAATGCTTAGAAATTCTAAGTGTATATCTATAGCACGAACAAAATGACTAGCGTTATGTTAAATGTCTCGTTGGACGCTCGTATATTGAACAGCTAAGTCTAGATATTAGCAAAAAAAAGTTAGATAGATTTAATTAGTTACAATGCTTAACTCCATCGGGACTTTTTTCTAAAAATAAATCTGTGTGGAAAATTACCATTGATAGTTTTAATTTAGTTAGTTTAGATAGTTTTAGTTTAGTGTGGCTGGATAATTACTATGGTTAGTTTTCAAATCAGTTTCCACTTGAGCGCCTTCAAATCTTATCTAATCGTATTTAAATTACAGCTGCTTTTAAATTTTAACTTTTTTTTTTTTTGAAAATTTGCGAATAATAAAACGCCGCTTCTAACCACATTCCTTATCGCATAAGAATCGAGTATAATGTAGTTAATATTTGCTTCGCTAATATATTTTTCTAATCTCTTTTACTGTCTAGTAAATACGCAGCTGACAATCGAAACGGATCAAGTGTACATACTATAACGTTGACCACAGTATGCTTTTTAGAATCATCTGTCTCGTCCACGGTTAACCACAATTTTTGTTAAGTATTTTTTTTTCTCGAGGGAAAAATATTCAAAAGACACCTGGCCCCTGGTGTTCTGTTATTGTTTGGCCAAGTAGTGTCGGATTCGTATACGCCTACCGGCTAAAAACCCCCCGCTACCCTATCAGTGTAATGCCGAAGAGGAACCGCTCTCGCTTTACTTCTCTTCGGCATATCAATCAGGATACTTATTCATTCCCCACTTCCCTTTCCTCCTTCTCTTTTTCCTTCATGATGGCCATTACCATCTGCTCCACCACTGTCTATCTTTCCCTGCTCTCGAGCATGATTGGGATCATGTTATCTGCAGTGATAGCATGTCCTATCTTTTGCTCCGCAGCTCTCCTTTCTCCTATCCACCTTTTGCAGTGGCTGCAATTTTGTGGCCGGCCGGCATCGTGGACCTCTCCACAGGACCAATACTCTCTGCTCTCGTGTTTGCCTATATCCAGTAAGGTAGTCCGCGAAATAGCCGTGCCCAGTAAGGACCTGGGTTAAATAATACCTGGTATCGACATGTGCCCTTTTGCACCATGGCCCTATGCTCGGTATTAGCAACCTCGTCCATCTCCCTCGAGGCTCCTCCTCCCATCTCTCCTGCCAGTGTTCCCATAGGCTCCCTCTTGCTGTACCTCTGTCAGCTCCTCCGTACACCTCCGTCTCTCCCTTGCTAGAAGGTCAATGGGTGGTATACAGGCTATCACCAGCGTTGCCGATACGGTCTTATATGTACTACAAATCCTTAGAGCTACTCTTCTCTGGACTTTGGTGAGCTATTCTCCACTTGTTCCTTCTCAATATATCCACCCACACCGGGGTGGCATACAGTAAGATCGATTGCACCACCCCGCTGAGGACTCTCCTCTTTGCCGCCCTGGAGCCCTTAATGTTTGACATCAAACTACTAAGGGCCGAGACAGTTTTGCCAGCCTTTTCCAGCGTCTGTTTGATATGTTCCCTAAACGAGAGGGAACTATCAATCCAGACTCCCAGGTACTTAATACTCTGCTTCGGCACGATTTCAGTATTCCCTACTCGAACCGTGATGCACGGAGGCTTTCTCTTCCTTGTCAAGAGGATTGCCTCCGTTTTGTCCAAAGCCAGAGTCAGTTCCCTATCTTCAATCCATCTCCTGATCCACTCGACAGTGAGGTTGGCGTTTTCCCTCACGTCGAAACTACTTCTTCCGGTAACGACCACCGCAACATCATCAGCGTAGCCCAAGATCCTCACTCCTTCGGGCACTCTGGAGTCTAAATACCCCATCGAACATAATGTTCCATAGGGTAGGACCCATGACCAACCCCTGTGGCACTCCACACGAGATTCCCCTCCTCTCCTATCCCCGGCCAGCAATATCAGGCCCCTGCAAGACAGGTAGCTGGCGATCATGTTTACAACATACGGTGCTATTGCTAGCTCCCGCAGTCTACTCATGATCCTTCCCCATGAGGCGGAATTGAACGCGTTCTTCGCGTCCAAAGTGGTCAACGCGCACAGTTTCTTGGACTCTCGCGCCTCCTGTGCAATGGTTTTTATGACCATGACAGCATCTACCGTAGATCTCCCTGAAAGTAAATAAAAAAAATAATAAATATATGTAAATTATAGTCAATCAATTACAAATATAAAAATGTACAAAATAAATTATGGACAATATCCAAATGACATAGATTCATACATACATGACATAGAGGTTTAAGCCAAATAAATAATGATCATTTCTAATATAATCTTCATACATGTCTTTAACAGAACATAGTTTCTTTATTTCACTCCTTGGAAAATTTCCATCACTAAGAAAGTGTTTATCCTGTTAAAAAATCGTAATATCCAATTGTATTCTATGTGCATACATACTGATATATTAATATTTGTTTATTACAGTGCATGTTCCCAAGAAAGTCAAGAAAGGTAAAATTGCAAAAACGATTAAACCAAATAATATACTGAGGCTAATGACCGCATGATCAGCCTTCACATAACAAGATACGTCGAGATGAGGCACATAATGTGTGTGAGTAAGGCGAAATGCAGGAAATGCTCCTCCAGAGCAGAGATGTCAGATTAAACTAAGAATGAATATGTTATATAGTGTTTAATATAAATATTTTTGTATTGTATGTAGTGTCGTATTATATATATATATATATATATATATATATATATATATATATATATATATATATATATATATATATATATATATATATATATATATATATATATAAATAAATAGATTTAAAATACTGTTTTGTGTATATCAATACTGTTAAGTGTGAGTCACTTGTTGGGTCGGGGGTTAAGACGCATAAAATGGATCATCATCATATATCATCAAATATAGCCAAGGATCATTCCATTTATACAAAATTTTAAACACAACAAACCGCATTAAAATCGATTCATCCGTTTGGGAGCTACGATGCTACTGTAGCCGCACACACAAAAGACAGTTAGGTTAGTAGTTAGGACAGTAAAAAAAACACAGACAGAAATTTCAACACCCCTCTTTTTGGGTCCAGTGTTAAAAACTGGTGATGGCAACGGTCATCCCATGCTGAACATCGATCCTCGTCCGATCACCGACGTCAAGCAACCTCGGGCGCAGTTAGCACTTGAATGGGTTACCGCTTGAAAACACCGCGTGCCGTTTCAGCCTACAGTGCTGCTGGGTGGATTGAGTAGCCCAGTAGTACTGTTGCCGGTCCCAAGCCCGGAAGAAAGAGGAGGATTATAGAGGGTCCAGGTTTAGCTGCTTACCCTCTGTAAAAACGGATTCAGCTCATAGTACCGATGATATTCATCGAAAGACAAACTGGTCATAGGCCTACTTGAGAAGAAGGAAGAAGAAGAAGAATAAGTTAAAAACTGTCTAATTTGAGCGTCACTGACTTAAACTTTCGAAAAAAATTAAAGGGTATAGGAGAAAAACCATAAAAGTCCATTTATCGCGATTTTATGATTGTAGTGCCATCTTTTTGTTAATAGTGAAATCCTGGAACCTACGATATAGGACAGAGGAAAAATCAAATAGGTCGCTTGAAGTTTACGATAGAACAATAGCCGTGCAGAGGAAGAATCAGAAAAGTCCAACAATCACAGGGGAAAAAGCAAAAAAGGCCAGTCATCAACAACCGAATCATCCGAATCATCAACAAAAATATGGGTTTAGTTAACCAAAAAGTAGGGCTGAAATACCTAATGAATGGATGGTCACTTTTAGGGAATCCAGAGTAAAACCATCTCCTAAACATTGTAGAATCGGCGTTCACCACCACAGTGATGAACGCCGATTCTACAATGTTTAGAAAGTGGACTGCGTACCTTTCTCTAAATTATAAATAGATTACTCCTTAAATGCCAGCCAATTAGAGAATATAAAATTATGATAGAGCATCCTCGTTTACTTTATTATCATCATCATCATTAGTGCTACAGCCCTGCAAGGGCCTCGACCTTCTCAAGCGTCCTCCGCCATTCCTGACAATTTTGCCAAACGCAGTCTGTTTAGTTTGGCCGCTGTGACAATATCTCTTCCCTTCGGTTTTTTTTTTATACAGGTTATATAGCTCGAAATTATACCTGCGCCTCCATGACCCATTTTTGCATACGGCCCCGAAAATTTTCGCTCGAAATAAAGTAGGGAGGTTTCGTCGGCCTTTGTGATGGTACACGCTTCTGATCCATATAGCAGCACAGGGATTACTAGGGTCTTGTATATTCTCAGCTTTGTTATTTGTAACAGTCGCTTATTGGAGAAATGCCTGGAAAGGCCATAGTAACATCTGTTTTCCGTTACTATGCGCCGTTTAATTTCTCCCGAGATGTTATTGTTTGGATCGATTTAAGTCCCTAGATAGGTGAATTCCCTCACTGCTTCAAAGTTGTGATTACCAGTTACTAAGCTCTTGTCTGTAAAGTAGTTGACATGTATTTTGTCTTTTCGTCGTTTGCCTGTAGGCCCATGGCCCCCGCTGCCGTTGTTAGGTATAAGAAAGTCTCTGCAGACTTTCTTACCGTTCTTGTTATTATGTCGACATCGTCTGCATATGCCAAGGTCTGGACTGACTTAGTGAATATTGTTTCCCTAGTTTCAAGATTGGCGTCTCTAATGATTTTCTTCAGGGCTATATTAAATAGCTGACACGCCAGCGCATCTCCCTGTCGCAGCCCTTTGTGTATTTTGAATGCTTCCGCTCTGAATTTTAATTGCGGACGTGGTGTCAACCAATGTGGTGAACCAACTCGAACTCTAAGAGTTCAGTTGGTTCACCTGCCAGCATCTCTTGAAAATGCTCTGTCCATCTGATTTATTAGGTTTCCTTCTTTGTCTCTACAGATATTAGTTCTTGGCTTGAAAACTTTTCTTGATGCGTTTAGTTCCTGATAGAATCTTCTAGACCTACTTAGAAGAAGGAAGATGAAGAAGAAGGGTAAAAGGGAAAACCACAATAGTCATATTTCATGAATTTAACAGGAGAGGAATGTTGAACTTAATAACATTCATAAAGTTTAAATAATAACAGTCATAAAGTTGTATTTGTGTGACTGACTTGATGTTACGGCTTGATTTATTTATTTTGTGTGCAAATTTCATGAAAAACATTATTTACGTGGTCGCACTACCATAAAACTCGGGGAAAAAGCGGATAGCTCCTTGGACTTTGTTGATTCTTCCTCTTTATGGTCAACTACCAATAAATCAAAATAAAATAATAATGCTGAGAAGGTGCAAAATAAATATGTAGTTTTTAATAGTCATACAAACAACAAAAACCAAACTTTAAAAAACGGAGTTACGCATGTATTAACTGTGAAAAATAAGCTTGTTCTTCTTCACCACAAAACTTCTTAAGATATTGTAAATTGTCGAATTTCAATTTCTTTATGGGAATCAGTCATGCAATCAAAGTATTGTATATAACTTCACAAATCAAAAAACTAATCATTAACTTACAATTATATGAATAATATGGCAGAAAGAATTCACCTTCCCTAACTTGTTCCCTCTGACTGTTTTTTCTCCACCCACAAATAATTGCTAAGTACCAATGACCAATATACGTGTCCCTATAATAAACTAAGCGGCAGACAAATACAAGAATCTTAGAAGGGAAGAGACACGGGTACATAAGCGAAAGAAACGGGAGACAGAAAACCAACTATTAGATCAGCTTGAAAGTTCCCGAAACCAGAATGGCACCAGAAGATTCTCTCAGGAACTAAACGCATCAAGAAAGGTTTTCAAGCCAAGCACTAATATCTGTAGAGATAAAGAAAGAAACCTAATAAACAATAAAAAAGATACCCTATCCAGATGGACAGAGCATTTTCAAGAGATGCTGGCAGGGGAACCAACTGAACTCTTAGAGTTCGAGTTCCTGAACCAAGAACAAGTAGAACCCCCAAAAATGGATTAAGTGGCAGCGGCTATAAAAAAGCTGAATAATAACAAGTCTCCTGGCAGTGATAACATCCCAACAGAACTCTTCAAACACGGTGGTAAAAAACTAGTTGAGTACATGTATAACATCATCTGTAAAATCGGGAAAAGGAACATATGCCAGCAGAATGGAGATTAGGACTCATATGCGCACTGCATAAAAAAGGAAATCAGTTAGATTGCCAAAACTAAAGAGGAATAACTCTCCTCAATACGTCATACAAGATTTTGTTTAACATCCTAAATGAAAAACTGAAACCATTCACCGAAGCCCACATCGGGGAATAACAGTCAGGGTTCAGACCAGGCCGTTCAACCACAGACCAAATATTCACTCTGCGACAAATCCTAGAGAAGTCTAGAGAATTTAACATTGATATGCACCACATTTTCATCGATTTCAAAGCAGTGTATGATGATAACAGCGTTAGGCCGAAACTCTACGAAGCCATGAACGACCTCGGAATACAAAAGAAGCGAATGTGTCTGAATAAAATGATCATGGTTGACACCACGTCCGCAATTAAAATTTAGAGCGACATATGGGAAGCATTCGAAATACACAAAGGGCTGCGACAGGGAGATGCGCTGGCGTGTCAGCTATTTAATATAGCCCTGGAGAAAATCATTAGGGACGCCAATCTTGAGACTAGGGGAATAATATTCACTAAGTCAGTCCAGACCTTGGCATATGCAGACGATGTCGACATAATAACAAGAACGGTAAGAAAGTCTGCAGAGACTTTCTTAGACCTAACAACGGCAGCGGGGGCCATGGGACTACAGGCAAACGACGAAAAAACAAAATACATGTCAACTACTTTGCAGACAAGAGCTGGTAACGCAGGACAAAACTTAGTAACTGGTAATCACAACTTTGAAGCAGTCAGGGAATTCACCTATCTAGGTACTCAAGTTGATCCAAACAATAACATCTCGGGAGAAATTAAATGGCGCATAGTAACGGCAAGCAGATGTTGCTATGGCTTTTCCAGGCATTTCTCAAATAAGCAACTGTCACAAACAACAAAGCTGAGAATGTACAAGATGAGATGTAGTAATTCCTGTGCTGCTGTATGGATCAGAAGCGTGGACCATCACAAAGGCCGACGAAACCTCCCTACTTTATTTCGAGCGGAAAATATCGCGAAAATTTTTCGGGGCCGTATGCGAAAATGAGTCATGGAGGCGCAGGTATAATTTTGAGCTATATAACCTGTATAAAAACAAAGCGAAGGGAAGAGATATTGTCACAGCGGCCAAACTAAGCAGACTGCGTTGGGCAGGACATGTGGTTCGAGCCAGCGAAGCGAACCCCATTAAAAAAGTGCTTAGCATAGAACCTGAAGGAAGCAGGAAGAGAGGTAGGTCAAAGCTTAGATGGACCGATGGTGTAACACAGGATGCCAGAAGTATCGGTGCCCCCAATTGGAGAGCAGGAGCACAAAATCGTCAGGAATGGCGGAGGACGCTTGAGAAGGTCGAAGCCCTTGCAGGGCTGTAGCACCAATGATCATGATGATAATAAACTAAACGAGGATGCTCTATCATAATTTTATATTCTCCAATTGGCTGGCATTTAAGGGGAGCAATCTTTTTATAATTTGGAGAAAGGTACGCAGTCCACTTCCTAAACATTGTAGAATCGGCGTTCATCACTGTAAAAGGAGATGGTTTTACACTGGATTCCCTAAAAGTGACCATCCATTCATTAGGTGTTTCAGCCCTACTTTTTGGTTAACTAAACCCATATTTTTGTCGATGATTAGGATGATTCGATTGTTGATGACTGGACTTTTTTGCTTTTTCCCCTGTGATTGTTGGACTTTTCTTGGTTCTTACCTTGCACGGCTACTGTTCTAACGTAAACTTCAAGCGACCTATTTGATTTTTCCTCTGTCCTATATCGTAGGTTCCAATATTTCATTATTAACAAAAAGATGGCACTACAATCATGAGATCGCGAGAAATGGACTTTTATGGGTTTTCTCCTATACCCTTCAATTTTTTTCGAAAGTTTAAGTCAGTGACGCTCGAATTAGACAGTTTTTAATTTAATCTTCTTCTTCTTCCTTCTAAAGTAGGTCTATGACCTGTTCCTCTTCGATTAATATCATGAGCTGTTTATCTATTTTTACAGAGGGTAAGAGGGTAGGCAGCTAACCTGACCCTCTAACCCTCCTCTTTTCTTCCGGGCTTCGGACCCGCAACAATACTACTGGGCTACTCAATCCACCCAGCAGCACTTCAGGCTGAAAACGGCAACGGCACGCGGTGTTTTCAAGCGGTCGCCCATCCAAGTGTTAACTGCGCCCGAGGTTGCTTGACATCGGTAATCGGACGAGGATCAATGTTTTACGTGGTATGGTCATTGCTTGTACCCTTCAATTGTGAAAATAAAAAAAATTGCGCGAAAATCTTTGAAAAATACGTTGTATTTCCCCTTAATAATTGCCTTTATTTTGGACACGGACTAAAACTTTTTAAAAAATTTGAGAATCACAGACTAAACTTTGGATCAAATTGAAGAAAATAGGAGCATACTTAAAAACAAGTGAATTCGTTTTATTTTGAAACATATTTTAAATATTCCGACCTCGAGGGGGGAAAAGTACCCGTTGCTCCCATTATCTACGCCCATGATAAAAATCGTGCAGGATATATCGCAAAAACTTTTATTGAAATCGATTTAACAGTTCTCTAGAAAATCTTGATTAAGCACAAATATGTAAAAAGCCAAGTCGGTTTAAAAAATCATTGAGTGAATTTAGAATATTAGATGTATAACAAATAATATAATAATAATATTAATAATGCCTTTATTATCCAACAGAAAAAAAATCTATTTATAGGACAAAATATGGAATACATAATATAAGTATAACTAAAAAAATAAATAACTAAATATAAATATATTTATAAAAATTAATAAAATATATATGTATAATTAAAAAAAGTAACTCTAAATGACTTTAACATAAATAATAGATATAACATAAATAAATAATGGAATACTACATTAACATATAACTTACAGGACAGTAAATATTGGTGTGACACTTGTGACAGTAAAAACATAGTACTATTCATTTCATCGCTATTTGACAAATAAAAAAACTCTAATCTTGCCGATAAACGGAAGAATCCACCTGAGTTTAGCCATAAGAACAAGCCAATGTTATGTTTTGAGATTTTTTATTTGGCAAATAGCGATGAAATAAACTATAACTCGTTATAAGTACAACCGTTCATGTCACAAGTTGAGAAAATTTTTATATTACATTAAAATTTGCTGATGTCACGAACGCTGGCGGGTTTTAACAGTTAGTTCTTACATGCTTAGTAATGCGAGTGCATCTATACTATTATGGAACAGTTTAAATAAAGATGAGAGGCTTTTAAACACCCTTCTAGTGTTCAATAACTGATATGTGACTGATCTGTGTTTTGTATGAGTAATATGATCAGAGAAAGATAATTTATCATCAAAGTACACGTCAAGATCCTTGATATCCTCAGAACTTATTAACACGTTAAGCGCCATTGCTGTTTCAGCAGTCTTCACCCTCAAGCCAGTCCAAGGCCAGAGCCTGTTTTTCCTTTTTTCATTAAGGATTGATGCTTATTAATGACCCCCAACCAGTCATTTTTTATTGTAATGTAACGAATTTACTAGAAAGTTCTTTATTTCGAACACTTATTTACAAATCAACTATTTACAAGCTCAACTAATTAACAAACGTTCTTTCTACTTTAACTTTATAAACTAACTTTCGCACTGTATTACACAATGTCACTTTCTTCGCACCGTCACTATCGCGGTCCAGATTCAACTAACTCCTGGCTGGACGACACAATTCTTATATAGGCAGTAGGACGTCTTTCCAGACGTTTCTAGATAAGGAACTTTGGCGAACCTTCTAGCATAGAAGGCACTGGAAGTCAACTCCACACGCTCTTGATATTTTCGAATATTCCCGGCGTTCGAGATCGATCGAGGCGTTCGTGACAGTAATGATGTTCATCATTAAAATGGCGTTTGTATCAAATTTATACACATGGTCTGGTAGTGCAGAATTTATGAGAATCAACTGAAATAGGCCACATTTATACTTTTGATACACAGGGAGCTTCGGCCAGTAATAATCAAACAAGCATTTGCAAGCTGCGTGTAATCAAATTCAAACCACAATGGAAATCGATCAATAACTCACAAAACTGCATATGAAAATAAGTACAAAGAAATACAGTCATGGAAGAAGAAAGAAAAGCACAGCAGTGAAGATAAAGACACTATCAGAATGTATCCTTATCAGAATGTAAATCTACCCAATTTTGTATTTTTCTTCACTGATTACACTGGACAATAGCCAAAAAGTATCACAAATAAAATCAATTAAAACTGACTATTTTTGATGTGCTAAACCCCGAATATAATTTTCTTTTTTTTTATTAGTTCAAATTCTGAAGATACGTGTATGACTGTACCCCTTAAAAAATCACTATAACCATAAGAGCGCACGTGGAACATTTGAAAATTCTATACAAAAGGACGATGAAATCGACACAGTAGTGTTGTATCATGTACAAAGACGCGTTTTCGTCATTATTTGGTTGATTACCGGACAGCATTCGAGTAAGATGTCTCGAAAGTATGTGTATAATCCAGATAGTTTCTGTTACGTTTGTGGTGAGGTGACTTTTGCGGCTCAGAAGCGCTCCATTACTCCAATGGTAAAAAAGGCGTATCATTTGTATTTCGGCTGTAAAATAGACGATCAGGACAAGAACTGGGCCCCACACATCTGCTGTAATGTATGTGCTTCAGGTCTGCGAAACTGGTTAAATCGTAAAAAACCATCCATGCCCTTCGCTGTCCCAATGGTCTAGAGAGAGCCGAAAAATCATATAAATGACTGCTATTTTTGCATGGTATCTTCTGTGGGACAAGGAGCAGGTATATATAAAAAGAAAAAGTCTGTTGTCAACTATCCAAATATACCATCTGCCATGCGACCTGTGCCCCATGGACATGAACTCCCTGTTCCAGAATCCCCGGAAACATACACTTACGAATCAGATGATGAAGATGCTGTGATTTATCAAGATGAAGATGTTATTTCATCGACATCAAAAGATTTTGATTTCACACCGAGAACATGCCATCGTCAACCACATGAAATAACCCAAGCAGAATTAAATGATCTTGAGAGAGATCCTGAACTTCCAAAAAGTAAATCAGAACTGCTGGGATCAAGATTGCAGCAGTGGAACCTATTAGAAGCCGATGTTGCTGTATCTGTTTTTCGTAAACGCCAAAAATACTTAACACCATTTTTGACATGGAGGATAACTTGATTTTCTGCAATAACATTGAAGGTGTGATGGCGATTATGAATACACCGTACAAATCTGAGGAATGGAGATTATTTATAGGCAGTTCAACATTGAGTTTAAAAGCGGTGCATTTGCATCTTGGAAATACCTTACCGTCTATTCCTGTCGGATATGCGGTCCACATGAAAGAAACGTATGATAACATGAACTAGCTATTGATATGCATAAAATATAATGAACACAAATAGCAGATTTGTGGTGATTTAAAAGTTGTTGCAATTTTACTGGGATTGAAGCTAGGTTACACAAAATTTTGCTTTTTTTTTGTATGAATGGGATAGTTGAGCAAAGGATCAACTATTTTCATTGCAATAAAAAGGACTGGACCGCTCGCAAATCACTAGAACCAGGACACATAAATGTACAATATATACCATAGGTAGATTCTAAAAAGATTTTGTTGTCGCCCTTACATATTAAATTGGGCCTTATGAAAAACTTTGTGAAGGCACTAAATAGAGATGGGTTAGCGAACCAGTAGCTTCTTCAGAAATTTGCAAGGCTAAGTGAAGCAAAAATCAAAGAGGGTGTTTTTGTTGGACAGATTCGAAATATGTTAAAATAGGCACATTTTGAGAGCACTTTAAAAGATATTGAAAAAAATGCTTGGACTGATTTTCGTCTGGTGGTGACTAATTTCTTAGGCAACAACAGGGCTGACAATTATGTTACCCTTGTCGAAAATATATTGTTATCATATGAAAAAGTGGGTTACAATATGTCCTTGAAGATACATTTTCTACATTCGCATCTGGACTTATTTCAAGACAACTGCGGAGCTGTAAGTGATGAGCACGGCGAACGTTTTCAACAATGAAGAGCAACAGCGGAGAAGAGGTACCAGGGAAAATTGAATCCTTCCATGCTCGCAGACTACTGTTGGACCCTTCTTAGAGATGCTCCAGAAACAGTTTACAAGAGAACAGCAAAAAGACGGCGTACCGAGAGACATTAAAACATAAACATAGGTATTTATATTATGTAATTTAAAATAAAGAACATAGATACGTTCTTGAAAACGGCAACTAATTTTTTTATTTCATTGTCATTTTCGTAATCAGCATCCCAAAATTAATTGGATACCTAACTTTGCATAAAAGATACAACATATAAGTTAAAATTCGTTGTCCAGTGTTATTAATTTGGCAAAGCTGTTGAGTGCTAATTGCAGAATGTCACGCACAGAGGCCAGTCAAAGCCAACCTGCTATCGAAACTGACAGAAAATCGTGTTTACGAATGATACACAGAACTCAAAGACACCAAATGCTTGTGAATCATTCTGATACACATGGCGACATGAGAAGCACACAGTTTGTATGATACAAGTGGCGTGAGTCAGTACACACAATTTGTATAATATTGATGCACACGGGGCTTGACGTATTAAAAATGTACCACCAAGAGAATAATCATAAATTAGTGGTTGCTTTTTTTATACGTGCAAACTTACATTTATCTATGTGATTCCAAGCTTCGCCTGGAATACCTCAAGGCTCAAATTTAGGATCATTATTCTATATGTTATTTATTAATGATTTGTCTTTAACGCTTATGCCGCACCATCTTCTCTTTGCAGATGACTTAAAATTATTTTTAAACATAACCTGCTTAGATGATCACTTGAGATTGCAAAAACTCGTCGACCTTGTTGTATCATGATGTTCAGAGAATAAATTATCAATAAACATCGATAAATGTGGAGTTTGCTCGTATACCTTAAAAAAGCTACCACTAATTTATGATTACTCTCTCTTAATACGTTCTGAAAATATGAAGGATTTTGGCGTGTACTTTGATGATACACTATCTTTCTCTGGGCATACCAATCACATGGCTCTTAATGCATACGAAAACCTGAGTTTCGTGATTAAAAACACGGCATCATTTAATAATATTGCTACTTTAAAATGTTTATATTTTGCATCAGTTCGCTCGAAATTAGAATATTGTGGCCTTATGTGATATCCCCGAGTATCATATGAATCAACTTGAAAATATTCAGCGGCGTTTCTTAAAGTATTCGTGATTCCTCATCGATGATTATTATCCAGTAAGGGGTTATGATCATATTCTGCTTCTACAAAGATTTGACATCCAATCATTGAACACCACTAGAAGGGTGCTTAATAGCCTCTCATTTTTATTTAAATTGTTCCATAATAGTATAGATGCACCCGCATTACTAAGCATGTTTAATATACGCATACCTAGATTAGGCTCTCGAGAAGAAAGTATGTTTTATTGCCAGACTACAAGCACTAATAGTGTTTGTAATATCACAAAATTTTAATACAATATGTAGCACTTGTGATTTGTATAACTCGACTCATAATAAATTACTATCTTTAGGAAAACAGCACTTTCTTACTTCCTGTATGCTACTGAAGTATTTCTTTGTCTATTTATGTCAAAGGCTTAAAACCGGAAACCATGAAATGGATGTATGAGGCAATTCTCAAACCCAAACTGACATATGCAGCACTGGTCTGGTGGGAGAGAGCCTGTTTAATGTCGGAAGCCAACCGACTTAACAAGCTAAGAGGATTGATTCTTAGAAGTATAACTGAGCCCTAAGATCAACACTGATCGAAGCGATGGGGATACCACCTCTTGATGTCACCCTGAAAGCGGAAGCCGTAAAGGCAATGCATAGGGTGGGAAACATTAATAGGAAGGTAAGAAATCTGAATAGACTCTCAAGAGAGCTAGCTGAGGAGGGACTCCTATGGATGGATTCTGACAGTACGGGTGTTCACTTCCTGTTTGACAAGAAATATAAGATCACCCTCACCAGTAAGGCCGACTGGATGGAGGGTCGAGCTGAATTGCCGCTCAATGGAAACATCTGATACACGGATGGAGCCAAGAGTGGGAACAGAGCGGGTGCGGGGGTGTATAGTCGCCGCGACGGGATAGGTAAAACCTTCCCCTTGGGCAAATACACTACCGGACTCCAGGCCGAGCTAGTTGGAATTACATACGGTGTTCTGGGGGCCGACCAAAATCGGACCCAGGAGAAGGTATGTATCTGCTCGGATAGCAGGGCGGCGTTGGCAGCCCTGAATTAAGCAACGACAAAGTCGAAGCTGGTCTATAATTGCTATGAAGCATTGAACCACTTGGCAGGGAAAGGACCGATGGAACTCTTATGAATACCTGGGCATAATGGCATTAAGGGAAATCTAATTGCAGATAATCTTGCAAGACTAGGGACCAGGGAAAACCTTTATGGACCAGAACCTGCAGTGGGAATAAGTCGGAATCTGATGAGAGACCGCATCAATGGCTGGGCAAGAGAGCAGCACAATAAAGAATGGAGAGGAGTAACGGGTTGTCGAATAACCAAACTCTTCATCGGATACTCAGAAATTGAGAAATGGGCCCAATAATTCATTAAATTGAACAGGCACAAAGCCAGAACCCTGGTGGGAATCATAACGGGCCACCATAGTAACCTGAATGCATATAAGCACAAGCTGAGGCTGACTGACAGCCCGGTCTGCAGATACTGTAAAGAAGACGAGGAAACCTCGATTCATCTTCTTTACACTTGCTCCGCACTGGAGGAGAAGAGGTATCTTATATTCAGGACCCCTGTTATCCTAGAGGAGGCGAGGCTTAAGGCGGGGGACGTGCCTAAATTGCTCCTTTTACAGGATAGCATTTTTGAATAACGGCCCGGATAAGAGGGGATCGCCAAGGGGCTACCCATGCAATCAGTGGCTGATGAGGCCTAAACCTATATAACATAATAATATGTCAAAGGGGTTACTCCTTTTGTATTCATTTTTTATTTATGTACTGTACTGCTCTTCAATAATAGAAAAAAGTGTGACATTCTCGATGTATGCGTAGAAGAAAGATTGAGGCCAGCATTCGGCTATTTACTTAGACCAGGCTATTTACTGCGCACCTCGTAGGTGGTCCGATATCGCAGTTTTTAAACTTGTTCCTATTCTTGATGAACAGTACACATATGTATTTATTTGTATTTTTGTCCTACAAATGGATTCTTTCAGTTGGGTAAAAAAATTTTTGTTATTATTATTGTTTATTACTATCGTTGTTAAATAAATGAAAACAGAAAAGGAACACTGCGCACAAGTATGGATTGATTTTACAAAAATCTCGCAGCGGAAATTAACACCCAACTATAACATTTTTTCACTAGAAAATCGCCGATAATTGTTCCAACTATGTCACAATTTAGGGCTGATAACGAATGGTAAATTGACCGCCTTTTATCGCCCCAAGATAACGGGGTTTCCTTCCTATACCTCGCGCGACTAGAACGGTTTTTTTTTTAACGGATTAACTTTTCAATACGATGTCGACATGAGCAAGCAGGGCACGTATAACGTGAGTGGTGACAGGCGGAGGGATACGTCCTTCCAGTCCTTCATATGCGCCCTCTTAGTGTTCTTGTTCTTGTGCCTGGTGATCTACTTGGCGCTCATGCTGACCAGTCTGGCGAAAGACGATAAGGATTCGGTGAGTTTAAATTTAGACAAATTTTGATAGCATTCGACAGCGGCTGCAATTTTGGAGGCTGTGATAGTATGCTGATGACACTATAGAAATGTTAATCTAGTATATTCGTAGTATCATGGGACGGCGTAATTATTTTGTGACATTCCTCATTATTTCGAATTTTTCACTTGGATCTGAATAATCATTATTAAAACAATAAAGTAGATACACACAGAAAGTTTCTAGGCATGAAAAATTACGCCGTCCCAATTTTTATATTACACTTTCTAAGAAAATTACGTTACATAATTTTAAGGTTACTTAAATGTTACTTGATTTCTTTGTACAGCGCGTCCCAATTTGGTAACGATTTTGTGACATTCTTTATTTCGAATTTGTTACATGGGTTTGAACGATTCTTATTAAGCCATTCATGTAGATATACACGAAAGCACTACAGGCAATAAGAAATTAGGTCGTCTCGGTTTTTGTATTTTATAGATTTTTTAAAAATCACCTTACCTAGTTTTAAGGTTGCTTGAAAATTATTTCATTATGTACGATGCGTCCGAATTTTGTAACGATTTTGTGGCATTCTTTATTTCGATTTTGTTACATGGATTTGAACAATTCTTATTAAACCATTAATGTATATATACACGAAAGGGTTATAGGCAATGTAAAGAATATAACGTTTCCAATATTTGATTGCATTTCAAAAACTCTTGTTAAAACAATAATGCAGATATAAATTGCATGTATAAAATGTAGGCGATCAAACAGGTCGTTCTAGTTCTTGAATTACAATTTTTTTAAAATCACGTTACCTTATTTTAAGGTTACTTAAACGTCCTTTGATATTGTACACAGCATTCTAATTTAATAACGATTTTGTAACATTACTTATTGTTTCGAATTTTTTGCTTGTATTTCAACAACTCTTGTTAATTAAAACAATAATGTGGATATGCACGAAAAAATTGTAGGCGATAAAAAGTAGGTAGTTCCAGTTTTTGTATTACAATTTCTTTTAAATCACGTATCGTAATTTTAGGGTTACTTAAACGATCCTTGATTTTGTATAGGGCATCCTAATTTAGTAACGATTTTGTACCATTCCTTGTTGTTTCGAATTCCTTGCTTGGATTTGAACAACTCTTATTAAAACAATAATGTAGATATACACTAAAAGATTCTGTGCGATAAAAAATAGATCGTCCCAATTTCCATACTACAATTTTTTTAATCACGTTACCTAATTTTAAGGTTACTTAAACGTTTTTGATTTTGTACAGATCGTCCCAATTTCGTAACAATTTTGTAACATCTCTTATTGTTTCGATTTTTTTACCTAGACTTGAATAAGTGTTATTAAATCAATAAAGTAGATATACAATACACGAAAAAATTGTAGGCGATGAAAAATAGGTTGTCCCAGTTTTTGTATTACAATTTTTTTTAAATCGCTTTACCTAATTTTAATGCTATTTAAACGTCCCTTGATTTTATACAGAGCATTTAGTAATTTAGTAACAATTTTGCAACATTCCTTATTGTTTAGAATTTCTTACTTGTATGTCAACAACTCTTGTTAAAACAATAATGTAATGTAGATATACAGGGAAATATTGAAATAAGTTGTTCCAGTTTTTGTACTACCATTTCTTTTAAATCACGTAACGTGATTTTAAGCTTACTTAAACGTTCCTTGATTTTGTATAGGACATCCTAATTTAGTAACGATTTTGTACCAGTCCTTATTATTTCGAATTCCTTGCTTGGATTTGAGAAACTTTTATTAGAACGATAATGTAGATATACACGAAAATATTCTATGCGATAAAAAAATAGGTGATCCCTATTTCCATACTACAATTTTTTTTTAAATCACGTTACTTAATTTTAAGGTTATTTAAACGTTTTTGATTTTGTACAGTAACGATTTTGTAACATCTCGTATTGTTCCGAATTTTTTACCTAGACTCGAATAACTGTTATTAAATCAATAAAGTAGATGTACAACACACGAAAAAATTGTAGGCGATGACAAATAGGTTGTCCCAGTTTTCGTATTACAATTTTTTTTAAATTGCGTTACCTAATTTTAATGTTATTTAAACGTCCTTTGATTTTATACATCCTAATTTAGTAACGATTTTGTAACATTCCTTATTGTTTCGAATTTTTTGCTTGCATTTCAACAACTCTTGTTAAAACAATAATGTAGATATACACGAAAAAAAAATCGTAGGCGATAAAAAATAAGTAGTTCCAGTTTTTCTATTACATTTTTTTTAAATCACGTTACGTAATTTTAAGGTTACTTAAACGTTTTTGATTTTGTACAGACCGTCCCGATTTCGTAACGATTTTGTAACATCCTTTATTATTTCGAATTTTTTTACTTAGATTTGAATAACTGTTATTAAATTAATAAAGTAGATATAAAAAAATTGTAGGCAATAAAAAATACGTAGTTCTAGTTTTTCTATTACATTTTTTTTAAATCACGTTACGTAATTTTAAGGTTACTTAAACGTTTTTGATTTTGTACAGACCGTCCCGATTTCGTAACGATTTTGTAACATTCTTTATTATTTCGAATTTTTTTACTTAAATTTGAATAACTGTTATTAAATCAATAAAGTAGATATAAAATACATGAAAAGATTCTAGGAGATGAAAAATAGGTCGTCCCAGTTTTTGTATTACAATTTTTGTAAAAATCTCGTTACCTAATTTTAATGTTATTTACACTACCCTTGATTTTATGCAGAGCATGCTGATTTAGTAACGATTTTGCAACATTCTTTATTATTTTGAATTCCTTGCTTGGATTTGAATAACTCTTATTAAAACAATAATTTAGATATACACGAAAAAAATTGTAGGCCATGGCAAATAGGTAGGTCCAGTTTTTGTATTACAATTTTTTTAAATCACGTTACGTAATTTTAGGGTTACTTAAATGTTCCTTGATTTTTTATAGGACATCCTAATTTAGTAACGATTTTGTAACATTCCTTATTGTTTCGAATTCCTTACTTGGTTTTGAACAATGCTTATCAAAACGATAATGTAGATATACCTACACGAAAAGATTCTGTGTGATAAAAAAATAGGTTGTCCCAATTTCCATACTACAATAGTAGTATAGCAAAACCGCTCCTGGACCACCCTCGGATTTGTCCCCGGACATTTGATGCGGATGGCATGTGGTCATTGTTCATCTGAAGAACTCTTGGCGCAGGTATAAAACAGGTGTGTACAGGTATAAAACAGGTCTGTACCGATTTAAAACCGGTATGATGGTATTAGAAAAAAAACATGACGTCATTAAACAGGTTACCATACCTGTTTTAAACCGGTACAGACTTGCTTTATACCTGTACACACCTGTTTTATACCTGCGCCAAGAGTTCTTCAGATAAACAATGACCACATGCCATCCACATCAAATGTCCGCGGACAAATCCGAGGGTGGTCCAGGAGCGGTTTTGCTATACTGCTTACAATTTTTTTTAAATCACGTTACCTAATTTTAATGTTATTTAAACGACCCTTGATTTTATACAGAGCATCCTAATTTAGTAACGATTTTGTAACATTCCTTATTATTTCGAATTTTTTACTTAGATTTGAATAACTGTTATTAAATCGATAAAGTAGATATACAAAAGACGAAAAGATTCTAGGCGATGGAAAATAGGTCGTCCCAGTTTTTGTATTACAATTTTTTTTTAAATCGCGTTACCTAATTTTAATGTTATTTAAACGACCCTTGATTTTATACAGAGCATCCTAATTTAGTAACGATTTTGTTACATTCCTTATTATTTCGAATTCCTTGCTTGGAATTGAACAACTCTTATTAAAACAATAATGTAGATATACACGAAAAAATTGTAGGTGATAGAAAATAGGTAGTTCCAGTTTTTGTATTACCATTTCTTTTAAATCACGTTACGTAATTTTAGGGTTACTTAAATGTTCCTTGATTTTTTATAGGACATCCTAATTTAGTAACGATTTTGTAACATTGCTTATTGTTTCGAATTTCTTACTTGGTTTTGAACAATTGTTATTAAAACGATAATGTAGATATACCTACACGAAAAGATTCTGTGCGATAAAAAAATAGGTTGTCCCAATTTCCATACTACAATTTTTTTTTAAATCACGTTACCTAATTTTAAGGTTACTTAAACGTATTGATTTTATACAGACCGTCCCAATTTCGTAACGATTTTGTAACATCCCTTATTGTTTCGAATTTTTTACTTAGATTTGAATAACTGTTATTAAATCGATAAAGTAGATGTACAAAACACGAAAAGATTCTAGGCGATGAAAAATAGATCGACCCAGTTTTTGTATTATAATTTTTTCTTAAATCGCGTTACCTAATTTTAATGTTATTTAAACGACCCTTGATTTTATACAGAGCATCCTAATTTAGTAACGATTTTGTAACATTCCTTATTATTTCGAATTCCTTGCTTGGAATTGAACAACTCTTATTAAAACAATAATGTAGATATACACGAAAAAATTGTAGGCGATAGAAAATAGGTAGTTCCAGTTTTTGTATTACCATTTCTTTTAAATCACGTTACGTAATTTTAGGGTTACTTAAACGTCCCTTGATTTTATACAGAGCATCCTAATTTAGTAACGATTTTGTAACATTCCTTATTATTTCGAATTCATGCTTGGATTTGAACAACTCTTACTGAAACAATAATGTAGATATTACACGAAAAGATTCTGTGCGATAAAAAATAGATCGTCCCAATTTCCATAGACTCTACAATCTTTTTTTAAATCACATTACCTAATTTTAAAGTTTCTTGGGCGTTTTTGATTTTGTACAGACCGTCCCGATTTCGTAGCCATTTTTTAACATCCCTTGCTGTTTAAAATTTTTTATCTAGACTTGAATAACTGTTATTAAATCAATAATGTAGATATACAATACACGAAAAGATTCTAGACATTGAAAAATAGATCGTCCCAGTTTTTGTATTACAAGTTTTTTTAAATCTCGTTACCTAATTTTAATGTTATTTAAACGTCCTTTGATTTTATGCAGAGCATACTAATTTAGTAACGATTTTGCAATGTTCCTTATTGTTTCGAATTTTTTGCTTGCATTTCAACAACTCTTGTTAAAACAATAATGTAGATATACATGACAAAAATCGTAGGCGATAAAAAATAAGTAGTTCCAGTTTTTCTATTACATTTTTTTTAAATCACGTTACGTAGTTTTAAAGTTTAAATGTTCTTTGATTTTGTATAGGTCATCCTGATTTACTAACGATTTTGTATCATTCCTTACCAGTTTTGTTACTTGATCCTCTATAATATAGCTTGTACATTCAAAGGTAAATTAAGAAAATCGTGATGAATAATAAGTTTTATGATGGTTATAATATGGGGTTGTAATAAGTTTTATACGGGTTGGATGTATGATAAAGGAAGTGTTATAAAATCTACATACATTAATATAAGGTTAATTTTAGGTATCTCCGTAATGTGAAGTGAATGTTATTTGATAAGAAAAAGTGGTATCACATGCGGAAAAAGTCGAAAATTCATTTTCTCGAAAACTGGGTTCAGCCGCAAAAAACTGGAGATTCTTGTTCGGCACCCTGCAAAATAGGGATAGCCACCCCCTATTTGAGAATTGAGGATTTGAGAGTTTTGCGCTAAAGTAAAGAATTACCTTTATAAATTACACTAAATCTTCCCCAACTCTCATTAAATCTTCCCTCAAATAATGACTGTATCTCTGTAAATAATATACGTATATATATATATATATATATATATATATATATATATATATATATATATATATATATATATATATATATATCTATATATATATATATATATATATATATATATATATATATATATATATATATATACATATACATATACAAATCCATTTTGGTAGTACATTTATAATTAATAAATATTATTTTGTTCTTATGAATATTTATAATATCTTGCAGGCATAACGATTAACTTTTTGTTGTAAAATTTTCGATTCTAAATATAAATTTCTACATTACAGTTTAGGGGCTTCCCAAGGAACAGATAAGTAAAATATATCACATCGTCTTATCCTATTTGTCGATTCTTCGACTTCTTATTCGGAGAAAGTTCAGGATTATTGACCTTGTTAAATGAATATAAGTTATTTAATAAATATCTACGTTTAATTAAATTTAGGTTATTTTACTTTTCAGAAGGTGGAAGTTTTCAAGAAGTCGAGAGATGAATCCGTAAATGACAAGTTGACAGTTGTTGATGTACCAAATAATACCAAAGAAAAGGAAGTTACCACAGAACGTATACCAAAAATACTCACTACGTTGGTGCGGAAAACTGCACAAAGGTATAGGTATGCTACAGTTTACTAACTTATGTTAGTTATTCTAACAGGGTAATTTTTTACTTTAACGTAAAACACTCATATGATGTTAATATCAGTATCACTCCTTTTGGTGAACGGGAAGTAAAAAGCTCTTCTATACCCGCAATTTGAAAATACTCCAAAGTCTGTCCAGTTTTTAAAAAGGGCGACAACACGGATATTAATAACTTTAGACCAATCGTTATTTTATGTAATTTTCTCAAAGCCCTTGAAATATTAATTCACGGCGCAATTTATCCTAATGTAAGTATGCAAATTTCAGAGTATCAACATGGCTTTATGCAAGGACGATCTACAACATCAAATTTAATTTGTATCACCCAAAGCATAGCTGAATCTCTTGACCAACATAAGCAAATGGACGTCATTTATACCGACTTCACCAAAGTCTTTAACAGGCTCGATCATAATATACTACTGCGTAAACTTGCAAGATTTGGTTTTTTAATAAATTCATTAAGCTTTCTAAAGTCCTATCTCTGTAACAGAAAACAGTACGTTGAAATCAACAGTTTCAAGTCCCTTGAGTATGGTGCCACGTCAGGTATGCCTCAAGGTTCTATTCTCGGCCCCTTGCTGTTTAATATCATTATTGATGATATCGTCACTGTAATATCTGTCAATTGTCTGTTATATGCTGACGACCTTAAATTATTTAAGGTTATTACTTCCCTAGATGTTTGTACTCTTCTGCAGAACAATCTGTCTAATCTTCATAATTGGTGTACTAGTAACAAACTACATCTAAACGTATCTAAGTGCAATGTTATGTCCTACTTCACTAAATTATCTCCAATAATTTACGATTATAGGTTAGGCGGCTCTATTCTTCAAAGACCTGGTACATTCAGAGACCTCGGCATAATTTTCGATAAAGATCTGTCTTTTACCACTCACGTAACTAAAGTAGTGTCTGAAGCGTCGCATACACTGGGTTTCTTAATAAGGACTAGCAGGGATTTCTCAAACACCGATACATTGAAAATTCCATACTTTGCTTTTGTCCGATCTAAATTTGAGTACGGATCGTTAGTATGGAATCCTTATTATCAATGCCATATTAACAGCTTGGAAATGGTTCAAAGAAGGTTTCTAAAACGACTATGGTTCAAATCTGACACTGTGTATCCATCTATTGGCTTCCCTCAGAATGATCTTTTGGCAAGATTTGCGATGACAGCACTTGACGCGAAGCGGGAATGTTGTTCTCAAATATTTCTATATAAGCTTATACACAATATGATTGACTACCAAAACCTATTAGGCAAGCTTCATTTTTATATACCAGAATTGCATGCTCGAACATCGAAAAACCTTTATCTCCTTATTCCGCGTACTAATATTCTAAAATTCTCACCCCTGTGCACTAAATACAACAACAACTGTGGTAAATTCGATATATTTAACTGCACTCTTCTATTTATTAAACATTGTTATGCTTGATCACGCATCTTTGTTTTTCTATTTTTCATATACTATTGCATATACCTATGTACTAAATGTGTATATATGTATTTGTTAATTAAAATTGTTTGTTTGTGTAATTTATTAATTTAATTTGAATCTGAACACTCACTGTACTTTCCTTCTCTGTAAATGATTTTCCTGTAGAGTAGTTGTAATAAATAAATAAAAATAAATAAATAAAATAAATATTCTCACCAAGAATTTTCACCCCCTATTTTCGAGTATACTGAATACTGATAAGAATCTGGATTCAGTTTTTGACAATCGGATACAGTTTTCGAGAAAATAAATTTTCAATCTTCTGCACGTGACACCACTTTTCCTTATCAAATTACTTTGGATATCACATGGATAGCTAATTTTATTGTAAGTAGATGCTGCAATACTTCTTTTATACATATCATACATTAAAACTGTCATAAAACTTATTATTTAATACGATTTTCTTAATTTATTTGCAATGTTTACGATATTCATGCAGCCGTCTATTTGCTATTAAAGCATTTTGGGTAATAGAGGGCGCTTGGATGCATGAAAATTGTAAACATTGCAAATAAATTAAGAAAATCATAATGAATAATAAGTTTTATGACGGTTTTAATGCATGATATGTATAAAAGAAGTGTTGCAGCATCTACCTACATTAACACTAGGTATCTAGTTAATGTGAAGTGAAGTTATCTGAGAAGAAAGCTGTGTTACATGCAGAAAAGTTAAAAAATTCATTTTCTCAAAAACTGTGTCCGACCGCCAAAAGCCAGTTTCTTATTCAGCACCCTATGAAATAGGAAGGTAGTTAAATGTTGGTGAGGATGTGAGAGTGTTTCGCTAAAGTAAATAATTACCTCTAACACTATTAACACTATTGCATTTACCTTTAGAACAACTACAGCAACATATAATGAAGAAGAAAATACAATACCCCAGTATGAAATCGAAGAACCTGAGAAGATCTCTACAACCAAACAGTGGTATTCTAAAGTAACAGAACGGTAAACCAAAAATAATTTAATAAAAGTATAGTGATTATAGAAAAACACAGTATATAGTATTTAAATAATGATATATTTGGAAAATTGGCAAGAAAAATCTGAGAATTGACTTAATGCCGACAAGTAACTTCTATAAATAAACAACTATAGAGTGTCTCAGTTGGAACTTTAAGATTTGAATGCGCACCATTTGTGTTCCGTCAAAGATGGGCTGTCAAGCAAATGAAGAAAAACATTTGGCATGTTTCACAAGAATTGCAAATTATATTTCTAAACGTTTTGATAAAAAAAGAGTAACTCTTCGAGAATGGCATAAAAGCCAAAACAATTGTTATTCATATATCATTTGCAATTCTTATGAAACCTACCAAGTGTTTTCTTTCATTTACTACTCAAAAATGTTTCATCAAGTGCCCAGCGACCACCTCTCCATTTCTGCAATTAGGCTGTCAATATTTAACGACATCAATATTTAATGTCATCTACAAACTATACTTAATAATGAAAGATTGGAGGAAGTTAAAGACTTCACTTATTTAGGAAGTAAAATAAATTGGGATGGAAGAAGCGATAAAGACATAAAACAAAGAATAGCGCAGGGTCGAGTAGCTTTTAACAAAAAGAAAGCACTTTTATGCTCGGGGGTAATAAACTTAGAAACAAGGAAGAGATTTTTGAAAACATATGTATGGAGCACGGCACTTTACGGCTGCGAAACCTGGACGGTAGGGGAAGCAAGTAGGAAGAAATTAGAAGCTTTTGAGATGTGGTGTTACCGAAGAATGATGAAAATACCATGGACTGATAGGGTTAGAAACGAAGAAGTATTGGAGAAAGTCGGCGAGAAAAGGAGTATGTGGAAAAACTTAAAGAAGAGAAGAGATAGAATGGTAGGCCACTTGCTGAGACATGGGGGAATAGTCCGCGATATTTTGGAGGCAGAAATAGGAGTGAAGAAAGGCAGAGGTAGGCCTAGATTAGACTACTGCTCGCAAATAGTAAGGGATGTAGGTTGTAGCACAATTAGCGAAATGCGTAGGTTAGCACAAGATAGGAGAAGCTGGAGGTTAGCGTCCAACCAGTCTTAGGACTGATGACCTAATGATGATGATGACAAACTATACGACATCAACATATCTTTCAACGTCAACAAGCGTTACCCATTTACTGTGATAGTATTACCAACTTCATATTCAAAAAACTATAGTTCAATTACTCCACCACTCCAAAATCCACACCAAACCGAGCATCTCTGTGGATGCGATTATTTTTCGTGAACAACATGTCGATTTTCAGCACCCCAAATTCGACAGTTTTGTTGTCGAATGTTTGTTGCTGTATCTATCCATCAAAATGAAAATGTACTTCATCGCTGAACAAAATTTTGATGCAAAAATCAGCAACACCCAATTAACAAAAGTACGACCTTGTAAATAGTCTGTTGATTTTAATTGTTGTATCAACTGAATTTTGTATGCTAACAGATGTAGATCTTTCTCTAAAATCCGATGCGTGGTGGCTCTTGACAGATTAAATTTTTGTGCACGATGTTGAATTGATGTGCTTGGATACTCCCGTACACTTTCTCTCACTGCATTAATATTTTCAGCTGACCGACCATGACGAAGACGTATTAGCGTTGCCTTATCAATAACAGAACCCGTCTCTTCAAATGTCTTGATTAAGTTACGAAGTGTTAGCTGTATAGGCGCTTCAGTTTGTCTTAATTTTATACGAATTTTTGTTAATATAACTGTAAATGATCGCTCACTTCCATAAAACAGTTGTACACAAACTATTCGTTGTTGAACTGTTAATCGCGGCATATTGACGTCGTATGGTTTGTAGATCAGTGGCGGCTCGCGGGTTAGAAAATAGGTGAAGAGTTGATTTTTTTTTTTTTGTCAATTGAAGTCAATTTAAGTGGCCAGATATGACGCTCGCACTATCATAACACTGCCCTATTAACTTATTTTTATAATCAAATTGATTTAAAATTTGATCCAACATGGTATATAAAGCCTCTGATGTCCTGCCGGTACTTACATCATGAAATCCCTCCGTTCTACTATTAGACCTTCGGAATCAACAAATGTTATTATTAGGGAACATTGAGAGGTTTGTGTGATATCAGTAGTATCATCAACCTGTATAGAAAAGAACAACGCTTCATTAATGTATTTTTTTATATATTCATTCATATAATCAGAAATGCAACTGATGATTGCAATTTGACTGGTTTTTGAATGTCCACTGAAAACATTTCTAATTTTCTCAGTGATTTCTGATTTCTAAAGGACACCTTAGTAACAGAAATCATAAGTGTTCTTTGAAATTTCCACGGTTTACGAAGTATGTGCTTTCGTTGTGGCCGCGAAATCCTAATTCTTGCTTGCCAAGATATAAAACTGCGTCAAAAACCATTATTAAGAAAACTGTGTTTAGACGAACATTTTCATTAAATTGTAGTTTATAAAGTCTAACGTTCTCTTTTAAAGCGTCGGCTATAGTGTTCTGGTTTTTTCGAAATTTTTCAACAGTACCTTATATTCCAAACGCTCGGCAGAATCGGTATGTTTACGTAATGCCGTCATAATATTTAAAATATCTACAAATCCATCCCTATTCCAAACTAATTGTTTATTAGAAAATAGTAAACAGGGTATAATAGTATAATATAGTTTTTGTAACAGGCTAGAAATCTGGTAAATCTTACCAGATTTCTTACTCTCATTTTTGGCGAATATTGATAAAACAGTCGTGGTCTTCCTTCCAGTAAAACGTCTCTTTTATCTTCATCTTTCCAGTGACAGAACGGTGTTTCCAACAAATTACAAATAATATCGTTATAAATCATGTAAATTATTGTTTCATTCGATATCGTCACTATCAAAGTTGAAAAATCACTACATACGATAATCTCAGTTGGTTAATCAATACATTAATATCAAACAGCAAGTCTAAAAATGATGAAAATACAACGCGAATTCAATAAATCGCTCAAATTGAAATCGCGCTTCAGTACATTAAATAGATGCGAGTGCACTGTGCAGATAGCCGATAAAATCTCGCCAAACTCTTCACCCAGGTGGTGGGAGAAGACGGACTAAACGGATGTAACTATTGCGTGACGTCATGTTACCATGACAACCCGCTTTAATAGTGCATACTTGAGGGCACTTGATTTTCTTCTCTGCACCTGCGGGTTATTTATATTATAGATAATGTGCGCATGCCTATTGAATATTTAAAGGACGTTCCAATGTAAATACAGTGTTTTTAGTAACATAGCGGCATATTATGCTTTACATAAAAATATAACAGGTTTTTCATAACAAAATTTTTTTGAATGTATGATATTTATGTGAATTAAATATCCCAAAAACCAATCCCAGTCTCAATTTCCTTGGTGAAGAGGCACTTCACCTACTTCATCTGAATAGCCGCCGCTGTTGTAGATAACAGTCGTTAAATATTGACACCCCGTCTTTGACAGAACACAAATGGCGCGCAATTCAAATCCTATATTCCAGCTGAGACACCTCATATTATATAAGTAAACAACGCACAACTTTTAAAGAGAATTTGACTTAATTTAGGTAATATCACAATGTAATTTTACTTTCCACTAATAGGGGTAATTTTCATAGTACCACTATAGGAGGTAGTGCTGAGGAAGAAAATACTACGCCTGAGGTTAAAAAAGACCATATAAATTGGAAAGAACAAAAACAAACTACTGAACTATTGTTAAGTGAAAACACGTAAGTTAAATTTTTAAACAACTTTTAGGTTTTCAGATTACTTAATTGAAAAATTAGTATTGTTTACAACTATTTATATTAGAATAGTCTCATGCTAAATATATAAATATAAAAACGTAAGATATATTAATTGTAGCCCTGTGCATACTTTTAAACTTTTGGCTTTGAATTTTTGTTTTTTTTTTTTTTTTGTTTATAAATTACGTTGAACAAGCAATATTTTAATGAAATCTTTATGAGAATGCTTTCTATTTACTCCACAGATAGAGAAATTAAAAGGACTTTATTTCTTTTTTATTCTTTATTATTTCTTATTTTATTATTTGTCATGTAGAATTATTAAATTTTGAATAAATTTCAAATGAATTTCTGTTGAAAAATCTTCATCTGTCTCAGTTACTATCTACTCTTAAGTATGATAAGTAATATAAAGAAAGTTTATTATTCAAGGATATGCGTTACATGTAGAGGTTTTTTAAGGTCAATGACAAATCGAGTGACAAAATTTATGTGGCATTCTCTAAACCCAGATAATTTCATATCTTCCTTGCTATAATAGTTTTACTGTTCATTTTATTTTAGTGATAATGTCCAGCCGTACCAAACCACAGAGTCGCTAACAGATGAGCTAACAACTGAGGATGTGGATACTGGCTTAGGAATTGACCACGAAATATTCCATATACGTTCCAGTTCTACTGAAGGTAGGATGTCATCCTGTAATTCTAATAATTCATTCTCCTTTATGACATTATTTATTCTGCCGTTACTTTCTGCCCCTCGTCCTCTCCCTCTTTCCCTCTCACGCGCGCAACTCAAATCACTACGATTTGAGTTGCGCGCCATTTGTATTCTGTCAAAGTTAGGGCGGCAATATTTAACGACTACCATCTACAAGCCATACGACGTCAACATGTCGCGACTAACAGTTCAACAACGGATAGTTTGTGTACAACCGTCTTATGGAATTGAGCGATCGTTTATAGTTTTATTAAGAAAAATTCCCACAAAATGACAGCCATTAAATATTGATGCTCTATTTTTGACAGAATACAAATGGCACGCAACTCAAATCCTATAGTTCCAACAGAGATCCCCTATGCTACATGTTCCCTATGTTTCGAATACTGCGATGAATTATCAAATTCGCTTTAGTATTCTGTAAGTTAAGAGAGTGAATTAATTTTTTTGAGTAAAAAAGTTCTAGTAAAAGGCATAAGTATTCTTAATGAGTCACCCACACATACCGGGATTATCTACGTACAGCTTACAGAAGTACAGCTGCTGCAAGACTTATAAATGTTGTTGCTACTTAGATGTCTCATAAGTAGTGGCGCTGTATATAAACAATTACAGATTAGGTTATTATAATTTATATAATATGTTAGTATTAAAAATTCAGATCGACTTGGCCAAACATCTGCAGCGTTATATATGCCTCTATAATAGTTTTCGTGAGTGATGTCCTGTTTGAAAGGCACTCAAAATGTCAATCCTAAGTTAATTCGTGATAATGAAAGAAAAAAATAATAACAATTTGACAATAAATGATAAATAAAAAAGGTTTTAAGTTTACAAAAATATTGAAAATCAAAAAAGTGTGTCTTTTAAAACATATTAGCAGAATAGAATTCAGTTAGCAGAAATATTGCTAGCCAAAAATCCTATGTTTAAATACCCACACCGATAAAAACACAAACACAGTGATGTCAGTAGAAAATTAAGTGTAATATACCCAAGAACACTTAGAAACTTTCAGAAACCCCAACACCAAGATTAATTTAAGAGAAATCGTGGATATGCTGAACAAATTGAGCAAATCTAGTCCTTATTTTTGTAAAGAACAATAACAACTTTATTTAGTTATTAATTAAATACGGAAGATGGTTTAAATAAGAGTTCTCAATTTTAGAGTAGTTTATTTCCCTGATATTAACCATTTTTTTTAAATCTTTCACCTTCGATAACAAAAGTGATAAATATTTAAAAACAAATACGTCAATTAGTTCATCTATAATGAAGTCCACAGAATTTTCCTCAGCGTGGTTGCGAATGTTTTGCAACACGTCCTCATATATCTGGTCAATGTATCCGTTTCTTAGTGTAGTTAGATTAGGGAGTTTTCGATCCATATACTTTTCTAGAAACTGGCGTAATGTGGGGTTCTCAGTTTAAGTAGCGGAGTTAACGTGTCACAAAGGTTACTGTGAAATCATAGGAAGACATAGTGTCATCGTTATCAGGATGGCTAGACACATCATGACTTTTCACATGTCTTATTTTATTATATTACTGTTTTTAAACGAATTAATAATTCGTTCATATACAATACAAAATAGATCATTTCCCCTAATACAATAGATCATTTCCCCTAATACACATATCGCAAACAACTCCGAGTCACTATCAAATCAGGTTGGCAATAATTCTGGCTGGATTTATTGCCTTGTGGCATGTTATGCCACAATTTTCACGTTATCGCACAAATAAAAACACGCGGTGTGATCCGTAAGGCCGAGTAAACAGCGGAAACAGCGATGAGATGAAAGCAAACCCATAACAGTCCTTTGTGTAACATGTGATGACGATGTTGTTGCTATATAAACAGACATTAACTACGTATAGACTGTGTCCATCTCTGTTGCGGCTCGCTGAAATAAGATTTCAAGTGAAAACGCGTCCTTAAACATATTTTTTACGTTTTTTATGTAAAATTTGCACACACAGAAATTGACCTCATTTTTTCAAAGCCTCAGGCTATATAGGGAAAAGTTACACATAAAGACAAGCACAAAAATAACTCTGCTACATTTTTAACCTCTCTTTTTGCAGGCTCGCAGACACCAGTAGACCAACCAACAACAGAATACAATATTGGATATGCTAATAATCGACAAGAAAATCTCCAAACAAGTACTGGAACATGGGGAAACATCGATGGAAGTACAACTAGTAATAATCTACACAGCACCTTGTTAACTCCTAGCCAAAAATCAGGTTTCACACCTGAAAATGCTTGGGAAAGCACCACTGAAACTTTCCAGTCTAGTACCGGCGCAGGTTTATTAGATAATCAAATAACCAGCGACAAAGACGCTGTGGAAGTGTCTACATCGACGACAGACTATATACCCATATCAGAGTTAAATGGGAATGAAACCCAGATATCTACGACAGAAAATGACGCAGGAGATACAAATACAGACAACTTTAATTCCACAACGCAATCTGTAGCACAATTCCATGTCTTAGCGGGTGCAGATACAACTAATATTAATTCGATGACAGAGACTGCAACGCAGTTACCTATATTGATCGTGGGTCGTACCGGCATGGACACGACAGACTCAGATGCAGAAGGCAGTCTGAGTACCAATAATCTTCATTCGACAACGGAAGCTGCGACACGGTCACCTATATTAATTGTCGGTCAAAACGACACAGAAACGACAGCAGAGCCAAGCACACAAGACAGCATGAGTACAAATAATTTTGTATCGACAACACAGTCGCCTATATTGGTTGTCAGTCAGGGTCACACAGGAACGGCAGAGTCCTACACAGACGACATCGATTCGACAACACAGGTTGCAACGCGGTCTCATATCCTGACTAACCAGCTCAATAATGAGACTACAGAATCGAGCACGGAAAGCGATGAGGTTACAGATAATTTCAGCTCGACAACGGAGGTTCTAACACGGTTTGTTAACCTCGTTGGTAGACGGTTTGTGAGCAAAACAACCGAAGAAGACTTATGGACGAGTGAGTTTTCAAGTACGGAAGGGGACAGGTCATCGACAACGGTTGACATTGACGCTGTGGGTTATACCAGTGAAACAACCGAGACAACTAAATTGTACACGACTGCATCAGCTACTACGGCTCCACTCAGTACTACAACGACGTCAACGGTTATTGCAGGTTAGATTTTTTTATTAGTTCTTTTAATGACGTTTTTCATATTGTATTACATATGAATTAGGCAGGATGTGCAACAGCCGTAATTAAGATAAGTTTACCCTTTTTTCTGGCAGTTATTTTAGGTGAATAAAGAATTTTGACGTAGTTTCTCCAGTACCGTCCGGACAAAAATAAATGCGCGGGTTAAGTATATGGAATATCAGTGGTCTAGTGTTCATTATTTTTGCTCAGACTGTACTCTAAACACTGCATTTATGCACACAACTGTAGTACATGTTTATTAGTTGACACTATAGACACGACAACGTTATGATGTGTCGTATTTTAATCTGTTGTGATTGTGTGTCTTATCCTGTCTTAACTTACTGTACTTAAAACCTATTAGTGCCCAGAACTTCTTTTTTGTAATAGTTCTGAATTTCATTCATAAGGTGTGAGCAAGTAAGACCAGTTAAGGGCCGCAACAAGTATTTTTGAGCTACAACTTTTACTTTTTGAAAAAACAGCTGTTGCAAAAAGGCAACACCGGGCAGACAAAATACAAGATACCAAAGTGTTTTTTATGCATTTATTGCATTTGGATCATATTTATTATATCAACACATACTAATATACAGACTAATACAATAACTATTCTATTCAGTATGATATTTCAGAAAACATTTTTCATGTAGCACTACATTGCATTTCATATATTTTTTACTAGTAGTGGAGTGGCAAAGCGCACAACGTGTTCTTTTTTCCTGTGAACGTATTAAGTGTCCTGTATTATCATATCTAGTGTTCACAGTTGTTCGTGTCCGAATCGATTGTACAGGTTCAGGTCTGCTAGGAGGTGTTCCAAAACTTGTAAGCAAGGCTTTTGCTATAGTTCTTCGAAACACTAACAAATCCATGTGCAGTGTATTTGGAACTTGTTCTCTCATTTTACGATAAATCAGCCAGGCATTCTGTACAGAAACATCCAATCCCCAAATAAAAAGAGGCCAGTACCACTTTTTAGACCTAAAGTTTGTTCTGTAATAGACAACATTCTGATCCCTGCGGTCAGTACCCCCCATATTTTCATTATAATTTTTTATTAGATTGGGTTGAGTGACTTTACCTTTTTACTTTCAGCAAACGAATACCTTGTAGCCTGATGGGTTGGTGTTGTTCCCTGATAGCTTGATGCCAAAGTGACAACACTGTTGACATTCCACCTGTACAGCAGTACTTGATTTGTTTCATCATAGCAAATGACATAGTGGCCCCGTTCAGATTTTTTTATATTATCGAGTGGACACTTTTCAGTTCTGTTAGATCTTATAGTTCCAACGTATCCTATGTCATTCACTGTTAAGTAGTCAACTAATCTAAGGGTAGTAAAGATATTATCTGCATATATACAATGGGGCATGACTTCATTTTCTGCAGTTTTAGTGATGAGGTCAGCAAACTGGAAAATGATTCCACCACCCAGACCAAAGTCCTTTATATATATTGTCCCTTAACGCCTTGATAGACATGAAAATCAATAAGGTAACCAGATTTTAGATTCCAACACCAACATTTATATCCAAAACGTATTGGTTTCCCTTTTATGTGTTGTTTCATTCTAGGTATGGTCTCAATATTACTTTCAATTACTTCTATATTGGTTTCGTCAATTCTAAGTTCACCGTAATCTTGGTAAACTACTGCTTCAGCTTCGGATTGTAACTGGGTGCTATTCAAATTATTAAATGTCCCCCCAAGATCTTCATCACCACTGTCTTCGTCGGTCAAAATATGTGGGTCCGAAGGAGCCAAGTACACGTCCGCACTGCTACTAGAATGCATCATTTTTGATTCCTCAAGAAGCGACATTATTTTATGTGCCCTTGATTTATAGAAAATTTTGCTACCCTGTGACATATTTTTATTATTCCTCCGAAAGGAATTCCATGAGGTGGAAGGTTCTGACATAATGAAATATGATTTTTTATCCTAAAAACAAAAAAAAAACAATGTAATCGTAGTGAAAATAAAGCAGGATCAAAATTATGTCCGATCATATTTACACATTGTCTCTGTCCGATGTTACAAAAACGCAACACTTAAAATTATATTACAATTATAACTAACTGAAACAAAATTACATTATCTGCTTGATATATATATATATATATATATATATATATATATATATATATATATATATATATATATATATATATATATATATATATATATATATATATATATACCTTCAGTAGTATGTCTTCGATACACTTATACAAAAGAAATACTTATTTTCCAATGAAGTTTCACATAAATGAATTTTATGGTATTAAAGGCACGTGGTTACTTGCACACAAAAAACACTAACAAAGTCTAACGACAATTTTCAAATGCTGGTTTTTAGATAAACCACCGCCGCCACTATAATAGTGTGTAGAAGACTATACTTTAACAGAATGTTGTATATTCAAGAATAATTGGTTACTCTTTACTCTCAAAGATGGCGCCACGTTGATCATTAACAAGTGTTGCAAAAACGCAACGTTGGGCATTAATGGGTTAACCTGACTGTAAATTTTTTCGGAGCGTGAAAGAAAATTTATATAAAAATTAAAAATGGATTTTTGTCGTGAAAAATGGCGGGAAAATTTGCAAAGCGGAAAGTAGTTAATACCAGTGGCGGTGGGCTATAAGGTGCGCTGGTGCGCGCGCACTACCGACAATTTAGCATTAATCATTTTATTTAGTAATTAATGGATGCATTCTTAATGTATCGTCTTTCCGCATCCCTAGAGTTAATACCATCTAAATATTATATGGCCGCAGCGTTACGAATCCACTAGACGCTAGGTCTCTGCCACCGGTTTCCGGTCGCGGCACGGCGATCGTGCTTCCGTGCAATATGAAAAAGCGAACGCGTATTGTTACTGCTTGCCCCTCCGCAATTAGGAAAAGTAGTGGGCGAATTTATAGATATTATGTGCAGAGTTTAAGAGCGCACGAAATTGAGAGAGGTTAGAATCGGTTAGTTTGTGAATTGTTTTCGTACATCGTTTGCCTCGTAAGCTGTCTTATCGCTTACGTTTTATAAATATAAACTCGGGTTTTCGGTTAGAATCTAGTTTGGAATAATGAATTCTATTCAAAACTTATTAAAAACTCCATTCTCTAGCTTGAGTTTGGAGGAAAAGGTGCAAATTAAAACTCTAGGTAGGCCCACTCCACAAATTAATTTACAATTAGCCGTGAAAGGAAAAAATAAACAATTTGTAAGAACATTTAATAATGCCTTATTTAAAAAACATTTGTGGTTAAGGAACATTTAATAATGACTTATTTAAAAAACATTTGTGGTTAAGTGGATGCGATGTATTGAACGCAGTGTTTTGTTTTCCGTGTGTTTTGTTTGGCGGGGAAACACCTTGGATCAAAACTGGAGTAACGGATTTAAATCACATAAACGAGCAAATAAAAAAAACATGCAAATTCTGCTGGACACATGAATAATGTTTTGAATTTAGCCATACTAGGCACTGCAAATATTACGACAATGCTCGACTCTGCTCATCGACGAGCAGTGGCACACAATGAAGCGGTTTCAAAAAACAGGTATGTTTTAAACATTATTATTAACTGTATTCGTTTTTGTGGAAAATTTGAACTGGCCCTAAGAGGACACGATGAATCGGAAACATCATCCAATCCAGGCATTTTTCGTGGGTTGATTGATTTCAGTGCCGAATTAGACGAGGCTATGAAGTATCATTTACAATACGCGGCGGCTTTTAAAGGAACTTCTAACACTATACAAAACGAGCTACTTCAGTGCATGCTTGAAGTTTGTCACGATGAAATAACCATTGAAATTAAAAAATCCACTTTTGTTGCTATAATAGCAGACGAAACTACAGACGTTTCTACAATTTTTCAGTTAGCTTTAATATATCGTTACATGGTGGGTGGAAAGCCTGTAGAAAGATTCTGGAGTTTTTTAAAACCAGTAGGACATGATGCAGAGTCATTGGCGGAGTGTTTAAAAAGTGAACTAGACTACCATGTTAAAAATGACCCACATAAATTGATTGCTCAAACATATGATGGAGCTGCCGTTATGAGTGGATCATCGAATGGAGTTCAAACCAGGATTAAGATGAGTTATCCAACTGCCTAATATGTGCATTGTTATGCGCATCAATTAAATTTAATTATGGCAAATGCGGCTTCTGCTAATCGGAACGTACGAATATTCTTTGCAAATTTGGGAGGGTTTTGCTCATTTTTCTCTAATTCCGCACAATGTACCGCAGTTCTTGATGAAGTAGTAGGAACTGGATTACCCCGATCAGCACCTAAAAGATGGAATTTCAATTCTAGAATAGTAAATACTGTGTTTGAAAATAAAGAAGAATTTCTGGAATGTGTAGAATTGATTGAGATGAAAAAAGTCACATACAACATCCACCTACTATTGATAAAGCCAGTGGATTGAAAAGAACTTTAAGGGATAACGATTTTCTATTTTGGTTAGGTAATTTTCACAAAATTATGCCACATGTCAACATTCTGTATAATCAGTTACAAAAAAGAGAAACTGATTCAGTTTATGTAAAAACATCTATAGATGGATTTATTAGAGAAATTTCTGCAATACGAAATAGCACCGAAACCGCCACAAGCACTGAAGATGAACCAAATAAAATACAACCAATAAAAAGGAGACGAGTAGACACTTCTATGGAAGACCAAAATAGAGAACTAAAGGAAGTCTGTGACATTATAATATGTCAAGCTAAGGAGAGATTTAATTTTACTGGACACTTGGTAGCATTCATTTTACTTCTCCCAGTAAAATTTTCGGAATATGTTGAAAGACTTCCCGAAAATTACTTAAAACAAACAGTCGAATCTTACCCATTTTTGGACATAAATAAATTACGTACCGAGTTGTCCTTAATTTATCAAAGAATTGAGTTTAGAAATTTAAGCGGAGCTCTATCACTAAATACATTTATTAATTCCAATAAGCTAGAGTCAACTTTTGAAGGAAGTGCTAAATTATTGAAAATCATCATTACAGTACCTGTTTAGTCAGCAGAAGCCGAAAGGTGTTTCTCGACTTTAAGACGAATAAAGACATTTTTGCACAACACGATGTTCCAGGAAAGACTGTCGGCTTTGGCTATGCTCTCCATTGAAAAAGACTTTATTACAAATATCGAAAATTTTAACAACAAAGTAATTGAAAAATTTGCACAGTGTAAAAATCGCAGAATTGAGCTCATTTACAAAGAAAATTAGGTAAGGTTTCAAATTAATAAAATTAATAAGAATATCCTGAATATGAGATAAATATTTATCTCATATTAAATATAACATATAAATATTTATCTCATATTAGGAATATTCTTATTATTCTTATGATTATCATTATTTTTTTTATGTATGGTGCACCCCCAATCTTAGGATCACGCGCCGCCACTGGTTAATACAGAAACGTTTAAATGGTATTGCAAAAATGAATCTTGCCAAAAGTAAACAAAGTAACTAACCTAAGCATTGGACGGCGAATTGCTGAATTGAGCGATCTTGGCAAAAATTTAAGATGTGAATATAAAAACGTTCTTTCACTTGAAACAATAAAAAGGAATTTGATTCAGGACTAAATTCAATTTTAAATATTGTTTGTGACAAATGTGCAGTAATAACACAAGTGGCAACTGGTAAAATGCATGCCGATGCGTTGCCAAAGGCTAACTGACAAGTTCTCGACTTACCGAGCAAAGCTTAAACTGGCATATTGAAAAGAAATGTTTATATTTTCAGCAAATCGGGCAATAACCGATTTTTTAAAATTCAAAATGTTCGTAATAAACTAATGTATAAATGAGTTGTTTTTGGAAAAAATATATAGAAAAGTTTTCAAGTTATGATGTAAAATGTGTAACTTTTAGTCAACCGGTACATTCAAACCATGCGAAAAGTTCCAACTTTGATGGTGAATATCTCCTTTATTGTACGGGCAAAATTTTTTCTTTTAAGCAATTAGTAGAGAGCTCGCTAGGTGTAATTCCTCTTAAAAATGAAATGTGTGGGGGTTTTGAAAGTAAAAGCTGCCACTAGTCTTATTTAATAGTTCATAATTTATTATTGGTCTGTGTGAAGTTGGCCAAAAATTGTCATGGGAAAAAGGGCGTTATTCAAAATTTTCGAGTTATTGACACTACGTGATTGTCACAATGGACATAAATATTGTAGCGCAAGAATAATCCCAAAGTCTGTAGCCGTTGCTTCAAAAAAAAATATTTAACAAACGAAAAAGCATTGACGATTCAAAACTTTGAACGTCTATATCTCGGTTTGAGAACTTTTAAAAATTATAATTTTTCGATGCATTTTGGTATTTATCAACCGATATTTCGAAAACGCGACTTTAAATCAAAAAACACCTCTCTTGCAATACTGTGAACTGAACCTTTGCTATTCCAACGGTATGTCCTTTATAATATTCTGACGTCGGATAGCTGAGAAATTTAATTAAATGTAAAGCAAATCGTAGATTTATTTTCGCACGGCAACCGGCCGTCGATCACCCGCCCGTACGTTGCGCGTCCCGCGCGCTGCAGTTGTCCACATTCTGGATAGTGTTTATTTACAAAATATGGCCATAGGTATCTTTTATGAAAGGGCTGTTTTATCAGTTCCAAATAGGCTCTTCTGTAGCAAAATGACTAAGATTTCGTGTCTGTGATTTGTTTTTAGTTTATAGTAAAGTACCTACATACATATTTCCAGTTAGTGCCCAGGTAAGTCCATTGTTGAAAACTTAAGAATGATAGTAAAAACAACATAACAGACATCGTTTGAATACAGCCTGCCATAAAGAAAACTGAAAATGGATCAAACTGGAAGTTCAACGCCTGAAAGTGAGATCGAGTCAACTTTCCACGTTTTACAAACAAAAAGTATTTAAAAATGTTTAATTTGTGGGAAGTCTTCTGGGAATTTTGCAAAGGGTTCTGATAAAACGTTAAGAACTATAAAACAAACGCTACAAATTAGAGACAATATTTGTAAATCTGCCAGCACCAAGTCGTTGCAACAAAATATTGCCAGCACTGAAAGTGGGGACAAGAAATTGTTAATTTGGCATAAGTCTTGTTGTTATTGCAATTACATTAGCAAAAAAAGTATTGAGCTTTTACGTCGCAAATCAGAAAATATGCATGCGGAAGAATCGAACATTTCTGAAATCGGACCTTCGGTAACACTACGAAAAGAAAAATTTAGTATAAACAAGTGCGTATTTTGTCAAAAAAAAAGTGGTAACTACGAAATATTGAAACCAAGATAAAAATAATAGCCCAAAATGATAGCTCCATTATGAAACGTATCGGCGAAAATTATTTGATTGCCATGGAAGTAAAATATCATGCGATGTGTTGTTTAAAGTTTTGGAGGGTAATAAAAAAAGTAGGGATCCCCAAGTACCTTCTAAAGTGGAAGGCGAATATGTAGATCCTGTAGAAGCATTGCTCTTATCAAGAATTAATTGCTGGATTTGAAAAAAGGAAAGGATTTTCTGTTTCGTCTATATATGCTAGATATACAGATCTTGGAGGAATATTATCTAAAAGACAGTTAATCGGAAAAGTAAAGGTTCATTTTGGTGATGACATTCAGATCATCAAATCTAAAAAGGCTAACAGATCAGACATTATTATGTCCTCGAAATTTTCATCAAAAGATGAAATTTTACATTCATTTATGGAAATTGCGAGGAAGATGCTAATCCACCACAAATATTTACGGGATCGTCGGAATATTCCGTTCTGTATAGTGTTATTAACAATATTAAGCTGGATATGGACAATATACCTGATTTCGACAATTTAAAAAATTTGGACTTAAACGGCTATCGAAAATATATTCCTGAAGCTTTAGTGTGGCTTATCACTCTTGTAATTTCTTCGGAAAATCATCAAGCTACTGAAATACAGATTTTGTCTTTTTGCCAAGACATAATATTTGCATAAATCTACTAACGTTTCATGCTTTTACCGGATGCGATACAAGTCAATTTGCCGGCTTAGGCAAAAAAACATTGTTGGAAAATCTATTTAAATTCTCACTACCTGCTACATGATTTGGGCGTAATATTTAATGACAAAACCTTTATTCACTGTTTTACTCTGCAACTCTATACGAATAACAAAGACATCGCTTCTATCGATTACTTTCGTGGCCTATTGGCTATTTCGAAAACAGTAGACAAATTACCGCCTTCAGAAGATAGTTTACGACAACATTATTTACGAGCACACTATCAGACCTACATTTGGCTTAACACTTTAACAACGAAGCCAGTTTTTTTGAACTACTGTGACTATGATTGGAAACTTGAAAATTCGAATGTATTTCCTGTTTTACAAACTCTTCCGTCAATACAGATTTGACAATTTTGACATGTATGAAAGACATGTGCATGTAAGAAAGGTACTCTCACTTAAATTTTATTTTAAGACCAAATTACACACACCTGGCGTCTTTTCAGATTGCCGAGCACAATGGTGTACTTGCAGAAAGAATGGTATTTCTTGCACAGGATCATGTACGTGTTTGGGACAAAAATCCTGCCACAATGTAAAAACACCGGTAATGCCTTCTGGTTCCACAGATCTTATATACGATGATGGCGAACCCGAATCTGACGACGAGTAAATTTTGCCATTTAATTTATTAAGTATTGATTGAAATTCTTTCTTTTCCCTCATCCTCTTTGGTACTTATTATTTATATGTTTATTTAAGAATACGTCAATAAGGGATCATGAAATAGTTAAGAATTTTTTATAAAATATTTATTCATGGTTGAAATGGCTGCTATGTTCCGATGTAAGTACATTTAACGTACGTACATAATTTAAGTTGTTACTATCTGTACAATGAATACTATGCTAATGATTTTTATAATATTCATCATAATGTGACTTATATGGTTCTATAATTCATATAAAGTGATATTGTTGTTAACAAAATGAAAGATACAAAGAAACAGCGTTAAATGCAAGTTAAACCATAATTATTTATCTCCGCAAAATGAGGACAAATGCAGCGCGCGGGGCGCACAACGTACGGGCGGGTCATCGACGGCCGGCTGTCGTAGCGAAAATAAATCTGCGATTTGCTTTACATTTAATTAAATTCCTCAGCTATCCGACGTCAGAAAATTATAGAGGACATACCGTTGGAATCGCAAAGGTTCAGCTCACAGTATTGAAAGAGAGGTATTTTTTTATTTAAGGCCGCGTTTTCGAAGTATCGGTTGATAAATACCAAAATGCATCGAAAAATTACAATTTTTAAAGGTTCTCAAACCTTTATATACAAACGAGATATAGACGTTCAAAGTTTTGAATCGCCATATGCGTCAATGCTTTTTCGTTTGTTAAATATTTTTTTTTGAAGCAACGGCTACAGACTTTGGGATTATTTTTGCGTTACAATATTTATGCCAACTGTGACAATCATGTAGTGTCAATAACTCGAAAATTTTGAATAACGCCCTTTTTCCCATGACAATTTTCGGCCAACTTCACACAGACAGATAATAAATTATGAACTATTAAATAAGACCAGTGGCAGCTTTTACGTTCAAACCCCCACGGGGTGACACATTTTCGGCGACGAAGCTCTCTACTAAATTTCCTTCGGGAAGTTCATTCTTTATATGTACCCGAAATTTGGTGAAATTCTATAGAAAAGTGGGTTCAGGAAAAACTACCGTAAGTTGTAATGCAGCTTATATTAAGTTTTATATCAAAATTTTACACTGTGTTAAATGTCAGTAACATATAAGTCGGAAATCGAGAAGGGAACCACCAAGCCGCCAAGCGGTTATTAAAGTAGTTCCCGAATAGCAAAGCTATTACATAATCGCTCTAGGAAACAACTACTCCTCGGGCTAAAGCCCCGCCAGGCATTGAATTATACCCAGAAGCGATCCTCGGCCCCTTTCTCGTGTTTCTGCACGATCAGATAAGGTTTCAAAAAATAAAACCCGCCACAGGTAGGATTCGACATTTGTCCCGGATCGGAACCGAACGACAATCCGTCGTTCAACAATTGTCGTTCGGTTCCGATCCGGGACAAATGTCGAATCCTACCTGTGGCGGGTTTCATTTTATTTTTTGAAACTGTGTTAAATGGTTGTTAAAGAAAAATAATACCATGCTTTTGTAAAGTAATAAATTCGTTAAAACGTCAAGGGATCAATCAACTTTTGGGGAAAACTCTCATCATCCATCAAATTTTATTTGTAATTGGGTGATTCGTGTAGGATGCATGGCATTATCGATATTCTTTATCAATGGCAACCTCCTTTTTTATTACAGAATGTGAAAGAGTGCATTTTTTATATCCGCTATGGTAATAATTAGCCTGGGATAGGTTAGATAAAAAATTAAGAAAGACGATTGTGCAATTTAAATTTAATGGAAATGATTATATTTTAATAATGTCAGACAAATCGTACACCGTTAAATAGTTTTTGGTTTTTGGGGTTATTTCATTAAAGAATACATCTGTAGTCTTTTTGTTTTTGTAAGAAGCAACGTGTTTGAAATATTTATTGAGTAGCAACTTTGTTTTTTTTTGTAAAAAAATGGTTAAATTAACTGATCGAGAAAGAATTGTTAATGATATGTAGTGCTTATCGTTTTAGGTTACGTACTTTATCTACCACAGAAGGGTAGATACCAAAGAATTTCACATCGGGCTCGCTGTCTCTACCTAGGTGTCTCAGAGTGAATGGATACGTGACACAAAGTCATTACTAGAGACAGTGTCTCACATCTAACACCTTTACTGAGGTGAACGAGTTTGTAGTTGGACTTAGGTTCTTAATGTTAGGTTAAGATTATTTGCATGATCGGATTTGGAGACAGGATGTGCATCCAAAGAGAAGTAGCTGAATTGTTCAGTGCAACTAATCCTAGTCGACAACCTATTAGCTAACGCATGGTACGCAATGTTGAATCTAAATACCATGAATTCGAGCGTGTTCGTGATATTCCTAAATCTAGTCAACTATCACCATCAGAAGATATTGTCAATCAATGCAAGAAAATCACTCAATACTTAACCAATTGACTTCTGATTTCAATGTGGCAGCGTCTATAGTACACAAAATTCTGAAAATGCACAGCACTATCCTTATACGAGTAAGATAGGCTTTGTCCATGAGCTGTCTGAAGACGAATTTGATTGCCGTAATAAATTGTGCGAGCAAATGCAAGCGCTAGGCAATAATGATAATGCTTTTGTAACAAACAATTTTTTTTCTGACGAGGCTACCTTTACATTGAACGGCCATGTCAATAATCAACGGAATAATTCTGGATTCCTATTTCTTTGACATAAACCTAACTGGTGTAAAATATTTGGATTTTCTTCAAGACCACCTTATTCCTGCACTAATAACTTTATGTCCAGATATAGAGGAACCACATCTTCCGAGAAATGATTTTTTTTTTTAACAAGATTATGTAACACCTGTTCGCTCTTATTTAGAATAGCTTTTCCCGAATCGTTGGAAAGGAAGAACGGGGGCTGATTGAGTGGCCAGCCAGATCTCCAAATTTGACACCCTTGGATTATTTTTTGTATAGATATCTAAAAACGAAGTATGTGTTACTATGACGGAGAAATTAGATGATTCAAACGCGATAAATCGTGACGAAAAAAACATATACCTCCATAGAATATAAAACTTATTGACAATGTTCAAAAATAATTTATTAATCGTCTTGGCTACTGTCAGACAGAATTTAAATATTTGTTTTAGTTAATTTTTTAAGTAGTAATTGCCATTAAATGTATTTTGAAATTGCATAATCATTTTCTTTATTTTTTTTTTATCTAAGCCTATACTCATGCTAATGTACTAACTACATTACATTATCCTAGCGTAAGTAAAAAATATGCTTCTTCACATTCCGTAATAAAAAGGGGGTTGCCGTTAAAAAATATTGATGACGTCACATCTCTTACACGAATCACCCTGTATGTTGAAAACGTTATATGTTTTAAGAGGAGAGATTTCTCATTTAATAATCCAATTAAATGAGCCGAATATTGTTTGTCAACAAGACGGTGCTCCAGCACATAAATCAAATGTTGTCAAGCGACATTTAGATAATACTTTTATAGAGTGGATAGGTTCAAATGGAACTATTTTATGGCCGGCCAGAAGTCCTGACCTGACCCCACTGGATTTATTTCTGTGGGGTACTTTGAAAGATCGGGTATATACGGAAAGATCAAATAACGTAGAAGAAAATATATCGGGAGATCAAAGACATAAACGGGACTTGCTAAGAGCTTGCAAATGAAATTTGTTAAGGAGGCATGCTAAATATGTTTAGAGTTCGAAAAACAGCAAAGCAATTATTGTAATACACTTTTATTTACTTCTGGATGACAATTATGTAGTACTAACTCTAACGAGTAACAAGTAAGATCTGCTTTTACAATTCGAGGGGCTACACTTTTATATGGAATGATATCAAAGCTGAGGGCATCTGAGGGCAGCTTTATCGGTGGACGTGAGATAAAGCTGTATCTTTAACAATTATTATTATATGATAAACCCACGCAGCGGTTAAAAATAAATATACGGGGTGTTCTAGCTATCCATGTAACTTCCTCTCTGTATTGCACAAAATGGAGGTATTATAGAACACCTTCTATAATTTATAATCACAGTTTTTAATAAAATGTTACGTTCCATCCAGAAGTATGGTTTTTAATATGTTTAACTATGATAACATCAAACATTAAATCTAATTTAAAGTATCAAACTCTGTTTATAACAATTCTCGTAATTATTGTTTCAAATTTTCCATGGCGATCTTGATTTTGTTTGATATTCGGTATTTCAAACGGCGATACTGTGCAAACTACTAGATCAAAGATATAACATGTATATATTGTTATAATCAGAAGAGCACGTAGATTTTAAAAATATAAAAATAAATAAGGTGTTTCATTAAAAAAAAAAAAAACATAAGTATGGTCTAGATCTCTGAAACGCGAGATTCGATTGTTTTTCTAAATATATGTCTGAGATCTCAGTAAAATTTCCTACAACTTTCATAATTACCATTTCTTCTATTTCAAAAAATAAAACAGTTAAGGGGGGTAGAATGTTATGTGGTTAACTCTGTACATATGTAATAGAAGAGATGTTTTGTTTTAATGCAATACCCTACATATTTTTATATTATTCCTCGATGGGCTTCAACGACCTATAAAGCTTGTGATCTGGCTAACCGACTGGCAAATTACAGCCACTAAACTGATTATTTGTTTAAATGTGTTAAATTAAAATAAATATTGAAAATATTCCCCACTCTCTGCTGGCAAGAGCCTAGTCTGTAATAAAATTCCTCCCTAATTTTCTTTAAAATTTGAGGCATGAGTCTGGTGATCTAGGTGGGCAATCAATATTACCTCTTGAGGTATTATAAAATCATTCAATATGTCTATTAAGAAGACTTTCTGGATGCTGTACATGTAAAAGAATGCTTAAATGGAACATCATAAATGGATCGAGCAAGAGTGATCAACTAGATTACCAGACCTTAAGCCGCTATATATTTTTTTCTATGGGGGTTATCTTACGAGTAAAGTATGTACAATAAGATCAGATAACTTTGATTATCTCAAGAAGGGAATACAAACAGGTGCAGTTTATTATATACTTACCTAATAATAATTTAGCTTTAAATTATTCCGAATCTATCACGTCACGGATTATGTATTAGGTACGACGACACCAGCCTTACCAAGCAAAGAATGCATATCTGTTGCCTGTAAGGAAGCCACCTCTACGATGCTGCACCTAATGGACCATGGCGCAGATCCTTGCCGGGACTTTTATAAGTTCGCGTGCGGGGGACAGGCAGGCGAAGACGTTTCCAAAGAAAACAACTTCAAAATGTTATTAGACTATGTGAAAGGCGTTAATGGATCGTCTGAAAAATATTTGCAGGATTTTAGTAATTTTTATGAAAGTTGTGTCGAACACGAGAGGGAATTCGGATTCTCCAAGAAGATACAGTTTGGTAAGTTTGCCCTAATAGGGTATAGTCCCTTCAAATTAGGAAAATTGAGGGAATTTTTCCTACAGCTAAGCGACCTATACAGAAAGTTGTGTCAACATATTTTTCACCTAGCGCATGATAAAAGAAGGGTTGTTTTTTAGATATAAACATATACATATATACGCGTTTTTGACCGTTTTTTCGGTTTTTTACGTTTTTCTGAAAAACTATGCATTTTCGGGAAAACATGACCTGATTTGATATTGTAGATTTTACGATTCTCCACAATTTTTGTCCTTTTCATTTTTTCAAAATTCTGCTTAGTTGCGCCGCTAGGGCGCGCTGAAGTATTTTTGAGCTGTTTTACGATTTTAAGCCAAAACTATGCATTGTAGAGAAACATATCAAGAGATCAAAGTTGTAGATATAAGAATTTATGACACATTTTGTTGTTTTGTTTTTTTTTAGGCCAACGGTTTTGCCACTAGAGGGCGAAAACCGTTTTATTTTTTTTTTTGTAATACTCTTGTGCGAATGAAAAAAACACTAGCGCATTATTTTTGATTTATAGACAAAAATATGCATTTTTTGTAAAAAAAGAAAGTGTAAGACAGTTTGTAGGAAGTTTTTTGCTCTCCAACTTTTTATGTGATTGAACTTTCCTAAAAAATGCATAGTTTTGCCTATAAATTAAAAATAATGCTCTAGAGTGTTTTTTTCATTTGCACAAGAGTATTACAAAAAAAAAGAAAACTTGTTTCGCCTTCTAGTGGTAAAACCGTGCAACTTTAAAAAAAACCAAAGCAACAAAATGTGTCGAAAATTTTTATATGTACAGTTTTGATCTCTTGATATTTTTCTCTACAATGCATAGTTTTGGCTTAAAATCGAAAAACAGCTCAAAAATATTTCAGCGCGCTCTAGCGGGGCAACTAAGCAGAATTTCGAAAAAGTGGGAAGAACAAAAATTGTGGAGAATCGCAAAATCTATTACATCAAATCAGGTCATGTTTTCCCAAAAATGCATAGTTTTTCAGAAAAACGCACAAAAACCGAAAAACGGCCAAAAACGCGTATATATATATATATGTCTATATCTAAAAAACAACCCTTTTTCTATGATGCGCTAGGTGAAAAATATGTTGACACAATCCTAACACAACTTTTTGTATAGATCGCTTAGCTGTAGGAAAAATTTCCCAAAGTCAGTGGTTTTTTGTCTGATTTGAAAGAACTAGTACTAGATTCCATTAAGAATCTAACACCCTATCCGATTCCAGTATTGCGGTTACTTTAACAGTAAAATAAAATGAATTAAATTGTCCTTGTCATCAAAAGGGAATTAAAAGGTGTACAATAAGAGAACAACATATGAAATTTAATCCTGTCGTGCATGAATTTATATACATATATATATATATATATATATATATATATATATATATATATATATATATATATATATATATATATATATATATATATATATATACATATATATATATATATATATATATATATATATATATATATATATATATATTTAAATATAATTCATATTCAAGTTAAATTTATGATATGGAATAAATAATTGTTATACACTGTTTCTCTAAAAACAATATTTTCCATAAAAAAAAAATAGTTTCATACACTTTAGTGGATGTCATGCATTTGTATTAAGGGGCATTGTATTTGAATTATTTGTATTTGTATTAATTTAATCCAAAATCTTCAAAATTTTCGATAACTTTTTTTTGTATATTATTATAGTATGAAGGCTTAAGAATATATTCTGAAAGTCTCAAGTCGATATCTTTAAAATTTACAGAGACATAAAGCTTTCAGTCGCAGGGTAGAGGGCGGCTAATGCTGGTACGTGCGCCCCTCAATGGCGCTTGTCGAGTACAGAACAATGATCGACTTAACTAAATCAGCGACAACCTTGAGGAATCATTGTTTCATGTATTTTTTTTACTGTATTGTAATAATGTACACGCACAAAATTTCTAGCGCTGAGAAAAATGAAACAAGCACAAAAATTCATCATCCTGAAAAAAGTCCATCGTCCTTTGAATCCAAAACGTTGTCCGTCATATCACATTAGGCCGTTGTTAACAGAACGACGATTTTTCAAAAATAATCAAAATTGTTTAAGCAAATTACGATAATAACTGAGTTTTTTACCGAATTTTCGTACTTCAGTTCCATGTGCCGTTTTTTTTTATGAACAATTTTCGGAAACGGCGATAGTCAATCTGTTTCGTATAGCTTACTATTGTTGATTTCAGATGATCAGCTTCAGCAGGAGAAGGGGAACTGCAAACCGGGTCGAGAAATAGACGCTCCACTTCCGGCGGGCATATCTCTTCCGGTTTTAAAGATTCTTAGATTATGTTCACTTCACCATGTTTACAATACATTTATCTTCAATTTAACAAAAACATGTTTATCTATCATTAATAGTTCCCAAGAAAACTCATCCCAAAAATCGACAATTTTTTCATGTCTCTGGGTGGATGTAAATGTGAATTTTTTTACTAATATTCTATTTCCTTTTGATTCCCTTACAAAAATGTCAAAAGAAAATTTGTAAATATTAGAAATTATAATGGTGTATGGAAATGTCCAAAGCAGTCTATACAAATGTAATCTTTGCACTTTTTGCAAATATATTTGGTTATTCGTTTACAGGTGTTGGATTTATCTTTATGCTTGTTAGCATAGGCCAATAGGCTATTCCATCAAAAGGTATTTTAGCAGCCGCCCGTTTCACATATTTCTTCTTAGAAGAGGAGGGTGGAGTTGTAGATCTTGATTCATATGACATTGCCACAAGCAAGTCTTCAAATTCATCTTCTGAGGAATTTCCATCATCACAATATTTGTCACTACTTGTTGAAGGTCCATTAGAATTTCCCGCAGAATTTTTATCACGGACCCCCACTTCCGATTCATCTAAATCCTCAAATACAACGTTCTATAAACAAAAAATAATACGCGTACATTAGATGTTACATTATTTGCATGCAACTCGTGTTGTAAATGGCAAATGCATGTCATCCACTAGATTGGATGTTTACAAACTGCGCTAAATATAGAAAATGTGTGTTACTAATTATAAAATATAATGTAAGGCTCAAGTACATGATATGCTAAGTAGTATAAAATACAATTTTTACCTTTATTTTCCGAAGTCCATAAAATGATCTGGTATTTGTAACTTCGAGAATATCATCTATTTTATAAAAAACTTATTCTGCATTTAATTTTGTCTCATTCGTGCTGACTCCCCCCGTGTATATATTTATGCATATTCTTGCATCTTTCCTAAAATAAAACAGACAAGAAATACGAAGTTAATTCCATATTCTTGGAACATACTGCTCGCCTTTTGTACTTTGTATTTGTCTTTGTATTGTTCTCCTTTTGTACAATGTGTTTTGATAAAGATGCAAAGTAGGATGTTATATTCATCTATGTCGTTCTATTTCATGAAGAAATTACTCTCTAGATTTTAATTTAGAAGAGTAAATGAATGGTGAAGATTTTACATACATATCGTGTGAATTCCACATTTTTGGAATGCACTGTATTGTTCTCCTGCTATACAAAGTTCTTTAGTAAAGTACCAATGCATTATTGCATTTTCATATATAATTGCATCGTAATATTGAAGCTCAATAATGAAGCAATTAAGCTCTAGCAATGTAGTCTTAACAAAGTTTGCATCTAATGTATATCGTGAAACTTTTTCATTACATAACCTAAACTCTCATCTAGCTATTCAAGTTAACAATATTGTTAACTTGAATAGTTAATTTGAATAGAATTGTATCATTACAATAATTTTTAGAAGTATATACTTCTAAAAATTATTGTAATGATACAACAATTCTCAAAAATAGCTCCCATATTCAGCACGCCCCTGTTAATTTATACAAAATTTTTAAGTCATATAGGGTATCTTGGAATTATAGGATTTGAATTTGTGTTATGTTAAAGATAGGGCGTCAATATGTAACGACTGTCGACGTTACATATTGTCGTTACAATATGTCGATTACATATTGTTACATAACGACGATTTACAAACTATACATCAATATGCCACGATTAACAGTCCAACAATAGTTTGTGTACAACTGTTTTATGAAAGTGAGATATCATTTACTGTTGCATTACGAAAAATTCGCACAAAGTTAGGACAAAATAAAGCACCTACGGACTTAACAGTTGGTAACATAATCAAGAAATTTTGAGAGACGGGTTCTATTATTGATAAGGCAACACCAATATATCCTCGTCGTGGTCGGTTAGATGAAAATATTGCTGTAGTGAGAGAAAATGTAAGGGAGTACTCGTATTCAAACATATCAATTTCACATCGTGCAGAACAATTGAATCTGTCAAGAGCCACCACGCACATCGGATTTTACAGAAAGATCTGCATCTGTCAACACACGAAACTCAGTTGACAACAATTAAAAGTTACAGACCATTTAGAACTTCGTACATTTGTTAATTGGGTGTTAGAAAAGAAAGATGGTGACGCTGATTTTTGCAACAAAATATTGTTCAGCGATGAAGCACATTTTTATCTTGATGGATACGTCAGTAAAAAAAATTGTCGAATTTGGCGTGCTGAAAATCCACATGCTGTTCACAAAAAAGAAATGCATCCACATAGATGCACAGTATGATTATTGCAGAATATTGACGCCCTATCTTTGACAGTACACAAATGGCACGCAATTCAAATCGTATAGTTTCAACTGAGACACCCTACATAAACAATACTAAAAACTTCTTAAACACGTCGTCATTATTTGCAGTTAAAGATGTTCCTGATTACTCACGATTTCCTGATTTGACTCAGTTATTTATCGAGTTGATCTTAACCCAGTCCATGCCACTGTTCGACATTGGAATAGATATTAGAGGAAATCAAGAGTACAAATTTCAGGTAAGTCTAAGAGTAAATCTGATGTTGTGTATTTATCTGCCATCATTTAGAAACACCTAATTAATCAGCTTTATGATTGACAAATGAAAGGTAAAATGACCAAGGCTACTAGATGGCGCTAGTTTCAAAATGCCCAATTAAAATTTAAATATACTGCTAGCCAGACTACTATAAATATAATGATACTTAATATATTTTCCCCTTGGTGGTGATCAAATAATAATAATAAATCTATAAGTATTTCATTCATGAACATTTTTAAACAGAAGATGGCCGCATACAGTTTTTATCACTGATAGCACTGCTCCATTAACAAATTGTAGTTATATTAGACTGTATAACTAGATCTTTTTAAACAATGGCCTCGTTATCAATATGTTTTATATTTCATATCGCTAAAATTATTCCATTTTTTTCGGCTAGTTTCTGGGGGTCGCAACAAAAATTAGGTAGAAATCCGCTAGGTGTCGACAATAGCTAATCACAAATTTGGGGATTCACGTATACAACCATCTACACATATGGACAATACTTGACATGTCGAGACTGATGGCGTATTTTTTTTAAACAAGTTAATAATAACTAGCGGTTTCGCATTGTAGTAATAACACTGAGGAGCAGTCAATTTATTGCCAGGAACTTCGATTTCGAGTACATTATTATCCCTGATGCTGAAGATAGAATTACTTTTTCTTCATCGGCTTAAACATATATGATAAATAAACACCGAATTTGACTACGGATATTTCAGAGTCGGGCTTATACGTGTTCTGAAATATCTATTAGAAATACAAACACCGTAAAGAAATATAACAATTTTATAATAAATTATGCAATAAAACATTTCATATCAGTAGGTTGCCCATACTCTAGCTCATCTTTTTGTAATGTTTGTGTCAATTAGTAGGACATCAATCAACAATTTTATATTAAATAAAATTTATTCATTGACCGCCTACTCTATTTGTTTCACTATATTGAAAGTATTGTCGGAGGTGCATTGCGCTATGTGCTAATAGTAAATGTACGCAAGGGCGAGACACAAGAAATATCTGCAGAGATGACCGATGACGCAGTGTCGTCCGATCAGTTACTATGATATTTAAGAGTGGTGTGTGTTTGTACACAACTCGGGTCTGTCGTAGTATTTTGATTTGCGTACGGTATTACGTACAAACAGTTACAGCCCATGACAATTATATCTCCACCGAAACCATCCCTTACCACAATACAGCGTTGGATAACGGAATTTCCCTAGTTGTTAAATCACGGTCGTGAATTATAGTGTTCCTATTGTGATACATAGATAGAGTATACCCGCAAATCGGATGTTGTTAGACATTGGTGTTCCAAGAAACATAAAACCGCAGTTACTGGACAGAGCAGTGCTTGTGAAAGACGACGTTTTATAGCGAATTGGTTAAATTCAGGGTTGAGTGTAATATCCCGTAGACCCAACTAGATAATTGACAAAGACGAATGCTGACGCCGTTGCAAAATTAGTAGATGAGACTGCGGCTATTAGTCTTTCTGGTTTTACATTCAAACTTTGAATATCACCACTGTGCACATTTAATTCACCCTCCAAATCTTTATGCCTCTGTAATAAGGATTGCGTACTGGGTTCATCAGTTTCAAAATAGCTTGAGGCAAGAATAGAGGTTTTCTAATTCAACCAGGAATCTGCTTCGTTTGCGTCAGCGTAAAATTGATATGCTCTCGCAGCATCTTCCAGTTGATTTGCCCTTTCTGCTGCTAATTTTTCTAATATTTCCCATTCTCTCTTATTTCTATCGATGTGTTGCTGAATTTCAGTAGATCTGGGATGTTTCTCTAAAATTAGTTGCTTACTAGTTGATCGAATTTATTTTTTTTTGCATTGATTTCTGATAGCTTTTAACGAAAAGAAAGCACTTTTATGCTCGGGGGTAATAAACTTAGAAACAAGGAAGAGATTTTTGAAAACGTATGTATGGAGCACGGCACTATACGGCTGCGAAACCTGGACGGTAGGGGAAGCAAGTAGGAAGAAATTAGAAGCTTTTGAGATGTGGTGTTACCGAAGAATGATGAAAATACCATGGACTGATAGGGTTAGAAACGAAGAAGTATTGGAGAAAGTCGGCGAGAAAAGAAGTATGTGGAAAAACTTAAAGAAGAGAAGAGATAGAATGGTAGGCCACTTGCTGAGACATGGGGGAATAGTCCGCGATATTTTGGAGGCAGAAATAGGAGTGAAGAAAGGCAGAGGTAGGCCGAGATTAGACTACTGCTCGCAAATAGTAAGGGATGTAGGTTGTAGCACAATTAGCGAAATGCGTAGGTTAGCACAAGATAGGAGAAGCTGGAGGTTAGCGTCCAACCAGTCTTAGGACTGATGACCTAATGATGATGATGATGATGCATTGATTTCGTCCATTACGACCTTATGTTCTTGTTGCAATGATAAAACACCTCGTAAATCTTTGGCGGTGATTCCAGCCCGACATATTCTTTGTTTTTCTACTAACTATGCTTTCTCATCTTCCTGGTCTTGCAAAAACTGATAAAAATTCCTTGCTTCTTCTAATACAATCTTTGTTTTGGTGCTTGCTACGAATAGTACGAATAGTAAATATTAGATTAGTAAATATTTTAGATGTTTATTTTTAATTAAACCTAATGTACTTACTTTTGGTTGAGCATAAGCATCGGATAATTCATTATAAGTTTCTTCTTCAAAATTTCCGCCTCTTTAGGATTCTGCGATGCAAGTTGTTCACCTACCCTATTTAATCCTCTTTCTGTTTCTCCTAAAGCAGAGACTTCTAGTTTTTGTAAAGCATGTTTATGTAATAGCTCTTCTAATGCCATTAGATGAATACCAGTATCATCCGAGGACGTGTCCGCTTTCAAATGCTCGATACTGTTAAGGGTTGTATCAATTTCTCGTAAAACAGCAATAACATTGCCTATTCTACTTAAATTCGCCTTGTGCCTTTTCTAGGAGGTTTTTCAACTTTATTCTTCCCATTGCTTCATGATTTCAGCCTCTCTCGTCTTTACTCTTTGAGAATTTCTATAGTTTTCATTTACAAGTTTGTTGGCCATTTGCGTCATATCATGGATACGTTCTTCTCTAGCTAAAATGTCAGCACTAATTGCTTCATGTTTCTTGACTGTTACATCCACTTGCGCGAGATTAGATCCATATCGAGGATCTGAGAGAACTTGTATCATTTCTTTTAAGTAACCTTCCCTTAGTATACTTTTACGTTCGAACTTGTACATTAATTATTCTAACCTTTGTTGCCTAAGTAATTCACTCCTTAATACAACGTCTCTTTTATGTTCCGCTTTTTCTAACATTTCCCATGAACGTTCAATTGCTTGCACCAGCTTGCCGTCTGCTGGATTAAATTCAGGTTGCCTAAGTTCCTTAAGTTGAGTGTTAATATTGAAGAACAAGGCTTAAAAGAAGTATGGAGCGCTGAGCATAAGGAAAACATGGCTCTACTTTTTCTTACGGATGCTGCGTCATATATGAAAGCGACTCGTCGGATTTTGAACGGAACGTATAATTACGATATGTTACATGTAATGTGTCTAACGCATGATCTTCATCGCGTAACAGAGACAATACGTGGCCGTTATCCGAATGTCGATCGCCTGGTAGCCAATGTCAAACAAGTGTTTTCTAAATTCCCGTAAAGAGCGGCATTATTCACAGAAATTCTTCCCTACATACAGTTACCTCCAACGCCTGCATTAACCCGGTGGGGAACGTGGATCAAGACAGCTTCATATTATTACTGAAATTTTGAGAATATCACTAGGCTATTTCAGTAGTTGGATACAAATGATGCTATTGCTATTACGAATACGCAACAGACTTTAGCGAATCCAGCTATTCTACAAGATTTGGTATCTACTCGTGTATGGCAATCTTTAGCGCATACCAAAATCCATTGAAAAGTTGGAAAGAAAACCACAGACAGATGAATTTTCAATAGTGGATGTTATAAACGTTATTTGGGACCTTTAACAGTTTATTTTTATACTACTTTTTGTGTGCGCGCGCAATTTCTAAAAGCTGCACTTTGAGGAATGTGTCCTCATATGAAATGTTTTTTGATGTTAGCCAATCCATAAGTTAGCCTTTGCGCCACACTGAAGTGGGTAGGCTTTCTAACCGTCGGCTACGATACAGCGCGTTGTCCATGAGAATAACACAGCCAGGTTCTACTTTCGTTAAAATGGTTTCGAACCATTTTTCGAAAACCGCACTATTCATGTCTTCGTGGTAAGTGCCCGTTTTGTTGGACTCAAATGTTAACAGTCCCTCTTCTATGAAACCGGTTTCACTCCCGATATGGGTAATTATCAGTTAGCGCCCCTTTCCAGCAGTAGCCTTTAATCCCGTCGAGAAACCTTCCAAGAAAGCTTCCCGTCGATTGGTAATGTTCAAGTCTTGCCACATTTTAGAAAATGTATGTCCCTCATTCACCCACGTTTCATCCATATCATAAATATCTGTTCCTTCACTTAGAAGTTGCCGAATCTTCTGTAAATATTTTCTTCGCCGCATAACAATTTCATTACTGTCTAGAAGTGCTCTTTTGCGACTACGCCGGAAAAACCGAAAATTTAAGTCGCATATGGTACGCCTCAGTACTCTCCTTGAAATATGGGGAAGGCTCTCATAATTGGCGACTGCGACTTGAATTTTCTTAAAGGTTGGCAGCTTATTTCGACAAAAAAAAAGCTATGGATTAATCGACGAATGGCATATTTCGTGTTTTCATCCAAAACTATCTTCTTTCTGCCCCTCGCTTCCTTATTGTTAGTCGCCGCTGTAAGAGGCACTGACTTTTCCTTCTTCTCCTCCTGTAAACACCGATATACAGTCCTAACTGACACTTGAGGTAAACCATTACACAGTTCCACTCCATCAACTATCGATTGTCTCAGGTTACGTGCCACAATTCCTTCGTACACACGGCAAATCATTTCACGTTCCTGGGGCGTGAAATGTACACTTTTGCGTGTCAGTGTTGAAAACACAATTTCTTTATTACAGCTGGCGGACGGCTCCATTTTAAACGCCGAATACCGGAGAGAACACCAAATGTTACAATAATGCTTAAGCACGTGACATTTGACAGCCAGTGAGATCTGACATCGAAATATTTTCAAACATCGAAGCTACTCGGAGAAAGCGTAAGTGGCTTTCGGCTCCTTCTGCACTGATTCCGAGCTTTCAGTGTGGTTCACCCTTTCAATTCAGACGACATGTTGATCGGTACTCCATTTCTTGAAGCGGAAACTTTAGTTTGCTTTAAAAGCTTAATAACTGCATAGAACTTGTATGTACACTTCGTAGTGATAGTGTTCTGATATTATGTATGAGTCACTACCAGTTATTATTATTATTATACTATATAGGTTTGGGTCTCATCAGCCACTGATCGCATGGGTAGTCCCTTGGCGATCCCCTCTTATCCGGGTCATTATCCAAAAATGCTATCCCATAAAAGGAGCAATTTAGGCACGTCCCCCGCCTTAAGCCTCGCCTCCTCTAGGATAACAGGGGTCCCTAATATAAGATACCTCTTCTCCTCCAGTGCGGGGCAGGTGTAAAGAAGATGAATCGAGGTTTCCTCGTCTTCTTTACAGTATCTGCAGGCCGGGCTATCAGTCAGCCTCAGCTTGTGCTTATATGCATTCAGGCTACTATGGTGGCCCGTTATGATTCCCACCAGAGTTCTGGCTTTGTGCCTGTTCAATTTAATGAATTCTTGGGCCCATTTCTCAATCTCTGAGTATTCGATGAAGAGTTTGGTTATTCGACAACCCGTTACTCCTCTCCATCTTTTATTGTGCTGGTCTCTTGTCCAGCCATTGATGCGGTCTCTGATCAGATTCCGACTTATTCCCACTGCAGGTTCTGGTCCATAGAGGTTTTCCCTGGTCCCTAGTCTGGCAAGGTCATCTGCAATTAGATTTCCCTTAATGCCATTATGCCCAGGTATCCATAAGAGTTCCACCGGTCCCTTCCCTGCCAAGTGGTTCAATGCTTCATAGCAATTATAGACCAGCTTCGACTTGGTCGTTGCTGAATTCAGGGCTGCTAACGCCGCCCTGCTATCCGAGCAGATACATACCTCCTCCTGGGTATACATACCTCCTCCTGAATAGAACGATCGAAGCCTTACATAAAAAACGAATACCGCAGTATCTTATTAGAGTTATCGATAGCTATTTGTCGGATAGGTTGCTCATCTATGACACAGAAGAAGGACAAAGAGAATACGAGGTCACCGCGGGAGTCCCACAAGGGTCGGTCCTGGGACCGCTACTATGGAACGTTATGTATGATGGACTATTAAACCTGGTACTACCGGAAGACACGACGATAATAGGATTTGCTGATGACGCAGCGGTAGTGACAACTGCAAGAAGCACGAGTACTTTAGAAGTAATAACAAATGATGCGGTCTTAGGGGTGAAGGAATGGTTAAACGAAAACGGGTTGGAAATGGCAGTGCATAAGACAGAAGCTGTATTGATAACTGACAAAAGAGCTTTCACTACTCCAGTGCTTAATATAGGAAGAGAGAAGATCCAGTGGAGTAAAAGTGTAAAATACTTGGGAATACAAATAGACAACAGATTGACATATGCTGAACACATAGCAAAAACAGTAGAGAAGGCAGTAAAAACAGCCTCGGCCCTGGCAAGGTTAATGCCCAACATCGGTGGTCCAGGCGAGATGAAGAGAAGGCTATTAAACAGCGTAGTCCACTCTAAGATATTATACGGGGCGGAAATATGGACGGAAGCGATGGAAAATAAAAGAATCAGGCGTACCTTGGCGTCAGTCCAAAGACGCAGCGTATTAAGAGTGATATCAGCATATAGGACAGTCTCAGAGGAAGCGGCATTAGTGGTGGCAAGCACACCGCCAATCGACCTCCAAGTTCGAGGAAGACAGGAGGTGTACAACAAATATAGATTGGACGAAAGGGTGAAAGAAAGAGTGGAAGTTAAAAAGAGGGCAAGGGAAAGGCTCATGGAAAGGTGGCAGGAGAGGTGGGATTCAGGTACCACGGGTAGGGGGACGCATAGACTGATACCGAATGTGAAAAAATGGACAGACAGGAAACATGGACAAGTAAATTACGAGTTAACACAGGCTCTGGCAGGACACGGATGTTTCATGACATACCTTAAAAAATTTAAGAAGAGGGAGAGCTCCACGTGCTTGCTATGTGGAGATACAGAGGACAATGCACATCACGCAATTTTTGAATGCAAGGCCGGACAAGGAAAGAGACAACGACTTAAGGAAAGGGTAGGCGTTGAATTAACTGTGCAAAACATGGTGCCAGTCATGCTGGAAGAAGAAATGAAATGGGTAGCAGTGCGGGAATACGTACAAGAAATAATGAGGGAAAGGAGGAATGCGGAGACAGAAGGGCGTAGAATTCAGCTCCTGAACCCCTAATCTCGAAAGAGGATGGGGGATGTAGGGAAATGGCTAAGAAAGGACATCACTCCGAAGTAATGCGAAAGCGGTTCCGGGGTGATGATCAGGAGTTCAGGGGGGCCACTTGTGAGTAGCTTGCTGCTCCTATGTCCCCAAAAAAAAAAAAAAAAAAAAAAAACTTCCTCCTGGGTATACATACCTCCTCCTGGGTATACATACCTCCTCCTGGGTTAAAATGGTACTAGCTACCATTACCATTAAACCATAAACCACTACCAGTTAAAATGGTACAGAATTATAGCCCCTTCCCATGAGCTAGATCCTTAATATATTAACTACAACATCTATTTTTAATATAGTTTAATAACAATTTTCATATTGTTGATGAAAATATGAAACAAAACAAGCCCCAGAAGGTCTCTCTGAGGAACTCCTGATTTTAGCTAAGCCTTTAATAATATTTGTTATAAATACGATTAGTATATAAATTGTATTTTTTCTGTTAGACAATGATTGTGTGTAAATTGGAGATTGTATTTTATTTTCAGGTGACCCTGCCTGGGCGAAGCCCATTCAAAGTAGGGGTGAACGGGTGGTCACTAACCGACCAAATACAGAGGGACTGTCTGAACGAACAAAAATTCCAGGATGGCACCGGAACAATTGTAGATTTAGATGATTTTAATTTGCAATACAAGAACTGCCAAAAGAGGAGGCTGAACGACACTGCAAGGAATTTTATCGAAGATATTGATCCTTATATTCAGGATCGACATAATAGCATTTACAGCGATGTAAGTTCTGCGATGTACTGGTCATCATATGCTCAGATAAAGCCAATTAAATATCTATTACGCTGTTTGTGTTGTTACCGATTTTTCTACTCCTATTTTTGAAATGCACAGTGCTGAACGTGGTTTTCATCATGCAGTAATTAACTCATTAGTAGGCTGACTATTTGATTGGGAAATTCACTCGATAATGTTACTCGGTGTCAGAATAAATATAATTGAAGCGTCTATCCCGGCGAGCCACAACAGAGTCGAACTTAGGTCACTATTGTTACACAGTGATAGTTCTCACAGAAAATACATATTAATAATACAACAATCAATATTAAGGAATACTCAAATAAACAGAAAAAGGTGAACAAAGAATAGGTGCCGATAATGAAGGTTTATCACTAGGTACCTACTTTTCTGCAATGTATTTACATTGTTCAGTGGCGGATTCTGCATAAGAACACATGAGCACGTGAACCCCCAAAGAAAATTTTCAAACATTACGATAAATGTAAAATATACTTTACATTAATAAATAAAATCTATTACGATACCCTAATACAAATATCTAAACGTTATTTTATTAGCGTTATTATTTGAATTTGTGGAATGCAGCGCGCCGCATTTTTATTTTATTTGCGACTCGGTTTGTTATATTATGTCTCGTTGTCATGCTGACAACGACGGAGCACGTGCTACATAATTTACGTCGAGTTTGTGGGCATTTCGACTTGGCAGGTGGCGGGGGTTGTACAATATTTCCAATGAAATTGAGCACAAATTTACCGTGAACCAGAGGCTAGATTGTGCTGATAGCATTAAATAAATATCGATATAAATTTTATATCGTGGTCGATAAAAATCAATTTTTAAAAACAATTTATTTTTGAAATATACAATTGAACGTTTTGTTATAAAGGATTTGAAATTTCAATAATATTAAGTGAGTACCGGAGGTTTGAAATGAGTTATGCTAGTTTGCCGGATACTATGCCGGTCTGCCGGATACTATGCCGCTCTGCCGGATACTAACTTCTGGTCGCAAGCTTTCGCCTATATAAACTGTCATTTGCTGACTCTGCATGGGAATGGCTTTAGCCATGAGTATTCTTAGAAGTTAGGCGTGAGTTGCTGACCATAAGCAAGTCTTTGTTTTTGAGAATAAGATAAGTCACGAATAGTATCAAGTAACTATGAGAAACAACTGATAAGAAAAAGCAAAGATTGTGTTACTTGAGATATGATACAATGTAGATCGTACCTAACTGAAATTATTCTAAGTATTCTAAGTCTAAAATGTATACAATTAAATATTTTATATAACAACTCCCCCCTTATAGAAAAGTTGGTGGTATACAGCAACTTTTGGATAAGCAGAAAGTTCCAAAAATATGAATGTTGCTATTAAGTGCAACATAAATGCAATAAGCAATATAATAATATAAGGTAAAATTGTAGTAAAATCAAGTGAACAAAATAAAATAATAATAATCACATAAGTCCAGTTCACTTGAACACTAGTCACAGAATATAAAATGTTAAAGTTCCAAAATCACTATAAAGTCTCAATTTAGTTCAATATCTTCTGGGGAACTGTCTGTTGGTCTGATAGCGGGCCTTTTTCTTGAAATAAAGTTGGTGAGTCGTCCAACGGGTTTTGATTGTCCAGGAGGCGGTGGAGGTAAATTTGACGTTAAGGAAATAGCAAGTCTTCTTCTTCTTCTGCATTTGCATGTGAAGTATAGGATGACGAGTAGAATTATGGCAGTAATTATGAAATAAGTAAACCAAGAAATGTGTTTCGTGACAAAAGGTTCGTTGATTAAATCATCAAGGGTTTTGGAATATTCATCTAATTTGTGCTTTGCAACTTCAAGGTCTTCAACGTTGAGATTGTTTAATTTTAAAGGCTTTAATTTTGCAGATCGTTAGGAATGTTGTCACAACAATTGTAAGGGATTAGAATAGGGTGAGAATCATCATGAGTTACAGTAGTGTCTCTAGAGTTTGCTTGGACTTTGGTAACACCAACAAAAGCACTACAATAAGGTTGTAACTTGAGAATAGAATTTTTGAAAATGACTTCAGTTTTAGAATTTCGGTTTTGACATGAGATGGTTATTTGAAGGGGTTCAGAATTGATTATAAGCCAAGTGTTGTCTTCTAGATTGTGAACTTTGTATCCTTCTGCAAATATTAAAGATGTCTGGCAATTTTCCGGAAGGGTCCTGGTGTTCTTCAGAATTTTGGCTTCGCATATGGCGTTGTCATCAATGGGGTAGGCGAACAAATTTGAACACAGTTTTTGTCCAAAGACGAGTGGTTTGCATCCGTCGAGATTTGACATAGGAATGTACATTATAGAATCGTCGTCTCGCGCAACATATTTTTGATTGGTTGACAAAACATGATATAAACCAGTCCTATTATTGAGGATAGGCATTGGAAATAATTGGAATAAGGAAAATCTTTGTTGATCAATAAGAGGAATTTTTAGAACAAATATTAAATCTGAATCGGTTTGAAATGCTGATAGTTCTATGATATCTAGATATCTACCAACATCAGATAATTTTATTGGAAGTGGTAAATTATTTTGATGCAAGTTTTGAGATATCTCCTGTAATGCGGATATCAGATCTCTAGGATTTATAATAGAAGTATAAATGATTTTTAGACGCGCGAATGTAATTGAATTTAATATGTCATTTAATTGATCCTCAATGTACAAGTAGCTTTCCATTAATATTTCGCATTTTTCTAGGAATCTTAATTTTACTTCGAAAATTTTGAGTTTCTCTTTAGTTCTGTAAATTGTGTCAGATATTAATTTAATGTCTCTGTTAAATGTTTCTTCGTCTAGTTGTAATTTTTGAATAGTTGTGTTGAAATTCTTTATTACCGATGTTGTTACGAATATTTGATTTTTTAATAAATTTTCAATTTGATGTTCGTCTGTAATTAATTTTTTAATAGTGTTTGTGTAATATTCGCCATCTTCTGCGTCTAGATTTCCTGTGATTGCTTTAAATACAGAACCAATAGCATTTAAAATACCACGTTTATAGCGTTTTGTATCATTATTAATTTCATTTAATTTTTCTTTAATATTACCAGAAATTTGTGTTAATAAACTGATGTGGATCTTTACTTCGCCTCGAAATAAATTCATGTTTTCAAAAATAGGGCTGACGGCACGTATTAAATTTTCAAGAATATGTTCATTATGTTGATAAGCTAATCTTAGAGCTGAAATGTTCTTGTGAACAAGGAGAGTCCAATGCTTGTTTGTCACATAAATATCGCTTTCATGGTGATAATAGACTCCGATTGTATTTTCTATGGGTGTTATTGAGTATTGGGATGCTGCTGTCCCTATCAGCAGGAGAAACCTGTAATTAAATTTAATTTTCAAAATAGGGTTTCATTCGGTCAAAATTTACTTTAGTTGTTTGATTCGTTTGAGAGTTTAATAGGATTGCAGAATTTTTAAGTATTTCTTGAATTTCGAAGGGACCGTTAAATTTATTGCTAAGTTTATTTTTGATCTGTGACTCTTTCACGTAGACCTTGTCTCCGACTTTAAATTCGTATTGATTTTCGGGGACATTTTTGTCAAACCTGGTTTTTGATTTTTACTTAGACAGTATAGTTTTTTCACGGGCAATTTTGTAATAGTGAGAAATTCTGTTATTGAGGTCTCTGATATATTTTGAAATTAACTGGTTTTCATTATATAATTTCTCTGGAGGTCGGCTGGAAGTATGACCGAAAATTAATTCGTATGGGGAGAATCCATGGGTTTTGTTGACGGAATTGTTGTAGCATATTACAGCATATGGGAGTACTGTTAGAGGGTGTTCGTGAGGGTTTTCTGTTTTATTTATTCTAATCATCTCTAATAAGGTTGCGTGGAAACGTTCAACCGATCCGTTGGATTGCGGATGATTATCGCAGTTAATGAGGCAATTTCCGTGTTTTAACTGGGTCACCTGGGAACAGCTGATTTTTCCGTGCTTCAAGAGGTTCGGACCAGTTAGGCGATTCCGTGTTCTGGAGCGATTTCCTTCTTGGGGTTTTCTTGCGTTCTTCGTAAAAATTGTTTTCTTTCTTGAGGTTCTTTGTAGTCACTTGGGAATTGGAATTCCACGACGATAGTGAGGAAAGTCCGTGTTCTAACGACGTGTGAAAATCCTACCGACTGCGCCAGATTTTTATATCGTGGTCGATAAAAATCAATTTTTAAAAACAATTTATTTTTGAAATATACAATTGAACGTTTTGTTATAAAAGATTTGAAATTTCAATAATATTAAGTGAGTACCGGAGGTTTGAAATGAGTTATGCTAGTTTGCCGGATACTATGCCGGTCTGCCGGATACTATGCCGCTCTGCCGGATACTAACTTCTGGTCGCACGCTTTCGCCTATATAAACTGTCATTTGCTGACTCTGCATGGGAATGGCTTTAGCCATGAGTATTCTTAGAAGTTAGGCGTGAGTTGCTGACCATAAGCAAGTCTTTGTTTTTGAGAATAAGATAAGTCACGAATAGTATCAAGTAACTATGAGAAACAACTGATAAGAAAAAGCAAAGATTGTGTTACTTGAGATATGATACAATGTAGATCGTACCTCACTGAAATTATTCTAAGTATTCTAAGTCTAAAATGTATACAATTAAATATTTTATATAACATAAATATACATATATGGACCATAACTAAAATTTAATTAAACATTATGGATATAGTTTTACCGTGCAATATTTGAAAGACAATTTTAATTCTTTGAGTTATGAGCAAAAAATTTAAATTAAAAAATGCGGGCAGATCAAAACCGGAACTTAATATGACGCAGACTACAAAGTCCAGATCTGGAGATTTAAGCAGAAAGTTTAAAAAGGAAATGTGTGAAAGAAATGTTTGGATTTGTGAATGCAGTATAACTAACAATTTATTTTGCTTCCCTTGCTTGTTATTCAGTCGCGGCGAAAAATGGAGTAACAGACCTGAGTCATTTGACACAAAAAATAAAAATAAAATATGGGAACACCTAAGCTCATATTAATGCTTAATTAGATTTGAAACTGTTGGGAAAAGTAGACATTTGACAGCAACTGGACAGTGTATACAGACGCAATATTCAACAACAAAATGAACAGTTGAACAGGTAGCAAAAAATCGGTATGTTCTTTCAAAAATTATCGATTGCATAAAGTTTTGCGGAGCTTTTGAACTAGCACTTTTAGAACGAGGTTATAATGAAAAAGAAGATTCCTCAAATCCCGGAATTTTCAGAGGTATAATAAGTTTCAGTGCTGAATTATATACAGCATTGAAAGGTCATTTTGAAAAATCTGTTGTTTTTAAAGATACTTCTAAAACTATTCAGAATGACTTCTTAGATTGCATATTAGTGGTTGCTCAAGAACATATCACGAAAGAAATGTTGAAATCTGAATATGTGGCTGTTATTTCTGATGAAGCTACGGATGTAGCAAATCACTATCAGATGACTATAGTATTTAGATACATTCTACTAGACGGCACTATAATTGAAAGGTTTTGGCGTTTTATTAATCCTCCTGATGATGATGCGGTTAGTTTATAAGAATGCTTAAAAACTATTTTAAAACAAGTGATAGCTAAAACGTATTTCACAAAGTTACGATGTAATGAGTTGACGTCATTCAAGTGTTCAAACTCTTATTCAAAGTGATTACAAATCTGCCTTTTATATTCATTGTTACGCCCATTAACTAAACCTGGTTTTATCTCAAGCAACAAGCCAGAATCAAGGAGTGCGTGTGTTTTTTTCAAATTTAAGTGACATTACAAACTTTTTTTCTCATTCTCCGCAACGAGTGACAATTTTAGATGAAGTTGTTAGTCAAAGAGTTCCCCGGTCTTCTGCCACCAGATGGAATTTTAAAAGTCGAACAATAAGTGCGGTGTATGAATATCGCGAATTGTTGATAGAATGTATGGAAAAGGGTTTTCCATTGCAGCATTTAGTAGCCACAGTAGAAGCATATCCATTTTTAGATAAAGTTCGCCTGCAGACAGAGTTATAACTAATTTATAGAAGACCTGATTTTAAGAATATGAGTGATGTTATTCATCTGTTGAAATTCATAAATTTCATGTTGAAAATTATGAGATAATAATCTTCAAGATATATTTTTTGACACCTTTGCTCTCTTACAAATAATTATTACTATACCAATGACCACAGCTGAAGTAGAAAGAAGTTTTTCAACACTAAGGCTAATAAAAACATTTTTACGGAGTTCTATGAATTAAGTAAGAGTGACGGTCTTAGCAATGTTGTCTATTGAGAAAAAATTTATACAAGGTTTGCCAGACTTCAACCAAGCTGTTATAACTAAGTTTGCTGAAAGCAAGAATAGAAGAATTGACTTTACATTTAAGCAATGTAATACAGTTTAGACATTAGGTGAACAGTGACTGTACCAACAAAAAATAACCGATTCCTATTGCATGTGAGTATTTTTATTATGATAGTACGATAAAAATTTGCATGTTCTTGATTTTGTGAACCCCCGATGCTTTCGACCACCAGCCGCCACTGACATCGTTATTGATTGATTAACATTGACATTGTTAATGATTTTCTACAATGGAAATATATTTCTGAGGAACTCTTTCTTTTACTGAATCTATTGCTTGTTGATTACTGAATAATTTTCTTTAATTTCTTGTTTTGTGACGACATTTTCTTAATACGTTTTGTGTTAATTGATAGAAACATGTTCCTCTGAAAGTCGCAGCATTGTTCGTATTCTAAATTATTCGCCTTATGGGTAAGCATTTTGTAAAGTCCATATGCTTATCATTCTAGCATACTTCATTTAAAAGGTGATCCAACTAAAACGCACGGTGTTAATTGTAAATAAAACAAAAAGTTTTCAGAGAATTATCTTAATATTTTTTATTATGATAGAAGGATCTATGACAATTATGTGTGAAACAAAATATCGGCCAAATGCTCGCCACGGCTTCGGTGGCATACCTCTATCCGATGGTCCATATTTTCAATGACTCTGAGACATAATTGAGGTTCAATGTCGTTAATGTGCCGAATTATTTCATCCCTTAGCTCTTGAATTGTTCTTGGCTTATTGACGTACACTTTTTCTTTTAAATATCCCCAAAGAAAGAAGTCCAACGGTGTCAAATCACATGATCGTGGCGACCAATTAACATCGCCACGACGTGAGATAACACGGCCATTGAATTTCTCGCGCAAAAGTGCCATTGTTTCGTTGGCTGTGTGGCAAGTGGCACCATCCTGTTGGAACCACATATCGTCCAGGTCCATATCCTCAATTTCTGGCCACAAGAAGTTCGTTATCATCTCGCGATAGCGAACACCATTCACGGTAACTGCTTGATCGACCTCATTTTTGAAGAAGTACGGCCCGATGACGCCGCCAGCCCATAAACCGCACCAAACAGTCACTCTTTGTGGATGCATCGGCTTTTCAACAATCACTTGTGGATTCTGATTTGACCAAATTCGGCAATTCTGCTTGTTAACGAATCCACTGAGGTGAAAGTGTGCCTCGTCGCTAAAAATGATTTTCTTTGTAAAGTCACCATTCACTTCTGTCTGTTCAACCAACCATTCGGCGTATTGACGACGCTTGAAATGGTCAGTAGGCTTCAGCTCTTGAGTCAATCGAACCTTATAAGCATGTAAATTCAAATCTTTATTCAAAATTCGCATCAGTGATGTTCGTGAGATGTTCAATTGTTGGGCACGACGACGAGTCGAGGTTGACGGCTCTTCTGCTACACAATCGCGAACAACAGCAATGTTTTCCGCAGAACGAACTGGGCGAGCATGCACAGGTGTTTTCACATTTCCTACAGACCCGGTTTGCTGAAATTTGCGCACAATTCTCCCGATTGTGGACACATTTGGTCGATTATGCTGACCAAAAAAGTCACGAAGTGCACGAAATGCATTTTGATTTGAACGCCCATTTTCGTAAAAGGCTTCAACAATCTTAACGCGCTGCTCAATTGTGTACCTCTCCATGGTTGAATTTGTCAAACACTGAAACAAAGAAATATCAAATTAAGTTGGACAAAAAACTTGACGTTAAGGTGTGACTCACAATTAACATCGTGCATTATGGTTGGACCACCCTTTACTATGCATATACTTGATTTCTAGTTCTAGCCAGTTTTGTTTCAAATTGTTCAATCTTATTTGAGGTGCGGTGAAGACAGAATTTTAATGTGAATAATGTTTGGAAAAATTTGGCGACGTCTGCAGGCTTTTAGATTAATTAGGAATGTAACAAATACTAGACAGCAGCAAATACTAGACTAACATTTGAAAGTTTATAAATTGAAAACTGTAGAAAAAGTATGACAGAGGGTCTATTCCACATAGCCCGCTTTATTGGTTAGTTACTCATGGCTCACTGGGCCGCACCCGTGACGGTAGGAGATCAATGAGCCGCAGCAATAATTTAGGTATGAATAGAATACATTTTTAACATAAGATGAGTTTTAATCATCTCCAGATGATGCCAACTTTGTTGCCGAAACGCTTAAAATGCAGTGTGTAGGGTTTTCTGGAAAACTACGTTTACGTTTCTGATAAACACATCTTACAGTTCTTTTAATGACAGTACTGACTTCACGTGTCTTGTGTTTATTTATTTATTTATTTTTTTAACATCATCTAATACCATAAACTGTTCTTGTAACGCTTAACCATACGTTTCCAATTTGTTTATTGCAGAAACTAAGATGGAATAGTTACTATTAGTATAACGGACATCATCTCGTATGCTTTGTAGTTGTAGCAAGCTCTGCAATATATGTATGGCATTGCTTTCGTTGGAATTAAAGCTAAAGATAACACGTTTTAGTTTCTCAAAATGGTTATTATAATAAGCTACAACTTTTAACCAAGTAACCCATCTTGTGACGACTGGTTCAGGAGATAAAACTATGCCTGGCAGAGTATCTATAAACGTGTCTCTCAAAGTAGGCGTTTTTACAAAAAAAAAAAAAAATGTTTCACATTCACTATTATCTCGTGAACTTAAAATAAACTGTCTCTTATTATTTCTGCTGTTTGGTTAAATTCATGAGCTACACATGTGAGGAGTATCTTATTTGAGAAAGTTTCAATTAACAAATCTCCTGCTTTACGCATGTATGCAGCTGCGTCCGTTAGCTTCACTAATACTTCGTGAGAATTATCATCTTCCTCTGGCCGTACACGGTTAAAACACAGTCATAAAATCTACAATTGTTTTGTGTTTGGTTCTTGGCCATTTCAGATTCTAAGAGGAAGGGATTGGGCTTTGGTGGAAGCGAATGGCTGCATTTGAGAGTGGAACAGATATTTCAACCACTTAAATTTAATACCAGTCCAGGCAGAGATCTGGAAATTTTTAATCCAGAAAGTTCGGTTTCTATAGTATCTTAGAAGCCAATAAATAGCTGCCACTAAGTCTGACAGGTTTTAACGCACCAGTTAAAAAATTTGCCATTGAACATCCGCATGAGTCAGTTGCTTCATCTATAATGAAGTACACAACATTTTCCTCCATGTGTTTGCGAATGTTTTGCAGTACGCCCATGTATATCTGTTCAACATATATGTTTCTTACTGTAGTTGGATTAGGAAGTTTTCTGTCCATATATTTTTCTATAAACTTAGTGTGAGGTTCTTCAGTTTATATAACGGAATATAACTTGGCAAAAGGTCTACCATGAGATCATGTAAAAATATAGTGTCATCGTTATCATGACCACTGGACGAAACATGGCTAGTCGCATATCTTTACTGTTAGATTACTTTTTTTATACGAATTAGTAATTCGTTCACACACTTTACAAAATAGATCACTTCCTCTAATTCACACGTCCGCAAACAACTCCGAGCCACTATCAATCCAGGTTTGCAGTAATTATGGTCTGGATTTTTTGTCTGTTGATATATTTATTTTTCACGTTACAACACAAATAAAAGCACAGAAATTCAAACACACGAAATTATCCGCAAGGCCGCATAAACGATAAAAACAGCCATGAGATGAAAACAAACCCGTAACAGGCATCTGTGTAATATGCGGTGGCAGTTTCTGTGCTATAGAAACGGACGACGCCAGCGTATCGATTGTTAGTCCATCTCTGTTGCCGCTGACCGGAATAGACGCCTTAGATATAATATCACAATGGTCGCAATAAATGTACTTTTTAGCTTACTTTTACAAAATATTTCAAAGCCACTAATTTAGTCCACTCTGTACACGTTCTAGTGCGTATTTTAAAAGCTAATTTGTGGTTTTGTTTAGACTTGTTTGTACACAAAGGAAAAGATATCGATTTTCCAAACAAATAGCTAACCTTATTCAAAGTATGGTGAATTTTCCACAGTAACCTATAAAAAATTTTTTCAGGACAACTTAGAACGTCTGATTTTCTTTCTGGAAAAAATAAAGGTAAAAGACAAATAAAATATTAATGCAATATTTCTGACATAATTTGTTTAAGAGTTTGACGCCACGTGATGCTGAAATTCAAGACCAGCATATGAACAGGGCCTATGTATCGTCCTCCATTAGAATGTTGAATGCGAAATATGGTATCGTTGACTGGAAAACCCTCTTCGAAAGTTTAACATTTAATAGTACGTTTTCTGAGGACGACTCTGTAGATGTTTATTTCTCCTCTTACTTGGATGCCGTGTTCCAAATGTTAAATAGCTCATATAGCCAGAGGTAAATAGATTGAAGTGTTTTGGGGGTGATATAAAATGTTGAGCAACCCTAAGTGTCATAAGTTTTTTCGTGTTAAAACGTTTATATTACTATGTCCAAAGTTTTATGTCATAATTAAATTTTTTTATTAAAAGTGAGGTTAAAGTTCACGATTATACGGGGTGAATGTAAAATACAGTCTTTTCCACACAACTCTTTTAAAGATCGTAAAAATCATTTGTAGGTTATGCAAAAAATTGAGGTGTAGATTGTGCTTGAAATTCGAGCTAAAGTATATACAAATCGTGAACAAACTTAACGCATCAGCAAAATTTTTCATTATTTCTTATCATTTAAAGTTTTAAATCCTTAAACATTTTATGTAGGTGGCTAGGATATTCTCTGTCACTACTGATAAACAATTGCAACTGTTTGACAGATATAAAGTAACATTTTGTAATTGTTAGTTACAGCTGTTTAAAGTGATTTGTAAAAGACAATGAATTCAGTTACGCTAGTGATTTTTTTAATTTAATGTCATCAAGTGAACAAAGCACTTTGTCTGGTACACTTGGAATAGAAGAAATGAATCGTCTACGCAACTTAACCCTAGAATACGGGACTGTCTTGCGAAACGTAATTACGGGACTACCGTAAATTTTACTACTCAATAAAAAATGGTTTTATTTATTTCAAACTTTTATTTTTAATAAGTACAAGAAAAACATAATGTTTTTTATTATCAGAACCGAGTTTTCAGATTACAAAACAACTTTTTTTATTAATTATCACAACATACTCTGCAAATATCTCCTCGATGTTCTCCGCAAATCGGCTTTTTGCACTCCTTACAATAATTGGTTGTCATACGCCTTTTTTTGCTTGGACAGTAGAAGCAAGTCTTCCTTTTCTCTTCTTGGGATGTGTTGACAACGTCTTCATTTGATAAACCCAATATGTCAGCTATATCTTGACGGATATTTCGACGTAGAGTTAGGCTGTTATATCTATGCAGCTCTTCTTTTGTCGTTGGGGAAACATTCTGGTTGCCGCTGTATTTTTGGGTCTGTATGGCAATTTCTGCATTTGTATGTTGCAAAATTCTATCAAATATATTGTCAGAAAAAAAATGCAAAAAATAAACATCCAGGTTTAGGACAGTCTTTCACATTTCCTCTAGGACCCGATATAAAATGAATAATATTCCTAGCAGATGTTGTTTTGGATTTTTTAGGCAATTCCGTCGACCATTTGTGACCATTCTTGCCCTTTAGGCTTTTTGTTTTGAAACTTATTACATATTTTAAGCGTGTACGTACTTGTGATAAAAGAATATCATCTTCATCTAAACTAGGTTCTATTTCTTCTTTAGATTGAACTGGGCTATATTCTTGTTGGATGAGAGGATCAGCCGAATTACTATCGATATCATTCTCACTATCAGACCCACATGATTGAGATTCTAAATTGTCCTCTTCCCAATCACTGTCACTGTCTTCAAATGGCTCTGGATCTCTTTCATCCCCACGCATGATATGTGCCGCTGCCTCCTCGTGTCGTTAGAAAAAAAATTTTTGATTTGACATCTTGAAAAACTATTACTATGAATATATATCTAAACAAGAAGAATATAAAATGATCTTACCTCAAATGTCTTTTACTAAACACTGAAAAACGATACAAAAATAAAAATCAGTTGAATTTAAAAAACTACTTACACGGGATTGTCGTAAAATTTACGAATCTATCGCCAAAAAAATCGCCGGAAATCAGAACGACCGCATAACACACTGTCTATCTTAATACTAGACTGGAAGGTACTCAGATGGGCGATTGGATGGAATAACCGAAAATGGGGGAAAAACACGAAGTTCTACGAGCGTCGTAAAATTTCCAATGACCCGTGTTCTAGGGTTAAGAGCAGATGCATGAAAGCGGTAATCCCAATACAAGGTCGTAGGAAGTCTACAGTTACAAGAGATGGGCGATATCTTATGCAAATCGCCTTAAGAAACACGCACCAGTTTAGAGATAAGCAAAGCTCTAGCAGCAGCTCAAAATGTAACAATTTCTGGACGCACAGTTAGAAAAAGGCTTAATGAAGGAGGATTGGACAGTAGAAGACCCGCTGTCTTCAGCTTACACCACTGCTCACCAGAGAACATAGAGTTACTAGACATTGTTTTGCAAGAGAACACGTGAATTGGACCATTGACGACTGGAAGCGAGTTTTGCTTTGAGACGAAACAACAGTAAGTCTTAATTCACTAGATGAACGTCACCGAGTCTAGCGAAGCTCAGGAGAAAGGTTTGCTGGCTACAATATCTTCCAAGGACTCCATTTTTTGATGAATCAATAATGTTCTGTGGAGATATTTGTTTCGATAGTCACAGGAATTTGGTTTCTATACGGGGGAAATCCATGAATGCACATTTCTACGCAGAAAACATCATGGAAGAACATATGATGGCATTTGCTCCGTTTGTCGGGTACAATTTCATTTTTATGCAGATATAAACCCTATAGAGCATCTGTGGGATACACTAAAATGATCAGTTAGGCGCCACATACCTGCCCTTATGACTCCTAGGGAACTCGAACAAGTCGTTCTTATCGAATGGGAGAGTATTCCTCAGGAAACCATTCACCACTTGATCAATAACATGCCCAGATGAATAGAAGAAATGATAAAAGCTAGAAGAGGATCTACACGCTACTGAATTCAAATTCTCACAATTTAATATCACCCCCAATTTTTTTTTCTAAAGTTTTTCATTAACACCGTTTTAATTGCATTTGACCCCAATAATACCATTACAATTTGTTAAACATTACTTGAAATAATTAATTGTAATATCTATCACGTACGGTATTTTTTAAATTTTCGAAAAAATAAAAGTAATACTATGAAGTTTCACTAATGCCTTAATTTTACACAGGCGTTTATAAATATCTTGGTTATTATAAATTCTAATGTATGTTCTACGTCCTTGCATGTATTTAATCACTGTTTCTTAGTTCTAATGTTGGCTAAGAATTAATTTTTAGTTTTTTTAGTGTGCATATACAGGGTGTTAATTAGGCATTTAGACGAACTTTAAGAGGGAATTCCGCATGTGATTTTACGACAAAAAATCAATATAAACATAACATGAACTTTAATATTAACACATAAGTTTTCGAGAGATATAGGGATTTTAAAATGTGGGTTTTTTTTTCGTTTCTTTTTTCTTTTAATTTTCTTAGATAATTTTAAGGATAATTAATTCAAATTCAGTATGTATATTACCTTTGACAGTATCAATGGAACAAAGTTATCAACTTTTGAAATGTCTACAGTATGCTTTGTCATTATGCTTTGTATCTGCATATATTGGGTGTTAATTGAGGACATAGACAAAGTTAAAGGCGATTTTGTGTCTGATATTACGACAACAATAGGACATAAAGGGGAAGCGTTTTCCGACCGTAGAAGAGACGAAACAAAAAACCGCAGAAACGCTGAGGGGGGTATCAAGCTTAAGGAGCTTCAGAACTGCTTCAATCAGTGGAAATGCTGTTTGGACCAGTGTATTGCATCAGTTTTTTACGAAAAATCACAATACACCAATGGTTTCCCCTCCGTATTCATGTGACTTCGCCCCGTGCAACTACTTTTTGTTCCCTAGGACTGAAAAAGATATGAAGGGGACTCGTTTATGGACCGTGGAAGAGGTGAAACAAAAACGGCGGATGTGCTTCCGGGTATCAAGCTTTAGGGATATCAGAACCGTTTTGAACAATGAAAACATCGTTTCAACCAGTGTTTCAGTTTTTGACGAAAAATCACATTACACCAATTGTTCATCCTCTGTATTCACTTGACTTCATACCGTGCATACCGTGCGACTTATTTTTGTTCCCTAGGATGAAAAGGGATAGGAAGAGGAAGGATTTTGAGACTATGGAAGAGGTGAAACAAAAAATGGTGAAATAACGGCTCAGAACTATTTAGAACAGTGAAAACATCGTTTGGATCAGTGTATTACATCAGTTTTTGACAAAAAATCACATTACACCGATTGTTCACCTTCCGTATTTTCCTAATTTTGCGCCACGTAACGTCTTTTTGTTCCCTAAGATGAAAAAGAACAGACAGGGGAAGCGTTCTGAGACTGTGGAAGAGGTGAAACAAAAAACGGTGGAAGCACTGAGGGGTATCAAGCTTAAGGAGCTTGAAAACTTTTTCGAGCGGTGTAAACATCGTTTGGGCCAGTGTATTGAATCAGTTTTTGAAGAAAAATTACATTACACCGACGATTCACCCTCCGTATTCACTGGACTTCGCGGCGTGCGACTTCTTTTTGTGCTTTAGAATGAACAAAGAGAAGAAGGGGAAGCGTTTTCCGACCATGAAAGGGGTGAAACAAAAAACGACGGAAGCGCTGAGAGGTATAAATCTTGAGGACTTTGGGAATTTCTTCGAACAGTGAAAACATCATTTGGACCACTGTATTGACCAATTAGACCGATTTATCACCCTCCGTATTCACATGACTTCACCCCGTGCAACTTCTTTATGTTCCCTAGGATGAAAAAGAACAGGAAGGGGAAGCGTTTTGAGATCATGGAAGAGGTGAAACCAAAACCGGCGGAAGCGCCGAGGGGTATCAAGCTTGAGGGGTTTCGGAACTGCTTTGAGCAATGGATCGTTTGGATCAGTGTATTGCATCAGTTTTTGACGAAAAATCACATTAGATCGATTTCTCGCCCTGCGTATTCATCTAACTTCACCCCGTGCGACTTCTTTATGTTCCCTATGATGAAAAAGAACAAGAATGGGAAGCGTTTTGAGACCGTGAAAGAAGTGAAACCAAATCCAGCGAAATCGCTGAGGGGTATCAAGCTTGAGGAGTTTTGGTACTGCTTTGAACAATAGAAACATCGTTTTGACCAGTGTATTGCATCAGTTTTTGAAGAAAAACTACACCGATTATTCACCTTCCGTATTCATCTGACTTTGCCCGGGGCGACTTCTTTTGTTCTCTAGGATGGAAAAGGTCAGTAAAGAGAATTGTGTTGAGACCGTGAAAGAGGTAAAATAAAAACGGCGGAAACGCTGCGAGATATCAAGCTTGAGGGGTTTCACAACTGCTGTGAACAATGGAAACATTTGGACCACGGTATTGCTTCAGCTTTTGACGAAAATCACATTACACCAATATTTCTCTCTCCGTATTCACCTGACTTCGCCCCTTGTCACTACTTTTTGTACCCTAGGATGAAAAAATATATGAAGTGGACTAGTTCTGAGACCATGAAAGAGGTGAAACAAAAAAACGACGGAAGCGCAGAGGGGTTTCAAGCTTGAGGAGTGTCAGAACTGCTTTGAACAGTGGAAACATCGTTTGGGTCAGTGTATTGCATCAGTTTTTGACGAAAAATCATATTACACCGATTGTTGACCCCTCAAATTCAGTTGACTTCACGCCGTGCGACTACTTTTGTTCCCTAGGATGAAAAAAATATATGTAGAGGAAGCGTTTTCCTGCCATGAAAGAGATAAAATAAAAAACGGTGGAATCGCTTAGGGGTATCAACCTTGAGGAGTTTCTGAACTGCTTTGACCAGTGGAAACATCGTTTGGACCAGTGCATTGCATTATTTTTAGACAAGAAATCATATTACACCTATTGTTCATCCTCCGTATTCACCTGACTTCGCCCCGTGCGACTTCTTTTTGTTCCCTAGAATGAATAGGGTCAGGAAGGGAAAACGTTTTGAGACCGTGGAAGAGGTAAAACAAAGAACGACAGAAATGCTGATGATGATCAGGCTTGAGGAGTTTCAGAACTGCTTCGAATAGTGGAAACATCGTTTGGACCAGTGTATTGCATCAGTTTTTGACGAAAAATTACAATAGACCGATTATTCACCATCCGTATTCATTTGACTTCACCCCGTTCATCTTTTTTTATTCCCTATGATGAAAAAGAATAAGAAGAGGAAACGTTTTAAGACCGTGAAAGAGGTGAAACCAAAACTAGCGGAAGCGCTGAGGGGTATCAAGCTTGACGAGTTTCAGTACTTCTTCCAACTGTGGAAACATCATTTAGATCAATATATTGCATCAGGGGGGAGTAGTTTAAGGGTGATTAAAGTTTAACACGTTCACTGCTAATGACATTCGGAAGCACGACTCAGGAGATTGACAAGTTTTTTTTTGGAAATAAATAAACTCTGGGCTAATACTGGCATGGAAGTAACACATAATACCAAAAAATCATATCAGCGACGTCAAAAGGGCAATGCCGTCTTTTGACGTCATCAGTCTTCCATAATAAAAAAGTTCGTTAGAGGCTGATAACGTCGAAATACATCATGCGAGTATTTATTGTAGGAACGTAGGATTAATGGTATATACTAAGAAAGCATATAAAAAACAATTTTAATCATTTTATAAAATAAGCGATGTGTTTCCAATAATCTTGGAGCCTATTCAATCTAATGGAACCCATATGAAGGAGTAATCCAATAAAAATTTTTGGTTCTTCTAAAGTCGCATCTTTTCAGCGTGTTATGCGTGATTTTTCTTCTGTTGCACTCGAAAAAAACTTCTTCAGCATAAACGTTGATTTCTCTATTAGTTTAAAAAAGTCGTCAGTAACCAACAGATTGAAAAAATCTATTGGTGTGTTTCCCTAAAATATATCATTATTTTAGAAAAAGTGACCCAAAGTTTTATTTTTTTTTTTTCAAAAAAAATTAGGAGAATTTCCGGCACAATGAACTAATAAGTAAACAAAATTGAAACTTACCATCAGGTTGAATCAATAGCTCTCTTTGCTTGGAGAATGGTATTTTAGTTGGAATGTCTTCTAGTGAGTCCCATATCACAGGGGTAGGAGGCGTCTGAGGGGTAGGGGAAGGAGCCTGCGGAATATCCTAAGAATTACTTATATCAAGGTCATCACGTGTATAACTAGAAATACTTACTTCTTCAAAATCACTATCTTCGGAATCTGTATCAGAATTTGAATTTGAATCGGAATAGTTCGGATCCTTAATATCATCATCAGGATCTATTATATATTGTAATATTTAATAGATATGACTATTCAGTCAAAGGTCGCGTGAATTTTCGAACCGTTTTCTCCCCTTTTGGACATGTTTCTACTCCCAAAGGACCCGCCTGGCTTCCGTCCATGTTGAAGCCGAACGAACAAAATGTTTCGCACGATTCAGTCGTTTACCAGAGGATGACGATCGCACAACACCTCCGCTCAGAGACTAAGGCTAGGCGCAAATTGAGGCGCGTATAGCACGTGTGAAGTGACGTGGCGCGATCGGCGCGTGGAGTGGTGATTCGCATGTTGAGATGCAGTTTTGATGTTGACTCGCGTATCGCCCGCATCTAAAGAGCTATTGCGCAACAACTTGTACTGTACAACTTGAAACTGTACCTCGCCCATAGTGCCGCGCGAGCGAGAGCAGACGTGAACTGCGCCACCTCACGTCATACCCCCAATTTGCGTTATTTCATTGAATCCTATAGGTTACAAAAACACGCGCTGTGTTATGTCACATCACATGCGCTATACGCGTCTCAATTTGCGCATAGCCTAAGAGCGTGTTGAAGTAATATGTCCGCCCGTGTCGATGGCGTCGAAAGACGTCGTGCGTATTCTACGTGAGAAGCGGATGACGTCTTTCGACGTAATCAGCGCTCAACGTGTTAAAATGTTTTGTAAAATATACGATTTTTAATAAAGAAATTCCTGTTTTTTTCTGGGTCTCCCCTCGTATACCTTATATAATATTGTGTAACGTTCGACACGTGTTGACATATTAAATGTTTTAGCGAACTCATGGCTGTCCTGTGTCTGTACTCCCGTCTTCAGCTCTACGAGAACACAGTTATTCCGAGAGACCGCGACGATCCGGAGCTCTACTGTATGGACCTCTCCAGGCAACTCATGCCTGACATCGTCTCCACCATCGTATACGAACTAGCCCGGGGGAAAAACATGCACATACAGTATATGAGAATATTCGCACTATTCCAAAAGTTAAGAGGAGAATTGCGGGACTCCCTGACGAACTCGAGACTGGACGACAAATCGAAAGATAAGCTGACGCAAAAATTAAACCGTATTAAGCTGGGGATGATCACGACCGGAGATTATAACGTCACGAGAGGTCACTATAAAAATGTCAGTGTGACGGAGGGGGAGTACCAAGAGAACGTGTTGCAGCTGCTGAAAAATTATAGGAGCATGGTGTATTCTCTACAGGGGCTTAACGCATCTGCTGCTAATTTGTAAGTACTTTATTTGTTTATTGAAAATACGCTACGCCCACACGGCTACAGTTCCAATCAATACATCAACATATACAAATAAAATCGAAATGTCTGGCTGTGATTTCGAAATAACTGCTTTTATCTGAGTTCATATGGTTATTTGCATTGTAGATACCAAAGCCTCAAAACCCGTTTATAAAATTTTTGTCCGTCTGTTGATCCGTGGTAATCTTCGAAGCGGCTGCGCCGATTTTGACGAGGCTTTCACAGACAGGAAGCGCGAAGATTGCCGAACCGCATAACTTTAATCGTAGATCTCTAGTTTTAGTTTGTCAATTTTAAAACTTCACTCAACTACGTATATTACTATCGGCTTGACATCCATGGCGTAAAGAAGCGTCAATTAACCATTTTAAAGGCGCTGCGGGATTTAGGTGTGCTTAGTTTTTGTTATCGGCCACCCAAAAAGAAAACGATACAGTCGATAAATAATAAAAGAAAACAGTTATAATAAAAACTGTTGCTTCATGCTCACGATTCTCATTTTCACGATTTGTTGGCTGATGTGTAGGGTTACATTTATTTAAGTTGTTCCTGATTTGGTGGAGAAATATTTTGCTGGCTTATTTACATGCTTCATTCGGGGACCATGTTTGGAACTGATAACAGTGCACAATATAATCAACAACAAATTAATGTTATACAGGGTCAACCATAACTGAGTGGGAGGGTATCAAGAATAGTCTAGATTCCGCGGCTACGGACGTTTTAGGACACGAGGGAAGAGAAGCTAGGAAGCCCTGGATAACGGACGAAATCTTAAACTTAATACAAGAGAGACGAGGCTACAAAAACAGACGAGACGAGGAAGGACTGAAAACTTATAAGTCAATAAAGTGGGAAATCATTAGAAAGTGTAGAAAAGCGAAAGAACAATGGATAGAGGATAAATGAAAAGAAGTAGAAGATAAGCTCCAAGTAGGTAAGACCGATGAGGCTTACAAAATAATTAAGAGGAACTTTAGGGATATAGGACCAATAAGTAGAAGCGTTAGGAATCAATTGGGGGACATACTGATCGGAAGAGAGGAGAAAGCGGATAGATGGAAGCAGTACTTAGGAAATTTATACGAGGGTCAGGAATTAGGAGATATATTAGAGGAAGAATCTAGCATCGATAGGGAAGATGTAGGAAAACCTATATTGAGAGAGGAATTTGAAATAGCACTAAGGGGACTAAAGAACAATAAAGCGTCGGGTGTAGATAAAATACAGGCGGAAATTTTGAAATGTGCGGGGCAGAAAGTAGTAAATAGGATGTTTGAACTGGTAAAATGCATATATGAAACGGGCGAGATGCCGTGGGATTATAAGAGGAACATTATCGTTACTATACCGAAAAAGAGAGGAGCCGACAAATGCGAGAACTTTAGAACGATTAGCCTAACTTCCCACCCGTCAAAAATCTTAACCAGAATAGTGCAGAAGAGGATGGAAAATAGAGAGGAGGAAATACTAGGAGAAGACCAATTCGGGTTTAGGCGAAATAGGGGAAGTCGCGAAGCTATTCTGGCGCTAAGAGTAATGTTAGAGAAAACAATAGGAAAAGGAAAGAATGCTTATATAGGATTTGTAGATTTAGAAAAAGCTTTTGATAATGTAAGATGGGAAAAAGTTTTCGAGATACTAAAGAGCGCGGGAATGAAATATAGAGATAGGAGAGTAGTACACAATCTTTATTAATTAATGTCGTAAAAGAGTGGATTTTGGTATTAAAGTACAGGGATAGAAACTAAAATTGCTGAGATTCGCGGATGATATAGCAGTATTAGCATTTAGTAAAGAGGAATTGGAATCAGCGTTGAACGAAATGGAGGCAGTGTTGACAGAGGAATACGGAATGAGAGTGAATAAAAACAAAACTAAAGTGTTAGTGTGCAGAGAGCGCGAGAACAAAGCAAAAACGAAAGTACAAATTAATAATGAAAGATTGGAGGAAGTTAAAGACTTCACTTATTTATTTAGGAAGCAAAATAAATTGAGATGGAAGACGCGATAAAGATATAAAACAAAGAATAGCGCAGGGTCGAGTAGCTTTTAACAAAAAGAAAGCGCTTTTATGCTCGGAGGTAATAAACTTAGAAACAAGGAAGAGATTTTTGAAAACGTATGTATGGAGCACGGCACTATACGGTTGCGAAACCTGGACCGTAGGGGAAGCAAGTAGGAAGAAATTGGAAGCTTTTGAGATGTGGTGTTACCGAAGAATGATGAAAATACCGTGGATTGATAAGGTTAGAAACGAAGAAGTATTAGAGAAAGTCGGCGAGAAAAGAAGTATATGGAAAGACATAAAGAAGAGAAGAGATAGAATGGTAGGCCACTTGCTGAGACATGGGGAATAGTCCATGATATTTTGGAGGCAGAAATAGGAGTGAAGAAAGGCAGAGGTAGGCCTAGATTAGACTACTGCTCGCAAATAGTAAGGGATGTTGTAGCACAATTAGCGAAATGCGTAGGTTAGCACAAGATAGGAGAAGCTGGCGGTTAGCGTCCAACCAGTCTTGGGACTGATGACCTCATGATGATGAGGGTCAACCATTATTAAATAATCAAACTTCTCAAGTACAGAAGTTTCTATTCAGTAATTATCCAGTAATACAATCACAAACTCCTCAATGCAACCAAGCCAGCTGGTACCAGTGTTCATATATCTAAGCCAACAAAACGTTTTTCCACCAAATCAGGAACAACTGAAACAAATGTAACCCTAGAGCAGCCAACAAATCGTAATAAAGATTTCTGCTAGTGACGAAGATCCAGAATACGCCAACAAGGATAATTCTTGAACTACCATACTATAAAAAAGACCATCTTCAAGCTACTTCTAATAAAAATTAAAGTAATGTCTTACGATCTAACGGTCTCAGCAGTTTACTGCCCACCCTGCCACAACTTAAAAAAGGGAAAAGACTTCCAATACTTTTTCCAAAGTCTCGGAGCCAAATTTTTGACAGTAGGAGACTACAACAACAGTAAACATAATATATGGGGCTCCAGAATAACAACAACCAAAGGAAGAGAGTTATCATGCCTTCTAACTGAAAAGAAATACTCATGCCCTAATACCTAATAAGCAGACAGCTCTTCTGGATTTCTTTGTTGTAAATGGCATAACATCATTCTACACTGATGTAACACCCAGTTATGTCCTATCTTCAGATCACACCCCAATCATAGCCGCTATTAGCACTGCAGTAATAAACATAGCAAAACCACACAATCTATGCAGCACAAAAACAGATTGGGATACATATAAAAAAGAAATTACAAACAATCTAAACTTAAAAATACGATTATCAAATCCAGATGTAATAGAAAAAGCAACCGACAACTTTATCTCAACTCTACAAGAAGCTGCCAATAAAGCAACTCCTCATCTAGATGCACAAAGTCAGATTATCAATATCCCAATCGAAATAAAGAAACTCATAGCCGAAAACAGAATGGCAAGAGCGAAATGGCAGCGTACCCATACCCTATACCCTACCCATAACGACAAAATAGCATACAATAGACTAAGCAATATTCTCAAATCAAATTTGAAACAAATACGTGACCAAAACTATTCACAGTACATTTCGAATCTTAATCGTTATGATCGTTCAATATGGATTAAATCGTCCAAAAACCCAGTAACAATTTCATCTCCTATACGTATCGAAATACCAAACAAAACAACATGGGCCAAATGCAATGAGGAAAAGCCAGAGGTCTTTGCAAAACATCTACCTAAAACATCTACCTAAAGTAGTTATTCCACTCATTGACACTTCAGACTATACTTTCCTAGCAATGGCGGCTGGTCAGGGGTGGCAGAGTGGACAGTGCCTACCCAGCTGTTTCCTAGAAGAAGAGGAACACACAGTTCCAAAGGTCGTTATTTACCGTTTATAGAAATTAGTGAAGATATAATTATGTAATATGTAATTAATTAAATACACTATATATTACATAACAACAATAATACAATGAAAAGTTCTGATTATATATACTAATACTAACAGCGCAACCGTGGTGGAAAATTGCAGTGCAAGTAAGTACAGCAATTCACTCTTCTAACAATGGCGGTTCGTGGTATCCATATTAGGGTAGGCGATAGCGGCATATGAGCTTCACCAACCCTTAAAAATAGCGCCGAAGGCGAAAAATTTTTAAAATTTTCAAGGTCACGCGTTTTCCTGGTACTTCAGAATTTCAATGATTGAATTTCATTTATACAAAAATATAGACTTTCACAAGGATTTTTTGAACTTAATACCTCTTTGTTATGCGTGAATAATAATAGTTATTGTGGGTATAAATAAATTGGAATAAACGAAATATATTTATTGAGTATTATACCTATATTATGTAAATTGGGTTGGCAATAATACATTATTTTAGGGCGCTTTAGGGTATAGGCCTCCTCCTCCCCTCACAGCCTTCCTTAACCATCGCCATTATTAACTGACAATTACAAAGTGGATACCTACTACTTTTTATAATTTAAATTAATGCGCCTATCTTTAATTAATGAAAATTTGTTAATTATATTTTCCGTGAAGTGATCAGATTTCTGAAGTGTGCTAAATAATTCCTTTTCAATTGAAATAAGTGCAAGCGCCGATAAACGTTCATTCTTCATAGAGTTCCGACTATCCGTTTTAAACAAGAAAAATGTCTTTCAACCGATGTACTTGTTGCTGGAATTGTAGCAATTAAAACAATAAGTTTAAAAACCTCTGGAAATATATCTCGAAATTCATATTCCACAAAATATTTTGACATTGACTCGATATTTAATGTTTCAAATTGATCATCACAATAGATATATAACCCAATATCCCCAGTAATGTCACGGCTTATTCAATGCGAAGGCATCTTCGGATCTGCCGAAGAACGCCGATCTACTTCAGGCTCCGATTGCATTCGCCTTCAACTGCTTTATTTAAAGAGTATAATTGGCTGCAGACGTCTGAGCTGCGATTATTTTGCCATTACAACAATACTGTTTGTCGTCTTACCGACATCTGGTTGACGTGTTAGCTATCGATTTTCAGGCGGTGGGATGGAGAACCGAGCCTGGTCTGGTTGTTCTGTTTAGGAATAAAATGATTTAATTCGGTGTAGCGCGGCGCCGTGCGGACTGTGGTGGTATATATAAAGGGTGTTTACGGCACCAGCGCCGCCGACGGCGATAGATAATTTAATTAGTATAAAGTAGTTATTATTAATTATATTAAATATTTCTGTATTATCAGGGACGTTAACAGTTCATTGTAATTGCGCTGTTATGAGAAATGACATAAAATTTTAAAGGTAGGCGGCGCCTACCTTGCCTACCTCGACGAGCCGCCACTGTCTTCTAACCGTGGAATATTTACCGTGGTTATGCCTAGCCTAGCGTGGTGGGTGCCGGGCCGAGTGGGCAGCCACGCCTTTTGCCTTTCTGGCTTTGTAGGTACATACGAGATAGCGCAAGCGCCTCGAACAAATAAAAAATTATATTTATTGCTTTAATAAATGAATACAAGTAAATAAGTGTCTACCAAGATTAGTTTTAAAATTAATATTGATATTACTGACATAGGTATACTTTCAACATCCCTTGAAAGTTTAAATTATTTCACAATAATATAGAAACATGGGAATCGGGAATATAAAATTTAATAAACAGTAAACACATGAATATAATTAATTAGTTAATAGAATTACGAATGATTTGAAGACATAAAAACAAAATTATACACGTGTAAATTACACGAAACTATTTGAAATACGGGCACAGCTTACTCGAGTCTTGAGTAAGCTGTGACAAGGGTGGGCTAGACCACTCTGCTGAAGAAGCCTTCGGCAAAGCGGAGAAGGAATCGAGAATCTCCGATCTCCGTATTTCCGAGTTCAGTTTTCAGAGACATTGTAGAACGTTGTATCTCAGCGAGGTCTGTACTCTGTAGGTTAGGATTTTAAAAATTTTAACGGTTCTTTAACAATAATTACAATAAATTAGTGCGGCACGGCGGTCTGTCTGTGGAAGTTGGTACTTTACATTTGTGTTTGTTTAGTATTGTATTTATTTAGTATTTATACCATGGCGAACGTGAGAGAATTTCTCTATAACAGTATTTGTTATATTATTTAGTAAAATTATTTTGGTTATTAATGTATTAGAAAATGTGTAAATATAAAAATTGTGTAGCATTCATAAGAGTTTGTATTAGTTTTATGCAATTTTAGTGCTATGCATTTTCAACTTGAAAGCTGAAAGAATTTTAACATATACTTGTACAGTGACTAACATAGAGTGATGAGTCAAAGTTTTTTTTTGCTATATTTTACTTCATTATTTTACACTATATAACCTACTAATAGTTAGTTGTTGCCCACCCATGACAAATCACCACGAATCGCCACTGTTTCCTAGAAAATCTGAATTCGAACATAACAGAACCAGAACAAAACACAGACATAAATTCAATCTCCCCTAAAGAAGTCAAAAAAATCATATCTCTACTAAACAACAAGAAAACTCTAGGAATTGACTTGATAATAGTAAGATGCTAAAAGAATTACCCATAAAAGAAATAGTTATGTTGGTATACATCTTTAACGCAGTACTGACATTTTAAGGCTTCAATACAAAGAAAAACAAAATAATTGATATCTTAACAAAAATTTGGATCATTTTGAGAACTGCTGACATCAAGATGGATGACTCCACGTCTCCGATCGATCCTCCCATCATATTTCGCACATTCCCAACAAATGTTCAATGTTGCCACCTCTGTAGTTATGACTAAAGTGTCTATTACGCCGACATGCTACCTATATATGTTTCTATAGCAACAGCATTGTTACCGTATGTTATACAGAGGCCTATTTTGGGTTTTGTTTCCATTTCACCGTTGTTTTCACCGTTTACGGGACCTTGCGGATCACATTATGTTTAAATCTGTGCTTTTATTTGTGCGGTAATGTGGAAATTAACATACCATGAGACAAGAAATCCACACCAGAATTACTGCAATCTGACTCGGAGTTGTTTGAGGTGTATATTAGAGAAAATGGTCTATTTTGTATATATGCATGTGAACGAATTATTAATTCGTCTAAAAAAAGTAATGTAGCAAGCCATGGGAAAAGCCATGCTTCGCCTCGCGGTCACGATAACGATGACGCTGTATTTTTCTATAACCATACGGGGCTACATATTGCGTTACATAACTTGAATAACCTCACACTGTTCTAGTTTGTAGAATAATAAATTATCTGAAAACTCCCCAATTCATCTACACTAAGAAACAGATACATATATCGACCAGATATACATACGAGGACCTATTGCAAAACATTCACAACCACTTTGAGGAAAATTTTGTATACTTCATCATCGACGAAACAACTGGCGCATGGGGACGTTCAGCGGCAACTTTTTTAAATTGGTCCCTTAAAACGTAACAGTGCTAGTGGCAGCCATTTAGTGGCTTCTAATAGGGGCTACACACCTTACACACATAGAAAGTGTGAACTGCGTAGTTTAGACTGACATTTGCAAATGAAAAATCTGTGCATTTGGATTTGGACTCTCCTTTGCAACGATAATCTGCGTAGTTTATGCAGTTTATCGTAAAGTTTGTTCAGTTGACTTCCTGCTTATGTATATGATGACCACGGTTTCAAAAACAGATGCGCTTTTGGCATTTATACCAATGTATATACCAATTTATATACATACACTAACGTTCACGGTGTTTTTTGCAATTATACAACAAACTGCGGCTCTTCTTTTTCTGTCCCCCATTGAACTTTATTTATTTCTAAAGCTCTTTGAACCAAACCTGTCGAAAGTGAGGAGAAAACTGAATCATAGTCATAATGCCGATGATTAAAACTTCAATTAGTTTATTAGTTTTAATCATTTCCAGATGATGCTTTGTTGGCGAAACTTGCGTCGAGTGTAGTGTATAGTGTGTTATGGAAAACGAAGTCAATGTTATGAGAGAACTGAAGAAAAATCGGTCGGAGCCGAGACAAAAAGTGAACGGCCTACTCACCTTCAGTTCAGATAAATGTACAGATTTTCACTCAATTATTTACGACAGATACTTCCACATATAAACGGAAGTTGTGTAGGTTGTGAAACGGAAGGTGTGTAGGACGTAAAAATATTAAGGTATGTCCCCTTAATATTTTAGATAGAATCAACCAGAAAACAATTGTAAATTGTGTGACAGTACTTTCATTGTGTATGGCCCGATTAAGGTAATTCTCAGAAGGTATGAAGTAGTAATGATAACGTACACAGCTGCATACATGCGAAAAACAGGAGATATGTTAACTGAGGCTTTTCCAAATTCCAAATATGACACACTTTACATGTGCAACTCATGCACTTAACCAAATAGCAGGAATAATAGGAGACCGGTAGCGTATTTCCCTTTAATCCCAGTTTGCCAATTAAGTTACAAATTAAACTTAGTCCCTTTTCTTGCATCATCCAATATATTCACCCGATTTGCGAATGAAAATTGTATTTTAATTAAGATAGTAGCCACGCAATAGTTTTTTACGTAACCTCAAATGTGATAAATATGTACAATCATAACCTCATATCAAACATTTCTATTCCAGGTTAATTTATTTCGTAGACCCCTTCAATTCCCGACCAGTTTCATTCTACCCAAGTGAATACATCGGTAGGTAATCGATTGTCATTCTACACCTTTTTATCGTTTCATACCAGTGTCATTCTACACCTTTTTATCGCTGACTCTATGAATGTTTGTTAGTGTTTCATCCAGCCGTGTTCGAAGGCCATTCCATGGAGCTACCCGAATACGTACGACTGTCTAAAGTAGGTCTACACTTGGGCACGGAGTTAGCCAAACACTTGGACTTGATTGGCAGGAAATTTTTCACGGACCAAGACATCAGGTTAAGTGATGGTTATTACGACAGTTTAATAGAGCAGACCTTGAATCTATTGGTTTATTATGCGAACAACAGCTACGAGTTTGATGAAAGGATGTACCTCTTCCAGGTAGTTGTCGATAATATAGGGTGTCTCACTTGAAACTATAGCATGTGATTTGTGAATAAAACTAACAATATTTGACAAACTAAAGTTTTTTATTCTTCAACATAAAATGGAGACGATACGGCTGCAAATAGAGAATCGTTCACATAGGCACCTCACTCCGATGAGATGTCATTCGTTTAGTAAAATTGTCCATAACACGTTCACATAAAACTGTATCTATTTTCCGAATAACACGTTAAATGTTTGCTTTGAGGTCATTCATTGTTGCTGACTGGGTGGCGTCCACGTTCTCCTCGATATAACCCCAAATAAAAAAGTCCAGTGATGTTAAGTGACATGATCTTGCAAGCCAATTGATGTCAGAATTCCGCGAGACAATATGATCAAAAAAATTTGGTATGCAATAGAGTTATAGTCACACATGCTGTATGACACATCGCACCGTCTTGCTGTTCAAAGACTGTTATTCAAATTCAATTCAAATCATCAATTTGGTGGAAAAAAAATCTTTAATACATCACAATAACGTTCCCCTTTTACTGTGATAGCATTACCAGGTTCATTTTCAAAGAAGTATGATCCACCACTCCAAAATGCGCATCAAACTCAAAATGAAAATGTGCTTCATTGCCGCAAAGTTTTGTTGCAAAAATCAGCGTCGCCTTCTTTCTTTTCTAACACTCAATTAACAAATGTTGTAAATTGTAACTTTTAATTGTTTTATCAATTAAATTTTGTATGCTGACAGAAGCAATCTTTAAAATACGATGCGTGGTGGCTCTTGACAGACTCAGTTGTTGTGCACGACGTCGAATTCATGTATTTAGATACTGCCATACACTTTCTCTCGCTGCAGCAATATTTTCATTCGGCCGGGCAGAACGAGGACGTATTGATGTTGCCTTATCGATAACAGAACCGGTCTCTTCAGATTTCTTGATTAAGTTACGAATTGTTAACTCTGTGGGCGCTTCATTTCGTCCGAATTTTGTGAGATTTTTATTAATGCAACTGCAAATGATCACTCACATTTATAAAACAGTTGTACACAAACTATTCGTTGTTGAACTAATAATCGCGGCATGTTGAAGTCGTATTCTTCGTAGATGACAGTTGTTAAATATTGATGCCCTATCTTTGACAGAACACAAATTGAGCGCAATTTAAATGCTATAGTTTCAACTAAGACACGCTATAGAATATTCTTAAACTTAAAACTAGTCCCTTATTTTCTGTTCCTTGTTCATTTTGTTTTGTTTCAGACGCATCCGCCTCTCCTCGTGAACGAAATGATAGTAGACAGTGCCGCATTGAGACTTGTATACGACTCATTTCGAATACTAAAAAATCAAAATAAATTGCCATGGGTTTCCGATAGCTATCCCATGAAGAAAACTTTCTTCATAATGGCCGCTCAAGGTACTTATATACATAATGTTTATGAATCTAGGAATTTATTTTTAATGCATATGATATTTAATTTCATAGGAGGTTTTAAGTCTCAGAAAAAGGCGCGATATTAAATACTGGGTCATTTTATCAATTAATTAAATTGTGAATCATTTTTTCAACATCATTAATAAATTGTTCGAAATTTCAAGTCAAAATCTGTCACTGTACTTTATTTTAATTTTAGAAATGTACTATAGTAAACCACCTTAAAAGACATTTAAAAAAAATTTCATTGTACATTTCCATCTTATACCACAGTACTATGACCCATTATATCAGTCGCCTAGATGCAAAACCCGACAAGTCCAGACAAACATAATATGAGATAATTAATAAAAACTTGTAACATTTTTATTCAATTGAATGCAGTGACCAAATTTCGTAAAATGGGTTATTATTGCTTTTAAATGATAACACATCATAGTTTAGAAATCAAAAGCATCCATATGACCCTCAAAATTGGGAAATAAAATGGACATGTCGATTTTTGCACCTAATTCTGTTTGAAATGTTCCAAAAAAATGTGTGTAACTTTTGAAAATAAAACTTATTTCTCATTATTATCGAACAACATAAAATACATTTTCAAATACCAAAATTAATTGATTATTTTTGCAGTTACCCTCTTGTTCGACTGCTTGTCCTTCATCTGAAACATTTTGGAAAGGCTCTCGAAGAAAAAGTAAGGCATCTTTTTCCCATTCCTTCTCATAATGTTTCACTAATAGTTTCGCTATACTTTTGTTCTTGTCTTTATTAATCAGAACTCCAATTTTCAATTCCTTTGGTCTCATTTGCGAGATGTTTTTCTCTTTTACATAAGCTTTTGAATCTTCTCATAATATTTCCATTCATGTAAAATGCTTCGCCGTGGTGTGTTAATTAAAGTTAAGTAATTTATTTTTAACAATGATTATCTTTTTTGAAGGTTGAAATTTAAAGTGTCAATATCCTGATGTTTTAAAACATTTTGAGTTTCACGTCTCAAATCCCTGATTACAAAGACTTTTCCAAATTCGTGAACAGTAGGAAACTTTTTGATCATACTGATTGATGCACTCTTTTGGATGAAAAACTTCCATTTTCTTCTGATAGATTTTTTTCAATTTGACCAAAAACGCGATCGGGGGAATATAAGAATGCCCAACAACCGGAAAGAGTAAACTCTATTTTCTCTACATGTAGAGGAGCTTGATATTGTACTCAATAACTCAACATACCACTTAGTATAGTAGAATTTACTAGATAGTAGAATTTTTCTTTTGTGCCCCACATCCATGACACACATGTTATTCAACTGACAAAATCTACAAATTAAACTGCATCACGTGATGAAATATTTAGCACGTATTGGTTCATTGGAAATGTCTGCCTTTGCATGTAAGACCGCAAGGGATATGTCTGGTTTTTCATCTGAGACGAAATTTTAAACTCAAATTACTTTTGAATTGTTAGTATTTGTTGTAAAAATTCCCTTGGACTATGTCGGCATTTATATTTTTAATCTATTGCCATAACAATCTCATTTTTGAGGAAAGGGTGGCTTGTCGGGTTTTGCATCTAGGCGACTGATATATTTTATCTTACAATTACATATTACTCACATGTACTGAATGGTACGCAATTCAAATCCTATAGTTTCAAATGGAACATTTGACGAAAAACCTATTTCAGATTTATAATCAGCAATGAAAATATTATTAAAATCAATTAAAAGAGTTCTTGCAACAGCGAATAACAAGAAAATTATTCTTCACTGCTATTAACATAATTTATAATTTCAATATCATCAGTACCATAACCTATTTATTTACTTTAATGTATTCCAGAGTTCTGCAGGAAGACAACTGCTTCCAGTTTCATGGTAGATCTGTACGAAGCTTATCGACTGCCGTCGCCTTTAAAAATCCAGCATATGGTCAGTAATTCCGTAGAATTTTCCAATATATTTCAGTGTTCTAACACTTCAGCTATGTACATCGATGAAATTATAATGGCGCAGTTCCCGCATATTAATTATATCGACGAATATGATTATTCCGATTCACTTACAGATCCGGGAAAGCTGAGTAATTGATTGTTAATTTTAATAAAGTTAAGTACTTAATTAATTGTTAATATAATAAAGATTATAACTAGTTTTTTGTTTCATTTCTGTTTATGTTTACTGCGGATTTTATTAATTGCCAAGCCTGTCAGATGTTTCTATAGTCCTATAAAAAATCAGATGTATTAACTTCCTAATAATAAGATAATTCCTAATGCTTTTTCAAGGAAAATTTCATAGTCTACAAAGTGAGTACATTAAGAAAAATATACCGTTCTTTCATTCTTTTCCTAGACAGCAAGTCAATCGGTCGATTTCGTATAATGTGTAGGGAGGGGACGTGGACGGTACGCCCTGCTTCAGGTTGTCCAGTGTCAATAATTAGCGGCGCTACGACAGTTACGTTCTACACGTAAGGGAGTGTACATCGTATTTGTAACGGGGAAAAACTTTTACGTGGGAAGTGATGTTGATGGGTTTACTGTTAAAAGATGATCAAGGTATTTAAAGAAAAAATATCTTGGCCATATTTAACAGCAAACTATGATCTTTTTTGCATTATTTTTATAATTGGCTTTGCATTAAAAAAAGTGCCTTCTAATAAAACGTTAGAAGGCACTTAGTTAAAAAAATAAATAGCTTCTCTTAAAATAATTAAAAATAAAATACAAACTCTTAAAACTTAAAAAATATCCCCTTGAATAAGAAAAAAACTAAAGAAAATTTTCGAAGATGCCTCCGTCTTGCGCCAAACAATAACCCAACCTGTCGCAAAATTCTGAACGAATGTTGGTCAGCATAAGAGGGCTAATAGTTTGAAATAAATTTTCAATATTAGCCCTCAGTTGATTTAAATTATTAGCTCTTTCATGAGGATGCCCGTATAACTTTGATTTAATATACCACCATAAGAAAAAATCATTAGGTCTTGGTGGCCATTGAATTACGCCTCTCGTAGATATAATTCTTTGGGGGAATATCGTATTCAAATAGTCAATGACCATTCTTGAGTTATGGGCCGGACACCCATCGTGCTGGAACTAAACGTTGTCAAAATTGGGGTTAATGTTTGCCAATGCAGGAACAATTTGGTTTTGAAGAAGATTCAAATAAGTCTCCCCATTTAAATTTCCATCAATAAAGAATTGTTCAATAATATTATTCCCATAAATACCAGCCCAAACATTAAATTTTTCGGGATATTGTGTCCTTGTATTTAACAGGTGATACTGATTTTCAATAGCCCAATACCGTAGAATTGATGGATTGTGTCTACCATGTAACGGAAACGTGGATTCATCGGTGAACACGATGTTATAAATAAAATTGTCATCCGCATTTGCACGTTCCATTACCGTGTTACAAAATTCCATTCTACGGTACTGGTCTTCATCGAAAATTTCTTGATGAGCTTCGTATTTATAGGAATAATATTTATTTTTCTTTAAAATTTTGTGAATTTTACCCACACTAAAACCAGTCTCCTCGGAAATTTTTGGGATAGAAATATTTGAAGCTCCTTCTACCATTGCACACACCATTAATTCCTGCATTTCAGCATCCTCGTTATTTCTAGGTGTCTTGTGGCATTTACAACCTAAAATGCATCCCGTTGACTTAAACTTTTAACTTAAACGACTACTGTCGATATTGTGTTCAAGGCATGGATGGGACGATTTACATATTTGACTGAGAAGAGGTCCCTTATTGCACGTAATGAATGTCCTTGAAGAGACCATGATATTAAACCAATTTTTTCCTCAAGTGAGTACGTCATAATTACTAAGTTTTGAATTAAAAGAATCTATTTAAAATTACACGTATTACTGCGAAGTTCACTCGTCTAAATGCCACAGTAAATGTATGCGACGGTAAATGTGAAATCTAAGTCGTCGATCATCACGGCGTACGGCCGGACTCCCCACCTGAGCGGTGGCTAATTTTCCGAGAAGGACCGAACGGTGGAACCTATGTACAGTTTTAAAATGAAAGCACGGTATATCATCTAATTCATAAAAATAAAAGTATCATATGTACAGGGTTCGGCAGAAATGTATGACATTTTTGAAATGAGTATAGCAGTTGAGAGGGAGAGGCTAATATTTTCGGAATGATTGGTATGTGAAGGTCCAGGAGATACCATTTTAGTCGCCATGGAACAGTGGATGCTTGAGTATCATGTTTTTGTTTATGAAACGTTCATAGAGACCGATCGTTCTGTTGTCGTTACGCAATGCTGGTTCAGAAATCATGTCATGTTGGAAGACACGTTAGTGAGGTACATTGCATTTTAGAAAAGGCCCGGACTGGTTCAAAAACACGGGCTTTCACTGCATCATTACGTTGATGCATTAATTTTATTTTATGTGTCCCTCATCCTGAGCGATTAGAATATCGGCTCTGTAATTTTTTTATATCCACCATGTCGACGAGGAGAACTTTATTTCCCTTTACATCATCACCATGAGGTCATCAGTCCTAAGACTGGTTGGACGTTAACCTCCAGCTTCTCCTATCTTGTGCTAACCTACGCATTTCGCTAATTGTGCTACAACCTACATCCTTTATTATTTGCGAGCAGAAGTCTAATCTAGGCCTACCTCTGCCTTTCTTCACTCCTATTTCTGCCTCCAAAATATCGCGGAATATTCCCCCATGTCTCAGCAAGTGGCCTACCATTCTATCTCTTCTCTTCTTTATGTTTTTCCACATACTTCTTTTCTCGCTGACTTTCTCCAATACTTCTTCGTTTCTAACCCTATCAGTCCATGGTATTTTCATCATTCTTCGATAACACTACATCTCAAGAGCTTCTAATTTCTTCCTACTTGCTTCCCCTACCGTCCAAGTTTCGCAACCGTATAGTGCCGTGTTCCATACATATGTTTTCAGAAATCTCTTCCTTGTTTATTGCCCCCGAGCATAAAAGTGCTTTCTTTTTGTTAAAAACTACTCGACCCTGCGCTATTCTTTGTTTTATGTCTTTATCGCTTCTCCCATCCCAATTTATTTTACTTCCTAAATAAGTGAAGTCTTTAACTTCCTCCAATCTTTCATTATTAATTTGTACTTTCGTTTTTGCTCTGCTCTTGCGCCCTCTGCACACTAACACTTTAGTTTTGTATTTATTCACCCTCATTCCGTATTCCTCTGTCAACACTGCCTCCATTTCGTTCAATGCTGATTTTAATTCCTCCTTACTAGATGCTAATACTGCTATATCATCCGCGAATCTCAGCAGTTTTAGTTTCTGTCCCTGTACTTTAATCCTGAAATCCACACTATCTTTTATCACATTAATCGCCTCTTCGATGTACAGATTAAAAATTAGTGGTGATAGCGTACATCCTTGTCTTACTGCTTTCCTAATACCTACTTCCCTTTTTTCCCCTTCTACTTCTATAACAGCAGTTTGCTCTTTGGATAGATTGTGTACTACTCTCCTATCTCTATACTTCATTCCCGCGCTCTTTAGTATCTCGAACACTTTTTCCCATCTTACGTTATCAAAAGTTTTTTTCTAAATCTACAAATCCTATATAAGCGTTCTTTCCTTTTTCTATTGTCTTCTCTAACATTACTCTTAGCGCCAGAATAGCTTCGCGAGTTCCCCTATTTCGCCTAAACCCGAATTGGTCTTGTCCTAGTATTTCCTCCGCTCTATTTTGCATCCTCTTCTGCACTATTCTGGTTAAGATTTTTGACGCATGGGAGGTTAGGCTAATCGTTTTAAAGTTCTCGCATTTGTCGGCTCTTCTCTTTTTCGGTATAGTAACGATAATGTTCCTCTTATAATCCTCTGGCATCTCGCCCGTTTCGTATATGTATTTTACCAGTTCAAACAGCCTATTTACTACTTTCTGCCCCCGCACATTTCAAAATCCGCCTGTATTTTATCTACACCCGGCGCTCTATTGTTCTTTAGCCCCCTTAGTGCTATTTCAAATTCCTCTCTCAATATAGGTTTTCCTACATCTTCCCTATCGATGCTAGATTCTTCCTCTAATATCTCTCCTAATTCCTGACTCTCGTATAAATTTTCTAAGTACTGCTTCCATCTATCCGCTTTTTCCTCTCTTCCGATCAGTATGTCCCCCGATTGACTCCTAACGTTTCTACTTATTGTTCCTATATCCCTGAAGTTCCTCTTAATTATTTTGTAAGCCTCATCGGTCTTACTTACTTGCAGTTTATCTTCTACTTCTTTGCATTTATCCTCTATCCATTGTTCTTTCGCTTTTCTACATTTTCTAATGATTTCCCACTTTATTGCCTTATAAGTTTTCAGTCCTTTCTCGTCTCGTCTGTTTTTGTAGCCTCGTCTCTTTTGCATTAAGTTTAAGATTTCGTCCCTTATCCAGGGCTTCCTAGTTTCCCTTTTCTCGTGTCCTAAAACGTCCGTAGCCGCGGAATCTAGACTATTCTTGATACCCTCCCACTCGGTTTCTGCGTTCTTGATTTCGTCATTACTCGCTTTATTTATTAATTGATCTGTTTTCTCCTGGAACTTTTCTACCGCCTCCTAACGTGATTCTTAAACAATGTGTTCGCGACTACCATCTTGTGCTTTTCACAGAATTCTATCAATCTGCCACCTCTCCCGTTTCTGTTTCCTAATCCATAAGGACCCACAAATTCTCCTTCTTTCCCCTCACCTACGGCTGCGTTAAAATCTCCCACTATTATTATTTCCTTTTACGTAATGGAAAAAATAACATTAAATGATGATGAAGTTGCAATCTGAAACAAATCGAATGGTCATTACACTAGAAAATTTGAAGGAGAAAGCAATATTTCTCGATTCTATTAATACGGCTATTAATTAACAGGTGGCAGTTATCGCACAATATACTAGCGTCTAGAGCTACGAGCATCTGTCTCTGCTCGTAGGTCTAGAGGCAACCTGTACTGGCGATCCCGAACTCGAATCTTAGCGCATGCGTAGACACGCTATGCCTACAATTTGAAATTCGAGAATAATATGGGCAATAATGAATTGATGAGGACAGATTAAACTTATTCTGAATAAACATGAGAAGGTGTTTTCTTAGTTTAAAACTATACTAAAATTAAACGCCAAAAATTTATAAAAAGTCTATTATAAAGTATTATATTATAAATCTAAACATATAAATATTATGTCTAATTAGTACAAATATACAATAAACATATAAATTTACATATATTGATTTTATCTGTTCTTGATGCATTCTATATGAATGAATGTATTTATTGAATGAACTAAGTTATATTTATAACAATGTGAATTAATGTATGAATAAATGTTATATACATTTTTAGTGAATGTATGAGTAAGTAACTATAATGTTATATAACTTAAATTAAAAATATGTTCAAATTTGAAATGTTTCATAAATTTTATAAACGTGTATAGCATGGTTTAATTAAAATAATATATAAAAGACTGTCATGGGGCCTTTAATTTATAAAAATAACCGTTGTTTATATTAAAATTTATTTGAAATGTGACCCGAGAGAATTGTCAAATCTCAGTGGGAACAATAAGGGGAATTTAGATTCTGAAAATGAAATTATAAAACGCCCATATAATATATAACGCAGCACAAGTAATGAGATTAAATAAAATCTACATCTATCTTAAGTAAGAAATTTGTACATACTTTATTATAAGTACTCTAAAAGCTATGCCAAGAAAAAACTTTGTAATGTAATAGTTTAGTTATTAATTAATATAATCATAAATGGAAAAGATTAGAATGACAATTAGCTAAGATTAATTTTAGACGATTTCTAATAGTACAGAATGAAACACAAGTTATATTTTAAATAAATGTATTAAATGAAAGGTATTCACATAAAAAATATATAAAATATACAACGTTTCTTCTATTGCTTGGTTTTGTTTTTCTTGTTCGCCTCGCTTTCAAAAGTAGGTATTCTCTTACTGCATTTAAGCTGCAACAAGTGTTTCGGTTTCTTCTACTGTAGGCTTATTGATTGAACCAGTTCTTCGTGTATATTTCTTTTTAATACAAAATAACCTTCTTTACCATGGAATCTTTTCACTATGAGGTATTATTTTTTTTATTGGGAGTATAAGGTTTCTGTAAGTTGTAGCTGCCAAAACAGGGCAGTGGTTTCATTATTTTTTTTACATCTCTAATTTTGTTGGTGATTTCATACCATCTAATTTGTTTAAACATTTTTTTGCGATTTTTTCTTTTTCTATTTGAAATGACTGTTGAGATTTCTTGTATGAAATTCCTTCCAGGAAGAAAATTGTAATGTTATTGACTTAATGGAAATGTCGTGTACCTTTATAAAGTGAGCATCATATCCTTTGTGTGCGAATTCTTATAGTCACACATTGGACATTTTTCTTTCAGCTCATTTTTCAAAGAATTTGTTTGCTCTTCAGAATAACTATAATGTGTTTTCATATGGCAGTGGAAGTTTTCTCTTCTGTTAAAATTTTTATTGCAGATATTGCAGGTAAAATAAAAAATCGCAGTATCTTTTTGAAGAGGAGCAAGAACGTTTACTTTCGATGGATGAAATTTTGGTAATTGTATAGAACACCCCCTTCTGGATTTTCGCGTTTTTTTTTTTTATGGACGTGTTATAGGTTGCTATAGGAACAGCTTTTCACAAACGAAACTTTGCGCAAATTAATAATAACCCATCTAGCTAACGGGAGGTGGGAGCGAATAGGGGTGCTGGGTGGAGTAAACAGGTGTATTGAGGATTGTTAATTTAGCAAGGGTACATTAAAAAATGTAAATTTTTGAAAATATTCAACATATAGGGGTAGTTTTTAAGGGTTGAAGCAATATTTGTGTGGTGAAAGGATGTGGCATTGTGTGCACATAGAGACCGCAAAATTAAATATCTTGCTTTTTTTTGTTAAATTTTGGCGTCTGTTGTTGAAGGGCAAGGGATATATTTGGTATATAAATGATCAATGTTCAAAAATAATTTACAAGATAGAGGGATAGTTTGTAAGGGTTAAAATAATCGTGAATCCTAATTGTTTCTATTTGTCATAATCTGCCTGACCTTTTTTTATGCACGTGATACGGTCATTATTTAAATTGATGTATATTTAATTAATTTACTCACATGTTGTATTCCAATTATTAAAACGCCATGTCTATTTAAGAACGATGTAAGTCCTTCATTTGATGCTGTAATAGCATAAAATTTCGCGTAAGTGACATCGCAAGAGTCACAGGTGTTGAAATCACAAAACCGCATAGACACAGGTATAAGATTCACAGTCAATACTTTGTTTTCACTCATATTTTTGTCGCATTCGACGCGCAAGAATATTTCAAGTTTAAGTTCTAGCTGTGAACAAAGAACTGAATAGCTGTGGTATGAAAAGCGTCTTTTCAGCATCTCTTGGCGCGTGAAGACGTTTCCAACCAATCAGGGCGTCTGATTTTGTTTACATATTTGTAAATTCAATAGATAGTGATGTCTGCGTTTTAGGTAAGCAAGTAATTTGTAGCCTATATTGTATATTATGATAGTTGTACAAAAGTTGATGTGGCAACATGGGAACTTTGGTGAACTACAGAAACGATTAAGTAAACAGTAAATCAGCTGTGCGCGTGGAGAAATGTTCCAATTTTAATTTATTTATAAAAAATACTTAACGCCATTTGCGCAAGATATGATAAGGTGCGTTGTACTCGTGATGGAATGTAGAATGTGTGAGTAAGTTTAGTTTTTCAATAGGGCAGAAGGGGGTGTTCTTTACAATGACCGAAATTTTCTCACGTGTTTTCGAAGATTTGGTGTATTACTATAATTAGTCTTACATTCCATGCGCACAATTTTCAGCGATTGGACCATTTTTAATATTGATGTTTATATCTACAAATAAATCGAATAAAAACTACACTGTTATGACAGGTTAGGTATTCATAAAAACCCAATTTTTAAAGTTACATATTTATAGGTAAGAATACGCTTACCTGAGACAATTAAAAAGAAAAGTAAAACAAATTACAAGTCTTCAACTCACCAATAATTTCTACAATACTCGTATATGAATTTAAAACTGTTGCAAAATGAATTTAATTGTCAAAGCTCGAACGGTTCATACCACAAGTTAAGTTAAGATTAACATCCACGGAGGGTTTAAACTGCCAATCAAGAAAGAAACGCAAATAAAAATAACCGAGAGCATCCGAACACCAAACCGTACTCGGGATCGCCAGTTACAGGTTGTCTGTAGACGCTAGTACACAATATGCTTTGCGATATTATAAAATATATGGAACGCAGGTAAGCTTCTGATGTTATTTACGGTAATTTAAATTTCGTAATTATAAGATTTCCATGGATATTTTGTTTTGTTGCAAAAAAAATATTTATATTAATAATTAGATAAATAACTATATTATAGGCAACCACCACTGCTTTTATTACAAAAAATTTAAAGACCATGCAATAACGGATGGATAATTAAATATCAGACCTTCTTAAGAAATATATTACAACCGGATCTACTAGTAGCATCCAGTAAATATTCCAATTTTGCACATTGGTGGCCGATTTCGTTTTAAATAAAGTCGATTGTACTGTGCCGCCATCTATAAACTACAGTACAAAACGTATACTATCCAGTTACTGTAGTTCTGTGGACATTCACTGAGCAGAAGATGAAATAATGAATTTACTTGCAGACGCAAACGTAAGAAGAAGAATACGACTGTCTGTAGTGTCTGTCATCATATTTAATTTGGTTATGTGGTGTACCAGTTTTTCCATTTTAGATTTCTTACAATATTTGTGTAAATCGTGTGTGTCCTTTCCTCTAGAAAATTAAATTTTATAAGTGTCGAAATAAAGAACGTCGATGAATGAGGTGAAGTTGAATTTAAAGAACCAAGTGACTAGAAATTATAAAGCTTCAGTGCTGTGATACAAACATTTTTCCCTTTAAAGGACTATTTCCCGCATAGTTACTAGTCAGTATGAGTCAAAAAATAAAAATAGAAGACTGCTGTATCGAAAACGTTAAAGTGAAAACGGAAACAGATCTAACAGAACAGGACTCGCATCTCGAAATCCCCAAAAACCTAGAACTGGTAGACGTAAGGAAAATTAAGACGGAAATTAAAGTGGAAGATTCTGAAGACCATGTAAAAATAGAAATTTTGTCAGACGAAGAAGATACAACTGTTTGTAACAATAATTCAAATGGTTCTAATACGAAGCAATTGTAAGTAGGGAGCTTATACTGTTTGTTAATTTTATGTTATTGATAAAATGTAATAAAACGAATAGTCTGTGAAATCAACGGTTTCTGAATATAACCATACTTTACATAGATATTTCTCCTAAAAACCCGACACTAGTTTAGACTATTCAGAAACGCTTAAGAATATATTGAGTGGCCCAGAGTGTCTTATGCAATCAGTATTGCCATTATTTGAATAGATAAGATAAATCAAAGGTAATTTTAAATTTGTTAAGAAAACATTGCTGATTATAAACTCGAAACCTTCTTGCTTTTTCCAACTGTTGTCAAAGCACCCCCCAACTTTTATTTTCAAATTACACCCATACTTCTTTTATTATACAGACATATAACATTCTAAATTGTAATTACATTCCTCCATAGAAGAAAGCATTATTCTTATAAATGAACGTGAGGGTTGTTGTCACAAAATGATTTTGAAATAATATTTCAAAAGAATCAGTTTTCCAGCTCAGCGATTTGGGTTCCCCGAAAGTTAATTTTGTTATAAATAATATTAGAATCCCATATTATATAAATGAGTTAATTAATATTGATTTTAACATTAAAAATAAACATGCAGTTTTCGTTTTTAGAAGAAAATAAAGTATAACTACTAGTAATGACTAGAATGGAATCACAGCAGATGTATTACATTGTAAACGATGTATGGTAATTCACCCAGATAACTGTACTTTACTTTCTAACAGTTTTAACGTAACTCATTTCAACCCTGAAATGAGTTACAAGTGGTCAACGAACCGTAGTGGAGGGAGATCAGTAATGCATTTTTCACGGCCGTAGGGCAGTAGTTGATCTTGATTCATCGATCGAAGTATACATACGGTCTCCGCTGTGTTAGTTGAAACGTTCCAATTTAATGATAAAGTTTCGCACGTGCGGAAGCCTAGAAAACGTTTATATGCTCACCAAGTATACCACCATAAACCCTTAATGCGCTGATCCTAATTCGACTGTACATGTCACGTCAATTCTGTACAACATCACCATAGAAAACAGGGCGTGCCGTTACAAACTCACTTAAGGTTTGATTTATTGTCGATGTTAATAGTCTGTAATATTTCGCTTTGCATACTAGATAAAGAGCCATTTAGAACGTTTTGGCACGAATATAATATGCAGTTCGAGTTACCAAGTCGCAGAATATTATGGAGCGATATATCAAATGTACGCGACGACATTGTGGAGAAGATTACACGTAAATTACAAAATAGATGATTGTGGTTATGTGTTGACGCGACGACAGATCGTAAAAAAATTCTATTACAAATATACCTACTTAAATTCTATTATAAAACAGTTCCTCCATTATTCTTCCGTTTAGTAGATCATACCCAGATGCTTTCTCGGGTTTAGATAAATTTGAATCATCCTTTTAACTTCTATAGGTGTTATATGTAAGGCTGTGGGAACTGTGCTGCACGCCATAGGCATCGTGTCAAAGGTCATAAAATAATAATACAAAGTAATTAGTTACAAACACACTAAACTGTTACAACTAAATGCAAGTCTTTACCCTCTTAAGTAACATGATGAACTAGCATCATCATCATCACGAAGTGGGGACGATCCGTGAATACTTTGAAGCATCAGATATGTTTTCATATTTGTCTCAGAGAATGATGTTCACTGTCGTGAAAATATGTTCTTATATTTGGAGAACGACCGTTCGCCATCTACTGATGTAATACAGGCATGCGTAAAATATCCTTTGCACTCACTAAATGGATCTGTAGATGCTCCATCACTATTAGCAGTATCATCACAAACTTGTCTTAATCTGTTCAAATCGGTGTCATTCTTTAATACACTTTGGAACTTTTGTTTTGATGCGTTCATTTTTTGCATCATTTATAACGTGTAGTAGTGAATTCACTTGGTTCACTATTTTCAGGGACTTCGCTAACTTCAACGCACTATTTTATAATTTCTCTATTGCATTGTGCACTCCTTTACAGTTGGTATGAATAGTTTTTAAATCAGTTTCAATGGAAATATCTAAAATTGTCTGATTTTCGTTAACAGCTGCAGCCTCGACAGGATTGAACTGTAGTATTACAGGATGGACATTTTCAGCCATCTGCATAAAAAACTGCCTTCAAACAGGGGCGGCTGGTGTATAGGTGCTGCAGAGCTGCAGAACTGCCAAAAAAATTAGATATTTGTATATTTTCGCGACATAATAATTACTAAAATTTATTAATAAAATAATTTGGTTAGTTGGTGCAGCTAACCAAATTATTGCGTTAAAGTCGCATTCCGCCCGCCGTCCTCTATTGAGTAGTAGACCAGATGAATTATCTGGGTCTCTACGCGAGCGCGTCGCGGTACATTGAACTGGGTCACACGAGGTAGTTCTCAGCACGGCTCGGCACACCCGTCCTCCCTCTCAACTCCCGCGACAATCCACACTTGGCGCTCGTGAATGCGCGAATTTACACGATCAGTGAGCTGTATTTTTTTCCAGCTAAGGCAACATCAGTGAATGTTTACTCCTTCCTACTTCTCATACAGTTGGCGGGCGTAAATCGTACCTATTTCGTATTTCGTGTTAATTTGAGATTTTAAATATTGTTTTGTGAATTTGTGTAGTGATTTATTGTACTAATTATTAATATTTATATACTGTGATAGTGACAATGGATTTAATTTATAATTTAGTTCATGTGAAGCGATTTTTTAAATACTCTTATGAAGAAAAAATTGATTTAAAAAACAATGGTAGGCCATTGCCCGATATTGTTATTGAAACTGCAGGTGTTAGCCGCGGAGAAGCATATAAACGTCAATTTAATAGAGACATTTATCCGAAGAACAATTGGATTTGTGGGTGCAATAAAAAAAATGCGTTATTTTGTTTTCCTTGTTTACTTTTTGGCGGTGATAAAGCATGGACTGAGGTAGTGGTGACAGATTTGGTGCACTTAACTGAACAAATAAAAAAGCATGACAACTCCAAAAGCCATCTACATAATACAATGGAATTAGCTTTATTAGGAACAACTAATATTAAAGCGCAGCTAGATTCAGCTTATTGGATAAATGTGCAAAAGCATAATGATAATGTGACAAAAAAGAGATACGTTTTGTCAAAAATTATAAACTGCATAAAGTCTTGTGGGGCCTTTGAACTGGCGCTGCGACGACATGACGAAGCTGAAACCTCTCAAAACCCGGGGATATTTCGTGGTTTGATAATTTTTTCTGCTGAGCTTGATGTAACTTTAAGCGAGCATCTACAAAATGCTTCAGTATTTAAAGGAACTTCTAAAGAAATACAAAATGATCTTTTAGACTGTATATTAAAAGTATGTCATGAAGAAATAATTAAAGAAATTAACAAACCTTCATTTTTGGCTTATGGCAGACGAAACAACTGATGTATCTGAAAAAACTCAGTTAGTGGTAGTTTTAAGATATATTCTCGATGGTGAACCGATTAAACGTTTTTGGACATACCTGAAACCTACAAAATGTGACGCTGAAACTCTTTCGGAAAATATTTTAAGTGTTATAGACCCTCTAGTAGAAAATTCACCTTACAAGCCTTTTCTCTTAACCAAAGAATATGACGGCAAACATGAATGTTCTTCAAAAAGGTATTAAATTCCAAAAATTTTTCTTGTGAAAGTCTATATTTTTGTATAAACGGATTTTACATAAAAATTCTGAAGTATCAGAAAAACGCGTGACCTTCAAAATTTTCAAAATTTTTTTGCGGCCCCTACGGCGCCATAATTTGGATACGTTTGAAATTTGCACGCGGGCGGCCAATACCCTAGGATCGGCCCTGTGCAGAACACCCATTTCATTTCATCACTTCAAACATATTCACCAACGTGCAACGTGTAATGATCGTCTCTGGTGCTTCAGGAATTCCAGGACACTTTCTGCGAAATTCGCGAAGACGTTTAGGAGATTTTAGAAACACTTTTTTTGTACTCGCTATTAATGAATGTACCCTGGGAAAACATTGTCGAATAGTTTCTGCCACAAGATGTAAGGCATGCACTTTCCACGTAACATGTAACGATCTACAGCCGTGTTGTGAAAGAAAACGGCCTACTGAACGCATTGTCGTGGCACCATCGGTCACAAACATCAATATTTGACTTGTTGACACTTGAAAATTTTCTATCATCTTTAGCACCACCTGCGTAATTGTATTGCCTGTACACTTAATGATTCTTTTGCTAGCTAATAGCAATGAAAATGTTGATTGCGGAGGGCCCAGTATACGTACTATATATAATATTTACAATAGAATTTTTTTACGATGTGTCATCTCTTCAACACATAACCACAGGCGTCTATTTTGTAAATTACGTATAATCATCTCTATAATGACATCACGTACAGTTGATATACCGCCGATACCATAATGTTCTGGGGCTTGGTAACTCGAACTGTGTATTGTATTTGTGCCAAAATTTTCTAATTGATTCTTTATCTAGTATACAGGTTATCAATGTCAACAATAAATCTAACCTAAAGCGAGTTTGCAAGGGCACGCCCAGTTTTCTATGTTGATGCTGCACAGAATTCACGTGACGTGTATAGTCGAATTTGGACCAGCACATTAAGGATGATCGCATATTTTACACATTACTTTCGCTCCATCCTAGTATAAATATTATTAAATTAAAACGTTTCAACTAACACAGCGGAGACGGTACGTACGCCTCGATCGATAAATCAAGATCAGCTATGGCCATGAAAAGCGTATTTCTGATCACCCTCCACTACGGTTCCTCGACCACTTCCCTCATTGCACAGTTACGTTAAAACTGTTTAGAAATTAAAAAACAGTTATCTCGGCCAGTTGGTCAATCAATCGGTCAAGAATCTAATAGAAATTTTATGAGGAAATTTTATAATGAAATTGTATGAATATTATTATTTTAGAATAGCTAAGATTTGTGGATGTGATAAACGAAATGTTCGGTGTTGTAAAAATATTCATGCCCCATATATGAACTGGCAATGGTATGCAACGCCTTATTCATGAACTCTCTCACGCCATTTATGTCTTAAATCATATATGCTTATTGCTTGTATAAAGACATTGCATAAACTTCAAACAAAAACAAAAAATTAAACGGTCTTTAATTTACAACTGTTTGTTTTTAGAACCAAACATTGAACTTGAATGGATTTATCTTTAGATAATGATGTATCTACCAATTTTTTTTAATTCTCATTTAAAATTTCTACATCTGTCAGATTTACTGTATTTGAAATAAAAATAAATTATATCATCAGCCTAAAACTAGTACCGGGTTAGTCACCTAAAATTGAGCCCCCCTTTATTTCTCTTAATTTCAATCCAATCGAAAAATTTAAACAATGGTTTTACATGTTTTTTATAAATTTTTTGAATATTTAAACAAATTTTCAAAAACTCTGCAAATTGAAAGGGGAGGCGAACATTTTTTTATTTTTTTTAAATGGAACACCCTATATTTTTTTACTTAAAAAAGTTACCCAAAGTTTTCTGATCACAAGAATATATAATTGTTGTATCTTGGTAAGTATAGTTCTTGAGATATTCATACAAATATATAGTCACATCACAGGAATAAATTTAGCATAAAACCATAAATCAGGAGAGCTATGAACCGAAATGATTTAAAGACACAATAATGCTTCGTTTGACAGTTATAACATAACTGTTTGACTTATGTTTGATTGTTATATTATTAATACGCTTTAAGTTAAGTTTTAATACACTTGTTAATATATCTAATATATTGATATGGGATGTTCATTAATCGAAAGGAAATAAATATTAGAAATTTACTTAACCAGCAATAAAAGCAAATATATAGCTAAAAGAGAATATGCAAAAAAATATCCTGAAAGATGCGTTCCCTCCAAGAACACTTTCTCTAATATTTATCTCAAGTTTGGGGACAGCGAATCATTAAAAGATAAGAAACGAGAAAGAAAGAAGCCCAAAACAGGAGAAGATATGGAAATGAACGTTTTACTTTTTTTTACCGAACACCCCAATAAATCTACTAACGCTGCTGCAGAAGAACTTAATATTTCTCAAGCAAGCATAAGACGTGTATTAAAACGTCACAAATATAAGCCTTATAGTATTTTGCCAGTTCAGCTCTTAACTGAAAATAACTTTGCCGACACAAGAGCTTTTTGCAGAGAGATGATTGAGAGAGCAGAAAACGACAATAACTTTTTAAGAAACTTATTTTGGACCGATGAAAGTAGCTTTTCAACGGCTGGACTTTTTAATAGGAAAAATGCACATTATTGGGCGCCCGCAAAACCACATATTATAAAAAAGATAAAAACCCAAGGATATAATACAGTAAATGTGTGGTGCGGTATTCATCAAAATACAATTGTTGGTCCCGTATTCATTCAGTTCAGTATTTGAATATTCTTCGGGGTGAAGTAGAGAACTATTTTGATAATATTCCCCTTGCAACCAGGAATTATGTTATTTGGCAACAGGATGGTGCTCCTCCACACTCTGTACCGAACGTAACGGAATATTTAAATGGCAAATATCTATTTTGGATAGGAAGATACGGTCCTATACATTGGCCTGCTAATAGCCTAGACTTGAATCCTTTGGACCTCTTTTTGTGGGGAACACTAAAACAAAACATATACGAAAATTCGGTATATAATAACTCGGATGAGTTGAAGGACTGTATCAGTTAAGAAATAGAAAATTTGCGGCAAAATGTTCATTTATTTAAAAACGTTAGAAATGAATTTATTAAAAGATGCCAACTGTGCCTTGATAGAAACGGAGGATACGTGGAGAACATACAGATATGTTTAATTTTAATAAAGTTCATTGGTTTTATGTTATTTATTGTTGCGCATTGTTTTTTTTATCATTATTTCGTTATTTATGTTTTGTGTTCATTAAACTTTGTTGTTGTCATTTTAATAAAGGTTTATTTGTTTATTATAATTATTATCTGTTGCCGCATCAAAGAATTTTCATACTATTTTTCTTAAAAAACAAGATGTGTCGTTATATCTCAAAAACATAGCTCTCCTGATTTATGGTCTTATGCCTAACTTATTCCTGTAATGTGACTATATATTTGTATGAATATCTCAAGAACTATACTTACCAAGATACACAAATTATATATTTTTGTGATCAGAAAATTGTGGGTAACTTTTTAAGTAAAAATATACAGGGTGTTCCATTAAAAAAAATAAAAAATTGTTCGCCCCCTTTCAATTTGCAGAGTTTTTGAAAATTTGTTTAAATATAAAAAAAAATTATAAAAAATTATGTAAAATCCTTGGTTGAATTTTTCGATTCGATTGAAATTAAGAGGAATAAAGGGGGGGTCAATTTTAGGTGACTAACCCTGTACATACAACGAGTCAAGCTATTTTTGAGAAATGTGCTATACTGGGATAATAATAGATGGACCTAACATTGATCCTTGTGGTACGCCACAGGCGATGGGCGATAGAATTATTTTCAGAACTGATCATTCGGGAGAAATCCGTTCTATGAATCGATTTGAAAATTTACAGGGCTATTGGGAATATAATAAAGCTAAAAAAACCTGGCAAATTTCCTCAATATTTGCAATCTGGCGGTAGATCTTTTAAAAAGTCAGAAAAAGTAATTTTTTTATATATTTTTCAAATTAATAGCGAGTGTAAAAAACTTTTGTGCTTAAAAACGTCACACATGACATTCGTCATTTATAGAGGGTTTTTTCAAATTTTCAAAAGCATCCTTCAATCCTGGCTGTACGATTATTAGTTCCTGAGATATCGATGGTCAAAAACAAGAGCGCCATTTTTCATGCAACCACCGATATCTCGGCAACAAATGATCGTACACAGTCCGTTAAAAACCCAAATTAAACCTAAATAAACGGCCTAACCGGCCTTTGCATTGATTTAGTCCGAACAAATTTTTCTGAGCCCGGGACGCCCGTAAAAAAAGTTTGGAAATTTTTTTGTCTCGTGGTATTCATTTGGATCGCGCAGTAACCGTAGCTCAGAAAATGTTTTGATGAGAAGATTTCCAAACTAGAAACTTCAAGCTTCAAAATGGGTTTTCCCCATCTCGATATGACCATTTTTCATAAAGTTACAGCAGCTCAAAGATCGTTGAAATTTATTCGGAATTTTTTTTGTTCCCTTAATTTTTTTGAGTAGTGTATTCTCTATTTCATTATAGCGGATTTTCAGAGTTCTCATATTGTATCCAAATATTTTGTTTGTGTTTCCAACATAAGGGATATTCTATAAAACGATTCTATTGATTCTCTAAGTCTGATTCCAATACGTAAGCCTACCTTAACAATTGCAGAGTCCTGAATTCAATCATTTACTCGAATGTGAAAGTGAAAGCGAGAATACTGTCGGCAGATAAATGCGTGTGCCCTTTCCATCTGGAAGAGCAGACGATACTGAACCCGTATAATGACTCTGAGATGTACAAGTGTATCTCGAAGAACGGCGAGGACTTCATCTTGAAACCACCTGATCAATTCAAGACGTGTACCGGGAAAAAAACGAACGTTCCAAAGCCTACGACAGAGTCAGAATGGGCTAGCTCCGTACCCATCTACAAGTGCCCCTTCTGCGTATTCCGGACGATCAACAAACTGGCCATGAAGGAGCACTATCGGGTTCTACACGATATTCCTCGTCGCTTTTCTACCAAAACGTACAGGTATTATTTTTTTTTTTTTTTCATTATAAGTGTTTAATATGTTCATACAGAGAGATCTGGATTGATTGATCGTGTTGCATCCTCAGCAGGAGTTTTTTATGTGCCGCTTACGTGTTTTTTGACGCCTGCTAATATTTTCAGGTCATACAGTTGGCAATAATGATTTAGATTGACAGGTACGATAAAACTATAAATCTAAACTTAAACTTGTAAAAAAAAAACTATAAAAAATTTTATATTCATTTGCTGTTATTAATAAGTAGACCCGTACATTGCCTCGCGTCTCAGTTACGTGCAACGTTTATAGCAGGACAGGTAAAGTACATAAAAACGTATACATAAAAATTGTGTATCTGTGTCAACTTGAGGTTCCGAAGATGGTGACGCCCAGATATTTTCCTCATTTTTCGAAATCCACATTTGAGCTTTGGCACAATTGTAGTCCCATATAAGACGTACATTTATTTATTTATTACAACTATTCTACAGGAAAACCCATTTACAGAGCAGGAAAGTACAGTGAGTGTTCACATTCTAATTAGATTAATAAATTTCACAAACAACAATCAAATTTAATACAAATACGTATATACATATTTAATACCTGGGTATATGAAACAATATATGAAAAATAAGAAAAACAAAGATGCGGATCAAGCATAACAATGTTTAATAAACAGAAGAGTGCAGTTAAATATATCGAATTTATCACAGTTGTTGTTGTATTTAGTACACAAAAACAGGGGTGAGAATTTTAGAATATTAGTACGCGGGATAGAGAGGTAAAAGCTTTTGGATGTTCGAGCATACAATTGAGGCACATAAAAATTTAGCTTGTCTAATAGGTTTTGACAGTCAATCATATTATGTATAAGCTTATATAGAAATATTTGAGAACATTCCCGCCTCGCGTCAAGTGCTGTCATCGCAAATCTTGCCAAAAGACCATTTTGAGGGAAACCAATAGGTGGATACAGTGTCTGATTTGAACTATAGTAGTTTCAGATTTCTTCTTTGAACCATTTCCAAGCTGTTAATATGGCATTGATAATAAGGATTCCATACTAAAGATCCGTACTCAAATTTAGATCAGACAAAAGCAAAGTACAGAATCTTCAATGTATCGGTATTTGAGAAATTCCTGCTAGTCCTTACCAAGAAACTCAGTGTATGCAACGTTTCAGATACTACTTTAATTACGTGAGCGGTAAAAGACAGATCTTTTTCAAAAATTATGCCGAGGTCCCTGAATGTGCCAGATCTTTGAAGAATAGAGTCGCCTAACCTATAATCGTATATTATTAGAGACAATTTAGTGAAATAGGACATAACATTGCACTTAGATACGTTTAGATGTAGTTTGTTACTAGAACACCAATTATGAAGATTAGACAGATTGTTCTGCAGAAGAACACAATCATCCAGGGAAGTAATAACCTTAAATAATTTAAGGTCGGCAGCATATAACAGACAATTCACAGATACTACAGTGACAATGCCCTCAATAAAGATATTATACAACAAGGGGCCGAGAATAGAGCCTTAAAGCACACCTGACGTGGCACCATACTCAAGGGACCTGAAATTATTTATTTCAACGTACTGTTTTCTGTTAGAGAGATAGGATTTTAGAAGGCTTAATAAATTTGTTGAAAAACCAAATTTTGCAAGTTTACTCAGCAGTATATTATGATCGAACCTATCAAAAGCTTTGGTGAAGTCGGTGTAAATGACGTCCATTTGCTTGCGTTGATCAAGAGTTTTAGTTGTGCTTTGAGTAATACAAATTAAGTTAGATGTTGTAGATCGTCCTTGCATAAAGGCATGTTGATACTCTGAAATTCGTATACTTACATTAGAATAAATTGCGTAGTGAATTAATATTTGAAGGGCTTTGAGAAAATTACATAAAATAACGATTGGTCTAAAGTTATTAATATCCGTGTTGTCGCCCTTTTTAAAAACTGGACAGGCTTTAGAGTATTTCCAGATTGCGGGTATAGAAGAGCTTTTTATACATAAATTAATCAAAATCGACAATGGATAGCCAAGAGTTTTAGAGGCAACCAACTTAAATTTAAGTAACAATCTGAGACAACGGCAGTACGCAAATGGGACCCATTCCCGATATTTTGCTTCGCGTTGAAGATATCGAAAAAAATTAGAAAAAGTTGTTCAGAGTCTAAGTTCGCCCAACCCCAAATGTCATTACGAAATTACCATTTTTAGTTTTGAAGTGATAACTTCTTATGGGAGGGTAAACCGCTTCGTTACGTAACGCGTTACAGCGCCAGTCTGTCTGGCTTCCCTTTCTCTCGCGCATACGGCAGCGGTAGGCAGGCTTCTCCTCTCTCACTCTAACCCACAGCGCTAGCCGTATTTCGGCAGACGCTTCACCCTCTCGCACGATCTCGAGCTCTATCTCCTCCTCTCTGCGTGCTTTCGCTGTCTACATCTACGTGCATGTGCATGTGTGCGTCGCTGCTGCTGCGGGGCCGCCTCTATGATTTAGTAATTAGTAAATTTAGTAATTTTACAGCATATCATAGTAAAAAAATAATTATACACATTCTGATAAACATAATTAAAAAAAAATTTAATATTAAATTAATGAATAAATAAAGGAAAATTTTTATTGTCAATAACTCGAAAAATTTTTAATACTATTTTAATAGAACATAAATATTTTTAAAAAGCGTTAATTTCGTTGTGTATTGAATTATACTTATAATTTTTTTTAGTATTATAAAAGGTGGTCCAACCAAAACGCACGATGTTAATTGTAAATAAAACAAAAAGTTTTCAGAGAATTATCTTAATATTTTTTATTATGATAGAAGGATCTATGACAATTATGTGTGAAACAAAATATCGGCCAAATGCTCGCCACGGCTTAGGTGGCATACCTTTATCCGATGGTCCATATTTTCAATAACTCTGAAACATAATTGAGGTTCAATGTCGTTAATGTGCCGAATTATCTCATCCTTTAGCTCTTGAATTGTTCTTGGTTTATTGACGTACACTTTTTCTTTTAAATATCCCCAAAGAAAGAAGTCCAACGGTGTCAAATCACATGATCGTGGCGGCCAATTAACATCGCCACGACGTGAGATAACACGGCCATTGAATTTCTTGCGCAAAAGTGCCATTGTTTCGTTGGCTGTGTGGCAAGTGGCACCATCCTGTTGGAACCACATATCGTCCAGGTCCATATCCTCAATTTCTGGCCACAATAAGTCCGTTATCATCTCGCGATAGCGAACACCATTCACGGTAACTGCTTGGCCGACCTCATTTTCGAAGAAGTACGGCCCGATGACGCCGCCAGCCCATAAACTGCACCAAACAGTCACTCTTTGTGGATGCATCGGCTTTTCAACAATCACTCGTTGATTCTCATTTGCCCAAATGAAGGTGAAAGTATGCCTCGTCGCTGAAGATGATTTTCTTTGTAAAGTCACCATTGACTTCTGCTGTTCAACCAACCATTCGGCGAATTGACGACGCTTGAAATGGTCAGTGGGCTTCAGCTCTTGAGTCAATGGAACCTTGTAAGCGTGTAAATTCAAATCTTTATTCAAAATTCGCATCAGTGATGTTCGTGAGATGTTCAATTGTTGGGCACGACGACGAGTCGAGGTTGACGGCTCTTTTGCTACATTATCGCGAACAACAGCAATGTTTTCCACAGAACGAGCTGGGTGAGCATGCACAGGTGTTTTCACATTTCCTACAGACCCGGTTTTCTGATATTTGCCCACAATTTTCCCGATTGTGGACACATTTGGTCGATTATGCTGACCAAAAAAGTCACAAAGTGCACGAAATGAATTTTGATTTGAACGCCCATTTTCGTAGAAGGCTTCAACAATCTTAACGCGCTGCTCAATTGTGTACCTCTCCATGGTTGAATTTGTCAAACACTGAAACAAAGAAATGTCAAATTAAGTTGGGCAAAAAACTTGACGTTAAGGTGTGACTCACAATTAACATCGTGCATTATGGTTGGACCACCCTTTAATTTAAATATTAAAATTTTTAATTTTAAATATCAATTTTAAAATATTTTAAATTAAAAATTCCATTTATTTAAACAAAATTATTCAATAAATTAATAATTATTTTCACTACTTAAATTTTTTTCATTAAAATAATTATTAATAATTATAATTACGTTAATAACTTTGTTTAATTAAATTAAAAGAAATTTTGTTAAATTTAAACTTTATTTACTATTTTGTATTACGTAAATGTAAAAACTATAATAATTTTAAGTTAATTATAATAGTTAACTATAATAGCCAAAAAAAAAATTTTAAATGCTGACATTACATTGCGTCTATTTCATATTGTAAAAAAATAAATTGAATTAAATAAATAAATCAATTAAAACCGTGGATCACCTGGGAAAATACAAAATATACATAAAATTTAAGTAATAACCTAAGCTTTTCTCAAGTTAAACAATTTCAATATCAAATAGTTCAACTTAGATTAGTTTAAGTTATCACTTCTGTCGGGCGTCCCGTGACGCACACGTTTTTTTTTTTTTTTCTTATTTTCAATATCTTTTCCTACGGTTGCTCAGAAAATAAGCAAAAGCACACTAAAAACGCAACTGTAAAACGGCATTTTACGCACGCTGTCCTCAAAATACCGTGGAGTAGTGATAGCGTTTTTTCTGAACATCCAGGCGACCCGTGTTCGATACTCGGCGTTTCGAACTTTTTTTTCCTGATCCTCAAACGTCATGGTGGATGGCGCTCTAGCACTGTGGCGGAAGGCTACATAGATGAACCCATTCAAGAAAAAGTTAAAATGTCCAATAAAATTGTAAATTCGTTAAACTCCGTAGATTCAGAGGTACATGTTAATATTCTACCACAAAATGAAATGCCATCTTCTTCAAAAACAAACAATAACATATCTATTGTAAAAAAATTTGATCAATCAGCACAAAGAAATGCCAGGAATTCATTTAGAAAATTGCAGTAATTTTACTATTAATTACAACTTCACATAGATATCGTTTGTAACAAGATTATTATTGCCTATTATTAAAAAAATATCATTAGCTGTTAATATTGATGTTTATTGCGAATACTAATAATAGTAAGTAAATGTTTATTAAAATTAAATAATAGGTCTGTCCACGAACTTTTTTTTTCAATTGAAAATGATAGATTTATGGGTATTATAAACCCATAAAAACTAAAAAAAAATAGTCAATTACTTTCTGCGTTATTCGTAATAGCAATTACCGAAACGTCCGAGGCTAGAAAACGCTAGAAACGCGTCGAGGCTAGAAAACGCTCCCGAGACTGAGGCTAAGCGGATGACGTCACATACTAGACGCTAGACTATGCGCCGGACTGGATGTCGTAAGTTTTGTCTTTTATGAGCTACGCCTCGCGTCGGGACGATTATTTGTGCCAATATTTATGTGCCGTTTAGTTAAGACCACTTTTTATAAAATGTTCTAGTAAGTGATGAATGGACAACTTCTTGCTATCACTTACTGGACTGTTATGTAAAAGTAATGGACATACATAGTTTTTTTCTACTGCAGTCATTTCTAAAACTTCGTTAAGAAAACCGTTGGTATTTAGAATGTTGAACCGAGTTTTTTTAAGGCTCTTCCAATATTTTCGGATTTAATTAGTTTAACTGCAGGCCCTATCTGCGATAAAACTGATTTTTTCCAGTAGCAAACTACTGTGGTAGGTGCTGGTTCTTCTGATTGACGGTGTAACCACATCAGGAAAGCCATTGCATGCTTGCATCCCCCAGCGCCTGCAGCACAATCAAGGTATCTCACTTCTTCAACCATTTCCATCTCTCCATCAATGATGGCACTAATAGAGTAAGGCTTCATTCTGACCTTGTGCTCTGGATAAATTCTTGCTTTTACTAGACATCTGTTACCCTCGCGTTTAACTTGACCGTAACCTACAGCTGAATCTCCATAGCTTTCCCTGCCAGAGCTACAAAAAATATGTAGGAACTAAGTGTGTGAAAATATTACTTTAAGCGCAGTAAACATTACGTATAAGGTGTTTTTACTAAAACTAAAAAATTTCAGCAATACAATGTTCAGATAAAAACAACTACAATAGCAATAACTAAATAGTTACCTACTGTTAATATTAAAAAAAAAAACTAATGTTTTTATTTTGTGAATATCTCCGAAAATAAGCTTTAAATCAAAATGGAATATGTAGTATCCAAATATATTCCTTGTTAAAGAAAAAAAGTAAAGACAATTCATTATTTAAAATTAGAATGGAACCTCAACATCCTGTATCATCGCTTAAGAGACGAGTTAAAAAATCTTGAATGGGTATATCATGAAATTATCTAAACATTTTATTGCTAAAATTTTTGGCGCTAGTTAAGAACACCCTATATACCTAAGTATATGGCATAAAATATTAAGTCCAATATCAAGTCGTTCCGCACTTTACTTTATGTGTATAAGTACACGTCGTCGATTCATAAATTTTAATACTCATTTATTATATGTTTTTTATTATTCCGTGTTATCATAGTATACTTACAATAAATTACAAAACAAAAATTAATTAAATACATGATAAAGAAAACAACTACATGTTATACGAACTTACCGACTAGCTTTCACACCCCTGGATTGTGGCTGGTTAAAATCAGTATTTGACGCGAGAAAATTTGATACCATAATCACGTCTACATTTGGCAAATTATGTGAATCTCCTTTCTGGAAACCCTCCTCCATATTTGACAACAATGTACTTACTATACGTAAACTACGAATAACGCAGACTTTGCTATAACGAGAAACCACCGGGAATAAACCTAACGCAGAAATCGCAGTATACAGCATATGATCTAATTCGGCACTTGCCGGACTCTCTAGTATGTGACGCTACGGCCGCTGTTGTGCTTACGATTGAGTTTTTTTTTCGCGCAAAGTTCGATGATTGTTATTAATAGGTCGATAGCTTCATTCCTCACTACTTTTAATGAATATTATTTTTTTGTGAACAGACCTATTGTTGTTTTATTATGTCAAAAAGTCATCGTTTTGAAAGGAAACCTTAGACAAGAAAAATATATACATCCCTCGAATGTGATTTAAGTGCAACCGTAGGAAAAGTATAGAGTGTAAAATATGTGCGAAAAATGTCTTTTTCGACACTTGTTGTATAATATACTATTCCGTAAAGTCCACGGTTACAATTTTGGTTTTCAATTTAACGGGATGCCATGGAAATGGAAGAGAATATATTGCACAACTTCACACATCTTCTCAGCTCTGGAATGTTGATTTCGCAACAAACTCTTATTTTATTTTAGCAGAAAGAATCGAATTCTCGATTTCTGGGCCTTGCAAACTTTATTCTTCACTGTTTTTCAAAAAAAAAAAAATCTAATGGTGTAATTTCGCAGGATCTAGGAGGCCATTATTCTAAAAACTTACTTCTTCCTATCCAGCGCATTGGAAAATGTTTGTTCAACCACTGACGAACAATTCTGAAATTATGGATTGACACACCATCCAGCTGGAAAAACATATCCTGTGGCACATTAAGAGGAAGATTGTCACTTACATTCGCTCTGCATTAAACGAGTTAGTAAAACAAAACGGACGAATCATTCTCTCTCCTAAAATTCCACACCATACGAGTACGTTAACTTTCTGTCAATGCTGTTCTTTACAATTAATAACCGGGTGAGGATTCTCTGTAGCACAGTATCTACAGTTCTGAGAAGATACCACCCCATTATTAGTAAATATAGCCTCACTAGTAAACAAAATTTGATGTAGAATATTCCGGTCGTCTAAAAAATTTCCCTAGGCCCAATATCAATATTCTAACCTTTTATTTTCTTTATATTACTTTTATAAGGCTTGATTTTATTACGACTCAAACATCTTCTAATTGTCTCCTTGTCGATATTCAGTTGAATCGCTAAATCTCGTAGACTCACTCTTAGATTCGTTTGATTTGCTACGAAGATTACTACTGATACGTTATCTTCAGGATGCGGATGTATTCGACGAGGTTGATCGTTCTGAAATCTTTTAATAAAATTGCCAATTTCATTGAAAAGGACATTTGTGGCGGCTGCAATTCCATGACTAATAGCGACTCATAAAGGGTGTCTTCTGTTAAATTCTGCGGCTACTTCTCTGCTACTACGAGACCTATCGCCAAATCACCTTACAGTTTCGATTTTTTCCCTTAAATGCAGACGCATTTTACTATTGTAAAATATAGAGTGTCCCAGCGAGAGATACCAGTCAAGCCCAGAGAGAAGTCCCGTAGTTTCAACTCCTGTGTCAACTGGATCTTATACGCATGAAAATGAAGGTCATTCGTTAAAATTCTCTGTAATGTTGACTTTGAGAGATTTAATTGTTGGGAACGACGTCTTACGGCTGTGGTGTAATTTGCAGCTACACTTGCACTGACCGCTTCAATATTTTCAACTGAGCGTTGCCCGCAGTGACGTATAGGTGTTTGTTTATCACACACGGAGCCTCTTTCTCTGAATTTCGCCATGACGCGTTGAATGGTCCGCTTAGCAGTTGCCTCACGACGACCCATAATTGCACGTAATTTTCTTTCAGTACCCACAATTGAACCATTATCTTCGTAGTACGCTTTGACAATAAGTATGCGTTGCTGAACAGTATAGCGCTCCATTTTGTAATGGCATACTCTCCACGTAATAACTACGAAGCATCAACTTCTAAAACCTGCCGCAAGAGTAATGGTGGCAAATTTAAATCGACAACCTCTCGCCGGGACACCCTAAAACTTTACACAATATAATTCAAAGTTTTGTCAGATTGACATTTAATTTAATCATAGTTTTCGTTTTCATGGCATCCCATTAAATTGAAAACCAAAACTTTTTTTTCTTTTAACTTTTTCGATATCTTTAACGCGAAGCAAAATATCGAAAATGGGCCCCATTTGGGGGGCTGCCGTTGTCTCAATGTGTTACTTAAATTTAAATAGGTTCCCTCGAAATGTACGTTCCATATGGGACTACAGTTGTGTCAACTGCTACCTTATAATAGTAGTTTTCAGCCAGTTTTATTAATTTCATTGTATTTTATGTGCGACATCACATTCAATCAACCTCGGTCTCTCTGTAAAAGTGAAAGATACAAATATATAGATGGAGGATACAAAGATCAATAATTCAAATATAAACAGAATTCTATCTATTCGATAAAGAGAATCAAAACAGACTTACTTAAAATGTCTCTTCTGTAAGGCAACCTATTAGTTTCTCATAAACGGTTCATTTCCATTCTTCGTGCCTTCATTTTCACATTCTTGTCTAGCTGCAACATCTGTCTGTTTAAAACTACGGCGAGGACGGTGCTGCTAGATCACATCAAGAAACAACACAGAGTGATCTACGCGTGTGACCTGTGCAAGTTCCACACGACCCGGTTGGTAACCATGAGGACTCACAAAAACATACACAAGATGGCCGCAAAGAAAACGGACTACAAAATGATGGATTTGTTTTAGGGGAATACCGGAAGATTGTGAGTAGAATAAATATAAACTCCTGGACAAAATTAAAGTATCAGTGAAACCTCACATTATTGCATTATTTTTCTATTTTACTAAGATACGAGGGTGAATCAAATATAAGCGAGCCTTTTTGTTATTTTTTTTTTTATTGGAACCTGAAAAAAAATCGAATATCAGCTCACTTTTCTACATAATCTCCTGATCTGGAAACGCATTTTTCCCAGCGTGTAGGCAATTTTATAATGCCCTCTTCGTAGAATGAAGTTGGTTGTGTCTCCAGCCAATTGCGCACGTAGGCCTCAACCTCCTCATCGTTGTTAAATCTTTGCCCTCCCATGGTTTCCTTGAGAGGACCAAAGAGGTGAAAGTCACAGGGCGATAGGTCGGGGCTAAACCTCTCTTCTGGCCACCGCCAGACTTGTTGACGTTCATCTGATGAACTAAGACTTCTCTTCTTTCGCCTGAAAACAAAACTCGCTGCCAATCATCAATTCCATTTGCGTGTTCTCTTGCAAAACGCAGTCTAATAACTCTATGTTCTCTGGTGACCAGTGGTATATAATCTGGTCTTGTACTGTCCAATCCTTCTTCATTAAGCCTTCTGATGATTCATCCAGAAATTGCTACCTTTCAAGCTTTCAACCTAAGCTTTGCTTAGCTGTAAACAAGTAGAATGCCTGTTTCTTAAGGCAACTTGCGCAAGACTTCGCTCATCTCTTGCATCTGTAGACTTCTTACGACCTTGTCCTTCCGTTGTGTTACCGACACTAACTTCCATCTTCATTGAAACGTCTAACCGTTCGACTAATTGTCGATTGTCTATCTCCTAACAAATTAGCCACATATCGCTGGCTACGTCCCTAGTTAACCAGAGTTACTGCGTCATCTTTTCTTAAGTTGTGTGAACAGGGGCGGCTGGTGTATAGGTGCTGCAGAGCTGCAGAACTGCCACAAAAATTAGATATTTGTATATTTTCGCGACATAATAATTACTAAAATTTATTAATAAAATAATTTGGTTAGTTGGCGCAGCTAACCAAATTATTACGTTAAAGTCGCATTCTGCCCGCCGTCCTCTATTGAGTAGTAGACCAGATGAATTATCTGGGTCTCTACGCGAGCGCGTCGCGGTACATTAAACTGGGCCACACGAGGTAGTTTTCAGCACGGCTCGGCATACCCGTCCTCCCCCTCAACTCCCGCGATAATCCACACTTGGCGCTCGTAAATGCGCGAATTTACACGGTCAGTGAGCTGTATTTTTTCCAGATAAGGCAACATCAGTGAATGTTTACTCCTTCCTACTTCTCGTACAGTTGGCGGGCGTATATCGTATCTATTTCGTATTTCGTGTTAATTTGATATTTTAAATACTGTTTTGTGAATTTGTGTAGTGATTTACTGTACTAATTATTAATATTTATATACTGTGATAGTGACAATGGATTTAGTTTATAATTTAGTTCATGTGAAGCGATTTTTTAAATACTTTTATGAAGAAAAAATTGATTTAAAAAACAACGGTAGGCCATTGCCCGATATTGTTATCGAGACTGCACGTGTTAGCCGCGGAAAAGCATATAAACGTCAATTTAATAGAGACATTTATTCGAAGAACAATTGGATTTGTGGGTGCAACAAAAAAATGCGTTATTTTGTTTTCCTTGTTTACTTTTTGGCGGTGATAAAGCATGGACGGAGGTAGGGGTGACAGATTTGGTGCACTTAACTGAAAAAATAAAAAACACGACAACCCCAAAAGCCATCTACATAATACAATGCAATTAGCTTTATTAGGAACAACTAATATTAAAGCGCAGCTAGATTCAGCTTATTGGATAAATGTGCAAAAGCATAATGATAATGTGACAAAAAAGAGATACGTTTTGTCAAAAATTATAAACTGCATAAAGTTTTGTGGGGCCTTTGAACTGGTGCTGCGAGGACATGACGAAGCTGAAACCTCTCAAAACCCGGGGATATTTCGTGGTTTGATAAAATTTTCTGCTGAGCTTGGTGTAACTTTAAGCGAGCATCTACAAAATGCTTCAGTATTTAAAGGAACTTCTAAAGAAATACAAAATGATCTTTTAGACTGTATATCAAAAGTATGTCATGAAGAAATAATTAAAGAAATTAACAAACCTTCATTTTTGGCAGTTATGGCAGACGAAACAACTGATATATCTACAAAAACAAAAAAGTTAGTGGTAGTTTTAAGATATATTCTCGATGGTGAACGGATTGAACGTTTTTGGACATACCTGAAAGCTACAAAATGTGACACTGAAACTCTTTCGGAAAATATTTTAAGTGTTATAGACCCTCTAGTAGAAAATTCACCTTACAAGCCTTTTCCCTTAACCAAAGAATATGACGGCAAACATGAATGTTCTTCAAAAAGGTATTAAATTCCAAAAATTTTTCTTGTGAAAATCTATATTTTTGTATAAACGGATTTTACATAAAAATTATGAAGTATCAGGAAAACGCGTGGCCTTGAAAATTTTCGCCTACGACGCAATTTTTTTTGCGGCCCCTACGGCGCCAGTAGTTTGGATACGTTTGAAATTTGCACGCGGGCGGCCAATACTCTAGGATCGGCCCTGTGCAGAACACCCGTTTCATTTCATCACGAGCCGCCACTGTGTGTGAACGATTCATTTCTACTCTAAATGTACTGGGCAGTGTTTCATTCATTTATGACATTAAATTTAAAAAAAATCGCTAATGTAACTTAATATATCGGCTTTTACAAATCACTTTAAACAATGTTAAATATATTAATAACAAACAATTACAAAATTTTACTTTATATCAGTCAAATAATTACAATTGTTTATCAGTAGTGACAGAGCACATCAGGAAGAGCCACAAGAAGTAATGAAAAGTTTTACTGATGCGTTAATTTTATCCAAAAGCGTTATATTGATGATGAGTTTAAGGGGATTATATAATCGATGTTGTAGATCCGCGTGGCCCAAAGCGGAGCGCTCCGCCCTTGACCACGCGGCTCGCTGTCGAGTGTTTACTGTTTATTCCATATAAGGCGCACAGCATTTTTTAGAATAGATTTTCTCGAAAATGGCTGCGAAGTGCGCGCTACTGCTGCCACAAGTTAATGTCATGACGTTCAAGCACTGTAAATCAGAAAAATATTTTAGATCCGAACACCTGATCCTCCCCTTATAAGATAATTATCGTCCCCGTAAAAATAAAGGCGCGAAAGAAAAATGTAGGGCATAAATTTATTTTTTTAAGAAACTTAAGGCTCATTTCCTAACTTGTTTTGTATTTTCCGAGAGGAAGTGTTGGGATTTTCTCTGACATGTATTATATTTTCGCCCGTCTTCTGTTTCCGTCTATAGTAACTATGTAACATGTTAATTTTCACTTGTGTCACTTTTTTACTTCGTGTAGCGCTTTATTTATGTATTTGTATTGTTTAGTATGTGAAGTACGCATGTAAAAAGTTATGCTAGAAACTATGCTGATACCCTGTATAATTGCAAAGTATATTTAACTTGCAATAAGATGTAATAAAGTGTCTGAAAATATATTTTTCTGGGGCAATTTTTTGCCTGTCAAAAGCACGGTCTCTTGACCTGATGATGCTCCTGGTATGTCGATATAATGTACAGCTCATCGATAAGTCTCAAAACTGCGATATCGCCTGGTCTTTACGCAGTCGCATTGAGACCTTTAGGCTTAACTCAGACGTACCTTACTTTATACGTACTTTACAACGACATTGGAACCACAGAAAAAAGTAGAGAGTAGTAGCAGATTATTATGGAAACGCAGGTTACCACTCACACGACCGACACTGTGTTGTCGGTTTCGACGATAGTCGCAATGCGTGGTTGATATAACCCACAAAATTGTAGCAGGTAATAACTGAACCCAATTCACACGTGCGACCTACCGGCCACAAACCAACCACAGCCGAACAACTAACCATCGTGGCAGTTGCTCATTCATCCCATTATTGCATTGCGCGTCGATTTCACGTTTCCTATCGAAAAAAGGCTGTTCGTCTGAGTTCACATTCAATTATACGCCGATAAAATTGTGGTTATAATGTGGTCGATAGCTGCGACAGCCCAGCGACCATTTTGTCGTTGAAAAGTGGTACGTCTGAGTTAAGCCTTACAGTGTGAATATCGATGAATATATTGGGTTGAAGAATAAGTTCGTAGAGTTTTTATCAAAGAGTTCTATTGGAATAAAAAACGATAATTATAAGAATAAATTAATAATGTATTCGCCGTTACTGTTTACGACCTCCTACCTACCACCTTTCGACCAATTTGTTGATCCCGTTCCGCCAAAAATCGCCCGGTCTGGTGTCGAAGAACTTGGTGAGCCAGTTTCTGAGGTGCTCTTCGTCGTCGAAGGTAACACCCCTGATATGGTTCGACAAGGAGCGGAAAAGATGGTAATCGGTCGGTGCAAGGTCCGGAGAATACGGTGGATGCTGAAGGACCTCCAATTCGAGCTCTTGGGCTGCGGCTTTGACGACTTGTGCTACGTGCAGTCTGGCGTTGTCGTGAAGCAGTATGGTTTGGCCTTGTCGATCGGATCTTTTCAATCGAATAGCCTCATTTACGCGACGCAGCTGGGCAATATAGAGTTCCTTGTTGGCTATGGCGTTCTTCGCAAGCATTTTTCAATGCACCATGCCTTCCCAGTCCCACCAAGCGCAAATCATGGTCTTCTTTGGGTAGAGGTCCGGCTTAATTCTCGTATTATCGCTTTGGCGTATCTGCTGGAGCCACCCACTCCTTTCTTTGCTTCATATTGGCGTCTAGGCACCATTTCTCATCTCCTGTGACGATTCGGTACAAAAAGCGCCGTTTATGACCACGCGTTGCTCGATGGCGGGAGAGGTGTTCAGAAGGAATTTGAAGCCGATTTTATTTGTTGTTTTCGTTAAGCTCGTGAGACACACAAGCTCCCAATTTTTCGGCAAATCCCATGGAGTGAAGAAGGTTATGTACTATCACATGGCTGTAGTTCATTTTTTCGATCAATTCCCGACTTGTTTGGGGACCATCCTACTTCAAAAGTGCCTTGAGACGCTCCTTCTCGAATTGCAAAGGTCACCTGATGCGAGGCGTGTCGTCGAGGTCAATGTCGCCGTCTTTGAATTTCGCAAACCATTTCCGTGCTGTAGACTCGCCTATGACACCTCTGTACACGTCGCAGATGTCCCGAGCGGCTGCAGCAGCTTTTTGACCTCGATGGAAAGCGAAAAAGAGCAGGTGTCGAAAATGATGATTTTTGCCGCCTGGATATTCCATTTCTTAGCCCGAAAAATAATGAAAAATTTAATAACACAAAAAAAAAAACGATTACCACGGTTTTGTAGAGCAGAAAGAGCTCTTTCGAATAAATATAAATATATTGCCAAACAACAATGAAAATCGTTGTGAAATAAAAGAAAATAAAAACCCTACGAACTTATTCCTCAACCTAATATATTGAATGTGAATTGTACACAGGGTTCGATACCTCACTCTTTCTGCTATGCATACCTAGAGATCAAGAGATCATTCAGCAGGTAGAGGTTCTCAAAATCGAAGTTTTTTTTTTTTTCGAGCATTCAGAAACGTTTTATGAGCATTGGACTAAAGTTACCAAGTCTACATGATTACTTAGGCCAGTAATTTATCGATATCCCCCTTGTATAATTCAATTTTATAGTCATATTTTTTATTATCGGTGTTTCAGTTTTCCGAGAGCCACATCAAAGCGGAGAAATAACTGATACAAAATAAAACAGTGAAATAAAAATGTACTTTCTTCTGTGTATAATTTAATAAGGATATTATTACAAGAAAAATATATTTTTAGTCGTTTAAAATATGTTTACAAAAAATTTTAAATGTACATTTATTCATATTAGAGTTGTAAATACTGTGCCCATTTTATCTTTTCAGTATGTTTTAGGAAATCATCATAATAATTATGTTGTTAATTTACTATATAGCTGAAAAGGCGTTTAGATAAAGTCGTTCCTACAACAAAAAACGTATACAGTTTCGTGATTAGTTGATAAGGATATGTTCCATATTATGTGTATTATAAATTTCTTTTAATATAGTGTATGTTTAAACACCTCGTTTTTATTTCTTTGGTCGACATTTATTCCTTCCCAGGCAAAGTGCTGTGATTATATCGCTCTGTTTGGCTTCAAAGGGAAAAGAAGAAGCAGATTACAGATGCCATTAAAATAGGTAGTTGTCACAAATGGAATTATATTTGGTAATTATATTATACAGAAGAAAAATGGCAGTGAAAGCTAGATCATGAGATATTAAAATTATATATATTTTAATTACTGTCTCTAACTTCACTGAGCTCTATACATTCCAAATGTTCACAATGTCCCAAATTTATATTCACAAAGTACTCCACTAGGTCCACTTTTCCATAATCTGATGTATCTATTTATATTTAAGGGAGTATTTCTCTGTGACGGCCGGTTTCTGAGCTGAAATTCAGAAATTTTTTTCTCGTAAACTAAAAGACATTTGAGTTTTGTTTTTTTTTTTATTTTATTCATAAGGCATTGGTGTATAAAAATATTTTTTGTTGCAAAAAAAAACAATATGGCGGCCCCGAGAAAGCGCGAACAACGGCGAGTCCGCCGCTCCAGGTGAATTGGCGGGCAGGATTGCAGGTGTACAAGTAGTCAAATTTTTTATTAATTGTTATGATATTTGCCAGGGATTGAACAAAAATGCGCAATGCAGAAAACGAAATTTAATTTGATGCAAGTTTGTATGGCTAGAAGCTTATTTTCGAACTGGAATCAACCGATTTATATTGGATTTGATCAAAAAATGACAAAAGAAATCCTGATGGATATTATGACGATATTCTGGATATTATGTTAGTGATTATGGAGGAAGTAATATTGGTTTATGGAAGGATTTAGCTGTCGATACAAATAAGATAAACACAAAAAAATATAAAACACTTTGCTATTATGGTGTTAGTTAATAGGGGTAGCTATTAAAAGCAATATAGGTACATATTACACTGCCATTAAGTACTTATTACGTACTTATAGGTATTTTATTTTTGTACCTATATCAGTATATCATACTTGTACATATCATTTACCTACACAGAACAAATAAATCATCTAATTAATTAAATATTTAAATGTATTTAAGGTACCTATCTATTCTACTCATATACCTACCTCCATATTTTTACTACTGAAAAGTACCTATATAAAAGCTATTATACCTTATTAGGTAGATATAAGTCAAATAACAGATCTATTGTTAATCTATTAAGCACTATTAGTATCCTCTATCCCTACTTTCAGCCTTATTTTTTTTAAATTATTTCTCGAAACCTCACCGAATATTTCGTCAGATATGGAACAAGTTTTTAGTTATTAAATATCATTCTGCTATTTACTCAAACTTAAATCAATACTTACGCAAACAATAACGTTCCCTTTAATATCACTTTACCACTCAAATGCCCGAAAAATATTAAATATTATCCAAATTGCCTGAATTTACACAGCACTTCTGAATACGTTTAATAACGTTTTAACAGTTATAGTCCACGATGACGTCAAAACATGTTTTAAAAGGAGTGGGGCGCCGTCTACATTGAAAGATAGAGATCGAGCAATCCTATTCCCTATAGAATCCTTGGGATCCACCTCCCTGAAATGTATACAAGAACGTCACTGTTTGTTGTCAGTTGTCACTATCTGCATGTTGTAAACTTCAGAAAAATAAAAACTGGCACTGCGAATTGCATAGAGGAAGTAGAATTGTATGTGTATACACTCCGTGGAACTCGTAGAAGAAGTCGACTCTAGTGTGGTTATGTTTTGAAATAAACAAATTTTATAAGACAAATTAGTGTTATTTTTAAGAGTATGTTTTGTTTTGTAATAAATGGATGAACTTAATATACGTCGGAGAAAGAGGAAAAAATATGCAGACTTTGCCTGAGGATAGCAGACAATGACTGCGAAGTTATCGACGAAGTAGCCATTGAAATGTTCAACTGCCTATTACTGCAAGTGGTAATACTTAAATGCAAACAAATGTGATGTACATAAATCATGATTTGTATTTTAGAACTTGGATACCAGTAAACAACCAGTAATATGTAAGAATTGCGCTAAAAATGTCCAGAAGGGATACAACTTCAAATGTACCTGCCTGTCTACAGAAGACTTACTCTTGTTCGCTGTCACTGACAACTCCGCCGGAGGCGGATTTAAAAGATTTATTTTTAATGAAAAGTATAAACGTAGATAAAGAATTCCCCATAGATCGTAATGTTTGCAGACTTTGTTTACAATGCCAAGAACAAAACAGTTTTACTCGTTTGACGAATTTAAAGGAACATATAGCTTTTGCAGGAGACATGATAACAAAATGCATTCCTGAAGTGGTATGTTATTAAATACTTTGAAACTGTTTTAGTAAATTATTTATACATACCCGTTCTGTTCCCTTTAAAAGAATTTATAATTATTATCTTCTTAGGGTAATGTTCTCATATAGGTACTTAAATATTTATTGTACAAATATATTATAACAGTTTAAATTATTTACTTTAGAGTAAACTCTCAAGTCCTCACAAAATTTTGGGTACCACACATTTTTAGGGGCGCTGAAAACGAATCTGGCCTCAGTTTTTGGTGGTCGGACACAGTTTTCGAGAAAATCAATTTTAACTTTTCCACACTACACTTTTTTCTGAAATAACTTTCACTTTACATTACGTAGATACCTAATACAATATTAATATAGGTGGATGCACTTGCTTTATACATATGATGTATTAAAATCGTCATAAACATTTCGTCAAAATGGTTACAATTTTCATGAAGCCGTTCCATTTGCTATCCTAGCGCCCTCTATAACCCAAGACGCTTGGATAGCAAATGGGCGGTTGCATGAAAATTATAAGCATTCCCAGTAAATTAAAAAGTTGTAATGGATAATAAATTTTATGACGGTTTTAATGTATAATATGTATAAAGTATAGAGGAAATTATTGTAGCATCTACTTACATTAATATTAGGTTTCAGTGTAATGTACAGTGAAAGTTATTTGATAAGGAGAAGTGGTCACGTGCGGAAAGTTGAAAATTCGTTTCTTCGAAAACTGTGTCCAGTCGCCAGAAACTGAAGCCAAATTCATAGCCCGAAAATAGAGGGTACTTTCGGGGGTGTTGGACATTGCCAAAATTTGGTGACGATTTGAAAGTTATACTCTAAAACAAATAATTTTTAAAAATAAATAAGTACTATTTGACCCGATTTAGTGGCATTCTGTCATAGAGGACATACGCTTTTTTATTTTTTATTGGGTCGCCTAACAATTTAAGTTTTAGGCCTTTGTAGCCCCTGTATATTTATAAATACTTAAACTCTGTCATGAGTGTAATAAGGTCTAATTGAATTCTTCCCTACTTTCATACCCATTTATATTTTTAGAAATTTTATGCCACAAAAGAACCTCTAATTTGCACAGCCTGTCTAGAATCATTGGAATCCTATTATAATTTTGCAAAGACCTACTGGGATTTAGAGGAAAGGATAAGTGAATATTGTAGTCTTAAAGGAATCGCCATAAAACATCAAACTCAACTAGGCGATATATTGCCATTTTCACCAGGAGATCTGCAACCTAAGGTTGACGTACACAGTGAAATAGCTATAATAAACGAAGAAGCTCCCCTAGAAGACACGCAATATACTCAAGTAAATGACCGTGCAATAAAAATCGAGAAACAAGAACTCATCATCAAGGACGAAAACACCACCGACTGTCAAAATTACGAGGAACCCGCGAGGCGCATGCGTCACAGATGCGAAATATGTGGGTTCAAAACTAAGCGAAAAGACAACCTTAAAGCCCACATGTTGACCCACAAAGACCCCCAAGATGTGAGGATGTACAAGTGCCACAATTGCACATTCGAAACAAAATACAAGGGCAGCCTTAAAGTCCACATGTTAACCCATAGAGACCCTGACAGCATCGCGATGTACGTATGCAAATTGTGCGAGTTTCAAACAAAGCATAGGAACAACCTCAAGGCTCACCTGATCCGTCATATGACGGACTAAGTATATTATGATAAGACTAAGACCGGCAATAATTTACTTTAGCGAAGACTCCACCCGAAGTTTTGTCCATCCTCTTATTTCTTGGGTCGCTAATGCCTTAGTGCAAAGTCTCATGATTTTTGTTCTAAATTGCAGTTAAGGATTTCTAGAAAAAAAGACCCCGAAACCTCACAACTAATTACTAAGACTGCCCCAGTTAAAAGTGATATGCTGATATGTTAGTAAATTATTGTTTTTTTGTTCATCTAATCTGGATTCAAACTAAAGAAATTAAATACAGATTGTTTCATTTGTAACTATAGGATATGATTTGTGAATAAAACTAATAATACTTGACAAACTGAGGTTTCTGATTCTTCAAAAAAAAAATGGAGATGACCCAGCTATTAATGGAAAAGAATATCGTTCATATGGTCGCTCCGGCTTATCTGGCATTCATTGCTAAACATAATTTTGTTGCAAAAATCAGCATCACCCTTCTTTTATAACACCCAATTAACTGTATGACAAGAGGCCCTGTCCTGCATAAATATCTTACGACCATTTCCAAACCATTCCCTCATCTGTGGGATCAATTTTGTTTGGAGAACCTTTTTATATTGATCTTGCTGCATGGTTCCTTCTACGACATAAAGCCTTCCCAATCCCTTTCCACTTATGAAAGACCATATCATGACATATGTAGGATGCTTCACTCTCTGTACTACACAATCTGTATTAAACTTTTCACCTGGACGTCTTCGAACAAACTGGGTTTTATCATCCATAATTTGAAAAGTTGCTTCATCGCTAAAGCAGACCTGGAGACATGCAACAAAAATAATAAAATCACAAAACAAAATAAATTTTAATGACCTACCATTTTTCAAAGTACAGGGACAGAAACTAAAAATGCTGAGATTCGCGGATGATATAGCAGTATTAGCATCTAGTAAGGAGGAACTAGAATCAGCATTGAACGAAATGGAGGCAGTGTTGACAGAGGAATACGGAATGAGGGTGAATAAAAACAAAACTAAAGTGTTAGTGTGCAGAGGGCGCGAGAGCAGAGCAAAAACGAAAGTACAAATTAATAATGAAAGATTGGAGGAAGTTAAAGACTTCACTTATTTAGGAAGTAAAATAAATTGGGATGGAAGAAGCGATAAAGACATAAAACAAAGAATAGCGCAGGGTCGAGTAGCTTTTAACAAAAAGAAAGCACTTTTATGCTCGGGGGTAATAAACTTAGAAACAAGGAAGAGATTTTTGAAAACATATGTATGGAGCACGGCACTTTACGGCTGCGAAACCTGGACGGTAGGGGAAGCAAGTAGGAAGAAATTAGAAGCTTCTGAGATGTGGTGTTACCGAAGAATGATGAAAATACCATGGACTGATAGGGTTAGAAACGAAGAAGTATTGGAGAAAGTCGGCGAGAAAAGGAGTATGTGGAAAAACTTAAAGAAGAGAAGAGATAGAATGGTAGGCCACTTGCTGAGACATGGGGGAATAGTCCGCGATATTTTGGAGGCAGAAATAGGAGTGAAGAAAGGCAGAGGTAGGCCTAGATTAGACTACTGCTCGCAAATAGTAAGGGATGTAGGTTGTAGCACAATTAGCGAAATGCGTAGGTTAGCACAAGATAGGAGAAGCTGGAGGTTAGCGTCCAACCAGTCTTAGGACTGATGACCTAATGATGATGACCATTTTTCAGTCATAGACAGAAAGCCTTTTATGCAAAATAGCCCAATTCTGCCTCTTCTTGACCATGGCTGGTGTTAGTTTTGGTTTTTTAACTGGTCTTCGACATTTGAAACCCAAATCGTACAAATTTCTTCGTACAGTAGCCACCGATACCTTGTAGCCTGCCTCATGAAACTTATTCCTTATTTCACTGTGGGTTGCCCTTCTGTATTCCACAGCCATATTTCTTAAGAATCTCTGCCCTCTAGGAGTTATCAGCGATTTTCTGCCACAGCGACCTGTTCGAGCCGAACCAACAGGTAGGTCCGCTTGTAATTTTTGACTCAACCGTCGAACTGATGATTGGGATATCCCACATTTGTTTGCAATTTCCCGTTGACTGTATTCAGTATTTCGTAAAAGTGCGATTACAGACGATTTTTCGTCCGAAGAAAGATCTTGACGTTTACCCATCGAAAAAAAATCCATTAACCCCTAAATGGATTTTTTTCCTTAAGTCGACTGAAGTTTTTGTAACAAAAAGTATAGAAACCATAAATAATGGCATTATATAGTAAAATCATTACTCACCTTTGAATTACTATAATGAAAATAGGAAAAGTTTAAAGCAAAACAATTATTTTCATCCAAAATCAACACAAGTTCCAGCTTGTGCTGGAACAGACATACAGAGCATAAAAAGTCACTTTCTGACAGTTGCATGAAAATTCTGCAATACCGACTGAATTACGTTATCAGATCGAAACCTTTTAAGTTATGCATCCATCAATATTTATTTGTTGTAACATACGCATACCCATCAGGTGAAAAGACTGATTTTAATATATGCCAGAAATTAAAAAACCGCGCTATGAGGGGTGAGTCTAATAAATGGAGCAAGGACTGTACATAGTCGTTTTATATTTCATGTTATTTTTTAAACATGAACTATAAATATTTTATATTTTCTATAAAAAACAAAAATAAAAGTTATAATAAGAAATAAACAAAATCACAGTTTAATATTACTCTTTAGAAGATATTTTTACATTGTTTTTCACAAAGCAAGTCATCAAAATTTGGTTGAATATATTGAGCTGATGCAATCTTGACTTTCTGAATTTTTGTTATTTTTCATTAAAAACGACGAGGCTACAAAAACAGACGAGACGAAGAAGGACTGAAAACGTATAAGGCAATAAAGTGGGAAATCATTAGAAAATGTAGAAAAGCGAAAGAACAATGGATAGAGGAGAAATGCAAAGAAGTAGAAGATAAGTTGCAAGTAGGTAAGACCGATGAGGCTTACAAAATAATTAAGAGGAACTTCAGGGATGTAGGAACAATAAGTAGAAATGTTAGGAGTCAATCGGGGGACATACTGATAGGAAGAGAGGAGAAAGCGGATAGATGGAAGCAGTACTTAGGAAATTTATACGAGGGTCAGGAATTAGGAGAGATATTAGAGGAAGAATCTAGCATCGATAGGGAAGATGTAGGAAAACCTATATTGAGAGAGGAATTTGAAATAGCACTAAGGGGGCTAAAGAACAATAAAGCGTCGGGTGTAGATAAAATACAGGCGGAAATTTTGAAATGTGCGGGACAGAAAGTAGTAAATAGGATGTTTGAACTGGTAAAATACATATACGAAACGGGAGATGCCGGAGGATTATAAGAGGAACATTATCGTTACTATACCGAAAAAGAGAGGAGCCGACAAATGCGAGAACTTTAGAACGATTAGCCTAACTTCCCATGCGTCAAAAATCTTAACTAGAATAGTGCAGAAGAGGATGGAAAATAGAGCGGAGGAAATACTAGGAGAAGACCAATTCGGGTTTAGGCGAAATAGAGGAACTCGCGAAGCTATTCTGGCGCTAAGAGTAATGTTAGAGAAAACAATAGAAAAAGGAAAGAACGCTTATATAGGATTTGTAGATTTAGAAAAAGCTTTTGATAACGTAAGATGGGAAAAAATGTTCGAGATACTAAAGAGCGCGGGAATGAAGTATAGAGATAGGAGAGTAGTACACAATCTATACATAGAGCAAACTGCTGTTATAGAAGTAGAAGGGGAAGAAAGGGAAGTAGGTATTAGGAAAGGAGTAAGACAAGGATGTACGCTATCACCACTAATTTTTAATCTGTACATCGAAGAGGCGATTAATGTGGTAAAAGATAGAGTAGATTTCGGGATTAAAGTACAGGGACAGAAACTAAAAATGCTGAGATTCGCGGATGATATAGCAGTATTAGCATCTAGTAAGGAGGAACTAGAATCAGCATTGAACGAAATGGAGGCAGTGTTGACGTAGGAATACGGAATGAGGGTGAATAAAAACAAAACTAAAGTGTTAGTGTGCAGAGGGCGCGAGAGCAGAGCAAAAACGAAAGTACAAATTAATAATGAAAGATTGGAGGAAGTTAAAGACTTCACTTATTTAGGAAGTAAAATAAATTGGGATGGAAGAAGCGATAAAGACATAAAACAAAGAATAGCGCAGGGTCGAGTAGCTTTTAACAAAAAGAAAGCACTTTTATGCTCGGGGGTAATAAACTTAGAAACAAGGAAGAGATTTTTGAAAACATATGTATGGAGCACGGCACTTTACGGCTGCGAAACCTGGACGGTAGGGGAAGCAAGTAGGAAGAAATTAGAAGCTTTTGAGATGTGGTGTTACCGAAGAATGATGAAAATACCATGGACTTATAGGGTTAGAAACGAAGAAGTATTGGAGAAAGTCGGCGAGAAAAGAAGTATGTGGAAAAACATAAAGAAGAGAAGAGATAGAATGGTAGGCCACTTGCTGAGACATGGGGGAATAGTCCGCGATATTTTGGAGGCAGAAATAGGAGTGAAGAAAGGCAGAGGTAGGCCTAGATTAGACTACTGCTCGCAAATAGTAAGGGATGTAGGTTGTAGCACAATTAGCGAAATGCGTAGGTTAGCACAAGATAGGAGAAGCTGGAGGTTAGCGTCCAACCAGTCTTAGGACTGATGACCTAATGATGATGATGATTCATTAAAGAGAACGACTGCTCACATAAATAAGATACTTCCGAACATAGCCAATATACGCGTAACAAACGATAACATTTTAGGAAACCTATCTACAGATAGATATGTATAAAAATGTGGAATTCCAACTTACATACATTTGGCATGGCTTTGTCGCCTTGTTTTACTCAAAGTGTAATGGAAAAAGAACACTTCCATCGTAACTTTACCATTTGTATACGTCACAACTTTTCGCATTTTATATCTCCAAATCTTAAATTTACACAGCGAGAGGTTCAACAAGCGCCCTGTTAATCCCATGTATTTTGTGCTTAAATATGATATGCCTCTTCAGCGTTTCTTTCTCTTTCACCTTAAAGCCACATGTGGCGCACTCATACAACTGCCTGCATACCTCTTCCAGCACAGGCAACGGGTCACCTCTAAACACCTTGCTAGGCACTTCCTTATGGGTGAAAGCGTGTCTCTCCCCTGCCATGTACTTGTCGCACTTAAATGAGCTCCTCTCCGAGGGTTTCTTGTGGACGTTCAGGTGCCGGATTAGACCCTTCTTGTACTTCGTCTCGTACTGGCAAGAATCGCATTTAAAGATGGGGGTATTGTCCTTAGCCCGCATGTGCGCGCGCATAATGTGTTGCCTCAGGGACGTCTTCCATCTCGTCTGGAACACGCACGAATAGCACTTGAATAACTGCGATTCCTTGGCATGGAATATGCTATGTAGTGCCAACTTGCTTTTCATAATAGACATAAACGAACACTGATCACATTTAAATATCCCAATTTTGGAGCGATCCATGTGGACTTGCACATGGGCCCTGATATAAGACTTCCTGATCATAATGTATGAGCACTTATCACATTTAAATAGCTCAGCCTCGGGGGGTTCCGCGTGAGTTAATGTTTTAAAGTACTCTTTCTGTGTGGAGGAATAGGAACATTTATCACACTTGTACTTCGTGAATTTCGAGGGGTCAGAATGAAATCGATTCTTGTGGGTCCTCAAGCTGCATTTTGTTTTAAACCGTCGATGGCATGTGTCGCATTCATACATTTCTGTCTCGGAGCAGGCTCTGTGGCAGACAGTATGGCGTTTGAGATGATATTTGTCTTTGTTTGATATATGCAGAACCTACATGTGAATATTTCATTACTTTTCTCCTTCTTCCTCTTCTTCTTCTTTTTCGACAATACAGAAGCCGAGTCCTGTTTCAACTGCGATATGGGGTCTGATGTCCTGGAAGCATGATCAAGTTTATAAATACACGATACAAACACATAATCATGTCTTTTTTAACAATAAATTTCTCACACGTTAACGCCCTCAAAATTATCCTATTGGTGAAGGATTATTTATAGAACAGGAATAGAATCTTTGGTAATTAATTACCTTAGGTTAAAAGTCTCAAGTTCTCACCAAATTTTGACTTGACAAAATTCAGTGATAGGGAAGACAGGTATTTTTTGAATTTTTGATGGTCAGATACGGTTTCTCAGAAAATGAATAGATTTGTAAAATATTATATTGTATGTACATACATTTACTTTTTCCTGCAGCTATTTTAGATAGTTTAACAATATTTCAGAAATATTTACTCATACTTCATGCACACATTATTTCGGATTAGGTACTTTATAATTAACTTATGAAGCCCCTGTATACTGATGCGACATCATCACCCTAGGCACAGTGACTAAATCACCTTGAATTTGATAGATGGCGCTTGAATAACATGCAATCCCAAAAACGGAAACAAGGTTAGCAAAATTTCATATTAAATGTAAGTATTTATCAAATTTGTAATTACTTTCTTAATTTGTATTAAGGAAAGCTTGAGGCGATTGAGCAAAAAGAAATAATATTTAAGATATAATATTATAAGGTGAATTTTTTTAAACATATTTGTAATTAAACCAGTTAAAACAAACAGTAGTAGTAATCCAGACACAGTTTTATAGTCTTCTCAGCATTACCTTTCAAAAGATTCCTGCTTCATCTCTATTTCAATTTCCTCTTCTTTTATAGTCAATTCTGTATCGTCTGCATGTTCCACTATTACCTCTGGCACACTATTATCTGTCTCATCATAACCCAAAGTGTTTCTTAGCACAAAACGATAAACACTATCCAGTTTGACAGTCTGGCTATCACTTATTCCTTGATACCGGCAATAGTCACCAATATTTTCCTCTACATCAAAACAACATGCCATAAAGCTGTAATAGCCCATTAATGATTCTATGCAGACGGTACATATCATAGGTTTCTCAGTGAGACTCAAATTCTAACAGATAAAAACAAACATTTTAAAAATCTAGTTGGCAGAACTTTACATGGAGTTTAAAATTACTTACTATTTCTGGAATACATTTGGCAATAATGTTTTCTTCAAAATCTTGCTCTAGGCTATCTAAAGCGATATAACTCTCACTGTCACTATGTTGCATACATAATCGACAACTAGTACCTTCAGTATTTATATTATTTATGTTATCTCTCATATAGGCAACCTCCGATAGATTTACCTTACTACCGTTTATAGTTTTGGAAAGAGGAATTCGATCCTAAATATGCAAACATGTTGTCTTAAATTTGAAACTTCTGAAGGCAATCTGCACAATTTAAACATATCACAGACGTTTTTGTTAACGAGAAGTCCTAAAATTTTAAGAACACTAAAACAATATAAGACTTTGACATATTTATATAGGTACTTTAATAAAGACCATTTTTACATAATTCATTTCATTACTTACAATACTCAAGAGAAGTATACTGAACATTTCGCGTGTAACTTCTTCCACAGCTTGAAAATCTTGTCTTGTTATTTTAAGACAAAACCTACACATTATTGGTTCATTTTTCTCCATTTTGAGAATAAAATTCGTTAACTGATTATATCTACGAGCCAGATTGCTCGTAGGATTATATATAAATATGTATTTAGTAGTATGTATACAAAAACTGTCACTGTTGTCAGTTGTCACTCTGCATGTTGTAAATTTATAAAACTGAAAACTAGCACTTCGAATTGCATAGAGGAAGTAGAATTGTATGTAATGTATATATATACTCGGTGGAAGAAGTCGACTCAAGTGTGGTTATGTTTTGAAATAAACATCTTGTAAGATAAATTAGTGTTATTTTTAAGAGTATGTTTTGATTTGTAATAAATGGATAAACTTAATATGTGGGAGAAAAAGAAAGAAATATGCAGACTTTGCCTGAGGATAGCAGACAATGACTGCGAAGTTATTGACGAAGTAGCCATTGAAATGTTCAGCTGCCTATTACTGCAAGTGGTAATACCTAAATGCAAACAAATTTGATGTACATAAGACATGATTTGTGTTTTAGAACTTGGATACTAGTAAACAATCAATAATATGTAAGAATTGTGCTGAAAATGTCCAGAAGGGGTACAGCTTCAAATGTACCTGCTTGTCCACAGAAGACTTACTCTTGTTCAGTGTGACTGACAACTCCGCTGAGCCGAATATAAAAGATTTATTTTTAATGAAAAGTAGTAACGTAGATAAAGAATTCCCCATTGATCACAATGTTTGTCGACTTTGTTTACGATGCCAAGAACAAAACAGTTTTACTCGTTTGACGGATTTAAAGAAGCATATAGCTTTTGCAAGAGACATGATAACAAAATGCATTCCTGAAGTGGTACGTTATTAAATACTTTGAGACTGTTTTAGTAAATTATTTGTACATAATGCTGTTCCCTTTAAAGGAATTTATGATCATTATCTTTTTAGCGTAACGTTCTTATAGGTACTTAAAAGTTTATTGTACAAGTAGATTATAATAGATTAAATTATTTTGGTAATTATTTACTTTAGAGTAAACTCTCAAGTCCTCACAAAATTTTGGCTACCCCACATGTTTAGGGGCGCTGAAAATGAATCTGGCCTCGGTTTTTGGTGGTTGGACACAGCTTTCGAGAAAATCAATTTCAACTTTTCCACACACCACTTTCTTCTGAAATAACTTTCACTTTACATTACGTAGATACCTAATACAACATTAATATAAGTGAATGCTACAGCACTTCCTTTATACATAATTGAAGGGTTCGGCTGTACAATCTGTTAAGTAACATTTTCTTGTTTTGGAGATATTTTACGATTTAGATAAGATTATAAAATTAAAATCAGTTTTATAAAATTCATGCAATTTTTTTCACGAGTGTCGCAGAAATTTCTTAGGTAGTCAAAATTAATTAAAACAAAATATAATGATTTTTTTTTGTGTCTTTGGTCCTAAAAAATATGTAAAGAATTGTTAGTTAACATGTTTTACACCAGAATTAGCGACAATATAATTAACAGGTAACAAGAAATATATAGTTTTTATTCTAATCAAAGAGACAAAGACTGAAACTTGAAAGATATATATTTTATTTATCGTTAAAATTAATTTTCCTCTTCTGGTAGATGTTGATGCGACTCAGAAGTAAGTGATAGGAAATATCTATAATAAATAGGAGTAATGTATTTAAACATGAGAACATGCTGTAATTTACTGTCCTCGATAGGAAGTTGATTTTCATATTTCTTATTTGCATTTGCAATAAAGTCTGAAATGGCCATTAGTCGACCCCTTTTCCTAAGCGAGATTTCTTCTGCTAAGCCGTTATAGTTTGAATAGACACGTAAAATAAATGGACTGTCTGCGTTCATCTCAAATTTTACACGAGAATTTAAGGAAACTGCATCACCATTTATAGTTTTCATAGGCTGATTAAAAAGATTTTTATATTCTGTAAAATCAAGAAAGTCTCTTGAGGTCATTTTTGTAACAAAATCGATTTTTTCTCTGACTATTTACCAACACACTGTACCAACCATTGGGATTGTACACAGCAGTTTGTCTTGTGGCATGTTTTTCGACCAAGCCAAAGTCACGATCGGACGGCATCATTGAATGTCCCCATTGAAAGAATACGTGAACAATTTTTTTAAATTTCTTTACAGATAGAAGGTGCAACCAAAGGCCTATGACTGTCCAGTTTTTATTTTGGCCGCAACAGTTGTCGGAGAAAGCGTATAGTATGTCTCCACTTGTGATATGGTCATCGAAATACTTTTTTAGGCAACTTGCAATTTCTGTTTCACCCCGCTTGACTGTGCTCTCATCCCAAAAGAAAAAGAATCCTTGCTCTTTATCTCCACTACACCTATGGATGCTTAAATTATAACACCACATTTTTTTCTTATAAAAGCGTGGGTGTTAGACTTCTATTTAGTTTATTACTGTGAGTTTATTAGGGTCACTGTAGGTAGATATTTAGTTCCCTTAAATGTACTTATTTATCATGGGAATGGTCGGGTCGGCTGCATTCTTTCGGAATCATATCTTGCTGTGAGTAACTATGTTGAGTGACACAAAAGCCGTCACCGTAGCGTCACAGTCAGATGTGAGGAAGAGTCTATAAACATTGCTACAAAATCCACTGGCTATGTAACTTAGGTATTAATCAGTTTTAAAATCATTATACAGAACGTTTTCTTTAAAGTGTTCACCATTGTTGTCTATTTTTAATAAATCTGCGTATTGAAGTAAACACCAATGTTTATTTCACAACCCTTAAGGCGAATCGAAGGTTATTACATGAATATTTTTATTTTGTTCAGGTTCAGCTATCGCACTTTTTAGTGTGTATCGAGCAGCCTCAGCTTTCCGTAAATGGATTTCTTGTTTGACCTGAACAGATTTGATCTAAAGTTTGTTATTCGATAATTTAGCTTGATCAAGTTCTATTTTGTTCATATCACATTGTGAACAGGTGTCAGATTTGGGAGACTTAAAGGAAATGTTGTATTCTTCAGTCACAACTCTTCTGAATTTATCTTCTGAAATTGGTCTGATATTGTCTTTTGTACAGATATTATTTATGTATTCATTATAAAGCACCGTTATGTTATATTCCATACTCATGTATATCTTGTTTGGGTTGTTAGATCTCGATTAATGACTTTCATGGGTAGCTTATCGATACATGCCTTAATTTGCCTTAAATCCTCTTCACTATACTTTTTTTTTTGAGATGCTCGTGTCTTCCTCTACCATCTTTTTCCGGTAGGGTTTTTCCGTCCTTCAGCTTTTTTACTAAGTCCTCTATTCTACCTCTTCTAACCCCATGTATTGAGCAAAAAGCTTTTTTACAAATTAGTTTGTTTGCGTCAATTTGGTAACAAATGGTCTGATCCCTTTTCGTATTTTGCTTGTTTGTTCTTCTTTTAACTTCCTGTCTCCTTAGGCGCCCAAGTAGATAGGCATTTTGGATATCGTGGTCTTGCAAATCCCAAAATTGGGTAAAAATATTGCTCCGTAGGTTATTGTCAATCTTCTCAAAGCATTATTTTCTTTTACATTCACAAGGAGGTCCGATTTGACGTTTTGGTACCTCCTTTCCTTTACCTCTGTATGATCTGTAACTCTCGCCACTATCTTTGAGTAGTTTAATTTTATGTTGCAATGGCAAACTTTGTTTTCTCTTTTTTCTTCCCTTCGAGGTTGTTCATTGTTCTGAAATGAATGTATGTAAAATCTGTCACGTACAGGTTTACTTGACAGGTACAAACTTAACATAGCAACAGCATAGTTTTCATGTAAAAAGTGCAGCACAAAGCAGATTTTACGTGAAATCGTGCCAATAATCAAACTTTAGCAACCTCAAAATTCTCCCGATTTCTACTGAAGAGTCAGTATTTGAATAATCTGGATCAGCATCTGAATCATCAATCGTGCTTAGGATGTCACTATCAAATAGTTTCCTCCATAATCACAAAGTTATATGAAAATTTATGTCGCTGTTAACTACAGGATGCATCAACGTGTGTACATAACAGGTTTTACTTGAAGAATACCTTCGAAAGTATCACTTGCCAGCAGCGCCACCAACTAGCACCGCACCACTTAAACCACTGGCGCGAAATTTAAGCTGTTAGTCTGAAGACTTAGTCACTTAACACATTCTACATGCAAAAAACAATTTATTTAGGATATGTCACTTGACAGGTTTTACAGCCAAACCCCTAATGTGATGTATTAAAATCATCATAAACATTTCGTCACAATGTTTACAATTTTCATGAAGCCGTCCATTTGCTATCCTAGCACTCTCTATAACCCAAAACGCTTTGATAGCAAATGGGCAGTTGCACGAAAATAGTAAACATTGCAAGTAAATTAAAAAGTCGTAATGAGTAATAAATTTTATGACGGTTTTAATGTATAATATGTATAGAGGAAGTATTGTAGCATCTACTTACATTAATATTAGGTTTCAATGTAATGTAAAGTGAAAGTTATTTGATAAGGAGAAGTGCGGAAAGTTGAAAATTCGTTTTCTTGAAAACTGTGTCCAGCCGCCAGAAACTGAAGCCAGATTATTGGCCCGAAAATAGAGGGTACTTTTTGGGGTGTTGAACATTACCAAAATTTGGTGACGACTTGAAAGTTTTCCTCTAAAATAAATAACTATCTAAAAATAAATAACAAGTACTATTTGACCTGATTTAGTAACATTCTGTCATAGAGGACATACGCTTTTTCATTTTTTGTTGGGTCGCCTTACAATTTAAATTTTAGGCCTTTGTAGCCCCTGTATATTTATAAATACTTAAACTCTGTCATGAGTGTAATAATGTCTAATTACTGTATTCTTCCCTACTTTCATACCCATTTATACTTTTAGAAATTTAACGCCACAAGAGAACCTCTGATTTGCACAGCCTGTCTAGAATCATTGGAATCTTATTATAGTTTTGCAAAGAGCTGCTGGGATTTAGAGGAAAGGATAAGTGAATATTGTACCCTTAAAGGAACCACCATAAAAAATCAAACTCAACTAGGCGATATATTGCCATTTTCACTGGGAGATCTGCAACCTAAGGTTGACGTACACAGTGAAATAGCTATAGTAAAAGAAGAAGCTCCCCTAGAAATCATGCAATATACTCAAGTAAATGACCCTTTAATAAAAATCGAGAAAGAAGAGCTCATCATCAAGGACGAAAACACCACCGACTGCCAAGATTACGAGGAACCCGCGAGGCGCAAGCGTCACAGATGCGAAATATGTGGGTTCGAAGCGAAACGAAAAAACATCCTTAAAGGCCACATGTTGGTCCATAAAAACCCCCCAGATGTGAGGATATACAAGTGCTACAATTGCACACTCGAAACAATACACAAGAAGAGCATTCAAGACCACATGTTAATCCATAGAGACCCTGACAGCATCACGATGTATGCATGCAAATTGTGCAAGTTCCAAACAAAGTATAGGAGCAACCTCAAGGGTCACCGGATCCGTCATATGATGGATTAAATGTATCTATAATAAGACTAATACCAGCAATAATTTACTTTAGCGAAGACTCCACCCGAAGTTTTGTCCATCCTCTTATTTCTTGGGTCGCTAATGCCTTAGTGCAAACTCTCATGATTTTTGTTGTAAATTTCAGTTTAAGGATTTCTAGAAAAAAAAAAGAACCCAAAACCCCACAGCTAATTACTAAGACTGCCCCAGTTAAAAGTGATATGCTGATATGTTAGTAAATTATTATTTTTTTCTTCTAATGTGCGTTCAATCTAAAGGAAATAAATACAGTGCAACCTCGTTAAACCCAACACACGATTCGTGGGCAATTCGCGAATAGTGTGTAGGGACTTGTTCGCTGACAATCGATTCGTAAACAACATGATTCGTGTATTCGCAGTGATTCGCTCTTCCCCAGTGTCGAAATAATATGGAGTGACTCATCGATGACATATAGATGGCTCAGGGGCAAGCAGTGTGCGGGGAACGAAATTCCATAGGCGTATCAATTTGGAGGGGTCAAAATATAAAAAAATAAAATAATACCAAGACAGTTGAAAAGGGTTTTAAGTGGATTTGTAACAGTTTTTTAGTTAGTAAACAATGTAAGTATCGTAAGTTATGCTTACCCAGTCAGTACATCTCCTGTCAGCATATCCTGATAAAACAGACATTTTGGCAACATGTGTCTTATAAAGGGACGTAGAAATAGCAAGCTACACACAAGTGGCCCCTCTGAATCCATATATTCACCTACCGCTTTCACTATTTAAAACTATCATTATATTTATGCCACACCACTAAAACACTAATCTTTATTTTATTGTATCAAAAACACCGTCACAGTTACTATATTTATCACAATCATTATATATGTTACATCACTAACACAGTCCTTATTTTATTGTATTAACAACACCGTCATAATCACTATATCTATTACTATACATATATGCCACACTTATCACACATATTTTATTTCATATTACCAATCACTGTCACTATCCCACTATCACTATGTTGCGTCGCACTGAAAATATTTTCTTAATGTCATTATCACAAGAATCGCTCACTTCAGACAACACAACTTCCACTTGCAATATTACTATTCCATAGTTAGCCACTATCAAAATCACAATCACTGGAACTGCTATCGCCTAGATTGATTATAACTGGATCTATCAACGCTTCCGCTTTTGTGTCAAAGATCCCACATGCGTTGTTCCTCTTTCTTTACGTGCATAATGCACTTGGATCATGTTTCCGCGGTGACGCGGCTGATAGCATCGTTCAACAGCAATGTGACGTCTCTTTACCATTTCATCTACTACATATTTAATGTACCGGATTTTTTCTCGCTGCGCAATTTTTAATAGCTGCACTTTTAACATCGTATCGCCACAATCCAGATTTTTAGATTGTAACCACTCTAGGATCTGTCCTTTTCTCCATGCTGATGTTGGTAACTTTTCAATTCGCCGACTATGATATGGTGCATTGTCCATCACGACAACTGCGCCGGGTTCTATGGAAGACAATACAGATGTAAACCATTTTTCAGAAACTTCACAAGTCATATATTCATGATAATCCCCTGTTCGTCGCGATTCAAATACATTTAAACCATTTTCCAAAAAACCTGAGTCGCTTCCGATATGCGTGATTATTAATCTTCGTCCTTTTCCAGATGGTGCCTTCAATCCCGGAGATAATCCTTCTACAAATGCCTGTCGGTTATTCAGAATATTGCAGTCTTGCCACACTTTCGTCACGGTATGACCTCCGTTTACCCAAGTTTCATCCAAATAATAAATCTTCCTACCAGAATTCCGAAAATCTCTCAGCTTTTCCAAATAACTTATTCGCCATAACACAATTTCGTTTTTTTCAATAAGAAGACTCTTTCGGTTTCGTTTTAAATGATGAAAATTCATTTCATGCTTAATTCTCAAAAGAACTTTACGAGAGAACTTCGGTAAATTTTCGTCTTGAGTGACAGCAGCTTGAATTTCGTCGGAAGTTCATTAAAAAAAAATCCATGAATAATCCTACGAATTATGTATTTAACATCTTCGTCAACTTCAATCTTCTTCCTACCACGGGTTTGTTTTCTTCTTTTTTGCACTTATTTCTTCTTCATCATACTTCATTGCACGGTACACACTACTTCCACAGGCTTTTGTTAACGAAGAGCATATATATCAACTGCCTCGGTTGTACTAATATCTGGGTTTCGCGCCCGAATTCCTTCGTAGACGTTTTTAATCATTTGATCTTCATTTGTTAAATGTCGCTGTTTTCGATTGTAATTCTTCGTCGTAGAACCACTACAACTTGCATCCGCTGCTTCCATGTTAGAAAAACACTAAACACTCACTTTTATCGCAGAATATAATAAATAAACAATATCCCGAATCAATCGCACATAACCACAATGTAATGCCACTGGCACGCCAAAATTTGGGCTAAACGACGCATGCGTCATTCTATCGATCGACATTGATCCGTGCGCCAATTGCTGACCAATCGAATTCAAATGTATTTAAAACCGCCTAAAATTATTGGCTAGCTTTGATACAACAGCGCATCAGACGGTACAACCGATTATTATGCGATCCGAATTCAATAGGAGTAGTTCGCATTGAACGCACATATTGTGATGTTCGACTATATTTACTTTTTCAGATTTTTATTCTGATTTCAGGCGAATAATAGTATAAATAAATAGATAGAGACTAAAAAATTATTATATACTATAATAACAAATTGCGGTTATATTTGGTGTAATATTTAGTTGTAGATAGTGACTATTAAAAAAGTGAATATTTAGTTTACAGATTATATAATTAACAAATCTAATTGCGTAATAGTGGTAGACAGTGACTACTAAGTAACAGGCGACTAGGTTAGTGGGTGATTTTGTGAATATTTGAAAATGCCTCGTTTTAAATCGCATATTCCCAAGCGGAATAAACGGAGTAATATGATGAAACAAATACATAAGAAAATCGGGTGGGGCCGTGTCAGCGCACACGGCCATTGGTTTAAACGTGAAACGTCTATGTCAGCGAGTCGCTTTTAGTGTTGAAAATTGAAATGAAAACAAGATTGACTTCGTTCTAAATATTTTAATACAATACTGACACTGAAGAGGTAGTACATATAACTTATTTCGATTAATCGACAACGATTTTGTTTAACATCGGTCTGTGATATAAGAAATAAGAAACAAGGCATAATGTCAACATTAATATTTCTGGTGAATGTACAATATATATTGCCCAGTATTATCGGTGTTGTTTGCACGTAGTTAGGGCCGAATTCATTCGTCATGAAGTCAACGAGATAGCTGTTGTGTCGTGAATCATTATTGTATGGGATATGTATGAGTTATATCTTCATTCGTTACGTCCATTGGTACAGCAGCGGTAGAGGTGCTTGCGGAGTCGGCATCGTTTACTAAGCGTGACTTAGCAGCTTTGAGACGCTCCCGAAACCGCCTCGCTTGCTCGGCGCCTGACACAGGGGTACCTATGCGTGGCCCATAACCCCCTCTTTCCAACGATAGCCGTGCTTTATGTTTCTTGCTGGTTCTTGCACGGGCTGAGGGCGACATTGAATTTATATTTTTCTTACACTTCCTGGTTATTTTTAACTATAAATATTGTCCAAATTACACTTATTTTTATTTGAATCATTTGGTCTAAATAAACTCTAAACCAAGAAGACTAGAGAACAGGAGACATAACTCGAGTGGTGGGGGTAGCACAAAGAGCGTCCGCACTGTGATCACGTGATGTGCTTCATCATGGCGGTCATTGCGTAGAACCGAGCGAGGTTATTTTTGTTGGCTGTGTTTTGAGCATTTCCAGTTTTTCTGTTGAATATGTCAAAAGCGTCGAGATACTGTTGCGCTGCGAATTGTTCCTGCAAAAGCCCTGATCGTGGCTCAATGGAACCCGACATTTCGATAGTGTGAGAGAGAAACCGCGATAGATGAGGATAAACGGGATACGCAATCCCGCACGCTTCTACGCGAGCCTGCCATATTGCCGACGTTTTTCGTGTCACCCCCACCACTGATTTTTCGAGGAGCTATGTCTCCTTACTCTCTAGTCTTCTTGCTCTAAACACATGAAAGAATCACGCGTGAGTCGTGAGTTACACTGAATAGAAAGGAACGAGAGCGCCGGTTTCGGTAATTCTACGCAGTGCCCCGGCCCCGACACAAACTCAAGGTCATAACAGCGAGCTGACTATAGAAGCTAAATAATGACACTGGATTCATGTTTCTAACTAATAAAAGACTAATAGTTTTGTAAAATTATTAAGGTAAGACGATATAGACCTTCTCGTCACTGTCCAATTTTCAGACCTGGTACCCGTATGTTTCGTTATGATTTTAAAGACGTTTCACGTCAAAAGAACGGTAAGTAAGCTCAGGTTGTACGGTTGGATTGTTTTTATAAAATATTGGTAACACGGACAGTAATCATCTGAATCTGTAATGTGCGCCATCTATGATATAGTAGCTGAAATATCATACCATTGAAGCAACGGCAGGGTGTATAAAACGGCTATGTAATGTCAACAAATTTGAGCGGGAATGCAAGCTATTTTTCCGAGTTATTGACCTCCTAAAATACGTTTCCTATCGAGTTGTACTTTCCAGGGGTTGCAGGTAAAAGTTTATAGTAAGAGTTAAATCAAAAAAATTACTAAAACACGTCTTACACGTTCAAACATTTTAAAAAACATACCTGCTTGTTGCATTTTCTTTTGAGGGTATCATTCATTCATCCGTTTCGCCAATTCTCAGAATTGGCGTATAAAAAAATATAGTGAGCGCACCAAATAAATACTGCCATTCACCTGAACTTCACAGAATACTCACTCAGGAGACGAACAAAGCCGTGTTTATTTAGTGAAGTAGAAGACTGACCAAATGACTGGGACATGCTTTTCCCGAATTTGGTGTTAAGTGTACCGGCGTCGAGTGGCTTCATGTGGCTTTATTGATCAAGATTATGTCAACATAGTCTTCATGTATGGTAGTAGTGATGGTAATGGAGCTTTAGCATGGCGGATGTAAGTACAATAAATTTGGGAAAAACTATCTTTATTTCTCTACATAGTCTCCTTATAGCTCGATGCACATTTCCCAGCGATGTTCAATCGCTCGATACCCTGTCTATAGTGAGAATCGTCGAGCTCCTCAAAATGGCCATCAACCGCAAACTCCACCTCATTATTATTGGCAAATACTTTACCACCGAGTTATTTTTTTAAGTTTGGAAACAGGATTTTGTCAAGTGGGTTATCCCACGTGCATTCCAAAAAACTTACGCCATGTTCTTGCCTGCAGATGGAACTGTCTTCGCCTCCTTTGGAGTCGATATTCCCCTTTAAGTTCATCGTTTTGGCTGTTTCTTCGGCCCAGGTGCAAAGTAATGGACCTATGTTTCATCCATGGTTATGATTCGACGCAAAATCTCGGCTTTATTCCTGTTGATTTCACCAAACACACGATTAAATAGCCTCACGACGCTGTTTTTATTCCATTGTGAGTAATTGCGGCATCCATCTTGCATACAGCTTTTCATATTCAAATTTTCAGTCAATATGCAATGCACGGCACTTTTTGAAATGCGTATCCTGTCTGCTAGTCGCCCACTTTCAATCGACGGTCATCCAACACCATTTTGTGGATTTTCTTCGCCATCTTCGCCATTTCTGGCGTGGTCATCTCAATTGGTCGACCACGGTGATGTTCGTCTTAGCAACTCGTACGGCGTAGGAGTAGACTCCCACATAGTAGAATCAAGCTCCGCTTTGAATCGATTGGACTGAGGCCGTTCAAATAAAAGTATTATGTCACAAAACGATGACATTTCTTCCATGTTTACAAATTCAGTCAGACAACAACACTTTACACTCTACTCTACTGTTATTCAATGGGTGTTGAGTGAGAGCGTTCATTACTGATAGCTGCCAAACAAATACTAAACCAAGCAGACTAGAGAGTAAGGAGACATAGCTCCTCGAAAAATCAGTGGTGGGGGTAGGACAAAAAACGGCGCCAATATGGAAGCCTCGCGTAGAATCGCGCGGGATGTGCGCATGCCGTTTATCCTCGTCTATCGCGGGTCTTCACTATTTAAATGTAGGGTTAGGGTTCTATTGTGCTCATTATGTAAACAGTAAACAATTTTCGCGTGCATTTCTTTACAATTGTTGTTTCCGAATTGTTTGGTGAAAACACGCTATGAAAATTGGGATACAGTATTTTCAGTCCTAAATACATAGTATGTACAAAAAATAATAGTTCTGAATGTTTTTCTTTTAGAGCAAGAAATGTTATTGCATTTTTTCATCTGTCAATTATAATTTTCTTTTATGTCTGCCACGAGTAGGATATCGATGATTAAATTATCATCGATATCCTTTGTGGAAATGAAATAACATAATGAGCTTTTAGTCTAACGAATTTTAATCATCCACAGGAAGATTACATATTTTAACCATGGCCGCAAATGGAATTGAAAATGTCGAACTGCGATCACTTTTGCATGGGGAAAATGAAGAAGTGTTCGATCTCGGAAGGAAATATTTTGTTTGAAAGTTTACAACAGACACTCCATTGAATTGCCGAGCGAAAAATGGTATGCTGAGTCTGGTTTGGACACCAATTTAAACATATACATTGATGAGAAGTTGAATGTGAATGTGTATTTACACAGTGAATATTTGGAATGGATGGAATGGGATGTGCCGAAGTCTGTACAAGATATTTCAAACATCCAAGAAGTAACCGATAGTTTTCCTGTGAAATTAGCTTGTGAGCTATTATTGTATGAAATGTGAAGTTATTTTTAAACAATTACTAATCAATTGTATATATTCGGTTAATTTCAAATTTGCGATTTTGTGGTAATAACATTACATATTTACCGACATTTTTGTATGTTGCTTCAGTAAAAACAAAGCATTCAATAAGAGTACAATTTATTCAAATCAGTGTACTATGAAGGCAATACAGTGTGTTATGTAAAATCAATTAAAATTTTCAGAATTAACGTTAGTAATTAGACATAAATTGAAGGGTGCAGGATAAAACAAGAAATGTCACAAAACTATTTATTCAAGAAAATTGAAATTATAAGTTGCATTCTAATGTAAGCGAAGAAATAACATTGCAATGAAAAGAACTAAACTAAAGAACTAAACTAAACTACCTAACTAACTTTAACTAATTAACTGTAGTTAAACTTTTTCAATTTAACTAAAAGGCCATAATAATATAAAATAAATAATATAGGATGTTACCTCTTACTAAAAAACTATGATAACCAAAAATCTTATTACGGAAACGTTCTGTGGGAAGTTCAAATTCATTATCGTTAAGTGAAGGAAAACTGGTATTTTGAGTTTTCTCTTTCTACTATTATAAAGTATTCTTTCCTTGAGCTGCATAAGATTAAGGTACTTGTCTTCATTTATTGGAAGGACATCTGGAAAATAATATAGGATGTTACCTCTTACTAAAAAACTATGATAACCAAAAATCTTATTACGGAAACGTTCTGTGGGAAGTTCAAATTCATTATCGTTATGTGAAGGAAAATTGGTATTTTGAGTTTTCTTTTTCTACTATTATAAAGTATTCTTTCCTTGAGCTGCATAATATTAAGGTAATACGGTGACAGCACCTCCAACCATTTTTCTCGTCTCTCACAGTCCTTAAACGAAATTGAGTTGTAAATTACTATTTGATAATTTACTTCTACATTACACTGCACTTTTACTATTTACTACAAAGTAAGCGTTACTATCGGTGTATACGAACATTACAATACTCGTTTATCGAAAGACTTACCTCACGAACTTTAAAAATTGTTCGTTTATTTATGACACAATCAGGGCTTTTGCTGGAACAATTCGTAATGCAACAGTATCTCGACGCTTTTGACTATTTAACGGAAAAACTGGAAACGTTCAAAACACAGTAAACAAAAATAAACATAACCTCGCTCAGTTCTACGCAAGGACCGCCATGGTGCGGACGTTTTTCGTCCTACCCCCACCACTCGAGTTATTTCTCCTGTTCTCTAGTCTTCGTATACTAAACAACTACCATCAATACGTCAGGACAGGTACTTCTGGGATTACCCGCATAGTTCGGGAAGTACAAATTCGATATTCTCGATCACTACTCTGAATCCTGCTATGTACATGTACAAGTCTGATTTTTGTTTGCAGCCGTACATACCTTTAAACAGTATACAAAAATTATGTTCCTTCGTGCGTCAGAGTCCATTCGTTCCTATAAAGAGTTCACTGTAATTTTTGATAGCAACGAAATTTTTACTCCACAATTTCTGTGCAACTTTCTTGAAACCCGACGAAAGTTTCTTTCGCCTTCCCTGAAACCTTGCCAGCCAAGTCCAAAACAGTTTTCTGACAAACAAATGACAAACTTATCATTTTTCCCTCAACCGATAAATTGAAACAGAAAATCACTATCATTTCTGGCAGCAGGAGAATTTTGACTCGATAATTTTTCTGCAACTTATCTGAAGTCCCATCAGCCCCAAAAGTCCGAGCCCACTCTTCCCGCCTATGGGTGTATTTATCGTTTAAAAAAATGACAAACTTGTTGCTGTTTAAAGTATGTACAGGGTGTTAGGAAGAGCAAGGCCTTAAGGGGATAATAGATTTTGCCATTTAGAACACTGAGCCATACATGCCTTAGTATAGTCTCTTTTGGTTTTCTTTAAATTGCAGACTTAGAATTTGTAGAAGAAACCCAAAATCGCACAGTTAATTGCTAATGCTGCCCCAGTTAAAAATGATTTGCTAGTAAATTATAATTTTTTTGTTTGTCTAATGTGTGTTTAATCTGATGAAAAATACAATATGTAAATAGAATAAAATACTGGAGACATGGTAAGTTTTTGAAAATATTGGCTCGACTATTTTTCTGCAGCTTCCCTGAGACCCCACCAAACAAATCCATTCCTTTTGTCCCCGTTTCCGGATGTATTTGTCGTTTGAAAAAATGTTAAATGACACCCCATCCCAAACACGTCAAGAAGATAAGTCCACTATGGGAGATTGTGGGGTACATGTTTACGATTGGGGTTACATTATATGTAGGACTTCGCGTAATAATTTCACACAAGCAGATATGGACAATTGAAGGAAAGACATGCATTGCACAATTTCTACTGATTTTTAATATTTCAGGCAGAATGAAGCATACAAAAGCATGCATTGATTTAAGCAAATCGATGGTGCATTCACGGGAATCACCAAGTCACTTTAATAGTACAGGTTGTCAATAATAGGAAAAGTGTGGGATTATCTATATATGCGTAGAGGAAAGGGTGAGGCAGCATTTGGAGGGAAAAGGATGCACTTTACGCCTGGCCAGATAAAACTTTGTGTACATTCACATTCAAAACTATTTCATCTCGACTGAGCAGCAATGAATCATATGCTTTAGCAATTTACACAAACGTCTCATTCGCTTCTCGTTGCATAAAATGAATAACATTGACTACACTTCCCTAGTTTGTCCCGATAAAACTTTACAATTTCTCAATAATTTCACAATCCTATGTTCCGGTTTATATTTAACATACCTTCAAATGTTCTCCAGAATTTATTAAAAAACTTCTCAATTTGTATACTTTCTTTTTTAACAAAAACATTAACATTCATGACTGAAAATATCATCAGTAATCAAATCACTTACGAACACTTTGATATTTCTCTCCATGCCTTCTTAAATAGTGCTGTAGTCATGATGTTCTTCATTGTAATAAAAAATTAAGAATTGGTAACAAGGATGAAAATATTATGATCTTAAGTATATAGGAAAGACCACTCTTAGCCTTACCAATTTCCCCATTTCAACCTTCCGATAGAGTGCTGTGGCTGTGTTGCAGTTTTAATCAAATGCATACATTTACAGCAGTAACTGTGACGTGAGTAGAAGTATCGTTTTTGGCATTCATGTTGTGCCAAAAATAAAAGGGGGTAGATGTTGACCTATGTGATATTAAGAACAAAGAATGAAAATAAAAAATTATGAAATAAAAATAAAGTGATGCTAAAGACAAACAATTTTAGAACCCTTATATAGGATTTGTAGATTTAGAAAAAGCTTTTGATAACGTAAGATGGGAAAAAATGTTCGAGATACTAAAGAGCGCGGGAATGAAGTATAGAGATAGGAGAGTAGTACACAATCTATACAAAGAGCAAACTGCTGTTATAGAAGTAGAAGAGGAAAAAAGGGAAGTGGGTATTAGGAAAGGAGTAAGACAAGGATGTACGCTATCACTACTAATTTTTAATCTGTACATCGAAGAGACGATTAATGTGGTAAAAGATAGAGTGGATTTCGGGATTAAAGTACAGGGACAGAAACTAAAAATGCTGAGATTCGCCGATGATATAGCAGTATTAGCATCTAGCAAGGAGGAATTAGAATCAGCATTGAACAAAATGGAGGCAGTGTTGACAGAGGAATACGGAATGAGGGTGAATAAAAACAAAACTAAAGTGTTAGTGTGCAGAGGGCGCGAGAGCAGAGCAAAAACGAAAGTACAAGTTAATAATGAAAGATTGGAGGAAGTTAAAGACTTCACTTATTTAGGAAGTAAAATAAATTGGGATGGAAGAAGTGATAAAGACATAAAACAAAGAATAGCGCAGGGTCGAGTAGCTTTTAACAAAAAGAAAGCACTTTTATGCTCGGGGGTAATAAACTTAGAAACAAGGAAGAGATTTTTGAAAACATATGTATGGAGCACGGCACTATACGGTTGCGAAACCTGGACGGTAGGGGAAGCAAGTAGGAAGAAATTAGAAGCTTTTGAGATGTGGCATTACCGAAGAATGATGAAAATACAGTGGACTGATAGGGTTAGAAACGAAGAAGTATTGGAGAAAGTCGGCGAGAAAAGGAGTATGTGGAAAAACATAAAGAAGAGAAGAGATAGAATGGTAGGCCACTTGCTGAGACATGGGGGAATAGTCCGCGATATTTTGGAGGCAGAAATAGGAGTGAAGAAAGGCAGAGGTAGGCCTAGATTAGACTACTGCTCGCAAATAGTAAGGGATGTAGGCTGTAGCACAATTAGCGAAATGCGTAGGTTAGCACAAGATAGGAGAAACTGGAGGTTAGCGTCCAACCAGTCTTAGGACTGATGACCTCATGATGATGAAAGACAAACAAAATAAATCTATTTCTATAAGATTGAATGTATACTAGTTACGGATCTGGAAAAGTGGATTATAGTAACGTCTAGCCTGATTTCCCCATAGAAAAGGAAAATAGAAAATGACAAAATAAAAAAAAAAAAAAACGTTTTTTTATACGAATTATTAATTTTAACTATTTTAATAATTAGTAAAAACTTTCCTAGAAAATCAGAATTCTTTACCTTTCTTTCAGTTCACTTAAATCGTGTATTTTTATATCTGGTACCTACCATGTTTTCACTAAATCATCACAAAATCGTAAACGAAATACAAAAGGATTACATTTCGTGCGTATTCTTCAATTTTCATAAACATAAGATTTACTATATAAAGTTATTTATTGTTTATATTTAACAAAAATTAATCAACAAATTTGATGATTTGATACAATCAAACTAAAGCATGTGGGACTACATTCAATGTTGCCAAATTTCCACATTTTTGTATCTTTCCATGGTAACTTTACTATCCGTTTGCACTACAACTTTTCGCATTTTATATCCCCGAATCTTAAAATTACACAGCGAGAGGTTCAAGAAGCGCCCTGTTAATCCCATGTATTTTATGCTTCAATATGATATGCCTCTTGAGCGTTTCTTTCTCTTTCGCCTTAAAGCCACATGTGGCGCACTCATACAACTGCCTGCATAGCTCTTCCAGCACAGGCAATGTGTCACCTCTAAACTCCTTGCTAGGCACTTCCTTATGGGTGAAAGCGTGTCTCTCCCCTGCCATGTACTTGTCGCACTTAAATGAGCTCCTCTCCGAGGGTTTCTTGTGGACGTTCAGGTGCCGGATTAGACTCTTCTTGTACTTCGTCTCGTACTGGCAAGAATCGCATTTAAAGATGGGGGTATTGTCCTTAGCCCGCATGTGCGCGCGCATAATGTGTTGCCTCAGGGACGTCTTCCATCTCGTCTGGAACACGCACGAATAGCACTTGAATAACTGCGATTCCTTGGCATGGAATATGCTATGTAGCACCAGCTTGCTTTTCGCAATAGACGTAAACGAACACTCATCACATTTGAACGTCCCAATTTTGAAGCGGTCCATGTGAATTTGCACGTGGGCCCTGATAGAAGACTTCCTAATTGTAATGTATGAGCACTTATCGCATTTAAATAGCTCAGCCTCGGGGGGTTTCGCATGACTTAACGCGTGGGTTTTAAAGTACCCTTTCTGTGTGGAGGAATAGGAACATTTATCACACTTGTACTTCGTGAATTTCGAGGGGTCAGAATGAATTCGGTTCTTGTGGCTCCTCAGGCTGCATTTTGTTTTAAACTGTTGATGGCACGTGTCGCATTCATACATTTCTGTCTCGGAGCAGGTTTTGTGGCAGACAGCATGACGCTTGAGGCGGTATTTGTACTTTGTTTCGTATGTGCAGAACCTACATGTGAATATTTCAGTACCTTTTTGCTTCTTCTTCTTCTTCTTCTTCTTTTTCGACAATACAGAAGCCGTGTCCTGTTTCGACTGCGATATGCGGTCTGATGTCCTGAAAACATGATCAAGTTTATAAATAAACGATACAAACACATAATCATGTCTGAATTATTTAACAATAAATTTCTCACGCGTTAACGCCATCAAAATTATCCTATCGGTAAAAATTTATGTATAGAACAGGAATAGAATCTTTGGTAATTAATTACTTTAGGATAAAAGTCTGAAGTTCTGACCAAATTTTGACTTGACAAAATTCAGTATGCAGATGTATTTTTTGAATTTTTGATGGTCAGATACGGTTTCTAAGTAAATGAACATACATTCAGTCAAGTAAGAGCATGGTCGGGTTAATTAATAGAAAAATTTATTAAACAAAATTCTCAGCACATACATACATTGCATTCGATCATAGCAAAAATGCAATTATGTTAATAAGGCGGCCAGTCACCACCGGCGTCAATAATTGCTTAGCATCTCCGATTAGAACGTGCATTTTAACGGCGAGGACCTCCAAATCCGACGAATTTCGCAAGTTAGCTGGCTCAAAGTATACGTGCGTTTTCCACGAAGCTTGTGCTTGACGTATGCCCACACATTTTCTATTGGATTTGCATCTGGCGACTGCGACGGCCAGTCCAGTAACGTTGCCAGATTGCTTTTTCCACTCAGTACAGAGCTTGCTGCGATGTTTAGGATCATTGTCCTCCTGCAGAATCCAGTCCTCATTGTTAGCAATGAACCAATGTTTAGCAGACGGTAACAAAGCCATTTGGTAGATTTCCATCAGTTTCCTGGCAGTCAGGTTGGAGGTGAACAGGTGCAAAGTGAAAAAACCCTGCTTGGAGAAGCAGCCCCAAAGATGCACCTTTATTCCGTGCTTAACGGTACGCTGTACAAGCCTAATGGTAGAAGTTGACCAAGCTCGTGTGAGGGTAGAATGTGCCCATATCGAACATTCGTCACTAAAAATGACATTGCTCAAATCTCTATCGATGTTCTCGTGCGCCCAAGCGAGTCACTTCCTCACATGGTCTTCAGTCAACAGAGGTTTGTTCGCTGTTTTGCGCCATTTCAGATCATGATCATGGAGACAGGTTCGGATAGTTTCGTATGATGTAGCTAAACCCTTTTGCTTTAATTTAGCTTGTCCTTGACGTAGTGTTAAGCCAGGATTCCGCGAAAATAGATTCACTATTTTTTTTCTTGTCTTTTTGGTCCAATTTGCCTCTCGAGCCCCGTTCCGGCAAATCATCGACATTTTTTGCCACGCTATATTACTGCATCCACATTTGTACGAATTATTTCGACTTTTGCATATATTTAGCAGCCGCTGCTTGCGACATTTTCGGACCTTTCGGGTGGGTGCAAAGAAACACAGCCTCGTAGCGTGACGCGTATGTTGCGCTTAGCATATTTCTCCTACAAAATATCAACGACAACTGCACTTTTGTTGATGATACATCATAGACAATAGTGTCCCCTATCGACTTGTGAAGGATTTAGAGCAATACTTTTTACCAGTTGTGAGTTAGGCCGCCCACGCTCTTACTTGACCGACTGTAATTGCAAAATATTATATTGTATGTACATACATTTATTTTTTCCTGCAACTATTGTAGATAGTTTAACAATATTTCAGAAATATTTATTCATACTTGATGCGCACATTATTTCCGATTAGGTACATTACACTTTATAATTAACTTATGAGGCCCCTGTATACTGACGCGACATCATCACCCTAGGCACAGTGACTAAATCACCTCGAATTTAATGTAGGGCGCTTGAATAATGCGATCCCAAAAATGGAAACAAGGTTAGCAAAATTTTATATTAAATGTAATTATTAAATTTGTAATTACTTTCTTAATTCATATTAAGGAAAGATTGAGGCGAAAAAAATCAGATTTAAGATATAATTTTATGAAGTGAATATTTTTGAAACATATTTGTAATTAAATCAGTTAAAACAAACAATAGTAATAATCCAGACACAGCTTTATAGTTTTCTCAACATTACCTTTCAAAAGATTCCTGCTTCATCTCTATTTCAATTTCCTCTTCTTTTATAGTCAATTCTGTATCGTCTGCATGTTCCACTATTACCTCTGGCACACTATTATCTGTCTCATCATAACCCAAAGTGTTTCTTAGCACAAAACGATAAACACTATCCAGTTTGACAGTCTGGCTATCACTTATTCCTTGATACCGGCAATAGTCACCAATATTTTCCTCTACATCAAAACAACATGCCATAAAGCTGTAATAGCCCATTAATGATTCTATGCAGACGGTACATATCATAGGTTTCTCAGTGAGACTCAAATTCTAACAGATAAAAACAAACGTTTTAAAAACTAGTTGGCAGAACTTTACATGGAGTTTAAAATTACTTACTATTTCTGGAATACATTTGGCAACAATGTTTTCTTCAAAATCTTGCTCTAGGCTATCTAAAGCGATATAACTCTCACTGGCACTATGTTGCATACATAATCGACAAATGGTAGTACCTTCGGCATATACATTATTTATGTCATCTCTCATATAGGCAACCTCCAATAGATTTACCTTACTACCGTTTATAGTTTTGGAAAGAGGAATTATTCGATCCTCAGTATGCAAACACGTTGTCTTAAATTTAAAGAATTTCTGAAGGCAATTTGCACAATTTAAACATATCACAGGCGTTTTTGTTAACGAGAAGTCCTAAAATTTTAAAAACACTAAAACTATATAAGATTTTGGCATATTTATATACTTTAATAAAGACCATTTATACACAATTCACTTCATTACTTACAATACTCAATATAATACAATACTTACAATACTCAAGAGAAGTATACTGAACATTTCGCGTGTAACTTCTTCCACAGCTTTAAAATCTTGTCCTGTTATTTTAAGACAAAGTCTACATATTATTGGCTCGTTTTTCTCCATTTTTGATAATAAAATTCGTTAACTGATTATATATTAATACGTAGTATGTATACAAAAACTGTCACTGTTTGTTGTCAGTTGTCACTCTCTGCATGTTGTAACCTTATAGAAATGAAAACTGGCACAAACATAGAGGAAGTAGAATTGTATGTATACACTCTGTGGAAGAAGTTGACATAAGTGTGGTTATGTTTTGAAATAAACAATATAAATTAGTGTTATTTTTAAGAGTGTGTTTTGTTTTGTAATAAATGGATAAACTTAATATATGGGAGAAAAAGGAAGAAATATGCAAACTTTGCCTGAGGATAGCAGACAATGACTGCGAAATTATTGACGAAGTAGCCATTGAAATGTTCAGCTGCCTATTACTGCAAGTGGTAATACCTAAATGCAAACAAATGTGATGTACATAAATCATGATTTGTATTTTAGAACTTGGATGTCAGTAAACAATCAGTAATATGTAAGAATTGCGCTGAAAATGTCCAGAAGGGATACAACTTCAAATATACCTGCCTGTCCACAGAAGACTTACTCTTGTTCACTGTCACTGACAACTCCTCTGAGCCGAATTTAAAAGATTTATTTTTAATGAAAAATAGAAATGTAGATAAAGAATTCCCAGTAGATCATAATGTTTGTCGACTTTGTTTACAATGCCAAGAACAAAACAGTTTTACTCGTTTGACGGATTTAAAGGAACGTATAGCTTTTGCAGGAGACATGATAACAAAATGCATTCCTGAAGTGGTACGTTTATTAAATATTTTGCGACTGTTTTAGTAAATTATTTATACATACCCATTCTATTCTCTTTAAAGGAATTTATGATAATTATCTTCTTGGCATAACATTCTCATATATTTAAAGGTTTATTTTACAAATAGATTATAATAGATTAAGTTAATTTGGTAATTACTTACTTTAGAGTAAACTCTCAAATCTTCACAAAATTTTGGCCAACACATTTTTGGGGCGCTGAAAACGAATCTGGCCTGTTTTTGGCGGTTGGACGCAGTTTTCGAGAAAATCAATTTCAACTTTTCCACACGACACCACTTATCAAATAACTTTCACTTTACATTACATAGATACCTAATACGATAATAATATAAGTGGATGCTACAACATTTGTTTTATACATATGATGTATTAAAATCGTCGTAAACATTTCGTCGCAATGTTTACTATTTTCATGAAGCCGTCCATCTGCTATCCTAGCGCCCTCTATACCCCAAATTGCTTAGATAGTAAATGGACGGTTGCATGAAAATTGTAAACATTGCAAGTAAATTAGAAAGTTGTAATGAATAATAAATTTTATGACGGTTTTAATGTATAATATGTATAGAGGAAGTATTGTAGCATCTACTTACATTAATATTAGGTTTCAATGTAATGTAAAGTGAAAGTTATTTGATAAGGAGAAGTCGTCACATGCAGAAAGTTGAAAATTCGTTTTCTCGAAAACTGTGTCTGAACGCCAGAAACTGAAGCCAGATTCGTTTTCAACACCCCCGAAAATACCCTCTATTTTTGGGGGTGTTGAATATTGTCAAAATTTGATGAGGATTTGAAAATTTTACTCTAAAGTTAATAATCATCTGAAAAGAAATAACAAGTACTATTTGACCCAATTTAGTGGCATTCTGTCAGTGGATCGCCTTACAATTTAAGTTTTAGGCCTTCGTAGCCCCTGTATATTTAAAATTAAACTTTGTCATGAGTGTAATGCCTAATTACTGGATTCTTCCTTATTTTCATATGCATTTATATTTTTAGAAATTTTACGCCACAAAAGAACCTCTGATATGTACAGCCTGTCTAGAATCATTGGAATCCTATTATAATTTTGCAAAGACCTACTGGGATTTAGAGAAAAGGATAAGTAAACATTGTACCCTTAAAGGAACCACTATAAAAAATCAAACTCAACTAGGCGATATATTGCCATTTTCACCGGGAGATCTGCAACCTAAAGTTGATGTATACAGTGAAATAACTATAATAAAAGAAGAAGCTCCACTAGAAGACACGCAATATACTCAAGTAGATGGCCCTGTAATAAAAATCGAGAAACAAGAACTCATCATCAAGGATGAAAACACCACGGATTGCCAAGATTGCGAGGAACTCGCTAGGGGCAAGCGTCACAGATGCGAAATATGTGGGTTCGAAACTAAGCAAAAAGGCAACCTTAACGTCCACATGTTGATCCACAAAGACCCCTCAGATGTGAGGATGTACAAGTGCCACATCTGCACACTCGAAACAAAATACAAGACCAGCCTTAAAGTCCACATGTTAACCCATAGAGATCCTGACAGCACCGCGATGTACGTATGCAAATTGTGCAAGTTCCGCACGAAGCATAGGTATAACCTCAAGTACCACATGGAGACGCACAAAAGGTCTCCCTACAAGAAAATGTACAAATGTGATAAATGCTCGTACGACACGCACCGACAGGTGAATCTGGAGAAGCACGTTCTAATCCACGAAGGTCGTTTAAACTCGAAAACGTACAAGTGTGAGTACTGTTCATTCGAAACGAAACACAGGAGTAGCTTTAAGGATCACGTACTTGTTCATAAGGACGACTCTAGTGCGGTCATCTATAAGTGTGACGAATGCCCTTACCAGACCAAGTACAGAAATAATCTTACACACCACATACTGGTGCACAAGGCGCCGTCAGACGTGGTCATGCACAAGTGTCAGCTATGCAAGTTTGAAACGAAGTATAAGAGGAGTCTTAAGACTCACGAGTTGGTCCATAGGAATCCCCTGGAAGTGGTGATGTTTAAGTGTGGAGTCTGCGAATATGAGACGAAATATAAGGGTCACCTGATCCGTCATATGACGACACATTAAGTGTAAGTCTCTAATGAGACTAATACCGGCAATAATTTACTTTAGCGAAGTATCCACACGAAATTTTGTCCATCCTCTTATTTCTTGGGTCGCTAAATACGAATCTGGCTTTTGAACTTTCCGAAACAACGATACTATGCCGATTATATACCAGGTATATTAGGAAGGGAAGTGCAAGGTCTTCAAGGAATAATGGCTTATGCCATTTAGAACATTTTGAATCATGCCTTAGTGCAGTCTCGTGGTTTTTTAAATTGTAGTTTAAGGATTTTTAGAAAAGAAAACCCGAAACCCCACACGTTATATAGTAATGTTAGTAAATTATTTTTTTGTTTGTGTAATATACAGATAACATTCTAGCCCCCTTAACTGTTTTATTTTTTGAAATAGAAAAAAAAATGGTAAATGCGAAAGTTGTAGGAAATTTTACTGCGATCTCAGACATGTATTTAGAAAAACAATCGAATCTCGCGTTTCGGAGATCTAGACCAAACTTTTTTATGGAACAACCTGTTTATTTTTCAATGTTTGAAATCTACGTGCTTTTCCGATTACAACAATATATACATGTTATATCTTTGCTCTAGTAGTTTGCACAGTATCGCTCTTTGAAATATCGAATATCAAACAAAATCAAGATCGCCGTGGAAAATTTAAAACAATAATTACGAGAATTGTTATAAACAAATCTTTTATTACTCTCTGAATTATAGTTCTACTTACTCCTAATTCTTGCTGAAAACGCCGTGTTGAGATGTGGGGATTTACTTGAAGATTAGTCTGAGTTTTTAAGTTTCAGTTTGGACACACGGAAACTAGACTTTCTTCCCCAGAAAGCCTACAGGCAGGCTTGAGTAGGGGAAGGTTACACATATAAACGCGGACAAACGCCCAGCCCTGAGGGAAGTGACAAGTTCCCTCTGGTGAGAATCGAACTCACGCAGACAATGTGCCCAGTATTTGGCCCAGTTGCCACCCTGTTACTAAATACCAAGTCAGCACTACGGCACTATGAGAATGAGACCATGTGTCACCCATCCAAGTCGCACCTGGCTATTCGTTGCTTGACTTTGAATAGCGCAGGTCCGACAATGAATGCAGTACAGTGCCTCATCCTATAAGATACGCCAGAATATTAATTATGGTATCCTCTGCTTGAATAGGATTTCTTCGAGGAGTTTTCCGTTTTCCACTAGGAAAAGAACCACGTCTTAATGTTTGTTCCACGTAAGCAAAAGTATTTTTACTTGGAGCTGTTCGGTCGGGAAAACGATAACTACAAATCTCTAGCACGCCTGCTATTTTTTCCACATTCTCCATAGATCAGTAGCATATCAACATACTCGTCGGAAGTAAAATGTAAAGGCATAATAATCTTATTACTATTTTTACAAACATAAAATCTACTAATACTGCTTGACAGTTCTTGACAACTTTTTTTGTTTCTAAGCTACCTTTTTTTTTTTAATAAAGATAAAGAAACGTTCATAAACAGTTGTTTATCATTACTGTAGCGCCGCAAAGACTTGACAAAAAATGGTATCGTTGGATTGGTATTAGATAGGCCATAATGTAATAACATACAGGGTCTCGTTAAAAATGTTGAAGTTGATGTCACGTGACCGGAAATGTGCAGGTGAAATAAAGTCCTTTTATGCGAAAAATGGGCAACGCTTTCGACTGTTTAACATCGCAAATATTCAAGATTATTGTTCAAATAGGTTTCGAGATATCGGCTGGCAAAAACTGCGTTAGCCACCCCGTATATGCATAGAAGAAAGACTGAGGTAGCATTCGGAGAGAAAAGGATGCACTATACGCGCGGCCAGGTCAAACTCTGTGTACATTCACATTCAAAACTATTTCATCTTGACTGAGCGGCGATGGATCATATGCTTTTGCAATTTACACGAAATTCTCATTCGCCACTCGTTGCCTAAAATGCATAACATTGACTACGACTTCCTTAGTTTATCCTGATAAAACTTTACGATTTCATCATCATCATCATCAATCAGCCCAATTTTGTCCACTGCTGAACATAGGCCTCCCGTAGTCCATTCCATCGCCTGCGATCACGTGCTGCGTTCATCCAGTTCGTTTCAATCCTTTTAATATCATCTGCCCATCTTATTGGTGGGCGTCCTCTGTGTCGAAAGGCGTCTTGTCGCGGTCTCCATTCTAAAATTTTTCTCGTCCACCGTCCATCTGTCATTTTTGCTACATGCCCAGCCCAGTTGCATTTCAACGTTGTTACGCGTTCGATTGCATCAGTTACTCCAGGTATTTCACGAGGCCTTGCATTTTGAGTTTCTATCTCTGAGGGAAACACCCAACATTGCCTTTTCTATGGCTCTTTGTGCAACACGTATTTTGTTGACGGTCTTCTTTGTTAATGTAAGAGTTTCTGCTCCGTAAGTAAGTACAGTAAGTACACATTGATTAAAAACCTTCTTTTTTAAACAAGTTGGAATGTTCGACTTTAGAGTGTTGTTAAGCTTCCCAAACGCTGCCCAAGGTGCAATTCACATAGAACGGGCGCGTGGGACTGGCGTGGTGCAGCTGTGGAGCGGACGTGACGCGCTCAATCCACAAAGAAGGGGTTCGGATCGGATTTTGTCATTCAGTATTCAGTTCGAACTAGTGACCTACATGTGAATAGAAGTGAAAATGTTCTCGGATGACGACGAAGACGACCTGGATATGTTGAACCTTGTAAATTTAGCGAACATGCAAAGAGAAAGGAGATACTGGGTACATCCATTGTGGTTAGATAAAGGAAAAAGTTGTGGTGCGTTCAACGTTATGAGGGAGCTCAACATGTACCCTGAACGTTTTCAAAGTTTCTACCGAATGTCTATAGACTGTTTCTATAGAATATTAACTTTAGTAAGAGTTGATCTTAAAAAAAATACGAATTGGAGGGAACCTGTCAGTCCAGAGGAGAGGCTGTTAATAACGCTGAGGTAAGTTGAACAAAATATTAAAGTAGCTTCATTTATTTAAGTTTAAATATAAAATAAAAAATTTATCGTGATAGTGTTATTTCTCAAGTACTAATTGTTGTATCGGATGAATTCATTCATATTGAAAGATTCCCTTGAAGCTTCCGTGTTCCCTTGGAATGTAGAATTCAGATTTCCGTCCATTGAGTGGGTACTCCAAGAGAAAGGCCCCCCTGGTGTGTTATTTCCTTGCGAACGAATCGGTAGAGGTTCCCCTGAGGCTTCCGTATTTCTCTGCGACATTGAATCCAAATTTGTATTCACTGAGTCCCGACTACAAGACTGAGAGATAGTCGTTGGTGGAGCAGGAACTGCAGAAGTGGTAAAGGAGAGTATTTCGGACAAATTTAAAACTCCCATTTTGAAATGTCGCTTCTGGGTGCTGTTCATAGACTTCATGTCCGGGAGAACACTGTGTAAAAACGCCAAGTCAGGGTCAAGAGGCTCGATTGTGGTGTTTGTGTTCTTCGTCATGTTTTGACTCTCCAACATGTGTTGTTTTTTTTTTAATTTCTGATAAGCTTGGTTAACTTCATTGATGGAGATGGCGGAGACTGCCTTCTTTCTCTTTCTAATAAAATCATCTCTTTTCTGTATTGGCTGAGTATAAGTGGAAGTACTGGGGGATAGTAGAGGTGAACGTGGGGAAGTCATGGATAAAATACTGTTACTATCAAGGGAGAACACCTCAGCACTGTCGGTATTAGCTTCGTGCTCACTCATGCCTGCCTCATCTCCATTTGATAATGTGTCCGATTCTTCATCCATGTTCCCTTTGCTTTTGCGAGATTTCAAGAAAGGAGCCAAAAAGAGAAGATATGGAACCAGATAGTATTCTTTAACTCGTTTAGCTCCCTGTCCTGATTTTGTTTTTAGTGTTGCCTTGTATTTTGAATAGCTGCCTCTTATGTTTTTCCATCGGTCTTTGTACTCAGTCACTGAAAGAACATAGAAACAAATTAAAAATATAAATATACGTTACAAGAACTTAGTTTCTCGGACAAAGTAAACTTTAAGTTATAGTTCCATTTTATGAGGGTTCAAGGAAATAAATAAGATTAGTATCCAGCCGTTCCCCCTTATTCAAACAACTTAATTAATAATATACAAAAATCAGTGAAGTTTCATATTAACAATGATAATTTTGTTTTATATTTACAGGTACTTCGCGACTGGATGTTCCTTCAAAGCGATCTCTTTCTACTTCCTGAGAGGTCATTCTACTATACAAGGGATCGTGCATCACACCTTCCAAGTCATATGGAAGAAATTACAACCTGTATATATGCCAAAACCTACAACAGCTAAGTGGAAAGAAATAGCACAGCGTTACTATGAATTATGGAATGTCCCCAACTGCATTGGTAGCATAGATGGTAAATATATACGAATAAAAGCACCACCACGGTCGGGGTCTGAATTCATCAACTATAGAGGTTATTTTTCTATTGTCTTGCTAGCAGTGGCAGGTGCAGATGGTCGATTTGTAACAATCGATGTAGGTGAATTCGGACGTAATAGTGATGGAAGAGCATTGAAAAAATAGCAACTTTGGAAAAGCCTTAAAGAAAGGACGTCTCAATATACCTGAACTAGCTGCACTACCTGGAGAAACTCACCCAGTACCTTATTTTTTGTGGGCGATGAGGCATTTCCCCTCTCTAAAATTTTAATGAGGCCCTTTTCTCGAAGAGAATTGAACGATAACGAACAAAAGATTTTTAATGTCAGGTGTTCGAGAGCACGGAAATCAGTGGAATGCGCTTTTGGTATGCTAACAACGAAGTTCGGACTTCTACATACACTTATCCGATGTAACCCTGCTAACATCGATGTTCTAATTCAAGCAATGTGTGTGTTGCACAACGCTATCAAGGAGTGCGATGGCACATTCTCAAGACCAGTACATGAAAACGTTATTGTCGGTAATATCACTCCAATACAATTATAAAACGCTAAATGTATGAGAATTTATCTAAGCAAGTATTTCAAAGATCGCGCCCCAATTCCTAATCAGGACAGATATTGTGTTTAATTTTTTTTGTTAATTAAACATTATTAATATGAGCAGTTAATGTAACCTTTTTAATTGGAAATGTACATTTCTGTTGGTTACTTACTAAATAAATAAATAAATAATAAACAAGTACTTACCATTTGCACTGAATTTCTTAGCTATTTTTTCCCATGCCTGGTCTTGTACACTTTTGTTGCAATAATCCGATCGTTTATAATCGTATAAAGTTGCATACTGTTGCACTTCTTCGCAGAACTCTATAGTAAATTGAAAATCGTCACGCATTTTCGGCTAAATCGAAAAACAACACTGAACTTGTATGGCACTTGTCAACTCGTGTAGGGTTCTCATGGCACTGAAATGGCGTGGCGGTGGTGGGAGTAATCACGCCAGATCCATGTCACCTCTATGTGAATTGCCTCATAGGCTAGCATGCGGGCGGCATATGCTCGTACCACGCCACTACCACGCGCCAGTTCTATGTGAATTGCGCCCAAGATAAGTCAATTCTACGTCCTATTTCACAGGTTTGGTTATCTCTTCCTATGCGGATCTCATGGCCTAGATATTTATATGAGCTTACTTGTTCTATGTGGTTATCACCCAGGGATATTTGTTCGCTTATTACCAAATTTGTGACGTATTGTGTTTTGTTGGTATTAATCTTTAGACCTACTGTTTCAGAATCACTGTCTAGTCTCTGTAGCATTTCTTTTGCTTCGTCAACCTGATCCACGGTAATGTAACATATTTCCTGAGTTTAGTATTAGTTGTTCACTACCTTTCCTTTTATGCTCACTTATTCCCAGTGTGTCCCATTTAACGTGTGACAGCTCTTCCTCGAGTTGATGTACTCTTTCGGTTGTTGACAGTGTTCTAGTATTCAGAGTGGAGATCAGTAGTCGTTTTCTGTGGTAGCCTGGTCGAACCCGGTGATTCTTCGCGCCCTCCGTTTGCCGTTTTATCTGGCCGCTACCTTGGTCAGGGACCAGCAAACCGCCGGGAACTGAGGGCCGTGTATTTTGATGCCTTTTCATATCTTACGGGGATTTTAGCCAATTTTCCTATCGCGCTGGCTAATGCGGGTTGATAGGAGAGACTTTTCCGAAATTGCATTTCCCCAATTTCGGTTTGAACAGTTATACCCCTGTGATTCGGTCGCCAGAGCCTCGTCAGTTTTCCAGCAGGATGCACCACGAGCAGGTGAGATTGACGTTTAGGCTAGCATATAGTCTCATTTTGCTAACGCCCTTTACGATTTAGTTTGGATTTAAATTCCATTCAGAAACACTATACTTAATCCACCTCTTTCACTGACTGCACTCGATATTCACTCTGTAAGGGACTCAATGCGACTGAGTAAATACCAGGCTATTTAATGCGCACCTCGTGGGCGGTCCCATATAGCAGTTTTGAGGCTTGTTCCTACACTTGACAACCTGTACTCTCGAATTCTGCTCATCGATGACAGTTTTAGCAGAAATCAAATAGACATGTAGATAGTTCCCGAATTGTTGCGTCCGAATTTTTCTTGTTCTCGTATAATTTTGAAGTTTACGCTTGTTAATACTATATGAATAAAACATAGTAATACCATAAAACGGATAAGACTGTGATTTCCTTGATTGAGTACGTCGGTCCGGGGCAAAATGACAAATTTTCAGTTTTGTAAAACGACAAATGCATCCGTAAAAAGAAACAATGGACTTGTATTTTATTGGTGGGGTTTCAGGGAAGTTGCAGAAAAATTGTCGAGTCAAATTCTTATGCCCTCAGAAGTGACAGTGAAAAAGTTCTGATACGCGTGCGCAACTTAAAGTCTTATTCCCACAGCGTGTGGCTTGACGAGCCTGGTCTGAAGTTTGTCATATGTCACGCCGTGGCAACGTAAAGACTCGTTATTGCTCGAGGTGGCTTGGCCTTCCTCGTGTATTGTCGGTAAATACTAGGACATCAAAGGCTTGGGGATTGACGGATCACAAGCCTCAGGATGGCTCGAGCACCCGTTCCCGGGATCTGTTATGGTTTGTTACATTTGTACAGGTTTATTATGAAATTTTCTGAACTTTTCAGTGGGCGATTTCGGATAATTATGGAGTGGTCAAATGAAGTTATCATGGAGTTCTTGGACTTGTACGAGGGAGAACCTTCTATCTGGAACCCGCAAAATGCTGACCACAAAGATAGAAACAAAATATATGATGCTCGGAAGCTAATCCAAGGTAGCATCAGTTTTAGCAAGAGCTGAAAAAGAGGAAAGAAAATGTGATGGCGATTTACAGATGTTGGCATTCATTATTATAAAAATTTAATAACGCAACGGACGACTAGAGACCGCTCGAGATTCGCCAAGCCACGAGTATTTCCGCGCCATGGGAACGGCTTGCAGTCAGAAATCGACAGATCACAAGTCTGTGAGTACGCTCGTCAAGTCACAGGTCGTGGGAACACGGCTTAACAGTCATCAAGCAACGAGTGTCAAATTAGTAGCTAAAAACCATGGACTATCGATATGTGGGTGGTGTAGACCGTAATCATGCATCGTGAAAAGAAATACCTGCACCTTTCCAAGCCCTGCACCCCTGTTCCCTTTCCACGGCACAGGGGTGCAGAGTTTGGAAGATGGAGACCCCGCAGAAAGTATTTAATTCTATCCATTTTTTAAACGGTGACATCGAGAACACGTGGCTCCTAAAAAGCATTTTGTGAATCGATAAAATAAACATAAAAAAACCACCAAAGAAGGAATAAAAAATTTAAACTTTCGTGAATGGCCCGACGAAGACGACAATTCGAATGGAAAAAGCGGTATCATTTCAAAGAAAATTTTCTATTAATGTATGGGCCGGAATAATCGGCAGAACTTTGATTAGTCCGTTAATTTCAATGGGGACAATTATCTCCAATTTTCACAAAATGATCTTGACCTTCTAGATGAGGTACCAATACAGCAATCGGAGAGACCAATCATCTTCCAATATCATGGTTGTCCTGCACACTGGAGTCTCATAGTGAGAGAATACCTCAATAATCGTTTCCCATATAGTTGTGTCCGCAGAGATGGACCATGGCTTTGGCCTGCTCGGTCACCCGATTTGACCCATTTAGATTTTTTTGTCTGGAGACGGGCCAAGGAGCTCGTTTACACAGCAGAAGAAATAACAAAAGAACAACTAATCAGAAAAATACAAGAAGATTTTCAAACCATGAAGAAAGAGATGCAACTCAAAATTACCCACACGGCTCACGGAAGTGCGACGAAGGGCCCAAGTATGCATTATAAATTATAAAAAGTGGTTCACTTTTTGAACATACAAAGTAAATGATTTTAACAAACATTTTCTTTTATTTTACATTTGAAATTAAATTTAAAGTCACTTGTGAATGGCGGGCTTTGTTCGACGCGCTCCCTAAATTTAGTTTTCGCACAAAGTTGGCATCATCTCCAGATGATGCCAACTCTGTTGACGAAACGCGCATCGAGTGTAGTGTAAGGTGTTCTGTGGAAAACTACGCCAGTGTTATCTTCACAACAAAGGTTCCTACCTATTCCAGTATTAGAACGTTTAAGACTATTTTAATATATTTTTTAAATAATACAAACGAAACAATTTTCTTATGTCACCATATTGTATTCTGTTGACACAGACGCTTGCATTTATTTTTATCAGAATGAGCAAAAATTTGTAATTTACTATATAAACTGGATCTGGAACAGAGGCGTAGATGTTTTTATTTTTTAGCGGGGTCAGTAACAAGTACTGTTACAATTATTGAAGTGACTGATTTTATCGGCACAGTGTATTTCCATTTATTTAATGTACTAAAGCATGGTGTGTTTTCGAATTTGAGCGATATTTTGAATTTGCGTTGTTTTCATCATTTTTAGACTTGCTTTTTTTATTTTAATGTGTTGATTGACCAACTGAGTGATCGTATGATCTCCATGATTCTCCAACTTTGATAGTGACAATATTACATGAAACAATAATTTGCATTATTTACAATGAATCCAGTTAACGATATTATTTGTAATTTGTCGGAAACACCAACATGTCGCGGCAAGGCGAAGATAAAAGAGACATTTTACTGAAAGGAAGACCTACGACTATATCATCAATATTTGCCAAAAAAGAGATTAAGAAATCTTGTAAATCTTATAACGTCAGTTTCAAGTCTGCTTGGTTCACAAATAATTATAAATGGCTATGTAGCAGCCCAATGTTACAAAAACTATACTGCTGGCTCTTTTTATTATTTGTAGACAGTGGCGGCTCGTGGTGATTTGTCATGGGTGGGCAACAACTAACTATTAGTAGGTTATATAGTGCAAAATAATGAAGTAAAATATAGTAAAAAAAAAACCTTTGACTCATCACTCTTTGTTAGTCACAGTACAAGTATATGTTAAGATTTAAAATTCTTTCAGCTTTCAAGTTGAATATACATAGCACTAAAATTGCATAAAACTAGTACAGGCTCTTATGAATGCTACACAATTTTTATATTTACACATTTTCTAATACATTAACAACCAAAATAATTTTACTTAATAATATAACAAATACTGTTATAGAGAAATTCTCTCACATTCGCCATGGTATAAATACTAAATAAATACAGTACTTAACAAACACAAATGTAAAGTACCAACTTCCACAGGCAGACCGCCTCGCCGCACTAATTTATTGTAATTATTATTAAAGAACCGTTAAAATTTTGAAAATCCTAACCTACAGAGTACAGACCTCACTGAGATATAACGTTCTACGACGTCTCTGAAAACTGAACTCGGAGATCGGAGATTCTCGATTCCTTCCCCGCTTTGCCGAAGGCTTCTTCAGCAGGGTGGTCTAGCCCACCCGTGTCACAGCTTCTCGAGACTCGTGGAAGCTGTGCCCGTCTTTCAAATTGGTTCATGTAGTTTACACGTACATAATTTTGTTTTTATATCTTCAAATCATTCGTAATTCTATTAATTAATTAATTCAATTTATGTGTTTACTGTTTATTTAATTTTATGTTCCAGATTCCCATGTCTCTATATTATTGTGAAATAATTTAAACTTTCAAGGTATGTTGAAAGTATACCTATGTCAATAATATCAATATTAATTTTAAAACTAATCTTGGTAGTTAAAGTTAGTATTAGTAGGTATATATAATCAGAACTTTTCATTGTATTATTGTTGCTATGTAATATATAGTGTACTTAATTAATTACATATTACATAATTATATCTTAATTACTAATTTCTATAAACGATAAATAACGATCTTTGCAACTGTTGTTCCTCTTCTTCTAGAAAACAGCTGGGTGGGCACTGCCCACCCTGCCACCCCTGACCAGCCGCCACTGTTTGTAGATATTTTAAATTTTACAAGGGCATTACATAAACATCCCGATTCTGCCGAGCATTTAAAATGTGAAGTACTGTTAAAAAATTAAAAAAAAAAAACAACACTATAGCCGACGCTTGAAAAGAGAACTTTATAAGCTACCATGTAATGAAAACTTACGTTTAAACACAGTTTTATTAATGACGTTTATTGGCGCAGTTTTGTATCTTGGCGAGCAATAATTAGGATTTCGCGTCCATGACGAAAGCCGGACTCCGTAAACCGTGAAAATTTCAAAGAACTCTTAGAATTGCTGTTAAAGGTGTCCTTTAAAAATCAGAAATCATTATGAAAAAATGAAAAATGTTTTCGGTGGACATTCAAAAACCACTCAAAATGAAATCATCATTTGTATTTCTCATTATATGAATGAATATGTAAAAAAAGACATTAATGAAGACGTTATTCTTTTCTATGCAGGTTGATGATCCTACTGATATCACATAAACCTCTCAATGTTCCATAATAATAAGATTTGTTAATTCTGAAGGTTTAATAGTAGAATATTTTTTGGTATTTCATGATGTAAGTGCCGACAGAACATCAGAGGCTTTCTATACCATGTTGGATCAAATTTTAAATCAATTTGATTATAAAAGTAAGTTAATAGGGCTATGTTATGGTGGTTCGAGCGTCATGCATGGCCACCTAAATGGACTTTTGCGTCTCAGTGGAATTCCGTCATTCAGCAAAGTAATCCTATGCCCAACTGCTCAAAAAACTGAATGAATACAAAGACATTTTTACAGAAGCTTACAAACTGTTTTGTATAATTTTAACTATTCTATCAACAAGGTGCGTCAGTGGAAAGAAGCTTTTCGTGTCTTAAACGTATAAAGGCTTATTTAAAAAATATCATTTCCCAAGAAAGACTTTCATCTTTAGCAACTATTTCTATCGAAAAAGAATTGTTGCTAGAACTAAATAAGAATCAGCCATTTTATAAAGATACATAGATAACTACGCCTCACTAAAAGATTGCAGAATTGATTTGGTGTACAAAAATTAGATAGCTATAAGCTCGGCTATAGGTAGGTCGTAAAAAATCAATAAAAAAGTTTTTCAAACTGTTTGCACATTTACACTCTTCACCTATTTTCTAACCCGCGAGCCGCCACTGCCGTCCAATTGCCGTCAACTCTTGACGGCGCGCGCATCTAAAATAGGGTAAATGAGTGAAATACATAATATTCTTCAAATGAGAGAAACAGAGAGGGTGACAAGACGTGCATAACTTGGTAAAAGCGACGTTGCCATTTTTTCATAAAATCAGCGAAGTATGAGAATGAAAAAAGTAATCTTTTTATATTTGACAAACAGGACATAAATTTACATGTGCTATATCGTAGATAGGCATTATACAATTGAATGCTAATATTTATTATTTAATTTTGATTATAAGTTACAATTAAATTTAATATTACCGAATTAATGTAGAACATATAAGAAATTTAGGAATTAAATATGACAATAGCTCCTATCAGCTTTTTAGGTCATTGCACTCTTTGGACTTGTTGGTTTCACTTTAACATATCACTTTTAACTGGAGAAGTATCAGCAATTAACTGCGATTTTGGGTTTTTTTTTCCAGAAATCCTTTAAAACTGCAATTAAAAAAAACATGAGACTTTCAATGACATAAGCTATCATCCCCTTAAGGCCTCGCAGTTACCTTCCGAAAACCCTGTACAATGAAAAATACATAGTTATATATAAAAAATTAAGTCATTGTGGTTTATATTCCAGGGGAATGTATCGAAAGTGTCTCAGTACATTATTACTTGAATGTATGTATCATAATATTATATAAATATATAATTTATCATGAATATATATATATATATATATATATATATATATATATATATATATATATACAGGGTGATTCAGCTAACCCGTTCATTAAAAGTTTATGAACTTTCCATTGGAATTCATTTTTTAAAATTTGGAATCAGGGGTTAGCGAGGACGATCTATTCAACTAAAGTATTTTTGCTTTTCTGACACTTCCGATTATACCGGAAGTAGCTATTAACTTCCGTATTTTAAATAGAACACCCCGTATATTATTACATTTTTGTATTACACTGCTAATTTTAAGTGAACTTTCTTAACAATTCCCTATACCTATCTTCAGCAGTTTTTGAGATATTTGAATTTTTTTACACTTGTAAATAGGCATATTTACAAAATATGCCTATTTTGTTCTTGGTCTCTTATTGTTTCTGCTATTCGGTTAAGTGCATGAGTTGCACATGTGGAGTGTATAATATTTAGAAAAGTTTTAGCTAACAGATCTCGTGGATTTCCCATGTATGCAGCTGCGTCCGTGAGCATCACTGATACTTCTGAGAATTGTCTTGATCTGGTTATATACAGTGAAAGCACTCAGTCGCAAAATCTACAACTGTTTTCGTTAATTGGTTCGGTGTACCATGTTGGAAGTCACTAAGGAGGCATTATGATTTTTTTTTTCTGAAGAAATGCATTTTGCAACACTCATACCCATAAAAAAATCCTTGTAACAGGCTTTGTCTCGAAATTCCTTCATTTATAGAAATATAGAGCCGTGAATGCTGGCCTGCGCATGACATCTGGACCCTCGCCGCAGGGTACTCGCCTTGAAATTAATCCTCACGGTAACGAAATTGTTGTAGAAAAAAAATTATGTGTCGGCCACGTGGAGAAAAAAAACGGCGGCAAGATTATGTAATGCAAAAAAAAGCGAACAAAGGCATTGGTGGCAAAGGAGCAGGAAAACTTACGGATAAAGTCATTGTTGAATTGACAAAATATTATGGTCTAGCGATTCGCCGTAATTCAAATTCCGGGGAAAATGAAAGACGCAGTATGGGCGACGTATTTTCATAAAGGTTCGACCGAAAAAAATCTACACACGACAAATGCCCCCGGGACAAGACGGTGTATCTGGCATAAGGCTGAAACTACTAATTCTCTTACCGAGTACAAGCACAAGATTCCTCTGAATAAGATGGTGTTAAAAGTCAAACCAATGTACGAGGATCTATCCTCGGAAAATTTGCTGAAGAGGTGCTTGGAAGCTTATACACCAAATAACAATGAGTCAGTAAATGCAATGATTTGCAACATGGCGCCCAAACATCGCCATTCTGGCTTCGTTGTTATTGAGACAGCGACTCAATTAGCTGATATTTAACGTGGGCACTTCAGTACTTTTTCGAGTGTTGAATATCATGGGTGTCACCGTGGGGCCTTTCAACGAGACCTCCGCCGGAATCCATGATAAGGTGCGCATCAACGACGCCAAGCACAGGGTTTCGAACGCTGTCAAAAGGGCCAGAAGCCAACAGAGGGAGCAAGTAAGTGACAGTTCGGTTGGAGGGTTATGAAGAAGGGGAGGGACAATTATATGGCCCAGGCAATGCGGATTGACGGTAAATTTACCAGTCTTCGTCTTGAAAGGTTACTACCTTTCAAAACTTTAAATGCGTTTTTCTCAAAAAGACCATTTTCAAAACGGCGAGCCAGCTTTCTCTAAAGCTATTGAACCGTTAGAACTGGAATTTCGTACACAAGTTCTTTAAATACTTGGCTATCGTGTGACGAGAGGCTTTTTTTGATAAAAAAAATTGTACTCTTAACTGTAAACTTTTATTAACAATAACAGTTGAAAAAACGGATGAAAATCGCGTTAAGTATTTCGAAGAAAGTCCTCCAGTTTGTTAATTTTCCGAATTTTGGAAAAGCTCCCGTGACACGATAGCCAATTGGATACTAATTCATTCCCAAAAAACCGTTTTTGTTTCAAATAAACTGGGTGACCGGAAACATGCTCACCGCTTTTTGCAGGCCTCCAATGAAGTGGGTAGATATAACGGTCGCCATTTTTTTTGTTTAAAAAAATGTTATTTATAAGTTAGTACTCTAGAATCAAAGATATCAAAAAACCAGAATGCTCTACCTCTATCAAAGTTTACAGAATTAGTAATCTTTGCCTCTATTACTTTTCCCGTACTAAATTAAATAAAACCACATAAAAAACAGAATTCCCCTTAAATGGCTGCCACTAGCACTGTTAGATGTTAACGCGCCATTAAAAAATTTCCCACAGTTGTTTCGTTAATAATTTACACAAAATAATCCTTAACATGGTCTTACAATACGTCCTCGTACACCTGGTCAACATATATGTTTCTTAGTCTAGGTAAAACTTTCCCCCTGGGCAAATACACTACCGCACTCCAGGCCGAGCTAGTTGCAATCGGCCCCAGGAGAAGGTATGTATCTGCTCGGATAGCAGGGAGGCATTGGTAGCCCTGAATTCAGCAACGACAAAGTCGAAGCTGGTCTATAAGTGCTGTGAAGCACTGAACCACTTGGCGGGGAAGGGACCGGTGGAACTCGTATGGATATCTGGGCATAATGGCATTAAGGGAAATCTAATTTGCAAATGACCTTGCCAGACTAGGGACCAGGAAAAACATCTACGGACCAGAACCTGCAGTGGGAATAAGTCGGAATCTGATCAGAGACCACATAAATAGCTGGGCAAGAGACCAGCACAATAAAAGATGGAGAGGAGTAACGGATTGTCGAATAACCAAACTCTTCATCGAATACTCAGAGATTGAGAAATGGCCCCAAGAATGAATTACATTGAACAGGCGCAAAGCCAGAATTCTGGTGGGAATCATTACGGACCACCATAGTAGCCTGAATGCATATAAGCACAAGCTGAGGCTGACCGATAGCCAGGCCTGCAGATACTGTAAAAAAGACGAGAAAACCGCGATTCATCTTCTTTACACCTGCCCCGCACTGGAGGAGAAGAGGTACCTTATATTAGGGACCCTTGTTATCCAAGAGGAGGCGAGGCTTAGGGCAGGAGACGTACTTAAATTGCTCCTCTTATGGGACAGCATTTTAGGGTAATGACCCGTATAAGAGGGGATCGCCAAGGGACTACCCATGCGATCAGTGGCGGATGAGGCTCAAACTCACATAATATAATAATAATAAAACAGTATAGGTGGATTAGGATCTGGAATTCAATTCTGGAATTTTCTTATAACAGTTAGTTTTGCAAATATCACATCTCTAACATGACCACCGTCTTCTTCTATACATTGCTGCAATATGTTTCTGAAATTGAACATAACTGAGTAAATCCTCGTTTATCGAATTTATTTATTCACGAATCCTTTGTTTGAATTTCAGAAGTGTTTGGGGACGGGTAGAGTACACTTTTGACTTTATGAATCCCCACAGAAAAAAATCCGGGACCATATTGCGGTCCATGCAAAGTCGCCAAACCTTGAAATCAGGCGATTCGGGGACATGCGCTGTAAAATAGTAATGGACCATCTAGATGTATGCGCTGTGGCGCCGTCCTGTTGGAACCATATCCAGCCATCTTGACCCGTTCTTTGAAATTCCACAGCCATACATGTTTCCAACATCTCAACGTACCGAAGTGAATGGACTGTAACGGTGTGGTCGAAAAAAATAGGGCCCGATCACACCAAATATGCACACTCCACACCACACCGTTACCTTTTGGTCATAAAGTGGGTGTTCATGCATTTCTCTTGGGTTGTGTTCTGCCCAGTAGCGAAGGTTCTGCTTATTAGTGTACCCACTGAGATGGAAATGAGCTTCGTCAGACATGATCAGTTTATCAAGAATTCCTGCATTATTGTTCAATGTTTCAAGAAATTGCCTGCAGAAATTGAGGCGATTAACTTTATCAACAGGGTTCAGCCTCTGGATTATTTGTACTTTATACGGATGAAATTTCAAATCCAGATTTAAAATTCGTCGCATACTTCGCTATGAAATTCGCAGTGCAATTGATTGCTGAATCGCAGAACGTTGTGGACTCCGTTCAACGGCTACTCTGGTCCCTTCAATATTACATTGTGTACGAACTATACGTATACCTCCGACAAATTTTGAGTTTACACTGCCCCTTTCGTCGAAATCACTTACCCATCTCAAAATTGCATTGATAGGACTTCAGGCGCGCACTGGCAAATTAAATTCACGGCGAAAATGCCTCTGGGTTTGCATAATGGACTGGGTCAGGATAAATGATTTAACAGCAGAGACCCGTTGATTAACCGGCCAATTTGCCAGGGCAACACAAAACTTTCGATAATAAAATACAATTTAATTACTGTTTGATGTTTGTCAAATAAACAGTATTTCCACAGAAACCTATTCAAAACCATTCGATTCTGTTACCGGACCCCGTACAATGAAGTTAGAATTTTTTTTTAAGTTTAGTGAATATGTCGATATGTATTTAATTTAAGGTTTGGCCTTATGTAATGTATCAGAAGCCTATATGAAGAACGATCGTAGGATTCCCGGTCGAAAAACCTTTCAAAGAGTAGATCGTCATTAAGGGAGACCAGTCAGGACTGCGAAGCTCTACTTGTCACGTGTGTAAGCTTGTGAGCGTACTTTAACTGGAATTTTTGTAACATTTTAATACAGTGCCGTGAATATTTTAGGAAAATTTGAAAAAGCCAGTTAACGAGAGTCCAACCATTTTCAATTATCAGAGCCAGAGAATGCATAAGATTAGAAGTATTCATGTTGAACCAACATACAAAATGATTTAATAAAAACCATACCTATTTAAATCAATTTTTTTCTCGAAAACAATTCATCTTATCAAAATCGAACAAGAGCACCTTTTTTTTCATGTAACGTTCAAACGAACTAAAAACATTATTGTTATGCCTTTATCATACAGGGTGCAAAAGAAATGAGTACAGTCAATTGTCCATACTTGAGACAGTTTTCAAATTTTGCTGCTTCCAACCTTTTTATAACTTTTACTACACCAGATTTAGATCTGCTACAAGTTAAGTGGCCCCTTCTAGTTTCTATATATTATGTAACCCCTTTTGAAAAAATATATCACTTTACTTAAAAAAAAAAAAATCTTTGCTGTTCCAAGTTAGGTTCAGGTAACCTAACTTGGGACTTTTATTGATTCTATTGTTTGTTCTTTCTTAGGAACCATAAGATTTACACGGGACACTACATTTAAAAAAATAATGTTTTACATATTACTTCCAATAAAAAATTGGATTTTTATTTAAGAAATGCTAGTTCATTACCAAATGTTTACATGGATCTTTATGTTTATTCCAAAAAATGATAACTAATATACAAAATAAACTTAAAATCTACTTTAATATGCATTTTCCAAGATTATTCTAAAACAAAACATTTTGAACTTCAACCCGTACAAAAAATTAAACAAATAAGACATTAAACATTACATACAGAACTTGAAAACATTGGAGTTCATAGAAATCAATTCCATTTTCTTAACTATTTGTGATGTATTTATCAACGTTTTATCTTCTATGTCGGAAAAAATAAACGTGTCCTTGCACCCCCTATAATTTCTAAGAAAATCTATTAAAACTTTTTCATCGGAGTTTGTTTCAACAACTTTTCCAACAAATAGTTTGGAGGATTGTTTTTAGTACCCTCATTGTAAATAAGAGATACAAGGACAACATCGCCTTTTTCATAAAATATTGTGCCTTCCATCAGGGCTGTGTGAGGTTCGTTTAGTTCCAGGGTGTCTTTGGTCTGTTTTTTGGTTTCTTCTTTAATTTCACCTCTATTTATTTCAGTCTCTTCTGGTCTATCAGTCTCAATATTTTCACATTCTATAAGATCCTCAAAATCTTCAAGATCACAGTCACTGCTTGAATCATGAAGGGTTATTTCGTCATCTTCGCTCGAGTCGGACAAATCGCTGAAGGATTTTTTCTTTGTTTTTGTTTGTTTGTGCGTGGGAGTTCTTTTGGTGTTTCTTTACTTGTACTCGCAGTGTTTTTATTCTCATTAGTTGGCATTTTTTTCATTTTCTTTTTGTTTAAAGCTTTCTAAGACCTCTGCTTCTGACAAACTTTTTCCTGGAGCCATGTTGATTTTTTTCTTTCGTTGCTTCGTGGTTGTTTCCGATTCCCTTGTGGTTCTTAAAAAAATCTTCAAATGAATTAGTCCACGCTTCAGCATTAACGTTTTCTTTTTGGGGGAGGCGTTTCAGAACTTGTTGCGGCTCTAATGGGTACACCCCGCTAGTACTAAATTCAGCCTTCAAGTTTTCTTCAGAGTTTGCCCGAACTGCCTCTAAAGTTTGCTTTAATTTCCGAGGAAACATATCTTTACTAATTGTTCCACGATTCCATGAATAACCTTTCTCCATGCTGTTTTTAAAATATTGAAGTATGCCAAGTCCAAGGGTTGGCACAAATGTGTGCTATTTGGTGGTAACAGTAGGAACACATTATGTTTAATGCACAATTCTAGAACTCTGATGGAAATATGACTTGCCAGATTATCCCCAATAATGGCTTTAGGGCCATCACCTAACTTCTTTAAATATGGAAGAGCAATTGACATAAACCAGTCCTCAAAAAGGGGTCCCTCAAACCACTCGGACTTCGATTTATTATATATTGCCTCCTTTGGTCCTCCTTCCATCCAGGTGCGGGACAAGTTAGTTGAAGACTTATGAACAACATAAGCTGGGAGGCTTACCCCGCTGGATGTCCCTGCAAACATGATCTAAAACGCGGATTTAGAAGAATCGTTTATTTTTTCAGGATGTTTACAAGTCCTTCGAACTATTACTTTCATTTTACCAGGATTATCTTGCATGCCAGTCTCATCATAATTTATGATGGCTTCTGGAGGAATGTCTTTCAATGAGTTCAATCTTTCAGTTCTTCAAAATATGTTTGAATACCTTCGACGCTGACTGCTGCTCTGGCGCATTTTATATTATGAGAGAGGCGTATTTTCAACGTCTGACATTGTCGTTTTAAAAAGTTTTTCATCCATTTATTGCCCGGTCTATTATCAATAAATCGAGTTTCCGTGGCCCCCTTAGAATCTAATGTTTTTTTCACAATATCCTCGAGATCGGTGTTAGTTAAGGGAAATCCCCATTTTGCAGCGATAGATAAACATTCCGATATGCAAACTTCTTCTGTAAGTGAAAATACAGATGGACGGCTATATTTGTTGGTTTGTTTTGAGTTTACTCTTCTATTCAAAGTGTTCTTGGGAATACCATATTTTGCCTCGGCCTGTCTTAGGGACAAGTGGTTTTCTTTTATGTTCTTAATAGCCCTCTCTTTCAGAGATGTCATGATATTTTCGTTTCGTTCTTTTTGTTATATCCATGTTTATCTGAACAAAGGAAAAAGAAACACTAATTATGAACAAAATTTACGGCATCTTAACTTGGGACAGCTGTCCCAAGTTCAGACTGTTTGTACTTTTTATCTTAAGTTTATAAAAAATTACTTGCTTTTCGACAAAAATGTTTACACATTAAGTTTAAGTGATAAATACTTAAAAGATATTTAAACGCGAAAATGCCAGAAACTATTCACTTTCAAAGTTACGAGTCACTTTAGTTACAAAGAATTCGTAAACAATTTTAAGGCCAAACTTGGCCGTTACAGAAACTTACCGCAACGGTCGAACACGATAACACTCGTCTGCGGCTACATGCATACTAACAATAAGTTAGGTTCAGTTACGACAAGTCTTTATTCCCCAGACACATGATTGCCAATTTGGAGTGCGCGTAAACAGTGAGGCGTTATTGTCCCAATTTAAGCTGCTATCCCAAGTATGGATAATTGACTGTATTATTGTATTAAAACTAGGACATCATTAGGTCATCAGTCCTAAGACTGGTTGGACGCTAACCTCCAGCTTCTCCTATCACTCCTATTTCTGCCTCAAAAATATCGCGTACTATTCCCCCATGTCTCAGCAAGTGGCCTACCATTCTATCTCTTCTCTTCTTTAAGTTTTTCCACATACTTCTTTTCTCGCCGACTTTCTCCAATACTTCTTCGTTTCTAACCCTATCAGTCCATGGTATTTTCATCATTCTTCGGTAACACCACATCTCAAAAGCTTCTAATTTCTTCCTACTTGCTTCCCCTACCGTCCAGGTTTCGCAGCCGTATAGTGCCGTGCTCCATACATATGTTTTCAAAAATCTCTTCCTTGTTTCTAAGTTTATTACCCCCGAGCATAAAAGTGCTTTCTTTTTGTTAAAAGCTACTCGACCCTGCGCTATTCTTTGTTTTATGTCTTTATCGCTTCTAAATAAGCCAAATATGTTAAAAATATACCATTCTAAGGAGTCCTAATTGGTATCCAACATATTAAAAAATTATTAAATAACATAAAGTACTTTGAAATTTATTCGAGGAAAACCGATTTCCAGCGACGTCCTTTAAAAGGCCATATCTCCGTAGGGGGAAGTCTGTAGGAAAACATTTATAGGAACTTGTCACGTTATTTTAATGTTTTCTATTTGAATCCGGGAGATTGCCCACATATTCAGGGACACGCTGTATACACGGCGATGAACAGCGTTTACTCTAATCTCATCTATAAAATCATTTGTAGTCTTCAATTTATAAACACCAATACCGGCCCGAAACCGAATTCGAACTACCGCCAGCTCCCTGAAAACAAAAAAAAAAAAAATCCTTTCCATATTGACTTAACGTTTATTTCTCATAAATACAACTTAGCTACCATACTATACAAATTACTTTAAACGTTACAATAGTTTAATTGAATTACAGCTAACTTCATCACAATCAGAACCAAGGAGTCAAACTACAAAAATACTTAATCATAATGTAGAATTAAAACCACCGTGCATTATAATGGCAAACGGACCTTGATATTGTCCGAATATGAACAAGAACCACTCATTTTGTCAAAGTCCCATCACGACAATAGACAGTATTCGTGATGACGTCACAAACTGTGCAACCAACATGCGCTGAAGCATAAGAAATTTGTCGTGAAAATTTCCCGGTTTATAAGAAGCTTTCATGTGTCTGATATTCAAAGCCATGTGGTTAGAATATCGAAAAGCATTCCCGAAGACGAGTTCTATACTCCGGTCTCAAAATAGTGGGCGGCAAGGTATAGAACACTATTTTTATGAGCTGCTAATACGATTCAACAAGTCTCGTGTCTGTTTTACGTGTAAATTGTAAAGACCACTAGCTGCACTCTGTGATCTCTGCTCTCTTTAGTCGCGCGCGAGACAAGGCACGCGCCTTGTCTATTCGCCTCGTCTGGTCCACATGTTGCGCATTACTTACTGCCTACAATTTTGAAACCAGGCTATAGAGATGATTTAAAGAGTGAATTGGATTTTATCGTGAAACTTTATACATTTTCAACAGAACTGTTGCTAATTTTAATTTGTCCCGAAGTTCTAAACGTATATTTAGGTTATAAAGGCTAACAAATAGTGGTCACATGGATATTCGTACATGTTCAGCTGTTTCTAAATATTGATGATATTGCGATAATGTAGGCATGTGTATGTTCTCATATAACTTGATATACAAATTTCATGTGTAAATAAGTATAAGTTTGTAATTTGGTGAAGATACTAATGATATAAAAATGACTGGAATCAGTCGATTCCAGCCTGGCTCGCATTGGTGGTCACACGGATATTCGTACAGGCTCATAAACCTGTCAGAATACGTAGTTGTAGTGGATTAGCGGACCGCGCTGATTAGAGTAGGAACTTCAGTAGTTGCTTAACACTTCCGTTGTTTATGTGCTTTGTTTAAATCAAAACATTAACGCGATAAAAATGGGATGCAAATAAAAAAAATACGCCAGTGGACTTGAGGAAAACTAATTTCATTGTATGAAAAGGGCAACAGAATAATAGCAGAAATTGTTCAGAAAAACCATTCTACCATACGGTATTGTATCATACAAAGGTATAAGAAAGAGAATCGTGTCCAAGATAAAATGAAAGAAGGGCCAAAATTTATATTAAGTGAAGCTAATGAATGGTACATTCTATTCCATGTTAAAAGATATCCTATTATAACTGCACCCAAGTTAGTAACATTAGTGGAAAATCATTATGGAAAGAAAGTGCATCCAGAAACAATTCGGAGGGTCTTGGGAAGGCATAATTAGCACGGACGTTGGACGAGAAAAAAACCTTTCATTAATGAGCCAAATAGAAAAGCACGAATACAGTTCCCATGTGAATGCTTACAGCAATCTGATAACTACGAGTACTAATTGGGACGACGTAATTTTTTGCAACGAAAGCAAATTTAATCTATTCGGACCAGATGGTAACACAATTGTGTGGAGAAAACTAAATGATGAGCTCAATATAAAGAACTTGATTCCCACTGTGAAACACGGCGGTGGGTCGCTTATGGTCTGGGGATGCATGTCTCGTCACGGCGTTGGAAATTTGCATTCTGGACTCTATACTGGACCAGCGCGCCTATTTAAATATTTTAAACAATTTGGTGCAAAACGCAGCTAAATGGGGAATCCAGCTTTAGTTTAAATTTTACCAAGACAACGACCCTAAGCACACGGCGCTCCGGGTACGTCAATGGGTTCTGTATATTTGCCCAAAAGTTATAAAAACACCTGTACAGTCCCCAGACCTTAACCCGGTCGAGCATTCATGGCATGAGCTCGAAATCCGCATTCGTAAACAGTGTAAACACACTATAACCAACATTAACGGCTTAAAGGATAGGCTTAAAGAAGAATGGAATAATATTCCTCAATGCCTGTGTGCCAACTGGTATCTTCGATGCCAAGACGCTTGCTTGTTGCACTAACTCAAAATATACCCAACAAAATATTAAATCTCATCCTGTATTATTTTTATTTAGTTTTCATTCATGTGTACGAATATCAGTGTGAGATACGATTGTTAGTTTCAATTTTATTTCATTAAAACGGTAACAGCATTAGAACGTTATTGACTGGAAAACTACATTATCTGTACTGTTGTATAATATAAAATTACAATACACTATATTTCATTTCCCTGTTTTTTATTTTATCGCATTTTATATAAGTAAAAATCAAATAAGTTAACTGTACGAATACCCGTGTGACCCACTGTATAACCTAACAAAATAAAGCCACTATATTAACCCTTAACTCGACATTACGGTATGTCATACCGCTACAGAAATCACAAATATAGGCAATTCTTTAAATTGCCCACTTACAATACTGGTTGTTTATCTAGCTTCATGTAATTCTATTACAAACATATGGGTCAAGTCTGGTGATTTTAAATTTATTTTATCAATAGTTTCTTGGGGAGTTTCTGAAACGTACGCGATCTGTGGTATCGATAGTGTCGGGGAGCGTAATTTTATTAGTGTTATATTACAAAAGTTATTGTTTTTTATAATTTTATAATACGTAGTATATCCGTTTTACTTTAAATGTGCCAATTACTCTTCTGGTCGACGTGCTCGTCGTTGGCCTTTGGCAATATTTTACAGAATTGTTGATATATCGACCAACAATGCATACGTCTTGTTTTTGCATTACGAAGATAGTATGCCCTAACCCAGACGTCTATTTATTGAAGAAATAGCATTAAATCGTGTAAGACCCCCACCTGCAAAACAGATTGAAAAATGTAAAGTTGAATAGAGAGCTTCAAAACCTTATTAGAACCGTTCTTGGAGAGGATGAAACAAAGGATCAGCCATCCATCCAACCATCAACATCACAGGATGAACGATTCTACAAGAAAAAGACATGTTTTTGTGCCCATACCAACTTAAGAGAAAAATATTTTTTAAATGTTACAAATGCGAAACGCCGATTTGCCTTGAGCATACCAGTAAAGTATGTGAAAACTGTATATTGAACGTAGACGACCCTTAAAGGACATTTATTTGTTTCCTTATACATAATTATTATATATATTTAGTTGTTTGTGAGTATTTTCATTTCTTTTTCATAAACCTAATAAAGAAAAAATACACTGATCCTTGCATTTTATTGATACAAACGGCATAGCGGTATGTGATATCGATAGTGTCGGATAAAGTGAAATTTATTAACGTGACGAGTTAAGGGTTAAAAAACTTTTAAAAATCTATTTCTAGAACGTCCCTCATGACACAACTTTGTCGTGGATTAACTTTAGGTAGATATTTTTACTATATACTACCGTTTTACCATTTGAAACAGGTAGATTATGCAATATTCTGAATAACATCCAGAGGTAGGTGGATTACTTGAAAACGATTACTTTATAAATGATTATATACAGAAATTTAATGTGTTAATGTAATGTTAATTTATTCAAATCTGAAAAGATCCAACAACAACTCTACATAAGGACAAAGCGCTCACAAAATTTTAGCTCGTGACGTCATGAATGTAGGCCTTTCCGATATGGAGCGAAGATGTAGGAAGCCAGCTTACAGGTGGCGTAAAAATTTATCCTAACCTCAAAATGTCACTGTGTTTAAGTTTTAAAGGGCACTTCGTTTCCAAAAGTCAGTTAAATAAAATCCGCGTGGTGTCTGAAACCGGTAAAGGCGATAAGCGATAGTGGAATCAGTAATGAAACCAAAACCATCGAATATTTATGTTGACGGAGCCGGTGGATATGGCATTGTTTCCCTAGGTCATGTCGAGGAAACGGAATCCTGGACCTCGATTTAATTTATACTTTCGCTCGAAGTGACGTATTCGCCACGTCCCTCTGGGTATACCCCGTCAAGCGATCACGCCACCTACAACGTCACGATCAGCTTGTACGACGCAGCTGGACAACAACACCTCTACATAAGGACATACCATTTTCTTCTTCAATATCGTAAAATACATATTTCCATAAGATGTTCTTTCCTCTTTTTTTAATGTGGTATTTCGTAATTTATTTATTTAATTATCAAATACTACTACCTTGTTCGACTTCCCTAACAAAAATACTTTCCTTTCGGAACCGGCAACAGCGCTCATCTGGTAAGATAATCTATGAAGTGAACCTAAAAGTTGCTATTTCTTGCATTTTTCTGAAATCAGAACTATTTATGTGCTTTTAAGTGCGTGAAACTTGTACCTAATATTTCGTTGTATATTTAGGTATACAATTTATATTGTTAGGCGTATTTTTAAATACGTAAAACCATATATTTCGGACTTATAACCTGTTGCTTTTTTTGGCGCTCCGTCGGTTTGTTTACAGCACAGTTTATAAGTTTTTGTTCGTGTTTAATTATGTTTTTCTCTTGGTTTCGGCTAGTTTTGTGGTAACTGATACTTAGTGAAATTATGCCTCAAAAGTGTTGTGTTCCTCGCTGTAACGGAAACTATAAAAATGGGCCTAAAATTCATGTTTTCAGTTTTCCAAAGGACGTAAGTTTACGACAAAAATGGCTAAAAGGGATACCCCGAGATGACTTTCAGCCCAAAAACAACACGAGAGTATGTGAAGCTCATTTTCCTGAAGGTAGTATAATAAAAAGTACAACAGTTCAAGACTCAAACACTGGTAAGATTTTTACAATAGATTTACTAAGACCACGGCTAAAAGAAGACTGTATACCATATATTTTTTTAAATTGCCCCATTTATTTATCAAAAGATGTCAAAATACGGCCAAGTAAAGATGAAAAGCTCAAAAATATTGATGAGTTAAATTTGTCAAAAGCCCTTGAAATAATCAAAATTGAGTTTAAGAAGCACGAAAAAACATACATTTGAAGAATTTATAGTAACATTTTCTACATTTAAACTACCAAAAGACTGGTTTGAAAATGATGAAAATTGCTCTCAACAAGACTTTTCTCAAATTAAAACGTTATTGTCTCAAATTTTAATAAATGATGAACACTTTCACGATATCAACGATGTATTGCCGTTAATTACATATTTAGGTGGTTATTGTTGCTATATTACGTTAAAAAAATTAAAATGTGCCAGCTGTAAACGAAAAATAAGTATATGACGAGCAATTTATTGTTGAGGATAATTTTGATCTCATTAATAAATTAAATCGTGGAGGACTTTTAGATCCCCAAGGCCAAGTTATAAATGTTGTATCTGTGACTTATATAATCTTCAATAAATTAATAAATAAATTTGAGGACACATTTCTAGAAATCTATAATAAAAGATCGTTCATGGTTTATTTATTTTTGGAATATTGTATTAAGCAGAAACATGTCTCACATTTCGATGGATGCGCTAATCATAATGGAAAAGACATTTTAAAAATTATTCTCAAAAGTATTTCCAATGCCCCCTTAAAAAATTATTGCGCTAAAAATAGCGACCATTTAAAAAAAGGAAATAAAAAAAGAAAACTCGATACATTAACGAAGTAGGCCATATACCTACCTATACATGCATAAATATTTTTTATAACTAAACGTATATAATTTGGGACCTATTTCTTTAAAAGTTTAATTAATGTATTTTCATGGCTTGTGTTCTATAATATATTTTTTTTATACCTAAACTCTCACCTCAACACTAAGTTATGCACGATATTAGGTAGGTAAATGAAATTTGAAACTGCATAACATGAACATGCATACCTATATTATACCTACTAAGTAATAATAATTAAGAGAAGGTGTGGAATAGTTCAGTATATGTATTTATGTGTAATAACCTCTTTTCAGTAGTGTGAAAAATGTTTGTTATACATAAATACATATCCTGAATTTTGGCGAAGGTGTAGCGGAGTTGGGAGCCTGCACTTAATACTACACCTAGTATTAAACCAAAACTCAAACATAATTTTTGGGATTTGTCAAGAAGCCTGTCATATAACTAGCGTTCTTTAAAATAAGTTAACTATTGATAGTTTTCATAAATATTAGTGTATGTATCCCCTTATATGATTAAAATTGCACGGCCTACATTGATGACGTCACACGACAAGCACTAAGGCCTTGTTATTCAGTGGGTGTTGAAAGATCTCCATAAATGGATAATTACTTTAGGCAATTTTAAAAGAATTATCTAAACAAGTAGATATAAGATGGCTGAGGGCTGGGATTTATTAATATGTAATGGTGTTTTTGTAGAGAGAAGTAGTTGGCTTTATTAATACAGATTTTTATCCACAACATTTGCCCATCCACAAGTTAACTTCCACAAGGAAGCACTACAGTATACACAGTTTAAAAGTCTAGGTGTTCCCTGTAGAGCATGCCACAATTGTTCCATTTCATGTGCGATTCGACGGGTGGGTTTACCGACGCATGGCGCGCGACTCTATGTATGTCGCCAAAGCAGGCTGAGTTCTGCGAAACTGCCAAGTTTCGCATTAACTTGGCATTAACTGTATTTCGGAATTAACAAGCGTTTAATCCACGAGAAAAAATGGGCACTCGAGGCGCAGCCGTGAGCGCTCATTTTTTCGAGCGGATTAAAAGCTGCTAATTCCTGAATGTAATTCAACGTTTTATCCACGACCACGGGCAAAACTGGCCAATTAGGAGGTGAAAATTTCTGGTTTTGAAAAACGTCAGATTTAACAGATATATTTTGATCATGAATATCGATTTTGAGCTGAAAACTAGAATGTCTTGGAGTCGTTTCTAGAACGTGCGTTTGTTTATTCGTCAATAAGATCGACATTATTTGCAAAATCGGCACGCAAAATGAGTGAGAATGCTGAGAATTTCTTTATTTCGACTGAAATCCAGCAAGAAGCTCAAGAAGCAATATTATGTCTGTTACCAGTGAAAAGCGAGTGTATACGAGAAGGAATTGGTGGAATTCGATAACTGGCGAAATAAAGGGGCATAGGAGAAGGAAAAATTACAGAAGAGAAACGGTTTGCTGTCTCTTCAATGTGGACAAAGTATTTGATGCTAAAATCAATGTCGAAAGTGCACAGAGATATTGATATTTGGAAGTATGGTAAACTTACTTCATATTTGAAAGCCGGATCAAGAAATTATAAAGCAAACAAGGAAAAGACCTGAAGAGAAACCAAATCGAAGAATTTTTGGAAAAAGCACCGGATGAGGTGCGACCGGATGGTGCGACCGGAGCACCGGATGAGATATTTACAAGTTAAGGTAGGAAATACACGATGTCAAAATTTCTATTTATACATTGAGATTTTTATTTTGAACTCTTTACAAGTTGCAACGATCATGGGAGTCGCAGGTGCTTGTCGATGCAATGAATTAACTTTTTTGGATAACAGCCATGCCCAAGACAAAGGCAGTTGTACTTGTACGTACTCATTCCGATACGAAAACAAACATTTCCAGAAGTTTCACGATCTTGGAAGAAGCTTTTTCAGTCTATGCTGTAGAAATGTGTCGAAAATACATCAATCTGCGACCTAAAACTGCCGGTGGGAGATTTTCCTTGCGATATGTGGCTGGAAAATGTGCTACACATGTAGGCATCAACAATTTCGAAAACCTTTTCAAAAGTGGCTTCATTTCTTGGGCTCCCTGATCCGGAAAGTTATATCGGGCATGGAATGATGTTGATGTATTAGCCAACATTGTTGGCTAATACTGGGGGCAATATTATCGCTGTCAAGCGTCGCGGTGGTTGGAAATCGACTACGGTAGCGGAAAGTTATATTGAAGAATCAGTCCAGCAAGATGACAATTGCTGAAAAAATCCAGGTCCTACCTAATGTTGGCGAAGTTGTGGGCCCTTCCAGTCCTTCAAAAACTCCTTATCGAATGAATTTGAATAATCCCAGTCAAAATGACAAGATCGTTTTTGAGATAAAGTTAATATTAATAAAAATTCTAAATAAAATGCTATAAAATTGAAGCGTGATATTATGAATTTTAATTCACTAGTGTATTAGAAGGCCTCTAATCCACGGAAAGCAGACGTATTAAACCTTCCTAACATAGTGGCTGTGGATAAAAATAATAGTTTTAACTATATCAAATTGTTCGGTAAACTGTAAAATTTTTTTAAATAATAAAAAAGTACATTTTTTGGCCGATTTTGTGAGTATCCCTTTAACTTACTTTATTCTTCGTCTTATAGGCTGTGGAAACCGACCGAATTTCCAACTATATATACTAGCCAGAAATCAAAACAAAAAGCACAAACAATGACCTAGAACACCAAAATAGTAACAAGACCTAATTACAAGTCACAAATAAGCGATAACGTGTATGAAAAATGTTTTTTTTTTTGACAGATCTGAAATGATGTAAACTGAACAAACTTAGCAGCAGATCTTATTTCACTATTGGTTTCTCCACAATTTATCTTGGAAAAAAAAACATATTTTTACAAATCCATTACCGACTGAATCCATTCTAATGAATTATCGGTAATTATTTTCTTTAGAGTAAGACTCTCAAATCCTCACTAAATTTTGGCTACCCCCTATTTTCGGGGGTGTTGAAAACGAATCTGACTTGTTTTTGCCGATCGGACAGAGTTTTCGAGAAAACGAATTTTGAACTTTCCGCACATGACCGCTCTTCCTTATCAAACAACTCACTTTACATTATATGGATACCTGATATTAATGTAAGTAGATGCTACAACACTTCTTTTATACATATCATACATTAAAACCATCATAAAACTTATTATTCATTACGATTTTCTAATTTACTTGCAATGTTTACAATTCATTGCAACCGTCCATTTGATATCTAAGCCATTCGGGTTATAGAGGGCGCTAGGGTAGCAAATAGACGGCTTCATGAAAATTGTAAACATTGCAAATAAATTAGAAAATCGTAATGAATAATAAGTTTTATGGCTATTTTAATGCATGATATGTATAAGAGAAGTGCTGTAGCATTCACTTGTATTAATACTAGGTATCTATGTAGCGTAAAGTGAAAGTTACTTGAGAAGAAAGTGGTGTCGTGCGGAAAAGTTGAAAATTCATTTTCTCGAAAACTGTGTCCGACCGTCAAAAACTGAAACCAGATTCGTTTTCAGCGTCCCCGAAAATTGGGGGACAGCCAAAATTTGGTGCGGATTTCAGTCTAAAGTAAATAATTACCGAATTATCTTCAATATTGCAAGAAGCGGAGAAAGTGAATCACAGCACCCCCTTTTAGGTCAAATGATTCGTATGTAAAAATGATCCGTATGTAAATGTGAAAATTGAAACAAAACCCTTACGACCACGTACCGCTGTTGCAATGTCGTGACGTCACACTAATGCGATCTTAAGTACAGTCGCGAAGTTAGCTACGTACCGATACCTCAGACAATTAGGCGCGCGATTGTTGACGAACGAATTTGCAGCGAATAAGCCACTTCTTATTCCTCGTTATGTAGCTGCGACTTATGCACTATTACGACTTTCGTGATGGCAGTTTTTTATGCCTAGTTATAACCTGGCGTTGAAATGTGCTTCCAGGCCTTCTGGATTCGAGATTGGAGTACGTTTCCGCGCGTTTGCTTCTTTTCCTTTTGTCCGTTTTTTACTTTTCTATGTGATATCCTCGACGGGTTTTCTTCTTCCTCTATATACGATTTTAAGATTTTCACAGTCTTCTCATTGGCTCCGCCCCGCCACGATTTCTGTTCGTTCTTTAAGTAGTTTTGAGCCGACTTTACTTCTATGGTCAGTTCATCGGAATCTTGTTTAAGTACGTCTTTGTCCTGGTTACTACAACAGAAATTGTCGATTTTATGCAATTAAATAAAAAAAAAAAAAGATAACGTTTGTAAAGTTAGATAAAACATGCTAACATTTTAGATTTATACTAGAATTGAGTAGGTCAGTTGCAAAGTGGGTTAAATAGATTTTTTTAAAAGAGTTATGGGTATCGTTGGATTCAGAATGGCGTCCACTACAATGCGATAATAGTTTTAAGTGTTAAAATTAACTAAAAACAGCTGAAACTCGAATTCAAAATTTGGTAGCAGTGTCAAAATAGGTTAAAAACTGACTAGTGACGTAAAAACATTCATATTGCAAAAGGGGTTAATAGCTATTGACAGCAATGGTAACCTAGATGAGTTCAAAAGCAAAAAAGGTTAAATAGCTCGATAATTCAACCCATGTGTTCAACTTCCGTTTTTTTTCCTTCTAATTTTTGACCCCCTTTCCCTTTAGCCTTTGGAAATTTAGAGGAGGAGTTCAAATCCCTTAACGTGATTCCAAACTTCGAAACTTACCTCAACATATTAAAAAATTACATCACAATCATTCATCTTGGTGCTGACTGGATTGAACAGAGCAAAGTAATACATTTATTCAGACATAAAAAAAAAATCGTGCTGACTAAAGCTATTATCCAGCAATGGGTGTTGGTTCAGGGAGAACCCTTCTACAACTACGAAGGTCTGGAACCAAAATTTGTAACCAAGAAAATTCGATCCATACGCAATTTCAAATTGCAAAAGGTTGCAAAAGGAGTTGACATCAAAACAGCAAAACTAATAGATCTGCTGAGGCTGGTAGAATTACATTACGAGGAAAATTTAAAGGAAAATCCTCTATTTGATTATTATTCTGAGGTGTTCAAAACTCAATCTTCTACTCCAAGCACATCATCTGGTATCGTGCTACCTACTCAGCAAGTTGAGGAAGAAGGGATCAAAAACGTAATAATGAAACTGGAAATTATTGGAGAAAAATCACATAGTGGAAAAGTTCACATAGTGGAAAAAGTGAAAATACAGAAAATGATCTTGAAGAACCAGAACTGACAGATTTTGATCTAATGGAAAGTGATTGTGAAGAAATGATTTAAACTAGTTAGGTGCATATAAGATTTTTTTATTACTCTTTGTCCTTCTTATTCAATTTTCTTACCTGCAATAAATTCTTAAGATTTCTTTTCATTGTAAAACTACATTTTAATCTTGAGTACCTATTTTCGTTTATAATATTGGAAAAAATAACGAAGCCGTCAAAGTTAGTTTATTCTATACCCATAGTGTGAATGGTTTGTAGTTTAAAAATAAAATTGTAATAACAAATTATGTTCTATTGAAAAGAAAAATATTATTAAAGTACCTATTATCCCACCAACAGATAACCGTGTTTATCTCTGTGGGAGTTGCGCGGATTGTAATAATCCTTGTAACTTGTACTTGTACTTACTGGTTGAAATTCATCATCATTATGTCATCAGTCCTAAGACTGGTTGGACGCTAACCTCCAGCTTCTCCTATCTTGTGCTAACCTACGCATTTCGCTAATTGTGCTACAACCTACATCCCTTACTATTTGCGAGCAGTAGTCTAATCTCGGCCTACCTCTGCCTTTCTTCACTCCTATTTCTGCCTCCAAAATATCGCGGACTATTCCCCCATGTCTCAGCAAGTGGCCTACCATTCTATCTCTTCTCTTCTTTAAGTTTTTCCACATACTTCTTTTCTCGCCGACTTTCTCCAATACTTCTTCGTTTCTAACCCTATCAGTCCATGGTATTTTCATCATTCTTCGGTAACACCACATCTCAAAAGCTTCTAATTTCTTCCTACTTGCTTCCCCTACCGTCCAGGTTTCGCAGCCGTATAGTGCCGTGCTCCATACATATGTTTTCAAAAATCTCTTCCTTGTTTCTAAGTTTATTACCCCCGAGCATAAAAGTGCTTTCTTTTTGTTAAAAGCTACTCGACCCTGCGCTATTCTTTGTTTTATGTCTTTATCGCTTCTTCCATCCCAATTTATTTTACTTCCTAAATAAGTGAAGTCTTTAACTTCCTCCAACCTTTCATTATTAATTTGTACTTTCGTTTTTGCTCTGCTCTCGCGCCCTCTGCACACTAACACTTTAGTTTTGTTTTTATTCACCCTCATTCCGTATTCCTCTGTCAACACTGCCTCCATTTCGTTCAATGCTGATTCTAATTCCTCCTTACTAGATGCTAATACTGCTATATCATCCGCGAATCTCAGCATTTTTAGTTTCTGTCCCTGTACTTTAATCCCGAAATCCACTCTATCTTTTACCACATTAATCGCCTCTTCGATGTACAGATTAAAAATTAGTGGTGATAGCGTACATCCTTGTCTTACTCCTTTCCTAATACCTACTTCCCTTTTTTCCCCTTCTACTTCTATAACAGCAGTTTGCTCTTTGTATAGATTGTGTACTACTCTCCTATCTCTATACTTCATTCCCGCGCTCTTTAGTATCTCGAACATTTTTTCCCATCTTACGTTATCAAAAGCTTTTTCTAAATCTACAAATCCTATATAAGCGTTCTTTCCTTTTTCTATGGTTGAAATTGTACTCTTAAAATTGATTGTTTTTCAACTGGACATAGAAATTAGCCTATTTTGCAACTGACCAAATTTTGTAAAAGGCCGACCCTATAGAAGAAAAGAGTTATAAAAATCCATTACAGTTGCAAAACACGATAATTTAAAATTAAAAGTTGAAATAACAATTTTCGCTCAATTGAAAAAGTGTTGGAAATTTTGCAGCATAAATTTATGGATATTTTTTGATTTGTAAAAAAACTTGTGTCTGTAGCTTGTCGGGGTCAATAGTGACATTTTTTGCGGTGGTCTCAATTTCATTTAGGAGTCAGATAACCTACTTTACAACTGCCCTACTCAATTGAGATCAGTTATGACATCAGGGACGGACTGCACTCGCGTATTGCGAGTTGTACGCGATATAACAGCAGGAATCCTAAATCATAATTTTTGACAATACCACAACTCTACAAAAAATCCTTGTGTCTGGGTTTATTTTATAATTTTTTATTCATCATGCACCAAAATGATTAAAAAATATCCATATCCCCCTTCAAAGTTAGCTTTTGTAGTGTTGGTAGTAACAATACAAATTTTATAGTTTTCATAGAAACAGTAAATTAGTTTCTTTTTTTATATTTCAGCACAAGGAGGGAAGGGGGGGAGGAATTGTTACGATTATGCGGCGCCTCCAGACTGTGCACGCGTCGAAAACAACAGTAAAGTGTTTTATTGAAGGCTAAACAAGGTTAAAATACCATCAAGAAAGTGTAAATATGATGCTGATGCATTTAATTATACAAGGTGTTCCAGAATATGTGGGCAATCTCTCGGATTCACACAGGGAACGTTAAAATAACATGATAAGTTCCTATAAAAATTTTGCCCGAGGAGCCTCCTACCGAGATACAGGCCCCTAAAGGACGCCCCTAAAATTCGATTTTTTTAATAACTTTTAAAATACCTTGTGTACTTTAATTATTTTTTAATACGATGGACAATACATAAGACTCCTTAAAAATTGACCCATGAAAATAATTTAGCTTGTTTGGTTTGTCAGGGACGGATTAGCTGTAGCACAATAATGTCAATTTTTTTACACCCTTTACGATAAAGGCACAAAACTAATATTTTTAAATGGCTTAAACCTTAAATTAAAAAAAGGCACTCTTGGTTGATATCGATAAAATGAACTGTTTTCGAGAAAAAACGATTTTTGTTTAATATGATTTTATTACATCCGTAAAGAGAAATAAACCGATGAAATTTGCATTCTTTCTGAGCCTTTTTTTAAAAAATACCACTTTTATTTACATTTGTTTTTTCTTTGTTTTTTGTTGCTATGGTTGCTTTTATTAAAAAAAAATCGATTTTCAGGGGCGTCCTTTAGAGGCCCGTATCTCCCCGTAGGAGGGCCCTCTGGGGAAAATTTTTATAGGAACTTGTCATGTTATTTTAACGTCCCCTGTATAAATCAGAGAGTTTGCTCACGTATTCTAGGACACCCTGTATATTTGGTGAATTTATGGGGATATAAAATATGAATTAAACAAAAATGCAAATCTTTGTGATGCCTATGAAGCATACTTTGAGTGTCCTATTCGGAATCAAGCCAAGCCCACATGTTGCTTGTAACAATTGTAAAAAATGTTTAGAAGCTAAACAGTTTTCGGGAAAAAAATTATAAACATGTTTATTAGCATTTTTATCTATTTTCGATTGGTATCAAGGCAAGAAAAGGAGTATGAAATCGCAGTGCCGAAAATTTGGCGGAAACCGAGAGACGACGTTAACGACTACTATTTCCGCGTAGTGAATTCAGCTAAACGACGAAAAGGTAAGAATGCGAAACCAGTCGCATATCCCGACGTTGTTTTTTTTTCTACTCATTTTCTACAATTTTACACAGCGCGCAATTTCCAATACCTGATCCTCCCGAGAAATTATCTCAGTGAAGCTCATTTCAAAATTCAAATAAAAATGTTGAAGATGAACAATTTAAACTAAAACCGTTATAAGTTTACCACTACGTCACCACCATACGGTAATATCACAGACAACCCGCTATCCCTATGAACCCATTTGCTATAATAGGTAAACAAGAGACAGGTGATGTTACGTGTATCTTCTGTCATCGGAGATGACCTGAATATATCACCGACAACTGTTTTCACATTTTCACGCTGATCGGTGAAAAGACAAATACAGTCGGGCCGCTGCAACTTTACCACTACGTCATCACCATAACGTAATATCACAGACAACCCACTATCCATATGAACGCATTTGCTATAATAGGTAAATAAGAGACAGGTTATGTTACGTGTGTCTTCGGTCTTCGGAGATGACCTGCATATATTACCGACAACTGTTTTCATATTTTCACGCTGATTGGTGAGAAGACAAACAGTAACATGCGTATTAGATTAAAAATATGAAACTTTTCTATTGACTAACGCAATGTAGATAATTTTCGAGAGATATTGACAGTTGCTTGACATCTGACTGCTAAGCTCGTTTCGTTTTCTGCAAATTATTGAGCTTATTTACTAATATTTGTCATAGATCCATTCCTCTTAGAGCGAAACTAGATTCAGAATTAGAGTTGATGTAAGTAAGCGATATTTTTTTATGGCAGTTATATACACGTCTTGTTTTAGATGCCGGGAAAAACATTAAATTCTCAAGCACAGCAAATGGTTTTGAATCTCCTGGAATACTTTGAACAGGAGAAAAGAAACGGAGGCCCTTTAATATATGTTAGTGCTGCTCGAGAGGTAAAAGATATAAACTCAAATATCTGAAATAATGTGTGTGTGTGTGTGTGTGTGTGTGTGTGTGTGTACTTGTTAAATTTTAGAGTAGCGGAAGCTCTTAAACTTTCAAAGAAAACAGTATTCACTATTATAAAAAGCAAAGAAAACAACCCAGTTCTTTCTTCACCCGAAAAAACAAGACATTGCCAAAACTCCATGACAAGGGCTCTTGATTTTGTACCTGAAGATACAAAAATGGTAGTACGCGATACTTTATACAATATGTATGAAAAATGTAAGTATGTTCTATCTATATTTATTTTGTTGTGTAAATACAGGGGCATTTACTGTGTAGGCAAAAATGATGTGATAACATTGTTTTTATTTTAGGGCAATATGTAATTGTTGGTACTTTAAACGAAGAGCTTAAAAGACGAGAAATAATTCTTGTGGGAAAAACATCACTTATAGCTACATTAAAGGAGGTGGGTGTTAAATTCAAGAAGGAAAACAATCGATGAGCTTTAACCGAAAGAGTTAATATAGCAGCTAAGAGGGGCAGGTTTTTAAGAAATTATTGTGATAACATGAATTCATAAATAAACGTGGAAGGAATCTTTAGCAACATACAGTGAACATGTGAGCCTTTAGATGTGACATATTTCTATCGCTAATTTCAAAATAATGTTGTTCTATTTAAAACACAAACAGGTTTTTTTATATACCATAGCCAGCAACTAAATTATTTGTTTTATGTATTGTTATGAAAATATTTGTTATACATATTTAACTTTTTTAATTGTATAAGTATATAACCACTTATTTATGGTAGAATAGCATCTTTATCATCTTGATAATGATTGTGTTAGTGAGACCTATAATAAAGACATATTTAGTAAAATATTACATTCGTTTGTGTTGATTTTGGACATACTGTTTTATAAACTAAATAAAATTAGTGATTTTTTGTGTGTGTGAAGGACGTTTATTGCCAGACGTTTTCTGTAGTTTATTTTACTCGATACCTAATTAAAATGAATTTGTTTTAGCATATTAGAATTTGAATTTTAAGGTTAGTTATGCTTTCTTCATATACTTTGGCTGCAGTTTAGATACGAGAAACTCTTGCAGATAGTGCACAATTAAGGTCAGTGTTTTGTAATAAACTAAAATATACCCAAATAAATAATAGTGATGAATTAGGCGAATATGTACAAGTCTTGTATAATAGTTTCATAACTCCCAAGTTCCACAATAGAGCCAAAGCTCCGATCGGCGGAAAGTCGCAATTATCTTGACAATCACAGACCAATTTATATGTATATTGTGTTTTTCCACATAATTTTTACAAATATTTTTTACGTTTGAGCCCATGGATTATAAAATTTGTCGCCGTAATAACTTATTTGAAAGGCATTTTCTAGTTTGTTTTGGTGCCGGTAAAATTGTTGACTGTAAACGCGGTAAATTTAAATGATTTAAATTATGTACAGTCGCTCATTTGACTCTGATTTTTCATCTTAGTTCATACGAATATCGTTTGTGACGTAGTGATAATGTTAAAACGGCCCGACTGTACTAATATTTGTCATAAATCCGTTCTTCTTAGAGCGAAACTAGTTTCAGAATTGGAGTTGATGTAAGTAAGCAATATTTTTCATGACAGTTATATGCACGTCTTGTTTTAGATGCCGGGAAAAACATTAAATTCTCAAGCACAGCAAATCGTGTTGAATCTGCTGGAATACTTTGAACAGGAGAAAAGAAACGGAGGCCCTTTAATAGCTATCAGAGCCCATGGATTATAAGGTTGGTGGCTGTGATAACTTATTCGAAAGGCATTTTCTAGTTTCCTTTGGTGCCGGTAATACAGTTGACTGTAAATGTGGTAAATTTAAATTACGTAAACAGCCACTCACTTGATTTTTCATCTTAATTCATACGAATGCTTGCGCGTAGTTGTAAAGTTATAACGGCTTGACTGTATACTGTCACAAAAACAATCAAAACCGCATCTTATTACCGCAAAAAACTTTAATAACTTAATTAGTTTTGAATTTACCAAAAAGTAAAGTAAAAATTTTGAGTTCTTGATTAAAACAATGGAATTTACTTGCTGACGTCGAAATAACTGACGAGAAACCGGCATGAGACATTTTTCACGTTTTTTACAAAAGAAGATGGAGTTTGTTTCTGTAATAATACAAAGGGTTTATTTCAAGCAATTGGGATACCTTGTGTTCCTAGTGAATGGCGTTTATTTATTGACAGCTGTAAGAAAAGCCTGAAGCCGTTTTACTACACAACGAAAATAAATTCCCATCTCTTCCACTCGCACATTCTGTACATCACATAGAAAACAATAAAAGTGTTACTTGAAGGTTAAAAATATCAAGAGTATAAGTGGCAGCTCATAGATTTTAAAATGGTGGGATCCTTAATGGGACTGCAGGGCGGGTATACAAAATATCCATGTTATCTTTCTTTACGGGACAGTACACCTGATGCTCAGCACTATGTTCGACGATCATGGCCGATAAGGACGGAATTTTAAATGGGAAAACAATACGTTAAATGTGAAGCCATTTCTCAACCTGAAAATGTGTTAATGCCGCCTCTACATATCAAGATAGGGCTAATGAAACGATTTGTAACAGCATTAAATGTGAAATCTAAAGCTTTCAAATGTTTAAGAAATTTAGTTCCAAAGTTGTTAGAAGCCAAAGTTGCAGTTGGAATCTTCGTTGGTCCATAAATAAAAAAATATATCATGTGCAGCACAGTACACGTGATAGAAGTGAATACTTCTTTAGAATAGAGAATGAGAGAGATTAATAGTGAGAGATTGAAAGAGAGAGAGAGAGAGAGAGAGAGAGAGAGAAAAGGAGAGGGATAATTTCAAAAGAAATATAACAATATAAAATTTGTGTAAAAAATATTCGGTTTATTCATTATCTACACTATCATCGGTTGGTGGTTCAATTGGTAATACTGATATGATTGGTTTGTGATAACTAAAATATGAAATATATGTTCGTGATTCGATATTTTCTAGATAACGTGTAAAAATTGCATCTATTGTTGTTCCGGATTTTGTTGTTGATTCTTTGAGATTGTTATTTATAAGCAGACCAAATGTTTCTCGAAGAAAGTTAATCAACGTCAAAGAATCATTGGATCCGAAATTTACATTGAAATCTCCCCCGATAATCAAGGGGATTTTGTCCTCGCCTCTTCCAAGTGCATTTGCACCTGTGTGGTTGTAAAACCAGTAGGGAGCGGTGAATGAAATATATTATATCTTCTAGACTTTAACAAGCTAAACGGTTCAAGGATATTATTAAATAATCACAGAACACAGATGCGCATGCGCGACAATAGGGAGACGCGGATAGCCTAAACTGATATATATGATGTATAGCTCTCTTTCTCTCTATGTTACATATCTGTGTACTCTGTCTTGTAACGAAGCCTGTGTTTTAGGTATACCAAATGTATAGCTCTCTTTCTCCTTCTCTCTACGTTATATCTTTTTTCTCTCTCGTGTAACGAAATCTGGAAACGTTACCTTTTTTCCAATTCACTCTCCATTCTCGTCAAATATCAGAATGCCGCCAAAGAAGTATTCACTTAAAAAAAATTATAATAAGAATTGCTAAATCGCTTACTAATACTAAAAAAAGCCTGGCATAGCTTAAAAACAGTAGTCTCTGTTTTTTATGAAATAATAAAGCTAAACATTACCAAGAGCTAGTTGGAAATATGATAAAGAACTTTAAGGCCATAGGTTACAGGATGTCTCTGAAGGTGGATGGATATGCTACATGCTCAATTAGATAAATTTAAAAACAACATGGGAGCATACTCAGAGGAACGAATGAGGACGTTTTCATCAAGACATTATGGACTTCGGACATCATTATCAAGACCAATATAATGGCAATATGATGGAAGACTATATTTGAAGTTTACTAAGAGAAATTACTCATGAACATAGCAGAAGGAGTAACAGGGTTCACTTCTAAAGTTCGTTTCATTATTTTGTACACTAATAGTTGTTAACATAATAGTTGAAGTTAATAAAAACAATATACAAATATACTTGTTTTGGTTCTTCAACAAATGAATGATTGAAATCATAGATTTTCTTAAATATTGAAATAATGATTTCCTAGCTACAAAAGCAAACTTTTTTATGAAATATAATTTTTTTCACACAAATGTCGATAAATCTATCGTAATCACCCTAAAGAAGTTTTTGATAATTATTTACGTAGCGTAGAACTCTCAAATCCTCACGAATTTTGATGATATCCCCATTTTTGGGATTGTTCAAAACAAGCCTGGCTTTGGTCTTTGACTGTCGGACACAGTTTAGGAGAAAATGGATTTTCAACTTCTCAAATGAACTCCTCACTTTTCCTCTCTCCTCCTCAAATAAGAAGCAGTATAGCTTCCCACAGGTCCCACTTGGTTGTGTAGCAAGCAGATGGCGTTTGCCAATTTCCATATGAATATTTCAAAAAATAAAACCCCCCACAGATAGGATTCGACATCTGTCCCGGATCGGAACCGAATGACATACAGCTGTTTCGAACTCATTAGTTCTCAGTGCCGTACACGGTACGCCGATCCAGGACAAATGCCGAATGAACTCTATGGGGTATACATCTTTATCGATACGATCTCTGTCAGTAACATATAAGTCGGAAATCGAGAAAGGAACCACCAAACCGCCAAGCGGTTATCAAAATAGTTCCCGAATAGCAAACCTATTACATAATCGCTCTAGGAAACAACTAAGCCCCGCCAGGCATTGAATTATATCTAGAAGCGATCCTCGACCCCTTTCTCGTGTTTCTGCACGATCAGATAAGGTTTCAAAAAATAAAACTCTGGGTTCAATGCCTGGCGGGGCTTTAGCCCGAGGAGTAATTGTTTCCTAGAGCGATTATGTAATAGCTTTGCTATTCGGGAACTACTTTGATAACCGCTTGGTGGTATGGTGGTTCCTTTCTCGATTTCCGACTTATATCCATATGAATATGTTATTTCTCTGTCTAACTACTTTACAAGAGTTTATTTTTTCTTTCTCATTGCAGCAAAACACTTTTCAACTGTATTTTATTTTTCCATGTAAATATTTCAGATAGCTTTAAAATATTTCGGAAAAATTAACGGTTTTAGTTATATTTTATGCACACGTTAATAAAAAAATAAATAATAACTATATAACTAATTTTCAATTAGTTATATGGGTCTCTCAGTAAGAACTATAGGATCTGAATTGTGCGCTATTTGCGTGCTGACAAAGATGGGGCGTCAATATTTAACGACTTTCAACTTGTCAGCTTTAAAATCGGATGCGTGGTGGCTCTTGACATATTCAATAGGGAACTTGACAAACATATTAAATAGTACTATATTTAATATATTTAAAATACTATAAAAATACTATACTATAAAGCGTAAGTATATATTGTACTAAAACATATATCAGCAAACAAAATACTTTTGTTTGTCCCAAACGGCCCACAGTGGACGAAAACGCCGAAAAGCTGGCCAAAATTATAAAACTTATGTAATCCAATCAAAAATTGGTACTCGTGGGTTTTCGAGGTCACTGATTACGAATCTGATAATGGTTTATCAAAAAATAAAATGGCGGCTCCAATATGGCTACCGAAATTATTCAAAAGCTTATTACTTCTAGTGAAAATTGGTACCCCGAGGGTTTTCGAGGTTGCTGACTACGAATTTGACAACGGTTTTTCATAAAACAGAATGGCGGCTCCAATATGGCGACCGAGATTATTAAAAAGCTTACTATTCTTAGTGAAAATTGATACTCGGGGGTTTTCAAGGACGCTGAGTACGAACTTGATAATGGTTTTTCAAAAAACAAAATGGCGGCTCCAATATGGCAACTTAAATTATTCAAAAGATTATTATTCTTAGTAAAAATTGGTACCTGGGGATTTTCGAGGCCGCTGAGTATAAATTTGACAACTGTTATTCAAAAAACAAAATGGTGACCCCAATATGGAGACCACAAAATAAAAAAATTGATCGTTATTACTGGCAATTTGTTATCGGAGGTATAATGGGAGAAAAATAAAATAGCATTCATTAAAGTCTACATTTTATTACATACAATTATAAAAATACAGAAAATATACAATATTAAAGGCAGAAACATTTTTTAATCGGCCTAAAACTCATTATTATGACATTATGTCTATTGTAATTTGCAACTCATCATTCAAATGTGTCCTCAATAAGAAAAACAGTTCCTTTCTCGTTATATAAATTGCTTCTCCACTGCTCACAACATCTGAAACAGAGGAAATATGTACGAACACATTATTTTTCGAATAATATGAATGTTGATAAAAGCAAAAATAAAAATCATCGCTATTTACTTGCAATAAATATCATAAAAAAAATGTATTTTATTTCATTAAAAAAATCATTGTTTTATGTAAAAATTGTTAATGACAAAAGAAAATTGTTTATTTGTATAATGCAATGAAATTTAATAATGAATATGTGTGAAAGTAATGTTATAAATCGAATTTTACGGGTTTCTACATTTGACACCGCGTAACAATAAGTATCATTACAGGCACAGCCGCAGATGGCCGCAGCCAATTCTTCAATTTTTTGTAAGATAAACATTCAGGGTGTATCACAAATTAAAGATTATTAAACGAGTGTGAACGAGTGATAAACTTTTTTCAAGATATGCTAAAAAAAAACTATTTCTTTTTTCAAAAAAACCGTCTCCATTGCATTGTTAATAATTTTTTTCATATTAAGAATTAAAAATTCGGCTTTCACCTGTTAATTATACATACCTTGCGGAGGAGAATCCATTTTGCAAAACTATTCTAGCGCTTATAGCTCACTTTTTATTGTACTCTTCACAAAGGCTTACGAAACGTGCGATGCGAAATACACGAAGCGCTTGCTGCAACGGTCAAATTCATTCCGAATTTGACCGTTGCCCTTACAAAGTGTAGCGCCGTCGGCGACCCCTCTGAACCGGTTTTTATTAAACCTAGGATACCCTACTAAACATTACGAGACAAAAAATTCCTAAACTGGAACCTTCATTTTCTGAATTTTGGCCAGCTTTTCGGCATTTTCGTCCACTGTGCGGCCGCTATAAAGAATTAAATATGCGGGGGAATTCGAGTTATTCCAAGCGGCCAGAAACGCGATGTTATTGGTCGTGACGTAATATAGTATGATTCGTGAGCGACGGCCGTGTGACAAGCCACTGCTGCTTTCGGTTTACGTCAACAACACCTCTACATAAGGACAAAGCGCTCACAAAATTTCAGCTCGTGCCGTCATGAATGTAGGCCTTTCCGATATGGAGCGAAGATGTAGGAAGCCAGCTTACAGGTGGCGTAAACACGATCGAGAGACAGATGTTTGCAACGTTGCCAGACTACTACGATACTAGCGAATATTAGGATTCCAGTATATAAAAAATGTATCTCTTTCTCTTAAATTACCATTTTCCTCTTCAATATCGTAAAACACATATTTCCATAAGATGTTCTTTCCTCTTTTCTTAATGTGGTATTTCGTAATTTATTTATTTAATTATCAAATACTACTACCTTGTTCGACTTCCCTAACAAAAATACTTTCCTTTCGGAGCCGACAACAGCGCTCATCTGGTAAGCTAATCTGTGAAGTGAACCTAAAAGTTGCTATTTCTTGCATTTTTCTGAAATCAGAACTATTTATGTGCTTTTAAGTGCGTGAAACTTGTACCTAATATTTCGTTGTATATTTAAGTATACAATTTATATTGTTAGGCGTATTTTTAAATACGTAAAACCATATATTTCGGACTTATAACCTGTTGCTTTTTTGGCGGCCCGCCAGTTTGTTTACAGCACAGTTTATAAGTTTTTGTTCGTGTTTAATTGTATGTTTTTCTCTTGGTTTCGGCTAGTTTTGTGGTAACTGATACTTAGTGAAATTATGCCTCAAAAGTGTTGTGTTCCTCGCTGTAACGGAAACTATAAAAATGGACCTAAAGTTCATGTTTTCGGTTTTCCAAAGGACGTAAGTTTACGACAAAAATGGCTAAAAACGATACCTCGAGATGACTTTCAGCCCACAAACAACACGAGAGTATGTGAAGCTCATTTTCCTGAAGGTAGTATAATAGAAAGTGCAACAGTTCAAGACTCAAACACTGGTAAGATTTTTACAATAGATTTACTAAGACCACGGCTAAAAGAAGACTGTATACCATCTATTTTTTTAAATTGCCCCATTTATTTGTCAAAAGATGTCAAAATACGGCCAAGTAAAGATGAAAAGCTCAAAAATATTGAAGAGTTAAATTTGTCAAAAGCTCTTGAAATAAGCAAAATTGAGTTTGAAAAGCACGAAAAAACATACATTTTGACAATTTTGATGAATTTATAGTAAAATTTTCTACATTTAAACTACCAAAAGACTGGTTTGAAAATGATGAAAATTGCTCTCAACAAGACTTTTCTCAAATTAAAACGTTATTGTCTCAAATTTTAATAAATGATGATCACTCTCACGATATCAACGATGTATTGCCGTTAATTACATATTTAGGTGGTTATTGTTGCTATATTACGTTAAAAAAATTAAAATGTGCCAGCTGTAAACGAAAAATAAGTATATGACGAGCAATTTATTGTTGAGGACAATTTTGATCTCATCAATAAATTAAATCGTGGTCTCACATTTCGATGGATGCGCTAATCATAATGGAAAAGACATTTTAAAAATTATTCTCAAAAGTATTTCCAATACCCCTCTTAAAAAATTATTGCGCTAAAAATAGCGACCATTTAAAAAAAGGAAATAAGAAAAGAAAACTCGATACATTAACGAAGTAGGCCATATACCTAGCTATACATGCATAAATATTTTTTATAACTAAACGTATATAATTTGGGACCTATTTCTTTAAAAGTTTAATTAATGTGTTTTCATGGCTTGTGTTCTATAATATATTTTTTATACCTAAACTCTCACCTCAACACTAAGTTATGCACGATGTTAGGTAGGTAAATGAATTTTGAAACTGCATAACATGAACATGCATACCTATATTATACCTACTAAGTAATAATAATTAAGAGAAGGTGTGGAATAGTTCAGTATATGTATTTATGTGTAATAACCTCTTTTCAGTAGTGTGAAAAATGTTTGTTATACATAAATACATATCCTGAATTTTGGCGAAGGTGTAGCGGAGTTGGGAGCCTGCACTTAATACTACACCTAGTATTAAACCAAAACTCAAACATAATTTTTGGGATTTGTCAAGAAGCCTGTCATATAACTAGCGTTCTTTAAAATAAGTTAACTATTGATAGTTTTCATAAATATTAGTGTATGTATCCCCTTATATGATTAAAATTGCACGGCCTACATTGATGACGTCACACGACAAGCACTAAGGCCTTGTTATTCAGTGGGTGTTGTTTACGTACGGAATTGCAGAGGAAGCTCCGTTTACTCACGTTTTTCTATTGCTAAAATTTGTGTCTACAGGACAGTCATCGTATAGTGATTTTATTAATTTTTGTTCTCATATTATAATTGAGGACAAATGTTCTAAAGTTGCTATAAAAACTGCAAATCGGCCAGACAGCAGATTATGGTTTGATTTAAGGTATGGAGGAATAACTGCATCAAAACTACAGTCGTTGCTCAATTTATTAGACTCACCCCTCTAGCACATAACGCGGTTTATTAATTTCTGGCATATATTAAAATCAGTCTTTTCACCTGATGGGTATGCGTATGTTACAACAAATAACTATTGATGGATGCATAACCAAAAGGTTTTGATTTGATAACATAATTCAGTCGGTATTGCAGAATTTTCATGCAACTGTCAGAAAGTGACTTTTTATGCTCTGTATGTCTGTTCCAGCACAAGCTGGAACTTGTGTTGATTTTGGATGAAAATAATTGTTTTGCTTTAAACTTTTCCTATTTTCATTATAGTAATTCAAAGGTGAGTAATGATTTTACTATATAATGCCATTATTTATGGTTTTTATACTTTTTGTTACAAAAGCTTCAGTCGACTAACCCCTAAATGGATTTTTTTTAGATGGGTAAACGTCAAGATCTTTCTTCGGGCGAAAAATCATCTGTAATTGAACTTTTACGAAATACTGAATACAGTCAACGGGAAATTGCAAAAAAATGTGAGAATCATCAGTTCGACGGTTGAGTCAAAAATAGCAAGCGGACCTACCTGTTGGTTCGGCTCGGACAGGTCGCTGTGGCAGGAAATCGCTGATAACTCTTAGAGGGCAGAGATTCTTAAGAAATATGGCTGTGGAATACAGAAGGGCAACCCACAGTGAAATAAGGAAAAAGTTCCATGAGGCAGGCTACAAGGTATCGGTGGCTACTGTACGAAGAAATTTGTACGGTTTGGGTTTCAACTGTCGAAGACCAGTTTAAAAACAAAAACTAACACCAGCCATGGTCAAGAAGAGGCAGAATAAAAGGCTTTTTGTCGATGACTGGCAAATGGTAGGTCATTAAAATTTATTTTGTTTTGTGGTTTTATTATTTTTGTTGCATGTCTCCAGGTCTACTTTAGCGATGAAGCAACTTTTCAAATTATGGATGATAAAACCCAGTTTGTTCGAAGACGTCCAGGTGAAAAGTTTAATACAGATTGTGTAGTAAAGAGAGTGAAGCATCCTACATCTGTGATGATATGGTATGTCATAAGTGGGAAGGGATTGGGAAGGCTTTATGTCGTAGAAGGAACCATGCGGCAAAATCAATATAAAAAGGTTCTCCAAACAAAATTGATCCCACAGATGAGGGAATGGTTTGGAAATGGTCGTAAGATATTTATGCAAGACGGGGCCCCTTGTCATACAGCCAAGAATATAAAAAAATCCTTAGCAGAACAAGGAATACCTTTATTACCATGGCCAGGGAACTCGCCAGACATGAACCCTATCGAGAATGTGTGGGAATGCTTAAAACCAGAATTAGCAAAGAAGAATATAACCAATAAAGTTCAATTAATTGAGAGAATAATTTATCATTGGAACCATAATGATAAATTAAAGGGAATTGCAAAAAACTGCATAAACAGCATGCCTCGAAGGGTGGACGCGCTAATAAAAGCCAAAGGCGGTTTGACAAGATATTAGTAGTATAAAAATATGTTCAGTAATTAGTATCAATATATTTTTTTTTGTATAATAATCAGAAATGTGAAACCACGCTTTATTCTCATGTACATATACTTAACAAAGCCAATATTATTTATACACCTCAAAAAACGACAATTTTGCAAGTGAGTCTAATAAAGTGAGCAGGGACTGTATGATGCTGCTCATTGCAAAAAAAGTGGAGTATTTGTTTAACAAATATTGGGCGTTTCTAAATTTAAAGCAACCTCAGCAATGGACTGGAGAAAACAGTTAGAAGAAAGTGTGGTAAAGTGCTTAGAAAAATCCTTTAAGATAAAATTAAACCGAATTGGCTTATAATTAGATCCCAAATATCCAATTTTGGGGCTTCACCAGATGCAATATGTGAAGAATATCTTGTAGAAATACAGTGTCTACAATATACTAGAAGTGTAACAAATTATTTAACCAAGGACAATAAAATAACTGCTAAACTAATGCACAGGTGCAGTTGCAAATGTTTATGCTAAATAAAAAAAAAAAGATTATTTTGTATTGCTGGGAGAGATTTTGAAAGCAACAGTAAGTTTAATTTTACGTGGGTTGAATATAATGAAGAATATCTTGTGGAAATTTCGATATTTAGATTAATGAATAATAAAACCCACCACATCCGATGTCGAATCCTACCTGTGGCGGGTTTTATTTTTTGAAACCTTATCTAATCGTGCAGAAACACGAGAAAGGGGACGAGGATCGCTTCTGGGTATAATTCAATGCCTGGCGGGGCTTTAGCCCGAGGAGTAGTTGTTTCCTAGAGCGATTATGTAATAGCTTTGCTATTCGGGAACTATTTTGATAACCGCTTGGCGGTTTGGTGGTTCCTTTCTCGATTTCCGACTTATATGTTACTGACAGAGATCGTATCGATAAAGATGTATACCCCATGGAGTTCATTCGGCATGTGTCCTGGATCGGCGTACCGTGTACGGCACTGATGATAACTAATAAGTTCGAAACAGCTGTATGTCGTTCGGTTCCGATCCGGGACAGATGTCGAATCCTACCTGTGGCGGGTTTTATTTTTTGAAACCTGATCTGATCGTGCAGAAACACGAAAAAGGGGTCGAGGATCGCTTTTGGGTATAATTCAATGCCTAGCGGGGCTTTAGCATGAGTAGTTGTTTCCTAGAGCGATTATGTAACAGCTTTGCTATTCGGGAACTACTTTGATAACCGCTTGGCGGTTTTTGGTGGTTCCTTTCTCGATTTCCGACTTATATGTTACTGATGAAGAGCACTGGAATTTGGTGAAATATCATGTATATCCTAGTAACATACATCGGTATACATCTATATCGATACGATCTATGTCAGTAACATATAAGTCGGAAATCGAGAAAGGAACTATCAAAACCGAAAAGCGATTATCAAGTAGTCCCCGAATAGCAAAGCTATTACATAATCGCTATAGGAAACAACTACTCCTCGGGCTAAAACCCCGCCAGGCATTGAATTATACCTAAAAACAACTCTCGACCCCTTTCTCGTGTTTCTGCACGATCAGGCAAGGTTTCAAAAAATAAAACCCTCCACGGGTAAGATTCGACATTTATCCCGGATGGGAACCGAACGACATACAGCTGTTTCGAACTTATTAGTTTTCATCAGTGCCATACACGGTACGCCGATCCAGGACAAATTCCGACTAAAACCTACGCGGTATACATCTATATCGATACGATCTATGTCAGTAACATATAAGTCGAAAATCGAGAAAGGAACTACCAAAACCGCCAAGCAGTTATCAAGTAGTCCCCGAATAGCAAAGCTATTACATAATCGCTATAGGAAACAACTACTCCTCGGGCTAAAGCCCCGCCAGGCATTGAATTATACCTAAAAACGACTCTTCGACAGGCTTTAAGCCATTGTATTCGGCGATTGCGATCAAGTGACAGTCTAATAAATATTCTATTAGGTATTTTTACTGTCGTACTTGTGAAAAATGGGACCAGGCAGTACTTAAAGTATTTTTGAATATTTTCTTCCCTAATAGAATATCAAAATATGCAATACATCGTAAAATAATAACGGTACAAAAACGACACATGGCAATACAGAATCATACGCTATGACGTCAGCCGGCTTGGCGCGCTTAGGAGGTCGTTTGAAATGGTGTCGACGTCTCATGCCCGCTTCTTCATAGGAGGCTCCTCCTCTCACTCCATCACTCTCTTCCATCTCGCTTTCATCCCCTCGGGGGTGAACGATGGTAGGTGATGGGGGTGTCCGTGTACGTAGTACGGAAGTTTCCTCGACGACTCGACGTACACGTCGCTCTTCCGGGATCATCCCCTTCACGTCGTGTCCCTGGTCGACGCGACGCGGCGTTGCCAATAATTGCGCTCCTGATGATGACATCGGGGTGGACGCCTTTGAGGTTCGCTGGGATGCCTCCTCGATCCGGCTGGCCGCGCTGCTCCTTGGTACAGGATCGCTGTTGGTTGGCGCTCCTAGGTGTTTGAGTAGGTTTCCGTTCCCTTCCCGTTGCGTGGGAGTGTACTCCTTGGGCAGCAGTAGCCGGGTCTCGCTCGGGCTCCGCGGGCTTCCTGCCGCTGCGCGTTTCCATCGTTGGATGCGCTCACTACTTTCAACTTTCCGACCGTACCTCGTATATCGATCTTTCTGATATACCTCGTATATGAATGTAAAACATAACCAATGGGCGGATCGTAAATATGGTTAATGATCAGTATGGATAGACAATTTATAAACAGACAATTTCTTTCTCAGACAATTTCTTTATAAATTCGAACCTTCGCTTTATTAAACCTACGTGTTGTAATATGCTACGTTAAAGCCTACTGGGGACAGGAATCTATTTTCGATGGTATTCCGGGGGGTCTCTTCACAGTGTCGAGCGGTAGGGCTTGCAAACTAGGGAATTAAAATGGAACAGACTTACCAAACCCAATTCGTCTAGTTTGATCACCCTATTGGCCTCGGGTCGTATTTGCTAACAGGCGCACACTCCCGGCGTTTCAACGGCGATCCCCGACTCGGGACCTAGGAACCGTCGACGCACGTCGCGACGTTACTCTGACGCACACAGTCGTTGGCGAACGTGCAAAAACACTACGGTTTAAAATACGCGGAAATTTCGTTCGCTTGTGTCCCTCGGAAGAATGAAAATAGGCGCGGACAGGCGTGAGCCTTCGTCGATCCAACGGAATGGAACCGTGGGATTTCAGTACCCCTTTGCAAGGTGCTTCGATGTTGGCTGAACGGTTATTTAAAATCTCTTTTTGTATGTAAGAAAGTAAGAATCCCTTCAGGAAAATATTTTATGGGCAGGGCCACATAAAATATCCAGGTCGCAGGTCTAACTGAAAATCTTAGCTTTGTGCAAGTAAACACGTATACATATTAGATATAGGTTACTCGAAGCGCTGCTAAGTAAGATCGAATTCGCCAAAATCTCCGGAATTTATACTCTCCGATCAAGCTCCGTCGTAAAAGCTGATCGTGACGTCACAGGTGGCGTGATCGCTTGACGGGGTCGATCTGAGTATACCCAGAGGGGCGTGGCGAATACGTCACTTCGAGCGAAAGTTTAAATTAAATCGAGGTCCAGAATTCCGTTTCCTCGACAATGGTTTCGAAACGCGCGAAATTTTAAACATTTTTCACCAAGTTATTATTGATTTTTAAGGATTAATACTTGGGGAATACTCTTTTTAGACATAACTAAATTATATTGCTACAAAAAAAAACTGAAAAGTTCTCTATTGTTGTGTACAACATCGAATTGATGTGTTTGGATACTCCCGTGCATTTTCTCTCAGCAGAAATATTTTCATCTGACCTACTACAACGTGGATGTATTGGTGGTCTCTTAAAATTTTTTGATTAAATTACGAACTGTTAACTCTGTAGGCTCTTCATTTTGTCCTAAGTTGGTGTAATTTTTTCTTAATGCAACTGTAAATGATCGCTCACTTTCATAGAACAGTTGTACACAAACTATTAATTGCTGAACTGTTAATCGCGGAATGCAGTCGTTAATATTGACACCTTATCTTTGACAAAACACAAATGGTTCGCAATTTAAATCCTATAGTTCCAACTGAGACACCCTATATTACGCATACATATTAGTTGTAGTTCAATATACAGGGACTCCATAAGTTCATAGAGCCCCTGTATATCGATCAACGAAGTCGACTAGGCGTACTCAATGACCAAATCCAATTTAATACAAGGTGTTTGAATAGCATATGGAATGCTGAAAGAAAATTGCTAAAATCGCGCAAGTATATTAAGAAAATCAAAATGAATAACATGTTTAGACAATTTTAATGCACGATATGTAAAAATTAAGTATTGTAGCACATATTACATTACTATTAGGTACCTACATAATTTAAAGTAGTGAAAGTTATTTGTTCAGAAAAAATGAGGAGTTCACTGAAAATTGTGTCTGGCCGCCAAAAACTAATGCCAGATTCGGTTGTCAGCCACTCCAAAACAGTTTTGGGGCGACTGTGAATTGCTTATTTCACATTTATGCACCACATTGTGTGACACTTACCTGTTCCCTCCCGTGAAAGTCTCCTGCGTCAATTCCTTTTCTACGGAACGCCCCTTCAAACAAGTAATCTTCTTCCGAGACGTTTTCGACCTTCGCTTGTACTTTCCCTTCACACCACTATGTGGCGATCTGTGATCTCGCGAACCGCACATCAACTCTATTGGGATTTCCCCGCCAAAATGACGCCTCTCGTGGCCCCGGGAGGCGTATTTGGACGACGTCCTGTGAGAGCAGAATACGCATTTGTACAACTTCCGAGAGGGTCGCTCGTGGTATCGTTCCCTGTGCAGGCGGAGGCGTGTCTTGTGTCTCGTCGTATAGTTACAAATTGCGCATTTGTATATAGTCGATGTGGTGGTTTCGCAGTTTTTTACTGACGAAGAATTACGGGACGTGTGCATAGAGCGCTCGACGGAGTGCCCTGGCTGGTGATCGTCTTGCGTAAGTAGCTCCTCTGCGTAGTTCTCAATTAGTCCCCTAAAAAAAAAACTACTATAATAATAAACACTTTATTTACTGTTATCACTACTATAACTACTGTTTATCAAACAGGTAGATTTACAACACAAAGTTAGGTAGATAGAAATATTAGTAATTGCAGTAGTGGTACATGAAAATATCAGGTTTAGTTTTTGATTTCAGCATTCATTTCACTTTTTATAATTAATTTCAATGATAGAATACCCACTTAAATAAAACAGTTATCTAGAATTCCAATGAAATGAATAATAACATACTAGAAATCAAAACGTTTCTAATACACTAATCCAAAAAATTAAGGGAACAAAAAAAACTGCAGAAATAAGGAGTTTGTACTCCAACCCATCTGCAAATGCCTTATATAATAAGGATTAAACAAATTAGGTCAAAACAGCTATTCTCCTGGCTATATGCCAGGAGAATAGCTGTGCACCGAATTACATGACAAAATTTGTCGTATTTTTGTCTAACAGAGTTAGCACTAAAAATACAGTGATTGTTCTAAACCACCAAGAAAGATGCAAAGTGTCACCTATCTCAGGATATCGTTAACTGCAGACCGGTTTCGACCTTTCTATTTTGCGTCTTATCAGTGCAGTGTAAACCGGTCTGCAGTTAACGATATCCTGAGACAGGTGACACTTTGCATCTTTCTTGGTGGTTTAGAACAATCACTCTATTTTTAGTGCTAACTCTGTTAGACAAAAATACGACAAATTTTGTCATATAATTCAGTGCTCGGCGATTGGCATATAGCCAGGAGAATAGCTGTTTTGACCTAATTTGTTTAGTCCATATTATATAAGGCATTTGCAGATGGGTTGGAGTATAAACTCCTTATTTCTGTAGTTTGAATGTTACCCTCTGATAGTAAAACTTTGCATTATATTGAAAAAAAAATTCAGTTATTTTTGAAAGGCTACAACTTTATGAGAAATGGTCGTATCGATTTTGAAGATTGAAATTTTCCAAAGCTACGGTTACTGCGCAATCCAAACAAATATCGCGAGACAAAAATTTTCCAAATTTTGTATGAGCGTCCCCGGGCTCAGGAACATTTATTCGGACTAAATCAATGCAAAGATCGATTAGCTTGTTTATTTAGTTTTAATTTGGTTTTTTAGCGGGCTCTTTACGACCATTTGTTGCTGAGATATAGGTGGTTGATTGAAAAATGACACTTTTGTATCTGATCATCGATATCTCAGGAACTAGTGATCGTACAGCAAATCGAAAGATGGTTCTATGGACCTCTATAACTGACAAGTGTCGTGTTTGAGAACAAAATTTTATTTTCCTTCGCTATTAATTTGAAGAAAGTACACAAAAATTACTTTTTCTGACTTTTTAGAAAATCTACAGCCACGTTGCAAATATCGAGGAAAAGGCTAATGTTGCCAGATTTTTTCAGCTTATCATACTTCCAATAGCCCTATAAATTTTTCCAATAGCCCCGTTTTTTCTACGATTGATCAAAGTTTTCAAAAGAATTAGAGGAAGACGATTATTGCTTTGAATTGAAACATCATTTAATAATTAACAAGATGGGAAAAAATGTCTTTACTTTCAATTTCAATATTGATCAACAAATACATAACGAGTTAAAAGTATGCAGATATATATTCAATTGATTTAGATGAGAGTAATGATGTAAATGGTTATGCACAACTAGCAGTTCTTGTTCGATATAAATCAGGCAATGTAATGAAAGAAGACCTCGGTCAGTAACATATAAGTCGGAAATCGAGAAAGGAACCACCAAACCGCCAAGTGGTTATCAAAGTAGTTCCCGAATAGCAAAGCTATTACATAATCGCTCTAGGAGACAACTACTCCTCGGGCTAAAGCCCCGCCAGGCATTTAATTATACCCAGAAGCGATCCTCGACCCCTTTCTCGTGTTTCTGCACGATCAGATAAGGTTTCAAAAAATAAATAAAACCCACCACAGGTAGGATTCGACATTTGTCCCGGATCGGAACCGAACGACATACAGCTGTTTCGAACTTATTAGTTCTCATCAGTGCCATACACGGTACGCCGATTCAGGACAAATGCCGAATGAACTCTATGGAGTATACATCTTCATCGATACGATCTCTGTCAGTAACATATGAGATCCGGTCCGGGACAAGTGTCGAATCCTACCTGTGGCGGGTTTTATTTTTTGAAACCTTATCTGATCGTGCAGAAACACGAGAAAGGGGTCGAGGATCGCTTCTGGGTATAATGCAATGCCTGGCGGGGCATTAGCCCGAGCAGTAGTTGTTTCCTAGAGCGATTATGTAATAGCTTTGCTATTCGGGAACTACTTTGATAACCGCTAGGCGGTTTGGTGGTTCCTTTCTCGATTTCCGACTTATATGTTACTGACAGAGATCGTACCGATGAAGATGTATACGCCATAGAGTTCATTCGGCATTTGTCCTGAATCGGCGTACCCTGTACGGCACTGATGAGATCTAATAAGTTCGAAACAGCTGTATGTCGTTCGGTTCAGATCCGGGACAAATGTCGAATCCTACCTGTGGCGGGTTTTATTTTTTGAAATGAAAGAAGAGCTAATGAAACTAATAACGTTGAAAGGGAAGTGTCTTTACATTTTCCCAGCATTTGATAATGACGTTAAAGAATTAGATATTGACATGCAGAAATTTCTATAACAACAGATGGTGTACCCAATATGGTGGGAAAAAATATTGTTTTTATTCGGAAGATTAAGCAAAATATTAGACATTCTCTGTTTGAATATCATTGTATCATACACCAGCAAATTCTTTGTGAGAAACAAGGTTTAAAAACATTTTGCAATATAATGCCACGTATAATAAAAGTCATCAACTTTCTCAAATCACAAGTCTTGATAAACAAGAATTCACACGATTATTAGAGGAAATTGAGGGCCAATGTTGTGGAATTTTGACATACAACAATGTTCGATGGGTCCGTTGCAGTCAAGTTCTTAATCGGTTTGTCAATGTATTAGAAGATGAGGCAGCGTACTCCGTTCATCGTCGGACCTGCGCTGTTCGAAGTCAAGCAACGGATTGCACGGTTGCGACATGGATGGGTGACGCATGGTCTTATTCTCATGGTGCTGCGGTGGTGCTGACTTGGTATTTCGTAACAGGGTGGCCAAATACTGGGCACATTGTCTGCGTGAGTTCGATTCTCACCAGAGGGAACTTGGCACTTCCCTCAGGGCTGGGTGTTTGTCCGCGTTTATATGTGTAACCTTCCCCTACACAAAACCTGCCTGTAGGCTTTCTGGGGAAGGATGTTCTAATTTCTGTGTCTCCAAATGAAAATGTTAAATGGTTTAATGTCTTAAATGACTTTCATGAATTTTAAATGGTTTAATGTCTTTATGTGACATTAATCAGTATTTCAATGAACTGAATAGAAAACTTCGGGGAAATGGACAAATTGTTTCAAAGATGTTTGGAAATATTAAAATATTTATGAGAAAACTTGACATCTTCACTAAAGATTTGGAAACAAAAGTTATGAAATATTTTCCTCAATTACAAGAACATTTTCAAAACACAATAATTTTTGAAAATACGCGTGACATTCAACAAAATGCAATTAAAAAATATTTAATAAACAAGCTAGCCAGGAGAGATTCAATCAATTCAAATGTTTGAAAAATACATTTTACTTTATTTCTTTTATATCGATACAAAACAGAATTCGAAACACTGGAGTTAACCGAATTTATGTGGCTAGATATCCATGATTTAAACATGGAATTAGTTGAATTTTAAAGCAGCATAGCAGCAAAATAAATTTGGAAATTTGACTTCTGAAGTAAGAGGAAAAATTTATGGAAAGTAGTGCAACTAATAATCCCGCAAAAAAATTTAAAATATTATATTAAACATATGGAAGTCTTTACCAAAAAAATTTATATCAATGAGGAAACTTGCTAATGCTCTTTTAATGCTTAGATCCACATATTCGTGCGAAAAATTGTTTTCCATAATAAATTTTGTAAAATGCAAAAAAAGAAATGAACTTGGAAATTAGTCGACTGCGAAATGCGTTAAACGAATAAATACGGAATATGCACCTAAGTATTAAGAAACTATCTGAAAATAAGCAACAACAAATTTCACATTAAATATACTTTCTGAATTGATTGGGCCGTTACTTAATGAAAATCCATATTTATACAATAACCTTCGCTGGTTAGATTTTTACTTTTTGTTTGTTAAACATAACAATTGTTTCGCAAACACAGTAGCTTCTTCAGATTTTGAGTACATAGACTAAATTTTATGTTGTGAAGCTGTGTTTATATAACTAGGGTAATTTTAGGTTTATTACTATGGGAATTCCTACTATTAAACTATTGTTGTTAAGTTATAGAATTTCAACCGATGGTATCTGTAAATTTTGAACAAAATTTTTGGATAGCATGTAGAACTAAAATAAATTTAATAAAGGAGATGAGTTTGTTTCTATTTGATCATTTAATATGATACCTGATTTCTTTGCTTTATTAATTTCTCTTTAGAAATTCTAATAAATTTAATTTTAAGCCTTTCTTATCTACATGTACAATTTTAAATTCTTCGTTAAGGGTATGACCTGCTTCAATTAGATCCATTGAATATATTGAATCTCTTTTTTTTATTACCTCCTTTTGTGTTCGGCTATTCGCGTGTTGAAGTTTCTTTCTGTTTGTCTTATATATACCTTAGGGTAAGTACCGCAAGTCAGCTTATAGGTAGACTCCTGAATTATTTTTGGTATTGGTTTTATCTTTAGCATTTTTTATGTGTTTTTCAAGAGTATTATTAGTTCTGTGTGCTATTTTATTACGTCGTTTCTTTAAAAACGATGCAATTTTTTGAGATAGTTCCCCTATGTGTGTTTTAATTTTGAAATGTGTATTTTCATCTAATTTTAGGATATATCTGCTGTATAGATTTATTGTATGCTTTTTTAGCTATGATATTGTCTATTATTTTTGGAGAGTTAAGTTATTAGTATTATTAGTTTTGGAGAGAGTTTGGAGCATTACAAAATCCAACAACAAACATGACTTTTCTATTTTTCACAAACCTTCACATACCGACATAACAATACATAGCACTTCTACACATCCATTTCAACATAAAATAGCAGCGTATAATAGCATGATACATAGACTCCTAAATATTCCAATGTCTAACGAAAATTATAATAAAGAATTAAATATAATAAAACAAATAGCGTTAAATAACGGTTACTCCATGGGTTGAAATTTTATAACTGAACAATAGTTTAATAGTAGGAATTCCCATAGTAATAAACCTAAAATTACCCTAGTTATATAAACACAGCTCCACAATGTAAAATTTAGTCTATCGACTCAACATCTGAAGAAGCCACTATGTTGGCGAAACAATTGTTATCTTTAACAAATAAAAAGTGAAAATCTAACCAGCGAAGGTTTTAATTTTGTATAAATATACTTTTATTAACTTTATTATATACTCCTGGACAACATTAAAGCAACAGCAAAATGTTACATTATTTTAATTTTTCGAAGTTTTAAATCCTTAAATGTTTTACGTAGGTGGCTTAGCATATCCTGTCACTACGGATAAACAATTACAATTATTTGATAGATGTAAAATAACATTTTCTTATTGCTTGTTAATAATACTGTAACGAATTTACTAGAAAGTTATTTATTTCTCGAACACTCATTTACAATTCAACTATTCACAAGTCCAACTAAGTAACTTTCTTTCTACTTTAACTTTATAAACTAATTTTCGCACTGTATATCACTTTATTCGCACTGTATCGCTCACTAGCGCGGTCCAAATTCAACTAACTGCTGGCCGGACAACACAATTCTTATATAGACAGTGGAACGTCTCTCTAGACGTTTCTAGATAATGGACTTTGACGAACCTTCTAGTATAGAACGCACTGGAAGTCAACACCGCACGCTCTCGAATATTCCTGGCGTTCGGGATCGCTCGAGGCGTTCGTGACAATACATTTAACGCTGTTTAAAGTGATTTGTAGGCAATAAATTCAGTTACGCTAGGGATATATTTTAAATTTAATGTCATTAAGTGAATGAAACAATTTGTCTAGAATACTTAGAATAGAAGAAATGAATCGTCCATGCAACTTAAGAGAAGGTGAAGCAGCGAAAGCAGTACTTCTGGTTAACAAGGGATGTAGCAAGCGATATGCGGCTAATTTGTTAGGATTTAGACAATCAACAATCAGTCGAAAAGTTTAACGTTTTAATAAATTTAGAAGTTACTGTAGAACCCCAGAATAACGTCGTAAAAGTCTACAGATGCAAACATAAGCGATATATTATGCAAATTGCCGTAAGAAACAGGCATTCTACCAGCTTAGAGCTAAGCAGAACTCTCGCAGCAGCTCGAAATGTAACAATTTCTGGACAAACGATTAGGATAAGGCTTAATAAAAGAGAATTGGACAGTAGAAGACCAGCTATTGTACCACTATTCGACAAAGAAGAGAGTTATTAAACTGTGTTTTGCAAGAGAAGACGTAAATTGGGCCATTGACGACTGGAAGCGAGTTTTGTTTTCAGGCGAAACAAGAGTAAGTCTTAATTCACCAGATAGACATCAACGAGCCTGGCGGAGGCCAGGAGAGACGTTTAGTGCCTGCAATATCTCTCCGAGAAACCCTTTTTTTTTTTGGTGGATCCAATAATGTCCTGTTCTGGTTTGAAGGTCACACGAATTTGGTTCCTATACGAGGGAGATCCATAAATGAACAATATCTATGTAGAATATATCGTAGAAGAACATGTGATGCGATTTACCAAGTTTGTCGGGGACAATCTCATTTTTATGCAGGATAACGGTCGGCTATACGTTACTAGAGAGGGTACTACCTTCAATTTGTGATTTCCAACTATGGACTGGCCACCGAGAACCACATATATGAGCATATATGGGATGCACTAAAACAATCAAATTCGAATTCTTACAATTTAATTTCACCTCCAATTTTGTTACTCATTTAAGTTTTTCATTAACACCGTTTTCTTTGCATTTGACATTATTGTTCCGCTCAGTTGTTTATTCACGTCTTTCCCGATAGTACCATTCTAATTTATTAAACATTAGTTGAAATAATTTAATTACAATATCACGTAGGTACTGCGATTTAAATCTTCGAAAAAATAAAAGTAACAATGTGAAAGTAATTAACATTGATGTAGCAGTAATTAATATGATTAATTTTGTCCAGGTGTTTACCTACATATATCTGTAACTACGTTTATTAACGAAAATAGTTTCATAATATACATATGTGCTTTCTTTATTCCTTGCTTATTTAAACACCCAGTGCAGAGCCGCCACTGGGCATGGTGTCATCTGTTGAAGTTGAAGAAAAAGGTTTTTTGCAAATAAGAGAAAAACTAAGGCTCGTAGAGGAAAAAGTTGTAGGTATTAAAAAAACTTATCGATTAGTATTTTTGAATATATCGATTGCCATATTAGTTTTCGAGATACATATATCGAAAAAGCCGTCAAAAATCGACTATTTTTGTTTTCGCCGTATGTCTTGCAAATTAAGGTTTAAATTTGTAAAAAGGCAAATTAAGGTAACAATGTTACTTGGTGTAAATGTAGTCCTTGGCGAGCCAAAAAAAAAAAAAGTAGCTTTTTTAAAAATTGAAAATTATCGCAATTTTTCGAGATATATCGATTTTTCGAAAAAAATTTTCGGAAATCGGCTCCTCTTCCTCGACGGATGGTCCTAGAGCAGGGGTCGGCAACCTTTTGAGACGGAAGAGCCAAAAGTTACAATTTACAAAATTTCCCAGTTTACAAACAGCCACTAACATTTTTGTTTCATTATAATCGTATTTGATTAAGGTTAGGTATATAAATTTGATTTTTGATTTAAAATAAATAGATTTAAATATGAAATAATATTTATTTATATGAAAGTTTCGCACAAAACATATTAAAGTATTTTAGAATAATAAAATTAGTAATCAAATAATATAACTATAATTATTGAATAATAGATAGTTACAATAGTTACATCAATGGGAGCATTGGCCTTGCATGCCTTTTGAAAGTTTGGTTAAATCTGGCTCATAACTTGTTGTCTTCAGTTTCAAGCACGCCTCTAGATTTTTATTTGTTAATTGGCTTCTTACTTTACTTTTTATTATATTCATGGAAGAGAATACTTGCTCGCATGAATATGTTGACCCGAAGATCGTCAGCACTCCAAATGCCAACTTGTTCACCTCACTGTAGCATTCTGGAAGACTATTCCATGCGTCAAATATGAGTGCCTCAAGTCGTGGCATTTCTTTTAGAGCTGTCCACTTGTGCAGCGTGACGTGCATGCTTTTCTAGACCTCCAACTCTCCTAACTTGCTCTTGAGTTCTGTAAACTTGCCACTCCACAAGTGTTTGGTTTTCAAATCCAGCAATTGCATTTGAAGCGAACCAGCATCGATTCCAAATGGCTCAATGTTGATCTCTTTTGTATTTGTGTTGAGAGGATTTACTATGAACGCCAGAGTACTTGCGTTTGTGTTGAATTGCTCAAATATATCTGCGAATCCATCCTTCATTTTATTTATAGCCATGCAGAAGTAATTCGTGTCAATAGTTGCATTGGTTTCATCGCGATATTGTTTTTTTTTTTCAAAATGAAGCAATTTATCTCTCTCCGTGTCTTCGACAAAAAGAAGTAACTTACTTTCGAAACAAACCACTTCTTCAAGAAAGGCATAGGCTGGGTTTCCCTTTCCTTGCAGTTTTACATTTAGCTCATTTAGTTTCTTTGTGATATCCACCGTGAAGTTCAATTTTTGCAGCCATTTGTCTTCTTTCAATTCGGGATGGACAATACCTTTTTCATTGGAGAATATTTGTATCTCACTCAAGCAAGAAGCAAAACGTTTCAATACGTTACCCCTGGAAAGCCATCGCACTTTATTGTGACGAAGTAGGTCAGAATACTGGCTTTCTATTTCTTCAAGAAATTCCTTAAACTGGCGATGGTAGAGTCCTTTTGCCAAAATGCTGCTAATGATCTTAATTACCAAATTCATGACTTCAACTATTTCGGCCGGAAATGTTCGGGCACAAAGCGCCTCTTGATGAATTATGCAGTGAAACGTTAAAATTTCGTGGTTTATTTTTTGCCGAAGAATCGTTGTCACCCCTTTATGTATTCCTGTCATACTTCTGGCTCCATCAGCTGATATGGAAACGATTTTACTTATATCGATTTCATAGTCTTCCAGGCATTTTTGAACAGCATTTGCTATATCTTCTCCACGAGTTTTCCCTGAGAGCGGCAGCAATCCTAGTAGTTCTTCTTTTGGACCTTGGGACGAAATATACCTGACTAAAAGGGTAACTTGTGCCGCGCCTTTTATGTCACAAGACTCATCCATAGCAAGTGATAATGCAGAAGCCAGTTGAATGTCTTCCACTTGCATATGTGTTACATTTGAAGACATTTTAGCACTTCTATTTTGTATTGTTTTAGCAGATAATGGCAAATCTGGTTTTATCCTCTTTGCAGTGTATTTGTTTTTGTGCAGAATAATATTTTCATTACGAGTTTTGAAAATAAAACAATATAATTATTAATATTTGCGCATGGAACTGGAGAGCCGCATCTTGACATCGAAAGAGCCGCAGGTTGCCGACTCCTGTCCTAGATAAACGAATCGGGGCTCATTTTTTTTCGTTAAGAGTTGTACTTTCATGGTAATGAAAAATGGTAACGAACAATCATTAAAATACCGTAAAACGTCGAATTAAAAAAAATTAAAATTTTAATTTTTCGGGGTCTATTTTGTTTAATAAACAAATTTAATTATTATATTCGTGTTTATCTCGTCGAGCTACCTCAGATTAAGTATAAAAGAATTTTTGTACGTGATCCAGAAGTCGAGATATTAAAGATTTTGGAAGCGAACGCTTTTGAATGCGGGAATCCAGTTTTCGAAGCGGCCGAGCGGCATTACTCCCACTTCGCCGCCAGCTTAGGTTCGATAGGTTTTTTAATACCTACAACATTCTCATTTAATTTTTTTCTCTACGAGCCTTAGTTTTTTTTTTTTTTATTTGCGAAAAACCGTTTTTTTTTCAACTTTACGAATTTTTTAGGTTAAGCGCCAAGGACTAAAGACGCTATCTTTCTTCATCATCATCATGAGGTCATCAGTCCTAAGACTGGTTGGACGCTAACCTCCAGCTTCTCCTATCTTGTGCTAACCTACGCATTTCGCTAATTGTGCTACAACCTACATCCCTTACTATTTGCGAGCAGTAGTCTAATCTAGGCCTACCTCTGCCTTTCTTCACTCCTATTTCTGCCTCCAAAATATCGCGGACTATTCCCCCATGTCTCAGCAAGTGGCCTACCATTCTATCTCTTCTCTTCTTTAAGTTTTTCCACATACTTCTTTTCTCGCCGACTTTCTCCAATACTTCTTCGTTTCTAACCCTATCAGTCCATGGTATTTTCATCATTCTTCGGTAACACCACATCTCAAAAGCTTCTAATTTCTTCCTACTTGCTTCCCCTACCGTCCAGGTTTCCCAGCCGTATAGTGCCGTGCTCCATACATACGTTATCAAAAATCTCTTCCTTGTTTCTAAGTTTATTACCTCCGAACATAAAAGTGCTTTCTTTTTTTTAAAAGCAACTCGACCCTGCGCTATTCTTTGTTTTATATCTTTATCGCTTCTTCCATCCCAATTTATTTTACTTCCTAAATAACTGAAGTCTTTAACTTCCTCCAGTCTTTCATTATTAATTTGTACTTTCGTTTTTGCTCCGCTCTCGCGCCCTCTGCACACTAACACTTTAGTTTTGTTTTTATTCACCCTCATTCCGTATTCCTCTGTCAACATTGCCTCCATTTCGTTCAACGCTGATTCTAATTTTTCTTTACTAGATGCTAATACTGCTATATCATCCGCGAATCTCAGCATTTTTAGTTTCTGTGCCTGTACTTTAATCCCGAAATTCACTCTATCTTTTACCACACTAATCGCCTCTTCGATGTACATATTAAAAATTAGCGGTGATAGCGTACATCCTTGTCTTACTCCTTTCCTAATACCTACTTCCCTTCTTTTCCCTTCTACTTCTATAACAGCAGTTTGCTCTTTGTATAGATTGTGTACTACTCTCCTATCTCTGTACTTCATTCCCGCGCTCTTTAGTATCTCGGACATTTTTTCCCATCTTACATTATCAAAAGCTTTTTCTAAATCTACAAATCCTATATAAGCGTTCTTTCCTTTTTCTATTGTTTTCTCTAACATTACTCTTAGCGCCAGAATAGCTTTGCAAGTTCCCCTATTTCGCCTAAACCCGAATTGGTCTTCTCCTAGATTTCCTCCGCTCTATTTTCCATCCTCTTCTGCACTATTCTGGTTAAGATTTTTGAAGCGTGGGAAGTTAGGCTAATCGTTCTAAAGTTCTCGCATTTGTCGGCTCCTCTCTTTTTCGGTATAGTAACGATAATGTTCCTCTTATAATCCTCCGGCATCTCGCCCGTTTCGTATATGTATTTTACTAATTCAAACATCCTATTTACTACTTTCTGTCCCGCACATTTCAAAATTTCCGCCTGTATTTTGTCTACACTCGGCGCTTTATTGTTCTTTAGCCCCCTTAGTGCTATTTCAAATTCCTCTCTCAATATAGGTTTTCCTACATCTTCCCTATCGATGCTAGATTCTTCCTCTAATATCTCTCCTAATTCCTGACCCTCGTATAAATTTCCTTAAGTACTGCTTCCATCTAACCGCTTTATCCTCTCTTCCGATCAGTATGTCCCCCGATTGACTCCTAACGTTTCTACTTATTGGTCCTATATCCATGAAGTTCCTCTTAATTATTTTGTAAGCCTCATCGGTCTTACCTACTTGGAGCATATCTTCTACTTCTTTGCATTTATCCTCTATCCATTGTTCTTTCGCTTTTCTACACTTTCTAATGATTTCCCACTTATTGTCCTATTGACATATATCTTATAATTTTTTTAATATATTATAAATTTTTTTTCTATACGACCATATTTTTTTTCCTATTAAATATGTTGGGAAATTATACATTGGGCCGTTACCTATCGATTGGACTAATGGTATCACCCTATCGATATCAATTTTATGATGTCGACCTTTATTTTTTGCTTTTCACTTGAAAAGTAAAAGTTGTAAGACAAAACGGAAACGTAAACGTAAACCTTTTAGAGGTTTTATAAGTTACAATTAAATAAAAAGTGTCAATTGTCAAGTTTTTCTGTCAACACAAATTTTCGGCGTTTCTAAATTATCGGTACCCTTTTTACCACACCATCCCCCTTTCTAAGTGATGTCACTGACTTAGTGGCCCACGGGATGGTATAAAGAAAAATAATTATCAAAATTTTACCCACTTCTCAGAAAGGTTCGCCATCACTGCCTCTATAGTGTTTTTGACAGAACATGGTAATTATTTACTTTAGAGTAAAACTCTCAAATCCTCACTAAATTTTGGCTACCCCCCATTTTCAGGGGTGCGAATCTGGCTTTTTTGCCGACTGCAGTTTTGGCAGTCGGCCTCAGCCTTCGAGAAAACGAATTTTCCAACATGACAACTTTTCTTTACTCGAGTCAGTGGCGGCTCTACTATATAAGAGCACATGAGCACGTGCCCCCTAAAGAAAAAGAAAACGAATAAAATAAAAAATCACACCTAATCATGATTTATTTCCTATTCATTGATTTATAAACTAACTAATTAACGTGTCACAGAAATGCTCCTTTCCATTTTTTAACTAATAATAAAGCAAAATCCCCAGAACTACAGATTTCACGAGCAATTTGGCAAAACCAAAATTCCTTCTCTTAATGATATCACGCAACAGCCGGCAACGTACCTATTTCAATCGGTCTGTGGTTTAGTCGAATGTGCCGTCGGTAAAAGGCATGCTTTTCTATGTACCTCTCTGTCCAGCTAATCGGTGCTAAAAATCGCTCCTTTTCTATACCATATGGCGCACATTTCATGTGCCGATATGATTTTGTAGCGCACTGCACATGTGAATATGTTTGTGGGTCTTACCAGACATGCGTTTAATAGGTTGAATAATACAATGTTTACGTCTCGTCGATAGTATTGACGATTTTGCGCGTGTGAGTTTTCGACCACTTCAATATTTTATTTAGAACATTTATAAATAATCCTGAAAAATGGATACGGTAGCGGGATGTTCTTCTGAACGTTATTCTGAAGAAAAGTGTAAATATAATGTGAACTTTTTAAGAGACTCTTTTAGAAAATTAACAGTGGAAGAAAAAATTCAGGTTAAAAATATCCGGCGGCCCAATACCGACAACAAACGAACAAATTACAAAATGGACAAAATGAGATTTTAAGAGACTATTTAAAATAGAACTATATGAAAAATATGATTGGCAGTGCGGTTGTGAAATAAGAAATAGTTTCTTTTGTTTTCCATGTATACTGTTTGCTCTGGACACTGCGGAGTCCTATTGGGTGAAAATCGGTATACTGGATTGGTATAGACTTGAAACTGTACTAGAAATAATTTATCAAAGACCAGATTTTACAAATCTATCTGGAGTTGTACACTGCCTGAAGTTCATTATCGAAAATAACCCACAGAAAGTTTTTTCAGCAGCCTATGATCTGCTCCAAATTATAGTAACAATTCCGATATCCACTGCAGAAGCAGAAAGAAATTTTTCGACATTAAAACGAATTAAAACATTTTTTAGAAGCACTATGAATGAAGATCGATTGTCTGCGTTAGCCATGCTGTCAATAGAAAAGAAAATGGTGCACGAGATTCCCGATTTTAATAACTTAATTATCAATAAATTCGCAGAATTCAAAGAACGGACGTTCTATTTAAACATTGTGTTTAATTTGTGTCTGTTCTATAAAACTAACATATTGGTTATTATCAAGTTAATATAAACTAGGTACTTTACTATACTCTACACCCTTGTTTTTGTTAGATATACATGCAAGAAATATTCTGAAAAATGGTAAGTAAACCTTACCAACAAAAACAAAATTAAGTATGTTTATTATCATTTTAAAATATGAATATGTTGTACTTGTATGTAACACAAGTAAAAAAAACTTTGTGAACCCCCCAAAATTTTCGTCACGAGCCGCCGCTGACTGGAGTAGTAAAGTAAGTAGTGGAGTAACTTTTCTTTACCAAATAACTTTTACTTTACATAACATGAATACCTAGTATGAATGTTGATGCTGCAACACTTCCTTTATACATATCATACAGTAAAACCGTCAGAAAACTTATTATTCATTACGATCTTCCAGTGGCGGCTTTTCCTTATGTGCTGCTGAGCTGCAGAACTACCAAACCACCACAGTAAATCTTAATTATTAAATAATAATTAATATTAGTATACTTTTATTTTAAATCTGCCATATCAAACATTAACTGCTAATAATTTGACAACAACGATGATTAATATTATTTTTTATTATTCGCTTCTCATATCGGCATGTAAATTTGTCTACGTATTGCTTTTCTACTACAAGCACGATAGATTACGTCGAGTACAACCGAAACACTGGCAGCTCTAAAATGCGTTTACTAGGCAAACGGCGAACTTAGCCGATATGCTTCGGGTGCACTGTTTATTAACGGCCTCGGAAACATCTCTTCGAGCTGCAGTGGACTACAGCTATTCGGCAATTAGCATCGTGGGTTGCTGTTGGCCGGTGCATATGAGGTGATTGTGGTGTTAAAGTTTTGTTCCTGCGTGATTAAAACTATGGAGTTTCAATTTAAATTGGGTGTAGATAAGTTTCAAAAACTTAACTATCAACAACAGTTGATTATAAAAGAACGTGGCCGTCCTATACCTGACCTTAATATTGAGGTGGCCGGTAAAAGCCGTGCAAAAACATATAAGCGAATATTTAATAAAGAGATATATTTACGAAATCAGTGGATTTGTGGATGTTCCGAAAAAGATGCTTTTTTCTGTTTTCCGTGTGCATTATTCGGCACAGATAAAGAAGAAAAATTGTGGCGGGAAACGGGACTGCGGGATCTAGTGCATTTAAGTGAAAAAATAAAGATGCATGAAAACACGCAAACTCATATCGGCAATCAAATGCGATTTGCATTATTTGGGAAACTTAATATACAGACCCAACTTGATTCTGCTTATTGGGTAAATATACAAAAACACAATGAAGAGGTGACAAAAAACAGGTATGTTTTATCAAAAATAATTGACTGTATAAAATTCTGTGGGGCTTTTGAGCTCGCATTACGAGGACACGATGAATTTGAAACATCACATAACCCTGGAATTTTTCGTGGTTTGGTGAATTTTTCTGCAGAATTTGATAAAACTCTTAGTGAACACCTTACAAATGCATCAATTTTCAAAGGTACCTCAAAAACGATACAGAATGATATTTTAGATTGCACGCTAGAAGTATACGCTGAGGAGATATTACACGAAATCAATGAAGCCCCATTTTTAGCAGTGATAGCTGATGAGATAACAGATGTTACTATGAAATTTCAAATGGTCATTGTTTTTCGTTATGTGACAAACGGTAGCCCAGTTGAAAGGTTCTGGACTTTTTTGCTTCCAGAAAAACACGATGCTCAAACCTTAGCTAATACTATTTTGAATGTTATAGATCCAATATTAACGAATAACAAAAATAAGCTCATTGTACAAAGTTACGACGGAGCAGCGGTTATGAGTGGAATACATGGCGAAGTGCAAACAATAATTAAGAGAACATATGAAAATGCTCATTTTGTGTACTGTTACGCCCATCAATTGAATCTAATAATGTCAAGATCGTGTTCTATTAATCCCCAAGTACGCGTATTTTTTGAAGATTTACATGATATACCCGGATTTTTTAGTCATTCACCTCAACGAATAGCTGTCTTGAACCAAATAGTTGAGAAAAATATTCCACGTTCAATTCCTACATGCTGGAATTTCAATATTCGTACAGTAAATGTTGTTTACGAATATAGAAACTCTATTATTGAGTGTATGGAGCAACTGGAAGAAGAGTGAAATGATGTTACTTCCAAGGAAGCAAGAGGGCTTCGACGTATTCTGGAAGATCAAAATCTTACCTTCTGGCTGACTGTTTTCCATTATATTATGCCACACGTTGACGTTTTGTATAATAAGCTTCAAAAAAAGAACATGGACCCAACCGAAGCACAGAAAGCTATACATGTCTTCGAGCAAAGTATTAACAATGTCCGAAATAAAATAGACCCTATCGTACATCAAGCTTAAAATTTAAGTACGGCGCCTAGTGTCCAAAAAAGAAAACGACCAAATAACAGCCCACAGGATCATCGTACTGCCTGTGGAAGGCAGATAGAAGTTTGTTATTATAAACAATGCAAAAGAACGGTTTGCATATACAAATCACCTAGTTGCAGCAGCGCTTTTATATTCAGAACATTTCGAAAAATATAATAATAAGTTTCCTGAAAATGAATTGGACTTAACTTGTACAGCTTATAACTTTTTTGACAAACAACGTTTGCGGACAGAGCTATCAGTTTTGTATTCCAATATCGAGTGCAGAGCATTAAAAGGTGCAGTGCCTTTATTAAAATTTATAATTTCTAATAATTTAGAGGATACATTAGCAGAAACCAAAAAATTGATACACATTCTGGTGACTACGCCAATGACCACAGCAGAAGCTGAGCGTAGTTTTTCAACGTTAAAACGGATAAAAACATTTTTAAGAAATTCAATGTGCGAAGACAGATTAACAGCCCTTTCCATGCTCTCGATAGAAAAAAAGTTCATCGCTTCAATACCGAACTTTAACAACAAAGTGATCGAAAAGTTTGCGGCAAAAAAAGACCGGCGTATTAATCTCCAATTTAGGAAAATGCAATAATGTAAGTTGCTCAGTTTTTTATATTATGCCATTATTAATAATTACTATTAGAGCTAATTTAATTGTTTTTGGTTTTCCTGTTATTCTATTTCTATTATTTTATATATTGGTCGTGATTCATGCAGCACACCCAATAACAATTGTCACGAGCCGCCACTGCGATCTTCTAATTTACATGTAATGTTTACAATTTTCATGCAACCGTCCATTGGCTATCTCAGTGTTATAGGTTATAGAGGGCGCTAGGATAGAAAATGGACGGCTTCATGAAAATTGTAAACATTGCAAATAAATTTGAAAATCGTAGTGAATAATAAATTTTATGATGTTTTTAATGCATGCTATGTATAAAGGAAGTGTTGTGGCATCTACTTACATTAATATTAGATATGTATGTATGTAATGTAAAGTGAAAGTTATTTGAGAAATATTGGTGTCATATGAGGAAACGTTAAAAATTCATTTTCTCGAAAACTGTGTCCGATCCCCAAAAAACTGAAGTCAGATTCGTTTTCAGCACTCCCGAAAATGGGGGTAGCCGAAATTCGATAAAAATTTCACAGTTTTACTCTAAAGTAAATAATAATCCAGAACATGAAGTTACGTACCTATGTGGCCCCTCCTCGATTTCTATCTCAGGCTCGTGCTTTATGTCCATCTCGAAGTCCCAAGAGTCCTCGATATCCTCAGCCTCATCGGAGAACGCCTCGGACTTTACGGACACGTCACATGATTGCTCCTCGGGATCGATCGCTTCCTCGTCATCGCTGATAATGTACACGCCATCTTCTGACGCGGGATTACCGGTGAATCGTAGTACATCGTTCAGATTCACCTTACTGCGACCATTAAGCCCTTTGAGACAGCAATAGTGTCTTATCTTCGCTTCGGTGTCCATGCAACCGTTGACGAACGTGAAGAGTTTTTTTAGGGAATCCAGGCAGTTTTCGCAGACAGTGGAAACCATGTCGTCCTAAAAAATTCTGTTTTGTACAATATTATAGTTGCGTTAGTGCGTTAAGCAGGCATATAAAACGATGTAATAAGTACAGCTCGTCAAGAATAGGAACAAATCTGAAAACTGCGATATCGGAACGCCCACGAAGTACGCAGAAAATAAGTCGCACTGAGACTTTGCAGAGTGAATATCGATGAATATTCATTCATAATAATATATTGAATATGAATGTACACATAGAGTGCTAGAGTGCGCGGCCAGATAGCACAGAGTGCTATCTGGCCGCGCGTAAAGTGCATCCTTGTCCCTCCGAATGCTTCCTCACTCCTATACACAGAATAAAAATAATACATACCTAGAGAATCTCACACTTTTTCTTATTCTTGACGAGCAGTAGAGCGTCTTATTCCGGCGAGGCGCAACAGAGACGAACTGACAATCGATATGCTGCCGATGTCCGTTTCTATAGCAACGAAATTGCCACCGCAAGTTACACAGAGGCCGGTTATAATTAGTTTTCATCTTATCGTTGTTTTCACTGTTTACGCAGCTCTGTGGATAAAGTCGTCTGTTTGAATTTCTGTTATTTGTGCGGCAATGTGAAAATTACCATGTCGCGAGATAAGATATTCAGACCAAAATTAGTGCAAACCTGGATTGACAATGACTCAGAGTGTTTGCGGACATACGTATTAGGGGAAATGATCTGTTTTGTACTGTGTGCAAACGAATTATTAATTAGTCTAAAAATAAACAATTTTAAAGCCTTAAAATGGACTTTTTCGCGCGTTTTATTTTTTCAAAACATATCATGCGACAGTTTTACTTTTTTCAAATAGTCCACCATCGTACTTTCTGATGACCCATGGACAGTGTGGGGTGTGTCCTATCCACCTCGAAATCAATAGATGTCGTCTGGTAGACGTCCCTAACCAGAATCAGTCGAAACCCAATACAATACAATAAAATATATTTATTTACATTATCTGACTAGAAGATTTTTACAAGCTCATACAGCTTACTACATCTCTGTCTGCCGGTATACAAAACAATTACTTAAAATATATACACATATTTACATATTGCATATACAATACGCGATCGTGATGCACCCTAGGTCTCTCAGGGATGTTTTTGGGCGGTTCCATTCCCTACACAGAATCAGGGAGGAGAAGGAACCGTCCCGTCGATGTTCTGATCTGACTTGTATGCGAGCTTTTGTTGTTATGTTTTTAAGGCCCTACTCCCTTAACATTATAGGGCGTTTATTTTAATCTTTAACATTAGCTATTCTAATATTAATTATACGCGTGTCTGTTTCTTTTTATTTATGTTTATTTTGTTAAATATCGCAGGAAAAGTCGTACATAAAAACCTGCTTTAGATAATAATTACTTACTACCGACCATAATTTATATTTTCATTGTTTTGTGTTCTTATGTTGGGTTGCTTATGCTTTTAGGAGCTTATTTCATTGCTACTGGCTTCGCTTCCGTGTTAATTATTCCGTCGGGTATTTCAAGATTGCCGCCGATGTCATTCGGCCACCTTTTTTGTTTACTGAGTTTAGTTGCGCGTTGTTATAGTATTGTTATTAATGTTATAATGCGTTTAAATTCTCATGGAGGTACTCATGTACGTGTGGAAGATTTATGTCGATATTGGTGACGTGCCGCGTTGATTTTGCTGTATGGACACTAATGGTGTAAAATTTATTTGCTGTATCCTTTATCAAGTCTCGTGTGTATTATATTTTTGTCATGTAAGTATTTAATGTTAATGTATCTGCTGGAGTTTGTTAACAGACGCAACGTTTTGTTCTCCGTTGTTTGTAGTCTTTGGTATAGCGTTTTTGTAATGTTATGCCACGCTGGGCTTGCGTACGTCAGTATTGGTCTAAGTATTGTTTTATATAGTAACAATTTATTTTTAATCGACAATTTGCTGCGTCTACTGATCAACGGATATAATTTGTTGAGGCTAATATAATATTTTTGGAGCCTGTCAGTTACGTGTGCTTTAAATTTGAGTAGTCGAAATCCGATCGATCCGACACGATTTAATTCAGTGATCATGCTAACAAAACAAATTTCTCAAATAGTCCACCATTGTGCTTTCTCATGACGCATGAACATGGTAGAGTGTGTTCCATCCACCTCAAAATCAATAGGTGTCGTCTGGGAGACGTTCTTGATCAGAATCAATCAAAACCCAATCGATCCGACACGATTTAGTTGAGTTATCGTGCTAACAAGAAACGACGACAACGACACACACACACACAGACAAAACATTTTTAAAAACCACTTTTTTTTGTTTTTAAGCCAAAAAACGAAAAAGAAATACTAGAAAAAATTATTTTTTCTATTTTTCTTTACACGATTACATTATTTGTCCGCTCTGGTATAGTCGAGTGAGGAAAAGTAATATACCAAGACACATGAAAAGCCATGCTTCATCTAGCAGCCATGATAACGATGATACTATATTTTTCTATAACGTCACGGTAGCCTTTTTGGCAAGTGATATTCCGTTATATAAATTGAAAAACTCTGCACTATTGGGAATTCAAATTAAGATCGCAGCGCCATGGCGGATTATCCGCAAATTAATCTCTAGTACATGGTTTCCCAACCTCACTTTTTGGTCGTGTTATTTTCGATATTTTCCAGCATTTTTGGCTATTTTCCTGTATTTTAAAATTATTGTTATTGTTGTTATCGTTAGTTGTTATTATATTTATTATCCTTTTACACTGTTTTAGTGTTTATGACTGTAAAATTGAATTGTTCTGTCGGTTACGCCTGGTAAGTACCTACTTATTAGGAGTCTCTGTCTTAGGTATTATCATTTTTGTCTGTCTCAGGTATCATCGTTTTTGATTAGAAAATATTTTCAATGTAAGATATTGTTATTTTAGAATGAACATGGCCCAAATAACCCTAAGTTTAGTAGAGTACATTAACTATGTTGGTGGAAATATAAATGCAAAATGTGTGGTTGAAGGAGAAGAAGTTTTAAATGCTGGTCACATTATTTTACATGGCAGAACAGATTCTAGCTCTTCTCACATTAAGTTGGTTGCCATTTGTCTGCAGACTAGTGCTCTGCAGTCCGAATCCCATCAAATTAGTGGATAACTTATTATTTTAAATGGGTCGGCTAAAATAAAATCAATGGTTTATTCGTGTAAAGCGGGTGCTGGTAAACATTGCAAGCATATATCAGCGTTTCTAATTTTGCTGACCAGGTGTGTTTTCTAAGAAAAAGCAGCATATCACGTGAAATCAATTAAATACAAAATACTTTGCCATCAGTATTTTTATAGCTTCCATATGTTTTATTTGTTTCAGGAAAGATCTGTCCAAATTAGAGGATATATCAAAAACACAATTGGCCTGCGCCTGGTCAAATAAGAAGGGGCCTGTAAGAGAAAAGCACAAAGCAGTGCCGATTAAAGATATGCCATGTATCCGAGCCAAAGGGAAAGTTGTTTCAGAACCGAGTGATGTAGATTCTATGTTGCTGTATTTTATTGAAAACTTGGCAAATTCTACCATTGCGAAGCATCGGTAGGTATGCTTTTTTCAGTCACAAAAACTATAATAGTGTAAAAGGATAATAAATATAACAACAACTAACGATAATAACAATAACAATAATTTTAAAACACAGGAAAATAGCCAAAAATGCTGTAAAATATCGAAAATAACACGACCAAAAAGTGAGGTTGGGAAATCATGTACTAGAGATTATTTCAGCATTCGGTCGCCAGAGGTCATATCGCTTCTCTTGAAATCCCAATAGCAGTTTCTAGAAACAATATATGCACCGAAAACACCTTAATTCAACTATGCTAGGAAACAGATATGTTGACCAGATATACGGGGATGTATTGCAAAACATTCGCGACCACGTTGGGTAAAATTTTGTGTACTTCATTATTGACGATGCGACTGATGCCTGCGGATGTTCAGTGACAATTTTTTTAATTGACAGGTAGTAGCCGCTATTCAGTGGCTTCTAAAATATTAGATAGAATCAACCACAAAACAATTGTAGATTTTCTGACTGGGTGCTTTGACTGTGTATGGCCATATCAAGAGAATTCTCAGAATATACAGGGTGTCTCATTTGGAACTACAGTATGTGAAATGTGAATAAAATTAATTATACCGGGTGGTCCAAAGAGTTGTTAAAGTTTGGTTGCCCTGTAGAAAATTTGGTAGGAGGGGTAAAAAGGTGGGGTCGGTCTTAAACGATAGTTCGGTTCAGGCAAATTTAGTCACCATGCAACGCTACATGGAAGATCATCTGTCGTTTTGTGTGCGCGAGTATTATCGCAACAACAATTCCGCCACTATTGTGTACCGTAAATATCAACAACATTTTAATTTGTACAATATTCAGAGATGTCCAAGCCTTCCGTTGATACTGCAATGGGTTCGTAAGTTTGAGGAGAGTGGATCTACGTTAAATAAACGTGTCCCGGGCCATCGAAGGTCAGCGAGAACCAATGAAAACATTGAAGAAGTGGGATCGTCTGTGCGGCAAGAATCCAACTTATTCGACTCGATACTCTCGATAGCGTGCGGCTGCTTTAAATCTGACGAGATCGTCGTTGCTTCGCATGCTTCACAGAGATTTACGCATGCACCCGTATAAGATTCAGTTAGTGCAAGAATCAAAGCCGACGGATCCCGCTGATAGACTTTTATTCGCTAACGAAATGATGAATCGATTTCTAGCAGTAGACAACATTTTATTCTGCGATGAGGCTCGTTTCCATCTTAATAGTCATGTCAATAATCAAAATTGTCGCTACTGGTGTAGGGAAAACCCTAAAAACAAACATCAGAGGCCTCTGCATAGCCAGAAGGCCACAGTTTGGGTTGCAATGCCGGCATCTGGAATAATCGCCCCGTTTTTTTTTTTTTCGAAGACCGCCAGGGACGCAGTAACGGTTCTTAGCGTTATGTTGACATGATTACAATTTGAAGGATACACTCAGGACACTTGATTCCAACAAGATAGAACCACCTACCACACTTCCAATCTCTTTTTATTCATCGTTTCATAAAATTGTTTTTTTAAAATAAAATATATATTTCATATTTTTTTATTAAGTAGCTACCTAATGAATATTGGGAAAAAAAAATAAAACTTGAATAAATGATATAATTGAAATAAAATTATCTGAATTGTATGAAAAGTACCAGTTCGATGTAATATAAACATTATAAAGCTTATTTAAACTGATTGATTAGATATGCCCTCCTAAATTGGGAATTTCGACCACTCTGGGGCGCTTGAAAGGAGTCGCGTATCTTCCTCGAAATGTAAAAGAAGGACAGGGGCATTCACACGAAAAGCGCGACATACGTCTCGCGCTCGGCAGTCTATCGCTTTCCAGCATTAAATCACATGGATTTTGATATTGAGTTGTTAATTAATTCGGTCTAATTTTTAGTTTAATTTTTCCAATGAATTCGGTCAATTTTAATGGTGTAGTCTTTTTTTATAGTATTTATAAAAGCTGTAGTTTACAGACGTGGTAATATATTGCAATTTCCGTCAGTACGAAAATACAAATTATATATTCAATAACACATTGGGCGGTAAGATATGCGCAGTAAACAAAAATGGAAACGAGGAGAAACATATCTTCAAGAAATAACTCATTAAATATTTGAATGCGTGATCATCCCATTAGGCAGAGAGATAAATAAATGAGTAGTGACGCCTGTGCAGCTATTAAATCATAATCGGTCAGTTTCAAATCTTCAGATAAATATAATTAATGTAGAAATAATAATAATATAAATTATTTTTTTAATATATTAATTAATAATAATAATAATTGTTAAGAAATACCTCAATACCATTAAAGAAAAATTTAAAAACCAAATGTTGAAAAATAATGCGTTTTTATTCATGTTGGCGGCCATTTTGTTTTTCACAATTTTTTTGGAAAGAATCGAAACCAGCGACCTCGAAAACCCCTATATACAAAATCTCATTGCAATGCGACTAATTTTCATCATTCTTTTCGGCCATTTTAAAGCCGCTATTGTGCTTTTCAAAATTTTGTTGAAATATTTGAAATCAGCGAGCTTTAAAACCCCTATATACAAAATTTCAGAAGTAAATAATAACTTTAAAGACATTTGGCCAGCTTCTTGGCGATTTTAACCACTGTGCGCTCGCGAGGACGAGACTTGCGGCTCTCCGTGTGAAAGAGCCCTAACGGTAGTCGGCGTTTGATCAGCGGTAACCAACATATAATAGTGTTTTAAAGCAAAATTTGACAATTTTATTTGTATTTTATTCAACAGAAATTGACAATAGTGTTGTATACATACTTTTATACATATTTTAGTGTTATGATTATCGTGACTAGTACTCGATTTAACTATATTTACTAAACGGCTGTTTTCGTGTGTGTCACGAAATTTTTAGGTCGATATACGAAACGCTTTTCGTTCGAATTTCGGCATTGTGACAAAATCAATAAAGTAAATTGACCCTTGCGAACAACGTGATAACTTTTGTTTTTTGATCCGAAGCCTCTAGACGCATGCACCGGAGGTGCTTTCGATATGAGCGAGGGGACGGCGAAATATTATTGCGATTTCCTTACTCCTATTTATCAAGGCGATATAATCATCCACATAATTTAATTAACCACATCAAGAACATGCTCAAAATTTAAATCATCCCTACCTCTTTTAGTCTTAAAAAATAAGACTAACTAATATCAGTTCAAATCAAACTTATAGATTAATTAGAAGAAACTAAATGATACTAATTTCATTAAGTTAAGTAACAAACAGCATTAATGAATTCAATAACTTCAAATGTGCCCAAAAAGTAGTCGAGCATTATTATAACACTCTATGGAATTTATAATTCTTGTTTACCACCCTTAAGAGTCACATTGTGATATCTACTTGCAGTAGACTACTAAAAATGAAAAAATACTCTCATTAATGTGAATTTAAAGTAATTTAAAACCTAATAATTTACATTAGCCATATTTTAAGTAGATTCGATATTTTTTATATTTTAATTAAGTTCACAATAACATATATTTTTAATTTTGTTGTGACTAATTCAATTATTCTTTATATGTTCATAAGAATATCAGCATCAACTTACATTTTGTTCAGTGACAATGCAGAAAACGTCGTAATTATTTATGATCAGTATGAGAGAAAAGTAATGTTTGTGTTAAACCAATTTTAGGGTTGCAGTAACTGACTTATTTCTTACAATATTATGATTTAGGGGCCCTGCTGCAAAGTCATCAGGAGCTCCTACCATCATTTTATTAAATACGGTAGTTGCTTTTATGAAGATGTATTTTTCGTTAAAAGTAAATCTCCAAATTTATTAACACCCTATACCGGCAGTAAGAAAAAAGGACATATAAAATGATTATAATAAAATAAAAAAAATAGTAATATGAATGAAGTAATTATTTACTTTAGCATAAATCTCTCTAATCCTCACCAAAATTTGAGTACCCCAATCGTCATAAAACTTATTATTCATTACGATTTTCTTAATTTACTTGCAATGTTTACAATTTTCATGCAGCCGTCCATTTGCTATCCAAACGCCCTCTATTAAACCCAACGTCATTTGGACAAGGACTGTGTAACCAAATATACAGTTATACTTTATACATACATTATTATGCATAAATTATTTTCTGATTAGGAGATATTACACATACATCATAATATTAATAAATAACTTATGTAGCCCTTGTATACTTATCGACAAAGTAGTAACTTTAGGCACACTCAGTAATCAAATCACATAGGGCTAAATAGAGGGCGTTTGGATAGCAAATAGACAGCTGCATGAAAATTGTAAACATTGCAAGTGAATTAAGAAGATCGGAATGAATAATAAGTTTTATGACGGTTCTAATGTATGGTGTGTATAAAGGACGTGTTATGGCATCTAGTTACATTAATATTAGATATCTATGTAATATAAAGTGAAAGTTATTTGATAAGGAACAGTGGCGTAATGTGTGGAAAAGTTGATAGCCAAATTTTGATGAGGATTTGAAAGCTTTACGCCAAAGTAAATAATTACCGTGACTGGCTTTAAATGATACAAAAAAAAAGCCTCGACATGTTCAGTCCATAAAAAATTACCAGATCGGGGAGACACCTCGCCAGCATTATCCTCAACACTTTGTCTAGATTCTCCTTCAGCTGCTCGAGGACGTTCTTTTTGCCGTGGCACAACCCACAAGTCTTCCGCTTCTCCTCATTTCTCAGATGCATACTCATAGAACAATTCCTTGTGGTCAAAAATTCAAGCTCGGCAAAGTTATGTATGGGCTCGTTATTATCCAAACACATCGACTTGAACAAGTAGTGGCCTAGGAGGCCCGTAAAGCACGTCTTACATATTTTGGGATCGCAACTCAAATCCAGATCCTAAGAGATTATCAATATAGAGACGTGAGTGTTAGAATGGGGAACTTACAATTATAGGGACAATAAACTTCAGTTTATAGCTGGTAAAACCTTCCAAAGGTTGGCAGTCGACGCTACTCTCTAAACATAGTCGGCATAGGGCTTTACCTACTACCAGTTCCATTTCTCTTTGAGGATAATGGTTCTATAAAGCTGCCATTGCTGTTAAGATTAAATCAAAAAGTCAAATACATTAAAGCTAGGTCCGTTAGATAATTTATTTGTAGCCATCATTCTTAGGTAAGTACATATTAAAAAGCCAATTATTATTTTTAGTGTTTTGTTACTGTTTTTTATCTTCTAAGAAATAAACATAACCTTCAAATCAGTGTTGACAATCTTACTCTCGGAACATCCAAAATAACAGAAATGCGTTCGTTCTGTTATTTTAGATACTCTATGATTCTAAAAGTGTCAACACTGATTTAAAGGTTATGTGTACTCAGTATCTTTTTTCATGACTTTTCTTCTCTAACAGGTTGCTCGAAATGAATCTTTTATAATTTATGGCTGAAATCTGAAATCAGTATCATTACACGACGAGTAGAAGTTATATAATATTAATCAAATTGTTCGTTTCGATTACTACCAACAGTTATAAAATATCACCAATATTACATTACGATGTATATACACGTGTGTACAATAGCATTGTATGGCTTTAAATATTAAGAAATTATGTTATTTCTATCCTCTTTTTGAAATTAATTTAAAGTTTGGAATTTACAATTTTGTTAAGCGATTCTGTCGTCTTCTATAATAATATATAATATTATCTGACGTAATAAATTTCCTTTAATAAAGTGATCATCATGATCCCATGATTAAACTGGTATATTTTTCTTTCTTTTTATTTGTATAGAACACGTTAATATACACATAATTATCTAATCTATTTGGTCCATTGTAAAATTTGGAAGCAATTTTTGACGAACATTAGTTTCACAACAGAGTGTTGTCAGACTATTTAGATTATGATGGTGTTTGAGGACTATGATAATAAATCCTGATCATGATCATAATCTGATAATCTGATGATCATAAGTCCTGAAATATGCTTTAAAAATATTTTTTGATCTTGTTTGTGATAATTGGAATAATGAAATAGTTTTAGAAATCGAATGACTAATCGAAACCTCAAAATGGAAATAATTTAAAAATTTGTAAATAATTAATAATATTTATAGTTATTTAATATTAATAAATACTAGCCAATCCGATTGTCTTATTTCTTGAATATAAATTTGCATCATTAGTAATATATTTTAATACTTGCCACAATTCTGTTCGGTCTATCATATTTTCTAATAACTGTATTACCTATATATAATTACTATATAAGCTGCTAACAACACCTTATCATCCAGATTCAGTAATCAAATCCATATATATAAATGTTAAGAATCTAATATCTATGTTTTTCCATTCGATTCTTATATTCGATAGCTAAAGTATATCGTGCTAAATGCTAATTAGAATGAGGTTATGTTTATTAAAGGGGGTCGAAATTTCTTTCGTTAGTTTTTAACAAAATAATGAACCTTTACAAACACGAAGTTTGTAGACTTTGCCTTAAAATATGTGGTTCGGACTGTACAAAGGCCGACGAAATATCAGCAATATTATTAAATGCTCTTTTTTCGATGCCTGTATGTAAACACAAAACACAACAGTATATCTATTGAAATGAGAACGATCTTGACTAAGTACTTCTCTTTTAGGACATGGGCATCACCAATAATCCTGTATTTTGTAAAGATTGTGCGAACTGTGTAGAGAAATCGATCGAATTTAATAAGCTAATAAAAACAGAGCCCCTTATTGAAAATAATAGCAACAAAAATTGTAAAAATATTGCAATAGTAGTAGAGCATGATAGCGCCTCGAGCTTGGAGAAAAAATGTCGATTTTGTATGAAAGCTATCGAAGTTGATAGTCATACAACTTTTTTAAAGGCAAACAGTATATTTATATTTCTTCAGAAATACTTTTCAGAAATGGTACAATTTCTCTTACATATTTTGTTTTAATTGATGTTTATTTGATATTTGCAAGATTTATCAAATTGAGAACATTATTCAATTCAAAAAGTATAAAAGTTATTAATTAGTAGGGCAACAGAGTATAATTTAGAGTTAATAGATTTAGCATAAAATTTAATTTTGCACTATTTTATTTCTATACTATTGTTTTAGGACCTTACATCCATCTGTAAGGTTTGTCTCGATTTTCTACAGAATCACCTGTCGTTCACTAGTAAATGCATAAGCACCGAACAAACCTTAAAAAAGTACATTGAATCAGCATGCAGTCACATGGAGGAAGTGGATTTATATCAAGTATTACAGTTTAAATTAAGTAAAGCATACGACGTTACCTTTGGAAATATTTGCAAATCGGAAAAAAATACAGATCAGGTCGAAATGTACAAGCCTTACCAAGTATATGTAGAAGGTAATAACGTCATTGTAACTGAAAAAGATAGTGTTGATATATTAGTAGATACAAACATGGTGGTAAAGGAGGAAGTTGAACATATTGATATGATTGAGGGTATAAATGAAGAGGGCACAACTATTAAGCAGGAGCACGTGGATGTGAAATGCGAGGAAGGAGACCAAGAAAGGTAAGACAGCCGACATAACTAGACAAGTAATAACTTATTTATGGAGATTTTTGATATAAAAGGTAAACATAATTGTAAGTATACAGATGATGCATATAAAACAATACAAGAGAGAGTCATTTGCCACGCAACTAACAGCATACAATTCAGATCATAGCACATCTTTACAGGAAAGGTTTTTTTTCTTTCTGGTTTAGCCATACAGGATATTCCATTTGAAAAATCACTTCTCTTGTACTGAACTTCCATGAATCACTCTGTATATTTAAAATTTCATTTAAAAAAACACCTTTTAGATAAAAATATCAAGCATTTCTCATATATTCTTAAAATAACTTAGATGATTTTTTTCATAAGTAAATTTCAGCCTATCACATTCCTTTTTTCTATATCTCTATGTATAGGGTGTCTCAGTTGGTACTATATGATTTGATTTGTAACCATTTGTGTTCTGTCAAAGATAGGGCGTCAATATTTAACGACTGCCATCTACAAACCAAACGATGTTAACATGCCACGATTAACAGTTCAACAACGAGTAGTTTATGTACAATTGTTGAATGAAAGTGAGCGATCATTTACAGTTTCATTGAGAAAAAGTTGCACAAAATGAGGGCGAAATGAAGTGCCTACAAAGTAAACAGCTCATAACTTGATCAAAAAATTTAAAGATACAGGTTCTGTTATTGATAAGGCAACACCAATACGTACTCGACGCGCGTCGTGGTTGGTGAGATAAAGATATTGCTACAGTTAAAGTGTATGGGAGTATCCAATCCATATATCAATTTGATATTGTGCAGAACAATTGAATCTGTCAAGAGATACCACGCATCGGATTTTAAAGAAAGATCTGCATCTGTCAGCATACAAAATTCAGTTGACAGCACAATTAAAAGTTGCAGACTCATTTATGTCGTACATTTGTTAATTGGGTGTTAGGAAAGAAAGTGATGATGATTTTTGCAACAACAATTTATTTAGCGATAAAACATTTTTATCTTGACAGATACATCAGCAAACAAAATTGTCGAATTTGGGGTGCTGAAAATTCACATGCTGAAAATGCATCCACAGAGATGCACTGTTTGGTGCGAATTTTCGAGTGATGGAGCGATTGAACCATACTTCTTTGAAAAGAAGCTGATAATGCTATCTATCACAGTTAAATGGGGAATCGCTGTCGTGGCATGTAAAACAATTTCTTTTTCCACCAAATTGATGATTTGGATTTGAACCAGTGGCGGCTCATGATGAAATGAAACAGGTGTTCTGCACAGGGCCGATCCTAGGGTATTCAAACCATCCAGATTTGGATCCAAACGTATCCAAACTACTGGCACCGCAGGGGCCGCAAAAAATTGCGCCTCAGGCGAAAATTTTGAAAATTTTCAAGGTCACGCGTTTTGCTGATACTTCAGAATTTTTATATAAAATCCGTTTATACAAAAATATATACTTTCACAAGAAAAATTTTTGGAATTTAATACCTTTTTGAAGAACATTCATGTTTGCCGTCATATTCTTTGGTTAAGAGAAAAGCCTTGTAAGGTGAATCTTCTAATAGAGGGTCTATAACACTTAAAATCTTTTCCGAAAGAGTTTCAGCGTCACATTTTGTAGGTTTCAGGTATGTCCAAAAACGTTCAATCGGTTCACCATCGAGAATATATCTTAAAACTACCACTAACTGAGTTTTTTCAGATACATCAGTTGTTTCGTCTGCCATAAGCCAAAAATGAAGGTTTGTTAATTTCTTTAATTATTTTTTCATGACATACTTTTAATATACAGTCTGAAAGATCATTTTGTATTTCTTTAGAGGTTCCTTTAAATACTGAAGCATTTTGTAGATGCTCGCTTAAAGTTACATCAAGCTCAGCAGAAAAATTTATCAAACCACGAAATATCCCCGGGTTTTGAGAGGTTTCAGCTTCGTCATGTCCTCGCAGCGCCAGTTCAAGGGCCCCACAAAACTTTATGCAGTTTATAATTTTTGACAAAACGTATCTCTTTTTTGTTACATTATCATTATGCTTTTGCACATTTATCCAATAAGCTGAATCTAGCTGCACTTTAATATTAGTTGTTCCTAATAAAGCTAATTCCATTGTATTATGTAGATGGCTTTTGGAGTTGTCGTGCTTTTTTATTTTTTCAGTTAAGTGCACCAAATCTGTCACCCCTACCTCCATCCATGCTTTATCACCGCCAAAAAGTAGACAAGGAAAACAAAATAACGCATTTTTTTTTGTTGCACCCACAAATCCAATTGTTCTTCGAATAAATGTCTCTATTAAATTGACGTTTAAATGCTTTTCCGCGGCTAACACCTGCAGTCTCAATAACAATAACGGGAAATGACCTACCATTGTTTTTTAAATCAATTTTTTCTTTATAAGAGTATTTAAAAAATCGCTTCACATGAACTAAATTATAAACTAAATCCATTGTCTCTATCACAGTATATAAATATTAATAATTAGTACAATAAATCACTACACAAATTCGCAAGACAGTATTTAAAATCTCAAATTAACACGAAATACGAAATAGGTACGATTTACGCCCGCCAACTGTACGAGAAGTAGGAAGGAGTAAACATTCACTGATGTTGCCTTAGCTGGAAAGAATACAGCTCACTGACCGTGTAAATTCGCGCATTTACGAGCGCCAAGTGTGGATTGTCGCGGGAGTTGAGGGGGGGGACGAGTGTGCCGAGCCGTGCTGAGAACTACCTCGCCTGACCCAGTTCAATGTACCGCGACGCGCTCGCGTAGAGACCCAGATAATTCATCTGGTCTACTACTCAATAGAGGACGGCGGGCAGAATGCGACTTTAACGCAATAATTTGGTTAGCTGCACCAACTAACCAAATTATTTTATTAATAAATTTTAGTAATTATTATGTCGCGAAAATATACAAATATCTAATTTTTTTTGGCAGTTCTGCAGCTCTGCAGCACCTATACACCAGCCGCCCCTAATTTGAACAACATGTGATCAGCAAGATGTGCAACGTGTCATACAGCACGTGCAACCATAACTCTCTTACATACCAAATTTTCTGATCATGTTGTCACGCAGAATGTTAACATCAACTGGCCTGCAGAATCATGTGATTTAACACCACTGGACTTTTTCGTCGGGGTTATGGCAAAGTAAATGTGTAGCTACTCAACCAGCAACAATCAATGACCTCAAAGCAAAGATACAATGCGTTATTAGGGAAATAAAGCCAGTTTTATGTACCTGCATTATAGACAATTTTTCTAAAAGAATGAATGACACCATAAATAGGTGAATCGAATAAACAGATGAGTCGAGATGGCCATATGAATGGTATTGTTTTTGTATTCGTAGCCGTATCGTCTCTATTTTATGTTCAAGAATAAAAAACTCAGTTTGTCAGCTATTATTAGTTTCATTCATAAATCACATTCTATAGTTCCAGACGAGGTACCCTATATTAAAGTATTTTTAAAAACTACGTGTAAAATTTTCTAGGCATGAAGACGTTGCATCTATGCTTCCACCAGACCACGAAATAAACCTCAAGCAGAAGCTCACACAGTGCCCGAACAGACGCAGAACGATAAACAAAAACCGCCCCGGTCTGCCAATCTATAAATGCGACCACTGCCCGTTCGAGACCAGAGGCAAGGCCAGCTTAAGGAAACATATAAAACACAAGAATACCACGGAAGTCACCATGTTCCAGTGCCCCAAGTGCCCCTTCCAAACGAAATACAAGGGAGACGTCAAGCGGCACTCCATCGTACACGACGACTCCTCCGAGGCCACGCTGTACAAATGCGACAAATGCGCATTCCAAACCAAGCACAAGTACGGGCTCAAGCAGCACCTGGTGACCCACAGCACTGCGTCGACGCTCAAATGCCCCCTCTGCCCCTACAAAGCGAAGATGAGGCACTCCCTGGAGGTTCACATGTCGTGGCACAGCGCCGCTTCCGAAGGCGCCGGCAAAATCCACCAGTGCGAGGTTTGTTTCTACTGCACGACCCGCAAGTCCGACCTCAAGAAGCACCTCGCGTTACACGCGGACCAGGAGGTGTGGTATAACTGCGACGCCTGCTCGTTCAAGACCAAGTACAAGAGCAACTTCGACACGCATCTGTTGCGCCATAAGAGCTCGGAGGACGCGAAGATGTACAAATGCTATCACTGCGCCTACGAGACGATTCGGAAAGGGACGTTGAAGCGGCACGTGCTGACCCACATGGACATGGCCGAGGTGAAGTGCGAAACGTGTTCGTTCAAGACGACATCGAGGAGTTACCTCAAGCAACATACGACCCGGTTGCACGGGAACGTTGGGCTGATGGAGATTACAAGTTGACGAGGCGCGAGTAGTACCGCTAAAATGTGAAAGGAAATGTTTACAGATAAAATGTGGACTGTAGAAAGTAAATAAACAGGTGTTTATATTGGCGCATTTTTTATTTGTGAAAATTGGCATTTCATTCATTTCTCTTTCATAAAAACATGCGTGTCAAAAACCATATTGGAAAAAGTGGCGTGAGTCGTGTGAAAACTGCTTTTTAGGAAAATGTAAAATAAAATTAGAAAGACATGAATATGGCAGTACATTTATGTTAAATAAATTGTGAGCAATTATTCAGAATATAAGTTCAATCCAAACACTTACATGGATTACACTATTGAATGAAGAGAAAATACTAATTAGAGTGAAATGTTTAAAAACCAAATATATCGACAATAAATATCAAGAATGCATAAATTTAGCTTGGAGAATGTAAGTTTTGTATAATATAAAAATATTATATTAAAATGCAATACAAAAATATTAAAAACGAGCAATATTATAAGAATATATTTTTAAATACAAAATATTTAAACTCTAGGCTGTATATCTTCTTCTTGTGGTTCGCATATTACTTCTTCAGTTTCTTCAACCAGTACATCTTGAACGTCATCAATAACGTGCTTATAAAAATTCAGTTCCAGCTTTTCGTTTTCCCTCCAATCGCTGCCATTGTGCTTGGACAGAAGTGAATTTACACCAACTTTCTTTAGAACTATAAGACAATTTGTTTCTTTAATCAAACCTGGGTTCGACTGAAGTAAATATTTGCCCTTTTTACAGACACTTTTATACGCGCCTATATTGCTCTTATAGAAAGGTTCACCCTGGACCAAGACATTTTTATTGTTTCTGGTTTTTTTCAAAAGTATTCTTTTACTTTGGTTAAATTGGAAATGCCATTGCTCTGGCGGCTTAAATATGAGGTTTTTGGCTCCCAGTCCATATTTTGGTAGTTTACTCTTAATTTTTTTTTACTGTGGCGTAGTGTAAAAATATTTCATAATATTCCTCAGGCATTAGACTAATTTAATCAATAATTTAGACTAATAATTAATCACGTCTCTTTATTTCCTTTTCGCTCTGGCCGAATACCCGGTCAGGTGGAATGTAGCTGTGGCCAGTCACTGGATAAATTATTTCCACTTCCTGAATGTTTTGAGGTGCGTACAACAGCCATCTACAAAGCATTGCTATTACGACAGAATTTTTATTTTAGCCTCCACAGCCATCTGATATTAGCCTTATTTTGGTAATTTGAGATAGGTCTGTTGTTTGAAGAATATCATACACACAGGAAGCGATTTCATTAGATCCCTTTGGAAATTGATTTTCCATCCAGCAGTAAGATGTTACAGTACTGTGGCTAAGTTTGCCTTTTGAAAACCCCTTTACAATGGTAAAATTATAGACATATTATATCTGACAGCTATAATACACTGCTTGGTCAGGAATCTTTGGAAGAGGTTAATTCTTCTGACAGTCGAATGATAAAATTAATAGACCTTCCCTGTTTTCTCTAAGAAATTCAAAGAAAGCATTTGCTCTTAGTTTATGCAGACGCTTTTGTGTAATGAGGGTTTGTTTTTCAGCTTCGTCTCTCATTGTCTTAATCCTTTCCTGTAACTGTAAACATGTAGAACACACGTCTGTACGCGGTGTTCCAAACCCAAGATTGTATCTACTTGGTATTGAATATGTTTCTAAAATAGTTTTCCTTTACTGGAATGCCATCATACATATGCAATGTTCTAATGTTTAATTCCGAAGATAAGTACATTCGGGACGAAGTTGCAGAGCGGAAATAGTGGCTCTCTACACTTTTCAGTTTATTTATAAAATTCATAACAGATTTTTTCTTGTCCTCAAATGAAACTTCTTTTCTGTTTCCACCTCTTTTTTCACGAGGCAAATGAAACCTTTATTTAAAAAATCGACAAATTTTAAAGAAAATAGTTAATGTACTATAGAATCCACACTATCTTAATACGCCACATACAATAATCAAATACCAAATTAAACCGTTAACGACTGATGTGCATATGCGCAGAATGTAAGTTTTGAAACTGAGTGGGAATGTGAGTTTTGCTACGTACCCTAACATTTGAATACAGATTTGCATGGAATAATGTGACTTGTTCTGCAGTATATTTTCATTAAGATGTAGATTTCAACTTTTTGAACTAGGTGGCACCAATAACTCAAATCTTCTAAAATATGGAGAGTGTGAGTTTTGCTTCTATACCCCTCAAGTGTTGACGAAAATGCCGGAAGTGTTTGTTTCTTGCCTCAGCTGCTTCTTCTGACAAAGTTCCAATAGGTAATGGGGCATATTGAACTACAAGAGGTCCGTGAATAAGTACCTTGTATACTGTGGGCTACATATGATGCCAGGAATATAATTCAGTGTATAATAATGCTGTATCATAGTAAAATGTTGAAAATTTATCAAGATTTATTTTATGCCCACTGGAAATCACTTCTAAGATACTAGCAAATCTTTGGATTAATCCCAGTGATTTCTGAAGAAACTTGTGGTTTCTTGAAAAATCCTCGGCTGGTATTCCCGTCATTGGAGCTGCCATAGCCAGCTTTAGGAACATCTAGCAATAAGGCCAAGCTGAGTTCTAAATTTTTCTTGAACCTCGTTTTTCCTTTGATTCACATATCTTTATCGGTCTGGGCTCTTATTTGCCATTTCTTAACCCTCCAGTGGTCGCGCAAATTTTTAAGACACAATAGGTCGCGCCGGTCTCTGAGACCGCAAATTATATTTCACAGAAAAAGAGCAAAAGGAAACAGTATTTCAGTAAAATATACTTATTGGGTGTATATCAAATTATTCTAAGCATAAAGGTTTCATGGAGCATCCAAATAACTCTTAGAAAAACACTTAGACTTTTTATTCATAAATAGAAACATACAGGAATAGGGAGTATAATGCTGTTACATAGATATAACAAAAAGTTAAATAACCTAAAATAAGTATTCTAATCTAAATGATGGAATAAAAATGAACATTCAAACATTCTTCTTGCATTCGTTACAAATTCCTGTAATGTGTTCTAAACACATAAATGTATTACATTTAAAACAATTGAATCTTGTTTTTCTGTTTTTTGTGCGATCACAATATGCACATCTGCCTGGTTTTACATTTTCTTGATTAGATGATCAAGAAAATGTAAAACTTTGAATATTACATATTTCCTGCAACCGTACCTTTAAGCTCCGTGGAATATTTAACATAGTTGCGCGTTTGTCCAGGTGAGGTCGCACCAGTGGATATGACAACTCCCTCAAGAAATTTCTTCTCAATACATTGGTCTCGGGATACAAGATACAAGGGTACAGCCAGAATAAAATCCAAACATACTACTATATACTGGTCAGCCACTTGGTCTTGAAAATTCGAGAGGTATCTGTCTCTTATTTTTTCTAATAGTTCCGATAGCTGTTAGTTTATGATCAGAAAGAGTTTTCATTAATGGCACCGACGTAAACCAATTATCAAATGTAACGTTTCGCCCAGTATTAAATATATGCTGGCAAAGTCAAAGAACTACATCTGTTGGTTTGTATGATACTTTATATGGTCCTTCGGGCTGTACTCCTAAATAAACTTCAATAACACTGGTGTAAAACATTTTTGTGTCACATAGGGTAAATAATTTCAAACCATATCTATTAGGTTTAGAGGGAATGTACTGCCTAAAATTGCACTTCCCTCGAAAACCTGCTAGAATTTCATCAACTGTGACCAATTCTGACAGATGATAACCTTTTGTGCAATTCGCAACGAAGATATCGAATAGCTGGCGAATTGGCGCAAGTTTATCCAACTTCATTCGTTCTATTCGTGTATCTTTGTCATCAAGTCTTATACATCTAAGCAAAAACTTGAACCGTTGCTGCGACATTGTAAGATGAAAAAGTTCTACTCCATAGCCGTCTCTTCGCCAGATGTCCTCACGATTCATATGGTTTGTATGACATTCCCGCTAAATAAATAAGGCCAATGAATGCTCGGATTTCTGTTGCATTAGTTAGGGAGGCATCTCTTTCCCGTCTGTAGTTTTCTGCTATGCTTGCAATATATTTATTTGTAGATATAACAATAATATTCATTATTTCATCATTTATGAAATAATTCCATATTTCTATAGCTGATTTTAAATTTTTAGTGGCCGCTGTTGCAGGCGGCAGCCGTTTTATAATATTCTCTTGTCTAGTACGGACTGCTCTACGTGGAGGTGGGTGTTTGTTCCAACGTGTAATATTATCTTTTCCTGTATAAATAAAACCTAGGTCATTGTTGCACTAATGTAATAAAATTACATACATATCTTTATAGCACAGTCTCAAAAAAGTGGTCTGGTCTTCATCAGCAGATTCTGAAATATTTTGTTCACTGTCAGTTTCATGAATCTCGGTCTCTACCTTATCAGACAAAATTTCATCGGACTCATCGTCATAATCAACTCTGTTACTCTCTTTGTCAGTTTCCTCCTCATTAAGAAGCTTAGAAGTCTTTCCTGTTCCTTTTCGTAACTACACATATTTATAAAGTACTATTTCATAACACAGGACTGAAAAATAAAACGATAGACAAGTTCCATCGAAATCACATACCATGTACTATACTGGTCGCGCCGGTCTACCAGACCGCAATTTAAAATACCAGAGCACATACACACTCTATGACCACCGACTATCCCTCTATGACGACCACATTCGCACTGAAAGTATATATTAATACAACAAGAAGCTACACGGGAGAAGGCATTCCGAGTTTGCGCGAAAAGTAAAATAACGGGTAAAGTTGATTTCCGCGGTCTCAGAGACCACGGCGCGACCAGTGGAGGGTTTTAATAGTTATTTTGTAGGAAAGATGTAGCAAAGTTTAAAAAAATGTTATCCTTGCATGCAACACTGACAAGCCAAATTTTATATTGTTTAAGTCTACTTGGAAGTTTGCTAAATTATTAAAATCTTTAGAAGTTGCCTTACATACAGGGTGTCCCAGATTTAAAGGGACATACTCTAGTGGAAGGTAGAGCACACTCAACCTGAATTCAAAACACCTCTATACTTACCGTTGAATGTGTATCGTTTTTGAGATACGGGGTGTTTTATAGTTTTTGACCAGAACTTTAGTCCGTCATATTTTTGAAATGACTGCACATATTTAGATAAAATTTGGTATACATATTATACTCTTTTAGGTTAATAAATAGCTTAAGTGATTTTGGAAAAATTCAAAGACCGATCTCCATTTTTTTTAATATGGCTCTTTGGGTCGTTAACATCACACTGTATATTTTTTTGTAGTAAATGTTAGTAATTTTTTGTAGTTAGTGTTATTAAAAAGCCTGTGGACCAGTTTATGAAATAATGTCATAATATTTGATGGTACGTTTATGGTTATTCTTCAATAAATTTTCAAAACTATTGAAAGACAAAATTTGACATTCTACAAATAACACAATCCAGTTGCTAACATCATTGTTTTATTAATTCGTTATGACAATAAATAGTTTCAACATCAAAATACCTACCAATATATTTTTGGAATAGTTAAAACTAGAAATAATAGATGTCCTGGAATGTTTTCTTCTTTTTGGGTGAATAAACCTTGATTATTAAGAGATATTTACATTCACTATTTTTTATTTAAATTTACGATGTAGAGAAAGTATGTATGAAAAATATGGACTCTTGGGCCTTGGCAAGGCAGGCATCGCCGCTAAAATTTGCGATAACTCGTCGACATAATGATGGTTCAATTCATTAAATTTCCTAACGTATTCTGGCTGCTAACTGAAATAATGTCCTAGAAGCATCAGTGTCCACCTTAGATTTCAAATAATCCTATAAAAAGAAGTCCATCTGGAGTGGATTTGGAACCTTTGATGTAAAGATAACACTGATGTAATTTTCCACAAAACATACACTACACTAATCATTGTAGTATATAGTATTTTGGTGTTTTCTGGAAAATTAGTCAGTTAAATCTGGATTTCTAAGGGGGAGGGGGCAATTAATGCCCCCAACGCCCCCAAATTAGAGATCACTTTTTCAGTAAACCCGAGTTTATTCAATTTTCTATTAATAGGTTTTTTTAAAGGAAATATATACATAATAAATAAGAATTCATTAATTAAATAATTTCTACATGTATATTTAAGAACAATAAATATAACAGCATCAACATACTTTATATTAAACGCTTAAAATGCCTGCCTTTATTGAATAAGCTGAGATGTACTTGCCTTTTTAATTGTTAAAAATGTTATATAATTTTTTATATATCTAACTTTGTTAGAAATTGCATTTTTTAAATCTTCGGTATAGGTATACCATTCACATAGAATTTTTAACACGTTGGCTACCATATGCATCACCGGTGATACATGAAAGTGAGTAGCTGTTAGACCGCTTGTGACGCTAGTGTATGAACAATGGTTTCTGTACTGTACTATAGCCATGTTAAGCATTTATCGATGCGTTGGTACGTCAAATTTTCAACAGATGTCGACACGCACCCTAAAATATTGTTTGTCATGCATTAATCTGTTACAAAATGTGATCACGGGTGATTCACATGGTACATAGGTGCTCCTTTGTAAGTATGTATTTGTAGTCGTGCGTTTGAGTTTGTGTTTTGTAATCATAGACATTTGACATTTATTGTCCAAAAATGGACTCTAAGGAAGAAGCAAAATTACTAGCATGGTACAACGAATTGGAATCAGAAGGTAATAGCTTTTGGAGAGTTTCAACATAAAAAAACGGGTTAGTAATCTTTTATTTTTTTTACAAATAGAAATGAACGTTTCTCCTAATGAACTTCATCATAACGGCGATGCAGAGTTCTTAGAGGATGAGAATGTGGATTCTCAGCCAGCTAGTAGCCGCACTATATGTACAAATGAGAATGTGGATTCTCAGCCAACTACTAGCCACAATATACGTACAAATCAACGTGACTCGCCGGATTCGGAAACTGACAACGAAGAACCATATTTTGCTTCAGAATCTGAGTATCAACCCAGCTCAGAATCAGACTCGGAATCAGATGTTCACACGGAATCAGACACCGAGGATGATAACGATGATTCCAGCTTAGCTGATACAGTTGCTCGCGATAACCGGTCGACAGGTGTTCAGTGGAAAGACGTAGATGGGTCTCCAATTTGTAGGTAGAGGCCAAATAAACATTCCTTTAGAGTTAACTCCAGTCGAAATTTATAAACCCATTATTGATTCTGATGTTTTTAATTTGATTGTAACTAACAGGAATGCTAGAAAGTACAAGCCACAATGGAAGGATACCACCACTTCGGAAATGGAAAAGTTTTTTGCTATTATATTATACATGGGTCTCGTGAAATATCCTAAAATATCAGATTATTAGTCGACAAAATGTTTATACCGTCATTGCTTTGTTCGGCACATTATGGCAAGAAATAGGTTCCAATCTATATTGCGCTTTATTCATTTTGCCGATAATGGAACGACGGATAAGGATGACAGACTCTATAAAATTAGGCCTCTCACCGATGCTCTGACTAAAAACTTTAAAAAACTGAAAGTTCCCTCGGAGGTAGTATCAATTGATGAATCTATGGTGGCTTTTAGAGGTCGACTATTATTTCGACAATATATTCCTAGTAAAGCGTCAAAGTATGGGGTAAAAATTTTTAAACTTTGCGATGAAAATGGATATACATACGAAACTGAAATTTACAAAGGAAAAAGCAATACAGTTACGGCAGGACGAAGCAGCAATTCTGTTGTATTAAATTTAATGAAAGATTACCTTGACCAGGGACGTACTTTAGTGGCAGATAACTATTACAATAACCTCGAACTAGCCGACATATTATTGAAGAGAAAAACTCATAATGTGCACGTTAAGAAAATATGTAAAAGGTGTACCAAAAGAAATCCTAGATGAGAAAAAAATGAAGAAAGGGGACGTGAAAGGAAAAGAAAGTAAGGGCAAAGTTATTGGTAATTGGAAAGATAAAAGATCAGTGAGGTTCATTAGTACTCGACGTACAATAAATCTTGTGGATATAGGAAAAAAAAATAGGAAAGGCGAAAGCATTTATAAACCAGAAGGTATCATATTTTATAATAAGTTCAAAATGGGTATTGACATTTCAGACCAGATGGCATCATATTTTTCCGTTTTGCGCCGGTCCATAAGGTGGTACCACAAAGTGGCATTCGAATACCTATTTGGTACGTCAGTTATTAATGCTTTGATCCTATACCAACTATCAAATAATAAAAAGATTCAGATATCTGATTTTAGAGAGAAACTTGTTTGTGGATTGCTTGGAGAAATTATAAACAGAGAGCAGCAAAGGAAGAAAAAACATACATTGGAAGAAATTGTGGAGAGAACAAAAGATAATCGTAAGAAAAGAAGACGTTGTATTGCATGTTACGAACAGCAATACCACCTTCAAAAGAATTCTAAAATCGCAGCCAAAAAAACTAATCTAGTGTCTACATTTTGTCGTGAATGTCCAAATTCTCCAGCGTTATGTTTACAGTGTTTTCAAAAAATACACTAAAATGAACATGAATAACATTTTGATAACCTTCATATATTCGTTTAGCAGTTAAAAAATGTTTTATGTTCTTTATGATCATTTTTTTTTGGTTGTCTATAACTGGCTTCAGATGAGTCACCGGTGATAATCACTCAATATGTACTATAGTGAGTTCATTTGTATACCACATATATGTTACTCGACTCTATTTATATACCAGAACCTTAAACATGCCATTCAATTTCTGATAAGGTGATACATATGGTTTCCAAGTGAACCAACTGGTTTATAACACCGGTGATACATATGGTCCCACACGGAAGATTCTTTGAAATAGTGCTTGGTAGCCAACGTGTTAAATAAATATCTGATAACAAATATCTACGTTACGCCTAATTATTCGCTCACCGTAATTTTTTTTTAAAAACTTTAAGCATGCGCAGTAGTGTGAGCATCTTGTCTTTAACTGCAACAAAGCATGCCGTTTTATATTTACAAATCTAAAATACGTTTTAATTCCTACTTTCAATTTATGATGTATTTTAAACCAATAATTAATCAAAATTAAGTATGCAAAAGAGGAAAAATAAGAGTCGCCTGAGTTATGTTATGGACACATGAGTCTTATGACTTATGACACTTATGACCCATGTAACAATCTGTAGGCCTACGAGCAAACAGCTACGAGCAAAGAGACTCTTTGCTCGTAGCTGTAGGCACTGCCGTCACTGCTTATTTACAAATTTAACTACGCCATCTAGCGGGTCTGTTCTTTCTGAATGAATCTTATAGCAATTATGCTCTTAAAAGAAGAAGAAATCCCAATAAAGTGGGGTTATAATAGTAGTTTGGCTAAATATTTTTGGAAAATTATGAGCTTTCATCGCCCCACCGTTTGCAGACTTTGCCTCAAAATATGTAGCACAGATTTTGTAAAATGCGAAGAATTATCAGCAGATATATTAAATATTTCAGTCCTATTTTTACAACCTGTAAGTAGTCGCAAGAATTAGGAAAGATAATTTGAACTAATACTGGTGTTTTTAGAATTTGGGAATTACCAAAGACCCGGTATTTTGTAAGGAATGTGTGATACATCTTAAACGATCCTTAGAATTTAATATTCCATTCCAAAAAGAGATCGTGCTTTGCTCTAGATTAGAAAACGATGAACAGGAATATCAAAATGTTGATGTAAAAGTAGAAAAGACCAATGATGTATATCACACATCTAAAATTTGTCGGTATTGTTTAAAACTGATTGACATTGAAAGGACTTTTGCCAAAGCAAACAGCGTGTTTATATTTCTACAGAAGCATTTTTTAACTATGGTAAGAAATATTGTTGTAAAACAATTTTTTTATTTAAAACTGCATTCTCCTAAAACTGTGTTCTGTAGAATGTTTTGTATACTTTGTACTTCTAAATCTGATTTTTAAAACAAATTGTAATATTTATATCAATGTAATCATTACGTTGTTAGGATTTAACGTCTATATGTGACACCTGCCTTGATTATCTATGGAATAACCTATTATTCACTGTAAAGTGTTTAAGTACGGAGGAAAATTTAAAGGCATATATGGAATTATTTAAAGATAATGGAGCCGAAGATGTAGATCTTTACTGTTTATTGAAATTTAAAATAAATAGAGAATATGGAATTACATACAGCAATATTTGTACGCTGGATAATTATGACACAGCTGAAGTTTTCAAACCTTATCAGGCATATGTAGATGGTAATAATATTGTGGCCACCGAATCCACAAACGAACCTTTGGAACCTGTGGAAATAAATATTGTGATAAAGAAGGAAATACAAGAAATGCGCGGAGAAGTGGCAGAGCAAGTGGGGCCTATTATACGTGAAGAATTCGATATAAAATCAGAAGATTGGGAACAACAGAGGTAAAAATATGTCCAACTATATAGGCAAAAATATTTTTTTCCAAAAAATAAAACCCGCCACAGGTTACAGTAACCTATAAGTCGGAAATTGAGAACCGCCCGCTACAGTAACATATAAGTCGGAAATCGAGAAATTTTCTCGATTTCCGACTTATATGTTACTGACAGAAATCGTATCGATAAAGATGTATACGCCATAAAATTCATTCGGCATTTGTCCTGAATCGGCGTACCGTGTACGGCACTGATGAGAACTAACAAGTTCGAAACAGCTGTATGTCGTTCGGTTCCGATCCGGGACAAATGTCGAATCCTACCTGTGGCGGGTTTTATTTTTTGAAACCTTATCTGATCGTGCAGAAACACGAGAAAGGGGTCGAGGATCGCTTCTGGGTATAATTCAATGCCTGGCGGGGCTTTAGCCCGAGGAGTAGTTGTTTCCTAGAGCGATTATGTAATAGCTTTGCTATTCTGGAACTACTTTGATAACCACTTGGCGGTTTGGTGGTTCCTTTCTCGATTTCCGACTTATATGTTACAGGCAAAAATAAGTCCAATTATATAATTAGAATAAAGAAATGGAAGTATTTTCAGGAAAAAATGGCTTTTGTCTGACTCATAAATTTAGTCCCATTATATCAATATGTTTACGTTTAAATGAGTTTTTTTATGGTTTAGCAACTCAACTACTACAAACATACGTTGTTGATTGGTTAATTCTGAATAATGCACATGTTACATGCATACAAAAAGATTTTAGTTTATTAATTATGGGAGTACTATGGATTTAGGGATGATCATGGTTGTGAGAATATCTTACATAGTGTTATTAATAATTTGAAAGAAGTATTTAATGAGGGTATGATAACAGCTTATATTTTTCTAATTCGAAAAAGGACATTTGAGAACTTGATAGAAATAAATCGATTGAAAAATTATAAATTAAAAAAAAACGATAAAAAAAAAGTAACAACTGAAAAGCAATAAATAAATGTTTTCTATAACAATTTAATACTTATTTGTTGTTCTGTTTAATGTAATTAAGAAATTATTGTTTATTATGTAATTATTTTATATAATTTTGAAGTCAGTGCCAAGTAAAACAAAAAAACATATACCTTGCTACCATAACGAGTTTACACTTAAAATTGCATTCACATTACTAATATTGTATGGCACCAACTTTAAAATTATATAAAACAATTAAATGAATACATGCATTCTATGTTTTTTATTTCACTGATTTTAAATTTACTAATATTATGCCCATAAACACAGCATAATTCAGTTGCCAGAAAACAAGACATTCACAGGATAAAATTCTATTTGTAGTAGAAAGGACATACCTATTGTATATCAATTGTAGTTTAATTTTTTTTTTTTGTAATATCGACATGTTTTGAAAAATTTAAGGAAGTATCCATTAGAATCCTGTAGTCGATTGCCATTCATATTTCTATCAACTAAATCTAAGACCTTACAACAAGCTGTGACCCTACCAAAAATCATCACCTGAGATTTAGAGGGGCTCTTTTTTTAACTTTTGTGAGATTTGTATAAGAGACGTTGAATTCTTATTGATTCTCGCACAAGTGATAGCAAACTCATTTTGTTGAAAAGAATTGTAAAGTTGCAAATTGTCAGCTAAAAATTATATAAATTAAAATCTAAAAGCTATATTTATTATATAGGATGTCTCAGTTAGAACTACAAGATTTTAATTTTCGCGCCATTTGTGTTCTGTCAAAGATAGGGCGCCAATATCTAACGACTGTCATCTATACACCACAAGACGTCAACATGCCGTTTATTAGCAGTTTAATTACGCGAGCGATCTTTTACGGTTGAATTAAGAGAAAATCTCACAACATTAGGATAAAATGAAGCACCTAAAGAGTTAATAGTTCGTAATGCTATAACAATAAATGAAAGACATCGTGACATGTTAAACAATTTCTATTCCATGAAATTGATAATTTGGATTTGAACAACATGTGGTTTCAGCAAGACGGTGCAACGTGTCATACGGCACGTGCAAATGAATGATATGCTAAATGAGTTGAGACGGCCATATGATTCATATTCTATCTATTTATAACCGTATCGTGTCCATTTTATGTTGAAGAATAAAAAACCTGGTTTGTCAAATATTATTAGTTTTATTCACAAATCACATCCTATAGTTCCAAATTAGACACCTAGGCATGTTGAGGTATGGTTTGTAGATGACAGTCGTTAAACATTGCCACCTTATCTGTGACCACACAGATGGTGCGCAATTAAAATTTTATACATACTTCCCACTGAGATATCCTATATATCCTGAATATATTTTTTTAAGGGAATTAATAAACAACAGCCTAGAAAACATCTATGATGTATGTTTTTGATCGTGATCTTGTTTCGTATCACTAGGGCGTACTGTTGTACCACATCTTTGTTGTTGCCTTAAGAGTTGTGAAATAAACAGCGGTGTTTACTTCAATATATATATTTATTAAAACTAAGCAACAACGGTATGAACACCTTAAAGAAAACGTTCTGTATAATGATTTTAAAACTGATTAATACCTAAGTTACATAGCCAGTGGATTTTGTAGCAATATATCTGGTCGGCTTTCGGTTATCTGTTTTATAGCCTCTTCCTCACATCTGGCTGTGACGCTAAGGTGACGGCTTTTGTGTCACTCAACATGGTTACTCACAGCAAGATATGATTCCGAAAAACTGCAGCCGACCCGACCGTTCCCATGATAAATAAGTACATTTAAGGGAACTAAATATCTACCTACAGTGGCCCTAATAAGCTCACTGTAATAAACTAAATAGAAGTCTTAACATGTAAGAAGCATAATTTCTTTTAGGTTGTGTCTAGAGTCCCGCCTCGGTCAAGTCCCGAATAACGTCATCAAATGACATCATAGGTAGTGTTTCGGGGACTGGTATTCCTTACCAACCCGGGACCAGCATCCGGTCCCAAATAACGTCATCAGGTTAAAATGCTCAGGTTAGAATGTTTAAACTGCCCGACTGGGCTGTAGCCAAAGTCAAAGCCAATGAATAATTTTTAATTTTTTAAACAATATTCTATCAGCTATTAGTTAGTTGCTAGGTATATAATCTACTTACTTATACTTGGATATTTCTTCATCATTATAGTAGTGTATTGTTCATTCATTCACAGTAGTGTATTGTTACTTGCCGAATACTAAATTACTCTGTTTTCTTAAGTGTTTTTGAGGTGAAATAAAGTGAAAATATGCTATTGTCTCATTACTTTTATTTATCTCAATTATACAGGGTGTCCCAGTTTTTAACAGCCACACTTCACAGATATGTAGACAACCTCGGTCTGAATAAAAAAAGTTCGTATAAACATACCTCCTATCTGGTTTTCTAAGGGAGATACAGAGTGTTGAAATTCAACTATCTTTTTAATTTTCGTTAATATTTTCCGAAAAGATGGAGATAGAGTTTCCAAATTTGGTACACATGTTTACGAAATCAAGAAAAATATATCCTATTGTTTTCGTGGCCAATGATATACTGGATGTTGATTTTCTGAGGCCAAGGCAAGATTTCAAACACTAGAACTTTCTTGTCGTACGCCACTGACGTTTGTCTTAAAGTATGATATATTTGCAACATGTTTGCTCTCTTGTAAGTTTGCAATTTCTCGAACGGTTTTCGAGATATTCTCATTTCTTGCGCATGCTGCAAAATTTTTGCACTATAACTTATCTCTTTAAAACCCCTTGATGAAGTAAGAACATAATAAAACATGTTTGTAGATCTTTGCCTAGATGTAGTAGATGCACTTAGAGTATAGTCCGTTACTCAAACTGCTATTTCCTCAAAAATTGTCATCAAAAAAACCTATTTGAATTCCTAAGGGAAACTAGAAAGTCAACTTATTTTTCTTACAATTACGCAATAAGCTCACATTTTGCGTCAATTTTCGACTTTAAGTGTATCTGAAATGTTTTAAAAACATTTTGCTCACGTGTTTGTTCTGTTATGTGCAAAAATTTTGCAGCATGTGCAAAGAAATTAGAATATCTCGAAAACCGTTCGAGATATCGCAGACTTACAAGAGAGCAAAAATATTGCGAACAAACAATGCTTTAAAAGTACTGTATGGGCACACGTCAGTGGCGTACGACAAAAAAGTTCTAGTGTTTGAAATCTTGCCCGGACCTCAGAAAATGAACATCCAGAATATCACTGACCACGAAAACAATAGGTTTCCGAAAACCAGTGTACAAAATTTGAAAATTATTTCCATCTTTTCGGAAAATATTAATGAAAATTAAAAACAAATAGTTGAATTTCAGCACCCTATATCTCCAGTAATAGGTATGTTTATGTGTAAACCAAGTAATAGGTATGTTTATGTGAACTTTTTTACTCAGAATGAGATTGTCTACATGTCTGTGAAATTTGGAAGTTTAAAACTTAGACACCATGTATGTAAATAATGTTGGTAACTAACGAAGGTGGGGTTCTCCTTATAAATTCGGGACCGGATGCTTGTCCCGAGTCGGTAAGGAATATCAGTCCCGAAACACTACCTATGACGTCTTTTGATGACGTTATTCGGGACTTGACGTGGGTCCCGAGATGGGACTTTAGTTACAGCCTTTCTTTTAGGCGTCTTAAGAGATTCATGATTTTTTGTGTACATGAATTTTTGGCTTTTTTAATTGTAATTCGTTACGTATTATTTAATGTTTTAGGATAGACGGCACCAAATCTCCTTCTCAAGAAGAATTTCCTAAACCAGAACTGGAATGTGATCACGAATGCGACCAATGTTCGTATCAGACCAACAACAGGGGACGTCTGGACATGCACATGGTGACTCACCAGGACCATTCCGTAACGATATCGTCGAAAAGCGAAGAGTGCTCCGTCCAATCGAATAACGAACCAAGCTCAAGCGATCACTCGGTCGAGGATAAAACGCCCACGGAAAGCACCGTGTTCCGGTGCTCCAAGTGCCCCTTTCGGACCCGATACAAAAACCACCTTAAACGGCACGCGATCACTCACGACAACCCCTCCGAAGCCGTCCTCTACAGCTGCGACCAATGCTCGTTCCAGACGAAGCACAAGTACAGCCTCAAGCAGCATTCCGTCACGCATCGCACCCTCCCTATGTTGAAATGCCCGTTCTGCGCCTACGAAACCAAACAGAAGAGCTACCTCGACAGTCACGTGTTGCGGCACGGTGACGTGATCGGAGACACCGGCGAAATCTACCGCTGCGAGACCTGTTCCTACTGCACCAGACGCAAGGCCAATCTCAAGCAGCACCTAGTGCTGCACATGGACGAGGGCTCCTTCTACAAGTGCGACGACTGCGACTTCCACACGAGGCACATGAGGGTGCTCGCGGAGCACCGGTTGCGCCACAAGCGCGCCGAAGACGTGAAGACCTACAAGTGCTTCCAGTGCGCCTATCAGACCGTCCGGAAGGGGACGCTCAAGAGGCACTTGCTGACGCATAAGGATCTATCGCAGGTCACGGGGTACCAGTGCGACCGGTGCTCTTTCAAGACAAAATATAAGAGTTGCCTGAATCACCATATACTGCGCCTACATGAGTGTTGAGTGACTTGAATAAAATGGTATAAAATTTACGTTAAGTTTTATTACTAACGGGCAGAGAATTTGTACAGTGCTTTATTTTTTGTTGTGCATTTTTTAAAATATAAATAAAACTCCTGGTCATACTGAACGCATCAGTGAAACTTCACATTATTATTTTTATTTTTTCGAAGATTTAAATCACAGTACTTAGTGATATAATCAAATAATATCAACTAACACTTAACAAAATAGAATGGCACTATGGGGAAAAACACGAATAAATAATAAAGGAATAATAATATCAAATGAAATGTAAACAGTATTAATTAAAAACAGTAAAAACAAATTGGATGTAGAATTAAATCATAAGAATTAATAAATACAAGATTTCTCTGTATCGTGTTTTTAGTTTTGGATGATTTTATAGCGTTTATTGGGAGTAACATCTGGAATGGTGTGTCAAGATATGACGTAATTACTTTTTCTTCTTTTATCTGCAAAATATCTGCCGGAAAAGGCTGAAAGACTTTAGATAGGTGAATTTTTTCGGCTTTTTCCTTATCTGTCCCTGGCTATGTACTATCATATTTTCTGATTGTTGAAATGTTTTGTATTTTTTGTATCTTCGCTGTTGGTTTCCAGAGAGAATAGTTCGTAGCTTCTATTGGAATTAGCCCCTCGTAAGTAATTTTGAATTGCTACATTTATTTCGCTGTTTAGTATTTCTTTTAGCACTTTTTCTGCTGTATTCAATCATTCGTTATCCTGTGGATCTCTAGTCTTCAATCATCTTTTTTTTTTTTTTTAGTTTACTTTATGATGAAATTGCCTCCTTGGCCAACCTGGAACAATTTTGATGTTGGATCTTGCTATCCACTTCAGTGGCGGCTCGTGGTATCCATGTTAGGGTAGGCGATAGCGGCGTATGAGCTTCATCAACTATTAAAAATAGCGCCGCAGGCGAAACTTTTTAAAATTTTCAAGGTCACGCGTTTTCCTGGTACTTCAGAATTTCAATGATTGAATTTCATTTATACAAAAATATAGACTTTCACAAGAATTTTTTGAACTTAATACCTCTTTGTTACTCGTGAATAATAATATTTATTGTGGGTATAAATAAATTGGAATAAACGAAATATATTTATTGAGTATTATACCTATATTATGTAAATTGGGTTGGCAATAATACATTATTTTAGGGCGCTTTAGGGTATAGGCCTCCTCCTCCCCTCACAGCCTTCCTTAACCATCGCCATTATTGACTGACAATTACAAAGTGGATACCTACTACTTTTTATAATTTAAATTAATGCGCCTATCTTTAATTAATGAAAATTTGTTAATTATATTTCAGTGAAGTCAACAGATTTCTGAAGTGTGCTGCTAAATAATTCCTTTTCAATTGAAATAAGTGCAAGCGACGATAAACGTTCATTCTTCATAGAGTTCCGACTATGCGTTTTAATACGTTTTAAACAGGAGAAATGTCTTTCAACCGATGTAATTGTTGCTGGAATTGTAGCAATTAAAACAATAAGTTTAAAAACCTCTGGAAATATTTCTCGAAATTCATATTCCACAAAATATTTCAACATTGACTCGATATTTAATGTTTCAAATTGATCATCACAATATATAACCCAATATCCCCAGTAATGTCACGGTTTATTCAATGTGAAGGCGTCTTCGGATCTGCCGAAGAACGCCGATCTACTTCAGGCGCCCAATGCATCCGACTCCAACTGCTTTATTTAAAGAGTATAACTCGCTGCAGACGTCTGAGCTGCGATTATTTTGCCATTACAACAACGCTGTTTGTCGTCTTACCGACATCTGGTTGACGTGTAGCTATCGATTTTCAGGCGGTGGGATGGAGAACCGAGCCTGGTCTGGTTGTTCTGTTTAGGAATAAAATAATTTAATTCGATGTGGCGCGGCGCCGTGCGGTGGTATATATATAAAGAGTGTTTACGGCACCAGCGCCGCCGACGGCGATATATAATTTAATTACTATAAAGTAGTTATTACTAATTATATTAAATATTTCTGTATTATCAGCGACGTTAACAGTTCATTGTAATTGCGCTGTTATGAGAAATGACATAAAATTTTAAAGGTAGGCGGCGCCTACCTTGCCTACCCCGACGAGCCGCCACTGATCCACTTGTGGAGTAGCACGACATGAATGACATCTCATGATGATTAGCATAGTCTTTGATTGTGTTTGTATTAATTATTATTTTTTGCAATACTGTTTTGATGAATTTTCTAAAATATTTTTGTTTCTCAAGACAATTGCTATATAAAAGATGTTACAATAAGAGTGCAAGATGTTAATTTTACATAAAACGTGGTTTTCTGTAGCAAAGTATTGAAATATTTATTGATTTATAATGTAGATATTTAGGAATTATATATGGAACAACACATTCGGCAAATTGCCGCCACGGCTTTGATGGTATCCAAGTACTCTTTTCAATAACGGTTTTGCACAAATGTAGTGGTTTGGTTGATACGCCGTTCAATTTCGGCGGCAAAGCTTGGGTGGTTGTGGGACTAGCGTCTACAGACAATCCGTAACTGGCGATCCCGAACTCGAATTATAGCGCATGCGTACAATTACAATATAGGCTAAGTGTACAATTTGAAATTCGAAAATAATATAATGCCCAATAATGAATTGATGAGGACAGGTTAAACTTATTTTGAATAAATATGAGAAGGTGTTTTCTTAGTTTAAGACTATACTAAAATTAAACGGCAAAAATGTATAAAAAGTCTATATTATAAAGTATTATATTATAAATCTAAACATATAAATATTAAGTCTAATTGTTATAAATATACAATAAACATTATATAAATTTACATATATTGATTTTATCTGCTCTTGATACATTCTATATGAATGAATGAATTTATTGAATGAACTATGTTATATTTATAACAATATGAATTAATGTATGAATAAATTTTATATACATTTTTAATGAATGTATAAGTAACTATAATGTTATAACTTAAATTAAAAATATGTTCAAATTTGAACTTTTTCATAAATTTTATAGATGTGTATAGCATGGTTTAATTAAAATAATATTTATAAAAGACTGTCACAGAGCCTTAACTTATAAAAATAACTGTTGTTTATATTAAAATTTATTTGAAATGTGACCTGAGAGAATTGTCAAATCTCAGTGGGAATAATAAGGGGAATTTAGATTCTGAAAATGAATTATAAAACGCCCATATAATTATGCAGCACAAGTAATGAGATTAAATGAAATCTACTTCTATCTTAAGTAAGAAATTTGTACATACTTTATTATAAGTAGTATAAAAGCTATGCCAAGAAAAAACTTTGCAATGTAAATAGTTTAGTTATTAATTAATATAATCATAAATGGAAAAGTCTACTTATTAGAATGACAATTAGCAAAGATTAATTTTAGACGATTTTTGACAGTACAGAATGAAACACAAGTTATATTTTAAATAAATGTATTAAATGAAAGGTATTCACACCAAATATATATAAAATATACATTTCTTCTATTGCTTGGTTTTGTTTGTTTTGTTCGGCTCGCTTTCAAAATTACGTACTCTCTTACTGCATCAAAGCTGCAGCAAGTGTTTCGGTTTCTTCTGCTGTAGGCTTATTGATTGAACCAGTTCTTCGTATGTATTTATTTTTGGTACAAAGTAACTTTCTTTAGCATGGAATCTTTTCATTATGAGGTATTACTTTTTTTATTGGGGATGGAAGGTTTCTGTAAGTTGTAGCTGCCACAAGAGAGAGTGGTTTCATTATTTTTTTTAAATCTCAATTTTGTTGGTGATTTCATACTATCTAATTTGTTTAACATTTTTGTTTCGGCACATTTTTCAAAGAATTTGTTTGCTCTTCAGAATAACTGTAATGTGTTCTCATATGACAGTGTTCTCTTCTGTTAAAATTTTTATTGCAGATATTGCAGGTAAAATTAAAAATCGCAGTATCTTTTTGAAGAGGAGCAAGAACGTTTACTTTCGATGGATGAAATTTTCTCACGTGTTTTCGAAGATTTGATGTATTACTATAATTAGTCTTACATTCCATGCGCACAATTTTCAGCGATTTGTCCATTTTTAATACTGATGTTTAGATCTACAGATAAGTCGAATAAAAACTACATTGTTATGACAGGTTAGGTATTCATAAAAACCCAAGTTTTAAAGTTCCATATTTATAGGTAAGAATACGCTTGCCTGAGACAATAAAATAAAACGGTCATTGTATAGAACACCCCCTTCTGCCCTATCGAAAAACTAAACTTACTCACACATTCTACATTCCATCACGAGTACAACGCACCTTTATCATATCTTGCGCAAATGGCGTTAAGTATTTTTTATAAATAAATTAAAATTGGACATTTCTCCATGCGCACAGCTGATTTACTGTTTACTTAATCGTTTCTGAATATACAATATAGGCTACAAATTACTTGCTTACCTAAAGCGCAGACATCACTGTCTAATGAATTTACAAATATGTAAACAAAATCAGACGCCCTGATTGGTTGGAAACGTCTTCACGCGCCAAGGGATGCTGAAAAGACACTTTTTATACCACAGCTATTCAGTTCTTTGTTCACAACTAGAACATAAAAATATGAGTGAATACAGAGTATTGACTGTGAATCTTACCTTACACCTGTGCCTGTGCGGTTTTGTGATTTCAACACCTGTGACTCTTGCGATGTTACTTACGCGAAATTGTATGCTATTAGAGCATCAAATGAAGGACTTACATCGTTCTTAAATAGACATGGCGTTTTAATAATTGGAATACAACATGTGAGTAAATTAATTAAATATACATCAATTTAAATAATGACCGTATCACGTGCATAGAAAAGGGTCAGGCAGATTATGACGAACAGAAACAATTACGATTCACGATTATTTCAACCCTTACAAACTATCCCTCTAAATTATTTTTGAACATTTATAAACCAAATATATCCCTTGCCCTTCAACAACAGACGCCAAAATTTAACAAAAAAAAAGCAAGATATTTAATTTTGCGGTCTCTATGTGCACACAATGCCACATCCTTTCACCACACAAATATTGCTACAAACCTTAAAAACTACCCCTATATGTTCAATATTTTCAAAAATTTACATTTTTTTAATGTACCCTTGCTGAATTAACATTCCTCAATACACCTGTTTATCCCACCCAGCACCCCTATTCTCTCCCACCTCCCGTTAGCTACATGGGTTATTATTAATTTGCGCAAAGTTTCGTTTGTGAAAAACTGTTCCTATAGCAACCTACAACATGTCCATAAAAAAAAACGCGAAAATCCAGACGGGGGTGTTCTATACAATTACCAAAAAAACATTACAAGTCTTCAACTCAATAATTTCTAAATATATGAATTTAAAACTGTTGCAAAATGAATTTTATTGTGAAAACTCGAACGGTTCATACTTTCATACTTAGTGCCAAGCAAGAAACGCAAATGACAAAAATAACCGAGAGCGCCCGAACCCAAACCGTACTCGGGATCGCCAGTTACGGGTTGTCTGTAGACGCTAGTGGTTGTGGGCTTGTTGACGTAAACCAGAGACTTCAGAAAATACCACAGAAAAAGTCGATAGATGTTAAATCGTAAGATGGTAGCGCCCAATTCTCGCCGCCAAAACGGGAAATGACACGACCAGGAAAAAACTCGTGTAAGGTCGTCAATGTTTTACGGGTGGTATGGCAATTGGCAATGTCCTGCTCAAACCACATTTCTTCAAGAATATGTTCCAATTAAAGCATAAAGACCTGGAGGGTTATCATGTAATAACAACGTTCACCATTTACCGTTAATGCATTATCTGCCTCGCTTTCAAAGAAAAATGGTCCAATAATTACTTCAAACCACAATTCACACCAAACAGTGACACGTTGGGGATGCATTTGTTTCTCGTGAATCATTTGTTAATTTTCTAAGCCCCAAATGCGGCAAATTGACCTTTAACGAAGCCATCAAGGTGAAAATGGGCTTCATCGCTGAGGATGATTTTCTGTACAAAATCGGCATCATTTCTCGTTATTCAATTATCCAATTTGTGAACTCTCTTCGCTGTGCATGGCAGGGAAGCATGTTGGCAGAAGCTGTTGAGTTAATTGGACTTTGTAAGCATGGAGATGAAAATGTTTAGTGAGAATATGGTGAAGAGTGGCTGTTGAAATGTTCAATTCTTGTGCACGATGACGAATCGAGGTCCATGGACTCTCGCGAACTGTCGTAATGTTATGTTCTGAATGACCACTTTTAAGCTCGTGTTGTGTGTTTCACATCAGTAACTGAACCAGGACTTTAGAATGTTTCGATTAATATTTTCACAGATGATAAATTTGAAACATTATTTCTACCGAGAATTGGGCGCACTTTACGAATTGTAGCAACGAAACATTCATCATTTTGATAGTAATGATTAACAATAAGGACGCATGTTGTTGTATCGTGAGTGCTCTATTTTTACTAACTCCTGTCTCCTATCGACTCGTCGCAATTACTGGTCCTATCGAATCATGGCCAAAATGACTTATTGTAACACCCTTTAAAATCTGCCATAAAATTATGTCGAATCATACAAAAAAATACTGTGCTATTTTAAATGGCAATTAAGGGTATTATTATTCAAATAAAATGCTGGGATAGATTCAACAGTGATGATGTCAAAAAAATATACATATATCAAAAAATGTCTATTCATTAAGAAAATTAGAAAGTTAAAAAAACTAAATCGAACGTTATTTCTCTAGTTACTTGGTTACGGTTTTATTGAATTTTTATGCTCACTGTATACGTTTTCTTCGGTCATGAGCAATACAATAATTTCTACACTGTCAAATATTTATTTATTTATTTGCACACACAAAACAATACATGATATAATTTTAATAACATAGCTGTTTATAATAATAATATTGGATATTGTATACATACAAATGAAAAGTAAAACGTATATAACGCTTATTTAAAAAGCGCAAAATGCCACAAATACTTTTATTTAAAGTATATAAAGTTTATTTAGAAGAATTGGCGTCGAAATTCTTCAGGTTGTCTGTAGCGCCGCCGGTGACGACGCCCCACTGGTCCTGCGCCCTTGCATGTTCCCTCGGATTGCCCGTCAGATGGTATTGCATCTCGTGGTAAGTGGCATGGATGCTAGCCCTCACCTTGCTTTGGGTGGGATCGTTGTAACCGGCCCAGCCCATCGCCTTATCCAAATTGTTGCTGATGGAACGAAAGGTGGAATTGTTGTTCAACGGTTGTCTACTCGGGCTGAAAAGTGATGGAAATGTTATTAAAAATGTGAAGTTGACAGTGGCGGCTCGTCGGGTTAGGCAAGGTAGGCGCCGCCTACCTTTAAAATTTTATGTCATTTCTCATAACAGCGCAATTATAATGAACTGTTAACGTCCCTGATAATACAAAAATATTTAATATAATTAATAATAACTACTTTATACTAATTAAATTACCTATCGCCGTCGGTGGCGCTGGTGCCGTAAACACCCTTTATATATACCACCGCAGTCCGCACGGCGCCGCGCTAAAAATCATTTTATTCCTAAACAGAACAACCAGACCAGGCTCGGTTCTCCATCCCACCGCCTGAAAATCGATAGCTAACACGTCAACCAGATGTCGGTAAGACGACAAACAGCGTTGTTGTAATGGCAAAATAATCGCAGCTCAGACGTCTGCAGCCAATTATACTCTTTAAATAAAGCAGTTGAAGGCGAATGCAATCGGCGCCTGAAGTAGATCGGCGTTCTTCGGCAGATCCGAAGACGCCTTCGCATTGAATAAGCCGTGACATTACTGGGGATATTGGGTTATATACCTATTGTGATGATCAATTTGAAACATTAAATATCGAGTCAATGTTAAAATATTTTGTGGAATATGAATTTCGAGAAATATTTCCAGAGGCTTTTAAACTTATTGTTTTAATTGCTACAATTCCAGCAACAAGTACATCGGTTGAAAGACATTTTTCTTGTTTAAAACGGATAGTCGGAACTCTATGAAGAATGAACGTTTATCGTCGCTTGCACTTATTTCAATTGAAAAGGAATTATTTAGCACACTTCAGAAATCTGATGACTTCACGGAAAATATAATTAACAAATTTTCATTAATTAAAGATAGGCGCATTAATTTAAATTATAAAAAGTAGTAGGTATCCACTTTGTAATTGTCAGTCAATAATGGCGATGGTTAAGGAAGGCTGTGAGGGGAGGAGGAGGCCTATACCCTAAAGCGCCCTAAAATAATGTATTATTGCCAACCCAATTTACATAATATAGGTATAATACTCAATAAATATATTTCGTTTATTCCAATTTATTTATACCCACAATAACTATTATTATTCACGAATAACAAAGAGGTATTAAGTTCAAAAAATCCTTGTGAAAGTCTATATTTTTGTATAAATGAAATTCAATCATTGAAATTCTGAAGTACCAGGAAAACGCGTGACCTTGAAAATTTTAAAAATTTTCACCTGCGGCGCTATTTTTAACGGTTGATGAAGCTCATACGCCGCTATCGCCTACCCTAATATGGATACCACGAACGGCCACTGGAAGTTGAGGAAGTTGAGCAGAAGTGCTACGTTAAATTCTGGTTAATTTTGCGTTGGTTTTTTCCAGGGGTTATTTTTTATATTATGATGCAACTACAGCAACCTGGCCGGTCTTTATTCGTTGCTCTCCCGGATTCTTAGTCGACGCCGCCATTAAGACCGTTAATTAGGAAGCTGAATAGACGTGCTACATTATCGTCTGTTTAACCCTTTCTGTACGAGTGCCGTATTTATACACTTCTCCGAATGAATACGGGCGACGTGTAACTTGAGAAATGATTTGCTCTCTGTGGGTAATCTGTGATTTGCTCTGTCTACGATTGCCGTACATATACGGCTCTAGCTTTATTCGATTCTAGAAAAGTTGAAACGCCTATATTTTTTGGTGGGGGTCAAACGCAAGTCGTAATCTGCATATCGCACGTGCTAACGAATTGCTTATATCACGTTACAAATAGTTTCAGTATTTCGTTATTTTATTAACAATGGCCAGTAATAAGAGACCCCTTAGCAAAAAGGAACTGTAATTAATCGCAAATAAAATGTTTTCTGGAAGTGATACAGAGGACGAGGTATTCTCAAGTGGGGAAAGTGTAGGGGACGATTATAGTGAAGGTGAACACTCCGAATTAGAAGACGACATACAAACCGATAACAATGAAGAAGAGGTTATAGAAGAAGAGATTATAGAAGAAGAGGCTATAGAAAATGATATACCTGACTGGAATTTCGATCCTAATTGGGAACCTAATGTAACAGAATTTGATGGAGAAGGCGGCTGTAAAGTAGAGGAGCTCAATGGTAAGTTGATTTTTGTAATTTTTGTTCTGTGACATTTTACACGAAAAAATGTTTTAGAAACATCTGCGGAACTTCATTTCTTTGAAGTGTTCTTTACAGAAGAATTTATCAAAAAAAATACTGCTGAATGTAACAGACAACTGATTTACATAAAGGAAAGTGATCGTAATTTCGTGAAAAAATATAGAAATCCTCCGGATGTTACAACTGCAGAAAAGTATACGTTTTTTGGTTTATCCTTGCTGATGACTAGATGTAAAAAGCTTAGGATGCATGAATATTGGTCGGTAGATCCGTTAAAATTTTCCATGGCGATCTTGATGTTGGTTGATATTAGATATTTCAAAGGACGATACTGTGCAAGCTACTAGAGCAAAGATATAACATGTATATATTGTTGTAATCGGAAAAGTACGTGGATTTCAAAAATCGAAAAATAAATAGAGTGTTCCATTAAAAAAACCATAAGTTTGGTCTAGATCTCCGAAACGCGAGATTCGATTGTTTTTCTAAATACGTGCCTGAGATTGCAGTGAAACTTCCTACAACTTTCGTATTTACCATTTTTTTCTATTTCAAAAAATAAAACAGTTAACAGGGGTAGAATGTTACGTGGATAACCCTGTACATTCCGCGACCCACCAATATTGAAGAGTTAAAACAATGAATTCGGGATGAAATTGTGGCAATTCCTGAAACAATGATCGAGCAAACAATAAGAAATTTTGGAAACCGACAAGACCAATGGTTAAAGGACGGCAGAACACATTTCACTAATATCCTTTAAAAAAAATAAAATGGCATAATAGTGGGCTTAAACACACCAATTTTTACTGAGATTATGAAAAGGGACAGGTTTTTTGCTATACTAAAAATATTACATTTTTGTGATAATCAGCAGCCGACAAATAATGATAAGCTTTTCAAGATCAGATATCCTCTTGATTATTTGAGAAATAGGTATAAATCATGTTATAACCCCTATAAAAAATATGTATTGCTGAGAGCTATTTTGTTCAAAGGAAGACTTTCCTTTAGACAATATATTCCGTCTAAACGTCATAGATTCGGCGTAAAGATGTTTATGATGTGTGACTCCCAAACTAAGTATTGTTTGGACTTTATAATCTACACTGGGGTGAATACCGATCTAGATGTGATACCAGAATAGGAAAATTGGTCAAATAGTTGACTCTAATCGGACCATACATGGATAAGAATCATGCATTATACTTGAATAACTGGTACAACAGCCCATTACTTGCCATTTTTTTATATAACAACAGAACTCATGTTTGCGGTACTATAAAAAAGACAAGGAAATATATGCCAAAATTTGAAGAGCCCCTAAAAAAAGGAGAAATGACATTCAGAAGTTGTGGTCCTATTTTAGTCCTAAAGTGGAGTGATAAGCGAGATATCCATATGATAACAACCATGCATAGTTACAACATGGCTTCCACTAATAAAAAAGATCGTCAAACGGACCGCACTATTATGAAGCCTGTTTGTATAATTGATTATAATCGTAACATGGGTGGTGTTGATCAGACATGATTATAGGTTCCAGAGATACCACTCGCAAGTCAGTTAAATGGTATAAAAAACTTTTTTTCCATTTTCTGGACCTTACCATAACAAATTCTCATGGACCCTATATGGATGTCACTAAAAAAATAGTACCTATCGCTGATTTCCAACTTTCGGTAATAAGGCAAATATTCGAGAAATATGGAACTAGAGATGCTCCAGCTACCCTGCCTCATTACAGAATTGGCGAGCATCCATTACGTCTTCGTGGTAGGCATTTTATTAGGAAGATTCCCAAACCAACTGAAGGCTCAAGACAGCCCGTTCGACGATGTGCTGTATGTTCTAGGAGGACTGAAAGAACCGATAGTACATATCAGTGTGATATATGTAACGTTGGCCTCGTATTATTCCTTGTTTTGAACTATATCATACCAAAAATAAATTTGTCTGATATATTCAATAAAATATTTAAATTCAGTGTTAAATTGTTTAAATTTTTAATTAACCAAAAAAAAAATTGGCTTATATACGAGTGCCGAATGTAGGCGACTTTTAAAAAAATACGTAGTAAACGACGACTGTCCTATATTTACAAATGTTTGCATTTTTGCGTATATGGGTATCACAATCGAAACCGACGTGCGTATAGAAAGGGTTAATTGTGTCATTATAAAATTCCGAAATGCTATTTTTTTTATAAACTCCTGGACAAAATTAAAGCAGCAGCAAAACTTTTCATTATTTCTTATACTTTTTCAAAGTTTTAAATCCTTAAACATTTTATGTAGGTAGCCTAGGATATCCTGTGTCACTACATGATCAATTGAAATTGTTTCACAGATGTAATTTAATATTTTGTAATTGTTTGTTACTAATACATTTAAAGCGATTTGTAAAAGGCAATAAATTCGCTAGTGATTTTTTTAATTTAATGTTACCAAGTAAATGAAATACTTTGTCGAGTACACTTAGAGTAGAAAAAATAAATCGTCCATGCAATTTAAGACCAGATAAAGCAGTGAAAGCGGTAACTCTTGGTAACGAGGGACGTAGGCAGCGAATTGCGGCTAATTTGTTAGGATTTAAACAATCAACAAACAATTAGTTGACTAGTTTAACGTTTTAATTAACTTGTAAGTTACTGTAGAATGCCAAAACAACGTCGTAAGAAGTCTATAGATGCAAGAGATTCTTTAAGATTAGATTGGGTTATCATGGATTTAAGTGATATAAAGGGTGGTCCAACCATAATGCACGATGTTAATTGTGAGTCACACCTTAACGTCAAATTTTTTGCCCAACTTAATTTGATATTTCTTTGTTTCAGTGTTTGACAAATTCAACCATGGAGAGGTACACAATTGAGCAGCGCGTTAAGATTGTTGAAGCCTTTTACGAAAATGGGCGTTCAAATCAAAATGCATTTCGTGCACTTCGTGACTTTTTTGGTCAGCATAATCGACCAAATGTGTCCACAATCGGGAGAATTGTGCGTAAATTTCAGCAAACCGGGCCTGTAGGAAATGTGAAAACACCTGTGCATGCTCGCCCAGTTCGTTCTGCGGAAAACATTGCTGTTGTTCGCGATAGTGTAGCAGAAGAGCCGTCAACCTCGACTCGTCGTCGTGCCCAACAATTGAACATCTCACGAACATCACTGATGCGAATTTTGAATAAAGATTTGAATTTTCACGTTCACAAGGTTCAATTGACTCAAGAGCTGAGGTCTACTGATCATTTCAAGCGTCGTCAATACGCCGAATGGTTGGTTGAACAGACAGAAGTAAATGGTGACTTTACAAAGAAAATCATCTTCAGCGACGAGGCACACTTTCACCTCAGTGGATTCGTTAACAAGCAGAATTGCCGCATTTGGGCACATGAGAATCCACGAGTGATTGTTGAAAAGCCGATGCATCCACAAAGAGTGAGTGTTTGGTGCGGTTTATGGGCTGGCGGCGTCATCGGGCCGCACTTCTTCGAAAATGAGGTCGGCCAAGCAGTTACCGTGAATGGTGTTCGCTATCGCGAGATGATAACGGACTTCTTGTGGTCAGAAATTGAGGATATGGACCTGGACGATATGTGGTTCCAACAAGATGGTGCCACTTGCCACACAGCCAACGAAACAATGGCACTTTTGCGCGAGAAATTCAATGGCCGTGTTATCTCACGTCGTGGCGATGTTAATTGGCCGCCACGATCATGTGATTTTATACCGTTGGAGTTCTTTCCTTGGGGATATTTAAAAGAAAAAGTGTACGTCAATAAGCCAAGAATAATTTAAGAGCTAAAGGATGAAATAATTCGGCGCATTAACGACATTGAACCTCAATTATGTCTCAGAGTCATTGAAAATATGGACCATCGGATAGAGGTATGCCACCGAAGCCGTGGCGAGCATTTGGCCGATATTTTGTTTCACACATAATTGTCATAGATCCTTCTATCATAGTAAAAAATATTAAGATAATTCTCTGAAAACTTTTTGTTTTATTTACAATTAATATCATGCGTTTTGGTTGGACCACCCTTTATTATACAAGTCGTCTAAAGAAATAGGCATTCTAGCAGCTTACAGCTTTGCAGAAACCTAGCAACAGCTCTAAATACAGCAAGTTCTGGACGAACGACCAGGAGAAGGAAATAAAGGAGGATTGGATTGGACAGTAGAAAACCAGCAATTGCACCGCTGCTCACCAGAGAACATAGAGTTAGTTACTCGACTACGTTTTGGCAAAAGAATACGTAAATTAGGCCATTGACGACTGGAAGCGAGTTTTATTTTCGGACGAAACAAGAATAAGTCTTAATTCACTAGATGGAAGATGAAAGTCAACGAGTCAAGCGGAGGCCACGTGAGTGGTTTGCTGCTTGCAATATCTCCGAGCAGTGGCGGCTCGTGAGATTTTTTTAGAAGAGGCAGAATATGTATATCTACCGGTCACTCCTTGGCGCGAAAATTTTTAGAATTTTCAAGGTCACGCGTTTTCCTGAACCTTTAGAATCCTAATAAAAAATCCATTTATACAAAAATATAGGCTTTCGCGAAAATAATTTTTACAATTTGCTACCTTTTCGAAATAATTATAATTTTATTTACTTACATATTTACTTACGAATTACAGGCTACTAAGGGAATAAACAAAATATGTTTTATTGAAAATATGTATATAAATAAATATGCATTATTACCTAAAATATAAAACAAACTTCGAAATTGTCACTTTCTTGAGGTAGTGCTACAGAGCGTTACTTTTTTTGTTGGGAGTTGTTCGCCAACAGCATTGTCCCACTTAAACTACATAACACTTCTGCAAAATAAATTAAAATAGTACGAGGAAAACGCAGAGAAAAATAATAAATAAAGGAAAATAAAATATGTATTCTTTGTAGGTAAACAGGTGTCCCCCACCGCGTCGAACTGAGACAGGTGCAAGGGAGAAAGACTTATTTTGTAGCAAGCATTCCAGATGGGAGTGGGAGTGCTGGTAGCTACCTGCCAGCGAATTAGTGGCGATTTAGGAATAAAAACTACTCGGTATTAGCTCAAGGTCATTCGTCACGTATGGAAATAGATTTAACTGGAGGCTTGCAGCAGTTTAGCCTCCTGTCGATGAGCGGGTGGTAAAGTACGTAACATGAGACGTAGAAATACATAACTTGGCACACTAGGCGCATATTTAAATTAATCAAATATGAAATAAACAGTTATTAAATTATTATCATAATAATTATTAATTAAAATATACAAAAAAGTAAATTATATTAAAAAAAAAAAAATAACGCTAATTAACACTCAATTAAAATATTTATTTATTTTTTAAAATAACCTGAAAATAATTTTGAAATCGAATAAAAATATTTTGACCGAGGTAAGTATTTTTTTTTCTAAAATTGCAGAGGCTTAGTCTCCTCTGTCTCTCCTGACCAGCCACCACTATCTCCGAGTATCCAATTTCTTGATGGATAAATATTTTGAGGAGGGATTTGTTTCTATGGTCGCACGTATTTGTTTCCTATACGGAAAAATTCATAAATATATATTTCTACGTAGAAAACATCGTACAAGAACTTGTTATGCCATTTGTCTCGTTTGTCAAGGCCAATTTCATTTTCATGTAGGATAACGCTCCACCCCACGTTGCTAAAGAGGTACTGGACAACTGTCGATTTGCGAATATTTCAACTATGGATTGGCCACCAAAAAGCCCCGATATGAACGCCATAGAGGATTTATGAGATGCATTAGAACAATCGGTTAGGCGCCAAATACCTGCCCCTATGACTCTTGGGGAACTCGAGCAAGTCGTTCTTGTCGCATGGGAGAATATTCGTCGGGAAACCATTCACCACTTGATTAATAGCATGGCTAGATGAATGGAAGCGGTGAGAAGAGCATCTGAAATAGGTTTTTTAATACTATATCTTTTTCCTACAAGTTCAACAACTGATTAGTCGCACCAAACATAAATGATTAAGACCCTAAACATTTATTAAAAATAGAAATTAATAATATAATTGAAAAATACCTGGCTTGTAAAAGGAACAGAGTCAAATAAAATAAAATAGAGCTTGGTGTGGGGATAGGTCTGAACAGCGACCGGGTGTCTGTAACAGCTAGCTGGTAGGAGGTTCAAAAAGGACATCTGATTAAATAAAATGTAGAAATACAAACACAAATATGCTCTGTTCCCGCATGGTGGTGGAGAGTGATGTTTGCCACAAATGAGCCGTTGAAAACCAGAGTGGTTCAAGTCATAAAATTAGGTTTTGGAGATATTTGCTAAAATAACATCTTTATATGGAAAACTACTCCTCTACCAAATTTGAACATGGTTCATTCGGCTTTTGATACAGAGATGACACCACTTTATAATACATGTTAACAAATGGCCCAAAGCCTTAAAAGCCAGAATGGTACAAGTCTGACTTAGACCACTATAGTTTTAAACATATTTCCTTGTAGTGTCTATTGACAATTTTTGTGGTGCCTATATTTGAAAATTAATTAATTGAAATGAGAAAAAAAATACTTTATAAATACTTTTAATATATCCAGTGGACGTCTACAAAGAGCGTTACAACGGGCACGTGTCTCTTCTCCAGGGGAAGATTTGAAAGGTAGACATGAACCTGTTAATAAGACCCCAGAGGAAAAATTACAATGTGTCTGAGATCACATAAATAGCTTCCCCGCCTATCAATTTCATTATACGAGAAGCCATAATCCAAATATAAAGTACCTGGATTCCCAGTTAAATTCGAGATTGATGTATAATTTATATACTGAAAAATGTGTGGCAGAAAATGTGACATGTATCAGAAGCAGTCTACAGAAATATATTTCATCTGTAAAAGTTATATTTTTCTTAGACTAATTTAATTACATTTTTATGAGAAACGGCATATTTCATTTCTGTAAATAACCGTAAGAGCAGAGCTGATCTCGATGTTTATCTTAGACCGGCATTAAAATATAATTTATTGCTTGTGGTTGTGTCAGCACAGGCGTGAGGTTAAAGACGCATCGAATAACGTAGTCAGTCAGTAAGTGGCGATATTACTAAAAAAGCCAGTGTGCGAGTGTGTGCGTGTGAGAAAGAGAGAGAGTTAAGACACCCCCGTGCACAGATGCCCGGCTTCAGGTCGTGGTTCCTTCGAGTCCGGCTACTCGCGGTTTGGGGGTGTCGCGGGCCACTCGATTGATATGATGCAGGTGTGTGTGGGTATATCTATATGATTGCCCCCGAGCCGGTCATTGGGATGCTTCATCGATGGGCGTCCGGGGGAGCCTCTACTCATTTCAGGATGACGTCTAGCTAGTCGTTGAAGAAAGAATATATGGTTTGTGAGTATATGTATGATAATATTAACCCAATAAGCCAATGTCTTAGTTATGTTTGAATCTATTGAAATATATAGAACGATGTGATATTAATAGAGGACATGAATAGCAGGGGGCAGAGAACCCCCGGTGAGTACTCTCTCGATTATTTATTTATTCACAGAACAGTAATTCTTGTTTTTTGATTTAATGTCCCGCCACTGACCTGCCAAGTTATTGTTTTCACATAAATAGAAGAACTGCATTGTGATGACCCACGTGTGGTACCTACAGAGGTATGTTTACTTAAGAAATACTTATCAAGTAATTTTATATTTTTACACATCGTTATTTTAATCTACACTTTCATGTGCATTCGAAAGATACCTGTATGAAATGCGACACATTCAAAGCGAAGTTGGAATGTGAGACTGATGAACTAGTAAAACAAGACTTGACTACTCAACACACTTTGCATTTGCGGAAAGCAGAAAATGCCAGAAAAAGTTTAGCAAACGATAATGCATTGTATACGATAATGCAAGTTTAGCAAACGATAATGCGTATTACAGAAAGGTAGAGTATATGGATTTACATTCGATCTGGAAAAGGCATTGCCATACCCAACACTACCAACATGTTCTATTGCCTATTACAAGAGAAATATGTATGTTTACAACTTGGGCATACATGAACTGGGTGATAAAGAGAAGGGTTTTATGTATGCATGGGATGAAACTACAGCATCAAGAGGTGCACAAGAAATAGGTTCATGCATACGTCAGCATATTTTTAATAATGCTGCGCATGCTAGACATGTAGTTGCATATAGTGATGCATGTGGCGGCCAAAACCGTAATTTTAAACAGTGCCTGTTTTGGCTTAAACTTTTAGCTGATATAGACCATAAGTTCATGGTTTCAGGCCATTCATATCTTCCTAATGACCGAGACTTTGGTCAAATAGAACAGTACTCTAAAAACAGGGTAAAATATGTCCCTGAAGACTGGCATGCATTAATAAAAAGATGTAGAACCAAAAAACCATTTACGGTTTATAAAATGGAACCAAATGATTTCGTCTCCACAAAATTGATAGAAGAGGCTGTAATTCATCGAAAGAAAAATGAAGAAAATAATCAGGTGTCATGGTTAAATATCCAGTAGCTGCATTTTGAAAAGAAAGAACCTTATAAAATATTTTATAAGGAAACTCTTAATGAAGAGTTTCCTTTCGATGTTATAAACGTACTACCTGATCGAAAAGGTGCACCCCGTAAATTACAAAACATAGACCTGACGAAATCATATGAATCTCCACTACCAGTAAGTGACAACAATAAAAAAAAACATGGAAGAACTCCTTCAGTTTATTCCTCCTGTTCATCAACAATATTACAAAGATATTATTGGAGATCGCAGTGTTGCAGATACCGGTCCACTTGAACAAATCGAAGAAGATTAATGAATTTCAAAGAATAATGTGTTCTGAAAAAAACTATGTACAATAGATGTGTAAACTTAAGTTGATACTTCTTCAGAATGAAGACGACACTGAAGCACTCATTTTTTATGCCAGGATTTGTATAGAATGTTTTAACTATAAGCCTCAATATCTCAGAACACAATATTTTGACTTAGACCGTTCTAACTTTCAACGGTTCAATGTAACGATATTTTAATACCCTACTTAAGTTAATTTATAAACATGTAAGTATATCAAAATAGCAAACAAAGATTTTAAACGAAAGGAAAGGTGGGAAGACCTAGAAGAGGATATATAAGCCACTGAATTCAAATTTTTACGATTTAATTTAACCTCCAATTTTTTTCTAAAGTTTTCATTAACACCGATTTCATTACATTTGACATAATTGTTCCTTTCTGTTATTAAATCAGGTTCTTTCCCCGATAATACCACTCTAATTTGTTGAACATTAGTTGATATAACTTAATTATATGACGTAAGTATTACATTTAAATCTCCGAAAAAATAAAAGTAATAATGTGAAGTTTCACTAATTCATTAATTTTGTCCACGAGTGTATTATGCCGTAATTACAGTAACCTGGTCTGTCTTCACTCTATCCGACGCTCTCTCGGATTCTTTAGTCAACGACGATTAGCTGAATGAAAGCGATATATTATTTTCTGTTTTATTTGGTGAGGTGTTTTCCATGAAGCTATATTTTTTGTCATTTAATATATATGCAATTGTTGTATAATTAGAATATTTGATTTGCTTTCATCTGTTGTAAGTACATAATCAAATAAGAAATGTCCTGATCTATTAAGAATTATCGAAATTTTAAATTTAAATTTAGGTCACCTTGTATGACAAATAAAAAATCTGCAAGTGTTTAATCAACTGTTATAATACGTATTTTTCCTCGTATGTAATATCCTTTATAATTTCAGTTATAACCTACTTACATACATAAAAATAGGCATCATATCTTTTTTGTTATCATTTTGATTGTCTAACGAATTATCAAAACTTTTGTGAAGAGATAGCAAGCCTCAAATATTTTTTTATTGTATTAGCTCATGCTAACCTGATAATAATAACAAAAAAAGTGTGGGAAGTACGGAAAAATACATACGGAAAATTTTTATTTCGAGGGCTTTTCAAAACATTCAATAGGATATTTTATAAAATGTTTAAAACTCTGAAATTATATATTTATATCTACAACCCCCTGATAAAAACAATACAATCTTTTTAATGGCAGGTTTTGGGAAACTTAATTAAAACGCAAGCTTGATGTTTTAAACTCAAACTATTTATACTTCTGTCTGTTCAATTCAAAAGTTCTCAGTATATTATTAATTATTAATTAACATCTGGGTTTAGTGTGTATATATACTGTGAGAGGACATGTTCTATGAAATAAAATTTTTATTATTGCCTGTATTAATTCGGTGTAACGATACACGAGATGTTTATGTTAAGGCCCGACTCTCGGTCGTCTCCAAGGATAAACAATGACGGGACTTGGATGTCCGAGAGTGAGACCGGGAGAATATTTGTAAACTGACAGAGCGTAAAACGTGTACTGGTGAATTCAGGGAATAAATTGTACGAACTCTTTCTCGGTTTATTATTATTCTTAACATATCAGAAGTGCGATAATAACTCCACACCACAGATGATGTGATCAGGTGTTTGGGCCGTTCTGTGCAACAGGTGCTCAGGTGATTGTGCCGTGCTGCAACAAATGCTTGGTAGAACATTGGTGAGTCCTTGACTTTTGTTTTATCGTCTAAGTTGCCTGCTTGTCTGACTAATTCGCGAATTTGCATTTTGTGTCGCTCGAGCTAATATTTTCCTTATATTAATGGATCGACGCCGACGTAGTCGAAGTCATAGTCGGGCCAGGAAAGAACGGCGTCAGCGTTCTCGGTCGCGTAATCGTGATCGTTTACAACGATTAGAAACACAATTTGAAAACAGATTTTAAAAATTAGAGGATCTAATTCACCAGACATTTAATAATTCCTCTGGCCGGCAAGGTAGGGTATCGCCGGAGACGCGTCGTTCGCGGTCAGGATCCCATACCCCACCCGGTAGTCCGACGCGTCAATCGACCTGAACGACCTTCTACGACGGAAACTAATACCAGCAATAAATCAAAATCACACTCACGTGATTCGGTAATGCAACGTTACGTGGGGCGGATGGAATTGATCCCAAAATTTGATGCGTCAACCGAAAGCATTACCATAAACCAGTGGTTAAATAAAATTGATTCACTAGGCGAACTTTATGAATGAGACGATCGTGTAAAGATATTTGCTATGATAAGTTATCTTGAAGGTAATGCCAAAGCATGGTATGATTGTCAAACGGAAGTTGATAGTGATTGGCGGCAGTGGAAACAAAAACTAACTCTAGCCTTTCCGTCTGTCCGAAGTATAGCGTTGAAATTGAAAGAATTTGTAAACACGGAAAGACAGCATAATGAAGACGTTGTGTCATTTTACTATAACAAACTGCGTTAGGTAAACATTGCGACCTACCCGACCATGTCATTACAGACGTCATAATTTCTACAATCAATAATAATTTACTTAAAGCGAGTGCTCAGGCCGCGGGTTGTAAAAATACCGAACAATTATTAAAATTTATTGTTGAGTCAGATTTCTCGAATATCACAGCCCGTAAATCTGACCAAGGAAATAAACAAAATTTGAGCGGCCCCAGCAAAACGCGTGGTTGTTATACTTGTGGTAAAATAGGTCATAAAGCTAATAATTGTTTTAAAAATAAGACATCTAACAACACAGACACAACGAGTAAAATAAACAACCACACCTGCAGTTATTGTAAAAGAATGGGTCATACAAGAGAAACATGTTTCAAACTGAAATCAAATAATGAAGCTGTCAAGATAAATCACATTACTCAAGATGATCGGAAATACCACGTGGATGCAAAAATTAATAACGAAGTAGTGAAAGAATACGTTGACTTCGGGAGCGCATGCACGATTTTGAGAAAGACTAGAGCAAAGGCGCTTGGACTTTCTATAAATAAAAATAAGCAAACATTAATGCAAGGATATGGTGGTGCAATTGTAACGTCTTTAGGGGAGACAGAAGCAAAAATAAAGCTGAATGACGTGGAAAGAAAAGTCCCAATCGTAGTGGTAGCGAATGGTTCTCAAAGCATGGACTTGTTGATAGGACGATCATTTACCGAGTTGCCAAGAGTATGTGTTATTAAAAGGGAAAACAGTTTGTGCTTCTATGATGAAAATGATTACAGCTTACCTACCGAAGCAGTCGAAGACACTATCAAGTATCCCTTGCGTACCAATGAAGAAGTAACAATAATTCCTGGAATCAATAAAATTCAAGTCGTGTGTGAACTAGTACAATGCTCCTTAACACCGGCGCGCTCCGAATGGAATTTAAATGAAAATATTGTTGTAATTCCAGCAAAGCAAATTGATATAGTACTCGGACTAAGAATTCTGACGGTCTACAATGTCAGCAAGGTAACCACGTCATTTAAACAAGGGCAATGTGTGGCGCGGGGAATCTCTTCGGAGCAGTCTTTAGAGACTGAAGTACCTGCAATACCATCGCCTGAAACTGAGAACATACAAGAGCGTCTAACTACCTTGTTCGAAAAGGTACTAAATGTGTTCAGTACAGCAGAGCTGACGCTTAACAAAAAGAAGTGTTCATTTCTACAAAATAAAGTAGAATATTTGGGATCCATCATCTGAAATGGAGAAATAAGACCATCGGTAGAGAAAGTAAAAGCTGTGTTAGAATTTCCAAAACCCAGCAACGTCCATGAAGGTAGAAGATTTCTTGGCTTAGCCTCGTATTTTAGAAAATACATTAAGGACTTCGCAATAAAAGCGAAACCACTAACAATGCTAACCAAGAAGGATAAGGAATGGAACTGGACAACTAATCAAGAAAACTCATATCAGTTACTCAAAAAGGAGCTTGCGAGTGACCCTGTTCTGGCATTGTACGATCCAGACTTAGAAACGCAATTGCATACGGACGCGAGTAAGTTAGGCTACGGAGGAGTCCTCCTGCAAAGACAAAAAGATGGGCTCTGGAAGCCGATAGCCTATAGTAGTCAACAAACTTCAGAATGTGAGTCGAAATACCATAGTTTTGAACTAGAGACTCTGGCTGTTGTCGTTTGCGTCAGGAAATTTCGGAATTTTTTGTATGGCAGGAAATTTACGATTGTAACAGATTGTAACTCTCTTCGTCTGTCTTGGACAAAGCGTGATTTATCCCCACGAATCGGTAGATGGTGGGTGGAGCTACAAGAATATGAATTCGAGGTAGTCTATCGACCGGGAACCCAAATGCGGCATGTGGATGCTTTGAGCAGAAGCGTAGTGACAAATGTGAACTTGATTAAGGAATCCGACTGGGTTCAGTGTGTTCAAAATGAGGACGATGACTGCAAGTCTATTAAATTGCAGTTAGAAAAAGGAACTGCCGAAAAGGTTTACGCCATGGTGGATGACAAACTTTGTCGCATCGTTGATGGACAGCCGAAAATTCTTATTCCCAAAGATGTTCGATGGAGAGTCACAAGGTTACATCACGACGAAAATGGGTATCCAGGTTTATATCGAACTCTCGAGTCACTACGAGAGAAATATTGGTTTAAGGACATGAGGAAATTTGTTACGAAGTATGTGAAACACTGTATACCATGCTTGTGTGCTAAAAAGCCAACGGGTAGGCAAAGAGGCCGATTGTATCCCATCCCCAAAGTAGATAAGCCATTTCACACGTTACATTTAGATCATTTAGGGCCTTTTTGTAAATCCCCTGCAGATAATACATTCATGTTGGTAATTGTTGATGCCTTCACGAAATTTACATGGGTCGAGGCTGTACCAGACACCAGTACTCAATATATCATTACAAATTAGCATGGAACTGCTAATGAAATTTTTCGGCATACCAGAGAGAATAATAACGGACCGTGGGAAAGGATTCACGAGTAAGAATATGATGGAGTTCTGTAAACGTCATAATATAAAACATGTGCAAACTGCGATTGCCTGTCCTAGAGCTAACGGGCAAGTTGAACGCTTTAATTCGACAATACTCCGTGCTATGACTGCAGCCGTGGGAGAAAGTTATGACTCTTGGGAAAGTAAAATTCCAGAGGTGCAGTGGGGTATAAATGGTACGATCAATATGACTACGGGTAAATCACCCTCGGAACTATTGTACGGGTTTCGCCCGCGGTTAAGATACGATACTAGTGTTGATAGTCAGGCAGATAGACAGGGTAACTTAGAACGTTCGCGTCGACAAGCGGCGTGCAATATTGAGAGGCAAGCAAAGCGTATGAAGATGCGTTTTGATGCGAAGCATTTGGAGCCTATCCAATACCAGATTGGTCACATGGTTTTAGTGGAGCGAACTCCCATGGTTAAGGGGCTTTCCAGTGGCAAGCTCGTCCAGAAGTTCACTGGTCCTGTTCGGATCACCCATGTGCTGGGGAATGATCGGTACCGAGTAGTATCTCTATCCAAGGACAAGAGACGGTTAAAAGGGGTGGTAGCCAGTGATCGTCTAAAATTGTTTAAGATGCAGAAGGATCATTAAGGGTGAGTTGAATAATACAGAATTTGGCTATGCATGCTTTTGACTAAGATTACTTGCTTTCATTTTTGGCAAATCAGTAGTACATTGGTCTTGATGGCTTAGAGATTGAAAGAAATCTCTCTTGATGTTTACTGAATTGATGTGTTAATGAATGTTTGCAAATCAGTAGTACATTGGTCTTGATGGCTTAGAGATTGAAAGAAATCTCTCTTGATGTTTACTGAATTGATGAGTTAATGAATGTTGGCATGTCAGTAGTACATTGGTCTTGATGGCTTAGAGATTGAAAGAAATTTCTCTTGATGTTTACTGAATTGATGTGTTAATGAATGTTTGCAAATCAGTAGTACATTGGTCTTGATGGCTTAGAGATTGAAAGAAATCTCTCTTGATGTTTACTGAATTGATGAGTTAATGAATGTTGGCATGTCAGTAGTACATTGGTCTTGATGGCTTAGAGATTGAAAGAAATCTCTCTTGATGTTTACTGAATTGATGAGTTAATGAATGTTGGCATGTCAGTAGTACATTGGTCTTGATGGCTTAGGGATTGAAAGAAATCTCTCTTGATGTTTACTGAATTGATGTGTTAATGAATGTTTGCAAATCAGTAGTACATTGGTTTTGATGGCTTAGAGATTGAAAGAAATCTCTCTTGATGTTTACTGAATTGATGAGTTAATGAATGTGAACAAATCAGTAGTACATTGGTCTTCATGGCTTAGAGATTGAAAGAAATCTCTCTTGATGTTTACTGAATTGATGTGTTAATGAGTGTGAACAGATCAGTAGAGCATTGGCCTTTTCGATGGTTTAGAGTTTGAAAGAAATCCCTCTTGATGCATACTGGTTACTCGTCAGATTTTTTTATTTATTTAAAAGAAAAGGACACCGTTTCTGGTTGATTTTATTTTGTTCACAGGTCATGAGGATGGCCCGAGGACGTGCCAGGTCAGGACGGCCGATTGTGAGAGGACATGTTCTATGCAATAACATTTTTATTATTGCTTGTATTAATTCGGTGTAACGATACACGAGATGTTTATGTTAAGGCCCGACTCTCGGTCGTCTCCAAGGATAAACAATGACGGGACTTGGATGTCCGAGAGTGAGACCGGGAGAATAATTGTAAACTGACAGAGCGTAAAACGTGTACTGGTGAATTCAGGGAATAAATTGTACGAACTCTTTCTCGGTTTATTATTATTCTTAATAATACATTAAAATCTAATATTCAGCAATAATTGCTTAGAGCATCGCCAACACTTAACGGAGCCTGCTATTTATAAATGACTATAATAAATCTGTCTACTTGGACTAAACAAGAAGCGAATATAATTTTTGTACATTATACTTGATACATTTAAACTAACACTTTTGTTTCTTCAATTGTTAGGTAATTATTTATATTAGCGTAAAACTCTCAAATCTTCACAATTTTTTTTGTGCCCCCCCTCCTCATTTTTGGGGATGTTAAACAATAATCTGGCTGTAATTTTTGACGATCGGACACCACATCATTTTTGTACGATAGATCACTGATTTCTCGGTGATTTTATCACTGAGCATGCCTAAATTTACGACTTCGAGGATCAGTATACAGAGGTTCCATAAGTTAAATATAATTTGAATTTTTAACATAACTAATCGAAAAATCATTAATGGATTATAATAATAATAAAATGTATACGGATAACGAAATGTATACGGAAAGTATAACTAAACAGTTCATCTCTTTGAAATATTTTCATATTTCCTAAGTTATTTGAAATATTTATACGGATTAATAAATAAATATACGTACATAATACATAATATTTCACAAATATATACCTATTTATCACCACCAATGTTAATTTACACGATTGATAAACTTATTTTGCATTAAATATCTATACTTACCTACTTTTTACTTTTCCGCACTCCACTATATGCGGAAAAGTAATGTAATCGTGTAAAGAAAAGTTGAAAAAAATGGGTTTTAAAGAATGTTTGCTGTGTGTGTGTGTGTCATCGTTGTCGTCGGAATTTATTCTTGTTCAGGATAACTCAACTAAATCGTGTCGGATCGATCGGGTTTTGACTGATTCTGATTGGGGAGGTCTCCCAGACGACACCTATTGATTTTGAGGTGGACAGAATACACTCTATCATGTACATGGGTCATGAGAAAGTACAATGGTGGACTATTTGAGAAATGTTTTTTGTTAGCACGATCACTCAATTAAATCGTGTCGCATCGATCGGGTTTGACTTATTCTGATTAGGGACGTCTACCAGACGACATCTATTGATTTTAAGGTGGATAGGACACACCCTCAATCTCATCCATGGGTAATGAGAAAGCACGATGGTGGATTATTTGAAAAAAGTAAAATTGTCACATAAAACACATATTCTGCATTTATGTGTTGGTTAATTTTTTCTCGGCCACTCAATTTCGAGATAGAGATGTTCTACGTGGGGAAAAGTCCGTTTTAAAATTTTAAAACTGTTTATGTTAAACGTATTCTTGATATTTATTATTATTATTGCAATTCTGATAATTATATCGCTGTTATAACGATCTATTGAATATGCTTACATACTTTTGTACTCTGTGAATTATATTTACACTAAATATGAATTAATGTTATTTAAATTATAAAAATATACAATGTATATTTTTGTTATTATGTTAAATACGCATACAAAACAGGCAAGACCCCAAAACAATGTATATATGTATATATATATATATATATATATATATATATATATATATATATATATATATATATATATATATATATATATGTGTACATATATATACATATATATTTTAAATACATAAATAAATGTATATATATATAAAAAGGATTTTGAAAGAAGTAAATAAAACCTATTTAATGCACATGCATAATATTTCATATTGAGGATTATATTAAAATGTAATTTTTGTGAAATATAACTATAGGTGTCTGTAGATTCGCATCCGAGGTGCAGTAAAAGTACGCAAAAGCATAGGAGTGTCATTTGTTACCATGGCCGCAATGGAGCGTACTATTATTTCAATATATTTATCAAAAAAGTAAACGATCTGAAATTCCGTGTAAAGAATATCTTTAAATATGTACATGGAATATTCTTATAATGTAGCAATATAAAAATGTATATCATAAAATATCAAAATATGTAATAAACAATGGTTACAAGTTATAACAACAATCTAATTATTAGGAGTGTAAAAATATATAATTACTTAATAAGTATTTCTTAAGTAAACATACCTCTGTAGGTACCACACGCGGGTCATCACAATGCAGTTCTTCTGTTTATGTGAAAACAATAACTTGGCAGGCCAGTGGCGGGACATTAAATCAAAAAACAAGAATTACTGTTCTGTGCATAAATAAATAATCGAGAGAGTACTCACCGGGGGTTCTCTGCCCCCTGCTATTCATGTCCTCTATTAATATCACATCGTTCTATATATTTCAATAGATTCAAACATAACTAAGACATTGGCTTATTGGGTTAATATTATCACACATATACTTACAAACCATATATTCTTTCTTCAACGACTAGCTAGACGTCACCCTGAAATGAGTAGAGGCTCCCCCGGACGCCCATCGATGAAGCATCCCAATGACCGGCTCGGGGGCAACCATATAGATATACCCACACACACCTGCATCATGTCAATCGAGTGGCCCGTGACACCCCCAAACCGCGAGTAGCCGCACTCGAAGGAACCACGGCCTGAAGCCGGGCATCTGTGCACGGGGGTGTCTTAACTCTCTCTCTCTCACACACACACACTCGCACACTGGCCTTTTTAGTAATATCGCCACTTACTGACTGACTACGTTATTCGATGCGTCTTTAACCTCACGCCTGTGTTGACACAACCACAAGCAATAAATTATATTTGAATGCCGGTCTAAGATAAACATAGAGATCAGCTCTGCTCTTACGATTATTTACAGAAATGAAATATGCCGTTTCTCATAAAAATGTAATTAAATTAGTCTAAGAAAAATATAACTTTTACAGGAGTACCTATATAATTATAATAACATCTAGATAACATCGAATAAAGTATTCAACATTGCGAAAAAGTTAAATGAGTATATTTAAAGAAATTGGGAAATTTTTAATTGGGTAACTTAATCTATTATATAACTTTATATTTTATAATATTATTTAGATAACTTGAGATTATGTAGGAAATATTAAAGATTTTAGTTATACTGTATACATACATTATTATCCATAAATTATTTTTCGATTAGTTGTGTTGCACTTAGATTCATATTATTAGGAGACAACTTATGGAGCCCCTGTATACTGGTCGACGAAGTAGTAACGTTAGGTACGCTCAGTGATCAAATAACATCGGATTTAATAGAGAGCATTTGGATAGCGAATGGACGGCTGCATGAAAATTGTAAACATTGCAAATAAATTAAGAAAGTTATCACTTAAGGTTGACAATTTATTTTCTCGCCTTACATCTAAAACTCAGATTATCGTTAAACTCCTTCGAAAATAGAGGAGTAGCCAAAGTTTAGGATTTGAGAGTTTTACGCTAAGTAATACACTCTGGGAGAAATTCAACGCATCAACAAAACTCTTCATTATTTCTTACAACTTTTCGAAGCATTAAATCCTTAAACATTTTGTGTAGATGGCCTCTGTCACTACTGATAAACAATTGAAATTATTTGACAGATGTAAAGTAACATTTTGTAATTGTTTGTTAACTACACATTTAACCCTGTTTAAAGTGATTTGTAAAGAGCTAAATTCAGTGCGAAATTCAGCTAACGATTTTTTTTTTAATTTAACTCTGTAACTAAGGTAACTCTAGTTAACTAAGGACGTGGTCAGCGATATGTGGCTACTTCGTTAAGAGTTAGCCAATCAACTATTACTTACTTGAACATTTAAACGTTTCAATGAACTTGGAAGTTACTGTAGAATCCTAGGTCTTAAGGACGTAAGAAGTCTACTAGACACGAGTGCAGTGGCGGCATTAGCATTACTTTGCGGTTAGGCGAAAATAGGCAGGAAATATCTAGGGTAGACGAGGGCGTTAAAATATATTATTTTATATACGAATGTGATATAGTAGTGTTGTTATAAGAGGTTGGACGACTGGTTGGACGAATTCGGTTTTGCCTGGGTGCTCGCCCACCCGTGCCCACCCATGGCGCCGCCACTGGATGAGCCACATCTCATGCAAGTTGCCTTAAGAAACAGACGTACTACCAGTACAGAGCTGAGCAGAACCCTAGCAGCAGCCCGAAATATAGCATTTTCTGGACGAATGGTCAGGAGAAGGCATAATGGAGAACGATTTAACAGTAGAAGAGTAGCTATTGTACCACTCCTCACCAAGAAATATAGAGTTACTAGACTGCATCTTGCAAGAAAACACGTAAATTCGACCATTGACGTCTGAAAGCGAGTTTTGTTTTTAGACGAAACAAGTGATAGACTTATTTCACCAGATGGATGTCAACGAGTCTGGCGGTGTCAGCGAAGGGGTTCGCTGCTTGCACTATCTCTCCGAGAATTCCATTTTTTTGGTGGATAAATAATGAACTGGGGGGAGGGGGAAGGACTTGTTGAGATGGTCACAGGGCGAACATACAACCATTGTTTGGTTCATACACGGGGGAGATCCATGAATGGACATTTCCACATAGAAGACATCGTAGAATACGATGTGATGCCATCGGCCCTTTTATTGGGGACAAGTTCATGTTTATACAGGATAACGCTCAATCCCACGTTGCTAGAGTGATATTGGACTACCTCCGATATGTGAATATTCCCACTAGGGACTGGCCACCAATAAGTCCAGATATGAACCCCATAGAGCATAGCATCTATGGGATGCGCAAGACGAAAATATAAGAACAATAGTTAGCAAGGAAACGGGACAATACAAAATACGTTATGAATGTTATTGAAAGAAAATAAATCTCATTTTTGCGGATATCATGAAGAGATTCGTTTTCGTTAGATTATATGCACGCACCGTTGCTGAGTAATGTAGATTATTGTTAGATTGGTAGTTTGGACTGTTAAAGTAGATAAATTTAGACTTAGGTAGTTTATGGAAATTCGAACACTTTTTTTTCTGTCGTCAATTTAACATATTAACCTCCATTCTATATGACAGATCGATTCGGTGGAAGGTCGGTTTTACACATCCACCAATAAGTCCAGATATGGACCCCATAGAGCATAGCATCTATGGGATGTATAAAGATGGGTTGGGTGCATCAGCTAGGCGCCACATATCTGCCCCTATAACTCTTAGGGAACTCGGAAGAAGTTGTTTTTGTCGAATGGGAGATTATTCCTCAGGAAACCATTCACCACACGATCGATAACATGCTCAGATGAATGGAAACAGTGATAAGAGCTAGGGAAGGATCTACACGCTACTGAATTCAAATTCTAACGATTTTATTTCATTTCCAATTTTTTAATTAACATTGTTTTAATTCCATGTGGTATTATTATTCTTTTCAGTTATTTATTATTATAATTTATCAAATATCACTTGAAGCTATTTAAATATAACGTCACGTAGGTACTATGATTTAAATTTTCGAAAGAATAATAGTAATAAGGTGAAGTTTCACTGGCGCGTCAATTGTGTCCAGAAATTTGTTTGTGATTTTAATATACGGTATGTATAAAGGAGATGGATATATAAGAAAAAGTGGTTTACGGAAAAGTTGAAAATTTATTTTCTTGAAACCTGATGTGTCCGACCGCCAAAAATTGTTCGGCACCCCCGAAAATAGGGGGGGGGGCTGCCAAGTTTTAGTGAACATTTGAGACTTTTACGCTAAAGTAAATAATTACTAAAAATTGATCGAGGAAGCCGTTACTCTGTGGTAGTTCATAATTTCGACGCAATTGAGTAAAACGACTACGTTTTATACCACTATACCGGGTGTAACAGGATCATGGTATACCCCTCTTTTATCCTTTAGTTTTGAAAATAATTGATTGAAATTTGGGATATCCTGGGATATACAATCGATTTCTTTTCACTTCCGGTTTTGCCGGAAGTGGAACTAACTATCGAATTTTAAATGGAATACCCTGTATATTATTGCATTTTTGAATTCTGCATAATTTTCTGGGTCATTCTATAGAACACCCCCTTCTGAACTATCAAAAACTAAACTTACTCACACATTCTACATTCCATCACGAGTACAACGCACCTTATCATATTTTGCGTAAATGGCGTTAAGTATTTTTTATAAATAAATTAAAATTGGAACATTTCTCCATGCGCACAACTGATTTACTGTTTACTTAATCGTTTCTGTAGTTCACCAAAGTTCCCATGTTGCCACATCAACTTTTGTACAACTATCATAATATACCTTATATTTCAACCCTTACAAACTATCCCTCTATCTTGTAAATTATTTTTGAACATTGATCATTTATATACCAAATATATCCCTTGCCCTTCAACTACAGACGCCAAAATTTAACAAAAAAAAAAAGCAAGATATTTAATTTTGCGGTCTTTGTGCACACAATCCTTTCACCACACATAAAAATATTGCTTCAACCCTTAAAAACTACCCCTATATGTTCAATATTTTCAAAAATTTACATTTTTTAATGTACCCTTGCTAAATTAACATTCCTCAATACACCTGTTTACCCCATCCAGCACCCCTATTCGCTCCCACCTCCCGTTAGCTACATGGGTTATTATTAATTTGCGCAATTTCGTTTGTGAAAAACTGTTCCTATAGCAACCTACAACACATCGAAAAAAAAAGACGAAAATCCAGAAGGGGATGTTTCAACCCTTAAAAATACCCCTATATTTTGAATATTTTCAAAAATTTACAACATTTTTTATAATCTAATTCTTAATTTTCCATTTAAGTGTGCCATGACGGTTCCGATTTATTCTAAATGGCCCGTGTAATGCTACAAAAATCGAAATCCCGTCAAAAATACTAAATCACGTGATTTATGAACAAATAAAGATAATAATTAACATATCCACTTTTTGATCTCTTGTATAAATTTGCGGCATTTTGAACGCAATTAACATGAATTTTAAACAATTTTTAAAGACAATAAAAACACCGTTAAACCAACAAATATTTGACAAGCTAAATATTTCATTGTTTTCAAAGCCACCTTAGTTACTTCGTAACATTTAATTACAACAATATTTTCTTATTTTCTTTTAGCTGTAATTTTATTTGTATTTATTGCACATTTTAATACGACATATGAATAAATTCCTTATTAACAGTACTAATAAATGGTATGACGGTACCAATATGGTCCCATTTGAAAAAATTAAGTTTTGCCCCAAAAACAATTTTGATGAACTTTATTTGTTCATAAATCACGTGATTTAGTATTTTTGACGGGATTTCAATTGTTGTAGCATTACACGGGCCATTTAGAATAAATCGGAACCGTCATGGCACACTTAAATGGAAAATTAAAAATTGGATTATAAAAAATGTTGACTTTTGAAATGTCACTTATTTAGTATCGTTGGATTCATAAAATTATGCAGTATTCAAAAATGCAATAATATATAGGATATTCAATTTAAAAATCGAAAGTTAGTGTCACTTCCGGTGAAACCAGAAGTGAAATAAAAATCAATTGTATGTAGGAAAGTGCCGCTTATTATGTGTGTAGGATATCCCAAATTTCAATCAATTATCTTCAAAACCAAAGGAGAAAAGGGGGGTATACCTTGATCCTGTTACACTCGGTATAGTGGTTTAAAACATAGTAGTTGTTTTGCTCAATTGCGTCGGAAAGAATTACGACGTAATTGTCATTTTACATATACTATTTTAATACATGTACGTGTTTATATATTTTTTACTTACCCAGACATGTTTTCTAGATTCTTTGAGATACGTTGTTTCACACTGCACACGATAAAGTAAAATGATACTAACGGGAATTATAATCCTGTTTTATCTGCACTATCTGTGTTTAGGCAAGTTTTTCCCCGGGATTTTGCAGAATGTCCGTATTTATTTACAAAGCAATCAATGTCCTTGAAGTGATTGTTGGGAAAAATACGTGATGTGATATTTTATATTAGTCTTTCAAGTCTTCATCATACTTCCAAGCGGAAACGGCTGCTCTGATTGGATAATGTAAACAGATAAAAAACACGATACATTCCACGAAAATATAAAGGGTGGTCCAACTAAAACGCACGATGTTATTTGTAAATAATACAAAAAATTTTCAGAGAATTATCTTAATATTTTTTATTATGATAGAAGGATCTATGACAATTATGTGTGAAACAAAATATCGGCCAAATGCTCGCCACGGCTTCGGTGGAATACCTCTATCCGATGGTCCATATTTTCAATGACTCTGAGACATAATTGAGGTTCAATGTCGTTAATGTGCCGAATTATCTCATCCTTTAGCTCTTGAATTGTTCTTGGCTTATTGAAGTACACTTTTTCTTTAAAATATCCCCAAAGAAAGAAATCCAACGGTGTCAAATCACATGATCGTGGCGGCCAATTAACATCGCCACGACGTGAGATAACACGGCCATTGAATTTCTCGCGCAAAAGTGCCATTGTTTCGTCGGCTGTGTGGCAAGTGGCACCATCCTGTTGGAACCACATATCGTCCAGGTCCATATCCTCAATTTCTGGCCACAATTTTTGGGCACGACAACGAGTCGAGGTTGACGGCTCTTCTGCTACACTATCGCGAACAACAGCAATGTTTTCCGCAGAACGAACTTGGCGAGCATGCACAGGTGTTTTCACATTTCCTACAGACCCGGTTTGCTGAAATTTGCGAACAATTCTCCCGATTGTGGCCACATTTGGTCGATTATGCTGACCAAAAAAGTCACGAAGTGCACGAAATGCATTTTGATTTGAACGTCCATTTTCGTAAAAGGCTTCAATAATCTTAACAGTATCTGCAGGACGGGCTATCAGTCAGCCTCAGCTTGTGCTTATATGCATTCAAGCTACTATGGTGGCCCGTAATGATTCCCACCAGAATTCTGGCTTTGTGTCTGTTCAATTTAATGAATTCTTGGGCCCATTTCTTAATCTCTGAGTATTCGATGAAGAGTTTGGTATCCACAACCTGGTACTCCTTTCCATCTTTCATTGTGCTGGTCTCTTGCCCAGCCAGCCTCTGATCAGATTCCAGCTTATTCCCACTGCAGGTTCTGGTCCATAGAGGTTTTTCTTGGTCCCTAGCCTGGTCACCGGATAACTTTTTTTTATTTCTAAACAGTTTTAACGCGACGGTGTGATGATGACGCTGAAATGAGGTAAGTGGTCGACAAACTGTAGTGGAGGGGATCAGCAATTCATTTTACGCGGTTGTAGGGCCGGAAAGGCGGTTTTCCACCAAACGGACTAGTCGAGTTTCTGTTGTGTTCTTGTTTTATGAAACACAGAAAACAAAACTCGGGACAAATTTGAAACTCTGTTTCTACCAAGCAGACAAAGTATCGTCGCAGTTTCGTTTTAGTTATCACTTCTTTTCCACCAAACGAACTAGTGCGTTGCTTTCAATTTTGAGGTTTGAAGATAAGAGTTTTGGAAATGTTTAAAGATGATTTTTTTATCATGGCTGGTGGTTGGTTTGTACTGCGTTCTATGGAGCAGAAGTAAGTAGATACAGTATTTGCAATTATGTAGGTACTAATAATGAATTCATTATTATTAAAAGTGATGTCGTAATTTGCTTTCCTTATTGTTTTTATGTTTCTTGAGGAGAAGAAAGCGTCGCCATCATAGATGTTGGGTTAAATCTTGTTTATCTAGAAGAGCAAATGATGGTGTCACACAATTGATGAGAGATCTTCAAAATGACGATATTAATGTGCATGGGGAACTACGTTCATCATTTCATAATTTTATTAGAATGTCGAGCCCTGATTATGAAGAAATAGTAAATTTAATTGGCCACAAAATCTCCAAGCAAAATACAAATTTCAGAGATTCAATATCTGTTAAAGATCGTTTAGCATTAACTCTCAGATTTCTTGCAACTGGTGACAGTTATCAGAGCTTAATGTATTTATCGAAAATATCAGTTACTTCAGTTTCCCGAATTATACCAGAGGTATGCAATGCCCTAAACGGAGTTCTACAAGAATATATAAAAGTAAGTAGTAAAAAAGCATTTTATTTAAAATAAAAAACACAGTGTGTAACAGAAACGTAATTTTAAAAAACAAAAAAAATAGGTAAGTATTTAGGTTTTTATTATTATTATTATATTATATAGGTTTGGGCCTCATCAGCCACTGATCGCATGGGTAGTCCCTTGGCGATCCCCTCTTATCCGGGTCATTATCCAAAAATGCTATCCCATAAAAGAAGCAATTTAGGCACGTCCCCCGCCTTAAGCCTCGCCTACTCTAGGATAACAGGGGTCCCTAATATAAGATACCTCTTCTTCTCCAGTGCGGGGCAGGTGTAAAGAAGATGAATCGAGGTTTCCTCGTCTTCTTTACAGTATCTGCAGGCCGGGCTATCAGTCAGCCTCAGCTTGTGCTTATATGCATTCAGGATACTATGGTGGCCCGTTATGATTCCCACCAGGGTTCTGGCTTTGTGCTTGTTCAATTTAATGAATTCTTGGGCCCATTTCTCAATCTCTGAGTATTCGATGAAGAGTTTGGTTATTCGACAACCCGTTACTCCTCTCCATCTTTCATTGTGCTGGTCTCTTGCCCAGCCAACCTCTGATCAGATTCCGGCTTATTCCCACTGCAGGTTCTGGTCCATAGAGGTTTTCTTGGTCCCTTCTTGTAAATGGGCACTTTCAGCCATGATACAAGCTTCAGCCCTCTTCTTTATATTTTCTCGCACATGCGCAAAAATACCTGGAATTTTTCGTATTCCGTCACATCCTTGAATTATCCGGTTTCTAAGATCCCCCACATTTTGAACAGGATTTGTATAAATTAATGTTTTCAAGTGACCCCACAGAAAAAAGTCCAGTAGATTTAAAACGAGGAACCTTGAAGGCCACGGTTGACATAGTAAGTTTACACCACGACCAATCCAACGGTGGGAAAATTGTTGGTTTAAAAAATCTCGGGCAGTTAAACTAAAATGTGCAGGAGCACCATCATGCATAAATCAAATTCTATTTCTTAGCATAAGTGGGACGTCATCTAATAAAGTGGGTAAATCTTCTTCAAGAAATTGTCTGTATGTAGCACCATCAAGTCTCATTGGGAGAAAAAAGGACCAATTAGAAAATCAGACATTATTCCCACCCATATGTTTAATGAAAATTGATTTTCAACTATCGCATAAGGATTTTCGTTACTCCAAATGTGGTTGTTATGAAAATTCATAATCGCGTTTCTAGAGAAGTTAACCTCATCCGTAAATAGCACTTGGTCAAGGAATCTAGGATGTACAATTTTCTGTTGAATCCATTGGCAGAATTCTATACGTGGGAGATAATCTCTAGGTAATAATGCCTGCGCGCGCTGAACATGATATGGATACAACTGGCTTTCCCTAAGAATGGTCCATACTAATTTATGACTCACATCAAACTGGTTGGCAATTTTTCTCGTGCTTGTTTCTGGATGACGTTCAATTTCATTTAAAATTTCTTCTTCCAAAGCAGTTCTTTTTGTGGTTGGTAGGCCTCTCTGAAATATCTCTCGCCCTTGCAAATGAACGCGTTTCTACTAAGCGTTGATGAATTTTTGCAAATGTGCGAACATTTGGGATTCGTCGGTTGGGAAATCTTTCTTGGTAAATCCGTTGTTTCTAAAGAATTTCCATCAGCCAGTCCATAAACAAAGTGGATGTCTGCCATTTAGAAGTTTGTGGATTTAACCATTGTCAGGATATGTTACCTTCAATATATAATGTAACATTAATTATTAAAATAAAGAACAAGAAACTGATAAACACAACAATAGAAACTAGAAAGTGCGTTTAAAATTCGAACCCAAATCAAAATACAAACTTAATATGTATAATTTATGATTGTCAAAAATGATTTTGACAATCAGTAACCATACTAATTTATAACTAACATGTATCTTGGAAACGAAGTATTTGAGGACATATGTTCATATGAACTTTTTGTCATAAAATTGACCCAAGAATATGCTCTTGAATTTTTTGTACTTATTTAGGAAACACCCTATATTAAAAACAATAAGGCAGAACTCTTTTATTCGTTACTCTAATAATAGAAATGGTTTATTATTTTTAGCAAATCCTTAGGACGACGATTTCTTAACCCTACCACCCAAACGTTGTTTTCTCAAAATTCTTATGATTTTGTTGCCCACCATATGTTGCGTCCAGTCCAAACGGTTTGTCGACTTGAAGGAGCATTTCTTACATGCCACCGCCTTGTTAAATAAATGCATCCTTCTCAGGTGATGATCTAATTTGAGAGGGCAGTATGATATGAATGAAGAAAAAGCACAACAGAGCTTTTCATCTCACCTAAAATGGACAAGTAAGTGTTTATTGTTGAGGTGCGTGGTAGGCGTTGTGTAAAAGCATATTTGGCACTCGTATCGCATTTCCCTAGCACCGTTTAGCCTCAAGGCGTCGATCCTTCTTATGCCTATTGGCATTTGGAAGGTAGAAGTCGTGCTTCCGTCGCTCTTTCCGTTTGTGTATATCCAATTCCTGCAAAATTATGTAATATACAATCTAAATTGGGTATAAGTTGATAAAAAACGTTAATACCTCCTTTGTGGCCCACTCTGTGTTAGCTTGCTACCGCTCACCATAGTGAGTCATTAAATTCGGAATTATCCGTCCTTTTTGTCTTTAGATGATTTTTCGGTCATTCTATAGAACACCCCCTTCTGCCCTATCGAAAAACTAAACTTACTCACACATTCTACATTCCATCACGAGTCCAACGCATCTTATCATATCTTGCGCAAATGGTGTTAAGTATTTTTTATAAATAAATTAAAATTGGAACATTTCTCCGTGCGTACAGCTGATTTACTGTTTACTTAATCGTTTCTGTAGTTTACCAAAGTTCCCATGTTGCCACATCAACTTTGGTACAACTATCGTAATATACAATATAGGCTACAAATTACTGTCTAATGCTATTACTAGTCCTTCGGTTAATTAGGTCACTCACAATAACTCCGTTAAGGTCACAAATTCGGCCCATAACAATATCGTATGCATTATACCTACTTCTTCTGCGTCTGCCCTCTCCACCATCAACCCCCCAACAAATAAACACAACACTTTCCTACGCTTTCGATCTGTACAGTGTCTATTAGGCCACAAAAAATCACCCACAACTTCTGGCGAAACACATTTACAAATATCTAAACAAAATCAGACGCCCTAATTGGTTGGAAACGTCTTCACGCGCCAAGGGATACTGAAAAGACACTTTTCATACCACAGCTATTCAATTCTTTGTTCACAGCTAGAACTTAAACTTAAAATATTCTTACGCGTCGAATGCGACGCGCAAGAAAAAATATATGAGTGAAAACAGAGTATCGACTGTGAATCTTACACCCGTGCCTGTGCGGTTTTGTGATTTCAACACCTGTGACTCTTGTGATGTCACTTACGCGAAATTTTATGCTATTACAGCATCAAATGAAGGACTTACATCGTTCTTAAATAGACATGGCGTTGTTCCATGCCGCCATACATGTCCGAAATGCGGAACTAAATTATTGCCGACGTGTCGTGGAAATCTCGCAGTATTTAGGTGCCAGAAACGCTATTCAAAAAAATCTCCACGTAAATGCAACACAGACGTAAGCATTTATAAAAACAAATTTTCGAAAATGTAAAATTGGACATTAATAAAATAGCTGAGTTTGTGTTTTTGTATTTAACGAGGTGATTTATTTAACATGTGAGTAAATTAATTAAATATACATCAATTTAAATAATGACCGTATCACGTGCATAAAAGAGGGTCAGGCAGATTATGACAAATGGAAACAATTAGGATTCACGATTATTTCAACCCTTACAAACTATCCCTCTATCTTGTAAATTATTTTGAACATTGATCATTTCTAACCAAATATATCCCTTGCCCTTCAACAGACGCCAAAATTTAACAAAAAAAGCAAGATATTTAATTTTGCGGTCTCTATGTGCACACAATGCCACATCCTTTCACCACACATAAAAATATTGCTTCAACCCTTAAAAACCACCCCTATATGTTGAATATTTTCAAAAATTTACATTTTTTTAATGTACCCTTGCTGAATTAACATTTCTCAATACACCTGTTTACCCCACCCAGCACCCCTATTCGCTCCCACCTCCCGTTAGCTACATGGGTTATTATTAACTTGCGCAAAGTTTCGTTTGTGAAAAACTGTTCCTATAGCAACCTACAACACGTCGACAAAAAAAAGACGAAAATCCAGAAGGGGATGTTTCAACCCTTAAAACTACCCCTATATTTTGAATATTTTCAAAAAATTACATTTATTTTATGTACCTTTGCAAAATTAATATTCCTCAATACACCTATTTACCCCACCCAGTACCCCTATTCGCTCCCACCTCCCGTTAGCTAGATGGGTTATTATTAATTTGCGCAAAGTCTCGTTTGTTAAAAACTGTTCCTATAGCAACCTACACGTCCATGAAAAAAAAAAACGCGAAAATCCAGAAGGGGGTGTTCTATAGAATTACCGATTTTTCTTTTTCAGTTTTTGCAATCACATCGCCATCGTCAATAATTATAACTTCTTCCTCAATATTTACTCCAGCTTGCATGACGATTTTGTGGTTATCAGAAATTTACGTATTATTTTTATCACTAAAATAATGGACTATTTAGTTTATCTGGGACGATCAGCTTACTAGTTGCTGTGCTGGTGCTATATTTTCACAATTTAGTTTGACATAACCTATGTTATTTTATATACTCATCCTATTCTTAACGGGTTAAACGTTTTCTTTTCGATAGTTCGCCATTATGAATTGGTAAGCTGTGGAAGAATAAGGGAAATATACTCAAATTCTTCGTTGTTGAGGTTTACTACAGAGGAGATATCAACTTAAGTTTAAAACGAAATAAAGCAATAATTTATGAAAATCCCACAGAAATACTTAATGGAAAGAAAACCTAGAATCCAATGCGAAGAAAATGTGTGTTATTACAGAATCTGACCTGACTACTAAATATCTGACACTACAGTTACAGATGCTAAAGAAATAGGAACTGTACCTGTACACATATATATGTGGATAGTTAGATGGATATTAAAAAACTAGATCATAAGCAGGATTTACACTTACAGTTTTTCCCTCGCGCCTGGAGCGTAAAGGATTGCTTGCGCGCGAGTAATCGTGTAGGAAAGATTTGAAGCTAAAAAAGGGAGGACGCGCTTTCCCAGACGAAAGCGTTTGCACTTTACTCGTTTACTTGCGTTGTTACTCGACGTCGTGCACAATTATATGTCAAGAGCCACCACGCATCAGATTTTAAAGAAAGATCTGCATCTGTCAGTGTACAAAATCCATATGACACAACAATTTAAAAGTTATAGGCCATTTACAGCATCATACATTTGTTAATTGGGTGTTAGAGAAGAAAAAAGGTGATGTTGATTTTTGCAACAAAATTTTATTCAGCGATGAAGCGCATTTTCATCTTGACGGATATGTCAGCAAACAAAGTTGGCGAATTTGGGGTGCTGAAAATCCACATGCTGTTCACGAAAAAGAAATGCATTTTGGAGTGATGATGTAATTGGACCATACAGGGAAACGCTATCATGACATGTTAAACAATTAATTTTTTCACCAAATTGATGATTTGGATTTGAACATGTGGTTTTAGCAAGACGGTGCAACGTGCCATAGAGCACGTGCAACCATAACTCTATTGCATACCAAATTTCCTGATTCTCTGAAGATCATGTGATTTACCATCACTGGACTTTTTTATTTGGGGTTATGTCAAGGGAAAAGTATACGCCACCCAGCCAGCAAAAATCATTGACCTCAAAGCAAACATTCAACGTATTATTCGGAAAATAGAGCCAGTTTTATGTGCCCGCGTTATGGACAATTTTGCTAAACGAATAACATCATACCAGATGAGTCGAAGCGGCTAAATGAACGACCCTTTGTAGCCGAATCGTCTCCATTTTATGTTGAAGAATAAAAAATCTGTTTGTCAAATTTTATTAGTTTTATTCACAAATCACATCCTATAGTTCCAAATAAGACACTCTATATACACGCTATTTTATTACAGTCCGCGTTATCATTACCTTTACAACAAATTTTATATATTACAAAAGTTGGAAATAATTGTTGAAGTTCTTATACAGGGTGCGGCAACATAACTTCCTTTTTTCAAAACGCAATAAAACCCATTTTATGAATGAGAATTTGTTTTATTTTTTTTCTTATAATGTAAGTACATATCTAAAGTTTTGTTTTACACAGTTTTAAAAATCATATTAGATAGGTGATGCTCCCTATTGCCCATACACTGAATAAGTCTATTTCTGGCGTATGTCATACATTACCAACATAGCAGCGGCCACAGTGGCGATCCTATCAACATTTTTAGATGGTGCGAGATCTAAAAGTGGCGCCCCTACAAATAAAAAACTTTATTGTTAAAGCAGTTGTTTACTATTGATTTGATTAGGCTGCTTTTCCACCGGAGAACCGTTTTCACCGTTTCGGTTGATTTCGGCGCCCCCCTCATGATGGCGTCCGGTGCGGTCGCACCGGTCCAGGGCCGCCGCTGAGCGGGTATGTTAGCAATTTCTACCCGGATATTGGCCTTCAGGTCTTATAGGGTACTTAAACGGTTGACATAAACGCGGGATTTCAAAAACCCCACGGAAATCACAAGGGGCCAAATCGGGAGAGCGGGCTGGCCACTCCAAATCGCCCCTTATCGAGACGAAGCGTTCCGAAAAGTATTCCCTCAACACAGCATGGATGCTCTTGAAGTGTGCGCCGTTGCTCTATCCTGTTGGAACTAGATGTGCCCTAAGTCTAATTCATCAAGCCGTGGGAAAAAATCCTCCAACATGTTTACATACCGGTCTGAATTCACTGTCACTGCGACCTCATTTTCTTCAAAAAAAAAAAAAAAAACCAGCGTCCAACAATCCCAGCCGAGGAAATTGCACACCACACTATAACTTTAGGTGAATGCAAAGGCCTTGCATGATCCTTGAATTCTCGAGGATTGGTGTCAGCCCAGTAGCGCATGTTGTCTGTTGACGCATCCACTCAAGTTAAAATGGGCTTCATCACTGAAAAAAACAATTGCGACCTCTGGAACGTTTTCGAGAAGCGCCTCACATGCGTTCCTCCGATAATTGAAGTCGCGTTCGGAGAGTTCCTGCACAATCGCCAACTTGTACGGATGGTAATGAGGCTCATCGTGAAGAATTCGCCTCACTGAACGATCGGAAAGTCCAAGGGCAGACGCATGTTTGCGCGCAGAACGCCGTGGGGATCGCAAGATTGACGCTCTCGCTGCCTCGATGTTTTCAGGAGATTTGATGGGCCGAGGGACTCCAGTTCTTCGACTTGTCGCACTCCCGGTTTGTCTGAACGTAGTGATCCATGTAACAATTGATTTCCAGTCCGGGACAGGGCCCAACGGGGCTACATTGAAGCGATTTCGGAACGCGCGCTGGGTTGCGATCACAGACCATTTATTCGAAAAGTAGGCGTCGACAGCAAACGCATGCTTCTCACTGTTCCAACGCATGATGGCTACTGATATGGAAGAAAACAAAACTTTAGAATCACGCCTGTCGAATGAGACCATTCCCGCCCCCAGCGACCCCTACAGCCTGAATGGCGCGCATTTCATAAAATAAAGTTATGCTGGCGCACCCCGTAGTTGCAAAAAATACATTTATATTAAGTAGAGATAATTTTATTCACTATTGCCAGTCTAGTTCATCAGAAGACATGTCACTATTATTCGCGTTTATTGTGAGAGGTTCAGTTTGTTGTTCTATAATATTGTCTAATTCCCACATTTTTTGCTCCACTGTTTGCTGCACATGCTGGACACGTTCTTTCCACTTTTCTGGCGTGATAGTGGCCATCGCGTTATGGAAAATGTCTTTTGCATCTGCAGATTTAAACATCGTACTATAATCGTCGGCAGAATTTTTGATGTCGGCCCAAATTAACTCAATGGGATTAAGGTCGCGGTGATATGGCGGCAGCCTTAAAACAATTTTATTTTGAGCTTTAGTCATTTCGTCGATAACGTATTTATCGTATTGTTTTCTGTGATTATTGACTATCGGTAATAGTTGCACTTTAAGCGACGTTTCTTTAAATTCGATATTCTTGGAACGCAACCAATCTTGAATATCAGATTTACTAGACGCTTCAGTCGGAACTTTCTCACATTTCCTGGAATGATACGGCGCGTTATCTAAGACAATAGCACAGTTGTCGTCAAGTTGGGGTAAAACCTTTTCGAACCAATTTTCAAAGGATTTTCCGTTCACTTCTTCGTGGTAATCGCCGGTTTTCGTCGATTCAAAAGACCATAGTGCGCCGGGAACGAATCCGTCCTCACTCCCAATATGGTAAATTATCAGCTTTTTTTCTTTTTCTAAAAACAAAAAACACTTTTAGTCTTTTATGACCTTTTATGCCTAGTTTTACGATAGATTGATTCTTCAGTAACTTTATTGAATAATATTGATAATTACAGAAATAAGGAGTTTATAATCCAACCCAAATTATATGACAAAATTTGTCGTATTTTTGTCTAAGGTCTAACAGAGTTAGCACTAAAAATACAGTGATTGTTCTAAAACCACCAAGAAAGATACAAAGAGTCACCTATCTCAGGATATCGTTAACTGCAGACCGGTTTCGACCTTTCTATTTTGGGTCTCGTCAGTGCAGTGTAAACGAGTATACCTTCGACAGATCAAGCTCACATCTAGTACACGTTGCTACGTTCCACTGCAGTAGAACGTACTAAACGCCATCTCTTGGTAGTTTCGAACAATCTAAATCGGAGTAAAAACTTGAGATGATCAATTAATGCAAAGTTTTACTATCAGAGGGTAACATTCAAACTACAGAAATAAGGAGTTTATACTCCAACCCATCTGCAAATGCCTTATATAATAAGGACTAAACAAATTAAGTCAAAACAGCTATTCTCCTGGCTATATGCCAAACGCCAAGCACTGAATTACATGACAAAATTTGTCGTATTTTTGTCTAACAGAGTTAGCACTAAAAAAAACAGTGATTGTTCTAAAAGTGCTAACTCTGTTAGACAAAAATACGACAAATATGTAATTCAGTGCTCGGCGTTTGGCATATAGCCAGGAGAATAGCTGTTTTGACCTAATTTGTTTAGTCCTTATTATATAAGGCATTTGCAGATGGGTTGGAGTATAAACTCCTTATTTCTGTAGTTTGAATGTTACCCCCTGATAGTAAAACTTTGCATTATATTAATATTGATAATTTGTAAATAATACACTTCTGGGCAAAATTAACGAATCAGCAAAACTTTTCATTATTTCTTATAATTTGTCGAAGTTTTAAATACTTAAAATTGTGATGTAGGTGGCCTAGGATATCCTCTGTCACTACTGATAAACAATTGTTATTGTTGACAGATGTAAAGTAACATTTTATAATTGTCTGTTAACAATACATTTAACGCTGTTTTAAGTGATTTGTAAAAAGCATTAAATTCAGTTAGGTTAGTCATTTTTTAAATTTAATGTTACCACGTGAACGTGTGAATGAAACACCTTGTTCAGTACACTTGGAGTAAAAAAAATAAATCGTCTATGAAACTTAAGACAAGATGACGGCGTTAACGTGGGACATAGCCACTGATGTGGCTAATTTATTAGAAGTCAGACAATCAACAATTAGTCGAACAATAAACGTTTCAATGGACTTGGAAGTTACTATAGAACCCCAGGACAAGGTAGTAAGAAGTTTACAGACGCAGGAGATCAGATATATCTTATGCAAATTACCTTAAAAAAACAGGCATTATACGCTTCGCAAGTATCGCTGGTGGCGCCATCGCAGCGACAAGAATGTACAACTCTTAGTCTTTATGAAAAGGATGAAAAGTAAACAAACCATATTGAATCGTATACGGTTTCTAACGTGACGTGTATTTAATGTAACTTATTCAAATTGCAGGCAATTATGGAGAAATATTTTTAACGAAATTTGGAATATTTTTACTATATGCAGAAGTAAGATTTTTGCATTCCAATCGTATATTGGACGAATTGGAAAATAAAAAATCAAAAGTAATGAATGAAGCTATTTACGCTACAATTTATGCTCGTCAATCTAAACTTTTTATTTTCCAATTCAACATGCATATGACTAAAACGCACAAATACCACCAATATTTCACTAGAATTATCTGTATTGAATACAAAAAGTAACGATGAGTAACGAGTAAAGTAACGTTTCCAAAGCCTGCAATAAATATTATGTTAATTCACCTGTGAAATTGTACTGTGCAAAATTGTAAATGTAAAAAAAAGAATAAACTATTTTTATATAATAGTCCCTTCAAATTAGGAAAATTGAGGGAAATCTTTCCTACAGCTAAGCGACCTATACAGAAAGTTGTTGGGGTTGTGTCAAAACATTTTTTTCACCTAGCGCATGATAAAAAAAAAAGGTTGTTTTTTTGAGATATAGACATATATATATATATATATATATATATATATATATATATATATATATATATATATATATATATATATATATATATATATATATATATATATGCGTTTTTGGCCGTTTTTACGGTTTCTTGAGTTTTTTTGAAAAACTATGAATTTTTGGGAAAACATGACCTAATGTGATGTAGATTTTGAGATTCTCCACAATTGTTGTTCTTTTCATTTTTTCGAAATTCTGCTCAGTTGCGCCGCTAGAGCGCGCTGAATTGTTTTTGAGCTCTTTTTCGATTTTAAGCCAAAACTATGCATTGTAGAGAAAAATATCAAGAGATCAAAGTTGTAGATATGAAAATTTTCGATATGTTTTGTTTTTTGTGTTTTTCTAAGTCGCACGGTTTTGCCACTAGAGGGCGAAAACCGTTTAATTTTTTTTTTTTTGTAATACTCTTGGTGCGAATGGAAAAGAAACTCTAGCGCATTATTTTTTATTTATAGGCAAAACTATACATTTTTGTAAAAAAAAAAGTATAAGACAATTTGTAGGAAGTTCTTTGCTCTCCAACTTTTTATGTGATTGAACTTTTCTAAAAAATGCATAGTTTTGCCTATACATCAAAAATAATGCTCTAGCTAGAGTGTTTTTTCATTTGCACAAGAGTATTACAAAAAAAAAAAAAAAAGAAAACTGTTTTCGCCCTGTCAACCTTATGCTCTCGTTACTTATCTCTTCTTGTACTTCACTGACATGACAGCTTTCAACAAGCTTTTCCCATTGGAAATACTTTTTCGCCGAAAAACAGAAGTATCTACACATTAAATTTCAGTGTATTCCGACTTACACGAATGTACGTGTTCCAACGTCAAACACGTGCTCGCAAGGTGGCTATGTGTCGCTTTAATCACATGGTATTTCTCGGGAAACCATTCACCACTTGATCAACTAGCATGCTCAGACGAATAAAAGCAGTGATAAGAACTAGAGGAGGATCTCATTAACACCGTCTTCATTGTAATTGACATTATTGTTCTTTTCTGTTATTTTTTTCCCGGTAATACCATTCTAATTTTAGTTGAAATAATTTAATTACAATATCACGTATGTACTATCATTAGGGTTGCCATCCGTAGTTTATAATGAAGTACGAGTAAATAAATAGAAATAATATTGCGCCGCTCCCTCACTTATATCAAAGGCACCTTCGGAGAATGCCTCTAGAGGCTTCGGATCAAAAAACAAAAGTTACCACGTTGTTCGCAAGGGTCGATTTACTATATCAATTTTGTCAAAATGACGAAATTCGAACGGAAAAGAATTTCGTACAGTGACCTAAAAATATCGTGACACACACACGAAAACAGCCGTTTAGTAAATAAAGATTGTACGCTATTTCGGACAATTATACTCTATACTTTATGAGAATAATAAAGTACGCAAAAATACTTTATTTCACATATGTAGTTCTTTCTAAGATTTATTTTACGTAAATCATTAAAAAAACCAAAAAACTTTATAGTAATATTGCGTATCCTAAAGTGGGGTTAGTTTGCTCCTTACAGGTTTACTTTGCACCACATGCCGAAAAACTTTAAATGAATTGTACACTTCAAGATGTAGTTACCTTCCATCAAATTGAGATCAGTGCATTGAAGGTGGGCTAGATGGCGTTAATATATGCCATCAGACGGTGGTTTCCACCTTACTTGCACCACATAACCTCAAATTAAATTTTAATAGTAGAACGTGACTATTTTTTCGCTCGAAAAAATCTCTGTGTCCAGAAGTTATTATCAAACATAAACAGGTAAATATGTGCATACTGGATTTCTAATATTCCCTTTTCTCATCGCTTGTAAAATTTCTGTTAATTTCATATCACAAAAATAATAAATTTGGTAATTGTGAAACAACTCATATTTCTGGCAATTGTGGGGTTACTTTGCTCCACAAAACCGGTGGAGCAAAGTAACCCCACGACTGAAATTACTCAAACGGCCGTACTAAATTCGATTTATTTGTTAAAGCAATGCCTAGAACCTAAGAAAACTGGGTTCCAGAAGATATGCGGATTATAAAGAAGAAACATTGCAAGCCTGTTTAAATGAAGTCAGTCGTGGAGACATATCTCAGAAAAGCAGAGGAAAAGTATAAAATTCCTTAGAAGAAGCATTTTTAATAAATTAAAAGGTAAACATAGCAGAAAGCCGGGCAAACAACATGTCTTTAGTAAAGATGAAGAAAATGAATTTGTAAACTGCATTATCTTTTTGGGGGAATTTGGCTTTCCAATAAATGAAAGAGAGCTGCAGCAGGTCATAAAAAATTATTTAGATCGAAGTGGACGACAAGTTAAACTATTCAAAAATAACGTTCCTGGTCGCGAATGGGTCAAAAGTTTTTTGTCTAGACACGCTAGACTTTCACAGCGGTTTGCAGAAAATATTAAACGCCCTAGAGCTGTGGTAGACGAAACCAGTTTAAGAAGTTTTATGGAAAACTTAAGCGGTGAGATAAAAGATGTTCCTGCCACACATATTTGGAACTTTGACGAAACTAATTTTTACGATGACCCGGGTAAAAAAAAGTTGTTGTGAAAAGAGGGTGCAAGTATCCGGAAACTATTCGAAATTCATCAAAAAGTTCTACATCAGTTATGTTTTCTGGAAACGCTGCAGGAGAACTCCTCCCGCCGTATGTGGTTTTTCGAGGTGGTCATTTGTGGTCGACATGGATGGAATATGGGCCAAAATGCTGCCGGTACAATGTTAGTCCTAGTGGATGGTTTGATGTATCTATCTGTACCGATTGGCTTGAAACCCAAATGATACCGAGACTAAAAAAATTAGATGGAAAGAAGATGCTTGTATGTGACAATCTTTCATCACATTTAACTGTAGACATGCTAAAATTGTGCCGTGAGAACTAAATCAATTTGATCTGCTTACCTCCTAACAGTACACACTTAATCCAGCCACTAGATGTAGTTTCGACCTATGAAAATAGCGTGGCGAAAGGTGCTCTCTGATTGGAAAGATACTGCGGAAGGCATACGTAGTACCACTATTCAGAAGCAACAGTTCCCATCGCTGTTGAAGAAAATGTTGGATATTTTAAAGTCTGGATTTAGAAAATGTGGCATTGTCCCATTGGATGTAAACGAACTTTTGAATCGCATTCCAAGAACTAGTTGCAATCCTGATGACATTCACTCCGCTTTTTTGCAGAATCTTGAATCTAGAAGGTCGGAGTCGACTAAGACTGTAAAGACCCGTAGAAAAAAAATCAATATTCCACCTGGAAAAAGCGCGTGCGTCTCTGAAAATGAATAGAGTGATGAGGAGACTGTAGCTAGTGAGCCTAATAACTCATCCATTGTAGCTAAAAAATGTAAATTGACGACAGAAGAATGCAGTGACTCTTCTTTACAACTGAACCTCAATGATAATTCTTCAGACGATTTTGATCTTGTTGAAATGGTCGCAGATGAAGAACGAGAACGTCAGTTTGTCAAAGATGTGGACAGCCAACAATATATATAAAAAAGGGCGTTAATTTTTTGGATGTTGTAAAAGAAGTGGGGCAGTTTGTTGTGTTCACATACGAAGGAGAATTCTTTCCGGGCGAAATTATTGCCTTTGACGAAAACGAAGTCACAATTAATGCCATGCAGAAATCTCTTAAGGCATGGAAATGGCCACAAAAGCGCGACCAGATGAAATACTCATGGAACGACGTACTGGGATCAATACGCCCCCCTGTACAATTTTCCAAAAGGGCCATTTTCGAAATCCCCGAGTTAAAAACGTTGTGGTAGTCACTAATTACTTGTATGGTTTGAACATATCTTTTATTATCTTTGAATGCATCTTTTATTTTTTAATATATTTTTTAGATGTTTGAATGTATCTTTATTTTTACAATAAAATCATAAAAAAATTTTCTCGATTTTTTTTCTGTCATCGATTCAGTGGGGACAAGTTTATCCATGGCAGAGGTTACATTGCGCCACTTATAATTTACACAGAGTTACAGCTTATTATTCTCAGTGGTGCAAAGTCACCCCAGCCATTGGTATATTTTGCTCCACTAAAAAAGTAAAAAAAAAAAAATAGTTACTCAATATTTTTCGGGCAGCTATTAGTATGACAAACTTTTTTAAGCTGTTTTGTAAAAATCGTCAATATAGGAAATTTGTATGTACTCATTATCAATTTATTTAATAACGTTTTCCGTATTTTGTGGGAAAAATGGAGCAAACTAACCCCATTTTACGGTATTGGGAAACTTGGTGAAGGCCTGGCTTATTTTTTGGCCATCCAGTGGCAAGAAAAAATACTACTGATTGTAGGATAGTTTGAATTACCTAAATTAGTTATATAAGGTGTTTAATAATTTTTTTTATCTTTATAATTATATTTAGTATTTAATAATTTTCATTAACAAGTCGACAAACCAATAAAATATTTGCATCGGTTCAAGAAATATTTAGCTTATCATTATCAGTTTTTAAAACTGTACTTCTATTCGTAGTTTTACTTGAAGTAATGTACAGGGTGAGTCGGGAGGAACGGACCAAACTTCAGGAGTGTATTGTACGCGTGCAAATAATGTAAAAAAAAACTCCAAATGTTGTTATCCGATTCTTATTTGTTTTCAAGTTATAGCGTAATTAAAAATGTTTATCATCTAGTATGCCATGTTCGAGGTTCAAAAACATTTGATAACTTTGTTGTTTCGACAATGTGTGAATGTATTGTGATAGTGAATTAAGATTTACTTTAGAGTTTGAACGATTAAAGTATTACAAATTACCACACACGTATTCAAATTTAGAATATGCAAATATGGTGTTTGTTTATGGTCTTTGTAATGGGAATGCTAGAGCTGCTGTTGAAGAATATCGTCAACGGTTTCCACATCACAGACATCCTAATAAAAATGTATTTATCAAAGTTTTCAGCAATATGTGCGAGATCGGAAACTTTTCCAGTGTTAACGTCACATCTGAATGAGCTACTCAACAAGATTTAGAAGAGGTAGAAGACATACTGGATATAGTAGCAGAAGATGCAATGACCAACTCACGGAGAATTAGTATTCAATTGGGCATTCCACAAATAAGAGCAATAAACAAACTCCACCAGCAAGGCTTACATCCATGCCATGTACATACAGCGCAGCACCTGCAACCGGAAAAATATCCTAAACGTATGGAATTTTGTCGGTGGATAAATAATAATCCTTCTGTTGTATCGCGCATAGTTTTTACAGATGTAGCAACATTTACCCGTGACGGCATTAATTATACTCACAATTGTCATGTATGGTCAGATGAAAATCCCCACTGACGTATGCAGCACTGGTCTGGTGGGAGAGAGCGTGTCTAAAGTCGGAAGCCAACCGAATGAACAGGCTAAGAGGATCGATTCTAAGAAGTATAACCGCAGCCTCAAGATCAACACCGATCGAGGCGATGGGGATACTGACGGAGATACCATCTCTTGATGTCACCCTAAAAGCGGAAGCCGCAAAGGCAATGCACAGGGTGGGAAACATGAATAGGAAGGTAAGGGACCCGCATAGACTCTCAAGAGAGCTAGCTGAGGAGGGAATCCTATGGATGTCTTCTGACAGCACGGGTGTCCACTTCCGATTCGACAAGAAATATAAGATCAGCCTCACCAGTAAGACCGACTGAATGGAGGGACGAGCTGGATTACCGCCCAATGGAGACATCTGGTACACCGATGTATAGGCGGGGGTGTATAGGCGACGCGATGGGATAGGCAAAACCTTCCCTCTGGGAAAATACACTACCGAATTCCAGGCCGAGCTAGTAGCAATTACATGCGATGTCATGGGGGCCGACCAAAATCGGACCCAGGAGAAGGTATGTATCTGCTCGGATAGCAGGGCGACGTTGTAGCCCTGAATTCAGCAACGACAATGTCGAAGCTGGTCTATAATTGCTATGGAGTATTGAACCACTTGGCAGGGAAGGGACCGGTGGAACTCGTGTGGATACCTGGGCATAATGGCATTAAGGAAAATCTAATTTCAGATGACCTTGCCAGGCTAGGGACCAGGGTAAACCTCTATGGACCAGAACCTGCAGTGGGGATAAGTCGGAATCTGATCAGAGTCCGCATAAATGGCTGGGCAAGAGACCAGCACAATAAAAGATGGAGAGGAGTAACGGGTTGTCGAATAACCAAACTCTTCATCGAATACTCAGAGATTGAGAAATGGGCCCAAGAATTCATTAAACTGAACAGGCACAAAGCCAGAACTCTGGTGGGAATCATTACGGGCTACTATAGTAGCCTGAATGCTTATAAACACAAGCTGAGGCTGATTGACAGCCCGGCCTGCAGATACTGTAAAGAAGACGAGGAAACCTCGATTCAATTTCTTTATACCTGTCCCGCACTGGAGGAGAAGAGGCACCTTATATTAGCAACCCCTGTTATCCAAGAGGAGGCGAGGCTTAGGACAGGGGACGTGCCTAAACTGCTCCTTTTATGGGATAGCATTTTTGGATAATGACCCGGATAAGAGGGGATCGCCAAGGGACTACCCATGCTATCAATGGCTGATGAGGCCCAAACCCACAGAACACAATAATAATAATTATTTATTTATCTGAACTTAAATATAGACAGCAAAAATGCTGTGAAGCTGTTTAGCAGTGACAATTATTTGTTGAACGTTGTTAAAAGTAATAAAACATATGTTTTTAAACAAAATAATAAAGTAAAATAAATAATGCTTTATTTTGATACAATGCACTTTTTCCTACCCTTAACAACCAATATACTTTATTTGATCAAATAAAAAGTAGCAACCCTAACTATGATTTAAATCTTCGAAGAAATGATCATGATTCGATGAAACAAACGCATCTTTCACTGATTCGTTAGTCTTGTGCAGGAGTTTATAACACAGTTATAATTTACCTGATGGGATTTTTAATCTTGTCGAAAGTCCATCTAAAAATCCCCGCCTGGAAGACGTAACAGAGGCGTCGCCTCGTATTCTTGACTTCGCGTGTCCCGTATTTATCCAGGTCCGGCCCAGATAATAAACCTTTCTATTTTCGTCCCTGTAGGATTTTATTTTTGTTAAGTACTCTCTTCTCCATAGCACTACCTCGTCTCTTTCTATAAGTACGCTATTTCTTCCCCGTTTTTGGTATTTAAAATTAAGAGATTTCAGTAAATTATAAAAGGAAGTACGTTTAAAACTTGGTAATTCCGAATCATCATTTACGTCTTTCAGCACCTTCTCAAGAGTAGGGATTTCGTTTCTAAAGAAGTATTCGTGAATTTTTCTTCTGATTACGTTTTTATTGAAGTCGTCCACCGAATCAACGATTTTTTTACGATTCTGGTTGGTTTTCGGCGCCAATAACGTCTTGTTAGTGGTATATTCTTTGATAACATTGTAGACGCTGCGCCCACAGATTCCCACTCTATTCGCCACTTTATTTACAATTTCGTCTATTAACAATGTGGGATTTTCTTGAATCTCATTGTTATACATGTTTAAAATCAGCTCCTTGGTCTTTACGTCGAAGTGAGACTTCTTCGGTCTTTTCTTGGGAGGAGACAAACGAATTTCCGTGGCCACGTCGGCTGAATCCGTGCTGTTGGACATTTTGTGAACTTGATATAATTAAAATACCGGGTAAACAGGGTTTCGTGATAGTTTCTGGCATAACTTTATATACGAGGTGAGTCATTGAGTTGTACATATATTTTTACCACTTAATGTCTATATCTAGTTAATGATTACAGTGAAGACTATTTTTTAATACCATCCTTATTAACAGAGTTATTGAATTTTTAATATTTCCAAATATTTGTTCGTCATTTTGAGAACCACTGATTTATTAGATTCAGCATATCCATGATACAAGTTAGATCGGACCATGGTGCTGGCACTGTCTATATGTTACACAGTACGAGCATGAAATTACCTGTACAACAGCCGCCAGGGGTGCTAGTGCTCTTGCATTGTCATTTCCCCTCTTCTCTTACGTCCCTCGCCTACAGTAACAGTAAACATAACCTCGCGTACATGTAAAACAAACGCGTAATCACTAGTTGTAATGAATCTGCAGTATATAAATATAATAGTGTAAAATGGAGGATCCGCCGAAAGTAAAAAAGAAAATGCGTCGTGTGATACGACGTTGCATAGTGCCCACATGCAATTACGAAAAGAACAAACTTGCTCCATTATGTAAATCTTAATTCTAACTTCACTTAAAGGGACAATGAAGCTTTCTGTCTATAATCATTTTACAATACACTGGAACACATAATTTACACTAAAAATACCTACCATGTTAAATTGTTATCCATAATTGTATACAAGTGTGTTCAAAATTTGCGACATTGTGGCGTGTTCTGTTTTCGGTAAAGTGCAGTGAAGTAGATAGCTTCATTTTCCCTTCAACGATACTTTGATTACTCACAATTTATAATATTATAATTTGTAGTATATACTACAAACTTATGTTATTTGCCTCTCTGAATTAATATTTTGAAATTATTTCTCTTATTTGTAACAGAAATGTTCATAGAATAAGTTTCAGCACTTTTCAGATAGATTATATATGTATGTGTACATATTATGTGTAAATAAAAAATTATTGCAGGAACACATGAAAACATATTTTTTATAATTGCTCATAACCTAATTCAATTTCACCTATACGGTAAACAATAATAATCGTTACGTAATACATTGTGGCTCAGATAATTTTTCTATAAATTCATTTTGTTATTAATTTTACATCATCTGTTCATCATCATGTTGGCGCTACAGCCCTTGATGGGCCTTGGCCTGCTCAAGGACCTCTTTCCATTCGTTTTCCAGTGCTTTTCTTCTCCATCCTCTCACAGCAATGCTTCTTAGGTCCTCTTCCACGTCGTCTAGGTATCGTAGTCTAGGCCTTCCTCTACGTCGTTGCCCTATTGGGCTTTGGAATATACATATTCTTGCAGGATCTCACGGATCCATTTTAAGTACATGTCCAACCCATCTCAAGCGACTAAGTTTAATTGATTTTACAATATAGAGGGGTCTTTATAGATAGGGTCTGTACAGTTCAAAGTTGTAGCGTTTTCTCCAAACCCCGTTATCATTTACCGCCCCGTATATTTTACGTAGAACTTTTCGCTCAACCCATCCCAGCAGCTCCTCACTATTTTTCGTTAGGGTCCATGTCTCAGACCCATACATCAATACCGGGCGTATAAGTGTTTTATACAATTTGCATTTTGTTTGTAGAGATATGTTTCTTGATCTAAGTTGTATAGCCAGCTAGGAGTATATGGTGTTTTATTTCTACTGTGATATCATTTCGAGTGTTTATTATTGAGCATAAGTAAATTAATTCGTCAACAGCCTCTATTTGCGCTTGATCAACTTGCAATATCCTCTTTTGTACTGGGCTGCAGTGTACGCATATATTTGGTTTTATTGGTGTTCACCACCAAACCAATTTCTCTTGCTGCTGCATTCAGGGCCCTATATGCTTCTTTAAAGATCGCTTCTGATCGACCAATGATGTCTGTGTCATCAGCGAAGGCGAGGATTTGGATACTTTTGTTAAAAATTGTTTCTGCTGTATTAATTTGAGCAGATCTTATCACCTTTTCTAGGGCCAGGTTGAACAAAATACATGAAAGAGCATCTCCCTGTCGCTGTCCACTGCTAGTTTCAATTACTGGGGATATATTACTCTGGATACGTACCCTGCATTCTACTTTCTTCATTGTTAGCTTTGTAAGTGCTGTCAGGAAGCACGGTATGCCTAACTCTTCCATTGCTTCAAAAAGTTTTCCTCTGTTGATGGTGTCATATGCTTAAAATCAACAAATATGTGATGTGTTTCTATGTTTTGTTCTCGGGTATTCTCCAATATTTGTCTAAGCGTTACCTGTTCTGAAGCCTTTTTGGTATCTTCCAGTTAGTCTCTCTGAATAAAGTTTTAGGCGTGAGCAGACTAATATGGAAAACACTTTATATGCAGTGTTTAATAACGTAATCCCTGTATAATTTGAGCATTCCAGTATATCACCCTTTTTATGAAGGACATAGTATGCCAGAGTTCTATTCATTATGGAGGGTCCCTTGTATCCAGATTTCTGAGATAAGTGTATGTATGCACTTGATTAGGTTTTATCCGCCGTTCTTAAATATTTCCGCCGGGAGATTGTCGGTTCCAGGTAATTTACTATTGGCAAGTGCTTGGATGATTTGTTTGACATCTAGCAATGAAGGTGGCGTTCTCTCTTCCTCTTCCACTTGTTCTTGTTCGTTTGGCTGCCTGTCTTCTACGTCGATGGTCACTGTTTCCCTTTCTGAATTCAAAAGAGTCCTGAAGTGTCTAGCGGTCTAACACCCTTTCCTGCGATGTTATTAGGTCTCCTTCTTTACTTCTACATCATCCGTTACGAATATATTAAAATTTAAAAACATTTATGTTCAAATTTGGCAAGACAACTAGCGCCCCTTGTACAGTAATTTACACGCGAACTACCGCAGTGCCAGGGGGCTGGATCGGACGAACAGCGCGTCCAGTATTGCCAATTCCACATAATAGTTTCGTAGTTTTGAAACAAAAATTGATTTTATTGCAAATACATTAGACACAAAAATTAAGGGATGTAACAAAATACTAAATTTTTAGGTGATTTTCAAACTTGGATAAATTGTTTTCAGTGATTTCATCCCAAGATTTTTTAGATGTTTTTAGATGTCCTCATTCAGATGTCCTCTTTAATTTGAGCGTTCTAAAAGCCTTGTATAATGATTTTTCGCTTTGAGTTATCGTCGTTCAAAGCAAAAAAGTCGGTTTAGACTTTTTTTTTCATACAATAATTAACATTTTTTTATTAAAAAACTATGGGTTATTGAGGGATCAGAATATGAAAGATAAGTTCCAGGAGAAAACAGATCAATTCATAAATAAAGCGAGTAAGGACGAAATCAAGAACGCAGAAACTGAGTGGGAGGGTATCAAGAATAGTCTAGATTCCGCGGCTACGGACGTTTTAGGACACGACAAAAGGGAAGCTAGGAAGCCCTGGATAACGGACGAAATCTTAAGCTTAATGCAAAAGAGACGAGGCTACAAAAACAGACGAGACGAAGAAGGACTGAAAACTTATAAGTCAATAAAGTGGGAAATCATTTGAAAATGTAGAAAAGCGAAAGAACAATGGATAGAGGATAAATGCAAAGAAGTAGAAGATAAGTTGCAAGTAGGTAAGACCGATGAGGCTTACAAGATAATTGAGAGGAACTTCAGGGATATAGGAACAATAAGTAGAAACGTTAGGAGTGAATCGGGCGACATACTGATCGGAAGAGAGGAGAAAGCGGATAGATGGAAGCAGTACTTAGGAAATTTATACGAGGGTCAGGAATTAGGAGATATATTAGAGGAAGAATCTAGCATCGATAGGGAAGATGTAGGAAAACCTATATTGAGAGAGGAATTTGAAATAGCACTAAGGGGGCTAAAGAACAATAAAGCGTCGGGTGTAGATAAAATACAGGCGGAAATTTTGAAATGTGCGGAACAGAAAGTAATAAATAGGATGTTTGAACTGGTAAAATACATATACGAAACGGGCGAGATGCCGGAGGATTATAAGAGGAACATTATCGTTACTATACCGAAAAAGAGAGGAGCCGACAAATGCGAAAACTTTAGAACGATTAGCCTAACTTCCCACGCGTCAAAAATCTTAACCAGAATAGTGCAGAAGAGGATGGAAAATAGAGCGGAGGAAATACTAGGAGAAGACCAATTCGGGTTTAGGCGAAATAGGGGAACTCGCGAAGTTATTCTGGCGCTAAGAGTAATGTTAGAGAAAACAATAGAAAAAGGAAAGAACGCTTATATAGGATTTGTAGATTTAGAAAAAGCTTTTGATAACGTAAGATGGGAAAAAATGTTCGAGATACTAAAGAGCGCGGGAAAGAAGTATAGAGATAGGAGAGTAGTACACAATCTATACAAAGAGAAAACTGCTGTTATAGAAGTAGAAGGGGAACAAAGGGAAGTAGGTATTAGGAAAGGAGTAAGACAAAGATGTACGCTATCACCACTAATTTTTAATCTGTACATCGAAGAGGCGATTAATGTGGTAAAAGATAGAGTGGATTTCGGGATTAAAGTACAGGGACAGAAACTAAAAATGCTGAGATTCGTGGATGATATAGCAGTATTAGCATCTAGTAAGGAGGAACTAGAACCAGCATTGAACGAAATGGAGGCAGTGTTGACAGAGGAATACGGAATGAGGGTGAATAAGAACAAAACTAAAGTGTTAGTGTACAGAGGGCGCGAGAGCAGAGCAAAAACAAAAGTACAAATTAATAATGAAAGATTGGAGGAAGTTAAAGACTTCACATATTTAGGAAGTAAAATAAATTGGGATGGGAGAAGCGATAAAGACATAAAACAAAGAATAGCGCAGGGTCGAGTAGCTTTTAACAAAAAGAAAGCACTTTTATGCTCGGGGGTAATAAACTTAGAAACAAGGAAGAGATTTTTGAAAACATATGTATGGAGCACGGCGCTATACGGTTGCGAAACCTGGACGGTAGGGGAAGCAAGTAGGAAGAAATTAGAAGCTTTTGAGATGTGGTGTTACAGAAGAATGATGAAAATACCATGGACTGATAGGGTCAGAAACGAAGAAGTATTGGAGAAAGTCGGCGAGAAAAGAAGTATGTGGAAAAACATAAAGAAGAGAAGAGATAGAATGGTAGGCCACTTGCTGAGACATGGGGGAATAGTCCGCGATATTTTGGAGGCAGAAATAGGAGTGAAGAAAGGCAGAGGTAGGCCTAGACTAGACTACTGCTCGCAAATAGTAAGGGATGTAGGTTGTAGCACAATTAGCGAAATGCGTAGGTTAGCACAAGATGGGAGAAGCTGGAGGTTAGCGTCCAACCGGTCTTAGGACTGATGACCTAATGATGATATGGGTTATTGCTAAAAAAAACATTTTAAACCTTGAAAAGTGAAAAATTAATTCTTACATTGATTTTTAGCAAAAACGATAAATTCAATTATTCCGTACACGATGAAAAAAAAAAATATATTGTAGTGCTTTGAAAATTTCAGGGTTTTTTTGGGAACTTTAAGCGAATATCCCGAAATACGCAATTTTTTACCTCTTTTTCAATCAATATTTTCGCACCGAAATTTTTTTTTTCAATAACTACGACTTGTAAAGAATACTTTGCAGAATTTAAAGCCGTACTTGATTTTTTATGCGATAATTATTTCCCGAGTAATTAATTACCAAAGTAAAAACTAGCGAAAAATCATCGTACAACACTTTTAGGAAATCACTGAAAACATTTATTGAAGTCCATGGACCTTTTGAAAGGCAAGCAAGAACAAGAAAAAATTTGGGAAAATTTTTTTTCGATTTTCTTATTACTCAAAAACTGCGGATGAAAAAACATTTTAACTCAATATCTGAAAACTAGAAACTTGGGAGTTTCCATTTCCTTTTTTTTTTCTTTTAATTGCTCTGTGACTATTTTTCTAAAAGTTACAGCCCTTTGAAAATCGCCTAAAAATTTAGGATTGTTTTTACATCCCTTAATTTTTGTGCCTAGTGTAACGTGGAATAAAAAGAGCCGAAATGCGGACTGAATTTATAACAGGTAAAACATTGACGTTTTAAAAAAATATTTTGTACTTTATTTACATTAAAAACATTCAAAGACGGAAACAGCAATATTCTTAATTTCTTATCTCCCAAACATATATAAAACTATTTTTTTTTGCAGAAGGGCCGTCAAACCACTACTATTATTATTCCACAAATATGAGATCTCTTCAATATTTATTTATTCACCGCACAATACCGCAGCATTACAACCTCATTTCAAACTCACCAGGGCCTTGTACTATTGGATAAATTATAACAGGCTTATATTCAACATCATATGCAGCGAGTACGTCATCGTAGATCATTGGATATTCATGATGGGAAGTTAAGTTTACCACCTGTTCACATGATGATCAGACATACATTATTTATGTCGTATAGTATCGTGTTCATCCAAAATCCCCAAAAATTGACCCAGCGTAGTTCGTCTGGCAAGGGTGGTCCAACCATAATGTACGATGTTAATTGTGAGTCACACCTTAACGTCAAGTTTTTTGCACAACTTAATTTGACATTTCTTTGTTTCAGTATTTGGCAAATTCAACCATGGAGAGGTACACAGTTGAGCAGCGCGTTAAGATTGTTGAAGCCTTTTACGAAAATGGGCGTTCAAATCAAAATGCATTTCGTGCACTTCGTGACTTTTTTGGTCAGCATAATCGACCAAACGTGTCCACAATCGGGAGAATTGTGCGCAAATTTCAGCAAACCGGGCCTGTAGGAAATGTGAAAACACCTGTGCATGCTCGCCCAGTTCGTTCTGCGGAAAACATTGCTGTTGTTCGCGATAGTGTAGCAGAAAAGCCGTCAACCTCGACTCGTCGTCGTGCCCAACAATTGAACATCTCACGAACATCACTGATGCGAATTTTGAATAAAGATTTGAATTTACACGCTTATAAGGCTTCAAGAGATGAAGCCTACTGACCATTTCAAGCGTCGTCAATACGCCGAATGGTTGGTTGACCAGACAGAAGTGAATGGTGACTTTACAAAGAAAATCATCTTCAGCGACGAGGCACACTTTCACCTCAGTGGATTCGTTAATAAGCAGAATTGCCGCATTTGGGCAAATGAGAATCCACGAGTGATTGTTGAAAAGCCGATGCATCCACAAAGAGTGACTGTTTGGTGCGGTTTATGGGCTGGCGGCGTCATCGGGCCGTACTTCTTCGAATGAATGAGGTTCGCTATCGCGAGATGATAACGGACTTCTTGTGGCCAGAAATTGAGGATATGGACCTGGACGATATGTGGTTCCAACAGGATGGTGCCACTTGCCACACAGTATGTTAATTGGCCGTCACGATCATGTGATTTGACACCGTTGGACTTCTTTCTTTGGGGATATTTAAAAGAAAAAGTGTACGTCAATAAGCCAAGAACAATTCAAGAGCTAAAAGATGAGATAATTCGGCACATGAACGACATTGAACCTCAATTATGTCTCAGAGTCATTGAAAATATGGACCATCGGATAGAGGTATGCCACCGAAGCCGTGGTGAGCATTTGACCGATATTTTGTTTCACACATAATTGTCATAGAAAAATAAATCATCATATCTATCATCATCACTATCATAATAAAAAATATTAAGATAATTCTCTGAAAACTTTTTTTGTTTTATTTACAATTAACATCGTGCGTTTTGGTTGGACCACCTTTTATATCTGTATGACCACACGCGTTGCATAACGACTTCACCATAAGATTAAGTGTATATAAGATTATTAATATGTAACAAGATTTCCAGGGCTAGTTTTAATCTTAGGTTGATTTAATAGGTGTTTGGATAGTTATTCGTTTATCTCGTCAGAATAACAACACATATTTAACTCGATTGAATTAATCTCGAAGTAAAACAGTTGGGTAAGGTCAAAAATACAAGTCCTTAACCAATATTAAAGATGCCAGTAATTTGAAGCTGACAGTCTCAAGTGGGTATTTTAAAATGTGAGAGGAAGTGGTTTTTATTATCACAAAAAAGAAAAAAATAACGCTGTGAAAATGACTGAAGTATACACACTTTGCTTCAATGTGGCTGCTCTAACTACAGTTTCTTTAGTACTTTGATAAGTATTATCAAAGTACTAAAAAGCTTTAAAGCTTAAGCTTTAAATAGCCGACAGGACTATTATTTATTTTTTATATATATATTTTTTTCATTGGGTTGCTTTATAATTCAAGCATTAGTCTGGTAGTGGGAGCACTGCCATGCTTAGTTTATACCAGAAACTATCCTGAAACTCTGTAAAGCAAATCGTAAAATTAAAGCCTTAGTATATGCCTGAGGAGCAAACAGATAGATTTAAACAGTATTTAAATAAGGTACAAACCCTCAGACAAGGTACGGTATGTAAGAAGACGCACGTCTAAAGCCGGCTCTAGACATTGCGAGTTTTCCTCGCGAGGCAGTTTCGCGAATCAAATCTCGCATGGTCTAGACTATTTCCTCGCCCTGAGTCTCCCCTCCACTTGACTCGCTTGGCTGCCTCACCCTCCTCCGTTCACTAGTCGGTATACAGCCCGCATCAAAGACGTTTCAAGGTCGAAACTCGCGGAACACTACAAATGAACAACGATGAGGCAATCATACTCCCTCAAGACAACTGGCCGCTCACCCTTGATTCACATAGATTCGCAAATCACATTTTGGATCGCCTCGCGCTTGACTCGCGGGGGATACTCGCTATTGAGATTCGCGAGGAAATTCGAAATGCCTAGAGCCAGCTTAATAGTACACACCTGTATCAAAGCTAATACCAGTACTTCCCGCCGTTTATGACCTTTTGATTAATAGCATTGTAGAATTCAGCAAGTCACGAGGCGATCACATACTGATCACTTCTATATGTGCTGAATTTCCGATATACAGGGGATGGACAAAAGAATATGAACACCATGCAATATAATACATCTTGTTGCATGAGGCCACACTGCTTCCGTGTAAATAATGCGACGTGTATGTATTGCACAGTTTACGTGCCAAGTCTTGTAGGTTATATTTCAGTGTATTATACGCTTTATTTTGCTACGGTTAAAACAAGCGATCGGTGAAATGCATGATTTCTCAGACTTCAACAGACGACAAATGACTAGTGCTCGGTTAGCGGGAGCATCTGTGACGAAAACAACTGAAGTGTTTAACATTTCGCGAGCGACAGTATCCACGATAATGACAGCATACACAATCCATGATAAAACATCATCGGTGAAGAAGAATAGTGGGTGAAACCCAAAGTTAACTGACAGAGACGACGAATATTAAAAGGGATTGTGGTCAGACAACGTAAAACTACAGCGGCAAAAGTGACAGCAGAACTCAACACTCACTTGAGTAATACTGTTTCGACAAACACAGTACGGCAGGAGCTCCACAAAGCTTACATTCATGGAAGGGCTGCAATTGCGAAACTCTTCATAACGGAAGCCAACGCTAAGATGCGAAAGAAGTGGTGCCACGATCATAAAACCTGGACACTTGATGATTGGAAGAATGTGGTATGGTCCGATGAATCATCGTTCACATTGTTTTCTACAAACGGCCGGGTTTATGTATGGAGAACCCCAAAACAAGCCTACGATCTGGACTGCCTGCTTCCTACAGTCAGGCATAGCGAGGTTCCGTTATGATTTGGGCGGGCTTGTATATCATGGTATTCAGCTGATCGTCTCATTCACATCACTAGCCGGATTACTGGTAATGAATATCTCAACATCTTTAATGATGAAGTTCTTACTATGACTAGCATATTGCTGCCAAATACTGCCATATTTCAAGATTAAATATGGCATGCGCCCATACACACAGCCAAAAAGGCCCAGTCTTGGTTTGAGGAGCATCAGAGTATCATCAAACATCTTCCTCGGCTGATACAAATACAATCGCCAGACCTCAACATAATCAACATAATCTAATCGCCAGATCTACAACATCTAATTTGTATTACCCAAAGCATAGCTGAAACTCTTGACCAACACAAGCAAATGGACGTCATTTACACCGACTTCACCAAAGCTTTTGATAGGCTCGATCATAATATACTTCTGAGTAAACTTACAAGATTTGGTTTTTCAACAAATTTATTAAGCCTTCTAAAGTCCTATCTCTCTAACAGAAAACAGTATGTCGAAATCCATGGTTTCAGGTCCCTTGAGTATGATGCCACGTCAGGTGTGCCTCAAGGCTTTATTTTCGGCCCCTTGCTGTTTAATATCTTTAATGATGACATTGTCACTGTAATACCTGTCAATTGTCTGTTATATGCTGACGACCTTAAATTATTTAAGGTTATTACTTCCCTGGATGATTGTGCTCTTCTGCAGAACAATCTGTATAATCTTCATAATTGGTGTTCTAGTAACAAACTACTTCTAAACGTATCTAAGTGCAATATTATGTCCTATTCCACTAAATTTTCTCTAATATACGATTATAAGTTAGGCGGCCCTATTCTTCAAAGACCCTGTCTTTTACCGCTCACATAACTAAAGCAGTGTCTGAAGCGTTGCATTCACTGGGTTTCTTAGTGAGGACTAGCAGAGATTTCTCAAACACCGATATATTGAAAATCCTATACTTTGCTTTTGTCCAATCTAAACTTGAGTACGGATCTTTAGTGTGGAATCCTTATTATCAATGCCATATTAACAGCTTGAAAATGGTTCAAAGAAGGTTTCTGAAACTATTATGGTTCAAATCAGACACTGTGTATCCACCTATCGGTTTCCCTCAAAATAGTCTTTTGGCAAGATTTGCGATGACAGCACTTGACGCGAAGCGGGAATGTTGTTCTCAAATATTTCTATATAAGCTTATACACAATATGATTGACTGTCAAAACCTATTAGGCAAGCTGAATTTTTATGTACCTCGATTGCATGTCCGAACATCCAAAAGCTTTTACCTCTCTATTCCGCGTACTAATATTCTAAAATTCTCACCGGTTTTTAATGTGTACTAAATACAACAACAACTGTGATAAATTCGATATATTTAACTGCACTCTTCTATTTATTAAACATTGTTATGCTTGATCCGCATCTTTGATTTTATTATTTTTCATATATTGTATACGTCTTCGCATTTGTGTTAAATTTGATTATTATATTTGTGAAATTTATTAATCTTATTAGAATGTGAACACTCACTGTACTTCCCTGCTCTGTAAATGGGTTTTCCTGTAGAGTAGTTATAAATAATTGAACTATAAATAAATAAATAAATAAATAATTGAACTGTTACGGGGAGTTTTAGAGCAGAGAATGGGGAGCAGACTTCCACCTCCAACATCATTCCCTCCCGCAATTTGCGGCTGTTTGGTAGAAGAATGGGATAACATTCCATTGGAAACTATTTAGAAACTCTACGAATCTATTGCGCGAAGAATTGCAGCTGTTCTACAAGCAAATGGTGACCAACACCCTATATTAATAAACACCTTATATTAATAAATAAATATTGTATATATGTTAGGTGTTCATATTATTTTATCCATCGCCTGTATATATACTACAGGCCATTTCGAGTTTTGCTAAACTGTTTCTTTAAGAAAAGTTAGGAATTAAAAGTGGAAAGCACTTAAATTTTCAGAATTTGCTGGGTTTATAAAAAGATGCTCTTGAAAAAGTAAAACAAATGGAACAAAAGGAAAATGTATTATATTTACCTATCCGGATCACTAAAATCTGTTTTAATAGAAATCTCCTCTGATTTTATATCCACTACATGACTTTCGTCCGCCTCAAATTTTTCACATTTCAAATTTCCTTCGCCCTCACTCTCTTCGTGTTTCATAATTGTGTCTATACCACAGTCATCTTTTGTACATTCTAATAAATTACTAGACGTAAATTGTATGACATTGTGCACATTCACTTGACGATTGTTGCCTGTTTCCTTAACTTCATGATACATTCTAATCTTCTCTTCTATTTCTGTACAGTTTGTAATAAAAATGAAATAGTCTCGTAAAGAGGTGTGGCAAGATATGCAAATTTTGGGATCATCTGTGAGACCGAAATTCTAGAAAATAAAATAGTACAAAATCACAATTGCAGGAAATTTATAATGTTCAGCAATAATTTTATCTGGGACAACAAAACATGGTAATTATTTACTTTAGTGTAAAACTCCAAAATCCTCAACCAAAACTTGGCTAACCCTCTATTTTTGAGGATGATAAACAAGAATTTGGATTCAGTTTTTGGCGGTCGGACACAATTTTCGAGAAAACGCATTTTCAGCTTCCACATGTTCTGCCTTTCCTTATAAAATAACTTTCACTTTACATTACACGAATTTGTAATATTATTGTAAGTAGATGTTAAAACACTTCCTTTAGACATATACATACATTAAAACCGTCATAAAACTTACTATTCATTACGATTTTTTTTATTTACTTGCATTGTTTACAATTTTTATGCAGTCGTCCATTTGCTACCCAAGCATTTCGGGTTATAGAGCCAAATTTTGGTGAGGACTTGCGAATTTTACGCTGAAGTAAATAATTACTCAAAATATTTATTAATAAATATATTTAAAAAATTTAAATACCACTTCTGGAAAATATTTCTCCAGCATTAATGCCATCGATACTGCATTATTTCTTTCATCATTAAAACGTATAAAATCTATAGCTATTTCCATACATAATCGACATACAACAGAAGCTTCTAGAACAACTTTGCCTTTATTTACATCCTTCTTTGAATACATTTTTAGTAGATCTACTTGTGGACTATCTTGATTGCGTACGAAACGTTTAATCTTGTTTTCCACAGACAAGCAGGCCGATTTGAATTGAAAACATCTTTGAAGGTTATCAGAACACTTTCTACACATCAGAGGGTCTTCACTTAGTGTCAGGTTCTAAAATGTGAAAATGTGTTAATCCGGTTGGTGTATAACGATAGAAACGTACCAAATCTAATAAAAGTAGAGCTAGTTGTTTGTTTGCCTTTTCTTCAATGAATTCAAAATTTCCCTCATATTGTGTCAAGCACAACCTGCATAGCGGTAATTCGTGATTATTTTGCATTTTAATTCGACAAATACATAAACTTGGTTCACTGTAAATACCAAAATTAAAATGCCTTAACCAAAAAAACAATAAAATTAACCACAAACATTTTATGCAGATTTCATAGAATAGCAAATGGTAATATGATGTCTTCTCTTCTTCTTCTCGTCGACTTTACAAGTTGTCTAAGTATAGCTAAAATATGAAGAAAATCAATTTCTACAAAAATAAAGGTTATTTGTTTTTGCCTACTGTAACAGAAAATATTAACACATCCAAATATAGGGTGTCTCAGTTGGAACCATGCGATTTGATTTGTGTTTTGTCAAACAGGGTGTCAATATTTAATACTCTCATCTACAAATCATGCGAAATTAACATGCCACGATTAATAGTTCAACAATGAATAGTTTATATACAACTGTTTTATGAAAGATCATTTAGAGGTGCATTAAGAAAAATTCGCACAAAATTAGGACAGAAATGAAGCGCCTACAGAGTTAACTGTTCGTAACTTAATCGAGAGACTACTTTCTAAGCGAGAGACAGGTTCTGTTATAGATAAGGCAACTTCAATACGTCCTCGTCGTGGTTGGTCTAATGAAAATATTGCTGCAGTGAGAGAAAGTGTACAGGAGTGTCCTAATGTTAAAGTTAACGGGCGTACAGAGGTAAAAATAATTAAAGCAAATTAAACGAATACGTTTATTCTTCAACTGTCAGAAAAAAAGATCTGTCAAGCATAATTTCAATTTCATAGGTAGCGACATCTTACATAAAATAAACAAATCAAATGGTACATTGTGATAGGTATCGCTTTGCCTAATTTTAAATTCGAACATAACGAGTTTTATTATTTTATTAGAGCGATAGCAATTTAACTATATTTAACACCAAATGCATCAATTCGACGTCGTTCATAACAATTGAATCTGTCAAGAGCCACCACGCATCAGATTTTAAAGAAATATTGCCCGAGATGATCTGTCAGCATACAAAATTCAGTTAACACAATTTAAAAGTTACAGATTTACAACGTCGTATGTTTGTTAATTGGGTGTTTGAAAAGAAAGGCGATGCTGATTTTTGCAAGAAAGATTTGTTCTTGCATTTTCTTCTTGACGGATATGTCAGCAAACAAAATTGTCGAATTTGGATGCTGCAACTCTATATGCTGTTCATGAAAAAGAAATGTATCCAGAGAGACGCACGGTTTGGTACGTATTGTGGAGAGGTGGAGTAAATGGAACATATTCTTTTAAAGATGAATACGCTGGTAATACGAGGATTGTCTCAAAAATAAGGTTCCCACATTTTTTTTTAAATAGACAGAATTGTTTATTATCAAAGTTATTTACATGGTTGGAAAGCTTGAACATTAACCTATTTTTTTACATAATCGCCATTTCCTTCGATGCATTTTTGTAGACGTTCTTACAACTTTTGTATCCTCGTGTCATAGAACTCCACCGTCAACCCGTTGAGGTAGCGATTAATCTCTTCTTTGACTTCATCGTCGGTCCGAAAGCGCAAGCCACCCAAGTGTTCCTTCAATTTTGGGAACAGGTGGTAGTCACTAGGGGCTAGGTCTGGGCTGTAGGGAGGGTGGGGAACGACAGTCCAGCCAAATTTGCTCAGGAGATCCTGGGTTTGCCGAGAGACATGGGGACAAGCGTTGTCGTGCAACAGCTTCACACCCTTGCTCACCTCTCCGACGATTTTGGATGGCTTGTCTGAGTTTTTTTAGTATTTCACAATACCTCTCTGAGTTTCTTGTTGTCCCAGGAGGCATAAAGTCGATGAGCAATATTCCCTTATAGTCCCAAAACACAGTTGCCATGATTTCCCCCACAGATTGCGTTTGCTTGAACTTTTTCGGTTTAGGCGAACTTGAGTGGCGCCATTCGCGTGATTGTTCCTTTTTTTGAGGAGTGAAATGAAACACCAACGTTTCGTCGCCTGTGACGATGGAGTCAAACTATTCCTCCCTATTGTTACCACATTGTTGAAGAAGTTGGAGAGGACAATCGACGCGTTGCTCCTTGTGCGCATTTGTGAGTATTCGTTGGACCCACCGCGCGGGCACCTTGTGTTATTGCAATTTCTCTGACACAATTCTGTCAATTGAGCTGGCATATATCTCAGGAATGTGATGGGCCAGTTTACGGATGGTGATCCTCCAATCTTCGAGCAGTAGACTCTCGACTTTTTTGACAGTCTCGTTGGAAATCGACGGTCGTCCGCTCCGGTCTTCGTCATGGATATCTGTACGACCGCCCGAGAACTCCCCACACCATTTGCGGACATGTTGAACGGTGATACACTTTTCACCACAAACTTCACACAACTGACGATGAATGTCTATGGGTGGAACCTTTTTTGCGTTCAAAAATCGGATCATTGCGCCTATTTCGCACCTGGCGGTGATGGAAATCGGGAGGTCCATCGCAGACAGCTGTCAGTCCAACACTGCGCGACGTAGCTTGACAGCGAAGGTGAGGACTGAGAGAGGGAGAAACGGCGCGCACGACAGTGTTGTCAGATTTCACCTAATACTTCTCCTTGCGGAGCTATCGCGATAGGAACATTACTTTTGAAACAAGCCTCGTACTATCACAGTAAATGAGGAACGCTATCGTGACATGTTAAAACAATTTATTTTTTCTACTAAATTGATGATTTCGTTTTGAACATGTGGTTTCAGCAAGACGGTGCAACATATCATACAGCACGTGCAACCATAACTCTGTTGCATACCAAATTTCCTGATCATGTTGCCTCATAGGTAATTATTTACTTTCGTGGAACCCTCCAAAATGCCAACTAAATATTTTTACCCCCTATTTTCAGGAGTGCTGGAGACGAATCTGGCTTCAGTTTCATCCACTCGGACACAGTTTTCGAAAAAACAAATTTTCAACTTTCCGCACGTAACCAGTTTTCCTCTTCAAATAACTTTCACTTTACATTACATGGATACCTAATATTAATGTAATATTAATGTAAGTGAAAACCTTTTGAGAAGCAAAATAAACTTGAAACAAAAAATTATAAATCAGTTATAAATCATTTTGCTGTAAATATAAATCTTTTTAAACATAAGTACCCTGTAATTCAAGAATTTGTTGGCGAGGAATGTCATGAAATTCAGATCATTCGGAAAACAACTGTTTACCGAACGAAACCGGTATTTAGCAATTGTTAAATTAATAGCTATACCGTGCTTTCACTTTAAAACTGTACATAGGTTCCACCGTTCGGTCCTTCTCGGAAAATTAGACACCGCTCAGGTGGGGAGTCCGGCCGTACGCCGTGATGATCGACGACTTAGATTTCACATTTACCGTCGCATACGTGTTTGGCATTTAGACGAGTGAACTTCGTAGTAATACGTGTAATTTTAAATAGATTCTTTTAATTCAAAACTTAGCAATTATGACGTACTCACTTGAGGAAAAATTGATTTGATATCATGGTCTCTTCAGGGACATTCATTACGTGCAATAAGGGACCTTTTCTCAGTCAAATATGTAAATCGTCCGATCCCTGCCTTGAACACAATATCGACAGTAGTCGAAAAGTTTAAGTCAACGGGATACATTTTAGGTTGTAAATGCCACAAGACACCTAGAATTAACGAGGATGCTGAAATGCAGGAATTAATGGTGTGTGCAATGGTAGAAGAAGATTCAAATATTTCTATCCCAAAAATTTCCGAGGAGACAGGTTTTAGTGTGGGTAAAATTCATAAAATTTTAAAGAAAAATAAATATCATTCCTATAAATACGAAGCCCATCAAGAAATTTTCGATGAAGACCAGTACCGTAGAATGGAATTTTATAACACGGTAATGGAACGTGCAAATGCGGATGACAATTTTATTTATAACATCGTGTTCACCGATGAATCCACGTTTCCGTTACATGGTAGGCACAATCCATCAATTCTACGGTATTGCGCTATTGAAAATCAGTATCGCCTATTAAATACAAGGACACAATATCCCGAAAAATTGAATGTTTGAGCTGGTATTTATGGGAATGATATTATTGGACCATTCTTTATTGATGGAAATTTAAATGGGGAGACTTATTTGAATCTTCTTCAAAACCAAATTGTTCCTGCATTGGCAAACATTAACCCCAATTTTGACAACGTTTGGTTCCAGCACGATGGGTGTCCGGTCCATAACTCAAGAATAGTCATTGACTATTTGAATACGATATTCCGCTAAAGAATTATATCTACGAGAGGCGTAATTCAATGGCCACCAAAATCGCCAGGCTTGGCCCCTAATTATTTTTCCTTATGGGGGTATATTAAATCAAAGTTATTCAACGTTTGTTTCCAGCACGATGGGTGTCCGGCCCATAACTCAAGAATAGTTATTGACTATTTGAATACGATATTCCCCCAAAGAATTATATCTACGAGAGGCGTAATTCAATGGCCACCAAGATCGCCAGACTTGGCCCCTAATTATTTTTTCTTATGGGGGTATATTAAATCAAAGTTATACGGGCATCCTCATGAAGGAGCTAATAATTTAAATCAACTGAGGGCTAATATTGAAAATTTATTTCAAACTATTAGCCCTCTTATGCTGACCAACGTTCGTTCAGAATTTTACGACAGGTTGGGTTATTGTTTGGCGCAAGACGGAGGCATCTTCGAAAATTTTCTTTAGTTTTTTTTTCTTATTCAAGGGGATATTTTTGAAGTTTTAAGAGTTTGTATTTTATTTTTAATTATTTTAAGAGAATCTATTTATTTTTAAACGTTTTATTAGAAGGCACTTTTTTTAATGCAAAACCAATTATAAAAATAATGCAAAAAAGATCATAGTTTGCTGTTAAATATGGCCAAGATATTTTTTCTTTAAATACCTTGATCATCTTTTAACAGTAAACCCATAAACATCACTTCCCACGTAAAAGTTTTTCCCCGTTACAAATACGAATACACAAATACACTTCCTCACGTGTAGAACGTAACTGTCGTAGCGCCGCTAATTATCGACACTGGACAACCTGAAGCAGGGCGTACCGTCCGCATCCCCTCCCTACACATTATACGAAATCGACCGATTGACTTGCTGTCTAGCAAAAAAATGAAAGAACGGTATAAGTAGTAGTAGCTATGTACAATGTATTGTAATATTTAAATAAAAATTGTATTTCTAATTTTGTTTTTATTTTATTTACCAACCCCGTAGGAGAACAGTTGAAATTTTACTCGAACGTTGTACTGTTTGCATTATTACTTTTTTCTTGATAAACTATTCAGAAAAAAGTTACGTTTACTCCTCAATAAACATGAAAAATTTAAAAATAATTAAAAAGATGCGCCAGCGTTCCATTAACCAACATGAGATAGAAAGAGATAGATATCCACAACCGATGCGGGTTGCCTATACAATCGTTTTGCTTCACTTGTCGCTCAAGGCGGGTCCATTCCAGATACGTATAGTATAGAGTTCACTGACTGTGTATGCCACTACGAGCAAAGCTTTGCTCGTAGGTATGCCAGTCAGCAGCCCCCTGGCACTGCGGTAGTTCGCTGGTAAATTCAAGGGGCGATAGTTGTCTTGCAGGGCGAAATTTCCGGTAAATTTGAACAAATATTTTTAAATTTTAATATGTAAGTACGTAACGGATGATGTAAAATTAATAACAAAATGAATTTATAGGAAAAGTATCTGAGCCACAATATATTACGTAACCATTATTATTGTTTACCTTATAGGTGAAATTGAACTAGGTTAATTTGCAATTATAAAAAATATGTTTTCTTGTGTTCCTGCAATAATTTTTTATTTACACATAATATGTATACATACGTATATAATACGTATATAATAATACGGTCCAGCTCTAGAGATCAACAGTCCACTATAGACTACATCATAACCAATAGAAACATCCACCCAACGCAGATCCTGGATGTACGATCGCTTGCCTCTCCGGACACGGGTCGTGGACACAGACTGGTGTTATGTAAGATGAGACTAGGAGTGCAACTAATCCGTAAAAAAACACCAGTAATCCGTGAAAAATTCAACATAGAATCCTTCGACAACGACAGCACCAAGGACTTATACAAATCACGGTTAAAGGAAAGAATAACAGCAAATCCAATAACAGCTGAGGATACAATCGATACGGCTTGGTCCAAAATCAAAATTAATGTCATAACAGCGGCAGAAGAAGCGATTGGCAAAAGAAAGGTAAACGTGAACGCAAAAGCCAACAAACCATGGTTTACTCCAGAAATAAAAACTCTCGCTGCAGAGAAATAAGCAGCCTACATCAAGTACCTCAGCAACAAAACAGATGAACAACGTCAGCAATACGTCGCCGTAAGAAACAGAGCCAATGCCAGTTAACGAACAAATTGCAGTCAATATTACCGCGGAGGAATGGACAAACCACCTTAAGAGTCTGTACAACACCGAAAAACAAACGGATCTATGGACCATGCCCAACAACATCGACAACTACATTATAAACAAAACAGAGATTAAAACAATAACCAACAAATTGAAGAACAGAAAATCACCAGGCCCAGATAAAATAACAAAACGAAATGCTCAAATATGGAGGTGATGAGCTGATGAAAGAACTATCACACCTTTACAGCATGATTATGTCCACAGGAGAAGTACCCCAGGAATAGAAATCTAGCATTACAATCCCTATCTACAAGAAGGGAGAAAAGAAAAACCCAAGGAACTATCGAAGCATGAGCCTACTCAACACCGCCATGAAGCTGCTCACCAAAATAATAACCCAACATCTATCAAGTATAATCAGCATCAACGAAGAACAACAAGGCTTTAGGCAGAATAGATCAACAATCGACGCTATATTCATACTGCGACAAATCATCGAGAAGTCCATAGAATTTAACAAACCTGCGTTCCTCTGCTTTGTTGACCTAACTCAAGCATTTGACAGAGTGCAACTAAAGGATGTGCTAAAAATCCTGCAAGAACGAGGAGCCAACAACAATATTATCCAGGTAATAAAACAACTCAATACCAACAACAATACAAGAATACAGTTAGGCACCTCAACCACAGAGGAAGTGCCGATATCGATAGATATCAGGCAAGGATATAGCCTGAGTCCGCTACTCTTCAACCTGGTAATGGACCGCATCATAAACCAGGTGAAAAATGTAGGACGAGGTTACAGAATGGGACAAACCGAATTCAAAATATTGTGCTATGCAGACGATGCGGTTCTCATATCAGAAAACGAGGACAACCTGCAGCGAATGCCATTCGAGCTAAACCAGGCCGCAAAGAAATACAACATGAGCATCTCGATACCGAAAACCAAATCTATGACCATAAGCAAGGAAACCGATACGATGCAAGCTGGCACTAAACGACCAACCAATCGAACAAGTGATGAGCTTTGAATACCTGGGGATACTAGCTTCAAGCAGCCGAAATACATATGACGAGGTGAAAGCACAAGTAAATAAAGCAGCAAGAGTGTCTGGCTGTCTACATAATACTATTTGGAAAAACAAGCACATGTCGATAACCAGCAAGGCCAGAATCTACAGAACAGCAGTGAGGCCCATCCTCCCCTACGCAGCGGAAACGAGAGCAGACACCAACCGGACGAAAAGAGCACTACGAACGACCCAAATGAGGGCCCTACGAGCGATCGAGGCGTCACACTGACGGACAGGCAACGAAGCAATGAGATCCGGGAGCGATGCGATAGGATGCCAGATGTTGCTAGATGGTCACGAGGAAGAAGAAGAGAGTGGAGAGAGCATGTCGACAGGATGGGAAACGATAGACTCGCCAAGGCCGTATACAAGGAAAAACCGAACACGACCAGACCCTTAGGAAGACCACCAAAAATATGGGCCGATTCCTGGACTTCATCGTCACAGGACATCGAATAAAAAGTTGGAAAAAACAGGACATAGTCCTATCATAAGGAAGGAGAAGAGAAGAAGACGTATGTAATCTGTCTGAAAAGTGCTGAAACTTATTCTATGAATATTTTTGTTACAAATAAGAGAAATTATTTCAAAATATTAATTCACAGAGGCAAATAAAGTTTGTAATATATACTACAAATTATAATATTGTAAATTGGGAGTAATCAAAGTATCGTTGGAGGCAAAATGAAGGTATCTATTTCACTGCACTTTACCGAAAACAGAACACGCCACATTTCCAAGCGAATCCTTTGACAAATTTTTACATGGCACTACTCCCTTCTTTAAGCGGACAACTTTATATGGCCCCTGTGCAAAAGAAAAGGTGTATTTAGACTAAATGCAATTATATTCATTGCTTTTATATTGCTATTGAAATAGCAATATGAAACTTTCAATAATGTCGAATCATAATATTTTAATGAAGAAATTTTTTTAAAAACACTGAATTATTCTTCAGTTAATTACATATCATTAAAGTACACTTGTAAAAGTCAATCAGAGTTAAATCATTCCGAACAGCATTTTGCCACCGTTCTCTTTTTTCTTAGTTTGAGGGTACTCCGAAATAATGCACCTTTTCGCCTTCTACGGAACGTTCTTTTTCATAATTGCATGCGGGCACTATGCAACGTCGTCTCATACGATGCATTTTGTTTTTTTCCTTCGGCGGACCCTCCATTTTACACTATTATATTTATACACTGCAGATTGATAACAACTCGCGATTACACTAGCGATAGGAATGCGATCCTGCTATTGCGCGTGTGCACCTTTACAGTGGCGTCTAAACATAAGAGCGCATGTGCACCTATACAGCACCAAGTTTGAATTTTGCACCATATTTAAAATATAGAACCAACTCGTTTTAATTATTGCAAGCATATATAGTATATTTTATTTTTATGAATTGTACAAAATATTCATAGAATCATATTTCTTTCACGTTAAGATTTTTTAGAATATATCAGATTTTAATTTTTTCACAGTATCAATCATATTCCTCAATATATTATTTAAATCTTAATTATGCATCGTGAGAAGTAGATAATTTTGTTATACGAGTCAATTCTGAGTCATTCAGGATGTGGAAATTTGAAAACATTTGTATAAAATTTGGGGATAGTAGAAACAGTAAGGTTAAGTAAACACTAATTCTAATTACAAAAATTATATTTTTAAGTACGTTAAACTACAACAATTAATTCAACAATCATATGTAGGTATTACATAAACAGCCTATGATTGAAAATAAAATTATAAATAAAAATTATCATTCCAACTATCATTAGAAACTACCTCTGAACCTGTAAGTATTTCCTTGATTATTTGGTGCTCCTTTGGTTTATTGTTATTATTAGAAGTTTTTTCGTTTTCTAGTAGAAAAAAATGATTGTTTTGTTATATTCTTGTTTGATGGGGTTCTTGTTTCCTGCTTGTATCTTTAACAATTAAGAAATAATCATTTCCAATGTTCATTGCACTTTTCGTATTTGTGGATTTCTCTAATATGAATAGCAATTGTTCCTTCGAATTATTTTCAGTTTTTATTTTGGAAATTACTTCTAATAAATTGGACTCTATACCACTTATGATTTTTTCTTTGGAATGCTTCGATGGCAAACATAAGGTAGAATCTCTAGCCAGTATTTCCAACTCGTTGTCATCTTTAATTTTATTTTTTTGCTTGATAAGTTCCACCTGAATACTGTTTAAGGCAAATATAATGTATATGCCTACATATACTATTTCTAATATTGAATATCCAAAATCATAAACTAGAAAACAATAACAAAAAGCACTTTACATAACCATTAACCTCAAATAAATTTCTACAGACGGTGTACCTTATACGATTACTCAGTGAGATACCCAGTACAGTACCTCTGGCGGCCGTTGTACACGTAATTGCAACATCGCAATACATGACATATAGGGAGTGCCATCCCCCTGGCCAGTCAGTCACAATCAATAACCTCAAAGTAAACATTCAACACATTATTCAGGAAATAGAGCCAGTTTTATGTGCCCATGTTATGGACAATTTTGGTAAACGAATGACATCAAGCTAGATGAGCCGAGGCCATATGAACCATATTCCTTTCTATTTGCAGCCATATCATCTCCATTTTAAATTGAAGAATAAAAAATCTCAGTTTGTCAAATATTATTAGTTTTATTCACGAATTACATCCTATATATAGTTCCAAATGAGACACCCTTTATAATAAGGGAATCGATATAATGCTACATCTTAAATATTTATTTAATGTTATCTGCTTTTTACTTTCTATTAAAATCAAGTTGTTAAAATATTTCTATTTTAATATACTGCAACTACACGAAATAAAAAACCGTACAAACATAAGAAAAAGTACGCTATAGTGATAGTTAAATAGTAGCGCTCATCAAGAATAGGAGCAAGTCTCTATCGGACCGCCCACGAGATGTACAGTAAATAGCCTAGTCGAAGTAAATAGCCGAATACTACCCGCACACTCTTTCTTCTACGCATACATAGAAAATCTCACAATTTTCCTATTATTGACTAGCAGTATGTGATGTAATAAAGACAGTCAAATATAACACACAACTAATTGAATCTCCTACCCAACTTCATATACATTTCCTATCATCAATCTACTGCTTCTGATGCCTCTTCATGTGGTTCCTATGAGATTTGGGGTATCTGGTCTCGAACGGACACAAACTGCATTTCAGCAGCCGTACGTTGGAGACGTCCTCGTGAGTCAGCATATGCGCACGCAGAGAGTCCTTCCTTCTGCCTTTATACTCGCAAATATTGCAAGCGAACGCGAGCACATCGTCCCCTTCGCCATGAGTCAACATATGTCGTTTAAGAATGTTCACGGTCTTAGCAGAAAAAGGACAGTTCCCGCATTTGTGGGGGCGCTCTTGTGAATGAGTCAGCAAGTGTCTCTTAAGAAAATGCTTGAATCTGGCCTTGTAGTCGCATTTGTCGCACTCGTACATCACCACCTCCGACTCGTCCTTATGCTTTAACTTGTGCATGGCCAGATACGGCTGCCTGGAGCTCTCAAAGTCGCATTGGTCGCACTTGTACATCTTCAGCGTACGTGGGTTCCTGTGTACGAGCAGGTGCGCGACGAGCGTGGATCGCAACTTGGTCTCGTAGGAGCAGTGGAAGCATCTAAACGCCTCCACCTCGGTGATGTCGCGGTGCACCAGCTGGTGGGTCTTGAGGCTGCCTTTGCGGGCTGTAGTAAAAGAGCACAACGTGCAAGAGAACTCCTTGATCAGGAAAGCGCCACTGTGCAATAGCATGTGCCGTTTCATGTACTTCCTTTTCGACTTGTAAGGGCATTTTGGGCACTGGTGCCACGTCATTTCGGAACTGTCTTTGTGGATTACCATGTGCTCTTTCAGATAGGACGGGAGAGAGGTGCGGAAGGAGCAGTGCGGGCAGCAATGCTTCTTCGCCACCAAGGGGTCGGCGTGGGTGATCAAGTGTTTCTTTAAGGCCGACTTGCGCGGTGACTTGAACGTGCACACCGTACATTTGTACTTCTTTTCTCTCGTGTTCGTGTGCATGTACTTGTGCTCTTCAAGCGACACCTTGTATTTCGTCTTGAAGGGGCACAAGTGACACTGGTAGGCTGGTACCTCGGAGATGTCTTTGTGCACTATTTTGTGCCTCCTTAGGGTATCCTTCGTCTTGAAAACTTTTTTGCAAATGTGGCATACGTGGGTTTGATTTTCGCATTTAGTTTTCTCAGTTTTACGCTTTTTTTTATTTGTGGCGAGGCTGCAACATAAAGGATCTTAGTGGATTAGCTGAATGTGAGCATCACGCATATATTTTGCCAAGCAATATTTATCATACAGTAGGGAGGCGGCATATTCGTCAAAAACAGAATCAGATTATTTATAAAGAATTAAGGGGCATTTGCGTTGCAACTTAATAATGCTGAGATATCAAAAATCGTCTTGGTCATACGTCTTCATCTTTTTAAAACAATAAATAATTATTTGAAGTTATGTCGAGTTTTGGTCATTCATAAGCCCTGGATTTGAATGCCGACATGACATAAATAACAGAAGCAGACTTACAATGAAGAGTAGATTGCATATACAAATTATTCACATATGCGTTTACCTCTCATTGCGTGGTCGTTAGGAACAAATGAGGACTTGTAATTGTATTCCTAAAAATGTGTAGTCAGGTTTTAGAAATTTGAAAATCCTTATTGTCAAATAGGCAATTTGCATGAAACTTCTATACGCCTGAAAATATTTCTCTTCTGCCATATAATGAGTACTTAAGAAGAATATTATAGTCATTCTTCATGAAAATTTGTAGTTTTTGTATAATTGATAAAATTAATTCACTCATTTATGTAAACAAAGTCACGTGTTAATCAAAGACGCTAGTCTGATTGGTCCACGTCACTGTGTGCGGAAGTATCCCAATCGTCACTGTTATGATTTGGTTTAATGCTAACAGTTTGTAAAATCTGTAACAAGCGCCTAACGCTATGGAGCCGATAAAACACAAATTTTATAAGTATTGCATCGTGCCAATGTATACAAATACTACGGTATCAACGCCCGAAAACTTGTTCTTCTCGGTTACCAAAGAGGAAAGAATGCGGAAGAAATGGTGCGTGGCAATGAAAAGGTACAAAAAGAAAAATATAAAGCAATCAAGTTTGACGCCACTATATTGTTGCGAGGATCATTTTATTGTGAGAACCTAATAACATTTATTTGTTTTGGATGTATTTGTACATAACCCCACTTTCACGTTGTATGCTGTTTTTGTATTACTTGCCGCATAGAATATTTAGAAAATGTTTGTTTTGTAGGTCATTAGATATAGATACTTAAATAAGATTTACATTTCAATCTTTTTTACAGTTGGAGGAAGTATTATTTCTTCTAATTTCAATACCCATAAATTGTGAATTTTCCCCTAGAAAGGAAAACATGGTTAAGGAATCAATCTTTGGCAAGTTATCAGATTGTCCTTGCACAAATCCACTGTCTGTTGCCATAGTCTACACACAATTGTTCAATATTAATAATAATAAATAGATTCGCACACCGAAAAAGGAATAGTTAACGAATTACACTAAACGCCCATCTATCTCTCAACAAAATAATGCACAGTGACGTCACGCGACAGCCATTTGCATTTCTTGTGTTTACGCGCGTCGATAATAATAATCAAATTTCATTTATTTATTTTGTGTCTATTATTGCACAAAAAGTGGTAAATTTAACGCTGCATGGATTTAATGACCTATAAAATGTTTTGACAACATAATTATAAATCATGCAAATTGCCTATTGCCTATTTTCATGCATTGTTACTATCTGTATATAATACCGTACGCAAATCAAAATACTACGACAGTCCCGAGTTATGTACAAACACACACCGCTCTCAAATATCACAGTAACTGATCGGACGGCATCGCGTTATTGGTCATCCCCGCAGATGTTTCTTTTGCCCTGCCCTCACATACCTTTACTATGAGCACATAGTGCAATTTACCTTCGACAATACTTTCAATATCTCTAGTGAAACAAATAGAGCAGCGGGTAGCAGGCAGTCAGAGTGTGGATGTTTGTTCACACTCCGGCTCATTTTAAAACATTTCATGCAGTTGCTTTACTGTCATGAAATGTTTTATTGTATCTCTATTTACTAAACGGCTGTTTTCGTGTTACGAAATTTTTAGGTTGATGTACAATATGCTTTTCGTTCGAATTTCGGCATTTTGACAAAATCAATAAGTGCAGTAAATCAACCCCTGTGAACAACGTGGTAACTTTTTTTTTTATCCGAAGCCTCTAGACGCATGCTCCGGAGGTGCCTTCGATACGAGCGAGGGGGCGGCACAATATTATTGCGATTTGCTTACTCGTAATTTATGATATTGTGATATTTGTTTATAGTGCGTGTGTATGTGTAATAGATATTTCAGAGAACACGTATAAGTCCGACTCTGAAATGCCAGCATTCAAATCCGGGGCTTAGTTATCCATATTGCAGACAAGACAGTAAAATACAATTTTAGCTTCAATCAATATATCTGCTTCAATTACATACTTGAAGCAGTAGGTCAGTGATTCACAAAATGTGAAGTCACTTGGTAATTACTTGGTTTCCACTAATCTTAGATTTAAGAAAAGCCACAACATGCCAATAATGATGAAGCATATTCAACGTTGCCAGATTTGGCAGTACTGAGATTAAGGTCAACAGAATGAGAAAGTAAGCCATGTTACCGTGCTTAACAAGAGGTGTGTCCAAAAAAATTATTTTAAATGCTGTGACTCGCATAGACAAAGATTACACTTACCTTGCAGAGCTATCAGAATTTTCTTCACTCGAATTCCTGACTGAACTATCGTCATCATCCGAATCACTAACTCCACAACCTTTACGTGTGGTGGTTCGACTTATTTTCTTGCCCTTTGGCAACGATCCTTTACTTTTGGAGATTAAATTATCTTGCAGTTTATTTTTTTGCTCATTTTCCAGACACATTTGTATAAATTCAAAATTTGAGTTCAGAGCCTCGAGACAAGTTGCACAAATCAAAGTATCCGTGTTCTGCATATTCTACAAATTAACATAATAGAAATTAATTCATTTCCTAGAGAGATAATTATAACTTACCACTTCTGGGATATATTTTTCCAAGATATCTGGCAGCCTTGGATCTCTTGTGTCAGGGAAGTGATCAATTTTCAAACACTTCATACACAGACGACATATGGAATGATCCTTGGGTATTTCCTTCTCATATTTAAGTTGTAAATAGGCTTTTTCTAATTTAACTGTGTTAATAGGGCCATCGCCGAGTGGTACTAGTGTATCTTCAGTATAGAAACATACTGACTTAAATTGGAAACATTCATCGAGTTTCTCTGCGCATTTGGGGCACATTATATTCTTCTCAGAAGATATCTCCTAAAATTAGGTATGTTAAAGAAAACTGTTAGAGAATATTTACTCAATATTCGATTATGCTGTCATCTCCCTACACTTCTCTAAATTTATCAAGTATACTTACGAGTGGCAACAGGAGTACATCTAGAATGTCAATATGTATATTCTTTATTGTTTCAAATGATTCACCCTCAATTTGATTTCTACATAGTCGACACATAAACTCCATTAGATGAATTTTAAAATCCAATAAGAGTGGAAGACCTCCTATTACTAAAAAATATGGTAAAATTTTATTTAGGTTACCTATCTTCTTCTTCTCTTTATTTCACTCGTATTCAGGGTGTGGGTACTCGAATAGGAAGAATCGTGACCACATTAAACTTATGTGTGAAAAATATAGATGGCGCTTGCAATTGTTAATATCATCAAACTACCATTGTTGCCATGTTACAAAACGAAATTATACATAGTGTAATGGTGGTCTGTGATAATGGCGGTGTTCTAATTATTTCACTGTAAATAAAATAAATGTTAGTTTATTTTACTTACAGTCTATGTTTACGTCTTTGCTTTTTTGTGGTTGTTTTGTAATTTATTTGTTTATTGCAGGTAACATGAGACTGTGTTGTGTGCCGTTTTGTGGAAATAAATCATCTTGCAGGTAAGTGAGGTTTTGATTTAATTTGCACGTATCTTTAATTTTTGATTATGTAATCTCGTTATGTACTTTTTAAATTTCAGACACTGCATACCTAGCGAAAGGCGTATACGAGACATTTGGTTAACTCGAAAAGAAATTAATAATTATTTATTTCAAGATAACGCCAATTTAAAAAAAAAGTTATTTTGTTTGAGAATAACATTTTGATGATATTTGCAAACACGTAAATGGCCGTTTAATGCGATTTTCTTTGCCCACTTTTAAATTACCTGGTATGTACCTATGTATACATTATTTTATGACCGATTAATGATTATTAATGATATTGCATCTTTTTGAGACACTGTAACATTATTTATTTACTCATTAGGATATACCTCACCATCAATCCAAGAAAACGGTTTTCCTGAAGAATCATTCGGATTTGTGACCCCTTAAAAAGTTTGAGGTACTGTCAAATCTATTCCATTTATTGCCACTTAAATATTTATACTTCTATTTGCAGAGACGCTAAAAAGGTATCTGGTAAAAACTTTTTTTCGTCAACAAAAAGAGATTCTTTACAAATGTTATCTGTGAAAGAAAGATCTCACTTTGGACCTTTTCAATTAGGTTGGTAGTTACCCAAAAATTTTATTATAATCGGCGTGCATAACAGATTGTTATAGATTTTGGGCAATCAAGGTTTGCCATTCCGCCCGCTTCTTTCAACATTACACTTTAGTTACAATTTGTAATTAAAAAATTTAATAATGAATTTATCGCTAACAGCCGTAGCTCATGGCAAGGTTTGGGATTCACCGGATTGAATACCGACGATATGGCTTTGCAGTAGTAATCTAGAAGCGATGTAAACGTCAAAAGAAGAAAAAGAGCTTATCCTACTCATTGAGGTTATATTAAATAGATTTCAAGAATGGTAATTACTACTTAACACAAATAAATTAGTTTCTCATTATAGAGGGCGCTTGGATAACAAATGGATGGCTGCATGAAAATTATGAATATTGCAAGTAAATTAAGAAAACCGGAATGAATAATTAGTTTCACGACAATCTTAATGCACGATATGTATAAACTAAATATTGTAGCATCTACTTGCATTAACCTTAGGTATCTACGTAATTTAAAGTGAAAAGTTATTTGAGAAGAAAGTGGTGTCGTGTGACTGGTGAAAGTGAAAACTGTACCTGACCCTCAAACTGAAGCCAGATTCTTGTTCAGCACCCTCGAAAATAGGGCGGGTAGACAAATTTTAATGAGGATTTTACGCTAAAGTAAATAATTACTAAAGAAAAATAGATAGTTATTACTGTTGTTATATATTTGCACAAAAAAATATATTACAACTTTATTCTTACATCAAATTAAAATAAGAGACAAAAAGCGAAAACTTATTATGTGATGGAAAAAGAAATAAAAAAATATAAAAAAAATAAAAAAAATAAAAAATTCGATAATTGTATAAACAAACTTAAAATATTGGCGAATTTTTATAGATTTAAAATAAGACTATAGTATCATATACGAGTACATAATTTTTCTTAGATAAAAGCAACAAAAATCCAATGTTAAAAAAAATATCTTAACACGTGGTTAACTGCCACGTGGTATAGGGTATGTGCCTCAGATTGATTAGTACTGGAGACCGAGTGGTACGAGGTGTGTGTCGTGCTATGAATCGTATTTTATTAAAGCGTGGCTCAAAGACAGTGCCACCGGAGTACCGCAGGGTGCGGTGTTGTCGGCTCACCTCTTCAACATCTTCACGTCAGATCTGCTAAGGACAGAGCGCACGGCCACTGCGCTATATGCTGACGACACGGCGATCGTCGCGAAGTCGAGGAGAGCGCGCATGGCAATGACGTACCTGCGGCGTTCTGCGGACGAACTAGCCGACGGGTGCGACAACTGGAAAGTAGCCATCAATGCAGAGAAAAGCAGGGCGGTGCTTTTCAAGAAGACGCGGAAAACCTCGGAAGGACATGTGAGCTTCAACGGCGAGGACGTCCAATGGCGGGACAAGATCAAGTACCTTGGAGTTGTCATGGACAAGTCGTTGACATGGAGAGACCATATCCACCAAGTGACGGAACGCGCCAAAGCTACCGCTGCCAATCTTTGGACGATGACGGGAAACAACAGCCATCTGAAAATCAGAAACAAGCTGCTCCTCATACGGCAAGTCCTTCAGCCCCAGCTGATGTACGCATCGATAGCTTGGGGCTACGCTGCTCAGACACACATGAAGAAGATTCAAGTCGTCGAAAATGTCGTCCTCCGCTGTGCCGGGGTACGTGAGGAACATCAACATTCGGCGAGACCTAGACTTCACCATTGTGACGGAGAAAATCCGAGCCAGGGCTCGGAAGCTCTACGATCAAGCAGGTGCCCATGATAACCCCCTCAGTAGTATTTTTGTATGGGACTACGAAGTTCTAAGCCTGAGCGGCCAGAAAAAATATGAAACCCTATGAAAGTGTATGTTATAAGTATACATTATACACTATTTAGGCAATATGTTTTTATTCGTACAAAAACGATTTGTGCTAGATGTCCAGTTACTGTTTAACATTGAGACCGTGTGCGTCTGCTTCGCAAAAGAACTAAATCACTTTGCGATCGTAATTACATAAATAATTTGTACAGTGTGCGTGCGTTACAAAAAAATGCCGACAGTGCCAAAGGCGAAAAAACGGCCGCTTGCCGACAATGTGAATAAGTTTATTCGGGACTTTCCAGATTTGATATATAATGGGGCGAAAATAGCGTGTGAAGTTTGTGAAAAAGATTTATTGTGTTGTAAAATTTTATTTTACATGTTATAGCACGTGTACTTAATCATCATAAATCAGCATTGCCACTGTTACTAGCTAGCAAAAAACTGTAGTAGCGCAACAATTAGGGATATGGTTCTGAATACGTTACACTTTGAACTCCCAGTAAATCAACTATTAATATTTATGAGCGACGCTGCTTCGACAATGCTTGCGATAGGTCGTTCTCTTAAAGAATCCGGTGGTATTTTTTTACATATCACGTGTAAAGTACATGGTCTTCATCCCGTGGCAGATGCTTTAATGGCGAACATAAAAAAAAATTCTCAAATCTCCCAAACGAATTAGCGAATTTCGAAGACAATGTCCTGATATTCCTACACCACCAGAACCGATTATTACACGATGGGGAACATGGCTAAAAGCAGCTTCATACTATTCCGAATATTACCAACAATTAAAAACAGTTATTCTTCAATTTAATCCTAAGAACGCCGTAGCTATTAAGAAAAGTCAGTCAAAATTTCAAAATATTACAGTTGAAACCGATGTACATGTTATCCATAACAAATATGAAGGACTATGTGACGCAATACACAGATTACAAAATAGTGCGTTGCCGCTAAAGGAGTTACTATAAATAGTGGACGATGTGAATAATCTGCTACAGGCTGCAAATGACGACGCAAAAACCTCTCACGTTTTAGAAAAATTTAATAGTGTGTCTGTAGTACACTCCATAATTCGAATGCAGCGACGGCTCCCTTAAGTTAATGATGTTTAAGAGGGCAAGTGTTGTAAATTTTCGTTTAAGTATAACATTTATAATGAATAAAAATTATCGTAAAGGACGCATACGCCACTGGCGCGCGGCGACATTATCCTGCTCTACTCATTATCCATAACCATATTTTATAAAATATATATAAATTATTTTTCATTATTAAAATTGATAATTCCTTACTTATATGACATAAATCTTTGATTCGTTTTTTCATTTTTTTTTTTTTTGGAGAATTTTCGTTGTTGATTTTCATTTAATTTTGTTGTCGTAAAAAATTTATCTACCCCGGTCTCCCATTGAGTTAACTGCCGGTTCGATTGTCGGTATCCTTTGAGATTTTTTATTTGGCAAATAGCAATGAAATAGACTATAGATATATTTCAAAATGTGTCCACACAACTGTAATTTTTTCTCATAAAAATAATGAATAATAAGAATTGTAATAATTTCTAATTAACACAATTAAATAAACCATTATTTGGTTTGGGATTATAGAGGGCGCTTGGATAGCAAATGGAGGCTGCATTAAAATTAAAAATATTGCAAGTAAATTAAGGAAATCGTTACGAATAAATAGTTTTATGGCAATGTTATGTATACTCGTAGAGTGAAAGTTATTTTAGCAGAAGGTGGCCTCATGTGCAGAATAATTTAAAATTTATTTTCTCGAAAACTGAATCCCACCCCCACAAACTGAAGTCAGACACTAAAGAAAATAATTACAAAAGAAAACTATTTGTACAATATATATATATATATATATATATATATATATATATATATATATATATATATATATATATATATATATTGTACAAATACTTTTCTACTTTTCTTTGGTAATTATTTCCTTTAGTGTCTGACTTCAGTTTGTTGGGGTCGGATTCAGTTTTCGAGAAAATAAATTTTAAATTATTCTGCACATGGTGGCCTCATGTGCATTATTTATTATATATATATATATATATATATATATATATATATATATATATATATATATATATATATATATATATATATATATATTCGTACAAGAAATCTATCATTACATATTTAATCTTACATATATTAAAATAACAAACGAAAAAGAGAAAACCTAAAATTATGTGATCAAAAACAAATATTTTCTACAAAATTTCATTAAAGAACAAATCAGATATAAAGTAAATAACTTTTATAACTGTATAAACAAATTTAAAGTACTGACGAATTTTTATAAATTTAAAACAAGACTATACTATCGTATACATGATTTTTCTTGCATAAAAGCGACAAAAATCTAATGTCAATGAAAATATCTTAAATAACGTTAATAAGATTGTATTTGGAAATGTATATCTAAGAATATCCTATACGCTCAATTTGAAGAAGTTATTTGCCCCTATTCACACAAACTACCTAAAAACAAAATTTTGACATTCAGAAGTACTCGAGTATATTTAACGTCTTATTACATACATACTACTTTTTAACTTTATACATTTTTCTCTTGGTTGGCTTTACTTTTCCTTTCGTGATACTACCTCCTGTTGAAGTTGCAGCATGCGAAACCGAAGGTTTGTATTCGATCTGTTTATCGGTAACTGCTGGTTTAATGTCGACGTCGACACTCGTCATATCTGAATCGAAGAAATTTACTTGGACACTGGCATTGCGATGTTCCACGAGGTCTCTCACACAAACTTGAATACCTACACTGGACGTTTCAGGTTTTATCTTCTCTAATTTTGGTTGTTTGGGTGCTGGGATTGTTTTCGTTATTGCACTTTGGCGTTTGGTCTTATAAGACACTATGGCAATAGGTTGGGCCCCTGTAAAGATAACCGGGGCCTCATCTGTTGATGTAGACTGGAGCTGCAATAAAAGGTGGAATACTAATATTATTAATTCCATTAATATTGTTCTAATATTATTAATATTAGAACAAGAGATTGAGGTAATTGAATAAAAAATGGCCCCTCTTTAAGTGTTTCAGATAACAACAATAATTCGACTCGTCAACCAATTGTATGTAAGTAATAGTAACCGATATTTTCAATATCAAAGAGCACCTACAAATTTCCGACAAGAAATATCCTATGGCAAAGTAGTTACAAATGATACGAATAACACAATACCACCCCAGAATACGGTGCTCTACGTTTTTTGCATTTCTTAAAAAAATGAACTTTACATAGTAATACAATAACTTCATATCTTAGCTTATATCAGACAGTCATTGTTGCAGCAAGTACATAATTTCAAAGTATTAATTGAGAAGATTGTTCTGTAGGTACGAATTGTCAAGAGTACGCAGACGCTGATAGTGTAGGGGTTAGTGACGATGATGTTGGGAATTCTACAGTTGGTAGCGGTGATAATACCCTAGATTCGGAACTGTAATGTGAAGACGTATACACATGTCTAGCACGCAGAGCTTTCTTATGGTATCTAGAAAGTATTACTTGTATTTCAGCATTCGCATCAATTCTGTCAATGAGCGGTAACTCTCTGAGTTGCAGTGCTACATGTTTTCCTATTACGTCACATTCATCTTCTGATTCTTTTGGACTCGGGGCGTATAAGTTTGCTAAACTGTTATTTAGTTTTTTGAGTTCGTTCACGGCTGCTTGCATTCCAAACGGCTCTGGTGATAATATAATCTTTGATCTTGGTCTTTTTGGCGGTTTCATCTTTCGTATCTCATCAGTGTTATTGCTATTGCCGCTAAGATCTAAGCCCTCGTTATTAGTTTCTGAAGATTCTTCAGGCACCTCGTTTTCTGCCGTTGATTCATGATGTGATACCTGAAATTAACAAGTAGTCTTTTATTTTTCAGACACCAAATATGGAAAAATGGTGAGATATACAAGTAGGATTCCATTCCAGGTGGAATTTCCCAGGTTGTTGTGGTACTATCGATGGCAAACACGTAACAATTCAAGCACTACCAAATTGTGGTAGTGAGTACTATAACTACAAAGGAACTAATAGCATAGTGCTTATGGCTGTCGTGGATCACGATTATCGTTTTAGATATGTAGATATAGGCTTATACGGCCGTAATGCAGATAGTAGGGTTTTCCAAAAATGATGTTTATATCCTTATCTAGAAAAGAACTTATCGTTGCCTGAAACTGGTATTCTAGTTGGAGATGATGCCTTCCCTTTAAAGCCCTACTATATTTACTAAAGCCCTACAAAAGTACACCAATAAGAGAAAAGACTTAATTATAGATTGAGCAGAGCAAGGATTGTGGAGAATGGGTTTACTGGAGTGGGTTGGAACTTTTGACTTGGAACCACTGACGTAGTTTTCCACAACACGATTAGAGTTCGTATTAGATTAACTGGAATTCGATCGCCACCGGTATATTCGAATTCGAGTAGGGTTTACATTGCCATATATGTCGACTACACACGAATTCGATCAGTACGTTAATCATGGGTGAGTTTCATATTTCATAGATGTACCTATCTATTTATTTTCGTTACTTCTTGGTTTCCTGGTAGTATAATGAGCACAGATTTTTTATTTTATTCTTTTCATTCATTAATTTGTCTTTACCCATTGCCTTGACAATTTCTTTTAATGCGGTGTCACGTGCATCTCTATCTTTATACTCTTTTACTCCCCCTAGGGGTTGTAAGACCTTGCAGTTGGTGGGGGGGCCTTGTGGGCGTTTTAAAGGGTCTATACTTGTATGAATGATGGCACCTCTAAGTAGGGGTTGTCCAAGCGAATGGGAGTATGAATGAGGCGGCTCCGATAAAGGGCCTGTCCAAGAGAATGAAGAGATGTGGCTTAGCAGCATCCCGGGTATGAGCCCTTCTTGAGTTTACCTTTTTTGAGTTTACTCAAGGGAGAGCGAAAAACCTGGTCCACAACTAAAAACCAGCCTCCCCTTCAGCCTGGTGAAACTGGATAGGTACGATGCACCCCCCTAAACCGACGGTGTGAGCCACTGAGCCTAACGAACTGGTTGGCTCTCAGGGGATACCGAGAGTCGCAATCGGTGCCTCAGGAGCATCTGGTGCAACTACTGAGTATTTAAGTCACCTTACCCCCGTATGCGGGGTTCTGCGGAGTAGACCTTTATTTCCCTAGCTACTCGTAGGATCAAAAATGGAACCATCAACCCATAAAAGAATCTTGGAGGATAAGAAGGTCGAAAGCGGGCCTGTACCGTGGACGCCTCCATCCTCCTAGCCAAGTGGTTGCTCCACCGCCTGCACCCAGACCACACTTGGGACCTTGACCTTGACTTTTATTGAGGCAGAGGGCGACGGGAAAACCAGGGGACGAAAGTGATGCAACTGCTAAGAAAAGAATGATTCAAATAATGAAGATTAACTTGCATCGAAGCAAAGATGCCTCTTCTGTTCTACAGAGGAATCTGGCTAAGATGCACAGGGATAACACTCATCCAAGAACCTTGGGTGGTGCAGGGATCTATAAAGGCGCTGGGAAATTTTCTCTGTTACAGGGGTAGTAGTACCAACAGCCCCAGAGCCGGCATCGTAGTTAAGAACATCAGCGCCACACCCCTGTGGAATTGGCCCACAGGAGATCTAATGGGGTAACTATGATGCTTGAGTATGTAGGTAAAGTGGTCATAGCGTCAGCCTATCTACCATATGACAGCAGGGACAATCCGCCACCAGAGGTGAAGGAACTTGTGGACTTCTGTTAAAAATCCGACCTGCCTTTGCTGATGGGATGTGACGCGAACTCACACCATATGGTCTGGGGTAGCACAAACACCAATGGCAGAGGTATGGAGCTCATGGAATATCTGGTAAGTACAGAGCTAGACTTTTTAAATGTAGGAAACACACACATTTTTCATAATGATGTAAGGGAGGAGGTAATTGACATTACCTTGGGCTCCAAACACTTGGCGGGATACGTCGGAACTGGAAAATCTCGGATGAACCCACACTCTCGGATCATTCTGCCATTAAGTTTGATCTGGGAGTGGGGGAGCATGAAGAGACAAAATGGGTCCATATCTCCAGATTCACAAACTGGAAACAGTTTAAGTCGGATCTTCTAGTAAAAGTTTGGGAAATCCCCTCCAGAATTAGTGAGAGGGAAGTACTGGAGGCGGCAGCCTTCCGACTGAGTAGAGGATTGATAGAAGCCTATGAAGGGAACTGTACACCTAAACGAGCTAGGCCGAAAGGCCAGGTAAGATGGTGGAACAATAAGCTGGAAAACCTTAGATGTAAGGTAATAAACCTTCTCAAGGGAGTCAAAAAACGTAACAGCCGTACAACCTCGGAGGACTATAGAACTGCCACGAATCAGTATAGGGCTGAGGTTAGCGAAGCCTAAAGAAGTAGTTGGGTTTCTCTGTAATGAGATAAATAAGGGAGCTGAGGCAGCACGGCTAAACAAGATCCCCGCAGCCCGGAAGCGATACTGGGATCGCTCAAGCTCCCTAATGGTAAATTCTCGGAATCGGATGAGGAAACCTTAGGCCATCTCATCAAAGCACATTTTACGGGCTTTTATAGACCGGAGACGGGAGACATTTCCGACCGGCTAGTAGGGGCACATAGGACCTGGGCGGTAAACCGAGAGGGGGACGACAGGGAACTTGTGAAGGAGATAGTCACACCGGCGAAGATGAGGTGGGCCTTGAGGTCCTTTGATCTATAGAAATCGCCGGGACCGGACGGCATTTATCCGGTACTTCTGCAGAAAGCAGAAGAGATAAATCCTCGGTCCGCTTATAAGGATCATCAGGGCCAGCTTGGCACTGAAGATGGTCCCGAAAGTGTGGCTAGGCACAAGGGTTGTTTTTATACCTAAACCGGGCAAAGTTGGATACACGTCCCCTAAGGACTTTCGACCGATTAGCCTTACTTCATTTTTACTAAAGACGGACGAACGATTAGTTGACAGGTACTTTCGGGATACTGTCCTAATAGAGACCGCTTCAAGGGAGCCAGCATGCTTATCAAGCTGGTAAATCAACAGAAACAGCTCTAGATAAGGTTGTGTCATCGATACGGTCACAACTGGACTCCGGTCCTTCAACTTTACAGAGAGGTGATTAGCAGAGCACTAGGAAGATGCTACACTCTCAGAATAATCGCTGAATGGATAGACCATATGTTGGGAAACAAACAGCTTACTGCTAATAAAGGCGAGACTACCATCGAGGGCTGGGTCGACTCGGGCTGTCCACAGGGAGGGGTATTGTCCCCCCTTCTGTGGTGCCTGGTAGTGGATGAGCTGCTTGAAAGGTTAAAGGATTACCAAGTAATTGGCTATGCCGATGACTTAGTAATAATAACGAAGGGCCCTCTTCTGGAGCCGATTCTCGATATAATGCAAGGAGCATTAAACAAGGTTGGGAATTGGTGCAGGGATATGGGACTCTTGGTCAATCCCTCTAAGACTGAGGTGATGGTGTTCACCAAGAAATATAAGTGGAATATAATAGACCATATCCGCTGACACTTGGTGGCCAAGAACTAAGCTATAATAGCGAAGTGAAATACTTAGGAGTAATCCTGGACGGGAAACTGTCATGGGAAAAACATCTAAGTCATATATATTCCAAAATCACAGCAACACTTTGGCAACTGAGAAGGGCCATTGGTAATAGCAGGAGCTTGAAAGCGGAGACCATGAAATAGATGTATGAGGCAATTCTCAAACCCAGACTGATGTATGCAGCATTGGTCTGGTGGGAGAGAGCCTGTTTAAAGTCGGAAGCCAACCGACTTAACAAGCTAAGAGGATTTGATTCTAAGAAGTATAACCGGAGCCCCAAGATCAACACCGATCGAGGCGATGGGGATACTGACAGCGGTACCACCTCTTGATATCACCCAGAAGCCGTAAAGGTAATGTACAGGGTAGGAAACATGAACAGGAAGGTAAGGGACCTGAATAGACTCTCAAGAGGGCTAGCATAGGAGGAACTCCTATGGATGCCATCTGACCGACTGGATGGAGGATCAAGCTGGATTGCCGCTCAATGGAGACATCTGGTACACAGATGATGGAGCCAAGAGTGGGAACAGAGCGGGTGCTGGGGTGTATAGGCGATGCGATGGGATAGGTAAAACCACCCCCCTGGGCAAATACACTACCGCACTCCACGCCGAGCTAGTTGCAATTATATACGGTGTTCTGGGGGCCGACTAAATTCGGATAATAATTGCTATGAAGCATTGAACCACTTGGCAGGGAAGGGACCGGTGGAACTCTTATGGATACCTGGGCATAATGGCATTAAGGGAAATCTAATTGCAGATAATCTTGCCAGACTAGGGACCATGGAAAACCTCTATGGACCAAAACCTACAGTGGGAATAAGTCGGAATCTGATCAGAGACCGCATCAATTGCTGGGAAATTCTGCTCAGAGAATGAATCTGATCAGAGACCATCACAATAAAAGATGGAGAGGAGTAACGGGTTGTCGTATAACCAAACTCTTCATCGAATACTGAGATTGAGAAATGGGCCCAAGTATTCATTAAATTGAACAGGCACAAGGCCAGAACCCTGGTGGGAATCATAACGGGCCACCATAATAATTTGAATGCATATAAGCACAAGCTGAGGCTGACTGACAGCCCGACCTGCAGATACTGTAAAGAAGACGAGGAAATCTCGATTCATCTTCTTTACACCTGCCCCGCACTGGAGGAGAAGAGGTATCTTATATTAGGGACCCTTGTTATACTAGAGGAGGCGAGGTTTAAGGCGGGGGACGTGCCTAAATTGCTCCTTTTATGGGAAAGCATTTTTGGATAATGACCCGGATAAGAGGGGATCGCCAAAGGACTACCCAGTGGCCGATGAGGCCCAAACCCATATAACATAATGTAATGTAATGTACTCTTGAGTTGGATTCCACAAACATGGATGTGCACTATATAATTCTATAAATTTAACTTTGTCGTCTTCTGAAAATCTCGACATTTTAAAGGCAAAAAAATGTATGTATTTGTATTCGAGCAACTATCCAACACGTCGGTAAGTATTACTGGAATGCGTGCATGCATTCGATTGCTAGCATTCGAGTAACTCGGTTGTTGACATTCAGTCGAACTCGAATTCGAGTTTCTCTGGAATTCGAGTTCGAATGAATGTCAACGCACCTTAATCATAAGTGAGTTCGTACAGGAGGGTATCAAAGGAAGGTAAAACAGAAAAAAAAATCGCCGAGTATGGATACGTGAGTGGAACACAAGACGCGAGCTATTATATGTCGAGAGCTAAGAACTGAAGATCCAAAAAATTACAGAAATTTTTTACGAATGAACGATAATCAGTTTGGTTATTTACTACAAAACGTTACACCCGCAATTGAAAATAGTGAAAAATAGTGAAATAGTTTGTTCGCCGAAAGCCTGTTTCAGCACCGTTAAAACTTGAAATAGTATTACGATTCTTAGCAACTGGTGACAGTTTTGGAAGCTTCCAATATATGTTTAAAGTTCCCAAAAGTACTATAAGTAAATTTTTTACCGAAGTTTGCGAAGTGATTTGCAATGCGTTAGAGGAGTATATTAAAGTAAATTGTAGTATAATATTTATTTTAAAAATAAGGGAACGGTTTATTACACAAAGTCATTTAATTATGTGTCGAATGTAAGAAATCCGTGCAAGCTGGCTTAATTTCCGGAAACATCTGAACCTTCGCTGTAGTGATAACTGGAAAGTCTTGACGACCATGTTAATGGCATATGGTAATGAATAGGTTCGTGTACACGGATGTGTAGGTTGAAGTGTTTATAATTTCTTTGCACGTAATACTTGATGTATACCCATTTCAGCTTCTGCCGCAATATGAGGTGGAAAGCCTCTAAGTGTAGCTGCTACATATTCACCAAATATAGCAAAGCTATGCTTAGGTGTATGTTGTTTAGAAGCTGAATTTGAAATATCTTGTAGCTTGTCCAATGTTGTTGCGATTTCCGATAATTTGCGTTTAGAGCCCCCAAACGTTGATTTTGGTGGCCGAGCAGCGGTGCTAGATTGTGAAGCAACCGATACCGACGATACTCTAGGTGCTTTCCAGGTAATCCACGTCTCGATATTGTCGTTAATTACAACTTCATCGTGTGACTGTTGAGTGGCACACGATATTTCATAAGCGATATCATTTTGAGTTATTTGAGTTGCATTTATTTCATCTTCCTCCTCTACTTCCTCCTTAAAAAAAAAACATTAACATTTATATTTTTAGGTTCCAAATACAGAAGAGGAATGGCGAGTTATTGAACATGGGTTTAATACCGCATGGAATTTTCCAGGATGTGTAGGTTGTATGGATGGTAAACATATTGATATATATTGATATACAAGCTCCACCCAATAATGGGTACAATTTTTTTAATTATAAAAAAATAATACTTCAGTATGATTTTGCTTTCAATATATTAATATTAGGTCAAAGGGAAGAGCATCGGACGGTGGCGTGTATAGCAACAGCTCCTTGAAGCATGCTATTGAAAACCAATAGGCCTTTTCATGGTCATCACGCGAAATGTGGAAGTTTGGATCACTTTTGGTGAAAGTGACTGTGCCGGCAGATTTTTTTCGCATCATAAATCTTGATGAAAATGTAATAGATAGTGCCAAATTAGTGCACAAAGTTGTGGAGCAACACACTTGTGCTCAATTACGCCGTTGGCTTAAGTGTCATGGTCAGGAAGTCGGTCGAAACAAAACTGAACTGGTTGCAAGGTAAGAATCATCTGTCATCTGTCAAGCACATGCTTTGCCTGTTATGACGTATAAATTAGGTTTTTAAACATTAAAATATTAAATAATAAGAATCCTATTAACAATAGCAATTCTGTTAACAAAATGTTATTAAAATGTTATACTTCTTACAGTATAAATTACTTGATTATGAATAACAAACCTGCTCCAAAATTTCAACGTTGCTGTTTGTGTTCATGATTTCTATTTGTTGTTTCTTAATAACATAATCAGTATTTCCTTTTTTTTTTTTAGTGTTTTGTACTTCTCGAACAAGCTTGTTCTTTTTTTTACTTTCTGTAAAATATAAACATGTTTTTTATAACCATAACATTCAGAGTTAGGTTAAGTTTAATTTCCAGAATACCTTTTCCATTTTCGTTTTGCTCTGATCAGAGGTAACTTCGTTGACGTTATTTGGGCCACTTTCACCTTCGAAATGAAGGGAACAAATACATGTATCCTTCGTTATGTTGTCAATCGTAGAAAATCTCCCATCACCTCGTCGACACGCTCGCACCCACAAATCACATTTTCGGCATTGTTCACAACGTCTTACGTGCTTAATTCTCGAACACGTTATACGTTTTCTGTAATCCAGACACGGTTTAGGAAATGGCAAAAAGTAATATAAACAATCATATTTATAAGATATTGAGCGACTGTCACTATTACACACAACAAAACAACAGCGTTTTAATCTTCCCTTCGACATGGCGAATTGATTTTAAAATTTTTTACAATTATTCTGTTCAAAAACTATTAAGCTGTTTGAAATTTTAGCAATTTTCTGTAATATTTAATAGAAAATTATTAAATTCTTGTGCAGACTAATGCTATTTTATGAAAAGTGATCGAAACAGCATGGCGTCTGATGACGTCAAGGATGCACCCCTTGACGGTGCACAAAAACATCTCTCCATGAAAAAGTCTACTGAAGAGAGCATGCAACACAAAAAGAAAACAAATCGATTTGAAATTCAAAAACTTGTACTGGCTACTATATACTCCTATGGAATAGAAGTCGAGTATTAATATCCTTCAGAGCCTAATCAAAATACTCCAATCAATAACAGATGCACCGTGGTATGTACCAAATAATACACTACACTACGACCTCGCCATTTCGTTTATCGTTACCTGTCCTGGAACATTATCCAGGACAGGAGTAATAAACACCATAATAGACTCGAAACACACGCCGATCTACTCTTACGACCACTCTTTCGTCAACAAAACTATAGATTAAAAAAACGACTACCAATAGATATAAAATTAAACCAAAATGCAAGAGGGTTCTTCGCTGGAAGTATCCTCATCCCGTCAACTAAAGAATTTCTCCTGATCGGTTCTTTGATATTAAATCAGCTTATAGAAACTAATGTATTTCTGAGTACTGATATCTTGAAATAAAAAAGGGTTCAAGAGGATAGAGACCAGTATTCTGATAGATTTTATAAATATACTACTTAACCCTCAAGAAGCGCACTATCGAGGTTTCTCAATTCAAGCGCACATGGGTATGTTATATCAGTACGTGTTTCTTCATTATGTTGATCGAATTAATTTTGGTTTTTTTTTTAATCGATACCTGTTATAAAAATACATTGTTTATGGAATTACTGGAAAAAAAAGTGTTCGTGACATAACAGAAAAAAATAAAAACAAAAACATTAAAAATTGTCAAAACATGTTTTCTTTCAAACATCGTATCTTTGCGAAATTAAGATAACAATTTTTTTCTCAACGGCATTTGGAAGGGGATTAAGCATACTTTTAGAATTTATTAGGTTATTTGGCTTCAGTTGAAAAAGTATATTTATTCGGCAAGGTAAAGTCGAGTGACTTCGAAATAATAATCCTTGGTTAAGCATAAGGGAGGGACTCCTATGGATGCCCTCTGACAGTACGGGTGTCCACTTCCTGTTTGACAAGAAATATAAGATCACCCTCACCAGTAAGACCGACTGGATGGAGGGTCGAGCTGGATTGCCGCTCAATGGAGACATCTGGTACACGGATAGAGCCAAGAGTGGGAACAGAGCGGATGCGGGGGTGTATAGGCGACGCGACGGGATAGGTAAAACCTTCCCCTTGGGCAAATACACTACCGCACTCCAGGCCGAGCTAGTTGGAATTACATACGGTGTTCTGGGGGCCGACCAAAATCGAAGCTGGTCCATAATTGCTATGAAGCATTGAACCACTTGGCAGGGAAGGGACCGGTGGAACTCTTATGGATACCTGGGCATAATGGCATTAAGAGAAATCTAATTGCAGATAATCTTGCCAGACTAGGGACCAGGGAAAACTTCTATGGACCAGAACCTGCAGTGGGAATAAGTCGGAATCTGATCAGAGACCGCATCAATGGCTGGGCAAGAGACCAGCACAATAAAAGATGGAGAGGAGTAACGGGTTGTCGAATAACCAAACTCTTCATCGAATACTCAGAGATTGAGAAATCGGCCCAAGAATTCATTAAATTGAACAGACACAAAGCCAGAACCCTGGTGGGAATCATAACGGGCCACCATAGTAGCCTGAATGCATATAAGCACAAGCTGAAGCTGACTGATAGCCCGGCCTGCAGATACTGTAAAGAAGACGAGGAAACCTCGATTCATCTTCTTTACACCTGCCCCGCACTGGAGGAGAAGAGGTATCTTATATTAGGGACCCCTGTTATCCTAGAGGAGGCGAGGCTTAAGGCGGGGAACGTGCCTAAATTGCTCCTTTTATGGGATAGCATTTTTGGATAATGACCCGGATAAGAGGGGATCGCCAAGGGATTACCCATGCGATCAGTGGCTGATGAGGCCCAAACCTATATAATGTAATAATAATAATAATAAGCATAATAAGTAATTTATTTTTCAGTAAAAAAAAAGTATAAACAATACACAATATTAAGACATTAATTGAATACTACATTCCACGCAAATCCTACTAGTATGATCCCTGCACATAGGAAAATCACACCTTACACACTTATAACATGTTTTGCGATCCAAATAATTCGGACAGTAACGACAGCGTTTACGTTTCTCCATCTTATTCTCGGCCATCAGATCTCTAGGGTTTGCAGTTTCAGGCAAATCTTTATAAACTAAAAAAGCTTCTATTTGAGAACGCAATAACGTATGTAAACTGGGCAATCTGACCCGCGCTATTAAAAACGGCCTAATAAGAGACGAAGATAAATCCAAAATATAATCGTTACGATACATCGTTTTATTGCTGCCTATTAAATTGTAGATGATAAACGAATTAACGTTAGCCTGGTCTAGCATTCCGTAAAAATAACGCATTGGACACCTGAGCGTTTTGCGAGCTGTCGTGAAGTCGCGGCATTTTTTATCGAAGCTGTCTGTATTTCCCCTGGTTTCATTATAAAACGTTAGAATTTCTGGTTGTCCAGTGTCTGAATCTATTTTAGCCCTATAATGATAAGTGGATAATAATAAAACAATTTTTTTGCGTTTAGGGTTAAATGAAACGAGGATTTTCTTATTGTTGTATGCAAACCGAGTTCTTTCTTTGGGGTTTACTGTTTGATACGAAGATGGAATTTCCCGTTTACTTTTCTCGATCGTCCCTACCATTGTTAACTTATATTCGTTTAATAATTTATCGCATATAGGTATAGACGTGAACCACTCATCGCACGTTATATTTCGGCCTGTATTATAAATTGGTTCTGCTAATTTTCTTACATAATAAGATGGTAATGATTCAGTGGGGTCTTTATCGGTTACTGTACCATAATAGGGTATAGCATTAAATAAATAATGTGTTGTAGAATCGTTTAATGTTAGAATTTTAAGACCTGATTTATTTCGTTTGGTTGTTAAACATGTTTTAAAAGGACATCTACCACGAAAATAAAACAATTGTTCGTCTATAGTGCATTTCGAATCAGGCTGGTAATTATCCTTGCAATTGTTTATGAATTGGTCCCAAATTTCTCGAATACATGCAAACGGATCGATCGATTTCCTTTCGCGACGTGTGCTCTTGTCGTCGAACATTAAACATGAAATTAGAAATTTAAATCGACTTGCGCACATTGTTATTCTAAAAAGCAATATTCCATACGGCGACCACAAAGATTCCATACTAGTTTTATTCGTTTTTTGTAAACCAGAAAAATATAATAATCCTATGGCCGCTTTTAATTCCACCAAATCTACTTCTTTATGATGTGGCTTTATTTGGACGTTCTTCTCTATCATGTCTGCAGTACGCCGGTTTATCTCTTGATTTGTGTATCTTACAATGATTTCTAAAATCTCTTCATCAAAAAAGAGGCCCCAAGCTTCTAGGGGACTTTTGACCGTCGCACCTCGCCCTATCGGAGTCGCGGTGTATGCGGGTCTAGCTCGTTTACCTCCGCCGTCAGGTATGTTAAGGGACCATTTGAAGTTATTTTTCCCGCGCAGGTATCTTAGTTGGCCACGCTTTCTCTTGCCTGTCGCGCTCGCCAGCTGCTCGTCTCCACTTTCCGACGATTCACTGTCAACAGCTTCTACCCGCTCTTCTCCGTTTTCCTCTTCATCGGACTCGTCGTACTGCTCTTCAAAGACGTCGTCGGTCTCGCTTTCACAGTCTTGGTCGTCAAAATCATCGGGTGCCCTATACAACGATTGCAGTTCCGAGGCCCGACGAGTGCGAGACCGCGTCTCCGTTTTGGGCTGAATCAGAAATATAAATGGATATTAAGAAACTTTAAAATCAAATATTTCAAAAAATAATGCTGGACAATGTGATAATAATAATTTACTTACTACGAAAAGTGTGTGGCAACGTACAAAGTTATAAGTTATAGCCTTAAGATAATATGAACACTTCAAAATACACCGAACACTTGATTTGCACAAATAATTCTTTTTCGGATAAATTTGCAAAATGACGATACCAGCGCACTGGGTAGCGCCTACCCACAGACTAACTATACTGGTATATAGTTCAGTTAATTTTCACATCTCATGATGGTTCTGGTTGGGGATAGTAGACTTTTTTCAAATCCGAAATTAACCCCCTCCACTTTAGGGTAAAGTAGCCTAATATGAGACCCATTTATAAAAACTATAAAAATTTAATAAAACACATTTATTAAATTTCAAATCACTTTCTTAAAGTCGGATAAATATACTTCTAGTATCTGTTGGATCCTTATTGTAAAAAATATAACATTTGTTTTTATACTACAATAAAAGCAAATAATGTCAATATTCAATAAAAAAATGGGTTCCTAAAATGAGACCCTGTTGTATTTTCTAATGTTGTTTCTTTAAACACGTTGGACAGACGAAATTCGCATCTTCAGCACCGCGGTCTTCGTGGGCCCATCGATAACACTTTGCGCACTTAACCCATTGCTCGCCCTGTGTATCTGAAGAATAGGGATTGGTGCAAAACAAGCATTCTGCGTCATAATTTTCTTCGCCATCACTGGCATCATCGAGAATCATATCTTCGCTGTCACATGAGCTGTCACTTTCCAACTCCACACGTTTCCTCTTATTGGACTTTTTAGAACTGTTTTTTCTCTTGGGCTCACACGTAACAAGAACATTCTTAGTAGCTCTTACTCTGTTCTGTTCTTTAACCAACTTGGTCTTTTTCTTATCCAAACTTTCCTCTAACTCAGTTTTATAAGACGAAGAGGTGATTACAGCTGAACTACCAGAACGTTTACCAACCCTTTTAATAGATATCTTTGGCAATGGTCTGATTTGCTGAGGACTTACAAGGCTCAGTTCAGTAGGAGCCTTTGAATAAAACCGTTTAGTCGATATGGAACCTCTTGGGACTTCTCTTTCTGTGTTCTGTGAGCAAGAATCTTTGCTGCTGTTGACCCTGGTCCTTTGAAATCTCTTGACGAGCCATAGAGGCTTTTGAATAAAACTGTTTAGTCGATATGGAACCTCTTGGGACTTCTCTTTCTGTGTTCTGTGAGCAAGAATCTTTGCTGCTGTTGACTTGGTCCTTTGAAATCCCTTGACGAGCCATAGAAGCCTTTGAATAAAACTGTTCAGTCGAAATGGAACCTTTTGGAGCTGCAGTTTCTGGGTTCTGTGAGCAAGATTCTTTGCTGCTGTTGACTTGGTCCTTTGAAATCCCTTGACGAGCCATAGAAGCCTTTGAATAAAACTGTTCAGTCGAAATGGAACCTTTTGGAGCTGCAGTTTCTGGGTTCTGTGAGCAAGATTCTTTGCTGCTGTTGACTTGGTCCTTTGAAATCTCTTGACGAGCCATAGAAGCCTTTGAATAAAACTGTTCAGTCGAAATGGAACCTTTTGGAGCTGCAGTTTCTGGGTTCTGTGAGCAAGAATCTTTGCTGCTGTTGACTTGGTCCTTTGAAATCTCTTGACGAGCCATAGAAGCCTTTGAATAAAACTGTTCAGTCGAAATGGAACCTTTTGGAGCTGCAGTTTCTGAGTTCTGTGAGCAAGAATCTTTGCTGCTGTTGACTTGGTCCTTTGAAATCCCTTGACGAGCCATAGAAGCCTTTGAATAAAACTGTTCAGTCGAAATGGAACCTTTTGGAGCTGCAGTTTCTGGGTTCTGTGAGCAAGAATCTTTGCTGCTGTTGACTTGGTCCTTTGAAATCTCTTGACGAGCCATAGAAGCCTTTGAATAAAACTGTTCAGTCGAAATGGAACCTTTTGGAGCTGCAGTTTCTGAGTTCTGTGAGCAAGAATCTTTGCTGCTGTTGACTTGGTCCTTTGAAATCCCTTGACGAGCCATAGAAGCCTTTGAATAAAACTGTTCAGTCGAAATGGAACCTTTTGGAGCTGCAGTTTCTGGGTTCTGTGAGCAAGAATCTTTGCTGCTGTTGACTTGGTCCTTTGAAATCTCTTGACGAGCCATAGAAGCCTTTGAATAAAACTGTTCAGTCGAAATGGAACCTTTTGGAGCTGCAGTTTCTGAGTTCTGTGAGCAAGAATCTTTGCTGCTGTTGACTTGGTCCTTTGAAATCCCTTGACGAGCCATAGAAGCCTTTGAATAAAACTGTTCAGTCGAAATGGAACCTTTTGGAGCTGCAGTTTCTGGGTTCTGTGAGCAAGAATCTTTGCTGCTGTTGACTTGGTCCTTTGAAATCCCTTGACGAGCCATAGAAGCCTTTGAATAAAACTGTTCAGTCGAAATGGAACCTTTTGGAGCTGCAGTTTATGGGTTCTGTGAGCAAGAATCTTTGCTGCTGTTGACTTGGTCCTTTGAAATCCCTTGACGAGCCATAGAAGCCTTTGAATAAAACTGTTCAGTCGAAATGGAACCTTTTGGAGCTGCAGTTTCTGGGTTCTGTGAGCAAGAATCTTTGCTGCTGTTGACTTGGTCCTTTGAAATCCCTTGACGAGCCATAGAAGCCTTTGAATAAAACTGTTCAGTCGAAATGGAACCTTTTGGAGCTGCAGTTTCTGGGTTCTGTGAGCAAGAATCTTTGCTGCTGTTGACTTGGTCCTTTGAAATCCCTTGACGAGCCATAGAAGCCTTTGAATAAAACTGTTCAGTCGAAATGGAACCTTTTGGAGCTGCAGTTTCTGGGTTCTGTGAGCAAGAATCTTTGCTGCTGTTGACTTGGTCCTTTGAAATCTCTTGACGAGCCATAGAAGCCTTTGAATAAAACTGTTCAGTCGAAATGGAACCTTTTGGAGCTGCAGTTTCTGAGTTCTGTGAGCAAGAATCTTTGCTGCTGTTGACTTGGTCCTTTGAAATCCCTTGACGAGCCATAGAAGCCTTTGAATAAAACTGTTCAGTCGAAATGGAACCTTTTGGAGCTGCAGTTTCTGGGTTCTGTGAGCAAGAATCTTTGCTGCTGTTGACTTGGTCCTTTGAAATCCCTTGACGAGCCATAGAAGCCTTTGAATAAAACTGTTCAGTTGAAATGGAACCTTTTGGAGCTGCAGTTTCTGGGTTCTGTGAGCAAGAATCTTTGCTGCTGTTGACTTGGTCCTTTGAAATCCCTTGACGAGCCATAGAAGCCTTTGAATAAAACTGTTCAGTCGAAATGGAACCTTTTGGAGCTGCAGTTTCTGGGTTCTGTGAGCAAGAATCTTTGCTGCTGTTGACTTGGTCCTTTGAAATCCCTTGACGAGCCATAGAAGCCTTTGAATAAAACTGTTCAGTCGAAATGGAACCTTTTGGAGCTGCAGTTTCTGGGTTCTGTGAGCAAAAATCTTTGCTGCTGTTGACTTGGTCCTTTGAAATCTCTTGACGAGCCATAGAAGCCTTTGAATAAAACTGTTCAGTCGAAATGGAACCTTTTGGAGCTGCAGTTTCTGGGTTCTGTGAGCAAGAATCTTTGCTGCTGTTGACCTGGTCCTTTGAAATCCCTTGACGAGCCATAGAAGCCTTTGAATAAAACTGTTCAGTTGAAATGGAACCTTTTGGAGCTGCAGTTTCTGGGTTCTGTGAGCAAGAATCTTTGCTGCTGTTGACTTGGTCCTTTGAAATCCCTTGACGAGCCATAGAAGCCTTTGAATAAAACTGTTCAGTCGAAATGGAACCTTTTGGAGCTGCAGTTTCTGGGTTCTGTGAGCAAGAATCTTTGCTGCTGTTGACTTGGTCCTTTGAAATCCCTTGACGAGCCATAGAAGCCTTTGAATAAAACTGTTCAGTCGAAATGGAACCTTTTGGAGCTGCAGTTTCTGGGTTCTGTGAGCAAGAATCTTTGCTGCTGTTGACTTGGTCCTTTGAAATCTCTTGACGAGCCATAGAAGCCTTTGAATAAAACTGTTCAGTCGAAATGGAACCTTTTGGAGCTGCAGTTTCTGGGTTCTGTGAGCAAGAATCTTTGCTGCTGTTGACCTGGTCCTTTGAAATCCCTTGACGAGCCATAGAAGCCTTTGAATAAAACTGTTCAGTTGAAATGGAACCTTTTGGAGCTGCAGTTTCTGGGTTCTGTGAGCAAGAATCTTTGCTGCTGTTGACTTGGTCCTTTGAAATCCCTTGACGAGCCATAGAAGCCTTTGAATAAAACTGTTCAGTCGAAATGGAACCTTTTGGAGCTGCAGTTTCTGGGTTCTGTGAGCAAGAATCTTTGCTGCTGTTGACTTGGTCCTTTGAAATCCCTTGACGAGCCATAGAAGCCTTTGAATAAAACTGTTCAGTCGAAATGGAACCTTTTGGAGCTGCAGTTTCTGGGTTCTGTGAGCAAGAATCTTTGCTGCTGTTGACTTGGTCCTTTGAAATCTCTTGACGAGCCATAGAAGCCTTTGAATAAAACTGTTCAGTCGAAATGTAACCTTTTGGAGCTGCAGTTTCTGGGTTCTGTGAGCAAGAATCTTTGCTGCTGTTGACCTGGTCCTTTGAAATCCCTTGACGAGCCATAGAAGCCTTTGAATAAAACTGTTCAGTCGAAATGGAACCTTTTGGAGCTGCAGTTTCTGGGTTCTGTGAGCAAGAATCTTTGCTGCTGTTGACTTGGTCCTTTGAAATCTCTTGACGAGCCATAGAAGCCTTTGAATAAAACTGTTCAGTCGAAATGGAACCTTTTGGAGCTGCAGTTTCTGGGTTCTGTGAGCAAGATTCTTTGCTGCTGTTGACTTGGTCCTTTGAAATCTCTTGACGAGCCATAGAAGCCTTTGAATAAAACTGTTCAGTCGAAATGGAACCTTTTGGAGCTGCAGTTTCTGTGTTCTGTGAGCAAGAATCTTTGCTGCTGTTGACCCTGGTCCTTTGAAATCTCTTGACGAGCCATAGAGGCTTTTGAATAAAACTGTTTAGTCGATATGGAACCTCTTGGGACTTCTCTTTCTGTGTTCTGTGAGCAAGAATCTTTGCTGCTGTTGACTTGGTCCTTTGAAATCCCTTGACGAGCCATAGAAGCCTTTGAATAAAACTGTTCAGTCGAAATGGAACCTTTTGGAGCTGCAGTTTCTGGGTTCTGTGAGCAAGATTCTTTGCTGCTGTTGACTTGGTCCTTTGAAATCTCTTGACGAGCCATAGAAGCCTTTGAATAAAACTGTTCAGTCGAAATGGAACCTTTTGGAGCTGCAGTTTCTGGGTTCTGTGAGCAAGAATCTTTGCTGCTGTTGACTTGGTCCTTTGAAATCCCTTGACGAGCCATAGAAGCCTTTGAATAAAACTGTTCAGTCGAAATGTAACCTTTTGGAGCTGCAGTTTCTGGGTTCTGTGAGCAAGAATCTTTGCTGCTGTTGACTTGGTCCTTTGAAATCTCTTGACGAGCCATAGAAGCCTTTGAATAAAACTGTTCAGTCGAAATGGAACCTTTTGGAGCTGCAGTTTCTGGGTTCTGTGAGCAAGAATCTTTGCTGCTGTTGACTTGGTCCTTTGAAATCTCTTGACGAGCCATAGAAGCCTTTGAATAAAACTGTTCAGTCGAAATGGAACCTTTTGGAGCTGCAGTTTCTGGGTTCTGTGAGCAAGAATCTTTGCTGCTGTTGACCTGGTCCTTTGAAATCCCTTGACGAGCCATAGAAGCCTTTGAATAAAACTGTTCAGTTGAAATGGAACCTTTTGGAGCTGCAGTTTCTGGGTTCCGTGAGCAAGACACTTTACTGCCGTTGACCTGATCCTTTGAAATCCCTTGACGGACTGACACTTCATTGGAATCGTTCGAATTTCCTGACTGAGAATGCCCAATATCGGCACATAAATAATTGGACAACCGCGATTCCGAATGCTCGAAGGTAGGTGTGATGTTTGAAGTGACTGCTTCATTTTCGAATATGTCGAAATCTTGCTCCCGAAAAATATCTTTGTTGAGTGGGAACAAACCAGTTTTCTTGAATGCATTGACTGATACCTCCATTGTGGCTGCTCGGGTTGTAAGCAGCAGCAAAGATCCGGGCAATTAAAAGGGGGTTACTACACGATCCGGATGATTCCTAAGCCACGTTTCAATTTCTTTGGCATAATATATCTTGAACAGATTCATGAAGAGAGGCTACATCTAGAGGCTGCATTCGAGAAAGGCAAACAATAGATACGTGATTTTCTCTCGCCTTCTCGATTACTGCTATATTTCGCGTATGCGAATAATGCCCATCCAGCACTAATAGTAAAGGATCGGATGCTCTTAGTTTTGTAAAGTTTACAAAATGATCAAACCACTGTGTAAAAATGTCTGTCTGAATCCACCCGGAAGGATGACAGGCGTAGATAGATCCAGCTGGGGCACCATCCATTAATTCAGCCTTCATGTTCTTTCTGGGCCACACTATTAAAGGAGGTACGTACGTTCCAACAGCATTCATGCAAGTAACAACAGCAATAAGACCACCTCTTTCTGCTGATGTAAGTGCGGCTACTTGCTTCTTACCTTTAGCAGATATTACTTTACTTCTTTTATGTTGTACCACGGTAATTCCCGTTTCATCAACGTTGAATAATCTATGTGGTTTTGTGCCTATTTTTCGGAATTCTTGTTCATATATTTCAAAAAAGGCTGCGACGCTCTCTTGATTAAAACCTCGTATGCGTGCATTGGAAATAGCTTGAGGAGATCTAACGGACAGTTCTGGGTGCCGTTTCAAAAAACCTCGAAGCCATTAAACATGAAATTAGAAATTTAAATCGACTTGCACACATTGTTATTCTAAAAAGCAATATTCCATACGGCGACCACAAAGATTCCATACTAGTTTAGTTAGAAATAGCTTGAGGAGATCTAACGGACAGTTCTGGGTGCCGTTTCAAAAAACCTCGAAGCCACTTTTTTCCAGCGGCTCCTTCTGAAAATGGATGGCAAAGATTATTAGAAATGGCTAACTCAAACGCCATTCGTTTTACGTCCGACCTTGGCAAACCAAAATATCTTTTATCCGTAGCAAGACACTGAACCAGCTCGCCTTCTAATTCTTTGCCTAATGCAGGTTTTCTGCCAAGAGACTCTGTAACCAGCTGTTCAGGCGAAAAGTTGATGTTTTTCACATAACGTTCGAGAGTTCCTTTTGGAACACCAAACTGTTTTGCCGCTCTCTTATACCCCATAGTATGTTGTCTAACCGCCTTAACTGCTAGAACCATCTGCTGTTTGTTCCACTGTTTTCGCCTTTTATTGTTAGGTGAATCCGCCTAAACCAGAAAAATTTTTGGTAATTGTATACAAGAAGTGTTCCTGGGCAAATGCTTACGAAACTTTTCCTTCCCTCCTATTTTCGAGGGTGCTGGAGACGAATCTGGCTTCAGTTTTATCCGCCCGGACACGGTTTTCGAGAAAATGATTTTTCCACTTTTCCGCATGAGGACATTTTTTCTATCAAATAACTTTCACTTCACACTACATAGATAGTTAATATTAATACCAATAGATGCTACAACACATATCATATATTAAACCGTCATAAAACCTATTAGAAACTATCAATGTTTAGTTAATTCAAATGTATACAATGACTTGCAGTTGGCGTCGTCCATTGTAATCGTACGCCCTCCGTATCGTTCGATGAAACTACATACATACAGAGAGGCTCCAAAAGCTAACTTTGAATATTAACAACTAAATACGCTGTTATTTTGAAGGATACTAACCTAACCTAACCTAACCTGACTGTCTACTTATTATAGTTAGGTTAGGTTAGGATCCTTCAAAATAACAGCGTATTTAGTTGTTAATATTCAAAGCTAGCTTTTGGCGCCTCTCTGTATGTATGTAGTTTCATGGAACGACACGGAGGGCGTACGATTACAATGGACGACGCCAACTGCAAGTCATTGTATACATTTGAAGTAACTAAACATCGATAGTTTCTAATAGGTTTTATGACAGTTTAATATATGATATGTGTAAAGGAAGTGTTGTAGCATCTATTGGTATTAATATTAGCTATCTATGTAATGTGAAGTGAAAGTTATTTGATACAAAAAATGGCCTCATGCGGAAGTGGAAAATTCATTTTCTTGAAAACCGTGTCCGAGCGGATAAAACTGAAGCCAGATTCGTCTCTAGCACCCTCGAAAATAGGGGGGAATGAAAAGTTTCGTAAGCATTTGCCCAGGAACACTTCTTGTATACAATTACCAAAATTTTTACAATATGCACAGAATTAGGATGACTAATATGAGACCTCTCTCATATTGCGACCTCTTAGGGGTCTCATAATAGGCCGCACTGAATTGACAAGCACAAAAAATATTTCGAGGTTAGTGGTCAATTAATTTTGAAATAATCATAGTAGGTCATGATCTGCTGTATTTATACTATGTACCCATGTCAATGAAAGTAATTATTAACTTACCGTATTCGAAATATTTGTAGTTTAACAACACTAATTGAAAAACTTTTCACTACAAAATTCTCACTTTTGGTTTCATCCGTTCGTTAAACGACTGCAGCGCCATCGTGTACACGTAGAAGAATTACACAATTGACATCGCAGAAAAGTGCTCTCTGCTATATTTAAGAGGCTTTTATCGGAAATAAGTCTCATATTAGGAGAGGACTCATATTAGGCTACTTTACCCTGCCATTTATAAGAGACAAATATAATTCACCCCCGAGTATTCACCGGGTATCCCATACCCAGTGCACCTCTTGAGGGTCTTAACTATGGAGTTTAATCAACTTGTGATAATGGACGTTTTTGTGCTTTTACTTATCTAACATATTAATTACCTGTGATACATTTGGCAACTTTTCTGGACTTAACGTAAATGACTCTTGTTCTGTTGGATATCTGAAAAAAAAAAAAAAAAAAAAAAAAAATCGGGGGTAATTTTTTGACATGCAAACAAAACACACATTTCTTTAATGTGTCAAATACAAAAATTACTTACACTTCATGGAGCTCACTCTTAATTTCTACGTCTTCTGTCTTTATTAACGGAATATGATCTGCACTGCCATCTTCTCTATATGTATTATTTGCAGTTGCCTGTGAGAAGGCTAATTTAACATTATTATCTACAGTAAACTGTAGTACATCATACAGATTCACCTTCCCTTGACTATTTGTCCCCTTAGATTCGCAATACATGACTATTCTCCGTTCTGTATTAACACAGGTATTCACGAATGAGAACAGACTTTGCAAGACCTCAAAACAACTATTGCAAGGGGTTGACTTTTCACTTCCAACATGATTCTAAAATAAGAGATATAATTTTTTTTACTAGCTTATTTTGGCTTATATAAAAACATCACTTATTTGCTATTCTAGAGACAGTTTACAATGATTTATAGAAAATAGGTTACCCATTGAGGCAAACAGTTCAGGATTTCATTAACAATGTTTTTATGCTTATCAAAATCTGATGTGTCTCCTAGACCAATAATATTTTGGCAGAAGTCGCAATGTTTTACTTCTACTTGTGTATCACCATTGCCAGTCTTTAACTCTTTGTGAACTTTGGGTTTGTTTTTACACATGTTTTTAAACTTATAAAATACCAGCATACTTTTATTGCAATTCCGGCAGATATTCAGGTCATCATCAGTGAGGTTTAGGAACTGAAAAATAAATGTTGGGTATTATATATAATTAGATGGTTGTTAGTATTCCCATGATTCACATGGATCATGTCTTCTTTGTACTATTCTACCATACTGTCGGACAAATATACGTTGAATTTTTTTATGACACAGTTAATTATAGCAAAAACTTACTAAATCCGAAACTAACTGTTGCAGGATTTCTTTAATAATATTATCTAGCACTTCACTGTCACCGAATTCTGTGATATTCAAACATAATCTGCATACAACAATTTTATTATCCTCCATTATTAAATAAGTTTTATTTATATTATAATATAAAAATCTAATAACCAACAACTTTAAAAATATGTCTTTCTAGTCTTCTTGCTTGCTATCTTGCTAACTCAAAACTGTCAGATCATAGACAAAGTTAATAGGAATAGTTTGTTCAGCGAATGGAATGATTAGACGTTCATAAAATTCGTTCAAAACCGCACAAGAAATTCGGTCATCAAACAAAACAAACTTCTAATTTTACGTTTCAACTCTATATGCTCTGATCGTATCCTATTCTGTTCGATTATTGGAAATAGAAACAAAATAGCAATAGTACACACAACAATAAAAGTACATTTAGGAAGGATTGTCTTTAAGCTTAAATGGACGACTGGCAGAAACATATTACATCGAATTTTAAATTACATTGCCTATCGAAAATTGAATACATACATATATTATCACATATAAAAATAGAAGCGTAATCTTTTAATTCTTAATTTCTTTATTCTTAACTTGAAAGTAATGAAGGGAATAAATGAACATCTAGGCTAGGTTATATCTTTGGAATATAAGAAATGAATAATTACTTAGGCTGATGAGATGAACATGCATATGTTACACTTGAATTTAGTTATAACAGGTTGTCGAAAATGTCTCCAGTACACAAAAAAGTCTTTACTACTACGACAACAAAGACAAGAAAAGTGGCGGTGACCCTTTCTAACAGGAAAGTGCTTTCCTAAATTGATTTTTAATTATCCTTCTATGATTCCGTTTACGATTATTAACATATTGAAATGGGTTGAAGATAATCTTTTTAGATCTCTTCCGTGTAGCCGATTTGAAACCGAATTAATTAATTATAAACAATATATTCGACTACAGTTCAGTTAGTGTAGTATGTACGTAGTGTAGTAGTAGTGTAGTTCCTTAAAAGAGAAACATCTTAGGCATTTTTTAAACAGCTTAATTTTTTTTTTTAGTTATTGGTGTTTGTTGCAATATATTCGGTTCATGTTTAACGTTTCATATCGGTGTTACTTTCAACTAACAATATTTTGCCCTATTAGGATAGTTTTTAACAACTTATATCTCCTTCTATCACGTTAAGGGTCGTTTTAGTTGGTGTTTCAAGCAAAATATCGTTCTTATTGATATTTTGATTTTAAATTACTTCACGTGCTTTATGTAACAAAAGGATTTAACATTTTTTGATATTGTGACTAAACAGCGCCTCTAGTTAACCCATATATATATATATATATATATATATATATATATATATATATATATATATATATATATATATATATATATATATATATATATATATATATATATATATATATATATATATATATATATATATAATGAATGTCCTTATTATATCTATGAGGTAACTACGAGTGTGACTATCTTAGACATTTTGGCGAACACACCATTTATGCCAACTATATAAATTTACCTACAAATCTTTCAAGAACTGTCAGTGTCAGTAACTCAGTAGTGTCAACGACGCGTGTTAGTTGCATCATTCAGTATTATACCACTGTAGGGCTTAAATGTAATTTTTTTATTATACATACTTGAAAAAAATGTCAAGTGCCGAATCTGTATCGAATCTCCGTGTGCCGGAGACCATAAGTTTTCCTGCAGAAGAGGAAAAAACTCTGTCATATTGGAAGAAAATCGATGCCTTTCGAACCTGTCTAAAGCAATCAAAAGGCAAACCGGGGTGAGTAAAACTTAACTGTTATTAACTGAACCTGTAAATGAGTCCAGACAATAGAACTGGATATGCGTTTTAGTTAATATTTTTTGAATAACGATATAACCTCAAAATAGATATCCTGTTTTTCATACTCGAATTTCGAGACACCGTTTTAAATATCAACTTCTCACAGTTTTTGTAAGCCGATTTATAACCTTCAGCACGACGACGTGTATTTACTAATATCTGTACGCTTTCAGTTACTCATTTTACGATGGGCCTCCGTTTGCCACCGGGCTGCCCCATTACGGTCATATCCTCGCGGGGACCATCAAGGACGTGGTGACGCGGTACGCTCACCAGCAAGGCTATCATGTTGAAAGGAGGTTTGGTTGGGATTGTCACGGGCTGCCCGTCGAGTTTGAGATAGATAAGAAACTGGGGATCAAGGGGCCCCAAGACGTCATGAAATTAGGAATTGATAAGTACAATGCAGAGTGCAGGAAGATTGTCACGCGATATAGCGAGGAGTGGGAAGTGATTATGGGACGAATGGGACGGTGGATCGGTAAGATAATCATGTTAGCAGATAGTAAACTGAGTGTCAGTATATATGATAAAATGTAATAATTTGTTTCTATAAACTCCTGGACAAAATTAACGCATCAGTGAAAATTTACATTATTACTTTTATTTTTTCGAACATTTAAATCATAGTACCTATGTGATATTATAATTAAATGATTTCAATTGATGTTTAACCGATCAGAATGGTATTATCGGGGAAGAAATAATAAATAGAAAGGAACTAGGTATAATATCAAAATCAATGAAAACAATGTTAATGAAATACTTTAGAAAAAACGTTTGAGATAAAATTAAATGGTAAGAATTTGAATTTAGTAGTTCAAGATGTTCTCTTGAAAAACACAGTCCAGTAACTATGTTCTTTGGTGGGCAGTCTTTTACTGTTCAATCCTCCTTCATTAAGCCTTCTCCTGATCGTTTGTCTGGAAATTGCTACATTTAAAGCTGCTGTTAGTTCTCTGCTTAGCTCTAGACTGGTGGAATTTCTTAAGATGACATGCATAAGATATCGCTCATCTCTTGCACCTGTAGACTTTTTATGACCTTATTTTGGAGTTTGACAGTGACTTCCAAGTTCATTGAATTGTTTAACTTTTCAACTAATTGTTGATTATCTAACTCCTAACAAATTAGCTACATATCACTGGCATATCCCTCATTAACTAGAGTTACCGCTTCCACTGTTTCGTTTTCTCTTAAATTGCATGGTCCATTTATTTCTTCTACTCTTAATTCTACTGGACAAAGTGTTATAATCATTTGATGACATTAAATTGAAAATAAATCACTATTATAACTGAATTTATTGCATTTTATAAATCACCTTAACAGTCAAATGCATTCTTAATAAAAAATTGCAAAATGTTACTTTACATCTGTCAAACAATTGAATGGCTGTCTAGAAGGAGGGCATAAGTTTCATATATACCCTATAAACATATGCCTTTCTTCTAGACACCCATTAATTTGCAGTTGTTTATCAGTAATGATAGAAGATATCCTAGGCCACCTACATAAAATATTTAAGGATTTAAAACTTTGAAAAATTATAAAAAATAATGAAGTTTTGTTAACTTCATGCGTTAATTTTGTCTAGGAATATATTACTTCATCTAGTACACTCTTGAAATAAGTTACAGAAGTTCAGACACCCTTTTGCATTACAACAATTTTTCAACTAATTATTGACCATTTTTAAGGGTAAATTATTCCATAATTATTTCGCAGAAGGTCTCCAAGTCTCGCGAGTTGATCCGGGGTAATGATGCCACTCGTCTGGATCTGGCCTAGATTGCCAGCTTTGGGTAATCTTGGCGTGGGTTCGATTCTCACATAAACTGGCTGTGTCTGTGTATGTCTGTGTGAATGTCCGAGGGCTAGGTGGAATAATAGCACTAAGGTAAATTTGGCCCAAATAAAAACAAAAGACTCAACTAAAAAATATATAGAAAATAGAAAAATAGATAAAACAATATAAAAGGTTATTATTATATAATTTAAACTGAGTGGGAGGGTATCAAGATTCCGCGGCCACGGACATTTTAGGACACGAGAGAAGGGAAGCTAGGAAGCCCTGGATAACGGACGAAATCTTAAACTTAATACAAAAGAGACGAGGCTACAAAAACAGACGAGACGAAGAAGGACTGAAAACTTATAAGTCAATAAAGTGGGAAATCATTAGAAAATGTAGAAAAGCGAAAGAACAATGGATAGAGGATAAATGCAAAGAAGTAGAAGATAAGTTGCAAGTAGGTAAGACCGATGAGGCTTACAAAATAATTAAGAGGAACTTCAGGGATATAGGACCAATAAGTAGAAACGTTAGGAGTCAATCGGGGGACATACTGATCGGGAGAGAGGAGAAAGCGGATAGATGGAAGCAGTACTTAGGAAGTTTATACGAGGGTCAGGAATTAGGAGAGATATTAGAGGAAGAATCTAGTATTGATAGGGAAGATGTAGGAAAACCTATATTGAGGGAGGGATTTGAAATAGCACTAAGGGGGCTAAAGAACAATAAAGCGCCGGGTGTAGATAAAATACAGGCGGAAATTTTGAAATGTGCGGGACAGAAAGTAGTAAATAGGATGTTTGAACTGGTAAAATACATATACGAAACGGGCGAGATGCCGGAGGATTATAAGAGGAACATTATCGTTACTATAACGAAAAAGAGAGGAGCCGACAAATGCGAGAACTTTAGAACGATTAGCCTAACTTCCCACGCGTCAAAAATCTTAAGCAGAATAGTGCAGAAGAGGATGGAAAATAGAGCGGAGGAAATACTAGGAGAAGACCAATTCGGGTTTAGGCGAAATAGGGGAACTCGCGAAGCTATTCTGGCGCTAAGAGTAATGTTAGAGAAAACAATAGGAAAAGGAAAGAACGCTTATATAGGATTTGTGGATTTAGAAAAAGCTTTTGATAATGTAAGATGGGAAAAAATGTTCGAGATACTAAAGAGCGCGGGAATAAAGTATAGAGATAGGAGAGTAGTAGACAATCTATACAAACAAAGAGCAAACTGCTGTTATAGAAGTAGAAGGGGAAAAAAAGGAAGTAGGTATCAGGAAAGGAGTAAGACAAGGATGTACGCTATCACCACTAATTTTTAATCTGTACATCGAAGAGGCGATTAATGTGGTAAAAGATAGAGTGGATTTCGGGATTAAAGTACAGGGACAGAAACTAGAAATGCTGAGATTCGCGGATGATATAGCAGTATTAGCATCTAGTAAAGAGGAATTAGAATCAGCGTTGAACGAAAGTGAAGGCAGTGTTGACAGAGGAATACGGAATGAGGGTGAATAAAAACAAAACTAAAGTGTTAGTGTGCAGAGGGCGCGAGAGCAGAGCAAAAACGAAAGTACAAATTAATAATGAAAGATTGGAGGAAGTTAAAGACTTCACTTATTTAGGAAGTAAAATAAATTGGGATGGAAGAAGCGATAAAGATATAAAACGAAGAATAGCGCAGGGTCGAGTAGCTTTTAACAAAAAGAAAGCACTTTTATGCTCGGGGGTAATAAACTTAGAAATAAGGAAGGGATTTTTGAAAACATATGTATGGAGCACGGTACTATACGGCTGGGAAACCTGGACGGTAGGGGAAGCAAGTAGGAAGAAATTAGAAGCTTTTGAGATGTGGTGTTACCGAAGAATGATGAAAATACCATGGACTGATAGGGTTAGAAACGAAGAAGTATTGGAGAAAGTCGGCGAGAAAAGAAGTATGTGGAAAAACATAAAGAAGAGAACAGATAGGCCACTTGCTGAGATATGGGGGAATAGTCAGCGATATTTTGGAGGCAGAAATAGGAGTGAAGAAAGGCAGAGGTAGGCCTAGATTAGACTACTGCTCACAAATAGTAAGGGATGTAGGTTGTAGCACAATTAGCGAAATGCGTAGGTTAGCACAAGATAGGAGAAGCTGGAGGTTAGCATCCAACCAGTCTTAGGACTGATGACCTCATGATGATGATTATTTAATTTAGCGTAAAATTCTCAAACCGTCACTAAAAAATTGTTTGACATTTAATATTTTCAAGGCATCTAAATATTATAAAATATTAAACTATATAAAAGATTAAGTTATTTTGAATAATGAAATTTTACCCAGTTTCTTTAAATGTGCTCGCTTTTATTATTGTCTTAAATGTAGTATACATATAGTTGTAAAGTATTGAATTTTTATTCATTATTATTTAGGTGTTATCGTAATTATCTGATAACTAGATTATTGTTATAATTTATAACCATCGTTTATTACACATTTTATTATTTTATGTTTATAGTTAGCGAAATTTGTGGTTTTACAACCGAAGGCATGGCCAATTTATTCATAAACAGACTATAGCATAAACAAGTCAGTGGCGTGCGAATTCATTTACGAAATTTTTAATTTCATAGGATTGTATGTACCTATAAAACTGTACCACTTTAACTGGCAGTGACTCATACATAATATCAAACACTGTTCCTACGAAGTGTACATAGAAATTCTATGCAGTTACTATGCTCGAAAACAGTGCGGAAGGAGCTGAAAGGTACTTACGCTTCCTTTTTTTGTTTGCAAATATTTCGAGATATTTCTCACTGACTGTCACGTGCTCAAGCATTACCGTAGCGTTCGGTATTCTCTCCGGTATTCGGCGTTTAAAATGGAGCTTTCAGCCAGCTGTAATAAAGAAAATGTGCTTTCAACACCGAAACGCAAATGTGTGCATTTAATGCCCCAGGAACATGAAATGATTTGCCGTGTGTACGAGGGAATTATGGCACATAACCTGAGATGATAGTTGATGGAGTGAAACTATGTAGTGGTTTACCTAGGACTGTATATCGGTGTTTAAAGGAGCAGAAGAGTTAGTTTCTCTTGCAGCGGCGACTAACGATAAGAAAGCGAGGGACAGAAAGAAGATAGTTTTGGATGAAGATACGAAATATGCCATTCGTCGATTAATCCATAGTTTTTTTTTTTTTTTTTATTAAAACGAGCTACCAACCTTTAAGAAAATTCAAGTCGCAGTCGCCAATGATGAGAGCCTTCCCCATATTTCAAGCAAAGTACCGAGGCGTACCATTTGTGACTTAAAGTTTCGGTTTTTACGGCGTAGTCGCAAAAGTGCAAGTTCGGCAACTTCGAAGTGAAGGAACAAAAATTTATTATATGGATGAAACGTGGGTGAACGAGGGACATACAGTTTCTAAAGTGTGGCAAGACTTGAACATTACCAATCGACGGGAAGCCTTCTTGGGAAGATTCTCGACGGTATTAAAGGCTCTTGCTGGGAAGGGGCGCCGATTGATAATTACTCATATCGGGAGTGAAACCAGTTTCGTAGAAGAGACTGTTAACATTTGAGTCCAAGAGAATGGGCGATTACCACAAGAACATGAATAGTGCGGTTTTCGAAAAATGGTTCGAAACCATTTTAACGAAAATAGAACCTGGCTGTGTTATTGTCATGGACAACGCTCCGTATCATAGTCGACGGTTAGAAAGCCTACCCACTTCAGCGTGGCGCAAAGGCCAACTTATGGATTGGCTAACATAAAAAAACATTCCATATGAGGACACATTCCTCAAAGTGCAGCTTTTAGAAATTGCGCGCGCATACAAAAAGCAGTATGTGAAGTATGTAGTGAATGGAAATGACTCGCGCGCACGGGGATCCGGTGTTGTACTTACCGACGTACCATTGTGAATTGAACCCTATTGAACTGGCTTGGGCGCACGTGAAGGGTGAAGTGGGGCGAAAGAATATCACTTTCAAATTACTTCAGGTAAAGCTGCTATTCCACGAAGCTATTGCCAATGTAACTGCACAGTCGTGGCAGAAATACATTCACCATGTGACCAAGGCGGAGCAGCGGATGTGGGACCTGGATGGGCGAGTGGAAGTGTTAGTTGAACCACTTGTCTTTAATGTGGGGCACGACAGCAGCAGTGGCAGTGATTTCACGTCAGCATCAGACTCGGATTACTTATAAAAATCAGGGCCTTTTTTAACCTTAGGTGATATAAGTCCGTTGACTGCCTTTCTATTCGTGAATACCTTCTTCTTGCTGGATTAGGCTTCTTAGGGATACCAGCATAAAAAACGCACCTTATTGCACTGTACCTCTTGGGTGGTGTGGAAAACAGCGAAAGCCTCCCCACTCTATATCTCTAAAGCAAATATATTTTTATTCACATTTTTTAAATTTTTGCCCCCTTTTCCATGACGCGCCTATGGTTTTTCGTCCCTTTACCTCATTCCCCGCCGCAACGCTCCAAATGCTTGAGTATGAGTCACTGCCAGTTAAAGTGGTAACGTACTATATGCATTTCTGCCGTAATATAGGAAAACCTAGTAAGTCAAATATTTGGTATTTTCAGGAAACGCATTTTATCGATTTTCTTTCAGCCTTGTCTTGTCTTCTTAACATTTATTAAGAATTTGTTAAACGGTGATATGGGTTTTTTCATATGCTGATTCTAAATATGAACTTAATATCGGTCTAAAATTAATACAAAAGGAAAAAATAATACTTACTATATTTTGCTGAATTAAACAACTTGAAATAAATCGAATTCTAAGATTCTAAAATATAGTAACTAGAGTTATTAGATTTTGATTAAGACTCAGCTTATTAAATATAGCTACTGGTTTAGTTTCAAAAAATAGTAACAATATTTGCTAGGGTTTACAAAAAGTTTATTTTCAAATTAACATGCAGATATAAATTAAGCAACTCGACTCACTTTATTTTAACTAGGTTTAGAAATGTAGAAATGTAAGTAAATTATGAATAAAAAAACTGGTATGCCTACTTACTAAAATTAAAACCGAAATAGGAGAAAATAACTTTATTAATTACAAACTTTAACGCAAAAAAATTAAATGTTCCTATAAATTATTAACATAAGAAAATAGGTATGGTCTAAACCATAAAACAAATAAAATGAACAGATATAATTCACATGTTAATTTATAAAGGAAATCAACGTTTCGAAATATTACACAAATCTGGTGCATTATCACTTGTCGGTAAGAATTGCAAAAACAGTTTGCGTCGTTGATCTTGAAAAGCTGGGCATAATGACTGCAATGTTCTTTCTTTTTTAGAAGTGTGTACTCCTTGAGGTACAGAAAACGGCGGAAGCAGAAGGATTTTCTGCATATCCACGCTGTATATATTTTGATGATCACCCAAATTTGAATCTTTATCAGACTGATAATCCTTTCTGGCGGTCGTGTATCTAATTTTGTGTTGTGTCATTTTGATGCAAGTTAAGTCACAATCTTTAGTAGAACACGTTTTGTCATCTGATAGGTGACCTTCATACTTTAAACAAGTATCACATTCATCCTACGAGGGGCGATGAAACCCAATATTTTGTTTTTCAAATATTGTTCTGTATAGATCATATGAAATTTTATCATATGTGCCAAAATAGTCTGTCCATAAATATGTTATCGTCAGTTCTGATGGAAGATAGCACCTATTAGGTGAATGCAGCAAATTATAATGTGACACAACTGGATGGAATTTTTCAATGTGGGATGTTACTAGCTTTTCTGTTTCTTCTTTTTTGCTTTGAAGTAATCCTCTTGCAATCAATCCTCTTTCGTCTTCTACTTTGGTAAATCCATCATTACTATTTATTTTTGAACTGAAATGGCTTGTAATCATACCATCAGTTTTTAATCCTAAGGTGTGCAAAAACATTGTCTTGCATACTTGTAGTTTATGTTCATCATTATCACCATTCGATGGTAAAAGGTAATGCAAAGAAAACTTTTTAAAATTTATGGCCTTCTGACTTTATTTTATTTTGCGTTTTGTATGCTTCTAGAAAAAGCCTTCTTCCTCCAAAATTTAATTTCCAAAAGTTTTTTCTAATTTAGTCTCTTGAAACGTCATCAATTTTTTGATAACACTTTTGTCTACACTAATTAGTACAAGGAGGTAGCAAGTTATGTTTTCTATTATTATTTAACGATTTCTTTTTGAGTTCTCCTTTTCCTATTATTTCTTTTATAACAGTGTCTATCATTTCTTTTAGCAATGATCTACAAATGTTATTTATTTTTTCATGGTTAGAATCATGAAAGTCTTGTATATTTTCACATTGTCCTTCAGCTCCAGCGATAGACACTAATATTTCATTATTATTATTTAAAACCTCAACCTGCTGACAGGGACTTCTTGATTTTATTTTAGTATTTTGATTATTTTCGTCACATAAATCGTCAAGATTGAAAAACTGTATAAACTTTTTTTATGTCTCAACAGGGGTATAATCTGGATCCATATCACTATCGTCAAAGTCAGAATAAACTTTATTATCACCATCTGAAGGCAAATCATCTTAAACGGGAGTCGACACCTTTAAAATATAAATAAATTATCTATCATACACGTGATGTAATTATAACTTTATTTTTTCAAAATAACATACAACTAAACAAACTAAACAACAATATAACTAATCTACTTTTAACATTATTTTAACAGAATTGTTTAGGCACATTTGCACTATTTTCCTTGACCGAGATAACATAATATTAAAACTAACATAATAACTTTTACACGCGTGCACTCCACTCAGTGGTCCAAACTCAACTGAGGAGAATAAAGTAAAATATAGTAACTCTGACATACTATATAAATCTGTTAACGAATAATAGAAACAAATAGCAAAAAAATGTGTAAAACCTAGTAACTTGACTTACTGAATTTTAAAGAAGTAAAATGCTCAATTTCTTATACTTACTAGAAAACAGAATGTACAAATAGCCGCTATTTACAGTGATAGCAGCTCGGAAACAATTCTTATAGGGTAATTATGGCGCGCCAAATTCAAAAATTGATAATAATTCAAAACTTAGTATAAGTACATTCTTATTATAAGTACAGTCGGGCCGTTCTAACTTTACCACTACGTCACAAACGATATTCGTATGAACTAAGATGAAAAATCAGAGTCAAATGAGCGACTTTACATAATTTAAATCATTTAAATTTACCGCCTTTACAGTCAACTGTATTACCGGCACCAAAACAAACTAGAAAATGCCTTTCAAATAAGTTATCACGGTGACAAACTTTATAATCTCAAACGTAAAAAATACTTGCAAAAATTGTGTGAAAAAACACAATATATATATATATATATATATATATATATATATATATATATATATATATATAAATTGATCTGTGATTGTCAAGATAACTGCGTCTTTCCGCCGATCGGAGCTTTGGCTCTATTGTGGAATTTGGGGAGTGATGAAACTATATACAAGTATTACAAACTACTAGCACATATTCGCCTAATTCATCACTATTATTTATTTGAGTATATTTTAGTTTGTTACAGTACTCTGACCTTAATTGTGCACTTTCTGCAAGAGGTTCTCTTATCTAAACACCCAAACTATATGAAGAAAGCATAACTAACCTTAAAATTTAAAATCTAATGTGCTAATTTTAGTTAGGTATCGAATAAAATAAACATACAGAAAACGTCTGACAATAAACGTCCTTCACACATAAAAAAACACTTACAAAACACTTTTAAAAAACAATTTTATTTAGTTTATAAAACAATATGTCAAAAATCAACTCAAACGAATGTAATATTTTACTAAATATGTCTTTATTATAGGTTTCACTAACACAATCATTATCAAAATGTTAAAGATACTATTCTACCATAAAGAAGTGGTTATATACTTATACAATTAAAAATTAAATATGTATAACAAATATTTTCATAACAATACATAAAACAAATAATTTAATTGCTGGCTATGGTATACAAAAAAACCTGTTTGTGTTTTAAATAGAACATTATTTTTAAATTAGCGATAGAAACATGCCACATCTAAAGGCTCACATGTTCACTGCATGTTGCTAAAGATTTCTTCCACGTTTATTTATGAATTCATGTTATCACAATAATTTCTTAAAAACCTGCCCCTCTTAGCTGCTATATTAACTCATTCAGTTAAAGCTCATCGATTGTCTTCCTTGAATTTAAAATCCACCTCCTTTAATGTAGCTATAAGTGATGTTTTTCCCACATGAATTATTTCTCGTCTTTCAAGCTCTTCGTTTAAAGTACCAACAATTGCATGTTGCCCTAAAACAAAAACAATTTTATCACGTCATTTTTGCCTACACAGTAAGTGCCTCTGTATTTATATAACCAAACAAATATAGCCAGAACATACTTACATTTCTCATACGTATTGTATAAAGTATCTCGTACTGCCATTTTTGTACCTTCAGGTAGAACCCTTGTCATGGACTTCTGGCAATGTCTTCTTTTTCCGGGTGAAGAAAGAACTGCGTTGTTTTCTTTGCTTTTTATAATCGTGTATATTGTTTTCTTCAAGAGTCTAAGAGCTTCCGCTACTCTAAAATTTAACAAGTACACACACATTGCTTCAGATATTTGTGAATCTTAAGTCTTTTACCTCTCGAACAGCACTAACATATATTAAAGGGCCTCCGTTTCTTTTCTCCTGTTCAAAGTATTCCAGGAGATTCAACATCATTTGCTGTGCTTGAGAATTTAATGTTTTTCTCGGCACCTAAAACGAGACGTGCATATAACTGTCATAGAGAAATATTGCTTACTTACACCAACTCCAATCCTGAAACTAGTTTCGCTCTAAGAAGAACGGATCTATGACAAATATTATTAAATAGGCTCAAAAATTTGCAGAAAACGAAACGAGCTTGGCTGTCAGATGTCAAACAACTGTCAATATCACTCGAAAATTATCTACACTGCGTTAGTCAATAGAAAAGTTTCATATTTTTATGCTAATACATATGTTACTATTTGTCTTCTCACCGATTATCGTGAAAATATGAAAACAGTTGTCGGTGATATATGCAGGTCATCTCCGAAGACCGATGACACACGTAACATCACCTGTCTCTTGTTTATCTATTATAGCAAATGCGTTCATAGGGATAGCGGGTTGTGTGTGATATTACCATATGGTTGTGACGTAGTGGTAAAGTTGCAGCGGCCCGATTGTATATACGATAATTCAGTGGTGTTACCTAGTGGTTCCAGTATTGAAACATGAGTAACGAGTAATAAGACAAATGTCGCGAGTACGATATTAAGTGTGACTGAGATATATTGTACTAAATGTAGTAAGGTGCTAACATGTTCTGCTAGTATTATATATACTTTACGTCCAGATCCAAACATGTCAGAGCAAGGTGCAGAATCAAAAGTTTTATTGTTAATAACAGATCATCATCATTAGGTCATCAGTCCTAAGACTGGTTGGACGCTAACCTCCAGCTTCTCCTATCTTGTGCTAACCTACGCATTTCGCTAATTGTGCTACAACCTACATCCCTTACTATTTGCGAGCAGTAGTCTAATCTAGGCCTACCTCTGCCTTTCTTCACTCCTATTTCTGCCTCCAAAATATCGCGGACTATTCCCCCATGTCTCAGCAAGTGGCCTACTATTCTATCTCTTCTCTTCTTTAAGTTTTTCCACATACTTCTTTTCTCGCCGGCTTTCTCCAATACTTCTTCGTTTCTAACCCTATCAGTTCATGGTATTTTCATCATTCTTCGGTAACACCAGATCTCAAAAGCTTCTAATTTCTTCCTACTTGCTTCCCCTACCGCCCAGGTTTCGCAGCCGTATAGTGCCGTGCTCCATACATATGTTTTCAAAAATCCCTTCCTTGTTTCTAAGTTTATTACCCCCGAGCATAAAAGTGTTTTCTTTTTGTTAAAAGCTACTCGACCCTGCGCTATTCTTTGTTTTATGTCTTTATCGCTTCTTCCATCCCAATTTATTTTACTTCCTAAATAAGTGAAGTCTTTAACTTCCTCCAATCTTTCATTATTAATTTGTACTTTCGTTTTTGCTCTGCTCTCGCGCCCTCTGCACACTAAGACTTTAGTTTTGTTTTTATTCACCCTCATTCCGCATTCCTCTGTCAACACTGCCTCCATTTCGTTCAATGCTGATTCTAATTCCTCCTTACTAGATGCTAATACTGCTATATCATCCACGAATCTCAGCATTTTTAGTTTCTGTCCCTGTACTTTAATCCCGAAATCCACTCTATCTTTTACCACATTAATCGCCTCTTCGATGTACAGATTAAAAATTAGTGGTGATAGCGTACATCCTTGTCTTACTCCTTTCCTAATACCTACTTCCCTTTTTTCCCCTTCTACTTCTATAACAGCAGTTTGCTCTTTGTATAGATTGTGTACTACTCTCCTATCTCTATACTTCATTCCCGCGCTCTTTAGTATCTCGAACATTTTTCCCATCTTTTCCCATTTTTCCCCAATAACAGATACGGCTGCATAATATAATTAAAGCGGGAAAATGGTTAAAACAATTTTTACCAAATCTATTGCACGTAACATGTTTGGCACATCAATTCCACAGAATTTGTGGGTTCATAAGAGATGAATTTGTCAATGTCGACATCTTTATTAGCCACACAAATGAAAATTTTTTGAAAGCACATTCACAACGTATTGCCTACAAAGAATCCCTATCTGTATATCCCTACATCCCTATCCGTATATCTCTTCAAGGAATAAAACTGCTGTGTCCTAAGTTACCTCTTCTACCACAACCAGTCATTATGAGGTACAAGTTCGCAGGCTGTCTTTCTTTACGTGGATAATTTCCCTCGCATTCCTGAAACAGTCTTTTCATTAAAAAATGACTCACGAAGCATTAGGGAGTATAAAGAAACACTATCGTCTGATTCATTATATCATGAATTAATTTAAAAAGCATTGCATTACCTCTAACAATAACGCCATTGGAAAAACGTGGGAGCAACTTGCACAGTACTATAAAAAAAGTAAATAAAACAATAGCAGTACTCAAAACCATACCTGGAGATTTTGGATATGGTCTTTCTCAAAACATTGACAACATTTTTGAAAAAAATCCGGATTTACGAACGTTAACTGAATTTGCTACCCTCCCTGATAATAGGAATTGCAATACTACTTCTGAACCATGTCCATGCCTTGCTCCTTTTTGCACATACACGCTTGTGTCAAGTTGCGATGTCGAATGCACTTTTTCTGCATTTAAAGACATTTTAGTCCCAACCGCCATCGATTTTTACCAGAAAATATCGAAAAAATGTTGGTAATGTATGTAAACAAAAATATGTTCACTGTGGAAACCTGAGCTGTGTATTTGTGTGTATATACATGCATAGTTTATTTCATCACTATTTACCAAATAAAAAATCCCCGACGGCTCTTATCTCATATCGTAGCTTGTTTTAATGGCTAGGCTCAGGTAGACTGTTCCATTTATCGGCAAGATAAGAGAGAGCTTTTATTTGGCAAATAGCGATGAAATGAGTAGTAGTTGTACGTGTGTTAAATAGATCTGTATGGTATTTACAATTATTTTCATCATCATGAGGTCATCAGTCCTAAGACTGGTTGGACGCTAACCTCCAGCTTCTCCTATCTTGTGCTAACCTACGCATTTCGCTAATTGTGCTACAACCTACATCCCTTACTATTTGTGAGCAGTAGTCTAATCTAGGCCTACCTCTGCCTTTCTTTACTCCTATTTCTGCCTCCAAAATATCGCGGACTATTCCCCCATGTCTCAGCAAGTGGCCTACCATTCTATCTCTTCTCTTCTTTAAGTTTTTCCACATACTTCTTTTCTCGCCGACTTTCTCCAATACTTCGTTTCTAACCCTATCAGTCCATGGTATTTTCATCATTCTTCGGTAACACCACATCTCAAAAGCTTCTAATTTCTTCCTACTTGCTTCCCCTACCGTCCAGGTTTCGCAACCGTATAGCGTCGTGCTCCATACATACGTTTTCAAAAATCTCTTCCTTGTTTCTAAGTTTATTACTCCCGATCATAAAAGTGCTTTCTTTTTGTTAAAAGCTACTCGACCCTGCGCTATTCTTTGTTTTATATCTTTATCGCTTCTTCCATCCCAATTTATTTTACTTCCTAAATAAGTGAAATCTTTAACTTCCTCCAATCTTTCATTGTTAATTTGTACTTTCGTTTTTGCTCTGCTCTCGCGCCCTCTGCACACTAACATTTTAGTTTTGTTTTTATTCACCCTCATTCCGTATTCCTCTGTCAACACTGCCTCCATTTCGTTCAACGCTGATTCTAATTCCTCTTTATTAGATGCTAATACTGCTATATCATTCGCGAATCCCAGCATTTTTAGTTTCTGTCCGTGTACTTTAATCCCGAAATCCACTCTATCTTTTACGACATTAATCGCCTCCTCGATGTACAGATTAAAAATTAGTAGTGATAGCGTACATCCTTGTCTTACTCCTTTCCTAATATCTACTTCGCTTTTTTCCCCTTTTACTTCTATAATAGCAGTTTGCTCTTTGTATAGATTGTGTACTACTCTCCTATCTCTATACTTCATTCCCGCGCTCTTTAGTATCTCGAACATTTTTTCCCATCTTACATTATCAAAAGCTTTTTTTTAAATCTACAAATCCTATAAGTAGTATAGATATGTCACCCCTGGCCCACCCTCGGATTTGTCCGCGGACATTTGATGCGGATGGCATGTGGTCATTGTTGATCTGAAGAACTCTTAGCGCAGGTATAAAACAGGTCTGTACAGGTATAAAACAGGTGTGTATCGGTTTAAAACAGGTATGGTAACCTGTTTAATGACGTCATGTTTTTTTCCTAATACCACCATACCTGTTTTAAACCGGTACACACCTGTTTTATACCTGTACAGACCTGTTTTATACCTGCGCCAAGAGTTCTTCAGATCAACAATGACCACATGCCATCCGCATCAAATGTCCGCGGACAAATCCGAGGGTGAGCCAGGAGTGACATTGCCTTACTACTCCTATATAAGCGTTCTTTCCTTTTTCTATTGTTTTCTCTAACAACAATGTTTTTATTACTATTATTATTTAACAAAACTGTTATATTTACATTGTAATCCCTTGTATTTTTTTTAATAAAGGGATTTAAAAATAATATGCATTTTCATTCATTCATTCCATATACTAGAGCATAAAAAAATAAAATTTTTGTTTGTTTTATATGAACTTCATAAACATTTCTTGCTCTAAACACTTTGTCAATAATAGAGCTATTCGACAAAAAGGAACAGAAATATTTTGATAAATATCAATCTATGAATATCTGAATCAGAGCAAGATCAGATGTCAAACATTTTATTTTATCAGTGACTTAATTCACCTAATATATTATAACGATAATTTTACATTATAAGAAGACTCAATCTCCATATATACGCGAAACGAAACATCTCTTTGGCTTCTAAGGCTTTGATTTGATAATGTATAATATTGGTTAATAAATATATAAATATATAAATCTCTCCTCTATGAAGGATATCCTCTAAGAGGGATGTCCTCTTCTGTCTGAAGCATAAATGACATTTCCTGATGATAAATGAATTGTCATAAGTGACATGGAGATGCTTACATGAAAATTGTAAACATTGCAAGTAAATTAAAAATATCATTTATGTAAATAAAAATGTAAATGTTTGTTTGTTCAAAATCGTAAGTCTCCGAATGTTCTTCACCGATTGCTTTGAAATTTTGACACAATGTTCCACTTGAATACGCGTATTTTTATATATCTACTATTATATAGATGTTACACCTGTGACAGGTAAAAAGCTACAGCAACACGTGGCCGGGTACAGCTAGTGAATAATCAGTTTTATGATGATTTTAATATATGATATGTATATGTATGAAAGGAAGTATTATAGCATCGATTTGCATTAATATTAGGTGTCTACGTAATGTAAAGTAAATGTTATAGATAAGAAAAATCGGTGTCACGTGTGGAAAAGTTAAAAATTCATTTTCTCGAAAAGTGTGTCCGAACTGAAGTCAAAAATCTTGTTTAATACCCTAAAAAATCGTGGGTAGCCAAGTTTTGGTGAGGATTCGAGAGTTTTACATTAAAATAAACATTTTCCATATAAAATATTCCTAGTCACTTTAAAAGTAAATATAGCCATAAATAAAAATTTGATTTTAGATAATGGGGCATTTCATGTGAAGCGGACAACGAAAAAAATGTGACAACCTGAAATTCGTTCGTATTCAGGATAATTGTAAAAAGCCAAAACGCACGATGTTAATTGTAAATAAAACAAAAAGTTTTCAGAGACTTATCTTAATATTTTTTATTATGATAGAAGGATCTATGATAAGTATGTGTGAAACAAAATATCGGCCAAATGCTCGCCACGGCTTCGGTGGCATACCTCTATCCGATGGTCCATATTTTCAATGACTCTGAGACATAATTGAGGTTCAATGTCGTTAATGTGCCGAATTATCTCATCCTTTAGCTCTTGAATTGTTCTTGGCTTATTGACGTACACATTTTCTTTTAAATATCCCCAAAGAAAGAAGTTCAACGGTGTCAAATCACATGATCGTGGCGGCCAATTAACATCGCCACGACGTGAGATAACACGGCCATTGAATTTCTCGCGCAAAAGTGCCATTGTTTCGTTGGCTGTGTGGCAGGTGGCACCATCCTGTTGGAACCACATATCGTCCAGGTCCATATCCTCAATTTCTGGCCACAAGAAGTCCGTTATCATCTCCATTCACGGTAACTGCTTGGCCGACCTCATTTTCGAAGAAGTACGGCCCGATGACGCCGCCAGCCCATAAACCGCACCAAACAGTCACTCTTTGTGGATGCATCGGCTTTTCAACAATCACTCGTGGATTCTCATTTGCCCAAATGCGGCAATTCTGCTTGTTAACGAATCCACTGAGGTGAAAGTGTGCCTCGTCGCTGAAGATGATTTTCTTTGTAAAGTCACCATTCACTTCTGTCTGTTCAACCAACCATTCGGCGTATTGACGACGCTTGAAATGGTCAGTAGGCTTCAGCTCTTGAGTCAATTGAACCTTATAAGCGTGTAAATTCAAATATTTATTCAAAATTCGCATCAGTGATGTTCGTGAGATGTTCAATTGTTGGGCACGACGACGAGTCGAGGTTGACGGCTCTTCTGCTACACTATCGCGAACAACAGCAATGTTTTCCGCAGAACGAACTGGGCGAGCATGCACAGGTGTTTTCACATTTCCTACAGACCCGGTTTGCTGAAATTTGCGCACAGTTCTCCCGATTGTGGACTCATTTGGTCGATTATGCTGACCAAAAAAGTCACAAAGTGCACGAAATGCATTTTGATTTGAACGCCCATTTTCGTAAAAGGCTTCAACAATCTTAACGCGCTGCTCAATGATATACCTCTCCATGGTTGAATTTGTCAAACACTGAAACAAAGAAATGTCAAATTAAGTTGGGCAAAAAACTTGACGTTAAGGTGTGACTCACAATTAACATCGTGCATTATGGTTGGACCACCCTTTACTTCTAGAAGGCATGAATGTAAATACATAATCTTTTGTCTGTATGAGCTTTATTTGTCAATTTGCTGCACAATATTGTAAAACAAAGCTATAATTTTCATCAAAGGCACATTGAACGAGGATTTCACTTTCAGAGATGATGTTTAGTGTTCTAAAATAAAGTGCTTGTTGTTCTGCAATGTAGGCATGTGGTTTCAAAATGTCCAAAGCGTTACACAAGTTATCAACAAAATCTCATCACGAACCACTTGAGCGGCTATAGTAAACCGGTCTGTATCACTATTATAGCACTAGAATGCTTAAACAGGTTATTATTAGTATAGCAGTAGTTTTAATAAGTTGTTACGTAATCCGGTCGACCTAAGCATGTGCCAGGTGCGGCGCTCAGTGCGTGCCTATCTCTAAGTGCTTTATCTCTTAAACAAATGCATATCCCATTTTAAGCCTTTTAGTGTATTTACTTCAAGCTATATTTTGGATTCTAAATAATAAAAAAAAAAAAAAAATGGTCGAAGTTACTAAAATTCGGATTTTAAATGTTCACTTCCGGTTTTTTACACGAAAAAAATTCAAAATTCGAATCTGATTCCATAATTAAAAAGAAAACTCAATTTTCTATATAAAACACCATTTTAAATATTTTGTTATACGTTGGTTAATTTGAACAACAGTTTCCAAAAAATCTGTATCTAATATTTCGTCAATTTTTAGAAGTCAGTAAATTGACAAATAAGGCTCATACAAACAAAAGATTATGTAATAATGCAAAGTTTTGATGGCGAAACAAGAGATGGCGTTTGGTACGTTCTACTGCGGTGGAACGTAGCAACGTCTAGATGTGAGCTTCATCTGTCAAAGGTATACTCGTTTTTTACATTGCACTGACGAGACCCAAGGTAGAAAGGTCGAAACCGGTCTGCAGTTAACGATATCCTGAGATAGGTGACATTATGCATCTTTCTTGTGGTTGTGGAACAATCACTGTACATTAGTGCTAACTCTATTAGACAAAAATACGGCAAATTTTGTCATGTAATTCAGCGCTCGACGTTTGGCCAGGAGAATAGCTGTTTTGACCTAATTTGTTTAGTCCTTATTATATAAGACATTAGCAGATGGGTTGGAGTATAAACTCCTTATTTCTGTAGTTTACAAGATTATGTATTTACATTCATGCCTTCTAGGAGTACAATTATCCCGAATATGAACGAATTTCAGGTGGTCACATTTTTTCGTTATCCGCTTCACATGAAATGTCCCTAATGTCAATTTAATATATTGAACATGATTTCTGAAAAAGAATAGTTTTTTAATGGTTTTTTTGAATACACGAGCACGTATGGATTGTTATGTTATGGAAATTATTGATAAGAAAATATCAGATTATTTCATAAGCCTCTGTAAAATAGCAATTGAAAATCTTCTAATTTTCTCCTTGTCGATATTCAGTTGAGACACTAAATCTCGTAGACTCACTCTTGGATTCGCTTTTTCGATATCGTCAACGCGAAGCGAAGTATCGGGCATGCACCCCATTTGGGGTGCTGCCGTTGCCTCAGTTTTTTACTTAAATTTAAGTGGTTGCCTCGAAATGTGCGTCTTATAGAGGCTTATAATTATGCCAAACTCAAATCTAGATTTCAAAAATTACGATTTTCGGTCTTCATTTTAAATGAGACATGGTATATCGGAAAATTATTTGTGTGTATAAGGTTAACATACTCTCTAAGGTTGTTTAAAAATGAATGCATACCATGATCATGAGTTATACCATGGATGACAAGTGTCAAGTTTTAATAATTTTCGTGGTTCACCCAGTCGAACGCTCTACCGAGATCATAAAATATCTTTACTCGGTTTCTTCCTGATATTCGATCGTTTTCAAAATTATTTAATAATTCCCTGTAGAAATGGTCATATAATAAGAAATTTTAGTAATCATAAGACTCATGTGATATCCCGATCTGTCCATATTGGCAATCCGTCTTTTTTCATTTTCTAACAGATTTCAAGAACGACTACAAAACCCTGTACCCTTGGTTCATGGAGTCCATCTGGTGGATCTTCAAGCAACTATACCTGAAGGGCCTCGTGTACCAGGGCAACAAGGTGATGCCCTACTCGACGGCGTGCAATACGCCCCTGTCCAACTTCGAGTCGGGCCAGAATTACAAGGACGTGGTGGACCCCGCCGTGACCGTCAGCCTGCCGCTGGTGGGCGACCCGCAGGGCGCCGCCCTGCTAGTGTGGACGACGACGCCGTGGACCCTACCCAGCAACTTCGCCGCCTGCGTCAACCCCGAGCTAATCTACGCTCGTTTCCGGCAGACGAGTACCGCGAAGGTCTACGTGATGATGGAGAGCCGCATCGAAACCGTCTTCCCAGCCGGGGACTACGAGGTCCTGAAGACGTTCCCCGGCGCCGAGCTGAGGGGGCTCCGCTACGAGCCGGCGTTCGATTTCTTCAGGCACTTCGAGGGCAAGGGGTTTGTGGTGTTGACTGATAATTACGTGACGGCAGAGTCCGGCACCGGCGTCGTCCATCAGGCGCCCTACTTCGGCGAGGACGACTACCGGGTATGTTTGGCGGCGGGGCTCATCACGAAGGACCAGGAGCCGATATGCCCCATCGACGCCAGCGGGTGTTTCTTGCCGCCCGTGGCGGATTTCGAGGGGCAGTACGTGAAGGACGCCGATAAGAACATCATCGCCGCCCTGAAGGCGAAGGGCAGACTCGTCCATCAGTCTCAGGTAGGTGTAAAAAGCGGAAAAATGTAGTTTTTAACTCCATGTTATCAACGTTAAATTTGGTTAGAGATACATACACAAGTGTGTATGACAATTAGATCTGCCTACTGTTTCGTGGAGTCGAGTTTTCTCTTACAATGGTATGGCGACGGCTGTCTTAAGTAGAAGGCCATGAACACACCCTCGATGCGCTGTTGTTATTTGTCTACCGAGTTGGACTTGATGTTCTTGGTTTTACAAGAATTGGGAGTTTTGTTGAGAGTTTATTACGGTATTTGTTATGACGATGTCACAGTCAGGTGATTTGCCGCGTATGGGTTTTTAATTATAAAAAATGAAGTGTTTTACTTCTATTATTTATTAAAAGTATTAAGTTTCCTCTTATTATTTTGGATTCCAATTGTTGGCACTGGATTGATTGTTTTTTCTTTTTAAGATACTTGTTAAGGAGGTTCCAACGGGATTTTCAAAAATTATAAAACGCAATGAAAATTCTTGAGCTTAAAATAGAGCTTCATGAATTTTTTGAGAATTTTTTACCATTTGGATTAAGGGAAAAAAAACGCAGGTAAAATACATTGATTCTTATGACGGAACAGTTTCGAATAACGGGAAAAGTAACTTCGGAACAATAGAAAAATGTGTTTGTCAGTGGCGGCTCGTCGGGGTAGGCAAGGTAGGCGCCGCCTACCTTTAAAATTTTATGTCATTTCTCATAACAGCGCAATTACAATGAACTGTTAACGTCCCTGATAATACAGAAATATTTAATATAATTAATAGTAACTACTTTATACTAATTAAATTATCTATCGCCGTCGGCGGCGCTGGTGCCGTAAACACCCGTTATATATACCACCACACGGCGCCGCGCCACACCGAATTAAATCATTTTATTCCTAAAGAGAACAACCAGACCAGGCTCGGTTCTCCATCCCATCGCCTGAAAATCGATAGCTACACGTCAACCAGATGTCGGTAAGACGACAAACAGCGTTGTTGTAATGGCAAAATAATCGCAGCTCAGATGTCTGCAGCGAGTTATATTCTTTAAATAAAGCAGTTGGAGGCGGATGCATTCGGCGCCTGAAGTAGATCGGCGTTCTTCGGCAGATCCGAAGACGCCTTCGCACGGAATAAGCCGTGACATTACTGGGGATATTGGGTTATATATTGTGATGATCAATTTGAAACATTAAATATCAAGTCAATGTTGAAATATTTTGTGGAATATGAATTTCGAGAAATATTTCCAGAGGTTTTTAATGGCGATGATTAAGGAAGGCTGTGAGGGGAGGAGGAGCCTATACCCTAAAGCGCCCTAAAATAATGTATTATTGCCAACCCAATTTACATAATATAGGTATAATACTCAATAAATATATTTCGTTTATTCCAATTTATTTATACCCACAATAACTATTATTATTCACGAATAACAAAGAGGTATCAAGTTCAAAAAATTCTTGTGAATGTCTATATTTTTGTATAAATGAAATTCAATCATTGAAATTCTATTTCAATATTCTATTTGAAGTACCAGGAAAACGCGTGACCTTGAAACTTTTAAAAATTTTCGTCTGCGGCGCTATTTTTAAGGGTTGATGAAGCTCATACGCCGCTATCGCCTATCCTAATATGGATACCACGAGCCGCCACTGGTGTCTGTTACAGTGGAGCATCGTACTTTGTAGCTTTCAATGACGCAACCGGCATGAAAATTGACTATCTGGTTTATTTTATATTGCAAATTAGACTGAGGCGTTTAGCGTCGTCGGCTGATTTGGCCGCATAACGGCAACGTCGCGAAGCACGGACTATTCAAATATAAATTCCTTGGCATTCTTGTACTGGTTGGCGGTCGAAACTTTGTTCAGCAATAAGCAATTGTGACATTTTATAGTCAGTTTCGAAGCAAGCCCAAATTTCGCTTCATTTACGATATTTTCGAAGGATAAATACACCTCACACGAGGAGCATTTCATCGTTTGTCCCAAATAACTTAGGGAAACAATGCGATATCTACTGGCTCGCCAACACAGACATTCGACGATTTTGGTTTCTTTATACACTCGACTGTCGCTTTTTGCCCCGCATTACCTTTCCCGGTTTCAGACACCATGCGGATTTTATTTAACTGACTTTTGGAAACGAATGCCCTTTACAACGTAAATGCCGTGACATTTTGGGTTTAGGATACATTTTTATAACGACATACTGCCAACGAAAAAACACTAAATCCGCGAGGCAGCGTTGCCGCGTGTTGTGCTCGCAGATATCAAATTCACAAATTTGTCAATTTGCAAAAAACGCTTGTGTTTTTATATAAAATATGGTTATTTACGAGTTTTTATGAAAGAATACGCGTTGAAAGCAACACAATCAAGTGCTAATTTCGAAATTTACGAGTAAAAATGTTTCGTTTGTAAGTTGGAACACTGACTCCTTATCCATGGCGAGCATAGGGCTAATCCTCTTACCCCTCACCACTCGTTGGAACCTACTTAAGTAAAATAATGGAAAAAATTGAAAATAACATAAGAATATTTTTATGTTGTTTACCAGAGACACATTGTGAAAAAAAATCTTTTAAAATGATATTCCGAGATATACTAGAAAGAATAAGGTGACATAAAATGTCTTTTTCGTTATATGTTTTTAGAATGTCTTATTCGGTGAAGGTATCGTTTATATTTGCAAAGATGGCACCCACATTAAATAGAACAGTTTTCACCAGGTCTACAGGAACAATTAAACCACCTCGTTGTACATAATTAAAATACTCGTTTTTTGTCGTAGAGAAACACAAATATTACATTTTATTTTTTTCTCGAAATTTTGAATGAAGCATAACGAATATAGTCATGTGCATGAAAATAACAGTATTCAAGTTTTGTCGAGTATTGTGTAGAGAGAGTCTCATAATATTGAAATTTAAAGTCATGTAAACGTAGTGTACATGACTTGAAATACTCGTAATATATTTTCATACTGACTATAATAAAATTCTGTCTTACAAAAATAAAAAATAAAAATATTCGTAAAAAGTAATATCAAGCCTTTTCATGAAAAAGCAGCGTTCTAAAAAATTTAACTTAAACCATAGTCTAAGGGAGACAGTCCAAATATTCATTTAGTATTTCGTTCCCTGACTTTTTGTGTGTAAAACTTCTTAACATCTGTGTTGCATAGACTACAATAAATTGCGACATCGCTGAATATCAATGGACTTCCACGCTGATTCTATACTTTTCCACAAATCTTTATTTGTTGGTTTTGCCAAAGCAACCGCCTTTTTTACATCCACCCACAAATTTTCAAGTGTAAGACCATAACTTGTAATTTATTGTCATTTAACCTGTTCTGTACTTTACGCGCGGTATGTTTTGGGTCATTATCTTGTTGCAGGATCCAGCATAATGGCATTTTCTTTTTCGTGAAAGGTAGCATTATATCCTGTAAAATATGAAGATAAACATCTGCAGTCATGGTTTCCCTAATCCAGTAAATAGGACCTGTACCATACCACGAAAAGCAGGCCCAAACCATTACATTACAACGGTCATGTTTTGCTGTTTCTGTTGTGTACTTATATGCTTTTAGTGAGGGTCTTCTATACTAATACTTAATATATATTAATACACATATTTCTACATAATCTCTTCTCTTAATACATATACTTCTAACTAATACTTAATACCTAATACCTAAATAAACTAGAGAAGTATACACACTATTTTTTTAAATAACCCGTATGCATTTAAGTCAAAATGATGGCAAATTAAATAACTTAGAAGGAAACAGGATTGTGTAGTAAAATGTTTGTTTACGTCCATTAAAATAGCAAAGTCGCCCCTAACTTGACACTCTATAAAAGGTTGAATCGGGCGTGTTTTATCACTCATTTTTTGAACCAAATATTAGAAGTTATGTAAGTATCACCAACACGCTAAGTATTTTCTACACAAACACAAGAAACAGACTATTAACTTTTTATCATAACTATAAATAATATCAGTAAAAATCGCTGTAATTTGTTTAGCTGTCGGCATTAAATTAGTATAACCAAATAAATAACATGGCGTCGATTGTAGAGAACTATGCGGTGTTGCCTACTTCTCCTATGTTCATGGCTTTCTACTCGAGATGGCCGTGGTATGGCTTATACAATTTTTAAACAAAAGCTAGCTAGTAAAATAATACATATAAAAATATAACAAAAAAAAAAAGAGTATATTATATTAATTATTATTATTGTATGTTTATGGTATCTGTTCTTATCATAGCAAATATATAAATGGAGAGCACGAGACGAGCACGGAGGGAGGAGGATTGAACATCGACTGCCGCGATGTGTTATATCTGTGGATTGTTTTACCTTTATTGATGTCCTTACGCTATATTATAAATTGAAAACGGTTTTTTTATTGTCCCATAAATGTTGTAATTTAGTTTCTTCTTATTTTCTCCTTTAACTGATTCCAGATCAAACACAGCTACCCCTTCTGCTGGCGCTCGGACACGCCTCTCATCTACCGGGCCGTCCCCTCGTGGTTCGTCCGCGTCGAGCACCTGCAGGAAGACCTCCTCAAGTCCGCCATGGACACCTACTGGGTACCGGAATTTGTGAAGGAGAAACGATTCGGCAATTGGCTGCGCGAGGCCAGAGACTGGGCGATCAGCCGCAATCGCTACTGGGGCACCCCCATACCCATCTGGGTCTCCCCCGACGGCAACGAGATCCGCTGCGTCGGCAGCATCGCCGAGCTGGAGCAGCTCACCGGACAGAAGATCACCGACCTACATCGCGAGAGCATCGACCACCTGGAGATCCCGAGCCGGGTGCCGGGAAACCCTCCGCTGCGCCGGATCCCCGAAGTCTTCGACTGCTGGTTCGAGTCCGGTTCGATGCCGTACGCCCAGCAGCACTACCCCTTCGAGAGGGCGCGCGAGTTCGAGGAGCGCTTCCCCGCCGACTTCATCGCCGAGGGCATTGACCAGACGCGCGGTTGGTTCTACACGCTCATCGTCGTCTCCACGTGCCTCTTCGGCCGCGCGCCCTTCAAGAACCTCATCGCCAATGGGCTAGTGCTCGCCGGCGATGGCCAGAAGATGTCCAAGCGGAAGAAGAACTACCCCGACCCGCTGGAGGTGGTCGGAAAGTACGGCGCCGACGCTCTACGCCTCTACCTGATAAACTCGCCGGTCGTGCGCGCAGAGAACCTGCGGTTCAAGGAGGAGGGCGTTAGGGACATCATCAAGGACGTGCTGTTGCCGTGGTACAACGCCTTCAGGTTCCTCATGCAGAACGTCGAGGTCTACGTGCAGGAGCGCGGCAAGGAATTCGTGTATGAGGAAGAGAAAGCGCGCTGTACCGCCAACATCATGGACCGGTGGATACTGTCGTTTACACAGTCACTGCTGGCGTACACGCGAAAAGAGATGGCGCTGTACCACCTGTACAACGTGATACCGAGACTGACGAAGTACATCGACTACCTCACGAACTGGTACGTGAGGATGAACAGGAAGCGACTGAAAGGCGAAAGCGGTGCGGAAGACTGCGCGGCCGCGTTGAACACTCTCTTCAACGTCCTGCTGAACATCGTGCGAATGATGGCGCCGTTCGCGCCGTTCCTCTCGGAGACGATGTACCAGTACCTGCGGCGGCTGACGGGCGGCAGCGCGGAGAGCATCCACTACCTGATGCTGCCCGAACCGGACGACTCGCTGATCGACGTTGGCATCGAGAGGGCGGTGGCGCGCATGCAGAGCGTGGTGGAGCTGGGCCGCGTCGTTCGCGACCGCAAGACCATCCCTGTGAAGTACCCGCTGCGCGAGCTGACAGTCGTGCACCAAGACCAGCAGTATCTGGACGACGTGGTGGCGCTCCGCGACTACATCCTCCTCGAGTTGAACGTACGCCAGCTGCACACGACGACGGACAAGAGCCGCTTCGGGATCACCCTGAGGGCGGAGCCCGACCACAGGACGCTGGGCGCGCGCCTCAAGCAGGACTTCAAGGCGGTGACGCAGGCGCTGAAGGCGCTCACCGACGCCGAGATCGACGAGCTGGCGCGGAACGGCTCGCGCGAGGTGTGCGGCCACCGCGTCGCCGCCGACGAGGTTCGCCTGATATTCCGGTGTGACGGGTTGGACGCCGGCAAGCTGGAGGTGAACAGCGACAACGACGTGCTGATCCTGCTGGACGTGACGCCGGACGAGTCGATGATGGACGAGGGGCTGGCGCGAGAGATCGTCAACAGGGTGCAGAAGTTGCGGAAGAAGGCGCACCTGGTGCCGACCGACGAGGTTGCCGTCTTTTACGAGTGCGACGGGGATCTGGGGAGGGTCGCGAAGGAGTACGCGGGACTCGTGCAGGCGACGATCAAGGCGGAGTTCAGGGACGTCGCGCTGAGGAAACCTTCCGACGAGTTGATAATCGAGGAGAAGATGACTCTGAAGGACTCCAACGTTTACATAGCGTTGACGAGGCGTTCGCAGGTGGAGCTGCCCATTGTGAGGTGAGTACCGACGGGGAGAGTTGAAGTGGTGGATGTGGCAACAAGGAACCGGTTATCCGTGAAGCAACCAATGTTTTATTGCGCCTTTCGCGATCCCGCATCATCAAGAGATGATTTTAATCGACGATGATTGATACAATACTTTTAATCATCTGATGATGCCAAATCGGTCGATGAAACGTAAAACTGGTTTTAATCGAAGTCCGGAGACGATCAAAATTGTAGTTTTAATCGCGTCACATATTTTTTCGGTGTATTCTACAGCGTTGTTCATGGTGGTTTGGCGATAGCAAGGATAAATTGTGCATATGCCTTGACCGGGAATCGAACCCGGGTCTCCCAATTTCCGGTTTGTTGCTCTGACCGCTGAGCTATCGAGGCACACTCATTATCCTTGCTAATGCGCCAGTTTAATGCGTCGCTACAGTGGTTTTTCATGTTGCAACACATAATTGAAATCGGCCCATTTAGATAGCCAGATACTAAATTATCTTCTGAAATTAAATACATGCTAGCTAAATACTAAAACCGAGTTATATCACTTTACCTCTACTGTTACAGTAGGTAAGTGCTGAAGAATAACTTTCTCTTGCGACGGCTTGGCTGTGACAGGTCGCCGCTGAACTTGCTATCCATGCGCACATTTCTGCGGTCCCTCTACCGGTGGGATTTCGGACTTAATATTGGCGTGTTCAATTCGTTATACAGGGTGATTCTCGAGCAATGTACCGTAACCCAATAGCAGATAGAGCACTTCAAGGCACGTCCAGGCCAACAAGGAAAACATTTTTTGACCGCTAATTGAGAAGATATAGAGTGTTTTATGCATTTGGTCTGAAAATTCGAAGAGTTATTCTCTGCAATGGTTGGATGTAATTGAATAAAATTTACTAATAACATTCTTCTCCTGGGACCTGTCAGAGTGGCTTACTTGGTTTGGAGAAATCCAGGACCTAACAGTTGACTGGTGTAGAAAATACTTTACGTTGCATATAAAATTTCATTACGAAATTGGCATCTTTAGTTTTTTCAATATTCCTCTCTGCAGTCTACACATGGTTATAATTTTGGTTTTCAATTTAATAGCATACTATGAAAACAAAAACTATGATTAAGTTAAATGTCAATCTGACGAAACTTTGGAGTTATATTGTGTAAAGTTCTAGTTTACAATCATAAAATGCGTCTGCATTTAAAGGAAGAAATCGAAATAGTAAGGTTATTTGGTGATGGGGCTCGTGGTAGCAGAGAAATAGACGCAGAATTTAACCAAAGACTTCCTTTATGAGTTGCTAGTAGCCATGGAACTGCAGCCGCCACAAATGTTGTTTTAAGGAAATTGGGAGTGTCATTAAAAGATCTTAGAATGATCAACCTCATCCAATAAATTCACATCCTGAAACTAACAATCTTAGTAACAAATCAAGCTAATGTAAAAATGAATCTAACAGGTTTAGCATTTCAACTGAATATCAACAAGGAGAAAATAGAAGATCAGTCTCAGTCGGACTCAATAGAGTATCAGCCGTCATAAAATCAAGCCTTATAAACCAAAATTTCCACATACTTAAGAGATGGTGATGAAAATAAAAGGTTAGAATATTGCTATTGGGCCCAGCAACAACAACAATTGTTAAGTCTTCTATTACCGAAAACTCTTTGTTTTGCTTCGATAGCTTCCTGTTAAGCTTACTGTTGTTGTGAGTAAAAAATCACCTTCACTAAACTGCCTTTAATAAAGGATACTTTAAAATATAATGTTAATGTTGAATATTTGAGTTGTGTTTTACAATGTAAGATGACAAATGAATATAAATATAATATTTAGTTTATAAAACGTTCAGCCTCGAAAACACCTGTTCCCTTCTTGGCTAGTGTAACATTTCTGTCCTTTTGTCTTCGGGGTTGCGCATGTCTAGTCTATACACGGTCGCGAGTTGCGTGAGCCAGGGACGGCCTAGCCAACAATAAAATATATTTATTTACATTATCTGACTAGAAGATATTTTACAAGCTCATACAACTTATTACATCTCTGCCGGTATACAAAACAATTACTTAAAATATATACACATATTTAAATATTGCATATATAAGGTGGTCCAAACAAAACGCACGATGTTAATTGTAAATAAAACAAAAAAATTTCAGAGAATTATCTTAACATTTTTTATTATGATAGAAGGATCTATGACAATTATGTGTGAAACTAAATATCGGCCAAATGCTCGCCACGGCTTCGGTGGCATACCTCTATCCGATGGTCCATATTTTCAATGATTCTGAGACATAATTAAGGTTCAATGTCGTTAATGTGCCGAATTATCTCATCCTTTAGCTCTTGAATTGTTCTTGGCTTATTGACGCACACTTTTTCTTTTAAATATCCCCAAAGAAAGAAGTCCAACGGTGTCAAATCACATGATCGTGGCGGCCAATTAACATGCTGTGTGGCAAGTGGCACCATCCTGTTGGAACCACATATCGTCCAGGTCCATATCCTCAATTTCTGGCCACAAGAAGTCCGTTATCATCTCGCGATAGCGAACACCATTCACGGTAACTGCTTGGCCGACCTCATTTTCGAAGAAGTACGGCCCGATGACGCCGCCAGCCCATAAACCGCACCAAACAGTCACTCTTTGTGGATGCATCGGCTTTTCAACGATCACTCGTGGATTCTCATTTGCCCAAATGCGGCAATTCTGCTTGTTAACGAATCCACTGAGGTGAAAGTGTGCCTCGTCGTGAAGATGATTTTCTTTGTAAAGTCGCCATTCACTTCTGTCTGTTCAACCAACCATTCGGCATATTGACGACGCTTGAAATGGTCAGTAGGCTTCAGCTCTTGAGTCAATTGAACCTTGTAAGCGTGTAAATTCAAATCTTTATTCAAAATTCGCATCAGTGATGTTCGTGAGATGTTCAATTGTTGGGCACGACGACGAGTCGAGGTTGACGGATCTTCTGCTACACTATCGCGAACAACAGCAATGTTTTCCGCAGAACGAACTGGGCGAGCATGCACAGGTGTTTTCACATTTCCTACAGACCCGGTTTGCTGAAATTTGCGCACAATTCTCCCGATTGTGGACACATTTGGTCGATTATGCTGACCAAAAAAGTCACGAAGTGCACGAAATGTATTTTAATTTGAACGCCCATTTTCGTAAAAGGCTTCAACAATCTTAACGCGCTGCTCAATTGTGTACCTCTCCATGGTTGAATTTGTCAAACACTGAAACAAAGAAATGTCAAATTAAGTTGGGCAAAAATCTTGACGTTAAGGTGTGACTCACAATTAACATCGTGCATTATGGTTGGACCACCCTTTACAATACGCGATCGTGATGTACTCTAGGTCTCTCAGGGATGTTTTTGGGCGGTTCCATTCCCTACAGAGAAATAGGGAGGAGAAGGAACCATCCCGTCGATGTTCTGACCTGATTTGTATGCCAGCTTTTGTTATTATGTTTTTAAGGCCCTAACTCCCTTAACATTATAGGGCGTTTATATTAATATTTAACATTAGTTATTCTAATATTAATTATACGCGTGTCTGTTTCCTTTTATTTATTTTAATTTTGTTTAATATTGCAGGAAAAGTCGTGCATAAAAACCTGCTTTAGATAATAATTACTTACTACCGAGCATAATTTATATTCTCATTATTTTATGTTCTTATATTGGGTTGCTTATGCTTTTAGCGGCTTATTTCATTTCTACTGGCTTCGCTTCCGTGTTAATTATTCCGTCGGGTATTTCAAGATTGCCGCCGATGTCATTCGGCCACCTGTTTTGTTTATTGAGTTTATTTGCGCGTTGTTGTAGTGTTGTTATTAATGTCATAATGCGTTTAAATTCTCATGGAGGTACTTATGTACGTGTGGAAGATTTGTCGATATTGGTGACTTGTCGCGTTAATTTTGCTGTATGGATATTAATTGTGTAAAATTTATTTGCTGTATCCTTTATCAAGTCTCGTATGTATTGTATTTTTGTCATGCCATGTAAGTATTTAATGTTAATGTATCTGCTGGAGTTTGTTAACAGACGTAGCGTTTTGTTCTGCGTTGTTTGTAGTCTTTGGTATTGCGTTTTTGTAATGTTATGCCACGCTGGGCTTGCGTACGTCAGTATCGGTCTAAGTATTGTTTTATATACTAACAATTTATTTTTAATCGACAACTTGCTGCGTCTATTGATCAACGGATATAATTTGATGAAGCTGATATAATATTTCTGGAGCCTATCAGTTACGTGTGCCTTAAATTTGAGTTGCCGGTCCAGTATTATGCCTAGATATTTTACTTTTCTGCTTTCATTAATTATATTGTTATTTATTTTTATGTTACTTGTTATGCGTATCTCTGTGAATCGTCTAGTCAAGGTAAGTTGTTGTGTCTTGTCTGTGTTTATTTTTATTTTCCATAAGTCAAAGTAAGGTTCTATGTAATTAAATGCTGTTTTATTTTTTGTATTGCAATCTGTGCGTGGTGCGAGCAGCTGTATATCAACGTATCGTCTGCATACTGTATAGTCGAAGTATTTGGATGCATCGGCAGATCGGCAACATAAACAGTATATAAATCTGGAGACAGTACAGTGCCTTGAGGGACTCCTGCAGTTATGTGGCGATATCTGGATATTTTTCCCTCAACTTTGGCGGCTATGCTTCTATTATCAAGATAAGATTTTATTAAGGATATTGGGCCCAGCGAAATCTTTTAGATGACTGGAATTTACTACATCAAATTTTGTTTACCGATGAGGCCTACATTTACCACTAATACTGTGGTATTTTCTGAAAACTAGATACTGGGCTACAGGAAATCCTCATTGGGTTATTAAGTGTCCGGTATTTAGAGAAAGTTAACGTATGGTGTGGAATTTTGGGAGACAGAATAATTGGTGTTTTTCTTTAATAACTCGTTTAATGTTGCACGTTTATTTAACTTTTTTAATACAGAATTATGGGATGCAATTGAAAATCCTTGTCTTAATGTACAACAGGAGATGGTGTGTCAAACCATAATTCCGGAATTGTTCATCTGTGGTTGGAAAAACGTTTTCCAATGGCTGGATAGGAAGGAATAGGCGTTTTGAACTCTGGCCTCCTAGGTCCCCCGATATTACACCATTACATTTTTATTTCTGGGGAACAGTGAAGAATAAAGTTTATAAAGCAGAGCCCAGAAATCGAGATGAACTTTGTGCTAAAGTAAGACAAGCCTGTCACGGAATTGGCATTCCAGAGCTGAAAAGAATAGCCGATCATAATCGTCAAAGAATCGAGAAATGTACTCAAATTGAAGGAGAGAGAGACTACATCCAATAACTAATAAAAATGTTTATTTATGTGTAATGAGTAAGCCCCGGATTTGAATGCCGACATGACATAAATAACAGAGGCGTACTTACAATGAAGAGTAGATTACATATAAAAATTATTCGCATATTAGTTTACCTTTCATTACGTGGTCGTTTAGAGACAAATTAGGACTTGTAATTGTATTTCTAAAAATGCGTAGTCAGCTCTGGGGGCGGGGCAAGTCATCACGTCACCGTATCGCCAAAACGATCTAGACAATACAGTAGTTCTTTAAGGTAACATCACCACACACCTAGGACTATTTACGTGTATGATCACATGAGTATATTATTAGTAAATAATATAAATAAACTGCTGTAAATGTTCAGCAGTCAACGAGCTGCGTCTGTCAGTAAATATCCATTTATAACGTGAAATTGACCGTCCTACATCAATGGAAGTCAACGTGTTAGCAATAGCATACCGGAAATACATAGCATACACGTTGAAAAGTCTTCATATTGATTTATGGATTAGAGACATGAACTTCTTTCTGCTATAAAATATCTACTGTGACTGCTATAGTAGAAAACCCCGGATTATCCAAAACTGTAGTAAATTTTTTCTTTATAGCTTTGGCAGTATCCCACTCCAACTGAAAAGTATACTGCTGAAGGTTCCAAATAACGTTTATAGGATCCCTTATTGAAAATTCATCTGTCTGATTTTTTTTTCCAACTTTTCAATGGCTTTTGGTATGCGCCAAAAATTGCCATGTATATACGCCGTATCTTGTTGAATACCTAGATCCGCTAAAGTCTGTTGCGCATTCGCAATAACAATAGCAATAGCATCATTTGGAACTGTTGAAATATCCTGGTGATATTCTCAAAACTGCAGTAATAATATGAAGCTACCTCGATCCACGTTCCCCATCGGGTTATTACAGACGCCGGAGGTAATTGTGTGGGGAAGCATTTCTGTGAATAATGCCGCTTTCTGAGGCTTTTAAAAACACTTGTTTGACATTTGCTATCAGGTGATCGACGTTCGGATAACGGCCATGAATCGCCTCTGCTATGAGATGAAGACCAGTGTGTCCAATTTTCGTTGTATTTGTAGGGTTTCTCCTATTTCCAGCGGAAATAGAGACTTGCAAGTTTTACATTCCTGTACTACTTTTTTGAGAAATGAAGAATGGCGCAAACAGATTGTCGGTAGCTTTTTTTGTTTCCGAGATACAGGGTGAAATTGACAATTTAGCATTTTCCGGCACATCCTGTATCTCGCTTATGCTGCAACTTATCAACAATCTGAAAATGGCTTCTTACAGAACTTTTTGCGTGGAATCCACTGGGGTACGTAGTTTTTTTTTCTCAGGGCGGCAGTTTTGGAGAAAAATAATTAACGTTGTTTTTTTCAAATGGAACACCCTGTTTATTTTTTCATAATTCGATTCAGCTCCATTTACTCTTTTCAAAAATATGATATAGACTATAGTTATTTTAATTACTTTTGTCATAAACTGCAATTAATGGAGATTTTGACATTTAGGTAAAATAAATACAACCCAGTAACTTAATTTTTCTAAGAATAGTAAGTTTATAAATTGTAACTGAAATTAAGTCTCCATATATATTTAGTGCTATACAAATACTTTAATAATAAAATAATATAGAAATAAATAAATAGAAAATAACTAATACAAAAACGCAAGAACAAACATTTTAATAACAAAATAATATATAAAAGAAAAACACAACAAACAAGTAACGAATGACTAAATAATTGCTATTCCAATGAATGTTAAATTATAAATACTGTTCAAACACGTTTCCATTTTTTTGGATACACATTTCACATCTTTTTCTTATAGTATTCAAAGCATTAATAATCATGACAGGTCGCTCTTGTAATTGTCTTAATACCTGTTCGGTTGCAACCCTAAGATCATGTTCAGTCTCATGACGCACACTATATATTTTATTTTTTATATAACCCCATACAAAGAAATCCAGCGCGGACAGGTCAGGTGACCTAGGAGTCCAGTGTGTGGGCCCTCTAGTACCAATCCAGTGGTCCGGGAAATTATGGTTTAAATATTGAGTCACAATTCGAGAATTGTGAGCTGGGGCTCCATCCTGCTGAAAGTATATTTCAGGCAAATGTCCCAAAGGGATCTCGTCTAACAAATCTGGTAAAATATTTTCTAAAATTTGTAGATATCGGGCAACAGATAGTCTTTCTTCAAAAATTTCGTATTTTATTCTGCCTCCAAGTATAAAGCAAGATATGCTGAATCCAAACCTGCCTTGCTGTTCACGCGCGAATGTAATAAATTCGTTTGTTTGCGATCAATGCCTAGTATTATGTCTGTTTAAAATGCCGATATAAGATTCGTCAGACCAAATAATTGTTCTGGCAAAATTTATGTCATTTTGAATATTTTCCAAATACCATCCACAAAAATTCATGCGTCGCTCTGCATCACCAGGGCGTAAACTATGAACTATTTTTGCTTTGTAAGGCGTGAACTTATTTTTGTGCAATATTGTTTGTACCCGCGACTTTTTCACACCTACATTTTCTTCTATTTCTCTACATGAAGTTTTAGGTGCGGCTACCACAATAGCCAAGACATTGATGATATCTACTTTCAGATTTTCTTTATTATAAATTTTGGGCCTGGGTTTGCCAAAGGAACCATAATTTAACAAATTTGATTTTATTCTAGAAAAAATCACTATTTGGTTGCCTGCGCTCTGGATATCTACAACAATTAAAATGTAACCTACAAAGTCAGTTGCTAAGAAATTAAATAATAAATACCTGTTAAAATAAAGTTCAGTTGCATCATCAGCATTTTCTTGACATTCAAAAAAACAACAAAGCATATCATACTTTTCATAATATTGAAAACTTTCGTTTACTGCCATGATACTACCTACTTGTTTAAATCAAGATAAATTTTAGGCTTTATTATAATTAAATGCTTTATTTAGACTGGATAAATAGAATAAATTTGACCGGTAGAATAGTTTTTTGTTTATCTGCCATAGCCTACTGTCAATGAAACCGATCAACGATATTAAAACAGACACTTTTAGTTTTTAGGCGCCAGTTACTATTTATTTTTAAAGTCAAGAAATGCTTATGACACAGCCGAGCTTTATTTCAATATGTCATGTCTGTTCGTAAATTTTATTGTAAATTATGACTTCCATGCCTATCTCCGCCTCATAGGTAATGTCACAATCTCCATTAATTGCAGTTTACGACGAAAGTATTTAAAATAACTATAGACTATATCATATTTTTGAAAAGAGTAAAAGGAGCTGAATCGAATTATGAAAAAATAAACAGGGTGTTCCATTTGAAAAAAAAACGTTAGTTATTTTTCTCCAAAACTGCCACCCTGAGAAAAAAACTACGTACCCCAGTGGATTCCTCGCAAAAAGTTCTGTAAGAAGCCATTTTCACATTGTTGATAAGTTGCAGCATAAGCGAGATACAGGATGTCCGGATTATGCTAAATTGTCAATTTCACCCTGTATCTCGGAAACAAAAAAGCTACCGACAATCTGTTTGCGCCATCCTTCATTTCTCAAAAAAGTAGTACAGGAATGTAAAACTTGCAAGTCTCTATCTTCGCTGGAAATAGGAGAAACCCTGCAAATATAACGAAAATTGGACACACTGTACATTCTGTTCAAAAGTCGACAAGCCGCTTTCATGTATGGCGCAGCATCCGTAAGAAAAAGTAGAGCCATGTTTTGTTTTTCTCATGTTTAGCGTCCCATACTTCTTTTAATGTCTCTAACTAATTTTGCAACGGTGTCAGCATTCATCTTTGTCAATATTTTTGATGCTATCACATGTGACTGCATTGCCGATACATGGCTCACTTCTCCTATAACTACATTCGTCGTTTGCAAGCCACAGGCATTTGTGGTTTCATGGACAGAAACCCATAAATATTTATCCTCGACTACTACATACACAGTGGATCTGACAGTAGCAGCAGCTTGCGGTAGATAATTTTTTGAATTGTCGATTCTGTGGGGACGTTTACTTTGGTCAATTTCCCCACTTAAACGTTTCTCTATAAAGGCTTTAAAACTAGGGTTGTCTAGTCGAGTCCACGGGATATTACACCCAACCATGAATTTAACCAATTCATTATAAAAACGTGTGTCTTTCACAAGTACTGCTCCGTCCAGTAACCGTGATTTTATGTTGTTCGGCATCGCGTCATCCGTCATCCCCGCAGATACTTCTCTTGCCCCGCCCGCGGCCCCCGCATATCTTTACTATTAGCACATTACACCTCCGACAATGCTTTTAATATTTCTAGTGAAACAAATAGAGCAGCAGGTAGCAGGCGGTCAACGAATAAATTTTATTTAATATAAAGTTATTGGTTGATGACCTACTAATTTATACAATCAGTTAATTTACATTACAAAAAAAATGAGTCAGAGTGTGGACAAGCTACTGACATGAAATGTTTTATTATTGCATCATTTATTATAGTACGGTACCACTTTAACTGGCAGTGACTCATACTCAAGCATTTGGAGCGTTGCGGCGGAGAATGTGGGAAGGGGACGAAAAACCATAGGCGGGTCATGGAAAAAGTGGCAAAAATTTTAAAAATGCGAATAAAGATATATTTGCATTAGAGATATAGAGCGGGGAGGCTTTCACTGTTTTCCACGCCACCCAAGAGGTACAGTGCAATAAGGTGCATCTTTTTATACTGGTATCCCCAAGAAGCCTAATCCAGTAAGAAAAAGGTATTCATGAATAGAAAGGCAGTCAACGGACTGTTATATCACCTAAGGTTAAAAAAGGCCCCGATTTTGTAAGTAATCCGAGTCTGATGGTGACTTGAAATTACTGCCACTGCTGCTGTCGTCTCCCACATTAAAGAGAAGTGGTTCAACTAACATTTCCACTCGCACATCCAGGTCCCACATGCGCTGCTCCGCCTTGGTCACATGCTGAATGTATTTCTGCCACGACTGTGCAGTTACATTGGCAATAGCTTCGTGGAATACCGGCTTTACCTGAGGTAACTTGAAAGTGGTGTTCTCTCGCGCCACTTCACCTTTTACGTGCGCCCAAGCCAGTTTAATAGGGTTCAATCCACAATGGTACTTCGGTAAGTGCAACACCGGATCCCCGTGCGCGCGAGTCATTTCCATTCACTACATACTTCACATACTGATTTTTGTATGCGCGCGCAATTTCTAAAAGCTGCACTTTGAGGAATGTGTCCTCATATGGAATGTTTTTTATGTTAACCAATCCATAAGTTGGCCTTTGCGCCACGCTGACGTGAGTAGGCTTTCTAACCGTGGGCTACGATACGGCGCGTTCTCCATGACAATAACACAGCTAGCTTTTACTTTCGCTAAAATGGTTTCGAACCATTTTTCGAAAACCGTACTATTCATGTCCTCGTGGTAATCGCCCACTTTCTTGGACTTAAATGTTAACAGTCCCTCTTCTACGAAACCGGTTTCACTACCGATATGGGTAATTATATATCGCCGCCCCTTCCCAGCAGGAGCCTTTAATCCCGTCGATAACCCCTCCAAGAAGGCTTCCCGTCGATTGGTGATGTTCAAGTCTTGCCACACTTTAGAAACTGTATGTCTCTCGTTCACCCACGTTTCATCTATATAATAAATGTTTGTTCTTTCACTTCGAAGTTGCAGAATCTTCTGTAAATATTTTCTTCGCCACATAACAATTTCATTACTGTCTATAAGTGCAATCTTGCGACTACGCCGTAATAACCGAAAATTTAAGTCGCGAATGGTACGCCTCAGCACTCTGCTTGAAATGTGGGGAAGGCACTCATCATTGGCGACTGCGACTTGAATTTTCTTAAAGGTTGGCAATTCGTTTCGATAAAAAAAACTATGGATTAATCGACGAATGGCATATTTCGTGTCTTCATCCAAAACTATCTTCTTTCTGCCCGTCGCTTCCTTATTGTTAGTCGCTCCTGCAAGAGGCAGTGACTCTTCTTTCTTCTGCTCTTTTAAACACCGATATACAGTCCTAACTGACACTTAAGTTAAACCACTACACAGTTCCACTCCATCAACTATCGATTGCCTCAGGTTACATGCCATAATTCCCTTGTACACACGGCATATCATTTCACGTTCCTGTGGCGTTAAATGCACACAGTGCGTTTCGGTGTTGAAAGCACATTTTCTTTATTACAGCTGGCTGAGGGTGCAATTTTAAACGCCGAATACCGGATAGAACACCGAATGCTACGGTAATGCTTGAGCACGTGACAGTCAGTGAGAGATAATCTCGAAATATCTGCAAACATCAAAGCTACTCGGAGAAAACGTAAGTAGCTTTCGGCTCCTTCTGCACTGTTTCCTAGCGTTCAGTGTGGTTCGCTCTTTCAATTCAGACGACACGTCGATTGAATTGAAGCTTGAAGCGAAAGCTTGCGTTTATTTTAAAAGCTTAATAACTGCATAGAATTTGTATGTACACTTCGGAGTGATAGTGTTTTGATACTATGTATGAGTCACTGCCAGTTAAAGTGGTATAGTATTATATAATATTGTGATATTTCTGTACGGTGTTTGAATTTCTAATAAATATTTCAAAACATGTAGGGTCCCCGCGTACTAGCCAGCCTGGCTGCCGCAGCCAAAATAATGAGCAGCCAGTTTTAGCAGACAGTCGACGGTTTTCCGTATCAAAACCATTTTGCGAAAACGTTTCGGAACACAAAATACATCTGGCTGCGTAGCGAAGTGCGCGGAGACTGGGGCAGCCATATATATTTACCTTGTCTCGATCTGGCTGCACGCAGCCAATTGCCTGCCATACAAACATGTACGTTCTAAAGCCGGCCACAGACTTCGTTCTTTTTCATCCGTTCGTATCGCCGCGATTCGAATCGCCGTGCCAAAAACCGAAGTGTGTGGTGAAAAACCGCCGTGTCGCATCGTCGGTTAAAATATCTGCTGGTGTTTGATTTTTGGAACGACGGTCCATCGGGTATCGTTCCGAACCGACAGTGTGTGGGGATTTCCTTCCAAGTCGTCGGTTTGTTTACATTAGCGTAGTAGGCGCAATTAAGGGGAATAATTTGTCCTAAAGACTGTGGGGAAATCGCTGTCGAAAACTTTAAATTTTCATACGATCTTTAAATGTAAATTTGCTAAATAACGCAAAGTTACTGTAAGCCTCTCATGTGGAGAAATTGCTTCTCTTAATTGAGTGTCTTGTTTAGTAATATATGGTGTTACCAGATTTAACAATTCTAAATATGTTTCTTCATCCATCCTTAAGTAATTATACCAGTCTCCTGGCTCCAATTTTAGCTCATTTAATAAATGAATATGAAAATATGTTTTTCGCTTTAAAAGCCATTCTTTGGCCCATATTGAACGCCGCTTTTTTTTTTTTTTACTTAAAACAGCAACAGCCGCCGCCACTGCTAATGCCTGTTTCCTTTTCATGACGTAGTGAATTCGACTATTACTGAAAATTAACTGCCAGGATTGCTCGTAGTGTGTGGTCAAAAAGGTTCGGCGATTCGACACGACGTTCCGAATCGCGGCGATACGAACGGATGCAAAAGAACGAAGTCTGTGGCCGGCTTAATGGCTGCCGCAGCCACGATTTATTGTCTGCTTAGTACACGGGCTCCAATATACCCCCATATGTTCGACTGGCTGCCGCAACTAGGCTGCCTAGTGCGCGAGGGCCCAAAAAGGTCCGACTCTGAAATGTTCGCATTCAAATCCGGGGCTTAATGAGTAATTATCTCAAAAACTTATTGTTACTTTAAACTGGTGTTTTTTTTTATTTCAATTACCAAAATTTAATTGTTTGTTTTCTTTTCCCTCCATCATCATCATCATTAGGTCATCAGTCCTAAGACTGGTTGGACGCTAACCTCCAGCTTCTCCTATCTTGTGCTAACCTACGCATTTCGCTAATTGTGCTACAACCTACATCCCTTACTATTTGCGAGCAGTAGTCTAATCTAGGCCTACCTCTGCCTTTCTTCACTCCTATTTCTGCCTCCAAAATATCGCGGACTATTCCCCCATGTCTCAGCAAGTGGCCTACCATTCTATCTCTTCTCTTCTTTAAGTTTTTCCACATACTTCTTTTCTCGCCGACTTTCTCCAATACTTCTTCGTTTCTAACCCTATCAGTCCATGGTATTTTCATCATTCTTCGGTAACACCACATCTCAAAAGCTTCTAATTTCTTCCTACTTGCTTCCCCTACCGTCCAGGTTTCCCAGCCGTATAGTGCCGTGCTCCATACATACGTTTTCAAAAATCTCTTCCTTGTTTCTAAGTTTATTACCCCCGAGCATAAAAGTGCTTTCTTTTTGTTAAAAGCTACTCGACCCTGTGCTATTATTTGTTTTATGTCTTTATCGCTTCTTCCATCCCAATTTATTTTACTTCCTAAATAAATGAAGTCTTTAACTTCCTCCAATCTTTCATTATTAATTTGTACTTTCGTTTTTGCTCTGCTCTCGCGCCCTCTGCACACTAACACTTTAGTTTTGTTTTTATTCACCCTCATTCCGTATTCCTCTGTCAACACTGCCTCCATTTCGTTCAATGCTGATTCTAATTCCTCCTTACTAGATGCTAATACTGTTATATCATCCGCGAATCTCAGCATTTTTAGCTTCTGTCCCTGTACTTTAATCCCGAAATCCACTCTATCTTTTACCACATTAATCGCCTCTTCGATGTACAGATTAAAAATTAGTGGTGATAGCGTACATCCTTGTCTTACTCCTTTCCTAATACCTACTTCCCTTTTTTCCCCTTCTACTTCTATAACAGCAGTTTGCTCTTTGTATAAATTGTGTACTACTCTCCTATCTCTATACTTCATTCCCGCGCTCTTTAGTATCTCGAACATTTTTTCCCATCTTACGTTATCAAAAGCTTTTTCTAAATCTACAAATCCTATATAAGCGTTCTTTCCTTTTTCTATTGTTTTCTCTAACATTACTCTTAGCGCCAGAATAGCTTCGCGAGTTCCCCTATTTCGCCTAAACCCGAATTGGTCTTCTCCTAGTATTTCCTCCGCTCTATTTTCCATCCTCTTCTGCACTATTCTAGTTAAGATTTTTGACGCATGGGAAGTTAGGCTAATCGTTCTAAAGTTCTCGCATTTGTCGGCTCCTCTCTTTTTCGGTATAGTAACGATAATGTTACTCTTATAATCCTCCGGCATCTCGCCCGTTTCGTATATGTATTTTACTAGTTCAAACATCCTATTTACTACTTTCTGTCTCGCACATTTCAAAATTTCCGCCTGTATTTTATCTACACCCGGCGCTCTATTATTCTTTAGCCCCCTTAGTGCTATTTCAAATTCCTCTCTCAATATAGGTTTTCCTACATCTTCCCTATCGATGCTAGATTCTTCCTCTAATATCTCTCCTAATTCCTGACCCTGGTATAAATTTCCTAAGTACTGCTTCCATCTATCCGCTTTCTCCTCTCTTCCTATCAGTATATCCCCCGATTGACTCCTAACGTTTCTACTTATTGTTCTTATATCCCTGAAGTTCCTCTTAATTATTTTGTAAGCCTCATCGGTCTTACCTACTTGCAACTTATTTTCTACTTCTTTGCATTTATCCTCTATCCATTGTTCTTTCGCTTTTCTACATTTTCTAATGATTTCCCACTTTATTGACTTATAAGTTTTCATTCCTCCTTCATCTCGTCTGTTTTTGTAGCCTCGTCTCTTTTGCATTAAGTTTAAGATTTCGTCCGTTATCCAGGGCTTCCTAGCTTCCCTTTTATCGTGTCCTAAAACGTCCGTAGCCGCGGGAGCTAGACTATTCTTGATACCCTCCCACTCAGTTTCTGCGTTCTTGATTTCGTCCTTACTCGTTTTATTTATTAATTGATCTGTTTTCTCCTGGAACTTATCTTTCATATTCTGATCTCTCAATATGTCTACATTTATACGTTTCTTATCCTTCCGGGTTTTCAGATTTTTGAATTTTAATCTAGCTTTCATGACTACCAGGTTGTGGTCGCTGTCTACATCTGCTCCTGGATAACTCTTACAGTATTTTACTTGATTTCTAAATCTTTTCCTAACCAGAATGTAGTCTATCTGATACCTGTCTATCCCTCCTGGCATTTTCCATGTGTACCCCTCCTAACGTGATTCTTGAACAATGTGTTCGCGACTACCATCTTGTGCTTCTCACAGAATTCTATCAGTCTGCTACCTCTCTCGTTTCTGTTTCCTAATCCATAAGGACCTACAAATTCTCCTTCTTTCCCCTCACCTGCGTTAAAATCTCCTACTATTATTAAATTTTCATGACCCTTCATAAATCCTATTACCTGCTCTATGTCCGAATAAACGGCTTCTAACTCTTCCTCACTGTGGCTAGAAGTAGGCATGTATACTTGCACTATTACTGTTTCCACTGGCTTCGAATCTAACCTAACCATCATTACTCTCTCGCTGTATTGTAGGTAGCTATCTACACACTGTCCTGCGTTCTTCCGCATAACGATCCCTACTCCCACGTTTCCATTTACCGATCCTGTGTATTACCCTATAGTCACCGCTCCAAATATCTCCTACTTCCGGCCAGCGTATCTCACATACCTACTATATCTAATCCTAACCTATCCATTTCTATCTTCAGATTTTCTAGCTTTTCTGCCTGTCTCATGCTTCTGACATTCCACGCTCCGACTCGTGAAATGCTACACTTCTTACTATTATTGCACTCGATCACGTCTCCCGGAACAGTCCTCACCATGACATCCGAACGGAGGACTATTTTACCTCCGGAGTTTTTTGCCCCAGAAGACGCCATCATTAATTTGGGATAAGCTTTCTGCTAGCTGTTCTGAGGATTATAATGTGGTGGTTTCCTCTTGCCTTCCACATCGCAGTCGTGTGTGTCATAGAACCATACCAACCCTCACGGTTTCTGCCACTATGACTACTGAAAGAGTTGCTGCCCTCCTTCAGGGACCTGTCTTAGTCTGGTTTTTCAATAAGGACCCTCCCACTATGGTTAAACCTATGGTACGGCTCCTTAAATCATTAAAACGCGCAAGCCGACCCACCCGTTCTAGTTTGCACTAGAACTTCGTCAAGGTTCAAGTCCTATCGGATCGGCCTTTTCCCTTAAAACGTATTTTTTGTCAAATTGACGCTCCTGTTCAAGAATTTTTTTTACATTTCCAGGGCATCCTATTAAACTGAAAATCAAAATTGTAACCGTGTGTGGACAGCGGAAAAATATTGAAAAAATTAAAAATGCGAATTTCGTAATGTAATTTCTTGGGGCTCGAATTCAGATTATGAAAACTAACTTTTTTTAACAACTTTTTTGAACGCAAAGCAAAATATATCGGGAATGGGCCCGATATTTGCCATTGCCTCAGTTTGTTACTTAAATTTCAGTTGGTTGCCTCGAAATGTACGTCTTGTATAGGACCACAATTGCCCCAAAGTTCAAATTTGGACGACAGAAAAAATTACGAAAATATCCGGGTGTCTTCATTTTAAATGAGACACATTGTATATAGATAGATTACTCACGGTTTTACCCCACTCGCCCCTCACCTAGAGAAATAATCGAGCGTCGACTTTCTTAGACACATTCACGATATATTTTTTTCACTTCTAGGTGGGTGAACGTGCAACTAGTCGGGAAGCAGTCGAGGTATTGCGAGGGCGCCACCAAGGGCGTGGTCCTCCTGGAGGTGGCAAACGGCTCGCTCACCCTCGAGGGTCTAAACCGCGCCATCTCCAGGCTTTTCGGCGTGGAGAATTTCGAGTTGTGGACGAGCAAGGGAAGAGTAAGTGACGGGGTGACCGGTTTAGCCGGTGGGACGGTCTTCGTTGTTCCCGAAGGATACAGCGAAGCCCTTCCGCTGGCCAACGGCGCGCCCTTCTGTAAGCTGCTCAACTTCGAGGAGTGTAACGTCAAAGGAACTGTACTGCTGGAGAATCCCCAAGGGGTTGCCTTGCGGTGCGATGTCAAGGACGTCGTCAGGAAATGGGTGGAGATGAGCAAATAGTTATGTTTGGACAAGTGTCGGTATTTATTTGTATTTATGCCTTGCTGTGTGATTGGAGTGTTGATTCGTAGGCTTTATTTTGTAAAAATATGTTGACGATGATGAATAAGAAAATAATAAATAAAATGTTTTTATTTTAATGCCTGTATTTATTTATACCGGGTTGCCGAAACAATATGAAGTAATTCATCGGCATATGTGGACCGATTTGACAGGAGAAGTGTGCGAGGGATGCTATACCATAGGCGTATCATCTCAGAGGGCGTCAAATATTAAAAAATAAAATTCCTAAACGTTTTTTAATTATTTTATAATAGTTTTATAGTTTATGGTAAGTTACTATTTGGTACTTACGTTACTACTGCTATCATCTGGACCTTATAATAATTGGATCAATCAAAATCTCGGTCTATTCGCATTTTTGCGAATTCCAAATATTTGCGAATCCATTCTGTGGAAATATGATAAATTATTTCAATCTGTACGGTATTCTATGAGGTAATAAAAACATAAGATAACAAATAAAAGACAAAAAATAATTGGTGTCTGGAGTCAAAGTTGGCAAAGTTGTTAATGATTAAAGTTCTTTGTGGTGACGGATTGTAAGGGTAGGCAGGTGAGTCATTACTATTACTAAGGCTGTGGGTGAACACAAACAAGGCGTGCCTTTGCAAACTCAGTTTAGGTTTGATTTATTGCTGATGTTGTTAATCTATAATATTTTGCCTCACGTACTAGATAAAAAACCATTTTGAAAATTTTAAAATAGAAAATAGCAGAAATACAATACACAGTTCCAGTCAATAAGTTGCAGAATATTATGGAGCTATATATCAAACGTACGCGACGACATAGCGAAAATTACATGTGTTACAAAATAGACGACTGTGGTTATGTGTTGAAGAGACGATCGATCCTAAAAAAAATATAGTACATGTACTGTAAATATTATAGTACATGTACTGGACCATCGGCAATCGACATCTTCATTGCTATTAGCCAGCACAAGACACGTCGAGTGTGCTGATAATACAATTCCGCAGGTGGTGCTGGAGACGTTAGAAAAATTTCAAGAGTCAACAAGTCAAATACTGATGTTTGTGACTGACGGTGCGACAATGCATTTATTAGGCCGTCGTTTTCCACAATACGGTCGTAGATTGTTACATGTTACGTGGAAAGTGCATGCCTTACATCTTGTGGCAGAAACTATTCGACAATGTGTTCCCAAAGATACATTAAATGCATATTGTTGCAAATTTACAACAATGTGTAATATCTGGAATAAAAATATCTGATAGCTCCAAATACGATCCAAAGCATAGTGTTGCGTATTTATAACATTCAATTCTAAGTATATGGTATAATGTTTTCATCATAGATGGTACAATTTAAGAAACAATTCTTCAGTTACCAACTGTAAGTTGGTGGTTTATATGTCAGTGAATCAAAAGTGCTTATAAATTTTGAATTTTTACAGTAAACTACGTAAAAAAAATTCTGTTTGTGTCCAATAAGGTATGTAGTAGTGATATATTTATATGATAAATGTCACATATAATAAATTGACAGTTATAATTGAAAATTTATTATTGTTGTAGACTTGCAACGTTGCACATTGGAAGATAAAATTTTCATAAACAGCATGGATTCTAAACGACCACTTACCGAGAAAGAACTTGCTGAAATTTGGGACAATTGGTCAGATAGCGAGGATGGATTATACTTTTCTGATACAGACAGTGTTGCTGATCCAGATTATATACCTAGTGATGCAGATATAATTGATACTATTAATAAATGTAGATCAAGATTTGGATAACATTATTCAAGATCCGTCCGAGATGTGTTCTAGTGAAGGTGATGAAAGAGAGAGATGATGTGGAAACATAGAATTATTCATCTCAATGATTCAGTTAGCACTTTATGGAAACACTGACCTTTCACCTGAAGTTATGGCTTTATGTAATATAACTCCATGTAATTTTTTTCCTATTTTTTACTGGCGAATTTGTTAAAAAAATTATTGATGAAAGTAATTTATACGCTACTCAACAAAATCCAAATAATTCTACAAATTTTACGACAACAGATATGAAACAGTTTATAGGCATTTGCTTTTACACATAAATAGCTCATTTGCCTAACATTAGAGCTTACTGGAGCACAGACATAGGCTATGATCTTGTTATAAATGTGATGCCTCTAAATAAATTTGAAAGAATTCTATATTACATTTATTTCAACGATAATTCTAAACATGTACCACGGGACAGTCCAGGTAATGACAGACTATATAAGCTTCGACCTCTAGTTTTTCACTAGTAGTATTTCACTTGAACCTACTCTTTCAGTGGATGAACAAATGTGTGCCACAAAAGTGAGGCATTATATGAAACAATATATGCCCATGAAACCTCACAAATGGGGTTTCAAATTGTTTGTACTTGCCGGTATTTCCAGATTCGCTTATCTCTTTGAAATATATCCAGGACAAGAGAATTTGCAAACTAGACCAACTAGAGAAGGGGGGAGTGTGGATGTGGACTTGGATAACATAGGGACATGTTATCCAAGAATATAATCGACATATGGGTGGGGTAGATCTAATGGATAGTTTCATAGGACGTTATTGGATTGTGCTCAAAAGTAGAAATGGCATTTACGAATTTTTTATCATTTACTTGATTTGAATATGGTCAATGCATGGCTATTATACAAGCGAGTTTTAATTTTACAAGGAAAAAAATCAAAAATATTACCGCAGTCATAATTTCGGAGCCAAGTGGCAAACTGTCTCTGTAATGTGGGAAGTACTAATGCTATAAAACGGGGTAGACCAAGTATTAATCTGGAAGAAGTTATTCAAGCTAAAAAGCACAGAGGTAATGCCCAACATATTTCCCCACAAGACGTACGAACAGATCAGGTTGGACACTGGCCAGTTCATGCGAATAACAGAACCAGGTGCAAATTTCCAAGTTGCAAGGGTTATACTGACATAACATGCGAAGAGTGTGGAGTAATTCTATGTTTAAATAAAAAAAATAACATTTCATTATTAGGAAAAATATTATGTGTTTATGCACAATGTTGCATTTTTGCAACAAGAAATTTTAAGAATATAATGTGTTTTATTGAAAGTAATTTTTTTTAATTATTTTCCCACATCCCTATTCTTATGCTTAAATGAAAAATAACTTTTTGAAAACAGAAAAAAAATCATTCATTTAAGATTTAATAACTAGTATAAAAAATGTTCTTAAAATCTCCTAAATGGCTTCGTGAGTTTCACAGAAAGTATCCTGGTATTCCCGAACCACCAGAGCCGATGCTTACACGTTGGGGAACATGACTGAATGCATATTTTTACTATACTGAAAATTTTCAGTAAATAAAACCTATAATACTGTAGTTCAGTCCTGCCAAGGCTACATTCATTAAGGAAATCCAGGTACAATTTCTAGATATTTTCTTTGAAACTGATTTAAAAAGTATTCATGACGATTATAAAGGAGTACTTCACAGAAAGTATCCTGCAATTACAAAATAGTGTGTTGGCGTTAGCGGAGACACTGCATGCTATAGATGATGCAAAAATGCGCGCATGAAACAAAAGTTCGAAAGTGTGTTAAAGAAAAACAGCGATTTTAACAGGTTAAAACAAGTTTGTGATGATACTGCTAATAGTGATAGTGCATCTACAGATGCGTTAAGTGAGTGCAAAGAGTATTTTATGTATGCCTGTATTATATGAGTAGGGGTCGAATGGTCGTTCTTCAAATCGTCACCCTAAAATTACAAGGTTGTATGTGGCATTTTTTCACATTCTGACTTATTGGTGTAACAAAGTTGTATATATTTCTGGTTTCACATTGCTATCTAAAAATTGATGACAGCATCAATATTAACGAATATATGAAAAAAATTACATAGGTGTACCTATGTCATTTTAGTGTTTAGTTTTAGCAACAAGGTTGTATGTATGAACATACAACTATGTAACACTATCGTTATAATTCTCACATACGCTGTTAGTTTGTTTTGTGCCCGTGTTTTAAGTAAAAACAAATGAGTGATTCTGAAGATTGTAATGAGGATTCGATGTTTTGGGATGGATATTATTCAGACAGGGACAAATAATATGTCCTAGAAAAAGTGTCATTTATAAAATTCTGTTGCAAGTTGTAAAAGATCATCCAACAATTAGAACATTGATATTTTGGAGTGATAACTGTGTGCCACAAAACCGCAATAGCATTATGACTTTGGGCATTAGTCATTTTCTTCAAAAACATGACACTCTTGAGAAAATATACATGAAGTATTATGTATCTGGTCATTCAGCAATTCAGGAGGTAGATGCGGTACATAGCTGCATTTTGAGGGCTCTGCGAGTAGCTGAGTACTATTCTCCTATATCATTAATGATAATTTTATAGGGTACGCGTTATGCACCCTTATAATATAAAGGTGCGTAACGAGTACCAGGTTATACAAATACAAACAAATGATTTCAAAAACTTTCAGGATGCCACTAAGAGTTTTAATTATAATAATATTCCGTTTTCTAGAATATCTCGGGAAATATCCAAAAATATATATGAAATAAAGTAATAAAACCTCGTTGCTCTCAAAAAGTTACCAGATCGCAAATATAAGACAACAAACTAAGAAAATTACCAAGTGACAAACCCTGTGAACTAAAAGAATGTAAGAAAAGAACTTCTTTACCTCAGCAAAAAGTGGAAGGGCTAAAGTCTATGTTTCCATGGATGTCTAAAGTTGGTAGGAAGTTTTATTAAGCCGTACTTCCAGACACCGCATAAAATTGTACTGAGAAAAATCTAATACAATAGAAACTAAATTAGTGTGTATGTTTTTAATTTGTTAAAAAATTATTTTGAATACCTCGTTGTATTTCGTGTTTTTCCTTACAAAATACAGAATAAGTATTTTTTAGTTTTGTGAAACAAAGTTGTATGTTTCGAAATTGAAAATAAAATCTTTTGCGAAAAGTTACAAAGCTGTGTGTTTTTTGAAAAAATGTTACATCTATTTTCTCAAAATATCAGTAAAAATGATTAATTTTCTTGATACATTTAATATAGTTCAATACAGGTTATCAATATAAGACTTGTACATTTCTAATTTTTATATTCGTTAAAAAGCAAATTTTTTAAAACGTTTTTTCTGAATTAGTAGAAATAGTAACATACAACCCTGTAATATCAGTATGACGAAATATAAGAACATATTTTCACCACAGCGAACATAATTCTCTGATACATCTCTGAGGAAACATCTGATGCTGCAAAGTATTTACGAATCGTCTCCAGTTCGTAATGATGATGCTAGTTATTAATCACCCTAGTTAAGAGGATAAGTACGAGGATGAATCAAATATAAACGAGACATTTGGTCCTGGGCATGCAATAGTAACGCGTCAGGCTTCCCGCTTCGTGGGGTGTTGAGTAGGGATGTCAGGAGGGGGGGAGAGAAGCTGGACGACCTCACTCGTTCCTTTCAGTACCCGTCGTGACAATGTCTGAGCAAGAGCGTCAATTGCGCAGCGTGTTACCATCAAGATTCTCGCCACGGAAGGTGTAAAGCCAGTTAAAAACCCGACGAGATTGACTGCGCAGTTCAAGGAAGGGACACTGTCCCGAGCTAGAGTGGTTGCATGACATAAACAGCTTGTGGAGGGTCGTGAGAAAGTTGAAAATGAGAGCCATGACCTCCGACCTCGCACCAGCGACAACATCGTCCGCGTTCAACAACTTCTTGAGGGTGACAGGCGTCTGACCACCAATGAGATTGCATTTAAGGTTGGAATAAGTTATGGAAGCACTTTATCGGTCATCAGATAGGAGCTAGAGTTTCGTAAGGTGTGCGCAAGGTGGGTCTCTCGCCTTCTGACAACTGAACAGAAACTGCATCGTTTTCAGGTGTGTGAGCGTCTCCTAGCGAAATTTCGGGAAGAGGGAAACTCGTTTCTCACTCACGTTATCACCTGCAATGAAACGTGGGTGCACCACTACACCCCTGAGTCGAAACAAGCGAGCAAGGAGTGGAGACGTCAAGGGGAGGCTGGGCCAGTGAAAGCCAAGTTAAGGCTGTCAGCAGGCAAGGTTTTGGCTACAGTATTTTTTGACCAGCGTGGTTTGTTGAACCTCGATTTTTTGCATGACCGCAGGACCATTAATGCGGCACACTACTGCGACATTTTAAGTGAGGTTAGACTTGCATATCGCCGCAAATGACGTGACCTACCGATGAGAGAAGTGTAACTTCTCCATGACAATGCCCGTCCCCATGTAGTAGCCCTGAGCAGAGAAAAATTGGAGGAATTGGGCTGGGAGATGCTTGAATACTCTCCCTATAGCCCCGACCTATCGCCCTGCGACTTTCACCTCTTTGGTCCTCTCAGGGAAGTCATGGGAGAGCAAAGATTCAACGACGATGAGGAGGTTGAGGCCTACGTGCGCAATTGGCTGGAGATACAACCAACTTCGTTCTACAAGCAGGTCATTACAAAATTACCTATACGCTGGGAAAAATGTGTTTCCAGATCAGGAGATTATGTAGAAAAATGAGCTGTTATTCTCTTTTTTTCAAGTTGAAAAATAAAAAAAAAGTCTCGTTTATATTTGATTCACCCTCGTACATACAATGTTATTTATATTTAGTTGAAACAGTTTAGTGCGTTTGTTACTGTAATTACTTTGTATTATTATTTTATTACGCTTGTTAGGTACGATAGGTACGTTTATGGCACGCAGCACATTTCCCACCTTAGCCATTTCATTACTAAAGCATCTATTCCAACAAGTCACAACAGAGTTGAACTTAGGTTATTGTCATTACACAGCAACAGTTTACAGAAAATACGTCATGGTGCAATGATGAATATTAATAAATACTCGAATAAACAGAGAAACATGAAAAGAAATGTATAACTCGAATAATAACAGTCGGTTTCGGTTTCTGACTCGCCTGGAAACCGGTATCGATAATGAAAGTTTATCAGTAGGTACTTTTCTAAGCTTTCTGTAGTAAAACTTGCATTTAGTAATCAACAAGAGTTTATGCAATGAGATAGTTGTTTCAATGTCTACTGTCGCTTACTTTTTACAGGGACTCCTTGGCCAACGCCATCGCACTATTTTGTAATTTCTCTATTACGCCATACACTCTTTTATAGTTGATATGAATATTTTTTAAAATCAGTTTCAATGGAAATATCTAGAAATTATGTCTGGTTTTCCTTAATAACTGCAGCCTCGGCAGGATTGAACTGTAGTACTGCAGGTCATTTGCAGAAAATTTTCAGCATAATAAAAACCTGCCTTCCACCATGTTCTCCAATGTGTAAGGAATGGCTCTGGTGGTTTGGGAATTCTAAGACCCATGATCCGCGAAACTCGTGAAGATGTTTAGGAGATTTTAGAAACACTTTTTGTACTCGCTAACACATCTACCTTGGTCAAATAGGGGCGACATTAAAAAATCTCCTTTAACCCTGCAAATATACACCATTGTACATAGAACTAAAGTGTTTCAAAGAAACGGCAAATTTAATATACCTGTTGACCCTCTCGAGTTTTTTTTTCAAGAAAAAATATTTTGCGATATTTTTCAGATATTACAGGCTTCTTCTCCACAGTGTATATGCGGGTCATAACATTATACGCATATATTGCTGTCATTTATGTTTCGATGCCATTGTAACATGGCAATGGAATTGAAAACGTACATTACCCACCAGCGTCACAGTATGTAATTCAATGTCAGCGAGAAGCTAGGTACATAAATAGATCGACGTACCCCGGACCCCTGCGCAAAGTTGATAGCTATACCTGGTGGGTGCGACGAAATGTATAGGTCTAGTTATTACCAGTGTGGTAATAACTAGACTGCAGAGGTGGCTGCCGGGGGCGCACTCATAGACCCTATAAAGGCAAGGGCGTATTAAGAAATTTGGCGCTTACACAAAATTGAGGTTTTTAATTTTAGTTTATGCCACATTACATTATGCTATATGGGTTTGGGCCTCATCAGCCACTAATCGCATGGGTAGTCACTTGGCGATCCCCTCTTATCCGGGTCATTATCCAAGAATGCTATCCCATAAAAGGAGCAATTTAGGCACGTCCCCTGCCTTCAGCCTCGCCTCCTCTAGGATAACAGGGGTCCCTAATATAAGGTACCTCTTCTCCTCCAGTGCGGGGCAGGTGTAAAGAAGATGAATCGAGGTTTCCTTGTCTTCTTTACAGTATCTGCAGGCCGGGCTGTCAGTCAGCCTCAGCTTGTGCTTATATGCATTCAGACTACTATGGGCCCGTTGTGATTCCCACCACGGTTCTGGCTTTGTGCTTGTTCATTTTAATGAATTTTTGGGCCAATTTCTCAATCTCTGAGTATTCGATGAAGAGTTTGGTTATTCGACAACCCGTTACTCCTCTCCGTATTTTATTGTGCTGGTCTCTTGCCCAGCCATTGATGCGGTGCCTTCCGACTTACTCCCACTGCAGGTTCTGGTTCATAGAAGTTCTCCCTGGTCCCTAGTCTGGCAAGGTCATCTGTAATTAGATTTCCCTTAATGCCATTATGCCCAGGTATCCATAAGAGTTCCACAGGTCCCTTCCCTGCCAAGTGGTTTAATGCTTCATAGCAATTATAGACCAGCTTCGACTTTGTCGTTACTGAATTCAGGGCTGCCAACGCCGCCCTGCTATCCGAGCATATACATACCTTCTCCTGGGTTCGATTCTGGTCGGCCCCCAGAACACCGTATGTAATTGCAACTAGCTCGGCCTGGAGTGCAGTAGTGTATTTGCCCAGGGGGAGGGTTTTACCTATCCCATCGCGTCGCCTATACACCTCCGCACCCGCTCTGCTCCCACTCTTGGCTCCATCCGTGCACCAGATGTCTCCATTGAGCGGTAATCCAGCTTGACTCTCCATCCAATCGGTCTTACTGGTGAGGCTGATCTTATATTTCTTATCAACAGGAAGTGGATACACGTACTGTCAGAGGGCATACATAGAAGTCTTTCCTTAGCTAGCGCCCTTGAGAGTCCATTCAGGTCTCTTACCTTCCTATTCATGTTTCCCACGCTGTGCATTGTCTGTACGGCTTCTACTTTCAGGGTGACATCAAGAGGTGGTATCCCCGTCAGTATCCCTCCGGTTATACTTCTTAGAATCAATCCTCTTAGCTTGTTAAGTCTGTTGGCTTCCGAATTTAAGCAGGCTCTATCCCACCAGACCAGTGCTGCATACATCAGTCTGGGTTATTACCCATTGCCCCTTATTAGTTGTCAGAGTGTTGCTGTGATCTTGGAACATATGCAACTTAGATGTTTTTCCCATGACAGTTTCCCGTCCAGGATTACTCCTAAGTATTTCACTTTGCTATTATAGCTTAGTTCGTGGCCACCAAATTTCAGCGGACATGTTCTGTTCCACTTATATTTCCTGGTAAACACCATCACCTCAGTCTTAGAGGGATTGACCGAGAGTCCCTTATCCCTACACTAATTCCCAACCTTGTTTAATGCTCCCTGCATTATATCGAGAACCGGCTCCAGAAAAGGGCCCTTCGATATTATTACTAAGTCATCGGCATATGCAATTACTTGGTAATCCTTTAACCTTTCAAGCAACTCATCCACTACCAGGCACCATAGAAGGGGGGACAATACCCCTCCCTGTGGACAGTCCGAGTCGACGCGGCCCTCGATGGTAGTCTTGCCTTTGTTGGCAATAAGCTGTCTGTTTCCCAACATATGGTCTATCGATTCAGCGATTATTCTGTGGGTGTAGCATCTACTGCTCCGCTAATCACCTCTCTGAATGTAAATTTGAAGGCTCCTTCAATATCTAGGAAGGTACCTACAACGTATCCTCCGGAGTCCAGTTGTGACCGTATCGATGACACAACCTTATCCAGAGCTGTTTCTGCTGATTTACCAGCTTGATAAGCATGCTGGCTTCCTTGAAGCGGTCTCTCTATTAGGACAGTATCCCGAAGGCAGCTGTCAACTAATCGGTCGGGCTTCTTTAGTAAAAATGAAGTAAGGCTAATCGGCCGAAAGTCCTTAGGGGCCGTGTATCCGACTTTGCCCGGTTTAGGTATAAAACAACCCTTGTGCCTAGTCACACTTTCGGGACCATCTTCAGTGCCAAGCTGACCCTGGTGATACTTATAAGTATCGGACCGAGGATTATCTCTTCTGCTTTCTGCAGAAGTACCGGATAAATGCCGTCCGGTCCCGGCGATTTATATGGATCAAAGAACCTCAGGCCCACCTCATCTTAACCGGTGTTCTTGTGTCTTCTTCACAAGTTACCTGTCGTTTCCTTCTCGGTTTACCGCCCAGGCCCTATGTGCCCCTACTAGGAAAATGTGCTTTGATGAAATGGTCTAAGGTTTCCTCATCCGATACCGAGAATTTAGCATTAGTTTGATAGATGGCTGCGGGCTAGGATCTTGTTCAGCCGTGCTGTCTCAGCTCCCTTATTTATCTCATTACAGAAAGAAACCCAACTACTTCTTTGGGCTTCCCCAACCTCAGCCCTATACTGATTCCTGGCAGTCCTATAGTCCTCCCAGGTTATACGGCTGTTACGATTTCTGGCTCCCTTGAGAAAGTTTCTTACCTTACATCTAAGGTTTTCCACCTTATTGTTCCACCATCTTACCTGGCATTTTGGCCTAGCTCGTTTAGGTCTATCTTCCCTTCATAAGCTTCTATCAATCCTCTACTCAGTCGGGAAGCTGCCACCTCCAGTACTTCCCTCTCACTAATTCTGGAGGGGATCCCCCGAACTTTAACTAGAAGATCCGACTTAAACTGTTCCCAGTTTGTGAATCTGGGGTTACGAACCCATTTCGTCTACTCATGCTCCCCCATTCCCATATCAAACTTAATGGCAGAGTGATTCGAGAGTGTGGATTCATTCGAGAGTCTCCAGTTCCGCACGTATCCCGCTAGGTGTTTGGAGTCCAAGGTAATGTCAATTACCTCCTCCCTTATAGCATTATGAAAAGTGGGGGTGTTTCCCACATTTAAAATATCTAGCTCTGTACTTACCAGATATTCCATGAGCTCCATACCTCTGCCATTGGTGTTCGTGCTACCCCAGACCATATGGTGTGAGTTCGCATCACATTCCGTCAGCAAGGGCAGGTTGGCTTTTTGACATAAGTTTACAAGTTCCTACACCTCTGGTGTCGGATTGTCCTTGCTGTCATATAGTAGATAAGCTGACGCTATGACTACCTTACCTACATTCTCAAGCATCGTAATTACCGCCATTAGGTCTCCTGTGGACCATTTCCATAGGGGTGTGGTGCTGATGTTCTTAACTACGATGCCGACTCTGTGTCTGTTTGTATTACTACTCCTGTAACAGAGGAAATTTCCCAGCCCCTTTATAGATCCCCGCACCACCCAAGGTTCTTGGATGAGTGCTATCCCTGTGTGCATCTTAGCCAGATTCCTCTGTAGTATAGAAGAGGCATCTTTGCTTCGATGCAAGTTAATCTGCATAATTTGAATCATTCTTTTCTTAGCAGTTTCGTCCCCTGGTTTTCTGTGATTCCCCTCGCCCTCTGCCTCAGTAGAGGCCAAGGTCAAGGTCCCGAGTGTGGCCTGGGTATCCTGCAACTGCTCATCTTGCAGGAGCTAGTTTATGCTAACTTACACTGGATTTGATTGACAAAGTGGCTATGACAGTAATGTGATTGGCAAATTGGCCTGAGGAAAAGCCAGAAAAGTAATTTTTTAACATTTTCACTTCTCAATGATTTTATTTCTAAAGCTTAAATGTATAATTTAAATAAATTAAACTACAAAGTTATTGTGTTGTTTCTCTTCTTACGAAATAAATACCATCTTTGGGGTGCGCGAAATTTAAATCTTGCCCTGGGCGCTCAGGACCTTCGCTATGACACTGGTTATTACAAATATTTTGGGCCAATATTCTCATTGCTAGCTTAATCTACAAATTTATGAATTAAACTATTTTAACCAGAATTTACTGTTACGTAAATAAAACTAGGGGAATACCATTCCTGATTAAGTAAAATAAAATATTTGATTAGAATTTTTGTAAATTATATTTATTCATTTTACATTAGCAATTAGAAAAGCAATTTATTAATAACAAGAAAAGCGATGATTACAAAAAGCGGAAAAATTTTACCACTCCACCAGCATAGATCTGTTCTTATGCAAAAGGTTAAGAATTTATGGTTTCATAGTAATTCTGTCCCTCTTCCTCTCGTATTACTCTACCATCGTTCAATATCTCAAGGTAGAACCTGTTAATATCGCTCTGGAATAAGAAACGAAACACGTTCATGTTCTTCTGTTTAAAAGTTGAATAATCTAGCAGGAAGTTGTAGATCGAAATCGCAATCGTCACAGCTATATAGAATAGGATAGCACAGCATACATAAAGGATATAATTTGCCATTTCTATAAGTTCGTGAACATCTTGCGTATCTATAATCAGCGACGGAGTAAGTTGTCCTTTCCTGGCTTCGACTTCATTTAAATTGTCATCTTCAACATCTGTGCTTGGATGGATTTCTTCGATTGGATGTTTATTTCCAGGTTCTCTATTAGAGTCACACGTGTGGTCTAATTGTTCCGCCAAGTTGCTATCTTTGTTCGAAAAATACATCTCCATGGTAATATTTCTACCCAACGGATCTGTGAAATTTATAGAGGTCTCTATTGGTTGACTGGCAATAATAAATTTGTCCTCGTTAGTCTCCCAGGCGTCCCTTTCACATCTGGACATTTTCGCTTTCATTTTCAGTATGTGCGACACGTCGTTCTTTTCCAGAAGCAAGAATCGACCTTTGTTAGTGAACGTATATTGTGTATAATGTTCTGTGGGCATCAACAGTAAATTATGACAGTCCACGTTATTAGTCTGTCCTTGAATTTTCCAAGTGAAGTCTTGACTTAGGTTTTTGGGATTTGCGCATTTTCTTACGCTATACGTACATACAGAGCCCCAAGGTAACTTAATTTGATCGTCAAAAATGTCTACTCTAGCCAGACGATGTTTTAAAGCGATTGTTACCGCTATCGTCACAGTTCCATTTAGTGAGTTATCGTAATAAGTAAGCCCATGGCGGTTAGTATCATTCACCCTTAAATTTGAAATGGTATATTTATATCTGGATAAGTAAAATGTTTTATTTGAAAATGCCCCTATGCAACTTCCAGACGTGTCAGTTTGATTATATTGTTCGTAGATGGTTCCATGCAACATCATTTTTACTTCATAATAGCAGTGGTAGATATTTATCCATTTCGCGTCTGTCTTTTTGTATATATAGAAATTGGAACGCGTCTTACTGACGCAGCCCACTGAGATCCTCCATAAAGCAATTCCAAGCAAAATAAGAGTTGTTGTCTTCATATCTGCAACAAGGGATTTGGTTAAGTCTCAAGTCACATGTATCGGGCGAGCAAATTTTGCTGTATTACAGGGATGGGTTAATTATTGGAGGTGTCAGAAACGGTAGACCAATTCTTGACCAACACCGAAAGATAAACGTTTTGCGGCGGGTCAAGTTGGCATCATCAGATGACAATTAGAAATAATTTCGGACTGCCTCCGATTTGTATTTTTACCAGAATTGGGTAACTCCACAACAATAGATAATAATGGAGCAATGGATGACTCTCTCTCCCCTTTTATCGCAAACGTCGTTATGAGAAGGTTTAAGACGGAAGCTAAAGAAGAGCGACAGACAGCGTCCGTTATACTAACACTGACAATTCTTGATGAGGATGAAATTACGATATGCAGTTCTGGAACAGCTTGATATAACTGAGAATAATCAGATGGCAATAATTTTATAGATAGCTTTGTTCCTAAATTAAATAACCGTCGTATCGATAAATTTTATACATGAAATTGGAAATAACGAACAAATACCTTTATAATTGGAAATAGGGAAAATATATTTATATTTTTATTTATAATATAGGGAGAATTTCATGTATGCACTACTAGAAACTAGCACTCTTATGCACATTCTTAATGACCCTCATTGTTGGTCTCAATATAAAATAACAATTGTTCTAGTCCATTGTTTGCTCAATAAAGTTTTTTTTTTTGCAAAGTTTTCTAATTTAATAATGATAGGTTCAAAAGGAAAAGATCATTAAGGATGTAGCTAGAAATAACGGGTACTCTTCTCATATAAGTAGAAAACGTAAACTCTTCTTAACTCCACAAACTTTCGACAAGATTCTAAAAATGGTAATGTGACCTGTTTCGCCAGTAAATGTTAAGGTTAGTGCATTTGAACTCTGTAGCTTTCCCGCCAATTACCGCCAATAAAACATACCATTTTAAAAAAGCCAATTTCCCTGGGTTGTGTCATGCTCTAGTACATAGTAATTGGGAATTTAAAAACTCATTCTGATTGAGAAATATTTTATGTAAACATTTATAGTTTGATCAGTTTGTTCCTGTATATATAAAGAAATAAGTGTAAACACTGCTGAGAAAATTGATAATATTAAACAGAAAGCTTATTATCACAACAAATTTAAGAAACGGCATCACGTAACTGACCTGGAATTCAAGACATTACGAGATCTTATTAAAGCACAAATAGTTGATGCTTATGTTAACTACTTAACATATATTCAGTAAAACTTTAAGAGTGATCCTGGATGTTTTTGGTTTTATGCTCAAAGTAATAAAAGTTCGATGCGTATTCTGTCAACGGTTTTCTTTGATAAGGAATCGTCTGATGCTCCAAACAAAATTGTAAATGGATTCGCTAGATATTTCTCTAGTGTCTTTTTCACTGATGATGTGCAAGCTACAAACACAATTATGGCAATCACTCAACCTGTATCATATGGTCAATCATTATCAAAACTGTCTGCTCAATTTCATGGCCTATGATGTGAAATAAAGCCACTTCTCATTGTTTTTAGTCTGATACCATCTACCAACACATTTCCTGACGTTTATAAAATGTGGCAAATATTAAAAACTGTCCTATATTGAAAAGTGGCAGTTCATCTGACATACAACATTATCGCCCAATCAGTGGCGAAGCGTCCATTAGGGCTGTAAGGCGCAGCCTTACATTAATGATAAACATTTTCTATTCATATTATCATACCTATTTCCATTTAAACTGAAGCGCCAGCATGCCGGCAACCGGCAGTGCGGATTCCTTGGCAGGCCTGCGCACTGAGAATCTGGGCTCTTTACTCTACCAGGGGGATGGCACTCCCTATATGTCATGTAGTGCGATCTTGCAATTACCCGTACAACGGCCGCCAGGGGTGCTAGTGGTCTTGCAGGTCACGCAGTCTCGTTTCAGTCGTTTTCTTCTTTCTTTTACGTCCCTTACTAACAGTAACAGTAAACATAACCTCGCGTACATGTAAACAAACGCGTAATCGCGAGTTGTAATCAATCTGCAGTGTATAAATATAATAGTGTAAAATGGAGGATCCGCCGAAAGTAAAAAACAAAATGCTTCATGTGAGATGACGTTGCATAGTGCCTGCATGCAATTACGAAAAAGAACGTTCAGTAGAAGGCGAAAAAGTGCATTATTTCAGAGTACCCCCAAATTATTTTCAAAAAAACACATTATGTTCTCAAAATGTTTTGTTGTTGCTGATATTCAACATTGTACATAATATTTTAATGCATAATATTTTTCCTAATGATGAAATCTTCTAAAACAATTATTTTTTTATTTAAACGTAGAACTATTCCACATATTTTCGCATGTTATGTCAGTATAACCCAACCCCGTCGCACTGCGGTAGTTCGCTGGTGGATTACTGTACAAGGGGCGCTAGTTGTTTTGCAGGGCATGCAACACGAAAATGCCGGTAAATTTGAATATAAATGTTTTTTAAATTTTAATATACACGTAACGGATGATGTAAAATTAATAACAAAATGAATTTATAAGAAAATTATCTCAGCCACAATGTATTACGTAACGATTATTATTGTTTACCGTATAGGTGAAATTGAATTAGGTTAATTTGCAATTATAAAAAATATGTTTTCTTGTGTTCCTGCAATAATTTTGTATTTACACGTAATATGGACACATATGTATATAATCTGTTTGAAAAGTGCTGAAACTTATTCTATGAATATTTTTTGTTAAAAATGAAAGAAATTATTTCAAAATATTAATTCACAGAGGCAAATGATATAAGTTTGTAGCAGTGGCGGCTCGTGATGAAATGAAACGGGTGTTCTGCACAGGGCCGATCCTAGGGTATTGGCCGCCCGCGTGCAAATTTCAAAGGTATCCGTAAAGTACTGGTGCCGTAGGGGCCGCAAAAAATTGCGCCGCAGTTGAAAATTTTGAAAATTTTCAAGGTCACGCGTTTTCCTGATACTTCAGAATTTTTATGTAAAATCCGTTTATACAAAAATATAGACTTTCACAAGAAGAATTTTTGGAATTTAATACCTTTTTGAAGAACATTCATGTTTGCCGTCATATTCTTTGGTTAAGAGAAAAGGCTTGTAAGGTGAATTTTCTACTAGAGGGTCTATAACACTTAAAATATTTTCCGAAAGAGTTTCAGCGTCACATTTTGTAGGTTTCAGGTATGTCCAAAAACGTTCAATCGGTTCACCATCGAGAATATATCTTAAAACTACCACTAACTGACTTTTTGCAGATACATCAGTTGTTTCGTCTGCCATAACTGCCAAAAATGAAGGTTTGTTAATTTCTTTAATTATTTCTTCATGACATACTTTTAATATACAGTCTAAAAGATCATTTTGTATTTCTTTAGAGGTTCCTTTAAATACTGAAGCATTTTGTAGATGCTCGCTTAAAGTTACATCAAGCTCAGCAGAAAAATTTATCAAACCACGAAATATCCCCGGGTTCTGAGAGGTTTCAGCTTCGTCACGTCCTCGCAGCGCCAGTTCAAAGGCCCCACAAAACTTTATGCAGTTTATAATTTTTGACAAAACGTATCTTTTTTTGTCACATTATCATTATGCTTTTGCACATTTATCCAATAAGCTGAACCTAGCTGCGCTTTAATATTAGTTGTTCCTAATAAAGCTAATTCCATTGTATTATGTAGATGGCTTTTGGAGTTGTCGTGCTTTTTTATTTTTTCAGTAAAGTGCACCAAATCTGTCACCCCTACCTCCGTCCATGCTATATCACCGCCAAAAAGTAAACAAGGAAAACAAAATAACGCATTTTTTTTGTTGCACCCACAAATCCAATTGTTCTTCGAATAAATGTCTCTATTAAATTGACGTTTATATGCTTTTCCGCGGCTAACACCTGCAGTCTAAATAACAATATCGGGCAATGGCCTACCATTGTTTTTTAAATCAATTTTTTCTTCATAAGAGTATTTAAAAAATCGCTTCACATGAACTAAATTATAAACTAAATCCATTGTCACTATCACAGTATATAAATATTAATAATTAGTACAATAAATCACTACACAAATTCACAAAACAGTATTTAAAATCTCAAATTAACACGAAATACGAAATAGGCACGATTTACGCCCGCCCGAGTAGGAAGGAGTAAACATTCATTGATGTTGTCTTAGCTGGAAAAAATACAGCTCACTGACCGTGTAAATTCGCACATTTACGAGCGCCAAGTGTGGATTGTCGCGGGAGTTGAGGGGGAGGACGGGTGTGCCGAGCCGTGCTGAGAACTACCTCGTGTGGCCCAGTTCAATGTACCGCGACGCTCTCGCGTAGAGACCCAGATAATTCATCTGGTCTACTACTCAATAGAGGACGGCGGGCAGAATGCCACTTTAACGCAATAATTTGGTTAACTGCACCAACTAACCAAATTATTTTATTAATAAATTTTAGTAATTATTATGTCGCGAAAATATACAAATTTCTAATTTTTTGGCAGTTCTGCAGCTCTGCAGCACCTATATACCAGCCGCTCCTGGTTTGTAGTATATACTACAAATTATAATATTGTAAATTGGGAGTGATCAAAGTATCGTTGAAGGGAAAATGAAGCAGTGAATCTATTTCACTGCACTTTACCGAGAACAGAACACGCCATAACATTTCCAAGCGAGAAATTTTTACATGGCACTGCTCCCCTCTTTAAGCAGACAACTTTATGTGGCCCCTGTGCAAAAGAAAAGATGTATATAGACTAATGCAATTATATTCATTAGTTCGATTGAAATAACAATACAAAACTTTGAATAATGTCGAATCATAATAATCTTTTAATGAAGAAATTTTTTTTAAATACTGAAATATTCTTTAGTCAGTTCCATGTAATTAAAGTACACTTGTAGATGACAATCAGAGTTAAATCATTCCGAACAGCACTTTGCCACAGTTCTCTTTTTTCTTCGTTTGAGGGTACTTTGAAATAATGCACTTTCTCACCTTCTACGGAACGTTTTTTTCGTAATTGCGTGCGGGCACTATGCAACGTCATCTCACACGACGCATTTTGTTTTTTACTTTTGGCGGATCCTCCATTTTATACTATTATATTTATACACTTCAGATTGATTACAATTCGCGATTACGCGTTTGTTTACATGTACGTGAGGTTATGTTTACTGTTACTGTAGGTGAGGGACGTAAAAGAAAGGGGGAAATGAGACTGCAAGACCACTAGCACCTCTGGCGGCCGTTGTACACGTAATTGGAAGATCGCGCATTACGTGACATATAATAGGGAGTGCCAGGCCCTGGTGCATTCTATATGTCATCTTTAGATACTCAAAGACACTAAAACGGCTGTAACCGACAAGCTGAAGGCTATTCTAGTATCCCAGTTCCAGTATTGCTATTAGTATGGGAAAACCCATCTTCAGTGTGACTTCCCAAGGAAGTTATTTAGAGGGAGACGATATTGAATTGCAATTCTATTCGAATAATAAATTTGAAAAAAATCAGTCTCATTACTTCGTAGATATTGGAATATTTCCTTGAACATTCTTGGAAGTAACTAAGTTCATTGTTATCAGTGAAGATTTATGTAAAAAAAATTGGCGAACTTCTATTAAATGTTTTCTCCTTTTACTATCATTTTGCTCAATATTTTGGGATGTATACGTATTTGGGATGTATAGAAGATCGGCGAAATAAAATTTACTAAATAATAAATGTCAACGTAAGGTTTTCTTCTTTTGCACGAAAGTAAATATGTGGTTTCAACATTACTTCATATCGCGTTCTAGTCTAAACAAACACTTCGAGGCACGAATATAAGTCATTTCTCAGACTCTAAATAGTTATATTAAGCCAAGCTCTGGACAAGCCTGTGTCATCGATGCGGTCACAAGTGGACTCCGGAGGATACGTTATCGGCACCTTCCTTGATATTGAAGAAACATTCAACTTTGTATACCGGGAGGTGATTAGCGGAGCACTAGGCAGATGCTACACCCCCAGAATAATCGCTGAATGGATAGACCATATGTTGGAAACCAGACAGCTTACTGCCAATAAAGGCAAGACTAGCATCGAGGGCCGGGTCGACTCGGGCTGTCCACAGGGAGGGGTATTGTCCCCTCCCAGGGTGCCCACTACCAGGCACCCCTTCTGTGGTGCCTGGTAGTGGGCGCTTGCTGCTTTAAAGGTTAAAGGATTACCAAGTAATTGGCTAGCCGATGACTTATTGATAATAAAGAAGGGCCCTTCCTTGGAGCCGATTCTCGATATAATGCAGGGAGCATTAAACAAAGTTGGGAATTGGTGCAGGGATAGGGTACTCTTGGTCAATCCCTCTAAGATTGAGGTGATGGTGTTCACCAAGAAATATAAGTGGAACAGAACATGTCCGCCGAAACTTGGTGGTCAAGAACTAAGCTATAATAGCGAAGTGAAATACTTAGGAGTAATCCTGGACGGGAAACTGTCACGGGGAAAACATGTAAGTCCCATATGTTCCAAGATCACGGCAACACTTTGGCAACTGAGAAGGGCCTTTGGTAATAGCAGGAGCTTGAAAGCGGAGACCATGAAATAGATGTATGAGGCAATTCTCAAACCCAGACTGATGTATGCAGCATTGGTCTGGTGGGAGAGAGCCTGTTTAAAGTCGGAAGCCAACCGACTTAACAAGCTAAGAGGATTTGATTCTAAGAAGTATAACCGGAGCCCCAAGATCAACACCGATCGAGGCGATGGGAATACTGGCCGGGATACCACCTCTTGATGTCACCTTGAAAGCGGAAGCCGTAAAGGCAATGCATGATCTGGAAAACATGAATAGGAAGGTAAGGGACCTGAATAGACTCTCAAGAGAGCTAGCTGAGGAGGGACTCCTATGGATCCCCTCGTATAGTACGGGTATCCACTTCCTGTTTGACAAGAAATATAAGAACACCCTCACCAGTAAGACCGACTGGATGGAGGGTCGAGCTGGATTACCGCTCAATGGAGACATCTGGTGCACAGATGATGGAGCCAAGAGTGGGAACAGGGCGAGTGCTGGGGTGTATAGGCGACGCGATGGGATAGGTAAAACCTCCCCCCTGGGCAAATATACTACCGCACTCCAGGTCGAGCTAGTTGCAATTACATACAGTGTTCTGGAGGCTGACCAAAATCGGACCCAAGAGAAGGTATGTATCTACTCGGATAGCAGGGCGGCGGTGGTAGCCCTGAATTGAGCAACGACAAAGTCGAAGTTGATGTATAATTGCTATGAAGAATTAAACCAATTGGCAGGGAAGGGACCGGTGTAACCCTTATGGATACCTGGGCATAATGGCATTAAGGGAAATCTAATTTCAGATGACTTTGCCAGACTAGGGACCAGAGAAAACCTCTATGGACTAGAACCTGCCGCGGGAATAAGTCGGAATCTGATCAGAGACCGCGTCAATGGTTGGGCAAGAGACCAGTACAATAAAACATGAAGAGGAGTAACGGGTTGTTGAATAACCAAACTCTTCATCGAATACTTAGAGATTGAGAAATGGGTCCAATAATTTATTAAATTGAACAAGCACAAAGCCAGAACCCTGGTGGGAATTATAACGGGCCACCATAGTAACCTGAATGCATATAAGCACAAGCTGAGGCAGACTGACAGCCCGGCCTGCGGATACTGTAAAGAAGACGAGGAAACCTCGATTCATCTTCTTTACACCTGCCTCGCACTGGAGAAGAGGTACCTTTGCTCCTTTTATGGGAGAGCATTTTTGGGTAATGACCCGGATAAGAGGGGATCGCCAAGGGACTACACATGCGATCAGTGGTTGATAAGGCCCAAACCCATATAACATAATAATAATATATTAAGCCATAAGATACAAGAAAGTCGGAAATCGAAGCCATGGGACCAAAATTAAAACAAAAACATACGAAATTTTACCAAATAATTTACGATTTTTTATTTTGAATCGTAGCTTAAAAGTGACATCGTTGAATAAGTTACATATAAACCTAAATAAGTAAATCTATTTATAATATATAAATATATCAATTATTTACAAATATACTCGGTAAACTATTCATGAAACTCTTCCTACATTTGTCCGATATATATCATTAATATTGTATTCAGACGTGACGTATTCGTAGTTGTCGTCGGACTTTCCACCGTCTTCCGCTCTGCTGTTATTCTTCGGTTTCGTGGCTTTTGCACCACGCACTTGCTCGAAGAGGTACCGATTGACGTTACCCTGGAGGAAACACCCCCATGTAGAAGGCAACGTGCAGTTTCTGTACGCGTTGTATAGTGAAACCAAGACGTGCAACGCAATGTAACACAAAATGGCGGCCAGCGCGTAACGGGCGAGATAGAATTTACGCTGGAGTTGGAAGACTTCGTCCAGAACGATACCCTTCATGGAACAGCTTCTCATCAACGTCCTGTAAGCATTTTTCTGTATTTTTAGATAATCCCCGGGTCCTTTCAGAATGGGAGGTTCTGTAGATAACAAATTAGTGTGTTCTGCAACAAACATGTTTGGATTGTCGGACTGCCAAATGTCTACGCCATACAGAGGCGTTTTCTTTCTCAGTTCCAAAGCGTAACGGCTACTTTGATTAGCGTTGAGCACTAGATATCGCTTCTCGCCGTCAATCATGACGTATTTATCGAAGCACGAAGTATTAACAAGTGCAAAACTTGGACGATCGTTAGACAAATTCGGTAAGTTGATAGGGTCCCATATATATACACGGTTGTCGTTCGTATAATTTCCTACACTGTACTTCACAAATTGTTTCGCTACCACCAGTTCATCGGACACCAGATCCACGTGTGTCTTGAATAATCCGTGAGAGATGTATTCAATTTTATTCTTAGGATTTTGATAACATCGATGACAAAGCGGTTGTTTTTCAGTTTCGTTATAGTTATTAGTATTAGGACTAGCCACTTGTTTATTTGCAAGTAATTCTCGACAACGGTCAAAGCTACGTATAACGGTAGAATTATTACACCAAAATTCATCAGAGGGACATTTCACTGTGAATCCTCTTTCGCAATAATAAACTGTGACGTTTATTGTGTGTACTCTTCTATATACATTCCATACGGCTGAATCTTCGACGGGTTTCTTTCGGCATTTTTCTGCTTCTGTACCCAATACCCATCCAAGCGTAAAGAAGAGGGCTATCTTCATACCTAGAAGAAGAAGAAGAAGCAAATTCAGAACATTACGCAAATACCTATCGAGAAAGTCACGAAAGTTCGTTGTATTCACAGTTTATAACCGCATTATTATTTAATGTTATGTGTTATTATGAACAATATAGGTATAGGAATAAAAATCAATTAAGTGGTGGAGTTGCTGTGGAGATACAGTGCTTTTGAATAGTAATGAATAGATTCGTTACAAATTCAACGAATAACTTTTGGAGAAAACTCTCGGACTTTTTTTAAAAATATAATTAATATATACAGAGGTATTCCTATAGGAGTTTGGATGTGATCGATATGTTTTGGGAAAAAATAGGTTGGGATTGTTTCCAGCAATGAAAAAGAAGTTTTAACTACAGTAATTTGTTGCTGCAGTGTCACAGGAATATTCATCCCGCTGTTTTTCATTTTTAAAAGAAAGAGACTTAATCGAAGGCTTCTATATGGTACTCCTTCTGGTGCAGAAACAGCCAGCACCGATAGTGGATGTATAAACTTTTAAAAGTTTTTAGACTGGCTGCAAATTCTCGTTCAAAAAGTGCGTCCTAGTGAAAACTATAAGGCATTGTTGATATTAGACAACCATGAATCACATGAAAGTTACGAAGCACTTGACTTTGCAACGAAAAGCAATGTCATATTTTTGCCTTTTCCCCCTCACACATCTCATAAATCATAACCATTAGATGTTGCAGTCTACGGACCAATAAAAAATACTTTGAAATCGAAGTTAACATTTTGCAAAGGGACACCCGGGCAGAATCGTCAATCGGTACGACATTGCGACACTTTTACAAGAGCCTATTTAAAATGAGCTGTACCATCTAATGCAATCAGTGGGTTCCGTGCAAGTGGCATACATCCATTCTACAGGCACATTATTGGTGATTAGACCAATCAATCTGTCTGAGCTCTGAGAAAGTTGTGCTTCCATAGGAAAAAGTTAAATGATAAAGTTGTAGACAGTGAAAGAATTCACTCGATTCATTTTTTGAGATATATCGAAGAAACCGTTGAAATTTACGTTTTTTTGTTTTTGCTCTAAAAATAGCAATTTAATAATTTCACAAAATGTAGTCCTAAGTGAGACCAAAACAATAATTCTTGTACAATTCCAAAATATTTTTTGTTTTCAAAGTTATAACTGTTTTCGTAAAAAAAGGTGTTTTCGTAAAACGGCTTTTCCATCGAAATGGATGGTCCTATAGACTTGTTCGAGGGCTTATTTTCTTCGCTAGGAATTGTACTACAAATATATTTTTAGCAAAAATCGATTTTTAAATTTTTTTTATATAATAAATCGCGCTTGAAAATGACGTAATTTTCGTACATCGGTTTTTGGCAATAAATTCTTGTAATAAAACTGTACGAAAATCACGTCAATTTCAAACGCGATTTTTTATATAAAAAATTTAAAAAATCGATTGTTATCAAGGCCATAACGCCTGTCAATGAATATTGGGGACCTGAATGGTCTATGGCCTTTACACATGCATATACATTTCCACCATAATAGAAAATATATAAATTGATAGTGAAAAGAAAACAGTGACGCGTAAGCGCAAGAAGAAGCATTAAAAATAATGTATTTAAATTATTTAGATAAAACATAAATCTTAAGAAAGGCATTCAAAATAATATCCACTTTGTTTATTGAAGGGTCCTCTTTAAAACAGTAGGTATATTACTTTTCCGCACTCAACTATACTAGCGGAAAAGTAAATCGTGCAAAGAAAAATGGAAAAAAAGCAAGTAACGCGCGGGAGTCCAATAATTTCGGGCGCCTTCACGACCGATTTGAAATAAAAAAGTTCATGGTAGCGTTTAAAGGAACTAATATATGTTTGCGGTCGATTTAAAATATTAAGAAATTGTAATAAGTGAATAAATCGATTGAACTTTTAAATAACACTAATTTGCCAATTTTTTAAGGGATCCACACGTACAGGACTTTTTTTTTTTGGTTTATATTTAGTTGAAGCGTGTGCATACACGTCTCCCGCGCATAGTAGCTGCTCAAAACACATTATTCGTCAGTATTAAATCGGTGACCGTCAAAGGCACACGTTTGTAAATTTGTTGTCGTGATTTATTTCTGTCTATGTAATATTTACCCATAGCGCGAGCGTTTTAAGGTCCCCATTTTGTGTGAATTATTGGCAATAGGTTATTATTACATTTTTCATATTTAGCTTGTGTGTGCTAGGGAATACATGTTGTAGGCATAAACATCTTTAAAATGGATAAAAGACTGGAGGAGCAGTTACTAAAATGGTACGACGAGCTAGAAAGTGACGAAGATATTATTGGTGGTGAAGAAACAGATGAAAAAGATGATCTAAATATTAGTGATCATGATTCAGCTTCAGAGGATGAACCTTTCGAAGAAATGGAGACCATACCTGATGAAATTTTTCTTTCATGTTTTGTGCAGAGTTATGTCGGCCGGGATGGACTCACCAAATGGAATAAGAATCACCCAAGACAAACTGTGCGCACACCTAACCACAATAAGGTCAATGATAGACACAAGACAAGGAGCACTTGCTCTTTTTTGTCTAATGATTTTCTCGACAAAATTATATATTTCACGAACATATATATTAAGAAAATAAGGCCCAATTTCGCTCGAAAACGGAATGCTTTGTATACAAATCTACATGAAATAAAGGCTGTTCTTCGGTTTTTGTACATGGCTGGCGTGGCTAAGTCGTCTCATGTTAATATATGTGATTTATGGTCAATCGATGGTATTGGTTTGGATATATTTCTTGCGGTAATATCAATGGATTAACGATTTAAGTTTTTGATGAGGTGTCTGCAGTTTGTCAATATTTTGGATCGCCAAGCGAGAATTGGAAGACAAATTGGCACCTGTTCGGGAGATGTTTGAACAATTTGTCGATAATTGTCGGAACATGTACGCAGTTTCAGAGAATGTAACAATTGATGAGATGTTGGAAGCGTTTCGTGGTCGTTCCGGCAGTACATCAAAAGTAAACCGGCGCAAAAAAGTAAAAAGTAAAATACGGTATAAAAAGTCTTTGCCATGATGGATTCGAATTCTGTCTACGCGTCTAATTTAGAAATATATGCCCGCAAACAACCTTAGGCGCCATACTACGTCGATAATTCGGCATTTGAAATGGTAAAGAGGTCAGTTTTCCCAATATCCGGCACAGGACGGAACGTGACCATGGATAATTAGTTTACATCAGTGTGCCTTTATCCGAGAAACACATGAGAAATCATAACCTTACTCTGGTAGGTACAATAAGGAAGAATAAGAGAGAAATACCTACTGACTTTTGTTCCAAAAAGAAGAAATATGAAGTTCCTTGCAAAATGTTTGGGTTCAAAGATTTTACAACTTTGGTCTCACATACATCACCAAAAGGAAAGCTGGTTCTACTATTATCCACTATGCATTATGATGATGCGATAGATTTCCAAACCAATGAAAAGTTAAAACCAGAAATTATTACACACTACAACAAAACTAAAGGCGCAGTTGATGTTGTGGATGAAATGAAGGGATCTTATAGTGTTGCTCGGAAAACGAGTCGCTGGCCTCTCGTAATATTTTTTCGATATTGAATATTGCGGGAATTAATGCGCAAGTGATTTGTGCAGGAAATATTGGAAACAAAATAGCCAGGAGAAAATTTTTGAAGGAATTGGGGCTTTCATTATGCCAAGAACACATGGAAAACCGAGGAAAGATTCTTACGTTACCAAGAGTTACTCCAAAAAAATTAAAAAATATGCTGGCATCGAAACTAAAAACAACGTTCAAATTGCAAGTAATGCCAGAGGAAGATGGGCCATTTGCACAAACAAAAAATACAGAAAAACCACAATTTGTTGTGCTAGTTGCAAAATTTACATTTACCGTGAACATCAATTTTTTTCTGTGAAAATTGCGCAAAACAAATATCTTACATTCTTGAAATACATGTACCTACACACCAAATGTTAACTCTAAAACGTTATTTTTTGTATAATACTACTACCATTCAATAAATAATATTAAGAAAACATTTTTGTTTCAATATGGGTAAATTTTACCCATTACGAGCATTTGTATTTCAAAAATAGCGCGAGCGTTGTCGGGTTAAGTCTTTTATTCAGACATTTATTTTCCCGTGTTTCTGTTTATTCCAGTGTTCGTGAATATCCTTTATTATTGTATGATGTATTTTCTATGAAATATTATGTGTAATAACAGTGTTCGACTATAAGTTCGACTCTGTTGCAGCGCGCCAGAATAGACGCTTTACTAATGAATAATATATTTTGAAGAAAAATCAAATTCTGTGAAAATAGATCCAATATTTAGTTGCGAAAAATGTATGTATTATATATGTATTTCTGTTGAAAACTTCACTGTTGGTAAACGTACATTTGTCAGACCAAATTATTCTATTTTATGTTTTTTTTTTATTTTCCTAAAATACTGTAATGGTACTGTGTACCATTTTTTTCTGGAACGGTGCAATATTAGGTACACAGATGCAATATTGGAGTAGATGTCTTGGAATTTTCTTTAACAGGTAGCAGAACGTTTAGTTCTAGATTTTATCTCGAAATTTCCGATCCAAACTTTTCGGCGTCTTAAATGTTCTCAAATCTTGTTTTGAGTTGTCGAGTTTTTGATGACTTTGTTCTTCTCTCATGGGAAAACGTTCCTGATAAGTGTGCACTGTCTTGATACCTGTTTTCTCTATTCAGAAAATGTGCTTGTAATGAGATAAATCCACACTGACGCCAGCTTCTTTTATGCAACTTGATAAATGTCACATTTGCCGAATTATTATCGTCTATTGTGTTTGATCACTATTGATGTTCAGTACCTTGGCATAGTATTATTGTTGATGAACTTTGTATTTATTTCTTCCTCAAAATTACATGTCGAAATATGATCTTCCAAAGTATTTCCTGGCAATATGAGTTCAGAAAAAAAAAATCCCTACAATAATGAGCCAAAAAATGTTTGATGATGATGATCCAAGGTTTTTGATATACTAGAGCATAACATACTGTTGAGCACTTTACTTGACTTCTCTGTTTCACGGAATGTTCAAAATCTTGTAAAATTGTATCCAGAATATTGGATTGAATATGTAAAATATAGAGGTCATATATAAAAAAATATATACATATTACCGTCCTTTCTGATGCACCCCAAGGATCTATACTTGGTCCCTGATTATTTAATATTTTTATTAATAATATTACATTGCTTTCTAAAGGTATCAGATAAATTACCTATTTTATGTAGATGAATTAAAAGTATATCTACAAATAGAGTTACCATCAGATTAGTAGTATAGCAAAACCGCTACGAGCGCAATCTCGGATTTGTCCGCGGACATTTGATGTGGATGGCATGTGGTCATTGTTGATCTGAAGAACCCTTGGAGCAGGTATGAAACAGGTATAAAGAAGGTCTGTACCGGTTTAAAACAGGTATGGTAACCTGTTTAATGACGTCATGTTTTTTTCCTAATACCACCATACCTGCTTTAAACCGGTACAGACCTGTTTTATACCGGCGTCAAGAGTTCTCCAGATCAACAATGACCACATGCCATCCACATCAAATGTCAGCGGACAAATCCGATGTTGCGCTCGTAGCGGTTTTGCTATACTACTCAGATTGTATACGTTTACATGACTGTATTTTGGAAAATAATGACATACTCCGGTTTCAAAATAGTGGACAGTAAGGTATAGAACACTATTTTTATGAGCTGGTAATACGGTTCAACAATTCTCGTGTCTGTTTTACTTGTAAATTGTAAATACCGCTCCCTGCACTGTGAGCTCTGCTATCTTTAGTCGCGCGCAAACAGTTGACACGCGTCTTGTCTTCCTATAAAGCCCCCCATTCATTAGCGGACCGGTCCGTCGGATGGGTCCGTCCCGACTTGTCCGCCAACCGATCCGGCAATGAATGGTTATGGTGGACAAGTCGCAGATGGGTCTGGGTCGGGTCGTGGGTCCGCTAGATTGACAAGCGGATCCACGACCCGACCGCAACCAATCCGTACTATTTTTGTAACGTATGTGATCTGCCGAGACTTGTCCGCGGCGACCAGCTACTCCACACAACAATCTACGGCGTATCTGCAGTGAAAATATCTTTTGAAGATAATAAATTTTTTTGGGATGAATTTATCCTATTGTATCAAGACAATCCGTGCCTATGGGACATTAAAAGTAAGGATTACCTCAACAAATAGAAAAGAAATGCTGCTTATGAAAATTTAATCGATAAATGCAAAGAGTTGTATATAGCACAAGTTTCTGGAATGATTTTTCCAAGTAACTGAGGAGAAATTATAGAAGAAAACTTTAAGTCTTCATAACTCCTCCCTGTTGCCAGAAACCTCAGAGTTGCCAATAAACGTTCTTCAGCACTTACTGCTTCTCTAAATAATAAGTGTTTTTCTTTTCTGTGAGAGGTTTTAGTAGAGTTAATAATTCTTGAAATGTCTCAAAGTGTAAAAGATAATTTAGAACGTCAAGTGGTTCGCATGACTGGATACAATTCAGTAAATGAAGGCGAGTGAATTGTTGTCTCTTTGCAACCACTCTTTCACCCAAACACGTTTTTTCTTTTTTTCTATTTCAAATAATATAACTGTACCAACAGCCAAAGAAACTTTTGCCTTTTTGGAAAATACGGGGGACATAACTAGACATCACCACGTTCAGTGTACGAATGAGCTCTTTTGCAGGGTCCGTCATCAGGTCCGTGTAATGTATTGACAAACGTAGATTAGTCGTGAGTCGGGTCTGTGTTGCGAGTCGCATCGCGGTCCGCCTAGTGAATGGGGGGCTTTATACCAGGCAAACAAAGAGCGAATTACTTACTGCCTACAATTTTGAAACCAGAGTATAGTGTCTTCTATTTAAACTCCCTCCCAATGTATAAAAGTGCAATGTCATTAGTTTCAGACAGAAAATTAATGGCATAATGTACGATTATACTGGTCGCTAAGAATAGAAAAAAGTGTAAGATTCTCTAGAATCTTTCCTATTTTTTCGAGTGGATTAAAGGCTGTAATTCCCAAATGTAATTCAACGTTTTATCCACAACCACGTGCAAAACCAGTCAATTAGGAGGTGAAATATTCTGGTTTTGAAAAACGTTAGAATTAACAGATTTATTTTGATCAAGAATATTGGTATTATGAATTTTAATCCACTAGTATATTAGAAGACCTCTAATCCACGGAAACAGACGTATTAAACCTTCCTAATATAGCGGTCATGGATAAAAATCTTAATACTCTGTTAACTATGTCACTTAATCAATTCAAATATATTAATCAATTCAAATGGTGTAAATAAACTTATATCATATACCATTATCTGACGTACATGTTACTGTATCTAACTGTATCTCGTGTTTACGAGGCAATTACATTTCTTAGTTTCTTAGCTCCAGAGCATGCTTAACTGTTCAGAAATTTCTTCTACTTCTTCGTATAGATGACCTCTCTTCACGTAATGTATGATTGAATGTATACTTGTAGCAATCTTCCTTGGAAGATGTGTTACATGTTAGAGTTGCAGATATCAAATTTGTTTTGATATCTGCAAATCTATATCGTTTAGAATGTCGAGAATATTTAAAAAAAAGAGTGAGGCAGTATTCAATAATGCACTTTAGCCCGGCCAGATCGAACTCTGTGTACATTCATAATCAATATATAATATATTATATATTAAAAGTGGGAAATCATTAGAAAGTGTAGAAAAGCGAAAGAACAATGGATAGAGGATAAATGCAAAGAAGTAGAAGATAAGCTCTAAGTAGGTAAGACCGATAAGGCTTACAAAATAATTAATAGGAACTTCAGGGATATAGGACCAATAAGTAGAAACGTTAGGAGTCAATCGGGGGACATACTGATCGGAAGAGAGAAGAAAGCGGATAGATGGAAGCAATACTTAGGAAATTTATATGAGGGTCAGGAATTAGGAGAGATATTAGAGGAAGAATCTAGCATCGATAGGGAAGACGTAGGAAAACCTATATTGAGAGAGGAATTTGAAATAGCACTAAGGGGGCTAAAGAACAATAAAGCGCCGGGTGTAGATAAAATACAGACGGAAATTTTGAAATGTGCGGGACAGAAAGTAGTAAATAGGATGTTTGAACTGGTAAAATACATATACGAAACGGGCGAGATGCCGGAGGATTATAAGAGGAACATTATCGTTACTATACCGAAAAAGAGAGGAGCCGACAAATGCGAGAACTTTAGAACGATTAGCCTAACTTCCCACGCGTCAAAAATTTTAACCAGAATAGTGCAGAAGAGGATGGAAAATAGAATGGAGGAAATACTAGGAGAAGACCAATTCGGATTTAGGCGAAATAGGGGAACTCGTGAAGCTATTCTGGCGCTAAGAGTAATGTTAGAGAAAATAATAGAAAAAGGAAAGAACGCTTATATGGGATTTGTAGATTAAGAAAAAGCTTTTAATAATGTAAGATGGGAAAAATGTTCGAGATACTAAAGAGCGCATGGCAATGAAGTATAGAGATAGGAGAGTAGTACACAATCTATACAAAGAGCAAACTGCTGTTATAGAAGTAGAAGGGGAAAGAAGGGAAGTAGGTATTAGGAAAGGAGTAAGACAAGGATGTACGCTATCACCACTAGTTTTTAATATGTACATCGAAGAGGTGATTAATGTGGTAAAAGATAGAGTGGATTTCTGGATTAAAGTACAGGGACAGAAACTAAAAATGCTGAGATTCGCGGATGATATAGCAGTATTAGCATCTAGTAGAGAGGAATTAGAATCAGTGTTGAACGAAATGGAAGCAGTGTTGACAGAGGAATACGGAATGAGGGTGAATAAAAACAAAACTAATGTGTTAGTGTGCAGAGGGCGCGAGAGCAGAGCAAAAACGAAAGTACAAATTAATAACGAAAGATTGGAGGAAGTTAAAGACTTTACTTATTTAGGAAGTAAAATAAATTGGGATGGAAGAAGCGATAAAGATATAAAACAAAGAATAGCGCAGGGTCGAGTAGCTTTTAACAAAAAGAAAGTACTTTTATGCTCGGGGGTAATAAATTTAGAAACAAGGAAGAGATTTTTGAAAACGTATATATGGAGCAAGGCACTATACGGTTGCGTAACCTGGACGGTAGGAGAAGCAAGTAGGAAGAAATTAGAAGCTTTTGAGATGTGGTGTTACCGAAGAATGATGAAAATACCGTGGACTGATAGGGTTAGAAACGAAGAAGTATTAGAGAAAGTCGGCGAGAAAAGAAGTATGTGGAAAAACATAAAGAAGAGAACAGATAGGCCACTTGCTGAGATATGGGGGTATAGTCCGCGATATTTTGGAGGCAGAAATAGGAGTGAAGAAAGGCAGAGGTATTCCTAGATTAGGCTACTGCTCGCAAATAGTAAGGGATGTAGGCTGTAGCACAATTAGCGAAATGCTTAGGTTAGCACAAGATAGGAGAAGCTGGAGGTTAGCGTCCAACCAGTCTTAGGACTGATGACCTCATGATGATGATGATGAATATATTCATCGATATACATTATGCAAAGGTCTCAATTCGACTGAGTGAAGACGAGGCTATTTACTGCGTACCTCGTGGGCGGGGCGGTCCGATATTACAGTTTTGAGACTTTTTCCTATTTTTGATGACCTGTACGCTGAATAACATCTATAAATCTTCCTAATATTTTTAGAGACCTAGGCGTAGGTAATTTTTGGTCCAAAGGTAAGATTTACAGATCATTGCAATCCTATAAATGCCTGGGATTTGTGAAACGAATACGGTGAATTAGGTAATTGGCGATGTCAGTATGAATTGCTTTTCAATTTAGTCGCGTAACAGCAGTATGTACATATGTACATGAAATAAAAATATAATACTACTTTGAAACAAAAATAAACTTACTTATAATCAAATATATATGGTTAACAAAAGCCATATCAGCACGATGTGACGAATAAATGAAGAACATAAGAAAAATGTGCACCAGCTATACAACCGGACAATCTATTCCTAATATACATACATATATTCTGAATTTATTGGACCGTTACTTGATGAAAATCCATATTTATACAAAATTAAAACCTTTGCTGGTTAGATTTTCATTTTTTACTTGTTAAACATAATAATTGTTTCCCTAATACAGTGGCTTCTTCAGATGTTGAGTACATAGACTATGTACTCAAGTCTATGTACTCAATATCTGAAGAAGCCACTGTGTTGGCGAAACAATTGTTAAGTTTAACAAATAAAAAGTGAAAATCTAACCAGCAAAGGTTTTAATTTTGTATACATACCTATATGATAATATTAAAATCTAAAATGTGGTAATACTAATCAAATGATGGTAATACTAATTTAATGCGTAATAGATGTTGTTTTAACTTTTTGTTAATTAATTCATGATTGTATATTGAACTCAGGAAGAAGAGAATCACATTCTTTGCAAACCTGATGAAGTGATGACAAATAACACTTTTAATATACAAGACAGTGGCGTGGCGTAGAATTTCTAACATATACGCATAGCGTGGTTCAAATTTAGGTGTATCTTTATGTAACGTATTTAATTTTTTATGTAAATATTCAGACGCGTTATATTTTAAAAGTTTTATTGGTATACACAATAGATGTAATTTTCTAGTATTTTCATGATTAATTAAGTAACCTTTATTATGTATTATCTCACTAATTCCACCTTTATATTTTCTCACACCATATGCAAACATAAAACGATTTTCAATTCTATGTAAGCGTACTATGTCTGTATTTCTAAGAGCAAGTCCACATATGCAATCACAGCAAGATAATTAAAAAAAAAATAAAAAAACAGATTAATTTTTAATTGTTAGCTCATTACGCCACTGTGCTGATAAAATTGTATTAAATTAATATAAGATGTTTGACATAAAACCTTTACATGTTTGCTAAATCTTAATTTGTCGTCAAGCCAGAGACCCACATTTTTGTATTCGTTAGTAATATCTAAAGAAATATCTTCTAATTTAATTTTTATCTCAGATATTGTCTCCATTCTTTTATTTTTTGGACTAAATATAACCTTTAACTTGTCTGGACTCAGCTTTAATCTGTGAGCAGAAGATATATTTAATAAATAGTTCAAGTCATTATTAATTACTTCATTTGATAGATTTATATCATTATCAGTAAAACTAAGATAAACTAGAGAGTCATCAGCATACGTTGCAGACTTTAATACATTTATAAAAATCTGAAATACATAAATGGAAATTGTATACACAACACAATGGGATAGGTAAAACCTTCCCCTTGGGCAAATACACTACCGCACTCTAGGCTGAGTTAGTTGCAATTACATACGGTGTTCTAGGGGTCCACTAAAATCGGACCCAGGAGAAGGTATGTATCGGCTCGGATAGCAAGGCGGCGTTCGCAGCCCTAAATTCAGCAACGACAAAGTCGAAGCCGATCTATAATTGCTATGCATTGAACCACTTGGCAGGGAAGGGACCGGTGGAACTCTTATGGATACCTGGGCATAATGGCATTAAGGGAAATCTAATTGCAGATGACCTTGCCAGACTAGGGACCAGGAAAAACCTCTATGGATCAGACCCTGCAGTGCGAATAAGTCGGAATCTGATCAACGACCTCATCAATGGCTGAGCAAGAGACCAGCACAATAAAAGATGGAGAGGAGTAACGGGTTGTCGAATAACCAAACTCTTCATCGAATACTCAGAGATTGATAAATGGGCGCAAGAATTCATTAAATTAAACAGTCACAAAGCCAGAACTCTGATAGGAATTATAACGGGCCAACATAGTAGCCTGAATGCATATAAGCACAAGCTGAAGCTGACTAACAACCCAGCCTGCAGATACTGTAAAGAAGACGAGGAAACCTCGATTCATCTTCTTTACATTTGTCCCGGACTCGAGAAGAAGAAATACCTTATATTAGGGACCTCTGTTATTCTAGAGGAGGCGAAGCCTAAGGCAGGGGACGTTCCGAAATTGCTCTTTTTATGGGATAGCATTTTTGATTAATGACCCGTATAAGAGGGGATCGCCAAGGGACTACCCGTGCGATCGGTGGCTGATGAGGCCCAAACCTATATAATATAATAATAAATAAATGGAAAATAATAGAGAGCCAAGTATAGACCCCTGAGGGACTCCATAAGTTATGGGCAAGACATCAAACACGTTAGAGTCTACGACGACTTATTGTGTGTACTCAGTTAAATAGCTGTAGATGTTAGAAACATCTGTAATATTGAAACCAAAATACTTAAGCTCATTACATAAATTATTGATTTAAGGTGTCAAAAACCTTGCTCTAATCTAGAAGGACCAAACGTGTCACTCATTGGTTATCAGTGGATTTAAGAGTATCGTATGAGACATGTAAAATAGCAGTATTAGTACTATGTTATAGTTTACAGCCAGACCACAATAATTCAATGTGATTTATTGTACTTGTAACATTTCTATTTTATTCCTACACTATAATTGGAATTGTCTAATTTCTGTTCGGTATTTGAATCCTAAATAAATAAATATAAAATATATACCTTGCCATAAAAAACGTTATGTATCGTTATAAATTAATTTGAAGCTAATTAAAACTGTGCTATATACCAGATTGTTGGTATGCTTTCAAAATAAAGTATGTGTAAGGCTTATTGTTTTTAAATTTTAAAATCGGACCACAAATAATAACAACGCCACAGCCTTAGCCATTTTTTGTACTTCGCAAACGTATACAAGACGAGCCATTGAGTTGTATATATATTTTTACCAGCAATGTATTCTGTTCTATCTAATACTAATATGACATTTTTTTTAATAAAAAAATGAATTTTGTCAAATTTTTATTTAAATTACCATCACATATATGTTACCGCTGAACTAACGCACAGGTTACTATTACTATTCTACCAGAGAAATACGCTGTTGCCAGCGTATTACCAATTTCTCAGAGTTAGATACGAAATATTTTCATGTGAGATTTGTTATTGAAATACCAAAAATACATTCTTTAATTTTTCTTATTATTTTTTTATGTACATATATTTTTATTAATAGACATATTATTTTTTATTATAAGTGTCTTATTCATTTATACATTTAATATTTCACTGTGAATTTTTATAAATACTGAAGATATCAAATGGTTTTAGAAATACAAGGAACTCATCATTTTCAACTACAATGAAACAACCAATTGTTATATCTCACATTTAAAGTAAAAACATTTTCGACGATTAAAAATGATAACATTAAAATAAAATAACGAAGATTTAAGTAAATAAATATTTGCTCACTGCGCTTAAAGCGCTTTACATTTCACATCACTTCATCTCATTTATCTTTGTTTTACACCACTTCATGGCGCATGTCAGACACATTCTACAGGGTGGTCCAACCACAATGCACGATGTTAATTGTGAGTCACACCTTAACGTCAAGTTTTTTGCCCAACTTAATTTGACATTTCTTTGTTTCAGTGTTTGACAAATTCAACCATGGAGAGGTACACAATTGAGCAGCGCGTTAAGATTGTTGAAGCCTTTTACGAAAATGGGCGTTCAAATCAAAATGCATTTCGTGCATTTCGTGACTTTTTGGTCAGCATAATCGACCAAATGTGTCCACAATCGGGAGAATTGTGCGCAAATTTCGGCAAACCGGGTCTGTAAGAAATGTGAAAACACCTGTGCATGCTCGCCCAGTTCGTTCTGCGGAAAACATTGCTGCTGTTCGCGATAGTGTAGCAGAAGAGCCGTCAACCTCGACTCGTCGTCGTGCCCAACAATTGTGGCCAGAAATTGAGGATATGGACCTGGACGATATGTGGTTCCAGCAGGATGGTGCCACTTGCCACACAGCCAACGAAACAATGGCACTTTTGCGCGAGAAATTCAATGGCCGTGTTATCTCACGTCGTGGCGATGTTAATTGGCCGCCACGATCATGTGATTTGACACCGTTGGACTTCTTTCTTTGGGGATATTTAAAAGAAAAAGTGTACTTCAGTAAGCCAAGAACAATTCAAGAACTAAAGGATGAGATAATTTGGCACATTAACGACGGCCGATTCGAAATAAAAAAGTTGAAAGTTTGCGGTCGGTTTAAAATAATTAAAAAATTGTGATAATTGAATAAATCGATTGAATTTTTAAATAACACTAATTTGCCAATTTTTTAAGGGATGCGACGCATCACTACGCCCCTGCTATTTCGGTATTTGACAGTTTCTAATGTAAACTGAGTACAAAATATTTCTTAAAACGTCAATAGTTTACCAGTTAAGAATGTAGTCCACATTTTAGCTCTTTTTATTCCAAGTTATTTGCAATAAAGTAAATTTCTAGCCATTTATTATTCAATTAAAATACGAAACTAATGTGGAGATTTGGCAATAATGGACACCGTACGTCTGATCTAACTTGTATCATAATCATGAATCATAGATATGCAGGATCCAATAAATCAGGGGTTCCCAAAATAGTGAACAAACATTTCTAAATATTAAAAATTCAATAACTCCGTTAACAATGACCATATTAAGAACATGGTCTTCACCATCATCATTTGCCAGGTGTAGACATCAAGTGGTCAAAATATATATACGCACAACTCAAAGACGCATCTTGTATGCGATATGATAAATCTATGCCCAACATAAAGAAGTAAAATTTATACTAACTTTTAGAATATGAATTCGTCGCGTTCATTTTAATTAAATATCTAACAATAAATAATCAATAACTCGAACAGCTTTAATTTTCCATTTCCCTGTTATTTGTTATTTGGGTCTATACTTACTTCCTTGCCTGCTTTGCGTTTTTTATTGCGTTTAACCCGACTTTTTTTATAAAATCTAATAAATACGTATTTTATTTTTTGAGAATATAAATACATACGCGTTAAAAAACGACCATAGGAATAAACCGAGGAGCGTCTAGATCAATTCCAAAATTCATTACGCTCAGATAAAGTGGGTGTGGAAATAAGCAACTTAGACGTAGGCAGTAGTTTGAAAATAGAGGCTTACTGAACTTTCACAGTGCACACTGTGTCCTTATAGACCGGTATTTCCATTAAACGAGCACACACTACATTATTTTTAATGTAATATTTCAACTGTAAACTTGAAATTTGTCACAAATAAAGAATGACGTTCTGCCGCTGATATCCCGACCACAACAAAAACAGACCACGGACGGTTATCTTCCCGAATTTCCCGTCACTATTATGCATAGAAAGAAGATTAAACGCATGTTTCAATCTATGTCTCGTTTTATACACTAAGCTGTTACAATTACTTTGGAATTTAAATAGATTACTTTCATTCGTTACAGGGGATTTCATTTCTTAAAATATGCTCAGTATCCTTCAATGTGACCGGCGCGCCACCTGAAAAACTATTTGATAAACTATACTCTACCTTCCGAAAACAAAAGGTCCTATCTGCAAAATATTAGATTCGAGGTAATCAGGTCTTTAATTATTTTTTTACAGAAATCTTTTGTCATGAAAGTGCTATGTATTTTTGGAGGTAGGTTACCATAGTAAATACAAATTCTCGTATTATACACTACCAGTGGTGGCGCTAGCATTATTTGCGGTTGGGCGAAAATAGGCAGGAAATATCTAGGGTGGGTGAGGGCGTTAAATATATTGTTTTATGTGCAAATGTCATACAGTGACGTTATAAGAGGTTGGGTGAAAAGGATTTTGCCTGGGCGCTCGCCCACCCGTGCTCAGCCCTGTCGCCGCCACTGTACACAGCTCAAAACAATTAAGGGAATAAAAAAATTCCGAAAAATTTTCATTAAGTAGTGAGTTCTCATCTATGTAGTCTTCAACTTATGCCCAACTGCTGTTATGTGTCTCAAGAAGCAAACATTAATTATGTTGGCCATGTTTATTAAAACTTTTTGCCAAGATGACTGAATAATATGAATTTCATGAGTAGCTGGATGATTTCACCTAATAGATATTATGTATATGTACCCAACCTATTTGTGTTTCACGATAATGACGCAAACAAATTAATATAAATGTATATTTTATATGTGGTATTTGTCATTTATTGTCTGCTTATTATTTAATAATAATATAACAAAAAATGTTACAAGGACATTCCAATAATGAATTTAATAATTGGGCACCTTCTTGATTGCGTTACCACTACATTAACACTGTTTAAATTATATTTAATTTTTATTGTCAGTAAGGACTAAATCCCCACATTATAAAAAGAATTATTGGTAAATATCCAAAGGCATCTGAAAATCAATGAAACATTTACTACATATTAGTCCGGTACTATTAAGTACCATTTCAAATTTGATAAGAATTGGGTTGCGTTGTTCACGAATATATTAAATATTTTGTAGACTTAGGGTAAAGTAGCCTAATATGAGTCCTCTCCTAATATGAGACACCAGCTTATTTCCGATAAAAACCTCTTAAATATAGCAAAGCGCAGTTGTCTGCGATGTCAATTGTGTAATTCTTCTACTGTGTACACGATGGCACTGCAGTCGTTTAACGAACGGATGAAACCAAAAGTTTGAGAATTTTGTAGTGAAAAGTTTTTCATGTAGTGTTGTTAAACTACAAATATCTCGAATATGGTAAGTTGATAATTACTTTCATTGACATGGGTACATAGTATAAATACAGCAGATCATGACCTACTACGTTTATTTCAAAATTAATTGACCACTAACCTCGAAATATTTTTTGTGCTTGTCAATTCAGTGCGGCCTATTATGAGACCCCTAAGAGGTCGCAATATGAGAGAGGTCTCATATTAGGCATCCTAATTCTGTGCATATTGTAAAAAAATTTTCTGGTTTAGGCAGATTCACCTAACAATAAGAGTCGAAAACAGTGGAACAAACAGCAGATGGTTTTAGCAGTTAAGGCGGTTAGACAACATACTATGGGGTATAAGAGAGCGGCAAAACAGTTTGGTGTTCAAAAAGGAACTCTCGAACGTTATGTTAAAAACATCAACTTTTCGCCTGAACAGCTGGTTATAGAGTCTCTTGGCAGAAAACCTGCATTAGGCAAAGAACTAGACGACGAGCTGGTTCAGTACTGTCTTGCTATGGATAAAAGATATTTTGGTTTGTGAAGGTCGGACGTAAAACGAATGGCGTTTGAGTTAGCCATTTCTAATAATCTTCGCCATCCATGTTCAGAAGGAGCCTCTGGAAAAAAGTGGCTTCGAGGTTTTTTGAAACGGCACCCATAACTGTCCGTTAGATCTCCTCAAGCTATTTCCAATGCACGCATACGAGGTTTTAATCAAGAGAGCGTTGCAGCGTTTTTTGAAATATATGAACAAGAATTCCGAAAAATAGCTACAAAACCACATAGATTATTCAACGTTGATGAAACGGGAATTACCGTGGTACAACATAAAAGCAGTTAAGTAATATCTGCTAAAGGTAAGAAGCAAGTAGCCGCACTTACATCAGCAGAAAGAGGTGGTCTTATTACTGTTGTTACTTGCATGAATGCTGTTGGAACGTACGTACCTCCTTTAATAGTGTGGCCCAGAAAGAACATGAAGGCTGAATTAATGGATGGTGCCCCAGCTGGATCTATCTACGCCTGTCATCCTTCCGGGTGGATTCAGACAGACGTGAAGTGTCAGTCCGTCAAGGAACTTCAAAGGATCAGGTCAACGGCAGTAAAGAGTATTGCTCACGGAACCCAGAAAGAGAAGCCCCAAGAGGTTCCATATCGACTAAACAGTTTTATTCAAAGGCTTCTATGGCTTGTCAAAAGATTTCAAAGGACCAGGTCAACAGCAGCAAAGATTCTTGCTCACAGAACACAGAAAGAGAAGTCCCAAGAGGTTCCATATCGACTAAACGGTTTTATTCAAAGGCTCCTACTGAACTGAGCCTTGTAAGTCCTCAGCAAATCAAACCAGTTCCAAAGATATCTATTAAAAAGGTTGGTAAACGTTCTGGTAGTTCAGTTGTAATCACCTCTTCGCCTTATAAAACTGAGTTAGAGGAAAGTTTGGATAAGAAAAAGACCAAATTGGTTAAAGAACAGAACAGAGCAAGAGTTACTAAGAATGTTCTTGTTACGTGTGAGCCCAAGAGAAAAAACAGTTCTAAAAAGTCCAATAAGAGGAAACGTGTGGAGTTGGAAAGTGACAGCTCATGTGACAGCCAAGATATGATTCTCGATGATGACAGTGATGGCGAAGAAAATTATGACGCAGAATGCTTGTTTTGCACCAATCCCTATTCTTCAGATACACAGGGCGAGCAATGGGTTAAGTGCACAAAGTGTTATCGATGGTTCCACGAAGACTGCGGTCCTTAAGATGCGAATTTCGTCTGTCCAACGTATTTAAAGAAACAACATTAGAAAATACAACAGGGTCTCATTTTAGGACCCCATTTGTTTATTAAATATTTACATTATTTTTTTTTTGTATTATAAAAACAAATGTTATATTTTTTTACAATAAGATCCAACAGATACCAGAAGTATTCTTATCCGACTTTAAGAAAATGATTTGAAATTTAATGAATGTATTTCTAATTCAAAATTATGATAGTTTTTATAAATGGGTCTCATATTAGGCTACTTTACCCTATACTAACACATACATACAGTGAGGCCTACGAAGTTTTGGCCAGTCGATATCTCGAAACCTATTCGAACAATAGTTTTGAAAATTGGCGATGTTACAGTCGAAAGTCGAAAGCGTTGCCCATTTTTGGCATAGAAGAACTTTATTTTACCTGCACATTTCCGGTCACGTGACATCAACTTCAAAATTTTAAATGAGTCACCCTGTATGTTATTACAATTTTGTGATGGTCTATCTAATTGGGAAAAACTTCGTAGGCCTCCCTGTATAATACACATCAATATTTTATTAGTTCAATAAATAGATAAACTTTGAATATTACAACGAAAAATATAATAAAGTGTATTCTATTTCAAAAGCGTTTTATTTCCCTTCATTGTACAATATGGGCAGTAAGTATAATGATTTTATATCACATTTCAGACGGTGTATAAAAGCAAATAAGAAAGTTTACAAATGAAGAAAGATATAAGTAATCGATATAACAGATATAATAAAAATGAATAATATATAACATAATAGAAAAGACATAGCATTACAATAATATATATTTGATATGGCATCTAAGATGTGACATTTCTAATTATACAATTAATTATACAATATTGACTGAGCATGATTATAATTTAATCTGTATTTTGTCGCTTAAGATATTTAACAAAAATGACACTCAGTATCTTGAAGACAAAATGGTATTGAAAATATAATTTTCTTAATTTCTTTAATATTATTTTGAGGTAATTAAGGTCCCCAATCACCCCTTGAAGTTTGTCCTACGTTTCACAAAACACCCTGTATAATTGATCACCAGAAAATGTTGGCCAAGCAATTAATAAGCAACAGGTATAGTGGAATAAGAGCTGGAAAATACTACATGGATGCCATTTATCAAATACCATATATTCAAACAATATACATACATATATTAAGAAAATATATGTATTTATTATTTAGATATTTGGTACGATATGGCTTTCTTAATATATGATATTGGATGAAGCTGATAATTATTTCACATGAAATTATTACCTGAAATTATGCGAACAAATTCTTTGAATATTCACCAAGATATATTTAATAATAATTAGAGCCGGCCCCGTTCATTTTCCAGCTTTTTCTAATCAGACGGGGTCCAGTATGTTTAAAGAGTTTTTTAATGAGATTTTTATTTTTATGCCTATCAGAAAAATCTAGATACAGAGTTGGGCAAATGTGTAGGAACACCTGATTTACAGCTTAACTATAAGTTGAATTAAAAATAGTATTTGCAATTGTAGTTTTTATCTATTCAGTGACATAATTCATTTTCAACAGCTACCCCATTGTCCGAAATATAACGTCATAGTCTATTCTTTAAATGGCAGACCCATTTTACATTTGTAGACAGACACTTTTTCAAAAATTGTAATGATTAATCTACAAATAATCCAGTAGAAGGGGTTTCGGCGATGTTTTTTTGCCCGCTTATTTATTTATATAATAATAATAAGTGCGATGGCTACAAATACTGGAAAATGATACAATGGAGCTACAAGAAATGCCTCAAGTGATCTTAACGAAGGATGGCATCAAGAGAGCAGTAAGCAGCCTGAAAATTGGAAATCGCCAGATCCACAATTACTGGCTCAAAACATTTCCTTGCCTTCCATCAGCACTGGCGAAAGTATTTAACAAAGTAGTAAGAAGCCCAGAAAATGTTCGCATACCCTATCTGCGGAAATACAACGATTTTGCAGGTTTGAGTAAGTGCGAACAATGAACATCGAAAAGGGAAAGATTCAAGGAAACGAGGACCCAAAAGAAAATTTTGTGATCCTAGGATAAGACGAAACCTATAAATACCTGCGAATTGCGTAGAGTAATTGCATCGATAACACCGCCTTAAAATTACAATTCGAAGAGAAATACAGAGGTCGTCTGACGACACCACTAAATGGATGAAACGTGATAACTTTATTGTTTATAAAGATATACATCTTATAGCAAGCAGCTTCCTAATACATATATGCACTCTGCTATATATATATATATATATATATATATATATATATATATATATATATATATATATATATATATAACAAAAACAAAAGAAAACATACAAATCATAAATCAAATCAAATAATAGTAATAATAAATCTGCTATTGGGATATAAATATAATTATTTTTAAAGACAAAATAAAAAAAATTGAAATAATAACTTAGAGCTACTAACAGTAATAATAAAGCCAAAATTGGCAAAAATAATTATGGAAATATGTAATATATAATAATTATAAGAAACAGAAGCGCATTATTCATTCATTAAAAATGCCCTAAGATTATGAACGTTTATGAGAAGTTTTCTGACTACTTTGACATTTTCATGTGATATATTTCCTGATGTATCGAGCAGTGATGGAAAACTTTCCAGAAAAGCTGCACGTGGTCTTATGACAGGAAGCAGAGGAAAGTCAAAAATAAATGAATAAAATTTTGTTGTTGGAAAGTGTTGCACAAAGAACAAATTTCTCTTAAATTAACCCTGTAGTAGCATTCCTCGAATATGATTCTTAACAAATTCGCTTGGTATTTTGTATTTCAAATAAGGTTGAGAATCTATAGTTGAATAACTCACTCAACTATAAAAATGAAAATTTCTTGATTTTCTAAATGATCTATGTTATTGCTGGGACACAGATGCTGATATTTATAAAGAAGTGCATTATTATTTATTTTCAGTACACACGCATTCCTAGTTCAACTATATTTACAGAATCAAAGTGAAAAATAATTTAACTTGCAAAATCCAGTTACATTTTTTGCCGGTAGGACCAAAATTATATAATTTAAAAAACATTTTCCCCAGTACCTATGGTTTTTCATATTCAGGATCTTTATTAAAAAAATTTAGGTTCTCTTGAAAGCTTAGAAATCATGGTGAAATTAAGTGAAACTGAACGCGTCGTAATTCTAATAATGGTTACATTCTTATGGAAATCTGCAACGTCCTTACGGAAGTGTATGCCGTTTATTTGTTGCGACTCATCCTACTAGAAACCCTATTGCGAAATCTGCTGCGACAAAGATAGTTTCGAAATTTAGAAGAACAGAGCACATAACTGATACTAAAACTTCTGGGTTGCAGTCCCCAGGCTGCAACCAATCAAGATAAGACTTGAAATGTTTTACTTTCCTTTCAAGAAAATTCTCATACTTCGGCTGCTCACTCTGGGTTAGAAAATGATGTAAGCAGAGATCCGCGGTCAAAAATTGCATGAAATTTCATTACACGCCATGTTAAGTATAGTGTTCTGTATATATTTGTATAGTGTTCTGATCTAAATGTATATAAATTAAGAACATAGTCAAGATGATTCAACTTGGATTTCACAGAATGCGATAGAAAACGTTTTTCAGGAAACTGCAAGAAAAAAGGAAGATCTCCTAATACCGAGTTTTGGCTGGCAAAAGGACTTGGTCTTGCCAAAGGTTTAAGATCAGACTGCTTATATCATGTGTTTCATTTAAAATGAAGACATGCGGATAATTTCGTCATTTTTTGAAATCCAGATATGAGCTTCAACATAATTATTGTAGTCCTATATAAGACGTATAGCTAGAGGCAATCAACTTAAATTTAAGTAACAATCTGAGACAATGGCAGGCCCCCAAATGGGGCCTATTTCCGATATTTTGCTACGGCAAATTTCATTATGAAATTCACATTTTTAGTTTTTTCAATATTTTTCCGTAAAGTTATAATTTTGGATTTCAATTTAATAGAATGCCATGAAAACAAAAACTATGATTAAATTAACTCTTTGGCCGCTATGTCAGTCACATATGACTGACACTGAGTTGTTTGTTTAAGCCATAGCAGCACAATTGAAAATATCTTACAAGGCCACACCCACATCGTGATATCTAGTGATCGGAGGACGAAACTTTTTATACGGACGTGTTCGTTAAGAGATGGCGATGTCAAATATGTGGTTCTTCTGATGTCAGTCTAAAATGACTGACGCGGCGCAACAGTGTTATTTTAAATTATTAGGCCACGTCAGTCATATTTGTGAGGTTATAGTGAAGTGTAAAATACCAATATAAGTGTACTGTTAAGTAATTCGTAACATGTTAATTGAAATGTATTATTGGTTTCTTGATAGGGATCGCAAGAGGCCAATGTCAGATGTAGAATTAGTTGCGTATTGGGAAAATAATGATAGTGATGATGTTTCCTCTATCGAATATCCATTTGCTACAGACTCTGGTTCCGATTATATACCTAGTGATTTAGATAATACTTCTGGTGAATGCCCGAAGAAAATGATGATGAACGCAATATTCTGGAGAGCGAAGATGTTGAGCATGATGAAAATGATAAAAATAATTCTGAAGTGGCCTGGAGTGGGCCTTGATATTAGCATGCCTTCCCATATAAACTATGGGAAGGCATGCTAATATCAATTTCTGTGGACAGTCTGGTAATCAAACAATAATTCCCGCCAATATAACGCCAATTAATGTATACAAGTTGTTTCTCAATGACGCGGTTTTTGATCTAATTGCATCAGAAACCAATAAGTAGGCTCGATGTACAATCAATAATGCAAAATGGCGTTAAGTTATTTAAAATATATTTCCTTGATGGATTCACTTGGAAAATTCAAATTTATTGCGGTAAATCTGGTGAACCGGGCACTGGTTTAGCAGAAAATGTAGTACTACATTTTTATGCGATGGACTTTTAGAAGAAGGTCGTGTACTATATACCGATAACTTTTACACTAGCATTCCCTTGGCTAAGAAGTTACTGATGAAAAAAACACATTTAGTTGGTACACTACGAAAGAATAGGAAATATTTAGCGAAAGAAGTTTTGAGTCGGAAATTGAATATAAATGAAAATTATGGATTAGAATCTAATGAAGGAATAGTGGTATCGAAATGGAAACCTAAGAAAAATAAAGAAGTTCTAATGTTATCAACCTTACATAATTTGGAGATGACCCCTGTCCCTACTAAAAGAGGTAAACAAATACAGCTAGAATTACTTGTGACGGTAAAGTCTTCTGTGATACTAGATTACAACAATGGTAAAATTGGGATAGATAAATCAGATCAAATGTCTGCCTACAGTACATGCATAAGAAAAGGTGTAAAGTGGTACCTCAAAGCAGCGTTTGAAGTATTGACTAGTGTTGCGATTGTAAATGCACATATCGTTTATAAATCAATTACCAAATCCAAAATATCTATAACAAAATTTCGTGAAGAAGTGTGCAGGAATTTACTTGGGATAGAAATCCAAGAACGTGTAAAAAAAAGCACAACGCAAGCACTTGCTGAAGAAAAGGAGTAGTGAAGGTACAAAAGACCGTCGTAATTGTGTTGCATGTTACGATAATTTAGTAAAAATACAAAAAATGCAACGATCAGATGCAAGAAAGAAAGTAAGGAAGGTTAAAACCTACTGTGATGGATGCGACAATAAACCTACTATGTGTTATGAATGTCATATTCGTCTACACGGTTCAGCTAATTGATTATTAGTTAGATATAATTAATTTTGTTAGGTACTGTTTCTAATAAATTATATCAATGAAGCAAGCAAAATTGTCTTTTATTCCATATCTTCTTAATTAAATATATATGTTCATTACTCATTACAATAATTACATACAAGAAACGAAAAACTGTGTTATTGTTCATAGTTAAAATATTTCAATAGAACGACCCTCTCAGGCCTAGCCGCTTATAAATGATTGCTTCCTTGAGGCCACTGGATATTTGTAACCATCTAAATTACATAGAACTCTTTACAAATGTGACTGACACGGCTTTAAAGCTGTACGTAGTTGTCGGTCGAAAATGACTGACAAGGCCTCACGCTAAAAACAAATGTCACTCTTTTCTGACTGACAAGGCCACTCAAAAAAAATACACTAAAACACCTCTGGCATTCAAAGTGTTAAATGTCAGTCTGACAAAACTTTGCGTTACCTATATTGTGTAAAATTCTAGTTTATAATAGTAAAATGTGTTTGCTTTTAAGGGAAAACATGGAAATAATAAGGTTATTTGTAATGGGACTCGTGGAAGCAAAAAGTAACCGTAGAATTTAATCGAAGACATCCTTTGCGCTATTAGGCATGGAACTGCAGCCGCCATAAATTCCGCCCCTTTTCAATGAAACTGGCAGTGTTATTAAAAGATCTCAGAATGATCAACCTTATCCAATATATCCACATTATGAAGATAACGTAATGTTAGTAGCAAATCAAGCAAATCCAAGAGAGAGTCTACGACATTTATCATCTCAGCTGAGTGTCGACAAGGAGAAAATTAGAAGATGTTTCAGTCATTATAAAATCAAGCCTTATAAACCAAAATTTTTACATACTTTGAACGATGGTGATGAAAATAAAAGGTTAGAATATTGGTAGGTACTGGTCCCAAGGAAATTTTTTAGGCGACTGGAATTTTCTATATTACATCAAATTTTGTTTCCTGATGAGACTACATTTAGCACTAATAGGGTGGTATATTCTCAAAACTATGGATATTGGGCTACAGAAAATCATCATTGAATTGTAAAGACCAATATTCAGAGATAGTTGCGTATGGTGTGGAATTTTAGGAGAGAAAATAATTGGTCCGCTTTTCTTTAATAACTCGTTAAATGCTGAGCGTTTCTTTAACTTTTTCGATACGGAATTATAGGATGCAATTGAAGATCTTCCTCTTAATGTATCGACAGGAAATATTTTTCCAACTAGATGGTGAGTCGATCCATAATTCCGATTAGTCAGTTGAATGTTGTCAGTGGTTCGACGAACATTTTCCATTTCTCTAGATAGGAAGAAATAGTCTTTTCAATTTTGACCTCTCTCATGTCCCCAGATTACACCATTAGATTTTTATTTCTCGGGAACAGTGAATAATAAAGCTTACTATAAGGTCCAGAAATCGAGAAATACTGTGTGTTAAAATAAGACGAGCCTGTCGCGAATTCAAAATTCTAGAGCTGAGAAGAGTAGCTAATCATAATCGTAAAAGAATTAAAAAATGTTAAATTTAAATTAAAGAAGGATTAGGTGAGAGAGGCTCCATCCCATTATTTAAAATTTTTGTTTAACTCTAACGTGTAGTTATCTCAAAAACTGATTGTTACTTTAGACTGTTGCTTTATTATTACTTCACTCATTTCAATTATCAAAAGTTAATTGTTTGGTTTTTGTTCCCTTAATATGTATCTCTTGTCAAATCGACACTTCTGTTTGATATATTTTTTTTCATTTCCATGGCATCTTATTAAATTGAAAACCAGAATTGTAATCGTATGTGGAATAATATTGAAAATATTAAAAGCGCGATTTTCGTAATATAATTTGTTGTTGAGGCTCAAATTTAGTTTCTGAATAACTTTTTGATAATAAATTTCTTCGATATCTTCATCGTGAAGCAAAATATCGGGAATGGGCCCCATGTGGGGGGCTGCCGTTGTGTCAGTTTGTTACTTGAATTTAAATTGGTTACCTCGAAATATACGTCTTATATAGGACTACAATTATGCCAAAGCTTAAATCTAGATTTAAAAAAATGACGAAAATATCTGCGTGTCTCTGTTTTAAATGAGATTATTTAAAATAAGGTCGATAGTATTGGGAAATGCATTGAAATCAACCCAAAAGTGTATTAGGAAACACGATCGAGATATCCGCTGACGACACGGATGACCTCGGAGAGGAAGATTAAGAGACGAAGGTGTGCAACTGACTAACAACTTGCTAAAGGAGTGTAATGTTTTCAGAACTTGTTTTATAAAATGTACGTTGTTGATTTTTGATAAAGAGTTTTACTTCTATGTTTTGTAGGCAAGTAATGATTTCAAATAATGAAAATGAAAATTAGCTAGTTCATTGTATTTGAGTATGTTATTGTGTCAAAACAGTCTATATCCTCATGTTGTTGGCGAGAAAGTATCCTTTTGGTTAGAGCAAGAGGTTCTATAACCACATTTTGAAGCTGCGTTACAATCTCTTTTATAGACATTACTTTTACTTTCTTTATTCGTTTAGATATTATAAGTTCGTGAGAATAATACAAAAAAGCTTTGAAGATATTAGCACTTATAATTTATTTCCAAGTTTTTCGTAAATACTGGAAAATTACTGGGAGTTGATATACGTACGCCCTTTTGCGCAGTGATACGCCTCAGTTAAGTAGTGGACGGTAGTACCAACAACCGTGTAGCGTGTTTTCAAAGAAGCAGTTACGTCATAGGGATCTTACCGGATCCTCTGAAGTTGTAATTTCCCATGTTTAATAAGCCATTCACCTTGATGTACCCTGTATAATTTTCAATACTTGATAACTGTTTTTTCTTGTTCTTTCTCTTTCTCTTTTTCTTAGAAAAAGCTTTTGGTAACGTAAGATGGGAAAAAATGTTGGAGATACTAAAGAGCGCGGGAATGAAGTATAGAGATAGGAGAGTAGTACATAATCTATACAAAGAGCAAACTGCTGTTATAGAAGTAGAAGGGGAAAAAAGGGAAGTAGGTATCAGGAAAGGAGTAAGACAAGGATGTACGCTATCACCACTAATTTTTAATCTGTACATCGAAGAGGCGATTAATGTGGTAAAAGATAGAGTGGATTTCGGGATTAAAGTACAAGGACAGAAACTAAAAATGCTGAGATTCGCGGATGATATAGTAGTATTAGCATCTAGTAAGGAGGAATTAGAATCAGCATTTAATGAAATGGAGGCAGTGTTGACAGAGGAATACGGAATGAGGGTGAATAAAAACAAAACTAAAGTGTTAGTGTGCAGAGGGCGCGAGAGCAGAGCAAAAACGAAAGTACAAATTAATAATGAAAGATTGGAGGAAGTTAAAGACTTCACTTATTTAGGAAGTAAAATAAATTGGGATGGAAGAAGCGATAAAGACATAAAACAAAGAATAGCGCAGGGTCGAGTAGCTTTTAACAAAAAGAAAGCACTTTTATGCTCGGGGGTAATAAACTTAGAAACAAGGAAGAGATTTTTGAAAACATATGTATGGAGCACGGCACTATACGGTTGCGAAACCTGGACGGTAGGGGAAGCAAGTAGGAAGAAATTAGAAGCTTTTGAGATGTGGTGTTACCGAAGATTGATGAAAATACCATGGACTGATAGGGTTAGAAACGAAGAAGTATTAGAGAAAGTCGGCGAGAAAAGAAGTATGTGGAAAAACATAAAGAAGAGAAGAGATAGAATGGTAGGCCACTTGCTGAGACATGGGGGAATAGTCCGCGATATTTTGGAGGCAGAAATAGGAGTGAAGAAAGGCAGAGGTAGGCCTAGATTAGACTACTGCTCGCAAATAGTAAGGGATGTAGGTTGTAGCACAATTAGCGAAATGCGTAGGTTAGCACAAGATATGAAAAGCTGGAGGTTAGCGTCCAACCAGTCTTAGGACTGATGACCTAATGATGATGATGAATAACTGTTTAAAATTACTTAATTTATTGTATCATTTAACATTCAGAAAACTGTAACTGGCACCATTGTAATTGTTGAAAAAATGGGTTTGAAAAATATATAGGGTCGTCCATCAATATAGTGACGTCGATCCGCTGGCGTCATCTTTTGAAAAGTGGGTAGCCATCGGAAATTAACGTACGTCACTGAACACATTAACAAAACTGAAATAACTTTTGTTGAGGGTAGTTATGAATTTATAACTATACTTATACGTATAAAGTTATAGTTTACCTAGAAAGAAACAAATGTCCCGACAATATTTTCCAACCCTGTATATTTTCGTATTTCAGAAGTAATTGAAGTTATACATACAATTGAAGGGTACAGGGGAAGAAGGCGGTTTGTCAGTGAAAATACGAAATTGAGATTGTCACAGCATCTTGTAGACAAAGGCCCAATCTTTCAATTGCATTACTTATTTTAGGCAAGAATGCGTAGGGTACGAAGTTATAGGTGTTGAAAAATATATGATACAGGGGAAAAACGCGGGATGTCCATGCGGTACTAGGCAAAATGGAGGAATGTCAACTATCGCAAATCTCGCAACGAAACCAGTACAAATATTTTGTTTTGCCATTGTGTTAGTACGTTGCGTCAGTCGAAACAACATCTAGTTTATTACCATTGCTGGTGAATGGTGTACTTGTGTATAAAAAATGGAGAGTAATAATGCAGAATATGAGTGAAGTTATTGTGTTGAAAATAAAGGAAAAAAAAAGAAGGAAACATGGAAGCTTACGTGATGTAAGCAAGAAACAACCTCCAAAGCCATGTAACTGGAGAGAATTATCACTGCAAACGGTTGAAATGTTTTGATAACGTTCCCTTGGAGGTCAGAAATATGATGAATAGAAATTTCAATTTATTAAATAGTGTGGATGAACAAAATAAGTTATTTGTGTGGAATTATTATGAAAGGAAATCGAGCGCCATTAAGTCGGGCGATTTTAAATGCCGGTTCAGGTCGCAATTACGAAAAAATATTCAGTTAGGAAACACAGTCTTTTTAAAGGGTCAATACCCTGCCTAACAGCACGGCATGTGGTACCATCCTCCTGAATTAATAAATTATTGGGGTTTTGTAAAAGTTGAAAATAAAAATTCTCAAACCATTATTTAGTACTGATCCACATTGATCGTCATTACATTGCCTTCGTTATTCTCAAAAAATAAGGTCCAATCACTCCAGTTAGAGTCATTCTGTACCAAATAGTTACGCGAATTGGATACAGCTTTTCCTGTACAGCAACGTCGATCAAGAGTGGCTGATAAAAACCTCGCAAACTTTCACAAGGCATCCTATTCATACAAAGTTAGACTTATCACAGATGAATTTTGAAGGTTTGCAAAAATGGCTATAGCTTTCTGGTGCTTTTCCAAAAGACAGACGAGGTCGACATCACACCAGACCAAATAAACTTTCCATAGACGTAAGAAATTGTATGATTGAACACATTAAATCATTCAAGGGTCGTGGAAGCCATTATAGCTTGAAGAAGCCTGAAGATTAAAAAAATGTATTTACCGGAAGAACTAAATATTAAGAAAATGCATCGCATGTAGTTTTACAGACTATAGATCCCAGACAGGAGATCCACAGTTTCACTATAATGATCTGTCACATACGTAAAAATCAGGAACGTCGAGGCCAGTGCCAATGAAACAACCATCTCCGAATTCACAAGAAAATACCCAAAGAAGAAACTCAAAAAATAAAACTCATGGAGTTCTATTAAGTCATATTCCTAGGAATCGGTTATTATTTTCTATTTAATGTTTTTCTATGAAAAAATTATTTTTACAAGTGTTTTTTTATTTCAGTTTGTTTATTTTTCATAAAATAAATTATGTTGACATGCCTCATTCTAGCCTACTTTATTTTGAGAGCAACATAGAAATTCGACATTTTATCAAAAGTAAGGCTTTGGACAAGTTTTTTTCTTAAGAATAACTATTAATAAAACAATAAAAAATCATACTTAACATTACCACATAGCAAAAAGCCATCCGAGAACAAATGACATGATCTGAAACTATTAAAAATTCTCTTAAGCAATATTTACGATTTTTGACAAACCGCCTTCTTCCCCTGTACCTTTTAATTCGAAGCTTTAAACACTGTTTACTGTAGGTATAAATTCACACGGTTCGTAGTATTTATAGTCGTCATTGCCTTGGCAAACGCTAGCGCCACAAAGAGGCCCATTAGTTTGCACCGACACAGATGCATATTTCCGTTCGCAGCATTTGACGCCACATCCCAGGGGTAAATATTTCGCAGCCATCTTGTAGAGGAAAACGACTACGATGACGCCTAAGCAAATCCAGACCACCACGCAACAATGCCACATATTCGATGTATTCGAAGAGTCTTTCCCGTGGAATGGAGGTCGTTCAACTCCGACAGTTATTGCTCGTACGTCTAATAAAGACTTTAGAGCCATGTCAGGTACATTTCTGGAGAGCTCGTTGCACCATCTCGCAAGGAACTTATACAAATCTGTTTTCTTTTCGAAATAGGTCGTGTATTGTTCTCGTCTTAATGAACTCGTGATTCCTACTTCTTTAATGTTGTCGTGGGATAGGTACAGATCGAGATCTTTCGCCTTTACTATGTCCGTACCACATAATGTCTGGAAGCGACGGTCAAATATCACGGCCCCGAATCCTGTATCTGTTTTTGAAATCATATATACGTATGACGAGGTTAGAAACAACGCTTCGATCTTCAAGGGGACCTTGGTGAGTTTCTTGCAATCGAGATTGGCCATACCTTGTACCCTCCAAACAAAGTTAGTTCCATCCGTCTCGTCGTAACAGGAACCGTAGTTGTAGTCGCAGACTGTCCCTGAAGGCAAAACTATTTCATTAGTCCACAAGTCCGCTTGAACTGTGAATTCTGTTAAGGTTATGCTTACATTTATGACCTTGGCTTCACTTCTCTCGCACTCCATCTGTGTACTATCTGTTTCAGTAGCATTCACCTTGGCCTTGTGCGACAATTCGTGTCTGTCCTTAAACTTTCCTGTTTCAACGGTGTCAATACATCCGCCTGTAAAATTGATTACGCTTGATCGCTCTACCCTCGTTCTGTTATGATACGTGCCATTAATACAGCTGTAATATTCAACATCCTCCAAGACCTCGCATTTGTATACTTTGATATCTCTGGTTGACTCCGAGTTCCTGTAGACGAATAGGTTTGTCGTCGGTGATCGCATCTGCACCAAAGAACATTCGTGGGCCCAAGTGGTACATGCCGAAAGAAGCAATAGGTTGGCGACATCTTTCATTCTGTAAAGAAAAATAATCTCCTTTATAGTCAGTATAGATAGTTTTTAAATCAGTTTCAATGGAAATCTCTAGAAATTGTGTCTGTCATTTCTTAATAGCTGCAGCCTCGACAGGATTGAATCGTAGTATTACAGGTTTTATTTCCTAAAAATTTTCAGCATAATAAAAACTTCATTAAATCAAGTTCCCTAATATATAAGGATAGGCTCTGGTGGTTTGGAAATTGTAGGGCACTTTCTGTGAAACCTGCAAAGACGTTTGGGAAATTTTAGATACGTTGTCGAATAGTTAGTACCACAAGATGTACTTTCATGCACTTTCCACGTAACATGTAACAATCTACAATCATGTTGTGAAAGAGAACGGTCTACTGAGCACATTGTCGTAGCATCATCGGTCACACATCAATATTTAACGTATTAACACTTGCAAATTTTCTAATGTCTCCAATACACTCAGTAAGTCTTTTACTAGCTAATAGCAATGGAAATGTCGATTGCCGAGTTATCTTGATATATCAAGCGCGGTGTACGTACAGTCTCCGCTGTGTTAGTTGAATGTTTTAATTTAATAATAAGGTATGTCACACGTACGAAAGTCCAGAAAACGTCACACGTGCGAAAGCCCAGAAAACGTTTATATGCTCACAAAGTAAAAAAGTTTATTAGTGAATTTGATTATTTGTTCTACGATGAAGCGAAACTAATGTGTAAAGTTTGCGATAAGCCCTTAATGTGCTTGTTCAAATCCGACTGTACACATAACGTGAATTCTGTGAAACACCAACAATGAACATAGAAAATAGGGCGTGACCTTGTAAACTCAATTAAGTTTGATTTATTGTTGATGTTTATAGCCTGTAATATTCCGTTTCACATATTATAAAGGGTGGTCCAACCATAATGCACGATGTTAATAGTGAGTCACACCTTAACGCCAAGTTTTTTGCCCAACTTAATTTGACATTTCTTTGTTTCAGTGTTTGACAAATTCAACCATGGAGAGGTACCCAATTGAGCAGCGCGTTAAGATTGTTGAAGCCGTTTACGAAAATGGGCGTTCAAATCAAAATGCATTTCGTGCACTTCGTGACTTCTTTGGTCAGCATAATCGACCAAATGTGTCCACAATCGGGAGAATTGTGCGCAAATTTCGGCAAACCGGGTCTGTAGGAAATGTGAAAACACCTGTGCATGCTCGCCCAGTTCGTTCTGCGGAAAACATTGCTGTTGTTCGCGATAATGTAGCAGAGCCTGTAGCAACCTCGACTCGTTGTCGTGCCCAACAATTGAACATCTCACGAACATCACTGATGCGAATTTTAAATAAAGATTTGAACTTACATGCTTACAAGGTTCAATTGACTCAAGAGCTGAAGCCTACTGACCATTTCAAGCGTCGTCAATACGCCGAATGGTTGGTTGAACAGACAGAAGTGAATGGTGACTTTACAAAGAAAATCATCTTCAGCGACGAGGCACACTTTCACCTCAGTGGATTCGTTAACAAGCAGAATTGCCGCATTTGGGCAAATGAGAATCCACGAGTGATTGTTGAAAAGCCGATGCATCCACAAAGAGTGACTGTTTGGTGCGGTTTATGAGCTGGCGGCGTCATTGGGCCGTACTTCTTCGAAAATGAGGTCGGCCAAGCAGTTACTGTGAATGGTGTTCGCTATTGCGAGATGATAACGGACTTTTTATGGCCAGAAATTGAGGATATGGACCTGGACGATATGTGGTTCCAACAGGATGGTGCCATTTGCCACACAGCCAACGAAACAGTGGCACTTTTGCGCGAAAAATTCAATGGCCGTGTTATCTCACGTCGTGGCGATATTAATTGGTCGCCACGATCATGTGATTTGACACAATTGGACTTCTATGTTTGGGGCTTTTTAAAAGAAAAAGTGTATGTGAATAAGCCAAGAACAATTCAAGAGCTAAAGAATGAGATAATTCGGCACATTAACGATATTGAACCTCAATTATGTCTCAGAGTCATTGAAAATATGGACCATCGGATAGAGGTATGCCACCGAAGCCGTGGCGAGCATTTGGCCGATATTTTGTTTCACACATAATTGTCATAGATCTTCTATCATAATACAAAATATTAAGATAATTTCCTCAAAACTTATTGTTTTATTTACAATTAACATCGTGCGTTTTGGTTGGACCACTTTTTTTTATAAATAACCATTTCGAAGTTTTGGCACAAATACAATACAGAGTTACAGTTACCAAGTCTTAGAACATTATGGAGTGAAATATCAACTGTACGCGATGACAGTATAGAGAAGATTACACGTAGACTACAAAATAGACGACTGTGGTTATGTTGACGAGACAATGGATTGTAAAAAAATTCTATTGTAAATATTATAGTACGTGTACTGTACCTTCGGTAATTAATTCCCATTGATATTAGCCAGAAAGGACTCACTAAGTGTAATGGCAATACAATTACGCAAGTGGTGCTGAAGATTTTAGAAAAATTTCAAGTGCCAAGAAGTCAAATATTTATGTTTGTGACTGACGGTGGCGCGACAATGTGTTCAGTAGGCCGTTCTCTTTCACAACATGGTTGTAGATTGTTACATGTTACATTTAAAGTACATGCTATACATCTTGGGCACATTTTTTTTTCTGAAGGTAGATGTACAGGTATTAACAGTGAGTACAAAAAAATGTTTTTAAAATCTCCCAAATGTCTTCGCGATTTTCACAGAAAATGTCCTGGAATTCACGAACTACCAGATCCGATGCTTACACGTTGGAGAACATGGTTGAAGCCAGCTTCTTATTATACTGAAAATTTCAAGCAAATAAAACTTGTAACACTACAGTTCGATCATACCGACGCTGCATCTATTAAGGACAGTCAGACCAACTTCTAGATATTTCCATTGAAACTCATTTAAAAACTATTCATACCAACTGTAAAGGAGTGCATGATGCAATAGAGAAATTACAAAACAGTGATAGTGATAGGTATGATAATATGAATAGAAAATGTTTATCATTCTGGCAAAGACAAGTAGCAATATATAAACGGAGTCTACCATCTAAAATATATAGAGTAGACTGCGCCTTACAGCCTTAATGGACCCTTCGCCACTAGATGTATTGTCTCTAATATGTGAGAAATTGATGACAAGCTGACAACAGCACATTTCTGTGATAGAATATTAAGGGCAGTCGGCATGCTTGATCAGCGGTAACCAATATGGGACGGTGTATTAAGACAAAATTTACAAAAAAGAAACTTTACGTACCTAAATACACCGCGGGTAAAAATATATGTACATCTTGAAGACTCACCCTGTATATAACTTAAGTGATGAAATTGTGTAAAAGTTCAATTACGCAAAAAATAGATTGAGTAAATTTAAAAACCTTACAGTTAGAGAAAGGTAGTTAAAGTTAGTGTGTACACATTTGCGTTTACTTAACCGAGAATTAAAAAATACCAATTCGATTGGAGTTCGTAGAAAACTCCATACAAATATTAGACATTTAAGACAAATTAAAATTTTATTGAAAAATGTAGTGCATGTTGGTGAAGGATTGAGAAGTAAAGACAATAGGAGTTCTAGATTACGTTGGAAAGATAATAACGCTGCATTTGAAAGTCGTATACGTTCTGGTAAAATAATAACTTTAAAATATAAGGATGTTATATCAATTTCTCATAGATGCCTTTTTTCTCTTTAAAACTCGCATTATTATAAATTATTATAAAATATTATCTTTAAAAATATATATATATATATATATATATATATATATATATATATATATATATATATATATATATATATATATATATATATATATATATATGATAAAAATTCGTACCAGGCTCTTTTATAAAAATTCGATTTATAGACTTATGTCTATTTATGGCTGCATAATTAGATACATTATCATCAATTTAAGTAAAGATGATTTAATAAATTTACAAAAATAATTTAAAAATACAGGCAATGAAAACTTCACTTTACTTACTAGAAAAGGGGTATTAAAAACAGATGTTATTCCTTTACTAGATATTTTTGAAAATTTTCGTCAAAAATTTCTGAATATTAATCAATTAGATCTCTCATATTATTATACACTTTCTGGTTTCACGTGGGATTGTATCTTAAAATATACGAAAATAGAACTATTATAGGATATTTATATGCTGTTGTTCATAGAACGCGGTATACAAGGTGGAGTGAGTTAGTGTTGTTACAGATATGCGACAGCAAACAACAAATTTATGTCTGACTATAATACAAAGGAACCATCAAGATATTTAATATATTTCGATATTAATAACCACCCACACTTTATGGGTGGGTTATGTTTGAAGAATTGCCTGTTGGTAAATTTCAATGGGTTGAATATTTTAATATCCATGCTATACCTGATGATACTGATGAGGGTTATATTTTAAAGGTAGACATCGAATACTCTGAAATGTTACATAATATACGTAAGGATATACCTTTACTTACCCAATAGATGAAAGAATAATAACAGTAGACCTTGAAATAAAAGGGAGAAAAATAAGAATATTCGGAATCTATGCACCAACTGATGACTCAGATAAAACAACAAAGGAAGAATTCTTTGAAAAACTCTCAGAGGAACTGGATAAGATACAAGATAAAATAGAAATCATCCTGCTAGGGGACTTAAACGGAAGGGTAGGTAAAGCCCTTGACAGTAAGATTATTGGACGACACGGTGAAGATGTGGTAAACGAAAATGGTGAAAGATGGATAGAGCTCTGCGAAGAACACTCGTTGAAAATCTTAAATGGGTTCTTTCAACATAAAGATATCAATAAATATACCTGGATCCAAAAAACGAAAAATCTAAAATCTATATTGGACTACATTGTTACTAAACAAAACTCAATGATAAGACCCTTTGATGTAAAAGTGTGGAGGGGAGCGGAATGTGGATCGGACCATTTATTAGTAAAATCGACTATAGAAATAAGACACAATAAATGGAAAAAAAAAGAAGACAAACAGAATATAAATTCTGAGAGACAAAAGGTTTACAACCTAGACAGCTTAAGAAACGAATCCACCAGCTTCCTCTACAAATTACGTTTGGCTCAGAAGATAAAAGACGAAATAACCGGAACGGTACAACAAATATATGAAGAGCTAAAACAGAAACTACATGAAGCAGCGTCAGAGGCATTAGGAACAAAAGAGGAAAGACCAAAAAACTTCTGGTGGAGTGACGAACTAAACGAATTGGTAGAAGAGAAGAAGAAGCTATATATCAAATGGTTATCTAGCAACAATGAGGAAGATCGTAAACAGTACAACAGATACAAATATATAGTTAAAAAAGAAATAAAAAAGAAGACAAACTTGGCATGGGACAATAAATGCACGGAAATAAGCTCAATGATAGGAGGATCTAGGTCCAGGGAAGCATGGAAAACGATAAACAACTTAAAAAAAAACTCTAACGAAGTGAAAAAGATAAACCCTATAAGAACAGAAACATGGAAAGACTATTACAGTGATCTGTTGATAGAAAATAGAAGAGAATATCTGGACACTGGCTTAACCAATAGAGAAATAGAAGATAACACAATAGAAGAAATTACTCTAGAAGAAGTGAAGACGGAACTAAAAAAAATGAAGAATAGCAAAGCGCCGGGACCAGGAGATCTACCTATCGAGCTACTGAAACATGCTACAACAAAAGTACTGGAAACGATCTGTACTATATTTAATAAGTGTTTGAGGGGAGAACCGATACCAACGGACTGGAAAGTATCCATTATAAATCCGATATATAAGAAGGGAGACAGAAGGAAGTGCGATAACTACAGAGGTATAAGTATAACTTCATCAACCGGAAGACTATATGGAAGAATCCTTAAGACAAGAATAGAGAAAGACATTGAGGAAATGGAGGAACAAAGCGGTTTTAGACCAGGAAGATCCGGTACAGATAATATATTTACCCTGAGACATTTAGCGGAAAAGTATCAGGCAAAAGGAATGGAACTCCATGTAACTTACATAGACCTAAAAAAAGCATTCGACTCCGTCCCGCTCCAGAAATTGTGGACTGCACTAGAAGAATCGGACATCGACACGGTATATATAAAAGCAATTAAGACCATTTATAGAGAAAATCAAGCTGTTGTCAAGGTTGGAAAACATACCTCGGCCCCTTTCTCACCAACAAAGGGCGTGAAGCAGGGATGTTGCCTCTCCCCCACTCTGTTTAAAATTTACTTAAATGCTGCTCTAAAACAATGGACTAGAAAGTGCAGCCGGATGGGAATACGCTTAGAAAACAGTCACCTATACACCATCCTCTTTGCGGATGACCAGATAGTAGTCGCAGAGGATCAGCAAGATATGTCATACATGCTCAATAAACTTATAGAAGAATATAATAAATGGGGCCTAGAGGTAAATACAGAGAAAACACAGTATATGGTTATAGGAGGTAAAGGAGAAGACATAGAACTGGACAGCGGGATGATAAAAAATGTGACCGAATATAAATACCTTGGGGTTACAATTTGTGAAAATGGGAGAGACGACAAGGACATCAGGGAGAAGATGGCTAAAGGAAGGAACTTGATAAAAACACTACATCCCATCCTGTGGAAAAGTAATATTACAATTAAAACAAAAAAGAATATTTTTAAATCAATAATAGAACCAGTCATGACGTACGGAGCAGAGGTGTGGGTTACAAGCAAAAATATGAACCAGAAAATACTTGCAGCTGAGATGTCGTATTGGAGAAGATGTTGCAGGTTAACTTCATTAGATCATGTCAGAAACGAAGATATTAGAGAAAGAATGACAGTTACAGACACTATTATAGATACAATAAACGAAAAACAACTAAAAACAACGGACATCTAAGACGCATGAACGCAGAAAGAATACCACAGAAAATCTGGAATTGGACCCCATACAAACGAAATAAAAGAGGAAGACCACGCAAGAAGTGGATAATGAATATTCACAAAGGAATGGAAGAACGAGGACTACAGGAAGGAGACTGGAATGATAAAGAGAGATGGCGCTTAGGATGCGAGAAGCGGCGATGATGCTGCAAAACCTCGCTATATATATATATATATATATATATATATATATATATATATATATATATATATATATATATATATATATATATACCTTTACTTCCCGAACACCGTGTGCCTCCAAAATCAAAATTACCAAAATTATTAACCAGCCTCCATAATAAAACTCGATATGTTGTACATTATCGAACCTTAAGACAAGCTTTAGAATTAGGTATAAGATTAACAAAAATCCGTAGGGTTTTAAAATTTAAACAGTCTCCATGGCTTAAATCTTATATCGATAAGCTTATAAGATTTAAATACAAAATTACGTACAGAATTTTTAAAAATGAATTTGAAAAAATCTTTTTAAGTTACTGATAAATCCCATTTTCGGTAAGACTATGGAGAACCTTCGTAAACATCAAATTGTAAAATTAGCAAACAAATGGGAGGGTCGTTATTGTGTTAAAAATCTTATTTCCAATCCAAATTTTCATAGTCGAGTAATATTCGATTAGAATTTGGTAGCTATTAAACTTAATAAATCAGGCATAGTTTTTAACAATCCTCTTTATATCGGTATGGCCATCCTCGATATTTCAAAAGCATGTGTTAATAATTTTCACTGTAATTTTATGCTTAAAAACTACGGTTTAGAACGTTGTAACCTATTATATATCGATGCGGATAGCTTTATCTGTGAAGTGATAAGTGATGATGTATATGAAAAGCTTATAAAAGAACATATTCAAATTTGATACTTACCAGTAATTACCAACCAGATAATCAATATAATATTCCCTTAGTAAATAAAAAAGTTCCGGGTCTAATAAAAGATGAGTGTTCCGGTTTGCTAATAACCCATTGTGTAGATCTTGTAATGAACGTATTGTATCAACAAAATTAAATTAAAAGCCAGCAACGAAAATTCTCCAAAAAGGAGGAGGAAAACGAATCAAAGATTTATGTGTTATGGATGTTAAAAAAAATATAATTTTTAATAATGAAAAATAATTTATATATATTTTATAAAACATGGTTATGGATATGAGTCTCCAAACACGTAGTTTCACAACGCAATGTTTAAACATAAATAGCGTAGTACATCTCGGAACCCAATTTGACTCGATAACAGCTGTATACCAACGACCTAATGGGGAAGTAGTTTTATTTACAAACCAACAAATATATTTTATTACTTATCCTAGTTATCATACCTATAGATAAAGGAAAGTAACTGGAGCTGTAAATACTTATACAGGGAAAACTTTCATATTTTTTGAAGACAATTACACTGAAATAGATGAAACCACAATGCAACCAAAAAAATATGGTTATATATTTGAAGACTTTAAGGGTATTTCCCCCAAAATGAATAGTGTTTTCAGATACACTAATGAACTATTACATTCAGGGGCAGAACGTACATGGATGCGAGTGATGCGTCGCATCCCTTAAGAAATTGGCATATTAGTGTTATTTAAAAGTTCAATCGATTTATTCAATTACAATTTTTTAATTATTTTAAACCGACCGCAAACATACATTATCTCCTTTAAAGGTTACAATCAACTTTTTTATTTCAAATCGGCCGTGAAGGCGCCCGAAATTATTAGACTCCCGCGTTACTTGCTGCAGTGCTGAAATGCGATGATCCACGTTACATCCAAGCTACGCGTTAGATGGGCGAAAAGGTCAGTGATCTTACGCAGTCAACAGTGGAACCTCGAGTGGGCGATTTCGTTATTTCTGGACTCAGTTAGGCGATTATGTGAACGTATCGTGGCGACTGTCGCCAAACATAAGGAAGATTTGAAAGTGCTGTTTCAGGTAATTGTGGAAAATGAAAATTAGGAATGGGATCGATAAACTGTTACTTGTGCTAAAGGCCTTTTAACTTTATTGCGCGACTTTGATTTTAATATTTTCTTAGCAGTGTTTTCTGCAACATTCCCACATTCCGAGAGTCTGTTCAAAATTCTACAGACAAAAATATTAGATATTAGTTACTACAATAAAAAGATCGCCGATTTCAAATCGCATATTCAAAAAATGAGAAACGAGTTTAGCGACATTTGGGGCCCTATGGACAGATTTGTGTTAGAAAATCAACCACCAAGTAAAAGAATGCGTTTGGATTTAATTCCTGAAGAAGATAAGAAAAGCACCTACTTACATTTGTTTTATGAAATTTTGGATGTTATTACTTTAAACATTAGTGAATGGTTTAGTGAAATTTCTAAACTGAAATTCTTAAATCTAGATTCCACACAATTTACTTCATTCGTGAAACGTTTTCTTGACGAACTATTTTCTTCTTTAGTAGATACATATGGAACATTCTTTGACGCAAATCGTTTAAAAAGTGAACTTTCAGTGATTTATAGGGATCCCGTAATGAAAAAGAGCACTTTGTTTGAGCTTCACCAATATATTTTGTCCTTTCAACTATCCTCTGTTTTTCCTGAATTATCAAAATTGTGCCGTTTAACTTTGAGTATTCCTGTCACAAGCAGTACTGCGGAAAGACCATTTTCATGTTTAAAGACAATAAAGACTTATTTGCGAAATTCTCAAAAGCAAGAAAGACTGCCAGCTTTAGCATTAATAAATATTGAATGTGCCTTGTTAGAAGATATGAGATCGTCTCCAACATTTGAAGAAACAGTGACAGACGTTTTCGCTGGACAAACAAAAACCGAAGAATTAACCTTAATTTAAAAAATTAGGATGTATACCTCGCAATAATCATTTTAGGTTAGTGTCTTTTTTTTTATTTTTACCATTTTCATATGGCCTACCATACATCCGACTATACCTCTTCCCCTTATAACATTTTTATCACATCCCTAGATTCTTTTTTCACCTTACGAACCTGATTATATTTTTCTCAAGATGGACGATACTTTGAATATAGTGAATTCACAGGATCTCTACAAAGAAGTGATGAAATGAATTTAGGTATTTTTGGTATTGATTGCCCGAATTTATCTTTATATGAACAATTAAAAATACTTCTCAACAAAATTTTATTATATAAACAATCATAGGCTACTTTCTATGGTAAGAAAAATATATAGTAAACATATTTATATGTATATTACTATTATTATTCTGATAAATAAATTTTTTTAAATATCTAAACTTCTTTTATTACGTACACGAGACATACCTTTGTAGCCTATACTTATATCGCATTTCGGCTGTTGCTGATTACTCAAACTGATGCCGCTATCTGATTTCCGCACTTGATTACCTACATTCTTGTATTTGAACAGAATTATAAACGAGAAATTATCATTTTAAAGTAAATCTATAAAGTCTTAAAGGAGAGTGGGGAGGGGGCACGCAGCGGTCGGCTTGCTTACTGATCTGTTAGATTGAGGGTGTAATGTCATCGATGACGCCAGTTTGTTCTCTAGTGATGCCATACTGGTTCTTTCTCTAGTGCCACTATATTTGATTTTTTTCTTAAACCGAGCTTCCTTAAGGTTTCTTTCTGCACGAAAACTTCTTATATTGACGATAGCCGCTCCCGATGAACACATAACACATACTATCAATAAAACAGAAACTCTTGTATTAACAAAAAAAAAAAAAAAATTAAAATTCAGATGAAAAACTATCTGCAGGATGTAAATGAAACTACTTTAAAATTTCTTTATATCGCAGCAACGAATGCAGAAACTCAAACCTAAGGGTAGAAAATATACTTTGGATGAAAACATTTTTGCATTATCAATTTATAAACAAAGTGACATAGGTATTCCAGATCTACTCTGTCCAGTTCGCCACTAACCTTGTGGCATGAACGTTGGGTTTTCTTTCTGGGTTTTTGATCAATTAAATTTAAAAGAATATATTACTTTTTAGTTTAATATAATAACTATCTTCATATCAGCGCAAACATGGAATCAATATTTTGAAAAAATGTTATCAGAAGATAGAAAAAAATTTAAAAACATAGAAAACGTTAATCCCAATATAGTTACTCAAAGATCTCCGATAAGAATAAGTATATCAGAAGTTAAGGAAGTATGTAGATCACTAAAGAATGGCAGAGCCCCAGGACCAGGAAATATTCCAGGAGGACTTATAAAATATGGAACAGACAAACTATGCCATTCACTGAGAGACCTTTTCCAAAGATGTACGAGTAGATCAAAAGTACCAGAAGAATGGAAGGTATCATATATATCCACAATTCATAAGAAAGGGGATAAAAGTGAGTGTGACAACTACCGAGGAATATCTGTTACAAATTCCATCAGCAGAATATATGGGAATATATTAAAGAACCGTATGGAGAACGAATATTGTGAAATGGAGGCAGAAGAACAGGCCGGTTTCAGAGCAGGAAGATCCACAATCGATCACTTATATACAGTCACACAAATCTTGGAGAAGAAGATAGCATTTAACCAAGAAGTACATCTACTATATGTGGATTTAAAAAAAGCATATGATAGCATTCATCTGGTAAAAATCTGGGAAACTTTACAAAACACTAATATAAATGTAGAATTAATAAAGGCTGTAAAGTCTCTCTATGATAATACCAGATCTAGAATAAAAATAGGACACAATATTACAACGGGATTTATAGTAACTAAGGGACTTAAACAAGGATGCTGCCTATCTCCTACACTATTTAAGATATATCTAGAACGCGCATCGATGACTTGGAAAAGAAAATGTCATAGTATGGGCATACCAATAGATGATACATCAACACTATACACATTATCCTTTGCGGATGATCATGTTGTTATTGCGCAAAATATCGATGATATGGAATATATGACACGCAAACTTATCGAGGAGTATGAAAAATGGGGTTTAGAAGTTAATGTGAAGAAAACGGAATACATGTGTATTGGAGGACAACAACAAGATCTACGTCTGTCAACCGGGCAAAACATCAAACACTGCAATGAATATAAGTATCTAGGCGTGAAAATATCAAACGACGGGACACTTGATGAAGGGATTTCGGAAAGAAACACTCAAGGAAGGAGAGCAATTACAATGTTGAACAGCATTCTATGGGATAAACAAATAACAAAAGAAAATAAAAGAAGAATATATAATTCAATAATTAAAAGTATAGTAACCTATAGTTGTGAAGTATGGCCAATAAAAGAAAGAACAGAAAGAATGATAAGAACCACAGAAATGGACTTTTGGAGGAGGTCAGTTGGAAAATCAAAGAGAGAAAGGGTAACAAATGAGAGAATAAGAAATATGATGGGAATAACACATGACTTTGTAGATGATATAAGAACCAAACAACTCGTATGGTACGGGCATGTTCAGCGAATGCCAAATGACAGAATACCCAAAAAAATTCTAAACTGGAAACCACAAGGAAGAAGAAGACGAGGAAGACCACGAAAAAGCTGGAGAGAGGGCATTGATAATGAAATTCGGGAGAGAGGTTTGGACGAGGACATGTGGAGAAATAGAGAGGAATGGAGATTAGGAATCGGAAGACGGCGAAGGAATGACATTATAAGCCGATATGATGATAATAACTATCTTCAAAAAATGTTATATTAACTGTATACATCTAGATCATCAAAATATAATGTAAAATTTACATTTTTAGTTTGCTATATGTAAGTATTAAAATGCCACGAGTTTTGCTAAAACATTCACTTATATTAGAGGAAACGTAAATAACATTTTTCTGAAGATAATTATTATAGATTAATTAATTAATAACCCAAGAACAAAAACAGCCTTTTAATTTAAATATCCCGCCAATATACATACGTCAATAGATTTCTATAGCATCGACAGCTAATTTGAATTTATAGTACCGTGAGAAAAGTTTAGATGGCGCTAGAATTTGATCCCATTAGTATGTTAAGGGTTTACTATCTATTTACTGATGGTCTATATACCTGTCATCGTTCGAGAAATACATCTCTATATTAATATTTCTATCCAACGGATCTGTGAAATTGATAGAGGTATCTATTGGTTGACTGGCAATAATAAATTTGTCCTCGTTAGTCTCCCAGGCGTCCGTTTCACATCTGGATATTTTCGCTTTCATTTTCAGTATGTGCGACACGTCGTTCTTTTCCAGAAGCAAGAATCGACCTTTGTTAGTGAACGTATATTGTGTATAATGTTCTGTGGGCATCAACAGTAAATTATGACAGTCCACGTTATTAGTCTGTCCTTGAATTTTCCAAGTAAAGTCTTGACTTCGATTTGTGGGATTTGTACATTTTCTTACGCTGTACGTACATAGAGAGCCCCAAGGTAACTTAATTTGGTCGTCACGTCAAAGATGTCTACTTTAGCAAGACGATGTTTTAAAGTGATTGTTATTGCGGTTGTCACATTTCCTCCTATCACACGCCCTGATGATTTATCGTAATAAGTAGGTAGCTCTCGGTGGATAGTACCGTTCACTACTACAGTTGTAATGATATATCCACGTATGGAATATGTCCTACTTTTAAATGCCTCTATGCAATTTTCAGACGAGTCAGTTTCATTATATTGTTAATGGATGGTTCCATTCAATATCACTTTTACTTCATAGTAGCAGTGGTAGATATTTATCGATATAGCGCCTGTCTTCTTGTATACATAGAAATTGGAACGCGTCTTATTGACGCACCCGACCGAAATCCTCCATAAAGCAATTCCAAGCAAAATGAATGTTGTTGCCTTCATATCTGCAACAAGGACTTTGGTTAAATTTGAAGTCACATGTATCGGGTGAGCAAATTTTGATGTTTTATAGGGATAGGTTAACTACATGAGGTGTCAAAAACGGGAGGCCAGTTTTCTACGAATACCCAAAGATTAAATGTTCTGCGGCGGGCGTTTCGCCAACCAAGTTGGCATCACCCAGTGACGATTATAAAATTAATTTTAAACTCCCTCTGATTTATACAAGGTGGACCACGGGAGCGGGAACATTTGAAGACAATGTAATCCAGAAAGTAACTGTATTTAAATAAAACAAAGTATAACTATAAAAAGATAATTGTGTGCCATTTTTATTTCTTAAATATTATGCCGGGCAAATGGCGTCCTCTTCTCCCTACACACTTTTGAAGTCGAACGTTGAAATTCTGCATAACGCGACGCAACATATTCAGTGGTATACAATTTCTTCACTAATTTTCATTTTGAGCTCCCAAATATCTCGTGGTTTATCAATAAAAACCTTACTTTTTAGGTTACCCCACAAAAGTAGTCGCATGCCGTGAGATCTGGCGATCTTGGGGGCCGCTGAATGTCCCCGAATTTGGAAATAGCGCGACCTGGAAACAATATTCGCAGAGCATCCATTGATGTTCTTGCGGTATGAGAAGTAGCGCCATCTTGTTGGAACCAACTGTTTGGGTTGTTCTGTGGAAACATGTTCAATTGCTGTGTCAGAAACTGATTAATCATTTCAGTATAGCGCGCAGAATTGACTGTCAAAGAATTTCCATTTTGATCTTCAAAAAAGTAAGGAACGATAATTCCCATTGAAGACATTGCACACCATACTGTTACCTTCAGGCTATGTAATGACTGTTGGTGAAGTTCCTGTGGATTTTCCAAAGCTCAATAACGGCAGTTTTGTTTGTTGGTATAGCCAGATAAATGGAAATGTGCTTCATCAAACATCCATAAATTGTGAACATCAATTTCTTGCGCTAGCATCGTTTCAGCAAAATGCAGGCGAATAGGGGGATATGTTGGTTTCAGTGTGTGGACAATATGGATTTTATAAGGATGGAAATGGAGATCCTTGTGCAAAATTCGTTGAAAAGTGGTCCTAGATAAACCCAAAGCCTGGATCAGTTTTCGACTTGAACGTTTTGGACTGCGCTCTATAGCTGCTCTGACGCGATCAATGTTATGTTTGACATCTTTAGCTGATCCAGTTTCTTCAAATTTACGAATCCATTCCTTTATGGCATGGGCAGATAGAACTGTTCCGTGACGAGGAATATTGAAATGAATTCGAAATTGACGCTACGCTGCGACCACACAGTCATGATTTTTGTAGTAAGATTTAATCACAAACGAACGCTGTTCATCGGACCACTGTTCTATGTTTACTAAATGGCATAAAATGACAGATAAGATGACAAGCAAATCCACAGCAACCTATGCATAATTACGAAATAACAACATTTTCAAAACTTCCCGCTCCCCGTGGTCCACCTTGTATTTACACCAGAATTGAGTAACTCCCACAACATTAGATAACAATGGGATAATAGCTAACTTTCTGTCTCCTTTAGACGACGATTAGACTGACAAAACAACAACCATATACGGATACGATACCGACAGACCTACAAAAACTTATCACGTTGAAAAACAACATTAAACGGAGATATCCAACAAGATTAGATGGAGAGACATACATTAGACGTATAGACAAACAAAGACTAACGGACTTACAAGACACCATAAGACAGAAATTAGACGCAAGTAGGAATTAGCAATGGGGAAAAAATTAGAAAGCTTAAAACCCCCAGATAGCACATTAATTAACAATTAACGGACATATATAACAGAAGACAACAAAAAAGCGGAAACAATTAATAACTATATATAGCGTCCACTGTTGCCAAATCTTCACATTACAGTTTCGTATTTTTGTTGAAAAATAAATGGCCAAAAATTTATTTTACTGCAAATAACTTGGACTAAAAGGAATCCCTAAAATATGGACTATATTTTTAATAGACAAAATATTGACGTTTTGAGAGATATTTTGTACTTAATTTACACTACAAACTCTCAAATATCAACCACAAGAGCAATATTTTCAATTTATTATCTTCCAAGCTTACACTAAACGATCTCTTCATAGAAGAGCCGTCAAATCACGGAAATTAAACAATTATGAGTGTAGCATAAATATGAGACCTCTCCAAAATAAAAAAAAAAAAAAATCAATTTATTTGTCCACCGTGAAAACATTGCACATCAAACGACACCATTTGTTAATGGTTGCTGTATTCTACAGCAATACTCATATAAAACTAAAAATCTCCATTGTTTCGTATTATTTGACACACATTCTATGTGTGTCTGATTATTACTACAATGAAAAACCACACAATTATTATTATTATTATTATTTTTTTTTTTTTACTAAAAGCCAGTCACCCCTTTCTGTGGCTCCGACTCACACAGAAGGTGCGCTGGTAATACCAGCAATCACTCCTCGCGTCCGCTCGGTTAGTGATTACTGGGCCGAGTCGTGTGCCCTGAGTAGACGTAGTGAGCCGAGAATTACGGCCTTCTGCATGCGACCGGCTAAGATTTCTGCCGAGTTTCGGCATGCCGGTATGTTCTTTAATTCAGAAAGCAGTGTATCTCTCGCTCCACCAAGGGCTCCTATAATCAGTACCTTCAATTTAACAGTATGGTCTGGATAGAGTCTACGGAGTTCGAAGATTAAATCTCGATATTTTGTCCGTTTCTCCTCCTCTTTCAAAACAATGTTACCATCACCGGGTGCCGAGAACTCGATGACGAACATTGTCCTGATTTGGTGGTCGAGGAGGACTACGTCAGGCTTGTTGGCTTGTATTTGCCTGACGGTGGAAAACGAATAGTTCCAATATATTCGGCACTTCTCGTTTTCCACAACGGACTCAATATCCCCCGGAGCGTAAGGCAGCACTGGTGTCTCGTCTATCTGATACGAGTGCCTTAAATGATAATAAAGCACCCGCAACGCTGCGTTGTGTCTATGGATATAGGCCGAGACTGCATATACCGGGCAAGCCGACAGTAAATGCATCAATGTCTCCGGCGCCCTACGGCAGGCCCTGCAGCTGACATCAGGGACCTCCATACCCATGACACGACTCCGATAGACGAGCGTGTTAAATACACCATCTTGGCAAGCCATGATGAATCCCTCGGTCTCTGAATTTAGCCCGGCTGACCTTAAGAAAGCAAAGGTCAGCCTTTCGGATAAGCCCAGGGCTTCCATATTCCTATAGAAGACCCCGTGCATGGGCTTATCCTTGTGAAGCTGCAGAGCTCTTAAATGCTCTGCAGCTTTTACTTGGGCTTTTAACTGAACGGGTTCCAACTCGGTGACAGAGTTGTGATTGGCCCGTTCGGTATCGAAGACGAGACCGAGATCATCGGCTGCTCTACGTGCTGCCTTAAATAAAAATGCTCCTATCCCTGCATGTTCGTGATCTCGGACCATGCAGAGAAGGGGATCCGAACTCCTGATAACTTTACAGGCTCCGTCCAGAACCATCCTGTTATGAAGACACTCCAAACTCAAGAGTCCACGACCTCCGCGATATCGTGGGAGATATAGCCGTGGAACGGACGATCTAGGATGCAAACTCCTACTGAGATGCATCCTCTTTCGGGTTACTACGTCGAGTTGTCGCAGCTTCTCCTGTGTCCATTTGACTACTTCGAAGGAGTAGACAAGGATCGGAACGGCAAGCATGTTTGTTGCAGACACCTTGTTCTTCCCCGACAGTTCTGAAGACCAGATCTGTCGGAGGCGGTGCTGATACTTGCCGCGGAGAGCGTTTTTTATGACACCTACCTCTTGGGTGGAGCGTTGCTCAAGACCCAAGTAGGCGTACGACTCTCCGGCATCTAAGTGATGTAAGATGCTTCCGTCTACTAGCTGCGCATCCTCTGCGTATTCCCGGCTTCGTCCTCTCTTGAGATGAACCAGTGCACATTTGTCCAACCCGAACTCCATCCCGATGGCCTGCGTGTACTCCTGCACCACCCTCAGGGACTGGCGTAATTCCCTTTCTCCGGAGGCATAAAGTTTTAGGTCATCCATGTAAAATAGATGGGTGACCTTATGCCTCCGATCGCCGGGGGTGCCGCAGTTATAGCCACGGGTCTTCCTGAGGGACACGGACAACGGCAACAGTGAGATGCAAAACAGAAGGGGGCTAAGGGAGTCTCCCTGAAACACGCCCCTTCTAAACGACACCGGCTCTGTCCGGACTCTAGTATCACCCGATGTTATGGTAAACCGAGTCCTCCAGAGCGGCATCAGTTCTTGAATGCATCTCACTATAGGACCGGGCACCACAAGGCATTGGAGCAAGTGAATTATTAGCTCATGCGATGTCATATCGAATGCCTTGCGGTAGTCGATCCAGGCCATGGAAAGGTTTCGCTTGTACTGCACGGAGTCCTGCGTGATACATCTGTCAATCAACAGATTCTCCTTGCAGCCAGCGACACCCCTCTTAGACCCTCGTTGTTCGTATATCCCCTCGAAAACCGGCTCAACTGCTAGGAGTACTCGCGTGTACAAGATGCGTGTAAACACCTTGTAACAGGCGTTTAAGCAGGTTATCGGTCGGTAGTTCTTTGGGTTGGACAAATCTCCGGTCTTCGGGATTAGCACGGTTCGCCCCTCAACAACCCAAGAAGGAATTTGCTGCTCCCCATTTAGCCATGTGGTAAAAATTCTGGCTAAATGGCGGTGGATACTAGGTAATTTTTTCCACCAGAAGTTATTTATCCCATCGGGACCTGGAGCAGCAAAGTTCTTAGAGCCCGCAAGAGCCCTTTGAACCTCTTCAGGGGTTATCGGGTGGCACACTTCTTCTGGTCGCTGAAGACCTTCGCAAAAGTCTTCAAAGTGTGCCAGGGCTGGAGTGTCTCTTTGGAGTGGGAGCTTCTGCTCGTACAGCGCCTTCCAAAAGTTTTCCACCTGATCTACAGTCGGTGGATTTTCGACAACAGGTTGAGGCGTTTCGAATAGACGCGAGGGTTTTTGGCGGAACAAATTATTTTCCGCCAGTCTTCGCGCCCGCCTCACTAGTGACTTTTTGCATGTCACTAGCATCCGTATCCTATCAAGGCAGTGCTGTTTGATGGTACGCAGCACCACCTCATTAAGTGTGTGATGGACGCGTCTTAAATTAGCAGCGATTCGCCGTAATTTTTGCGTGAAAGGCCTATTGGCCGCCATATAGTCCATCACACATTGGATACGAGATACCTGTTGTCTTGCCGACTGGATCTTGGCCTCCATCTTCCGTACACGCCACTCCGCTCTCTCTCGCGGAGAGGAAGAGTTGTTCGCCCTCTCCATATGAGAGAAACTCTCGGCGGCAGTGTACAGGGCACAATTTATGTGCCAGATGTCGGCCTCTTCTGGAAGCGATGCTTGAACTTCAGCATCCACTCTGGCCAGGTCTTGTGGCCTAGGGGGTCTTATGCGATGTAACCCCCTTCTGGTACTGAGGCCCTCTACTATTGGTGGAACGGTGAAGACCGCATCCTCAACTGGTTCATTAGGCAGCCTTTCAGCTACCTCATTCGCCAATCGGGGCGCAGTCCTCACATAGCCCTTTCCACGAAGATAGGATACATAATCACGCAGATTCTGCGGCGTGAAGGCATCATGCTCTGGGTGTAATTCACACCACAGGGCATGCATACGTGCCATGTATCCCCTCCGTATGGGCTCACTGCTTTCATAGCAATGCAGCAGGTCGTCCCTCAGCTCGTCGGTCCACTCAAAGCGTCCATGTCGTTGGCGTGCGTCGTTTTCAGGCAATCCATCCATTTGGGCCCCACCACCTTGCCCATGACCCCTATCCGAACGGGGTCGATCGTGGGGGCCTCCTCTTCTGCCATTTGGAACAAGAAGTTCGGACTTACCGGGGAGTTAGCCCAGTAAGCCCACGGCCGACACTAGAGGGCAATATGTTATCCCCTCCCGGGTGCGCTGGTGCTGCTGGTGGTGGTGTTATTATTATTATTATTATTATTATTATTATTATTATTATTATTATTATTATTATTATTATTATTATTATTATTATTATTATTATTATTATTATTATTATTATTATTATTATTATTATTATTATTATTATTATTATTATTATTATTATTATTATTATTATTATTATTATTATTATTATTATTATTATTATTATTATTATTATTATTATTATTATTATTATTATTATTATTATTATTATTATTATTATTATTATTATTATTATTATTATTATTATTATTATTATTATTATTATTATTATTATTATTATTATTATTATTATTATTATTATTATTATTATTATTATTATTATTATTATTATTATTATTATTATTATTATTATTATTATTATTATTATTATTATTATTATTATTATTATTATTATTATTATTATTATTATTATTATTATTATTATTATTATTATTATTATTATTATTATTATTATTATTATTATTATTATTATTATTATTATTATTATTATTATTATTATTATTATTATTATTATTATTATTATTATTATTATTATTATTATTATTATTATTATTATTATTATTATTATTATTATTATTATTATTATTATTATTATTATTATTATTATTATTATTATTATTATTATTATTATTATTATTATTATTATTATTATTATTATTATTATTATTATTATTATTATTATTATTATTATTATTATTATTATTATTATTATTATTATTATTATTATTATTATTATTATTATTATTATTATTATTATTATTATTATTATTATTATTATTATTATTATTATTATTATTATTATTATTATTATTATTATTATTATTATTATTATTATTATTATTATTATTATTATTATTATTATTATTATTATTATTATTATTATTATTATTATTATTATTATTATTATTATTATTATTATTATTATTATTATTATTATTATTATTATTATTATTATTATTATTATTATTATTATTATTATTATTATTATTATTATTATTATTATTATTATTATTATTATTATTATTATTATTATTATTATTATTATTATTATTATTATTATTATTATTATTATTATTATTATTATTATTATTATTATTATTATTATTATTATTATTATTATTATTATTATTATTATTATTATTATTATTATTATTATTATTATTATTATTATTATTATTATTATTATTATTATTATTATTATTATTATTATTATTATTATTATTATTATTATTATTATTATTATTATTATTATTATTATTATTATTATTATTATTATTATTATTATTATTATTATTATTATTATTATTATTATTATTATTATTATTATTATTATTATTATTATTATTATTATTATTATTATTATTATTATTATTATTATTATTATTATTATTATTATTATTATTATTATTATTATTATTATTATTATTATTATTATTATTATTATTATTATTATTATTATTATTATTATTATTATTATTATTATTATTATTATTATTATTATTATTATTATTATTATTATTATTATTATTATTATTATTATTATTATTATTATTATTATTATTATTATTATTATTATTATTATTATTATTATTATTATTATTATTATTATTATTATTATTATTATTATTATTATTATTATTATTATTATTATTATTATTATTATTATTATTATTATTATTATTATTATTATTATTATTATTATTATTATTATTATTATTATTATTATTATTATTATTATTATTATTATTATTATTATTATTATTATTATTATTATTATTATTATTATTATTATTATTATTATTATTATTATTATTATTATTATTATTATTATTATTATTATTATTATTATTATTATTATTATTATTATTATTATTATTATTATTATTATTATTATTATTATTATTATTATTATTATTATTATTATTATTATTATTATTATTATTATTATTATTATTATTATTATTATTATTATTATTATTATTATTATTATTATTATTATTATTATTATTATTATTATTATTATTATTATTATTATTATTATTATTATTATTATTATTATTATTATTATTATTATTATTATTATTATTATTATTATTATTATTATTATTATTATTATTATTATTATTATTATTATTATTATTATTATTATTATTATTATTATTATTATTATTATTATTATTATTATTATTATTATTATTATTATTATTATTATTATTATTATTATTATTATTATTATTATTATTATTATTATTATTATTATTATTATTATTATTATTATTATTATTATTATTATTATTATTATTATTATTATTATTATTATTATTATTATTATTATTATTATTATTATTATTATTATTATTATTATTATTATTATTATTATTATTATTATTATTATTATTATTATTATTATTATTATTATTATTATTATTATTATTATTATTATTATTATTATTATTATTATTATTATTATTATTATTATTATTATTATTATTATTATTATTATTATTATTATTATTATTATTATTATTATTATTATTATTATTATTATTATTATTATTATTATTATTATTATTATTATTATTATTATTATTATTATTATTATTATTATTATTATTATTATTATTATTATTATTATTATTATTATTATTATTATTATTATTATTATTATTATTATTATTATTATTATTATTATTATTATTATTATTATTATTATTATTATTATTATTATTATTATTATTATTATTATTATTATTATTATTATTATTATTATTATTATTATTATTATTATTATTATTATTATTATTATTATTATTATTATTATTATTATTATTATTATTATTATTATTATTATTATTATTATTATTATTATTATTATTATTATTATTATTATTATTATTATTATTATTATTATTATTATTATTATTATTATTATTATTATTATTATTATTATTATTATTATTATTATTATTATTATTATTATTATTATTATTATTATTATTATTATTATTATTATTATTATTATTATTATTATTATTATTATTATTATTATTATTATTATTATTATTATTATTATTATTATTATTATTATTATTATTATTATTATTATTATTATTATTATTATTATTATTATTATTATTATTATTATTATTATTATTATTATTATTATTATTATTATTATTATTATTATTATTATTATTATTATTATTATTATTATTATTATTATTATTATTATTATTATTATTATTATTATTATTATTATTATTATTATTATTATTATTATTATTATTATTATTATTATTATTATTATTATTATTATTATTATTATTATTATTATTATTATTATTATTATTATTATTATTATTATTATTATTATTATTATTATTATTATTATTATTATTATTATTATTATTATTATTATTATTATTATTATTATTATTATTATTATTATTATTATTATTATTATTATTATTATTATTATTATTATTATTATTATTATTATTATTATTATTATTATTATTATTATTATTATTATTATTATTATTATTATTATTATTATTATTATTATTATTATTATTATTATTATTATTATTATTATTATTATTATTATTATTATTATTATTATTATTATTATTATTATTATTATTATTATTATTATTATTATTATTATTATTATTATTATTATTATTATTATTATTATTATTATTATTATTATTATTATTATTATTATTATTATTATTATTATTATTATTATTATTATTATTATTATTATTATTATTATTATTATTATTATTATTATTATTATTATTATTATTATTATTATTATTATTATTATTATTATTATTATTATTATTATTATTATTATTATTATTATTATTATTATTATTATTATTATTATTATTATTATTATTATTATTATTATTATTATTATTATTATTATTATTATTATTATTATTATTATTATTATTATTATTATTATTATTATTATTATTATTATTATTATTATTATTATTATTATTATTATTATTATTATTATTATTATTATTATTATTATTATTATTATTATTATTATTATTATTATTATTATTATTATTATTATTATTATTATTATTATTATTATTATTATTATTATTATTATTATTATTATTATTATTATTATTATTATTATTATTATTATTATTATTATTATTATTATTATTATTATTATTATTATTATTATTATTATTATTATTATTATTATTATTATTATTATTATTATTATTATTATTATTATTATTATTATTATTATTATTATTATTATTATTATTATTATTATTATTATTATTATTATTATTATTATTATTATTATTATTATTATTATTATTATTATTATTATTATTATTATTATTATTATTATTATTATTATTATTATTATTATTATTATTATTATTATTATTATTATTATTATTATTATTATTATTATTATTATTATTATTATTATTATTATTATTATTATTATTATTATTATTATTATTATTATTATTATTATTATTATTATTATTATTATTATTATTATTATTATTATTATTATTATTATTATTATTATTATTATTATTATTATTATTATTATTATTATTATTATTATTATTATTATTATTATTATTATTATTATTATTATTATTATTATTATTATTATTATTATTATTATTATTATTATTATTATTATTATTATTATTATTATTATTATTATTATTATTATTATTATTATTATTATTATTATTATTATTATTATTATTATTATTATTATTATTATTATTATTATTATTATTATTATTATTATTATTATTATTATTATTATTATTATTATTATTATTATTATTATTATTATTATTATTATTATTATTATTATTATTATTATTATTATTATTATTATTATTATTATTATTATTATTATTATTATTATTATTATTATTATTATTATTATTATTATTATTATTATTATTATTATTATTATTATTATTATTATTATTATTATTATTATTATTATTATTATTATTATTATTATTATTATTATTATTATTATTATTATTATTATTATTATTATTATTATTATTATTATTATTATTATTATTATTATTATTATTATTATTATTATTATTATTATTATTATTATTATTATTATTATTATTATTATTATTATTATTATTATTATTATTATTATTATTATTATTATTATTATTATTATTATTATTATTATTATTATTATTATTATTATTATTATTATTATTATTATTATTATTATTATTATTATTATATTATGTGGGTTTGGGCTTCATCAGCCAGTGATCGCATGGGTAGTCCCTTGGCGATCCTCTCATATACCGGTCATTACCCAAAAATGCTATCCCATAAGAGGAGCAATTTAGGCACGTCCCCTGCCCTAAGCCTCGCCTCCTCTTGGATAACAGGGGTCCCTAATATAAGGCACCTCTTCTCCTCCAGTGCGGAGTAGGTGTAAAGAAGATGAATCGAGGTTTCCTCGTCTTCTTTACAGTATTTGCAGGCCGGGCTATCAGTCAGCGTCAGCCTGTGCTTATATGCATTCAGGCTTCTATGGTGGCCTGTAACGATTACCACCAGAATTCTGGCTTTGTGTCTGTTCAATTTAATGAATTCTTGTGCCCACTTCTCAATTTATGAGTATTCGATGAAGAGTTTGGTTATTCAACAACACGTTACTCCTCTCCATCTCTCACTGTGCTGGTCTCTTGCTCAGCTATTTATGTGGTCTGTGATCAGACTCCGACTTATTCCCACCACAGGTTCTGGTCCATAGAGGTTTTCCCTGGTCCCTAGTGTGGCAAGGTCATTTGCAATTAGATTTACCTTAATGTCATTATGCCCAGGTATCCATACGAGTTCCATCGGTCCCTTCCCTGCCAAGTGGTTCAGTGCTTCATAGAAATTATACACCAGCTTCGACTTTGTCGTTGCTGAATTCAGGACTACCAACGCCGCCCTGCTATCTGAGCAGATACATATCGTCTCCTGGGCCCGATTTTGGTCGGATGCCAAGACACCGTATGTACTTGTAACTAGCTTGGCCTGGAGTGCGGTAGTGTATTTGCCCAGGGGAAACGTTTTACCTATCCCATTGCATCGCCTATACACCCTCACAGCCGCTTTGTTCCCGCCCTTGGCTCCATCCGTGTACCAGATATAATCCAGCTCAACCTTGCATCGAGTCGGTCTTACTGGTGAGGGTGATCTTATATTTCTTATCAAATAGGAAGTAGACATCCGTACTGTCAGAGGCATCCATAGCAGTCCCTCCTCAGCTAGTTCTTTTGAGAGTTTATTCAGGTTCCTTACCTTCCTATTCATGTTTTCCACTCTGTGCATTGCTTTTACGGCTTCCGCCTTCAGGGTGACATCAAGAGGTATCTCCGTCGTCAGAATCCCCATCGCCTAATAGTAGAGGACGACAACCGGCGCTAGAGCCCCCCCCCACTACTTGCTGTGACGTCATTGTTGTGACGCCATTGACCTTGAGGGGTCACCTTGACCAAGTTTACACTGACCTTGGTAGAGGTCACTTTGACCAAGGACGCCGCGACCTTGACAGAGGTCATATTGACTTTCATCAAGGTTATCGTGACCTTGGCCAAGCTCACCGCGTCCTTGAGCGACGTCACCTGTGAAAGTCACTTGGTGGGGATTATTTCAAAGTCAATTTCATCGGAACCAATCACAGATGAGATATTTTGTTTAAAAATGTGGACGCGTTTCGGTTAGCATCATACGAACAGCACATTCTAAGGTTCACTCTCGTTCAGGATGGTCTTGTAAATTTAAGTTTTAATTATATTCAAATTTAATTAATTTAATCTAATTTATTCAAATGATTAAATATCAATCAGCGACAATTAGAGGATTCAATTTTATTTCATTACTTAAATAGAGTACGAGGGTCGGGAGTATGGCTGCACTAAAGAAAAAATAACTGTGGCAGCACTAACGAAAAAACTGATGACGTCACTCACACAATTACTTTAAAATTTCTCAAATACAAATCGGTTAATATACGAGGTGATTTTTTAAACATACACAGTGGGTACTTGGTGGTAATATTTACAGGGTGGTCTTTTAAATTTAAGTTTTAATTATATTCAAATTTAATTAATTTAATCTAATTTATTTTGAATAAATTAAATGACTATTTTTTATAACGGGTGTTTTATATTAGGATACATTTTACTTTAAAATCTGTAATAGTCGACGTGAGTAGTTGTACAATGGATCCTTATGTTGACAATATTCCCCGTTGAACAATAATGTCGATTAGATGACAAACATATTGTTTACGTAATTTTTTATTTTTATAATAAGGGGTTGAAATATCTGTTAATATATAATTTTTAAACTTAAATTGTATTTTGACTATATTTAAATGATTAAATACTTACTTTCTCTGATAATGGATGTTTTGTGTTAGAATGAGGTATGTTGTTGATGGCATTCAAGATACTATCAAGCACGGTATTTTAAAACGTTTATCATATAAGATTAAACATTGGTATACGAATTGCTTGATGCAAAATATGGTATTTTGTGTACCGATTATCTATTGAAAATTGATTGAAATGAAAGTATAAGAAAATGGCAGCGAAACAATAATATGATAAATAAATATAATATTTATTATATATACTTTCTAATAATCATTACTATCACATTATCATCAAAAAATTATTATTCAGAAAAAAGCTCGGTAAATTGAAGCCATTGAAAGTGTATTTTCGATAAAATATGATATTTATTCTAAATTTAAAAAATATACATATATATAGTTACATATGCATACCCCTTCATTTGACCATATGAAATATGAAACATATCACATAAATTAGACTAAAACTACTAAACTACTAGATCCAAATCCGAAGCGGTTCAGGAAAGGGTTACAAGTAACACAAAGAAGAGGTCTATAGTTAGAACAGAGAAAATTTTGATGATTTAAATTTTACAGGGTTTTCTCTTACATTCCATATTAATAGCCTTCTTAAAACATTTTTATTTTCCAGTATTCATTAGGGTATACAATTCTTCGGCATGAATTATCACCAACATTTTACGCGTGTCATGGATTCAGAGAAGAATAGCTATTATTATTTTCTCGTTCTCATAAGATCTGAATTTCTGACTGATGTGTTCCTAGGGCATTTGTCGCGGCAATTCGACTGGGACAGAGTCTTGAGGTGGTTATTATATTCTGGGGTTTGAGTTCCAGATGAGAACGTTTGATAGGCCGCCCCTTTTAAATGTAACCGTCTAACTTTTTTTTGTTTCTTGAGTAATACGCCAGCATGAAACGAAAAGAAGAAGGACTATTTGTACCTATATTACGTATATGAGAATTTGTCTGTTTAAAATGAATATAACTAGGTGTTTTGATAAAAAGCATGAAGATATGTTTGCATGCCCCCATCCATCTACAAAAGCCCTACTCCTTCGATCTTCATCGAATTGTGCTTATAGTAAATAAAATATTGATTACATATTGTATTATATCAGAAATTAGGGCACAAATAAAGTTTGCTCATAATATCCACGACAATATCCGATTAAAATATGATAGTTAGTATTAATGATGACTCAGTTAATTAATTCTTGAAAATATTCTTATGGAGGTACTTCTATCTAGTGGGATATACGATTATAATCCATTTTCCAGACGATCATCTGAGATTGCAAGAGAAAATACGTATGTATTTGCTTTATACAATTTTCGGTCAAAATACATTGTTGAGAATATCTATAGAATGTAATGCTTTCGGAATTTAAAACCGACAAGAACCAAAATCTCCACGTTAGATGTGCTGTATTCAATAATGTCATGTTCCATATCAAATTCGTCTTGCTTGTGTGCGTCATACCATCGTAAAAACTTAGACTGGTACTCGTGTTTCATGCTGTAAAGGGAATAAAATTCGATAGGTGGAAGTAATTCTAAGTAACGCGAATTTTCTATTATTTTAAATAGGTGGGGAAAATACCCTTTCTTAACGGTATCATCTAATCCGAATGATTTTGGTGAATTCACAACAGCCACTGAAAAATAGTTAAGGGAATATAGAAATTTAAAATTCTGTATTTTCATCAAAATCATTTTTCTTGTTTCTCTCATAGTTAATTCGGAGTTTGACATCTATATTAACGAGCATGTTATTGAAAATAAACTGGTTATCGAGCACACGGCCGTTGTGTGCGATAATAACCACCTATTTGAATATTTTTTCTCACTTCAGTAAGATGTTTCATAAAGCTGGTTTTAACGCCCTCTCTACACACAATTAATCTGTACCAGAATTTCTGGGAAAAGTATAACAGTCTCTCGCCTGATTTATGGCTTCCTTTTATCCGGGACGCAGGCTCATCATTAGATGGTACAGGATTTATTTTAAATTCGATAGTACGACCAGTCAGATTAAAACGCTTAATTCTCTTGACAAAATCTTTGGCGATTACGAATTTTTCCATATTCTACTAGATAAAACTGAGTAATATAAATGACGAAATAGCCTAAAGGCTTCACGGAACTAGTACCCTCACTGTATTGAAGAAATTTTCAAGTATAGGATATAAAGTATATGGTAATATAGGTGGTATATAAGAATATAATGTAAGATATAATATGGTATAATAGACTAACTATCCGAGGAAAAAAATTTTACGCATAAAATCGGAAACGGCAACAAATTAACATAAGATATTGACACTACTATCGCGGAATGAAGAAATTTTCAAATGTAGATCACAAAATAAACTAACGGTCAGCCGAAAGCCCGATTTAGAACGAATATCATATAATCATCACCTCGAGTATTTTAAACCATTACAGCCGCTCGCGTTCAAAACCCACTACTCAGACGGGCGAGGTAAAGGTTACGGACATCCAGAGATAAATAGTACTAGCGTGTTTTCGTGAATAGTCGTATTACCATTATCATTAATATCTTTTAAATTAAAGAGTTCTACCGGATATACATTTAAATTAATCATCTAAAGATTCTTCTCTAACTGGATTTTCAACAACGGGGGGCACTCATGTCTGATATACCTGACTCCTTATAGTGACAGCTTCTTTTGTACGCAAATCTGACATACACTAAAGTCGATACTGTTCCCATGTAGAAAATCTAATGAGCCACATTGTTAACTTTTACACTATCTCAGAGAGATAGTAACCATGCCCAAAATATTCCGGAATATCCGATAGATTAACAGTTGAAATATTGAATCCATAACAACAGGGGTCAATATCCAGTAGAAAAGACAATTTGCCTAGACAGGGATTAGAGCATGAATAGTTTGATTAACAAGATCTAAATCGCTTTATAGTTCATGGCTATGTCATGGTCGTTTCATGAAATACTTTATCAATATCTTTAGTTTCCGTAATATTTAAATATTTTAATATTTTCCAAAAACTATTGAGGCCGGTTCATTGAAATTGCAAAAAATGCCTTTTTCTCAGTTCTGATAGATCGGTTAACAAGATTGCGCTCACTGATCACTAATGTATTGTTAAGTTTTAAGCTAAGTAAACGCCAGGAATAGTTCATTTTGCGCTCGCCCTCGCATGGATTAAAAATGTCATACCATATTTAGGCATACAAATCAACTCGCCAGTTATTAACTTCATATGAACTATTTATTTCTTCAAATTATATTTTAGACGGCATAATATATGTATTGACCCGCGATACGTTATAGTTTTAAGGCAAAACACATGTATTTTTTTTATCTGCACATACTTGCACATATCTTTGGATCAAACTTGTTCCAGCACGTCCGCCGACATAATATACCATCCCCCTACTAACACAGCGCAACTGTACTGGTCTTGATATTATGGGATTCGTTTGTTCTTACACTATTTGTATTAGAACAGTGCGACAGTAAGGACTTTAAGTACTACTACATATTCTCAGAGCAGTGTATTATTTACACTGTTTTTAAATTTGTCTTGTTTACCGGATTCTATTTATTTATACATCGTTACTCTTTTTACTTATAGCCCACTAGATTATTTTTATACGACACTTACTAATTAAGTATGTATAATCTTCGTTCAACATAAACGCTGTCGGAAATAAAAAACAAATATTTATGTCGATAGAGAAATTCTCTGTTAAGTTGTCTTTATTAAGATCACATTAAATTGTTGGTTGATTAACAGAATTTTAGTTTTATTTTTGTATTTTATTATGTTATCTAATAAGTTATTTATGACTTATTAAACAATGAGTAATACAAGTGAGACACGGGGTTGACACAACAAAACGTTTATTTCAAGCTTACAAGATTCACTGTTAATAATGAAGGACAGAAATGAGTATTTATAAAGTTTCTTATCTAAGGGCTGTGTCAGCTTCTGTTGAGATAAATGATTCAAATAATTATATTACGTTAAGCGTAATATTGCCAAGAGATATGTTATCGAAAATAAAAGGAATGGTATAAGCATGGGTATCATATTACAAATGTTTATGCATTTAATAATCCCTGTTAAAATCGAATACATGCGGATTGCTGCATGTGGTTAAGCACTAATGTTGTCTGCGGTTTTGCCCTATTATGCAGATTTCTGCAGTATATTTACAACTATGCAGAAAGGTATTAGTATAAATAAGACACACTCAGATTATCTAAAAATTCTTTATTATTGAAAATTTAAAATAGAAAAGAGGGGGATAATAATTTTTTTTGCGAGAGGTTTCCATGCCACGTATCAGAGTAGGTAGTATATTGCGTTGAAGTTTTGGACAAGCTTAAAATCTAATTAATTAAATTTATGAAAATTCAATATTTCAACTGTTAATCTATCGGATATTCCGGAATATTTTGGGCATGGTTACTATCTCTCTGAGATAGTGTAAAAGTTAACAATATGGCTCATTAGATTTTCTACATGGGAACAGTATCGACTTTAGTGTATGTCAGACTTGCGTACAAAAGAAGCTGTCACTATAAGGAGTCAGGTATATCAGACATGAGTGCCCCAGTTGTTCAAAATTCAGTTAGACAAGAATCTTTAGATGATTAATTTAAATGTATATCCGGTAGAACTCTTTAATTTAAAAGATATTAATGATAATGATAATATGACTATTCACGAAAACACGCTAGTACTATTTATCTCTGGATGTCCGTAACCTTTACCTCGCCCGTCTGAGTAGTGGGTTTTGAACGCGAGCGGCTGTAATGGTTTAAAATACTCGAGGTGATGATTATATGATGTTCGTTCTAAATCGGGCTTTCGGCTGTCCGTTAGTTTATTTTGTGATCTATATTTGAAAATTTCTTCATTCCGCGATAGTCGTGTGAATATCTTAAGTTAATTTGTTGTCGTTTCCGATTTTATGCGTAAAATTTCTTTCCTCGGATAGTTAGTCTATTATACCATATTATATCTTACATTATATTCTTATATACCACCTATATTACCATATACTTTATATCCTATACTTGAAAATTTCTTCAATACAGTGAGGGTACTAGTTCCGTGAAGCCTTTAGGCTACTTCGTCATTTATATTACTCAGTTTTATCTAGTAGAACATGGAAAAATTCGTAATCGCCAAAGATTTTGTCAAGAGAATTAAGCGTTTTAATCTGACTGGTCGTACTATCGAATTTAAAATAAATCCTGTACCATCTAATGATGAGCCTGTGTCCCGGATAAAAGGAAGCCATAAATCAGGCGAGAGACTGTTATACCTTTCCCAGAAATTCTGGTACAGATTAATTGTGTGTAGAGAGGGCGTTAAAACCAGCTTTATGAAACATCTTACTGAAGTGAGAAAAAATATTCAAATAGGTGGTTATTATCGCACACAATGGCCGTGTGCTAGATAACCAGTTTATTTTCAATAACATGCTCGTTAATATAGATGTCAAACTCCAAATTAACTATGAGAGAAACAAGAAAAATGATTTTGATGAAAATACAGAATTTTAAATTTCTATATTCCCTTAACTATTTTTCAGTGGCTGTTGTGAATTCACCAAAATCATTCGGATTAGATGATACCGTTAAGAAAGGGTATTTTCCCCACCTATTTAAAATAATAGAAAATTCGCGTTACTTAGAACTACTTCCACCTATCGAATTTTATTCCCTTTACAGCATGAAACACGAGTACCAGTCTAAGTTTTTACGATGGTATGACGCACACAAGCAAGACGAATTTGATATGGAACATGTCATTATTGAATACAGCATATCTAACGTGGAGATTTTGGTTCTTGTCTGGTTTAAATTCCGAAAGCATTGCATTCTATAGATATTCTCAACAATGTATTTTGACCGAAAATTGTATAAAGCAAATACATATGTATTTTCTCTTGCAATCTCAGATGATCGTCTGGAAAATGGATTATAATCGTATATCCCACTAGATAGAAGTACCTCCATAAGAATATTTTCAAGAATTAATTAACTGAGTCATCATTAATACTAACTATCATATTTTAATCGGATATTGTCGTGGATATTATGAGCAAACTTTATTTGTGCCCTAATTTCTGATATAATACAATATGTAATCAATATTTTATTTACTATAAGCACAATTCGATGAAGATCGAAGGAGTAGGGCTTTTGTAGATGGATGGGGGCATGCAAACATATCTTCATGCATTTTATCAAAACACCTAGTTATATTCATTTTAAACAGACAAATTCTCATATACGTAATATAGGTACAAATAGTCCTTCTTCTTTTCGTTTCATGCTGGCGTATTACTCAAGAAACAAAAAAAAGTTAGACGGTTACATTTAAAAGGGACGGCCTATCAAACGTTTTCATCTGGAACTCAAACCCCAGAATATAATAACCACCTCAAGGCTCTGTCCCAGTCGAATTGCCCCGACAAATGCCCTAGGAATACATCAGTCAGAAATTCAGATCTTATGAGAACGAGAAAATAATAATAGCTCTTAATAAAATAATAATTCTTCTCTGAATCCATGACACGCGTAAAATGTTGATGATAATTCATGCCGAAGAATTGTATACCCTAATGAATACTGGAAAATAATTAGTATAATAATACTATTACAATATAATGATAACACTATAAAACATACAATCAGACTTTTTAGAGATACGACCTAAAAATCTTATAAACTTTTGTTAACTGTTACATTATAAAATTGTATTTGTGTTTAGGGTCCTCTTTACTGCGGTCCATGTATTTAGATGGATGCTATGTTGTAAGAAGGCTATTAATATGGCATGTAAGAGAAAACCCTGTAAAATTTAAATCATCAAAATTTTCTCTGTTCTAACTATAGACCTCTTCTTTGTGTTACTTGTAACCCTTTCCTGAACCGCTTCGGATTTGGATCTAGTAGTTTAGTAGTTTTAGTCTAATTTATGTGATATGTTTCATATTTCATATGGTCAAATGAAGGGGTATGCATATGTAACTATATATATGTATATTTTTTAAATTTAGAATAAATATCATATTTTATCGAAAATACACTTTCAATGGCTTCAATTTACCGAGCTTTTTTCTGAATAATAATTTTTTGATGATAATGTGATAGTAATGATTATTAGAAAGTATATATAATAAATATTATATTTATTTTTTCCTGCCATTTTCTTATACATTCATTTCAATCAATTTTCAATAGATAATCGGTACACAAAATACCATATTTTGCATCAAGCAATTCGTATACCAATGTTTAATCTTATATGATAAACGTTTTAAAATACCGTGCTTGATAGTATCTTGAATGCCATCAACAACATACCTCATTCTAACACAAAACATCCATTATCAGAGAAAGTAAGTATTTAATCATTTAAATATAGTCAAAATACAATTTAAGTTTAAAAATTATATATTAACAGCTATTTCAACCCCTTATTATAAAAATAAAAAATTACGTAAACAATATGTTTGTAATCTAATCGACATTATTGTTCAACGGGGAATATTGTCAACATAAGGATCCATTATACAACTACTCACGTCGACTATTACATATTTTAAAGTAAAATGTATCCTAATATAAAACACCCGTTATAAAAAATAATCATTTAATTTATTCAAAATTAATAGATTAAATAATTAGATTAAATTAATTAAATTTGAATATAATTAAAACTTAAATTTAAAAGACCACCCTGTAAATATTACCACCAAGTACCCACTGTGTATGTTTAAAAAATCACCTCGTATATTAACCGATTTGTATTTGAGAAATTTTAAAGTAATTATGTGAGTGACGTCATCAGTTTTTTCGTTAGTGCTGCCACAGTTATTTTTTCTTTAGTGCAGCCATACTCCCGACCCTGGTACTCTATTTAAGTAATGAAATAAAATGAATCCTCTAATTGTCGCTGATTGATATTTAATCATTTGAATAAATTAGATTAAATTAATTAAATTTGAATATAATTAAAACTTAAATTTACAAGACCATCCTGAACGAGAGTGAACCTTACAATGTGCTGTTCGTATGATGCTAACCGAAACGCGTCCACATTTTTTAACAAAATATCTCATCTGTGATTGGTTCCGATGAAATTGACTTTGAAATAATCCCCACCAAGTGACTTTCACAGGTGACGTCGCTCAAGGACGCGGTGACCTTGGCCAAAATCACGATAACCTTGATGAAAGTCGTTATGACCTCTGTCAAGGTTGAGATGTCCTTGGTCAAAGTGACCTCTATCAAGGTCAGTGTGAACTTGGTCAAGATGACCCCTCAAGGTCAATGACGTCACAACAATGACGTCACAGAAAGTGGTGGGGGGGCTCTAGCGCCGGTTGTCGTCCTCTACTCCGAATTGTTAATTATTAATTAGAAATTAATTACTATTAACTTTTGTTTTAAAAATTCGCTATTTTCCGTTAATAATTGATGTCATTTTATGTGGGTTTCCTTACAGTGGATAAACAAATGTTGTTTTTTTTTTAATTTGGAGAGATCTCATTTATGGTATAATAATAGTTCTTTAACTTCCGTGATGTGACGGCTTTTCTGCAGAGAGACCGTTGTATACAAGTTTCGGAGGTAATAAATTGTTGGTACATTATTGTGCGTTATTAATAATTTTGACGTGATAACAAACTACTTAGCGCTAATAAACGGCCAGTTCCTGACACCGTAAAAAAGTTTAAAGGAGAATTTACGGGTTTACTGTACGCTGACACTAAAATAATATGTTCAGTTTCCGTACAGTACACCTTTGATACAGTAGGATAAAAGAAATCGCAGGGAACACGTAAGCAATGCACGATACATATAAAAAACGTAGCGTAAACCACATTATCAATTGTTAATTACCAAGTCGAAAAATGTTGCGAAATTAGGTACCATCTACGCGCGAAACAATGGGAAACTGGATTAAATCTCAATTAAAAAATAGAAAACACTGTGGGTATGTGTGGACGAGACGACAAACGAGATTCTAACCAAATAATGTTGTTAATGTCGAAGCACATACACTGAAACCTTTTTCCTTCCAGCGATTATAAATCACATCAAGGGACGTCATTTTGGGATACTCGAAAACATTTAAATGGCTTTAACCGACCTAAACTGAAGGCTATTTCAGTTTTCGAGTTCCAGCACTGTTATGAAGATTAGAAGAACCGTCAGTGCTGTGTGGCTTCCAAAGGAAATTATTTTGAGGGAGACAAAATTGAATTGTAATTATATAAAAACAATTCAAATAAAAACATTGAACAAATTCATCATCTCATTACTTAATGTACACACCTCGTAGATTTTGGAATCTCCTTGAACGTTCTTCGAAGTAAGTAAGTTTATTTATCAGTCTGAAAATTTATGTAAACAAAAATTGGTGAACTTCTATTAAATGTTTTCACCTTTAACTATAATTTTCCCCAAGATTTTGGGACGAATACGTATTCATTAACCTATCATGATGAAGCTCGAGAACTAAAAAATCGGCGAGATCAGATTTACTAATTAATAAATACGAACATAAGATTTTCTTTGAGGTGCAGAAGGCGAAAATGTGCACTTCCACGACTTCCCACGTTCGAGCCTAAACAAACAAGGTATGAATAAAAGTAATTTCTCAGGTTCTCAATATTTATATTAAACCATATGTTAAAACAAATTACTCAATCAGGATGTGATTGCTATCCAAATATTTTGGGGCTTTTGTCTACGTTGCGACGCCAGGTATGAAGTTGGCGTCAAAATACTTTGACCAATATGCCCATCGAACCATCTGATCGTCGGAAATCGGAGCCATGGGAAAAAATTTTAAAAGAAACACGAAATTTTAGCAAATAATTTACGATTTTTTATTTTCAATCGTAGTGAAAAGTGACATTGTTGAGTAAGTTACATATAAAACTAAATAAGTAAATCTATTTATAATATATAAATATACCAATCATTTACAAGTTCGCCTGGTAAACTACGAGTATTCACGAAACTCCACCTACATTTGTGCGATATATATCATTAATATTGTATTCGGACGTGATGTGTTCGTAGTTGTCGTCGGACTTTCCACCGTCTTCCGTGCTTCTATCGCACTTCAGTTTCTCAGCTTCTGCACCTCGTAATTGCTCCAAGAGGTACCGATTGACGTTACCTTGGAGAAAACACCCCCACGTAGAAGGCAAGGCGCAGTTTATGCACGCGTTATATAGCGAAACCACAACGTGCAACGCGATGTAACACAAAATGGCGGCCAGCGCGTAACAGCAGAGATAGAATTTACGCTGGAGTTGGAAGACGTCATCCAGAACGATACCCTTCATGGAACAGCTTCTCATCAACGTCCTGTAAGCGTTTTTCTGTATTTCCAGATAATCCCCGGGTCCTTTCAGAATGGGATATTCTGTAGATGCCAAATTAATGTGTTCTGCAACAAACATGTTTGGATTGTCGGACTGCCAAATGTCTACGCTACACAGCGGCGTTTTCTTTCTCAGTTCCAAAGCGTAACGGCTACTTTGATTAACATCGAGCACTAGATATCGCTTTTCGCCGTCAATTATGACGGACTTGTCGAAGCACGAAGTGTTAACAGGTGTAAGATTTGGACAATCGTTAGACAAATTCGGTAAGCTGATAGGGTCCCATATATATACACGGTTGTCGTCCGCATAGCTTCCTACTCCATACTTCACTAATTGTTTCACTACCACCAGTTCGTCGGACACCAGATCCATTTTTGTTTGGAATAATCCTTCACGGGTATATTCACATGCAATTTCATTTTTATCACTCTGAGAAAAGTGATAGCAAATCTGTTGTATTCCATTTTTATTATAATGATTAGTATTAGCATTTGTCGGTCGTTTGTTTAAGTTATTATCTCTAAGGAATTCTCGACAACGGTTAAGATGATCTTTAACGGTAGATTTATTACACCAAGATTCGTTTGAGGGACAGTTTCCCTTGAACGGTCTTCTTTCGCAATAATATACTGTGACGTTTATTACGTGAACTCTTCTATATACATTCCAGACGGTTGAATCTTCGATGGGTTTCTTTCGGCATTCCTCTGCTTCTGCACCCAATACCCATCCAAGCGTTAAGAAGAGCGTTGTTCTCATATCTAGAAGAAGAAGAAGCAAATTCAGAATAGAACCCAAATAACTATTGGGAAAGTCGCGAACCGGTAGATGGCGCTGCTAAATTCATTAGTAAAATTCATTTCCGGTGTATTCACAGTAACCGCATGATTATTTATATGTTGTGTTATTATGAACGATAGATATAGGTATAGGAATAGGAATTAATTAAGTGGTGGAGTTATTATACAGTGCTTTCGAAAAGCATTGAATAAATTCATTAAAAGTTCAACGAACAAATTTTTGGGGAAAACTCTCGGACCCGTTAATTTTTATTTTTAGTGATGCATTTTTTTAAATATAATTATTGTGTACAGGGTGATTTCTATAGGAAGTATAATGCAATCGACATTTTTTACGTACGCTACGGTAATAATTATATTAAAGCGAGTTAGACACAAAAATGAAGAAAAAGTACTACCCTAATAGACCCACTTTAAAAGGCCTAGTTATCACAAGAAGGGGTATTTGGTTAGAAGCTATAGCTTATTATGATAAGCATTTTGAAGCACTAAAACGTTGTCTTTAGGGTTGATCCCAACAAAAGAAATACCATACACAAAGCAGAACTTACTGTAATTACAAAATAGAAGATGAAATAGTAACTATCAGTGGCGGCTGGTGCAGGGAGGGCAATGGGACAATGCCCCACCAAATAATTTCTTAAGTTCTTAAAGTTTTATACCTATTTTATTAATAATTTAATTCAAGTTTTGCGTAAATTTTATCATTATGTCAATTGAAGTTCTATTTGTTGATAATGATTTTAATTTAAATTTAATTTTAATTGGCCGCTTTGCTGGAACTGCGCAATTTGCGAATGAAAGCGAGTGTACAATGTGGTAACATACGAAATAGTCCCGCGCCACCCGGGATGGTCGGAGGTGAAAAGTGTAGCACATGCAGTTAAAGTCCGTCGAATTACGTCATCATTTGGGCTAAAGCCAAGTTGCCCCAAGCCAAGCGGCTTTCAGAGACTGTGTTGTGGCGATCATGTGTCGCGCTAGATACATTCTTAAACCTGCTACATAGTTTTAATTATTGCTGTTTACGAACTTACGGGACTATTTATTCATGATGAATAAATATTACAGTAGACAATATTTTAAAATTAATAGATAACAATGAGTTCACGTACGAGATAAAGGTTCAAATGGAAAATTTGGGATGTCCTCGGCCGAATATGACAATTTTCCAGAAAATACCAGGAGCCAAAAGTTATACGAGAAAATTTAATAAAAGTATGTACGATTAACAAATTGGTTGTGTGGATATAGTGTTTGAAATGCATATTTTTTTGTGTCGTTTGATTAATTCGAAATTCTCTACAAAGCAATCCTTCTTGGACCACTAAGGGAATTTGTGACTTGAAACACCTCAGTGAAAAAATGAAATAATGTGATTGAATATTCGATTTTAGGAGAAGTAAATATCGTGTGTCAATTAAATAGTGCATATCGATTAAATATTATCCAACAAAATAAACAGGTAGCTAAGAATCGACATATTCTCAGTAAGTTAATTTATTGTATTAAATTTTGTGGAATTCTTGAAATAGCACTAAGAGGTCACGGATGAGAAAGAAGGAAGTGCGAACCCCGGAATTTTTCGTGGATTGGAAATGTGCTTGCGGAAATCGACGGTACTCTGAAGGAGCATATCAAAAAATTTAATAATAGGGTGTTTATGGGTTGTCAAAGACTATACAAAATGAATTATTGTATTGTATTTACGATGTTTGCCTTAATTTAATACTAGATGAAATCAACAAAACGTAATATAATATATAGTCATTCAAGCAGACGAAGTTACAGATGCAGCTACAATTTCCCAGTTAGTTTTTATAGTTCGCTATGAGTTAAACGGAAAAATATATGAACGTTTTATGGCTTCTCTTGAAACACAGGATCACACTGCTGATGGCATAAGCAACATTATTTCGAAGGAAGTTGAAAAAATTAATATAAACCATACTCCCCAAAAATTAATTTCCCAACGCTACGATGGTGCATCTACAATGAGTGGTAGAAACAACGGGGTCCAGGCAAAAATTAAAAAATGTATAATAATGCTAATTACATTCACTGCTACGCACACAAGTTGAACGTAATTATTGAACGCGCTGCCTCACAAAATAAACAAGTTCCGAGTTTTTTTTTCAAACCGAGATGGCTTTTCTGCCTATTTTCAAGATCTCCAAAACGTACTAATGTTCTGGATGAAGTAGTGAAAAATGACTTCCGCGATCTGCGCCAACTAGGTGGAATTTTAAATCACGGTGTGTAGTTACTACTTTTAAATACAAAACTGATCTTATTCGATGCCTGGAATACAATTTAAACGATAATACTAATGACTCAACCGTAAGAAAAGCTATCAGTTTAAAAAATACTTTAAAGGATTATGGTTTTAATTATTGGTTGTACTTTTTTAATCAAATTATATCGAATTGCGATATTCTTTCTAATTAACTACAGCAACGATATATTGATAGTCTTAAAATTCAGCCCTACGTGACATCATTCAAAACATCAATTCAGCATGTGAGAAATATAATTGATTACAATTATTATCGAGAAAATGAAAACAGTGATGATGAAGACCACGAGGGACCTTCCCACCATAAAAAGCAGAATTTTTCTTAAAGACAAACATGCAATGGTTGCTAAAGAAGCGTGTGATGTTATTATTTCTAATATTGATGACCGATTTATGTTTAGTGATTACTTCTCTATAGCTCATCTTTTTTAACCTCCGTTGATTTCCAGGTTTCAAGTAAATTTTCCCGAAACCGAATTTCAGAAAGCTATTAACATTTACGGTTTGGATTCAATTGCATTTAAACATGAAGTAATAGTGCTTGGTAATAGACCAGATTTTGTAACTTCTGCGAGTGCCTTAACATTAACACAATGTTTTTATGAAAATAACTTAACATCTTTGTTTGTGGAGACAGTAAAATTATTAAAAATTTTGTGTACAATACCAATGACGACAGCCGAGAGTGAGGGATGTTTTTCTACTTTAAAAAGAATAAAAACATTTTCAACAAATACCATGAAAGAATGTAGATTGTATGCATTAGCAATATATTCAATTGAAAAAGAACTAATAGCGGCAACCACAAATTTTAATTCACTTGTTAACGACCATTTCACCCAACGCAAAGAAAGGCGTATGGATTTTGTTTTCAAGAAAATTTAATTAATTCTAAATAGGTATGTACCTAATTTAATAATTTTATTCTAATATATAAAACATTGCTCAAAACACTGCGATATATAGGTGTCTAAAAATATACATAAATTAATACTTATTTATTGCCCCCTTAGTTGTAAAACTCACGAGCCGCTACTGGTAACTATTTCATATTAATACTCCAATAAAGTAACTGTAAACATAGGTATCACTTATCATTACAAGAACAGTTTATGGTATTGGATGATGTCAAACAAGAAATGTTATACTAAAACATCAAAAATACCACAACACACATCAGGTTACTAGTGTCATTAAAAAACTGCAAGATGTGTTTACGAAAAATCCTGAATACAGCAGTTTGAAACATAGATGTTCATTTTTAAATGGTGTGCATCAAGAATATTATTATAAAGGGTGGTCCAACCATAATGTACGATGTTAATTGTGAGTCACACCTTAACGTCAAGTTTTTTGCCCAACTTAATTTGACATTTCTTTGTTTCAGTGTTTGACAAATTCAACCATGGAGAGGTACACAATTGAGCAGCGCGTTAAGATTGTTGAAGCCTTTTACGAAAATGGGCGTTCAAATCAAAATGCATTTCGTGCACTTCGTGACTTTTTTGGTCAGCATAATCGACCAAATGTGTCCACAATCGCGAGAACTGTGCGAAAATTTCAGCAAACCGGGTCTGTAGGAAATGTGAAAACACCTGTGCATGCTCGCCCAGTTCGTTCTGCGGAAAAGCCGTCAACCTCGACTCGTCGTCGTGCCCAACGATTGAACATCTCATGAACATCACTGATGCGAATTTTGAATAAAGATTTGAATTTACACGCTTACAAAGTTCAATTGACTCAAGAGCTGAAGCCTACTGACCATTTCAAGCGTCGTCAATACGCCGAATGGTTGGTTTAACAGACATAAGTGAATGGTGACTTTACAAAGAAAATCATCTTCAGTGACGAGGCACACTTTCACCTCAGTGGATTCGTTAACAAGCAGAATTGCCGCATTTGGGCAAATGAGAATCCACGAGTGATTGTTGAAAAGCTGATGCATCCACAAAGAGTGACTGTTTGGTGCGGTTTATGGGCTGGCGGCGTCATCGGGCCGTATTTCTTCGAAAATGAGGTCGGCCAAGCAGTTACCGTGAATGGTATTCGCTATCGCGAGATGATAACGGACTTCTTGTGGCCAGAAATTGAGGATATGGACCTGGACGATATGTGGTTCCTATAGGATGGTGCCACTTGCGACACAGCCAACGAAACAATGGCACTTTTGCGCGAGAAATTCAATGGCCGTGTTATCTCACGTCGTGGCGATGTTAATTGGCCGCCACGATCATGTGATTTGACACCGTTGGACTTCTTTCTTTGGGCATATTTAAAAGAAAAAGTGTACGTCAATAAGCCAAGAACAATTCAAGAGCTAGAGGATGAGATAATTTGGCACATTAACGACATTGAACCTCAATTATGTCTCAGAGTCATTGAAAATATGGACCATCGGATAGAGGTATGCCACCGAAGTCGTGGCGAGCATTTGGCCGATATTTTGTTTCACACATAATTGTCATAGATCCTTCTATCATAATAAAAAATATTAAGATAATTCTCTGAAAACTTTTAATCTTACACAAGTTTTTAACTAAATCTTACACAATTTAGATAATAAGGTGGAGACTTAATTAAACGCTTATTTTAATTAATACAATACAATAAAAACTATTTCACGTTAGTTTTTAAATACAATAATTAAATTCACATAAAATATCTCATTTAATGTTGTAAAACATTAAATATTGAAGATTGTTACAGGACAATCAGCTATTGACAACTTTTTTTCAGTTTTAAGGACAAAGCATAAACATAAATTAGTATTGAACAATATTTTGAATACAGAAAACAAACCATCTATTTTTCATGTAAAAGTATATATAAAAAAAATATTGAATGTGAATTACAAAGAAAAATTATAAGTAATTGCCTATTTTAAGTGTGAAGAATTATAAATCCTCTTCATCATTTTAGCATGTTCAAAACAAAAATAAACGTCACATTTTTGGCAATGAGATTTAGTATAAACCCAAATGTGGTAATTTTGAATAATAATACCATAAAAATCCAGAATAAGTCAGTATAGAGATCCCAAAAATATTATTAAATTCAATAATAAAAGAAATCTAACAAAACATATTTATGGTATAATAATAATTCTTTAATCCTCGTGCTTTTCGACTCTTCTGTAAAGAGATCTTTTAATACAAGTTTGAGAGGTAAGAAACTATAAGAATATTGCTATTTCGGTATTTGAGAGTTTCTAATCTAACTTAGTACAAAATATTTCTTAAAACGTCTATAGTTTACCTGTTAAAAATGTAGTCCACATTTTAGCTCTTTCTATTACAAGTTATTTGCAATACAATAAATGTCTAGCATATATAACAATGGGATTTATAGTAACTAAGGGACTTAAACAAGGATGCTGCCTATCTCCTACACTATTTAAGATATATCTAGAACGCGCATTGATGACTTGGAAAAGAAAATGTCACAATATGGGCATACCAATAGATGATACATCAACACTATACACATTATCCTTTGCGGATGACCAAGTTGTTATTGCGCAAGATATCGATGATATGGAATATATGACATGCAAACTTATCGAGGAGTATGAAAAATGGGGTTTAGAAGTTAATGTGAAGAAAACGGAATACATGTGTATTGGAGGACAACAACAAGATATACGTCTGTCAACCGGGCAAAACATCAAACACTGCAATGAATATAAGTATCTAGGCATGAAAATATCAAACGACGGGACTATTGAGGAAGCGATTTCGGAAATAAACACTCAAGGAAGGAGAGCAATTACAATGTTGAACAGCATTCTATGGGATAAACAAATAACAAAAGAAAATAAAAGAAGAATATATAATTCAATAATTAAAAGTATAGTAACCTATAGTTGTGAAGTATGGGCAATAAAAGAAAGAACAGAAAGAATGATAAGAACCACAGAAATGGACTTTTGGAGGAGGTCAGTTGGAAAATCAAAGAGAGAAAGGGTAACAAATGAGAGAATAAGAAATATAATGGGAATAACACATGACATTGTAGATGATATAAGAACCAAACAACTCGTATGGTACGGCCATGTTCAGAGAATGCCAAATGACAGAATACCCAGAAAAATTCTAAACTGGAAACCACAAGGAAAAAGAAGGCGATGAAGACCACGAAAAAGCTGGAGAGAGGGCATTGATAATGAAATTCGGGAGAGAGGTCTAGACGAGGACATGTGGAGGAATAGAGAGGAATGGAGATTAGGAAGCGGAAGACGGCGAAGGACGTTATAAACCGATATGATGATGATGATGATGATAAATGTCTAGCCATTTATTATTCAACTAAAATACGAAACTAATGTGGAGATTTGGCAACAGTGGACACTGTACGTCTGATCTGACTTGTATCATGAATCATGGATAGCCCCCTGGCACTGCTGTAGTTCGCTGGTAAATTACTGTACAAGGGGCGCTAATTGTTTTGCAGGTCTTGTAGCGCGAAATAGCCGGTAAATTTGAATATAAATGTCTTTAAGTTTTAATATATACGTAACGGATGATGTAAAATTAATAACAAAATGAATTTATAGGAAAAATATTTGACCCGCAATGTATTACGTGACGATTATTATTGTTTACCGTATATGTTAAATTGAATAAGGTTAACTTGCATATAATTGCAAGTTGCAAAAAAATATGTTTTCTTGTTTTCCTGTAATAATTTTTTATTTACACGTACTATGTACATATACGTATATAATCTGTATGAAAAGTGCTGAAACTTATTCTATGAATATTTCTGTTACAAATAAGAGAATTCATTTCAAAATATTAATTCACAGAAGCAAATAAAGTTTGTAGTATATACTACAAATTGTACTATTGTAAATTGGGAATAATCAAAGTATCGTTGAAGGGAAAATTAAGCTATCTATTTCACTGCACTTTACCGAAAACAGATCACGCCACAACATTTCCAAGCGAGTCTTTTGAAAAATGTTTACATGGCCCTGCTGCCCTCTCTAATCGGACAACTTTATATGGCCCCTGTACAAACGAATAGGTGCATTTAGACTAATGCAATTATATTCATTACTTCGATTGAAATAACAATACAAAACTTTGAATAATGTCGAATCATAATAATAATATTTTAATGAAGAACATTTTTTAAAAACATTGAATTATTCTTCAGTTAGTTACATGTCATTAAAGCACACTTGTAAAAGGCAATGAGAGTTAAATCATTCCGAGCAGCACTTTGCCACAGTATCTCTTTTTTCTTCGCTTGAGGGTACTCTGAAATAATGCACTTTTTCGCCTTCTATCTACGGAACGTTCTTTTTCGTAATTGCATGCGAGCACTATGCAACGTCGTCTCACACGACGCATTTTGTTTTTTACTTTCGGCGGATTCTCCATTTTACATTATTATATTTATACACTGCAGATTGATTACTAACGTAATTACGATTACGCGTTTGTTTACATGTACGCGAGGTTATGTTTACTGTTACTGTAGGTGAGGGACGTAAAAGAGAAGGGGAAACGAGACTGCAAGACCACTAGCACCCCTCACGGCTGTTGTATACGTAATTACAGGATCGCACTACGTGACATATAGGGTATGCCATGCCCTTGATCAGTGATATACAGGATCTAATAAATTAGTGGTTCCCAAAATATTGAACAAGCATTTTTAAATATTAAAAATTCAATAACTTCGTTAACAATGACTATAGATATTAAAAAAATACAACTTAGAGACGCATCTTCTATGCGATATGATAAATGTATGCCCAACATAAAGAAGTAAAATTTATACTAACTTTTAGAATATGAATTCGTCGCGTTCATTTTAATTAAATATCTAACAATAAATAATCAATAACTCGAACAGCTTTAATTTTCCATTTCCCTGTTATTTGTTATTTGGGTCTATACTTACTTCCTTGCCTGCTTTGCGTTTTTTATTGCGTTTAACCCGACTTTTTTAATAAAATCTAATAAATACGTATTTTATTTTTTGAGAATATAAATACATACGCGTTAAAAAGCGACCATAGGAATAAACCTCGGAGCGTCTAGACGAATTCCAAAATCCATTACTCTTAAATAAAGTGGGGGTGGAAATAAGCAACATAAGCGTAGGCAGTAGTTAGAAAATAGAGGCTTACTTGAATTTTCACAGTGTACACTGTGCCCTTATAGACTGGTGTTTCCATTAAACGGGCACACACTACATCCTTTTTAATGCGATATTTCAATTGTAAACTTGAAGTTCGTTGCACATAAAGGTGACGTTTTGCCGCTGATATTCCGACCGCAATAAGAACAGACCACGGACGGTTATCTTCCCGATTTTCCCGTCACTATTATGCATAGAAGATTAAACACATGTTTCAATCTATGTCTCGATTCATACAGTAAGCTGTTATAATTATTTTGGACTTTAAATAAATTACTTTCGTTCCCTACAGAGGATTCCATTTTACTTTTCCGCACTCCACTATACGCGAAGTAATGAATCGTGTAAAAATTTTTTTTCTAGGGTTTATTTTTCGTGTTTCAACCTAAAAACCAAAAAAAAAAAGGGTTTTCAACCATTTTGTGTGTGTGTGTGTCGTTATCGTCGGCATTTATTCTTGTTAGTATGATAACTCAACTAAATAGTGTCGGATCGATCGGGTTTTGACTGATTCTGATCGGGGACGTCTCCCAGACGACACCTATTGATTTTGAGATGGATAGAACACACTCTACCATGTTCATGGGTCATGAGAAAGCACAATGGTGGCCTATTTGAGAAATTGTTTTTGTTAGCACGATTATTCAATTAAATCGTGTCGGATCGCTCGGGTTTCGACTGATTCTGATTAGGGACGTTTCCCAGACGACATATATTGATTTTGAGGTGGATAGGATACACCGCACTGTCCAGGGGTCATGAGAAAGCACGATGGTGGACTATTTAAAAAAAGTAAAACTGTCGCATAAAACGCATTTATGTGTTGGTTTATTTTTTTCACGCGAACTCAATTTCGAGATAGAGATGTTTTACGCGAGGAAAAATCCGTTTTAAGGTTTCAAAACTGTTTATTTATTTTAAAATATACTCAGTATCTTTAAATGTAAATCTCGTCTGAATGACATTTGGATGAACTGTACTCTTCCATCCGAGAACAAAGAGTTCTATCTGCAAAATGTTAAATTCGCGCTAATCAGGTCTTTAACTATTTTTAAGTCACCATTGTAAATTTTTCAAAAAATTGATTTTTTTATTACCTTAAAAAATTCTCCACTGAATCTTTTTAAAATCTGGGGTAACACATTTTTTTCCTAAATAAGTATATATACCTTGAAATTTCGCGCTCTTTCCTAAGGCGTCATTCACACCAAAGCCGGGCCGTGCGTATCGGAGCCGAGCTGAGTCGAGCGTTTTCGGCGTTGCTTTCACACTGAAGCGAGAGCAGAAATTAACATCCAGTTGTTTTTCTGGTTTAGAGCCAACAGGAACAATATTTTAATCCCTACTAGCGGTCTTATTATAAATAATAATGCCATCAACATTTATGATGGTGATGCTATTAGACAATTCTTCACACATTGAAGAACATGTGAGGCAGAGAAAGTGGTACTGAACTCACTGCATATACAATGACCATGAGAAAAGTAGACAATTCGCAACTCACTGCGAAAAACTACGAGAGGATGAAGAACGTTCTTGGAGATACTTTAGAATGAGTACCCATATATTTGATTATACAGTGCTATTCAAAAGTCCCCTCCCCCCCCCTCTTATCTTTTTAACGATTATACATAAACTAGTGAAATTTGGTAACTGAATATTAAGGGTTGTAAACTTCCCTACTAGTGATGATAGATGATGTATGCGTCAAAGATGACGTCACAAGGTCACTGTGATAAATAATTTTAAATGGAACCCTATGGCAAGCGACACCTCTTTTAAAAGGTATCGAAAAAACGTATTCAATGATACTAACATTGTTTGTATTCATGGTAGTTTTGATGGATTAAATCAGTAATCAGTAAACTTGGATAATAATTTTAATTACAGATTCAAGAATCAGTACCTACTTATAGTAATTGTTCGAGGTGAGCTCCATCTACTTCCTGACAGTAAAACATCCTATTGCGAAACTCGTCACGTACTTTTTCAAATGTGTCTGCGGAAATAGCCCTACATTCTGTAACAATACGTTGTTTTAAAACATCAATATTGTCAGGCTGAGTAGCGTAAACCTTCGATTTAAGATACCCCCACAGAAAAAAATCTAAAGGTGTGAGGTCCGGTGATCGAGGCGGCCATTCCATTGAACCTCGTCGTCCAATCCATCTACCAGGATATTCTTCATCCAAATACCGTCTTACTGCACCGTAATAGTGTGGAGGAGCATCATCCTGTTGGAATGTTATTTCCAAAATGTCGAATTCATCTTGATTATCTTCCAAAATTTCAAGGATTAACGATTCTATTGCATTTTGCAACATCTGCAGATACACCTCACCGGTTAAATTGGTATTTAAAAAAAACAGGCCCAACGATGTGGTTTCCCAGTATACCTGCCCAAACATTGACCTTCTCGGGATATTGAGTATGTGTTTCACGAAACATGTGAGGGTTTGCGTCACTCCAATATCTCACGTTTTGTGTATTTACATTTCCATTTAGATAGAAAGTACTTTCGTCACTAAAACAAATTGTTTTGACATAGTCTGGCTGTTGGTTAATTTTAGTCTCCATATTTTCACAAAATTGCAGTCTTCGGTCTGGATCGTCATCTGAGAGTTGATGAACCATTTTTAATTTGTATGGGTGAAATTTGTTTTTTTTTCAACACCCTGTGCACTGTACTTTGACTGACTTCACAGGTTGATGCAACTTGAGTTGTTGAAGAAGTAGGATTTACTATTACTTCTGCCAGTATATCAATTTTTTTCTCATCAGAAATTTGTGGTCTGTCAGATCGTTTTGCATCATTAATACTACCCGTTGTTTTAAACTTACGAAGAAGCTCTCTCAAATAAGTCCTCGAAACTGGGCGATCGGGAAACCTTTCATTAAAAATGCGTTCTGCTGCATGAATATTTTCTCCAGTTTCACCAAGTATTAGGATCGCTGCTACTTTATCACCTAAAACACGTACCATTTCTCTTCTTGAAGCACTTAAACGTTCAGCTCACAACAGTTTAACAAATTATTGAATGTACAAATATTTTAAAATTACCACAAGGTACTAAAACAGTTAAACGTTCGATCAACAATACACAAATTATTAAATGTATAAAAACTTTGACAGCTAAAAAAACATCAAATTGGGGAGACTTGCAAAAACGTCAGATTATTTACTATCCAACTATCCAGTGGCGGAGCTTGAATTTTAAATTTTATTATTAACTGATTTAATTCATCACAGCTTTGCGGTTTTTGAAACCCGGCACGACCCGGCGTCTTATTATACCTCCATACCTCCGCCTTGAATGCTTCCATGCCAATACACAAAGATTAGTGACCAGTCGATTTTCCTCCGTCTCGGCATCGCCCGGCTCGGCTTTGGTGTGAAACCCCACTAAGCGCGTCGGGCTATGCTCCGAAACGCCATGCGCCACCTGAGTCAAATAAATACCTGCTGGGAAAGTACAGTCTAGTTACAGTATACTGTTTTACCCAGGGGGATGGCACTGCTTATATGTCACGTAGAGCGACTTTGCAATTACGTGTACAGCGGCCGCCAGGCGTTCTAGTGGTCTTGCAGTCTCGTTTCCGCCTTTCCAACAGTAAACATAACCTCGCGTACATGTAAACAAACGCGTAATCGCGAGTTTTAATCAATCTGTAGTGTATAAATATAATAGTGTAAAATGGAGGATCCGCCGAAAGTAAAAAACAAAATGCGTCGCGTGAGACGACGTTGCATAGTGCCCGCATGCAATTACGAAAAAGAACGTTCCGTAGAAGGTGAAAAAGTGCATTATTTCAGAGTACCCTCAAACGAAGAAAAGAGAACAAAGTGCTGTTCGGAATGATTTAATTCTGATTGCCTTTTACAAGTGTACATTAATGACACGTAAGTAACTGAAGAATAATTTAGTGTTTTTAAAAAATTTTCTTCATTAAAAGATTATTATGATTAGACATTATTCAAAGTTTTGTATTGTTATTCCAATCGAAGTAATGAATATAATTGCATTAGTCTAGATACACATTTATTTTGGACAGGGGCCATATAAAGTTGACCGCTTAAAGAGGGGAGCAGTGCCATGTAAAAATTTGTCAAAGGACTCGCGTGGAAATGTTGTGGCGTGTTCTGTTTCCGGTAAAGTGCAGTGAAATAGATAGCTTCATGTTCCCTTCAACTATACTTTGATTAATCTCAATTTACAATATTATAATTTTTAGTATATATTACAAATTTACATTATTTGCCTCTGTGAATTAATATTTTGAAATGATTTCTCTTATTTATTTGTAACAGAAATATTCATAGAATAAGTTTCAGCACTTTTCATACAGATTATATATGTATGTGTACATATTACGTGTAAATAACAAAAAATATTACAGGAACACAAGAAAACATATTTTTTATAATTGCAAATTAACCTAATTCAATTTCACTTATACGGTAAACAATAATAATCGTTACGTAATGCATTGTGGCTCAGATAATTTTCTTATAAATTCATTTTGCTATTAATTTTACATTATCCGTTACGTATACCGTGCTTTCATTTTTAAACTGTACATAGGTTCCACCGTTCGGTCCTTCTCGGAAAATTAGCCACCGCTCAGGTGGGGAGTCCGGCCGTACGCCGTGATGATCGACGACTTAGATTTCACATTTACCGTCGCATACGTGTTTGGCATTTAGACGAGTGAATTTCGTAGTAATACGTGTAATTCTCTTAATTCACTTCTCTTAATTCAAAACTTAGTAATTATGACGTACTCACTTGAGGAAAAATTTGATTTGATATCATGGTCTCTTCAGGGACATTCATTACGTGCAATAAGGGACCTTTTCTCAGTCAAATATGTAAATCGTCCGATCCCTACCTTGAACACAGTATCGACAGTAGTCGAAAAGTTTGAGTCAACGGGATGCATTTTAGGTTGTAAATGCCACAAGACACCTAGAATTAACGAGGATGCTGAAATGCAGGAATTAATGGTGTGTGCAATGGTAGAAGAAAATTAAAATATTTCTATCCCAAAAATTTCCGAGGACTGGTTTTAGTGTGGGTAAAATTCACAAAATCTTAAAGAAAAATAAATATCATTCCTATAAATACGAAACCCATCAAGAAATTTTCGATGAAGACCAGTACCGTAGAATGGAATTTTGTAACACGGTAATGGAACGTGCAAATGCGGATGACAATTTTATTTATAACATCGTGTTCACCGATGAATCCACGTTTCCGTTACATGGTAGGCACAATCCATCAATTATACGGTATTGGGCTATTGAAAATCAGTATCGCCTGTTAAATACAAGGACACAATATCCCGAAAAATTGAATGTTTGATCTGGTATTTATGGGAATAATATTATTGAACCATTCTTTGTTGATGGAAATTTAAATGGGGAGACTTATTTGAATCTTCTTCAAAACCAAATTGTTCCTGCATTGGCAAACATTAACCCCAATTTTGACAACGTTTGGTTCCAGCACGATGGGTGTCCGGCCCATAACTCAAGAATAGTCATTGACTATTTGAATACGATATTCCCCCAAAGAATTATATCTACGAGAGGCGTAATTCAATGGCCATCAAGATCGCCAGACTTGGCCCCTAATGATTTTTTCTTATGGGGGTATATTAAATCAAAGTTATACGGGCATCCTCATGAAAGAGCTAGTAATTTAAATCAACTGAGGGCTAATATTGAAAATTTATTTCAAACTATTAGCCCTCTTATGCTGACCAACGTTCGTTCAGAATTTTACGATAGGTTGGGTTATTGTTTGGCGCAAGACGGAGGCATCTTCGAAAATTTTCTTTAGTTTTTTTTCTTATTCAAGGGGATATTTTTTAAGTTTTAAGAGTTTGTATTTTATTTTTAATTATTTTAAGAGAATGTATTTATTTTTAAACGTTTTATTAGAAGACATTTTTTTAATGCAAAACCGATTATAAAAATAATACAAAAAAGATTATAGTTTGCTGTTAAATATGGCCAAGATATTTTTCTTTAAATACCTTGATCATCTTTTAACAGTAAACCCATCAACATCACTTCCCACGTAAAAGTTTTTCCCCGTTACAAATACGATGTACACTCCCTCACGTGTAGAACGTAACTGTTGTAGCGCCGCTAATTATCGACACTGGACAACCTGAAGCAGGGCGTACCGTCCGTTTCCCCTCCCTACACATTATACGAAATCGACCGATTGACTTGCTTTCTAGTAAAAAAATGAAAGAACGATATATTAAAATTGTAAAACATTTACGTTCAAATTTACCAGCAATTTCGCGCTTGCAAGAACTGCAAGACAACTAGCGCCCCTTGTACAATGATTTACCAGCGAACTACCCCATTGCCAGGGGGCTGGTTTTACCTAATGATTTCTAACTTTCCTAATATGCAACAGATGTCATTAAAGGATGTTTATGTTTAGTCAGAAGCATTTGCAAACAAAAGTACGTTAATATAACGCCAGTGCATGTACAAAAAGACAATATCCTCGCTTGAAATCACGGTTTTTGTGTGTAGTGCTGATTTTTACAGTTTATTTGTAATTTCAGACTGCTTATAAGTTGCGATGAGTGACGCAAAAGGATACCAGGACAGGGAAGGTACAAAAAAATCGTATTGAACGCGGCGTCGGTCGGAGCAATACGTTATCGAGACTAGATAACTAGATTTGAGGTTGAGAGTGATTGGAAAGGAGTCAGTGCTTCTGCCAAGAAATTGAAAGTTTCTGATGAAGATTTAGATATTAATTATAAAATCAGCAATAGAATTATACATTCTTTGCCGTTTTCTCTGTTAATTCGCAGCACATGAAGTGTAAAACGTGCGACTCAGACATCACGTTTCATGAAAGAAGTTCCCGAGGCTTAGGCTTCAAAATAGTTATCGCTCCTTGGAAAATATGAAAAATGAAATCTGGGCGACGTAATTTCATAAGTTATCAACCGACGAAAATACGCAACACGAAAAGTGCTTACAGTGTTGGTGTGACTGGAAGAGAGCTCAAGGAGCGGATTCCTTGGACACCTTCCATCAAAGGCCGCCGCTTTCTAAGGAAGTGTTTAAAGCCATCAAACCGATTTATGGGGACCTGAGCCGAGACGATTTGCTAAACTGTTGCCTGGGAGGCTACACGCAAAATGCTAATGAAAGTATCAATGCGACTATTTGCACTACATTAACACTGCTTAAATTATTATTTTTATTGTCAGTAAGGACTAAATCTCCACATTATAAAAATAATTATTGGTGAATATCCAAAGACATCTGAATATCAATGAAACACATTTATTACTTATTAGTCCGGTACTATTAAGTAACATTTCAAATTTGATAAGAATTGAGTTGCGTTCTTCACGAACATATTAAATATTTTGTAGACTTGTACTGTAGCACAACAAATAACACGTATACACATCAATATTTTATGAAAGAAATAAACTTTTAATATTAAAATGAAAAATATAATAAAGCATATTATATTTCAAAAACGTTTTATTTCTCTTCATTGTACAATATGGGCAGTAAAAAGTGTACAATTGAAATACAGCTTGTATCATAATATGGTGGAGTTTGCACCAGACGTCGTGTTGATTTTACCCCATTAATGGTATGAAAATTCACACCAGCCAATTAGTGGAGGAAAATCGCCGTCGAAAAGACGCTTCTTTCTCGAAAAAAATTTTTTTGAGGTAGAACAAAATGAGACGTATGTAACATTATTAGGAATGTTATTGGCCATTGGATATCAACATTTACGACATCCTCAGCTGGGGCTGACACTTTCTATATCAAAAAATGTGTAAAAATCTGGAAAATAAAAAAAATTTCTTTTTAAGATTTAACACATGATATCTCCAAAACTATTAAGAGGATTAAAGTAAACTTTTTTTATTTGAAAGTAGATACTTTAGCGCTGGTAAATGCTTACTAAAGTTTTTTAAAATCAGCTTACTTTTTTCAAAAAAAAAAAAATAAGAAATATGCGTATTCGTTGATTGTGCAATGCTTTTTTTAGCAATCGCAACACTTTTTAATTTTTAGGAATTTTGATATACATCCTGCGAGTAAATTGAAGTAAAAATACCATAACAGTTTTCTAAACACATTGTAATTAATTTCGACTAATAGAACACGTAAAAATTGTGAATCAAAATAGGGCGCACACCTAGGTCATTGCGTCTTGCACTTCCCAGCGTCCGCGTTCGTTTGTTTTTAACTAGATGTTAAATGTAGTGTTTTTTGGATACTCTTTTTCTTTATACATTATTATCACAGATCCTTATTTAGTATTGTATTAATTGTTTGTGTTTATTTGTGCTTGTTTAAGTGATTATTCTGTGAATTATTGCAATACCTAACACATAAATATATTTTTTAAAATACTGTAAAATGGAGTGCATTTTGTGTTGAGAATCTATTCGACATCAGGACATACATATCTGTGGTATAAAACCCTACGAAACAGGGTCTAGAAACTATAATTAGTGCTGCAGAGAAAAGAGAGGATATTTTAGGTAAAAAAATCTTAGAAAAAAAAAAGACAATTTTAAATGGTTTAAAAATAAAGTTTAAAAGTAAAGTTTCATAGCAGTTGTAGGAAAATATATATCATCATCATTAGGTCATCAGTCCTAAGACTGGTTGGACGCTAACCTCCAGCTTCTCCTATCTTGTGCTAACCTACGCATTTCGCTAATTGTGCTACAACCTACATCCCTTACTATTTGCGAGCAGTAGTCTAATCTAGGCCTACCTCTGCCTTTCTTCACTCCTATTTCTGCCTCCAAAATATCGCGGACTATTCCCCCATGTCTCAGCAAGTGGCCTACCATTCTATCTCTTCTCTTCTTTAAGTTTTTCCACATACTCCTTTTCTCGCCGACTTTCTCCAATACTTCTTCGTTTCTAACCCTATCAGTCCATGGTATTTTCATCATTCTTCGGTAACACCACATCTCAAAAGCTTCTAATTTCTTCCTACTTGCTTCCCCTACCGTCCAGGTTTCGCAACCGTATAGTGCCGTGCTCCATACATATGTTTTCAAAAATCTCTTCCTTGTTTCTAAGTTTATTACCCCCGAGCATAAAAGTGCTTTCTTTTTGTTAAAAGCTACTCGACCCTGCGCTATTCTTTGTTTTATGTCTTTATCGCTTCTTCCATCCCAATTTATTTTACTTCCTAAATAAGTGAAGTCTTTAACTTCCTCCAATCTTTCATTATTAATTTGTACTTTCGTTTTTGCTCTGCTCTCGCGCCCTCTGCACACTAACACTTTAGTTTTGTTTTTATTCACCCTCATTCCGTATTCCTCTGTCAACACTGCCTCCATTTCGTTCAATGCTGATTCTAGTTCCTCCTTACTAGATGCTAATACTGCTATATCATCCGCGAATCTCAGCATTTTTAGTTTCTGTCCCTGTACTTTAATCCCGAAATCTACTCTATCATTTACCACATTAATCGCCTCTTCGATGTACAGATTAAAAATTAGTGGTGATAGCGTACATCCTTGTCTTACTCCTTTCCTAATACCTACTTCCCTTTCTTCCCCTTCTACTTCTATAACATCAGTTTGCTCTATGTATAGATTGTGTACTACTCTCCTATCTCTATACTTCATTCCCGCGCTCTTTAGTATCTCGAACATTTTTTCCCACCTTACGTTATCAAAAGTTTTTTCTAAATCTACAAATCCTATATAAGCGTTCTTTCCTTTTTCTATTGTTTTCTTTAACATTACTCTTAGCGCCAGAATAGCTTCGCGAGTTCCCCTATTTCGCCTAAACCCGAATTGGTCTTCTCCTAGTATTTCCTCCGCTCTATTTTCCATCCTCTTCTGCACTATTCTAGTTAAGATTTTTGATGCATGGGAAGTTAGGCTAATCGTTCTAAAGTTCTCGCATTTGTCGGCTCCTCTCTTTTTCGGTATAGTAACGATAATGTTCCTCTTATAATCCTCCGGCATCTCGCCCGTTTCGTATATGTATTTTACCAGTTCAAACATCCTATTTACTACTTTCTGTCCCGCATATTTCAAAATTTCCGCCTGTATTTTATCTACACCCGGCGCTCTATTATTCTTTAGCCCCCTTAGTGCTATTTCAAATTCCTCTCTCAATATAGGTTTTCCTACATCTTCCCTATCGATGCTAGATTCTTCTTCTAATATCTCTCCTAATTCCTGACCCTCGTATAAATTTCCTAAGTACTGCTTCCATCTATCCGCTTTCTCCTCTCTTCCTATCAGTATGTCCCCCGATTGACTCCTAACATTTCTACTTATTGTTCCTACATCCCTGAAGTTCCTCTTAATTATTTTGTAAGCCTCATCGGTCTTACCTACTTGCAACTTATCTTCTACTTCTTTGCATTTCTCCTCTATTCATTGTTCTTTCGCTTTTCTACATTTTCTAATGATTTCCCACTTTATTGCCTTATACGTTTTCAGTCCTTCTTCGTCTCGTCTGTTTTTGTAGCCTCGTCTCTTTTGCATTAAGTTTAAGATTTCGTCCGTTATCCAGGGCTTCCTAGCTTCCCTTTTATCGTGTCCTAAAACGTCCATAGCCGCGGAAGCTAGACTATTCTTGATACCCTCCCCCTCAGTTTCTGCGTTCTTGATTTCGTCCTTACTCGTTTTATTTATTAATTGATCTGTTTTCTCCTGGAACTTATCTTTCATATTCTGATCCCTCAATATGTCTACATTTATACGTTTCTTATCCTTCCGGGTTTTCAGATTTTTGAACTTTAATCTAGCTTTCATGACTACCAAGTTGTGATCGCTGTCTACATCTGCTCCTGGATAACTCTTACAGTCTTTTACTTGATTTCTAAATCTCTTCCTAACCAGAATGTAGTCTATCTGATACCTGTCTATCCCTCCTGGCATTTTCCATGTGTACCGCCTCCTAACGTGATTCTTGAACAATGTGTTCGCGACTACCATCTTGTGCTTCTCACAGAATTCTATCAGTCTGCTACCTCTCTCGTTTCTGTTTCCTAATCCATAAGGCCCTACAAATTCTCCTTCTTTCCCCTCACCTACGACTGCGTTAAAATCTCCTACTATTATTAAATTTTCATGACCCTTCACAAATCCTATTACCTGCTCTATGTCCGAATAAACGGCTTCTAACTCTTCCTCGCTGTGGTTAGAAGTAGGCATGTATACTTGCACTATTACTGTTTCCACTGGCTTCGAATCTAACCTAACCATCATTACTCTCTCGCTGTATTGTAGGTAGCTATCTACACACTGTCCTGCGTTCTTCCGCATAACGATCCCTACTCCCGCGTTTCCATTTACCGATCCTGTGTGTATTACCCTATAGTCACCGCTCCAAAAATCTCCTACTTCCGGCCAGCGCATCTCACTTATACCTACTATATCTAATCCTAACCTATCCATTTCTATCTTCAGATTTTCTAGAGGACTATTTTACCTCCGGAGTTTTTTGTCCCAGGAGACGCCATCATTAATTTAGGATAAGCTTTCTGCTAGCTGTTCTGAGGATTATAATGTGGTGGTTTCCTCTTGCCTTCCACATCGCAGTCGTGTGTGTCATAGCACCATACCAACCCCCACGGTTTCTGCCACTATGACTACTGAAAGAGCTGCTGCCCTCCTTCAAGGACTTGTCTTAGTCTGGTTTTTCAATAAGGACCCCCCCACTATGGTTAAACCTATGGTACGGCTCCTTAAATCATTAAAACGCGCAAGCCGACCCACCCGTTCCAGTTTGTATATAGTAGTGTACAAAATATTGCATCTGCCAGTACACGCCAAACCGAAGAATAAGAACAGGTCAGTTCTTATTCTAAAAAAAAAAAAAAAAAACAGGAGTAAAATCGGTTTATTTGACATCAGAAATATGTGTCTAATCTGCGACAAAACTGGACATAAAAAGATAAAACAAAAGAAAGAAAAGCTAACTTCTATCCAAACAGGTGAGTAAATTTTATTTAGCTCAAATACGTTGAAATTGAAGTAAATGTATAAGTAGGGCATATTGCGTCTGCGATTTTAATATTAAATGTATTTAATATATATTTAATTATATAATTTAATATATTTAATATTTAATATATTTAAAAAACAGCAGACGCAAAAATCTAATATTTAGATATTATATGGCCGCCCAAGTAAAAATACTGCTGAAGCTTTATTAAAATATGGTATTTTGTAAAACTTATATGTAGGTATGTAAAACATGTATTACAAAAATATGAGATATGATTTGAGAACCCAAAATATGTTTTTCTTATAACTAGAAATGATGCCCCAAAAAATGTATCTTCTTTAAATAGCAATCAAGAAGAAGCAGACACCCGAACAATTTTTCACGTGTTAGCAGAGGTGGATCATGGCAATTAAATTATTGTTAAATCCGTAGATATATATATATATATATATATATATATATATATATATATATATATATATATATATATATATATATATATATATATATATATATATATATATATATATATATATATATTACCTGTACAAAACTAAAAACAAGAATGTTCACAATCTCAATAAAATGCGATTCTTCCTAACATCAACAATTAATCGCCCGGCCTCAGAACTTCCCCCTACAGATGATGCTTTTAAGCAACACCTTAAAAGGTACCTACTTATAACCCTAATATAGGGAAAGTAATAGGGATTTCTGTATTTTAGGTGCCATATATGTATCAATTAAACATTTGGTACTCCAGTCACAAAACAGGAAATAATTTCAAAGATCCCTGTAAATACCTATGGGTGGAAATTAGAGGAAAATTCCTGGACACCCGTTTTGACTACATAGGACCTTGTACCGGAAAACTGAAGAAAAAATCTGTCAATCCGTTGCTCCGATAAAAACTGTAATAATAACAGATGTATATGTGTGACTCGGAGCTTAAAGTATTGCAATGAGTGTAAATGCAAATTATGTTGTATCTAATATAATAATTACTGAAGATTCAGATTCGGAGAATTACTAAATAAAAATATGATGTTCTACATATTTATTCATTATGTATATGTTTTAAACTGTGCACGAACTGTAGTTGTTTTAACAGTCAGTGTGGTCCGCCCGTGGGCGTGGGTCAAAAATCTTTACGTCGCAACCACCGGGCCACAATGCTTCGACTTTAACTGCGGATATCTCCTAAAATATAAAAAGTAAGTTAATGCGGTTTTTTTCAACTTTTACTCGCATATAGTATGCAAAAATTTCTAAAAATAAAAATATTTTACTATCACTGCAAAAAACAATACCCTTAAATGAAAACTCTAAAGTCTTATTATATTTTTGAAAGATAAAAGTACTTCTTTGGAAACTTTACAGCACTGCTGTTAGCGCCCATGTGTCTACTTTTCAGCAAAAAAGAATCATTTCAATATTCCACAGGGTTTGCGAAAAATCGTGTGGTATGTAACAAAATATACATTATCTTTAAATTAGCGATTTTGTCATTTTTTTTAAATAATTCAAGTACGCCCCAGCCAAAGATGTCGTAAATAGCCATATGGAATGTCAAATAATCTATATAATGATATCATATAGGTCACTCGTTGTTCTACGCTGAAAATTTTTTTTTAAGGATTTGAAAGGCTTTTTTACTCCACTAAATAGTAAAATTCTACTACGGACTTCATTGCGGTGTTGATTTCACTTCACGCTGGCGCGTTAAAGACACCAGTTTGGTATGAAATTAATACTCGTATGTATAAGATTTTACATCACATTTCAGACAGTGTATAAAAGCAAATAAAAAAGCTTACAAATAAAGAAAGATACAAATAATTGATATAACAGATGTAATAAAAATGAATAATATGTAATATAGTAGAAAGGACATAGCATTACAATAATATATATCATATGACATCTAAGATGTGACATTTCTAATTATACAATTAATTATACAATATGATCATAATTTAATCTATATTTATATTTAAGTAATTGATCAAAATACTATAATAGTATAGGGTGAGACATAGGAACCTGATTTTTAATTTTTGCTTAAGATATTTAACAAAAATGACACTCAGTATCTCGAAAATATATTTTTCTTAATTTCTTTAATTTTATTTTGAGGTAATTAAGGTCTCCAATCGCCCCTTGAAGTTTGTCCTACGGTTCGCGAAACACCCTGTATAATGAATCACCGACAAATGTTGGCCAAGTAATTAATAAGCAACAGGTGTAGTGGAATAAGGGCTGGAAAATACTAAATGGATGCCATTTATGAAATACTCCCTCTGTCCCAAATTAGTCGTGACATTTGACAATTTTTCTGCTGATTATTGTCGAATATAATTTAATCCAGGAAGTAATATACTAAAAAATTGAATACTCAAAAGAGAAATTTAAAATCACATCATTCATAAAATTTGTTTGAAGGTTGTAATTACAACAAATAAACAAAGTGTCAAATAACCAAGTGTCAAAAATGAGTGATTCGTCAAGACGATTAATTAAAAAACGGTAAATGGGCAACATTACCCGAAATGCAGTTCTTCAGTTTTTGCTCCAACGTTGTGAAAATGAAAAACTCAAACGTGATGCTATGGTTGCTGCTTTAGAGCAATTCATGCTCCATAGACGTACAATTTCTCGGCTATAGAAACAGACAAAAAACTCCAAACTTTCTGGAAGTATATACCACCATATAACGTCGAAAAAATAATAATTCCGGTTTCTATCTAACAGATTCTGTGTGCCTAATTGTTTTTATTTGTAATTTTTTCGAAATGTGACAACTAATTTGAGACAAAATTTAGACACCAAATGCGACAACTAATTTGGTACAGAGGGAGTACCATATATTCCAACAATGGACATATATTAACAAAATATATGTATTTATCATTTAGATATTTGGTACGATATGGACTTCTTAATGTATGATATTGGATGAAGCTGATAATTATTTCACATCTGTAAACGGACAATTACCTGAAATTACGCGAACAAATTATTTTAATATTCACGAAAGTATATTTAATAATAAGTAGAGCCGGCCCCGTTCATTTTCCAGCTTTTTCTAATCAAACGGGGACCAGTATGTTTAAAGAGTTTTTTAATGAGATTTTTATTTTTATGCCCACCATAACATTCCAGTCCACAAGCTACAGGGTTGGGCAAATTTGTAGAAACACCTGATTTACAAATAAACTATGAGTTGGATTAAAAATAATATTTGTAGTTGTAGTTTTTATTTAGTGACATAGTTCATTTTCAACAGCTACCCCATTGTTCGAGATATAACGTCATAGACAGTTCTGTAAATGAAACACCCTGTATAATTTTACATTTATAAACAGACACTTTTTCAACAATTATAATGATTTATCCACAAAATGAAAATAGCTTCTGTGGTGTTCTTTTTGCCTTTTAGTTTATTTATATAATACTAATAAAAAGCGCGACGACTACAAATACTGGAGAAGAATATAACGGAGCTATAAGAAACATCTGAAGTGATCTTAACGGAAGACGGTACCAAGAAAACAGTTAACAGCCGGCAAATTGGAAATAGCCAGCTCCAGATAGCATCCACAATTACTGGCTCAAAACATTTCCTTGCCTTCCATCAGCACTGGCGAAAGCATTTAGCAACGTAGTAAGAAGCCTAGAAAATGCCCGCATTCCGAAAATAGTTCCCGAATAGCAAGGCTATTACATAATCATTATAGGAAACAACTATTCCTCGGGCTAAAGCCACGCCAGACATTTTCTGACTCAAAGGTTTACGACTGGAAAACTTTTAGAGTTACTATAAAAAACTGTGTCTTGGCACTTCAAATTTAATAATGCAAAAGGTTTTATTTTCACTGAAGTGAAACCAAATAGTGCAAAGAGTGCATCATCATCATCATTAGGTCATCAGTCCTAAGACTGGTTGGACGCTAACCTCCAGCTTCTCCTATCTTGTGTTAACCTACGCATTTCGCTAATTGTGCTACAACCTACATCCCTTACTATTTGCGAGCAGTAGTCTAATCTAGGCCTACCTCTGCCTTTCTTCACTCCTATTTCTGCCTCCAAAATATCGCGGACTATTCCCCCATGTCTCAGCAAGTGGCCTACCATTCTATCTCTTCTCTTCTTTAAGTTTTTCCACATACTCCTTTTCTCGCCGACTTTCTCCAATACTTCTTCGTTTCTAACCCTATCAGTCCATGGTATTTTCATCATTCTTCGGTAACACCACATCTCAAAAGCTTCTAATTTCTTCCTACTTGCTTCCCCTACCGTCCAGGTTTCGCAACCGTATAGCGTCGTGCTCCATACATACGTTTTCAAAAATCTCTTCCTTGTTTCTAAGTTTATTACCCCCGAGCATAAAAGTGCTTTCTTTTTGTTAAAAGCTACTCGACCCTGCGCTATTCTTTGTTTTATGTCTTTATCGCTTCTTCCATCCCAATTTATTTTACTTCCTAAATAAGTGAAGTCTTTAACTTCCTCCAATCTTTCATTATTAATTTGTACTTTCGTTTTTGCTCTGCTCTCGAGCCCTCTGCACACTAACACTTTAGTTTTGTTTTTATTCACCCTCATTCCGTATTCCTCTGTTAACACTGCCTCCATTTCGTTCAATGCTGATTTTAGTTCCTCCTTACTAGATGCTAATACTGCTATATCATCCGCGAATCTCAGCATTTTTAGTTTCTGTCCCTGTACTTTAATCCCGAAATCCACTCTATCTTTTACCACATTAATCGCCTCTTCGATGTACAGATTAAAAATTAGTGGTGATAGCGTACATTCTTGTCTTACTCCTTTCCTAATACCTACTTCCCTGTCTTCCCCTTCTACTTCTATAACAGCAGTTTGCTCTATGTATAGATTGTGTACTACTCTCCTATCTCTATACTTCATTCCCGCGCTCTTTAGTATCTCGAACATTTTTTCCCATCTTACGTTATCAAAAGCTTTTTCTAAATCTACAAATCCTATATAAGCGTTCTTTCCTTTTTCTATTGTTTTCTCTAACATTACTCTTAGCGCCAGAATAGCTTCGCGAGTTCCCCTATTTCGCCTAAACCCGAATTGGTCTTCTCCTAGTATTTCCTCCGCTCTATTTTCCATCCTCTTCTACCCTTCGCAAAGAGTGCAATGACCTAAAAAGTTGATAGGCGCTATTATCATATTTAATTCCTAAATTTCTTATATGTTCTACATTAATTCGGTAATATTAAATTTAATTGCGATCTATAATCAAAATTAAACAAGAAATGTTAAAATTCAATTGTATTGTATATGCCTATCTGCGACATAGCGCATGTAAATTTATGTAATGTTTGTCAAATATAAAAAGATAAATATATTTTGTTGTATTAAGTCCTCATTACAAAGATATTCTGCAAAAAATGGCAACGTCTTACTCCAATTTTTGCAGGTGCTGTCGCCCTCTTTGTTTCTCTCATTTGAAGAATATTATTTATTCCACTCATTTAGCCTGTCTTAGATGCAGGCGCCATCAAGAGCTGACGGCAATTGGACGACAGTGGCGGCTCGCGGGTTAGAAAACAGGTGAAGAGTGTAAATGTGTAAACAGTTACAAAAAAGTAGATTAGAAAAGACTTACAGAAAAGACTTACCTATAGCCGAGCTTATAGCTATGTAATTTTTGTACACTAAATCAATTCTTCGATCTTTTAGTGAGTTATCTATATATCTTCATAAAATGGCTGGATTTTTCTTTAGTTCTAGCAACAATTCTTTCTCGATAAAAATAGTTGCTAAAGAAGAAAGTATTTCTTGGGAAATGGTATTTCTTGAATAAGCCTTTATGCGTTTAAGACACGAAAAGCTTCTTTCTACTGACGGACTTCTTGACGGAATAGTTAAAATTATACAAAACAGTTTGTAAGTTTTGTAAAAATGTTTGTATTCCTTCAGTTTTTTTGAGCTGTTCATGCAGCGATATATTTCTGTAATTTTCATCACTGTATAACAGGCAAAGTTCGTTTTTAAGTCGTTGCTGTTTGGTAAATATATTTCCATAAAATTATTCCAAATTTTCAAAAGCATTATAAGGGAAACACGAGCTATATTGTTCAAATTTTGCAGTATCAGCGAGACAAACAAATTACAGCTTTTCACAGCCCTGAAACCTGACGTCTATTTGCATTAAAATATGGTTTAATATTTCATATAAAAGTGCTTATATCTTGTACTAATGGCTTCGTTAGGAAGACCAGCGTATTGTCGTTTTGTAATTTCTAATTCTGTCATTCTACTTGCTTTATTAAAAATTGTCGTAAAGAAAGTCATTTCTCTTTTCTTCAATATTTCACGTGTCTGTTTTATTTGATGCACACAAAAATTAATATCTAATGATTCTTTCTGTAGGATGTCATAAAATATCTGTAGCGCTAAAAATATTAAATAGTACTACCAAAAACGTAAGATCAAAATCATTCATATCATTTAAAAATCCTCTAGCAAACTCAATGGATTTCTGGTTAGATTCCTCAGAAGTTATAATAAATTCAAACACTTCTTTCAGTTTATCCCAGTCCTGAATTATTGTATAAACTAATTTCAAATTGGAACACCATCGAGTTTCTGCAATAGTCAGTATACGTCTTGCGTTTCATTAATGTTTTCTTATATATTCATTCATATAATCAGTGTCAGTCAGAATTGTGAAGATACATGCAAGTAAATGTAAGAAACTTGCTGTAGAAGATATAGCATTGAGACATGGAACTATTGTTCTACGATTACCTCCATATCATTGTGAATTGAACCCAATTGTGTTAATTTGGGCACAAATTAAAGGGGATGTGGCCAGAGAAAATAGAACATTTAAATTGGCTAATATCCAACGCTATCTTCAGAAAGCATTAGACAATGTTACAACAGAAGACTGGAGAAAGTGTATTGGTCATGTTCAAAGAGAAGAAGAGAAAATGTGGGATGTAGATAATATGACTGATGAAACCCTCGATCCCATTATTATAAGTGTCCGTAAAAGTGATAGTGAGTGATGACTCGAAAATTGGAAAGATCGTTTTTCGAACATTTTCTTTTTATTTCTGTAGTAGAAATTCGTTTATTTACTGTAGAAGAAAATTTTCTTTTGTTTTTGTTACAGAATTTTGTTTATGTTATGGGGTTTTGTTAAATTTTGGAACAGAATTTTTTATTTTGTTTTTGTTATAGAATTTTGTTTATTTTATATAGAATTGTTATTAATGTGGGAATAGGGCTCCTGGCGAACCACCCACTAAAAAAATGGTAAAGCGCCATTAGCAATAATTCATAAGTGGTGTGGAAACTTGTTTTTACTCAAGTTACTTGGTTTTACTACAATATTCCCCCTTATGTGATTTAGAAATTTTTTTAAATTTCCCTCATATCAATAATTGTAGCAATACTTGTCACTGACCCCGCCAAAAAATAAAAACATCTACGCCTCTCTTCCAGATAAAATCCCCATCTTCTCTCGGTTATTGCACTCTTTTCATTTAATGGTTAGACTTTAAATCTAAACAACAACATCCCAACAACAGAGACTTAACCTATCGGTTAACTGATTGTTAAAGAAAGGTCTTAAAATAAGGTCGATCCCAATTCCAGATGAAATAGCATTGACAATCACGTTGAAGACAACCACTATTGATGATGCTAAAAAGCTGTTGAAGAAACAGGTTGGTGAAACCTGGGACACAATAGAAGAATGAATGCTCTTTCTGTAAAAATGTCTTGGGAAACACGATCGAGATGTCTGCCGACGACACAGATGACCTCGGAGCAGAAGACGACTTTTTTTAAGGTTTGCAACTGACTAATGGCTTGCTGAGCTAGTGTAATGTTTTCAGAACTTGTTTTCTAAAATATACGTTGTTGATTTTTGAAAAAGAGTTCTAATTCAATTTTTTATAACTAAGTAATGATATCAAATAAAGATAATTAAGGCTAGGAAGCTAGTTCATTGTATTTGAGTATGTTATTGTACCAAAACAGCCTGTATTCGTCATGTTGTTGGCGAAAATCTATCCTTTTGGTTAGAGCAAAAGGTTCCACCACATTTTTAAGTTACGTTACAATCTCTTTCATAGACTTTACGTTTACTTTCTTTATTCATTTAGACTTATGAGTTGGTGAGAATAATCCAAAAAAACTTTGAAGATATTAGTACTTACGATTTATTTAACTGAGGCGTACAGTGATACGTCTCAGTTAAGTAGTAAATGGTAGCACCAACAACCGTGTAGTGTGTTTTCAAATCAGCAGTTACGTAATAGAAACTTTACCTCATCCTTTAAAGTTATTCTCTATGCAGTCGTAGTTTGAGTCCATATTATTTGTAATTGCCCACGTTTAATAGGCCATTCACCCTGAGCTCTGTATCATTTTCAATACTTAATAACTGTTTAAAACCCCTTATTTTGTTATTTAATTTAACATTCAGAAAACCGTAATCGACCCAAGTCTATATCATTGTATTTGCCGGAACAATGCGTTTGAAAAATATATAGGGTCGTCCATCAACAAAGTGACGACGATCCACTGACGTCATGTTTAGAAAAATGAGTAACCATTGGAAATCAATTTACGTCACTGAACACATTAAAATAATTTCCATTGAGGGTAGTTATGAAGTTATAGCTATACTTATAGACATAAAGTTGTTGTTTAACTAGAAATAAACGCGATAGTATTTTCCAACCCTGTACCGTAAACCGGGGTTACATTGACTTTGCGGGTAACTTTGACAGTTTTTGAGGCTACATTGACATATAACGTTTTTGACATTCAATTTGGCGCAAGACAAGAACGCAGGGAAGGCGGGAAGGCGGGAGAGGCGGTAGCCTCTCACTTTGCTCCCGAAGTCATAAATGTAACACTAGCTAATAACATTTATTTCATAACTCTTGCACTAAATTCAACTCATATGCTACAGCCCCTAGATGTCGGTGTACTTGTTCCCATGAAAAAACAATGGCGTAAAGTTCTTGATAAATGGAGGCAATAATCTAGAAGAAAGGGGTTGATACCAAAAGAAGAGTTTCCATTGTTATTGAAAAAGATGCTACTACTCCCAAATTAAAAAACAATTTGCAAAGCTCCTTGAGATCTTGCGGACCTTATTCATTTGATCCCCAAGCTGTGCTGCGAAAGATTCCGTCGGAGCAGACACAAGAATCAGGAAGAGTTCTCGACAATAGCTTACTCGAATTCTTCAAAGAAACAAGGGGCTACAATTCAGAGAGATTGCGCCACAGAAGAGGTAAAAAAATCCTCCACAGACCAAGAACTCAATTGATTAACGTTGAAGCACAGCCTTTTGAGGCAACACAAGCTGAAGCGACTATTGGGCAAGATCAAGAGGGAGCAGTTTCTGAGCATAACGAGGAGGAAGCTATTATTGAGTAAAATAAAGAAAATATTCCAACAACTGCATCAACATCTGGACTTTCCCAAAGAACTGCTGGATCTATACCCAAATTCAAAGAAAAGAATAAGATACAAGGTGAAAATACTTTATGATAGTTCTAATTCATCTGAAGAGGAAAACATCCCACTTAGTGAGATGAAGAAAATAGAGACGAGGCTAACCTGTTCACAATTTGAAAATGTGATTACAATTACTATAATTCAACAAAAGACTGGATCTGCTGCGTCACCTATCTCTAGTGGGTATGTGGCATTTGTAACAGAGGGTCTAAAAAATTTACTTACGAGTGTGATAGATGTGAAGATTCAGGCTAATTTTCTACTTCTTATTTTTGTAAACGTTGATTAAGTTTAAATGTTTCTAAGAGATTGCTAATAATAATAATAATAAGATTGTTAATTATTTGTAATGACTGATTTTGACAGAAGACTGAAGGTTGTAATCAAAGTCCTATTAATGAGTAAGAAATTGTTTAAATAAATATCTGATTTTTCTTATTCAAAAACTTTTTTTTATTATGTTTTGCCCTTTAAACAATTATAAAAACGTGAAATCGTATATATTTTCTATTTAAAAGGTGTCAAATAAACCCGTACTACTTTTAACTTTGACTTCTGTTCATAAATAATGCTACGTTAAAGTAATCCCGGACTAGAGGTTAATTTGATACCTTTTTAAATAAAAATAATAATAATAATAAACTGGAGGTCCAAGGCGCACCATTTCTCACAGATTTTAAAGCCACAGGTTCTATTGGTTTGATAAGCTATAGTGAGCTAACGTCTTAATTTTTTGTAAAACCAAGAAAACCTCACAACCTATGTCTAAGTAGCCCCAGTTTACGGTATATTTTTGACTTTTCAGCAGTGAATGAAGTTAAGCACACAATTCGAAGTTTTAGACACGGTGCACCATAGGAATACATTCATACGGTTCGTGGTATTTATAGTCGCCATTGCCTTGGCAAACGTTAACGCCACAAAGCTGTCCATTCACTTGCAACAATACTGACGCATATTTCCGTTCGCAACATTCGACGCCACATCCCAGAGGTAAATATTTCGCGGCCATCTTGTAGAGAAAGACGACCATGATGGCGCCTAAGCAAATCCAGGCCGCCACGTAACAATGCCATTGACTGTCATACAACCTATTTGACGTGTTCGAGGAGTATGTCCCATGAATTGGAGGTCGTTCAACTCCGGCAGCTATTGCTCATGCATCAAATAAAGACATTTTAGTCATATCGGATACATTTATGGACAGATCGTCGCACCGTATCGCAAGGAATTTATACAAATCTCTTTTCCTTTCGAAATAAGTCGGGTATTGTTTCCGTTTTAATAGACTAGTGGTTCCTGCTTCTTTAACTTCTCCGTAGGATAGATACAGATCGAGATCTTTTGCTTTTACTATGTCCGTGCCACATAGTGTCTGAAAGATACGGCCAAATATTACGGCCCCGAATCCTCTATCCACCTCAGAAATTAAATATGCGTATGACGGGGTTATGAACCATGCCTCGACCTTCAAGGGGATCTTGTTGAGTTTCTTGCAATCGAGATCGGCCAAACCTTGCACCCTCCAAACAAATGTAGTTCCATCCGCGTCGTCGTAACAGGCACCGTAGTTGTAGTCACAGACTGTCCCCGAGGGCAGGACTATTTCATTAGTCCACACGTCCGCTTGAACCCTGAATTCTGTTAATGTTATGCTTACATTTACGACCCTGGCTTCACTATTCTCGCACGCCATCTGTGTACTATCTATTTCAGTAGCATTCACTGTGGCATTGTGTGACAATCCGTGTCTGTCCTTATACCTCCCCGTTTCAACGGTGTCAATACATCCGCCGGTAAAATCGATTACCCTTGAACGCTCTACTTCACTGCACTTTACCGAAAACAGAACACGCCACAATATCGCAAATTTGGAACACGCTCGTGTACAATTGTGGATAACGATTTAACATGGTATTTTTAGTGTAAATTATGTGTTCCGGTGTATTGTGAAATGATTATATACAGCAAGCTTCATTGTCCCTTTAAGAGAGGCTAGAATTAAGATTTGCACAACCGAGCAAGTCTGTTCTTTTCGTAATTGCATGCGGGCACTATGCAACGTCGTATCACATGACGCATTTTCTTGTTTACTGGCACCCCTGGCGACCGTTGTGCACGTAACTGCCAAGCTCGCACTACGTAACTTATAGGCACTGCCTTTAGAAGCCCCTACTCTATAATATACGCTTATCATCTAAAATGGCGTCAAACATTAAAAAATTATATATTTTTAAATTACTATATGCCAAGCGTTTAAGGCTTACGTTATCTCTAATTACCCCGGCTATTTAGATAACAATTGCTACCTATTTTTTTATATTACATATATACGGTCAGTTTTTGGGTTTTTTATGTTCACCAGCAGTGTCGTATATCTACACTATAGAACACTATTATGAAATCATTTTCTTTAAAAATTAAAAATTAAATTTTGTCAAATTTTGCTTTAAAACACTATCAAATGTTGGTTACCCTTGATCAGCTACGCCAACTACCTTTAGTATTCTACCAGAGAAATGCGCTGTTTTCAGTTTATTATGGATTTCGCAGAGTTACATACAAAATGTCTACAGATCAGATTTGTTTTTGAAAAAAAGATATATATATATATATATATATATATATATATATATATATATATATATATATATATATATATATATATATATATATATATATATATATATATATATATATATATATATATATATATATTGTTAAGAAATATGGGGTGAATAATAATCCGATTTTCGTTATACCCCAATTTATTTAAATTCTTAGATATTACAAGTGAATATCTGAACAGATTGGCGCGTATATCTCAACTATTGAATGGTCGGTCAGAGGTGATGTACTGAATCACCTTGGCTTTTACTTACAACATATGGGTTATACCTACTTTACGCCTAACGGTGCCCTAGACCGTTCGACACATCCGTAGCACACTGGGCTACCCTGGCACACTGGGCCATCATGGTTCACTGGACCATCATAGTTCCTGGACTGAACTGTAGCACACTGGGCTACCCTGGCACACTGGACCATCATGCTTCATTGGACCTGAAATGTAGCACACTGGGCTACCCTGGCACACTGGGCCATCATGGTTCACTGGACCATCGTAGTTCACTGGACTACAATGGAGCACACTGGGCTACCGTGGCACACTGGGCCACTAAGTCTGAAAGTGCTTGTTGCACTCCCAAACACACGGTTGGCCAAACCGATTTCTACTACACCGAGTTCACTGGACTCAGTTTAGGTTCACTAGACCGTCTTCTCTACTCCGAGTTCACTGGACTCGTTTCTGCTGCACTGAGTTCACTGGACTCAGTTTAGGTTCACCGGACCGTCTTCTCTACTCCGAGTTCACTGTACTCGTTTTTGCTGCACTGAGTTCACTGGACTCAGTTTAGGTTTACTGGACCGACATCTCTACTCCGAGTTCACTGGACTCGTTTTTGCTGCACTGAGTTCACTGGACTCAGTTTAGGTTCACTGGACCGACATCTCTACTCCGAGTTCACTGGACTCGTTTAGGTACGCTAGACCTCTTGTCTTGTAGTTGCCCTGGATCCACTTCCTTGGGTGCATTAATCAAACACGCCGATCCCCCTGGGCACACTGGACCCAGCCCTGCTGTGGACCCTGGAACTGCAACCTCTTGGTGGGTACACTGGACCCTCTCTTTAATTTTCATTCTACAACATAAAAAATTATTAAATTTCTAATTAATGTTTAACTACCCTAAAATAAACACTGTTTTGATGTCTTAGTCATCTTTTCTTTTGATTGGTAGAGGCACAGTAGACCTCTTCCACATTACAAATCTGCCTTCTGAAGTTTGAACAATCTTAGGCGGTCACTAGCCACAACGCCCTTAAACCTTTGCCTATCTTTCTATTTTATCTCTTTCAAAGCACGATAGACGATAAGGTGTAGACACTACGAGAACAGCTGATGTAAGCTCAATATGCATTTCAATGTCAATGTTATTCAAAAGGCAAGCGTTTTTACTAATACACTCGGCATATTGTTCAATAAGTCACTCAACATTTTTATTTAACATTACATTCGCCAGAACCTCGCGCTAAGCATGTATTTTCGTCAAGCTCTAATGTTTCTAAACTAAGGTTAGAATACGTATCATGCCAGTTCCGTGACAGAATTGTACTTCATTCGAAGGAATTATTATTACAGCACCATTTCGGTTTTGTTCAGAGTCAAAAATGCGTACTTCACAGTTTATTACATCTGTCTGATGTTACCGCAACGATATTTATTCCGGGTTTTATTTCAGAACGCTTCTGCGTTTTTATTTTAATAACATTATTTTTCTCCACCGCGTCGTATGGTAATATCATGTTTCATTCTGTTAACTTCAAAGACGCCGATGTTTTATAAATATAAACTCCATCGCTCTCCGTAATCGGTTGGCCTATCAATAAATCGGTTGTTTGTAAATTATCTGGTACAATAAGGAATTCGGTTGACACGACAATTTCGTCTATCTCGATTTTTACTGTTATTTGGCCTAAAGGTTTTACTGTAGCCCCTCCATAACCTACGATAACATTATTTGTTGTATCGGTGTCTATTTTTAGACCTAAGTTATGCACTGCACTTAATTTAATGGTATTACAGCTGCTACCAAAATCTACGTATGCGGAAAGGGTGTGTCCATTTATTTTAGCAATTTTATAAAATTTATCGTTTTTTTGTGTCCTGGTTACCACTCGATACTAATTTTAATTCGCGATTTGAGCTTTCACCAAATTTTTGTCTTTTCCAACACTCATTTTTGTTATGACCTTTCCGCTTACAAAATGAACAGTTTTTATCCGAAACATATTTTCGACAGTCAACCTTTTTGTGTCCGTCACGACCACACAAAAAACATTTGACTCTTCTCCTATGCCTATCATCAGATTGTTCAATAAAACTATGTGTGGCACTTACCTTGCGGCTGTGTTTTGATACCTGTTCACTATTTGCAATTAAAAACTGTAGTAAATGCTTCGTAGAGATACAACCTGCAGCTCGAATTCCTGACCTTATGAAGGGGTCGTTGATTGTGTTTGTGATGACTTCCACGATCACCTTGTCCTGAAGTTTGCAATACTGACCAAGGGCTAGCTTTTGGTAGAAGAAATTAACCAAACTTTGAGTTGCACTTCGCTCAATATTTACTAAATCCTTTAATTTGCTGAAAACACACTGTTGTACTGGAAAACTTTCTTGTAGTTTGTCCTTCCATTCTTCCCACGATAGATTAAGATTTTCTTGATTGTGGTACTACGTCTTCGCGTTTCCTCTTCGAGTTTATTTATCATACACTACACACGGGCCTTATCATCCCAGTCAAATAAAAATTACCGGTAGCGTCAACACTGTTTAACCACTGATTAACATTCATCAGTTCATCAAAATCTCCACTGAATACTGTTGCACTATCAATTTTACCCCGATAGGCACTGGACTTTTTACTTAACTTTCGTTTTAATGTTTTTACTTGGCGACGCAATCTTTTATTTTGTTGAGCATGACTGTCACTATCACTACTTGTTGTATTACTACTACTACTACTACTACTAGACGAACTTTCACTACTCTCGGTTGACGACCGCGCGTCTTTTTTTGACTTATGTTTTGGCATTATTTTACAGTTTTGTACTAAAAACACGCAAAAGCACGTAAGACAATCCCACTTCTGATTTGTTAAGAAATATGGGGTGAATAATAATCCGATTTTCGTTATACCCCAATTTATTTAAATTCTTAGATATTACAAGTGAATATCTGAACAGATTGGCGCGTATATCTCAACTATTGAATGGTCGGTCCTTCTATCGAAATCGCGCCGAAAGCTGATGTCATAGTTTATACTACATGTCTCATAAAGTATTTGATTTAATATCAACAATTCGGCGGTGGCTCGGTCAAGGTTCCCCCAACTCGATAAATGAAGAACAATGGTAACAAAATATTCGAAATAAATGACTAAAATTCTGCTGGCTTCACAATATATATATATATATATATATATATATATATATATATATATATATATATATATATATATATATATATATATATATATATATATATATATATATATATATATATATATATATATATATATACCTATATAAAAGGTGGTCCAACCAAAACGCACGATGTTAATTGTAAATAAAACAAAAAGCTTTCAGAGAATTATCTTAATATTTTTTATTATGATAGAAGGATCTATGACAATTATGTGTGAAACAAAATATCGGCGAAATGCTCGCCACGGCTTCGGTGGCATACCTCTATCCGATGGTCCATATTTTTAATGACTCTTGAGACATAATTGAGGTTCAATGTCGTTAATGTGCCGAATTATCTCATCCTTTAGCTCTTGAATTGTTCTTGGCTTGTTGAAGCACACTTTTTTTTTAAATATCCCCAAAGAAAGAAGTCCAGCGGTGTCAAATCACATGATCGTGGCGGCCAATTAACATCGCCACGACGTGAGATAACACGGCCATTGAATTTCTCGCGCAAAAGTGCCATTGTTTCGTTGGGTGTGGCAAGTGGCACCATCCCGTTGGAACCACATATCGTCCAGGTCCATATCCTCAATTTCTGGCCACAAGAAGTCCGTTATCATCTCGCGATAGCGAACACCATTCACGGTAACTGCTTGGCCGACCTCATTTTCGAAGAAGTACGGCCCGATGATGCCGCCAGCCCATAAACCGCACCAAACAGTCACTCTTTGTGGATGCATCGGCTTTTCAACAATCACTCGTGGATTCTCATTTGCCCAAATGCAGGCATTCTGTTTGTTAACGAATCCACTGAGGTGAAAGTGTGCCTCGTCGCTGAAGATGATTTTCTTTGTAAAGTCACCATTCACTTCTGTCTGTTCAACCAACCATTCGGCGTATTGACGACGCTTGAAATGGTCAGTAGGCTTCAGCTCTTGAGTCAATTGAACCTTGTAAGCGTGTAAATTCAAATCTTTATTCAAAATTCGCATCAGTGATGTTTGTGAAATGTTCAATTGTTGGGCACGACGACGAGTCGAGTCTGACGGCTCTTCTGCTACACTATCGCGAACAACAGCAATGTTTTCCGCAGAACCAACTGAGCGAGCATGCACAGGTGTTTTCACATTTCCTACAGACCCGGTTTGCTGAAATTTGCTCACAATTCTCCCGATTGTGGAAGTGCACGAAATGCATTTTGATTTGAACGCCCATTTTCGTAAAAGGCTTCAACAATCTTAACTCGCTGCTCAATTGTGTACCTCTCCATGGTTGAATTTGTCAAACACTGAAACAAAGAAGTGTCAAATTAAGTTGGGCAAGAAACTTGACGTTAACGTGTGACTCACAATTAACATCGTGCATTATGGTTGGACCACCCGTTATATTCGTGCCGCAGAGCGCCTTAAGGAGGTTCCAACGAGTGGCGAGGGATAAGGGGATTAGCCCTATGCTTGCTATGTATAACCCATTGACCGGAACATCATTTTCTAGCTACTTATCCGGAACACCGGTCTGTTAGACCAGTAGGCAAGTTTTTCTCAAATTTGGAATCTAAATAATTTGTAGAAGCCATAGTTCTCTAATATAAGCTTCTCACTACAAAAATCATTGAGTTAAAGAACAATTTCCATGTTGTTGTAATTGGTAAGAGGTAATGAAATAAACAAATGCCCTTTCACACACAAAAAAAGTTTTATTTTTTTTTTATTGCTCAACTTTTGATAGGATTTCGATACAAAAAAAAATTAATTATTAAATTACAAGTAAATACACAACTAACTTACATTACTTCGTTTGGCAACCTCTAAGAAAAATTAACACAGATTAAAAAAAATATTTCGAATAGCTTGAATTGATATAAATAACTATAAGAGAGAAAGTATGGATCTCAATAACCAGAAATCAAATCCTAAAAGCATGATCTAAGAAACGAATATAAGAAATTGTTCATCAAAGAAGAAATGTTCTCGAGTACATACTTTTGTAATACAAACATTACACAATTTGTTAGAACACTCTAAACAATTAGGCGTTCCACAGTTTACGTTTAGTTTCCATTTGTAAGCCGTTTTTCTTTCTTTCTTTTCGGTATGGGCAGTAGCGAAAAGTCGATTTTCTCTCTAACCGGTCAGATTTAATTGTTCGAGGAAATGGTAATGAGGTAGTGCTTGAAGAAGGTACTGTGGCTCGAACCCTCTGTGAGCTCGACGAATTTTCCGTTGCATTTTCACCAAGAGTCTTGACGATTATCTCCTTCAGCCCACTTGTTAAAATTTCGAATTTTCAATCTGTCGCGCAAATGATTTCTTATTAGCGACATCGCTAAGTTATGCATGAATTGAAAACGGATCACCGATTTAGCTTTCTTGTGATTGTATAGTATAAACACTTTGCAGCAGCTGGCTGCGATCAGGCGATAAATAATTCAGTGGCGGCTCGTGGTATCCATATTAGGGTAGGCGATAGCGGCATATGAGCTTCATCAACCCTTAAAAATAGCGCCGTAGGCGAAAATTTTTTAAATTTTCAAGGTCACGCGTTTTCCTGGTACTTCAGAATTTCAATGATTGAATTTCATTTATACAAAAATATAGACTTTTACAAAAATTTTTGAACTTAATACCTCTTTGTTATTCGTGAATAATAATAGTTATTTTAGGTATAAATAAATTGGAATAAACGAAATATATTTATTGAGTATTATACCTATATTATGTAAATTGGGTTGGCAATAATACATTATTTTAGGGCGCTTTAGGGTATAGGCCTCCTCCTCCCCTCACTGCCTTCCTTAACCATCGCCATTATTGACTGACAATTACAAAGTGGATACCTACTACTTTTTATAATTTAAATTAATGCGCCTATCTTTAATTAATGAAAATTTGTTAATTATATTTTCCGTGAAGTCATCAGATTTCTGAAGTGTGCTAAATAATTCCTTTTCAATTGAAATAAGTGCAAGCGACGATAAACGTTCATTCTTCATAGAGTTCCGACTATGCTTTTTAATACGTTTTAAACAAAAAAAATTTCTTTCAACCGATGTACTTGTTGCTGGAATTGTAGCAATTAAAACAATAAGTTTAAAAACCTCTGGAAATATTTCTCAAAATTCATATTCCACAAAATATTTCAACATTGACTCGATATTTAATGTTTCAAATTGATCATCACAATATATAACCCCTAACTCGTTAATTAATTTCTGTTTATCAAAAACGTTTTTATAAACACTATCCAAATTTGAAACTAAATCGGTTGGGAATATTTTACTGTAATCTTTAAATTTTGAAGAATCGGCGAGAGAAAAATATAATATTTGAGACATATCCACAAATCTAACTTCTATTTGTGTCACAATATTATCAATAACCTCGTAAAACAAGATGCGCAAAGATGTTTTTTCATAAGTGATAGTAGCCTCATATTTAATTCTTTTAGCTAACGGTGCAGAAGTAATTCTGCCTTTTCAAATAATTCATTAAATTTTGACTAATTTCTTAATGATTTAATGCGATCTCTGGCCAAAAATACTTGCTTTTACAATAACCGATATCTAAACACTTTTTTTGAAATATATCAAATAATGTATCCGTAATGTCAAAAATATTTGTATACACTGCTGTTAAAAATGAAAACTCTAATTCGTTCATAAATTTAAGATACCCTTTTGCACCATTTATTGACTCTGATGCTGATGACTTATCGTTAATTATTTTTTTAAAAACCGTTTTTAAATCCTCCCAATTAGAGTCTAAAACGTTAATAATTTTTGAACGTGAATCCCATCTAGTTTCACAATAAGACGGAATTATTTTCCTTACTACTGAATCGAGTATAAATGTTCGTTTGGCAGACTGATGAAAAAATCCTGGAATTGAAGTTACACTTGCAAAATAAATACAATTCTTAATATTTTTATATGCGCTACAATACGTTAACGAAGCTGTAGGAGCATTATCTTTAATTTTTTTTTTGTAAACCATTTAGTGAACCCGCCATTACACTTGCACCGTCATAACACTGTCCAACTAATTTGTTTTTATAGTCAAAGGAACTTAAAACAGATGGAATTAAATTGTACATTGCGTCGGCCGTTCGATCTTCAATTACGTCATAAAAGCCTAAAAACCTCTCTTTAATCTCGCCACATTTATTTACGTATCTGACTGAAATTGCGCACTGTGACTTTTCGAGGATATCAGTAGTATCGTCTGCTTGCACTGCAAAAAATAATGAGTCTTTTATTTCTTGATGTACGGTCTGCATGAGATATTCAGAAATACAAACTATTAAATCATTTTAAATGGTTTTAGATAAACCAGAAAAAATGTTTCCTATTGTTTTTAAATGCTCTTGGATTTCTATATTCCGTTTAATTATCAAATTAAATGTTTCACGAAAATTGCCTGCATTAAATGAATTGCTTTTTTCATTATGTCCCCTAAACGATAATTCTTGTCTTGCTAAGTGACAGGTAACATCTATTAAATAGCCTAATAGAAGTCGATTCTTTCTAACGTCTTCGTTATATAATTTTAATGACAATGAAGACTGCATATTCAGAGCATCTTTGATTGTTGATGAATTAATTTCTAAACGTTTGAAATTGACATAACTAATCATGTGCTCTTTTGAAGATTCATGTTTTTTAATAGCAGCGGATAAATTTTTTAAATCTGAAAATCCCTGCAAGACCCATACATTATTTCATCCTTTTGCAAGTAATAAACATGGCCAACAAAATAAACTTTGTTTAAAATAACTTCCACATAACCACTGATGACTTTCGTACCAGTGGGTTTTAAATGATCGCAAAAAAGTATGTCCCTGTTTTTTATCGTGTTTCAAAACATTAAGTGTCGATATAGGACTCCCTTTAGTCAGAATTTCCCGACGATCATCGTCTTTTAGTCGAAAAAATGGAGTTTCTAATAATGAACAAATGATGTCATGAATAGGATTATCCATTTTGTTGATGAAATAATCAAATATGGTATTTAAATTAAATATTAATATTAAGAAGTTCATATAATACTTATTCGTATAATTATAATGTACGTCCTCCTGGAGTAAAGTGCATCACACGATACACGAGCCGCGATAACTATTAATTTACCCTATTATTTTCTTAAAAATCCTAAAACCGTTTAGATCTTCAACTGTACCCACGTAAAAGGTAAAAGTGAAATTTGCAATTAGAATTGCATTTTACTAATTCCACACTTCCACAGTTAATAAGTATTAATTATATGCACTATTTATTTAACGATAATCGATCGACCCTGCCACACTTGTTACTAGTTGACAAAATCAAGATAGTCAATACCTACTAATTTAATTATCCTGAGCCGGCAAATAGAGTAATGTCACGGCTTATTCAATGCGAAGGCGTCTTCGGATCTGCCGAAGAACGCCGATCTACTTCAGGCGCCGAATGCATCGCTTCTAGAAGACGTCTGAGCTGCGATTATTTTGCCATTACAACAACGCTGTTTGTCGTCTTACCGACATCTGGTTGACGTGTAGCTATCGATTTTCAGGCGGTGGGATGGAGAACCTAGCCTGGTCTGGTTGTTCTGTTTAGGAATAAAATGATTTAATCCGGTGTGGCGCGGCGCCAGCGCCGTGCGGTGGTATATATAAAGGGTGTTTACGGCACCAGCGCCGCCGACGGCGATAGATAATTTAATTAGTATCAAGTAGTTATTATTAATTATGTTAAATATTTCTGTATTATCAGGGACGTTAACAGTTCATTGTAATTGCGCTGTTATCAGAAATGACATAAAATTTTAAAGGTAGGCGGCGCCTACCTTGCCTACCCCGACGAGCCGCCACTGAAATAATTGCGAGCGTCCACTTCCTTGTTCTTCTATTGGCGCAGTAGTTACTACACATCATGTTCGGCTGATCCACACCACCTTTTGTCATATTATAGAGGGCTATAATTTCCGATTTTCCAGTTGATACGTCAGTGTGTTCTTTGTGATGCATAGATGATAGGAGTATAACAGAGTATTCTTTTTTTTTCCGGAACAAATGATAATAAGGTGAATTCTTTTGCATAGCCATACATAGATGAACCAACTTCCTTGTTTATATTTTTTAGAAATACTTGAGGGGTTTGTGGCTTATTAGCTTTCAGCGTGCCAACAATTGATCCGTTGAAAGTCAGAATGGTCTAAGTCAAAATATTGTGTTCCGAGATATTGGGGCTTATAGTTAAAACATTCTATACAAATCCCGGCATAAGAAATGAGTGCTTCAGTGTCGTCTTCATTTTGAAGAAGTATCAACTTAAGTTTACACATCTATTGTACATAGTTTTTTTCAGCATTTCCGATTTTTTTTCTTAGTTTTGTGACTTAGACCACTCTGGCTTTCAACGAGTACTAAATCTGGTTACCACCTTAATTGTAATAACATAGAAATGAGTGCAAAATACATATTTTTTTATTTATATTTAGTATTACATTTATGTATATTTTAGTATTACATTAAGCAGATGTAAGCACATTATTCTTTGAAATTCATTAATCTTCTTCGATTTGTTCAGGTGGACCGATATCTTCAACACTGCGATCCCCAATAATGTCTTTGAAATATTGTTGATGGACAGGAGGAATAAACTGAAAGAGTTCTTCCATGTTTTTTTTTCTTTTTGTCACTTACTGGTAGTGGCGATTCATATAATTTTGTCAGGTCTATGTTTCGTAATTTACGGAGTGCACCTTTTCGATTAGGTAGTACGTTTATAACATCGAAAGGAAACTCTTCATTAAGAGTTTCCTTATAAAATATTTTATAAGATTCTTTCTTTTCAAAATGCAGCCACTGGATATGTAACCAAGACACCTGATTATTTTCTTCATTTTTCTTTCGATGAATTACAGCCTCTTCTATCAATTTTGTGGAGACGAAATCATTTGGTTCCATTTTATAAACCGTAAATGGTTTTTTGGTTCTACATCTTTTTATTAATGCATGCCAGTCTTCAGGGACATATTTTACCCTGTTTTTAGAGTACTGTTCTATTTGACCAAAGTCTCGGTCATTAGGAAGATATGAATGGCCTGAAACCATGAACTTATGGTCTATATCAGCTAAAAGTTTAAGCCAAAACAGGCACTGTTTAAAATTACGGTTTTGGCCGCCACATGCATCACTATATGCAACTACATGTCTAGCATGCGCAGCATTATTAAAAATATGCTGACGTATGCATGAACCTATTTCTTGTGCACCTCTTGATGCTGTAGTATCATCTTATGTATACATAAAACCCTTCTCTTTATCACCCAGTTCATGTATGCCCAAGTTGTAAACATACATATTCCTCTTGTGAACATGTTAGTGTTGGGTATGGCAAAGCCTTTTCCAGATCGAATGTAAATCCATATACTCTACCTTTCTGTAATACGCACAATGCCTTATCGTTTGCTAAACTTTTTCTAGCATTTTCTGCTTTCCGCAAATGCAAAGTGTGTTGAGTAGTCAAGTCTTGTTTTACTAGTTCATCAGTCTCACATTCCAACTTCGCTTTGAATGTGTAGCATTTCATACAGGTATCTTTCGAAGGCACATGAAAGTGTAGATTAAAATAACGATGAAATATATTTCTGTAGACTGCTTCTGATACGTAAGTCACATTTTCTGCCACACATTTTCAGTATATAAATTATACGTCAATCTCAAATTTAACTGGGAATCCTGGTACTTTATGTTTGGATTATGACTTCTCGTATAATGGGATTGATAGGCGGGGAAGCTATTTATGTGATCTTGGACACATTGTAATTTTTCCTCTGGGGTCTTATTAACAGGTTCATGTCTACCTCTCAAATCTTCCCCTGGAGAAGAGATACGTGCCCGTTATAACGCTCTTTGTAGACGTCCACTGGATATATTAAAAGTATCTATAAAGTATTATTTACTCATTTTAATTAATTAATTTTCAGATATAGGCACCACAAAAAATGCCAATAGACACTACATGGAAATATGTTTAAAACTATAGTGGTCTAAGTCAGACTTGTACCATTCTGGCTTTTAAGGCTTTGGGCTATTTGTTAACATGTATTACAAAGTGGTGTCATCTCTATATCAAAAGCCGAATGAACCATGTTCAAATTTGGTAGAGAAGTAGTTTTCCATATAAAGATATTTTAGCAAATATCTCCAAAACCTAATTTTATGACTTGAACCACTCTGGTTTTCAACGGCTCAATTGTAATTTTTGTCTACCATAGTTTTTTTGCTAACTCGAGTGAAGTAAAATAATTATCGCAAGTTACATTTCTGTTAGTTTCTTCAAGAGTTCTGGTGAGTCTGAGAACAACTTGAGTGGGTTTCTGAAGTCCTTGTTCTGCATCAGACATCGTTCTATTGTCACTTCCTCTCCCAGAATAGATGTAGGCATCAGAAAAGTATCCATTACGAGCATCAATTAAACATAGCAGTTGTTTGTCATATTTGGCCGGTTTTTTGGGCATATAAATGATAAAACTACAGCTACCTCTAAATGGCACCAACGCCAACGTCTCATCGACACATGCGTAAGAGCCTATCGAATAATCTCCTAAATTATGTCACTTGAAAAAAATAGGCGGACACTTCCTCTGGAGTAGATTGTTCCCTATTGACTTTGAAATTTTTGAATGCATTATACTTGCTGACCTACTAGTTGGTGCATTTTGGGGGACCAAGTACAAAGTAAAACATTTCTTCTTCCCATAATATTGTAAGGATGGTTTATTTTGTGTGATACTTTGCATATTAGCGACAGAAGTATTTTCTACATCATTGGAATTATTAACACTGGAATTTGGTATCTGCTCTCTAGAATTAAAAGTACGAGGCAATGATACATTACATGCATCTAACTCACTTTCAGCGTCGTTCTCCTCTATTGTATCAGCATTGCGAGCTCTCTTTCTGATATCTCTGAATCGCTGTCGTGATCCGTACTCTCCCAGTCATCATCCTCGTCAGGAACAAAAGAATCATCCGAGTCGATTTCTGAGTCCAGAGTCATCAGAAATGTAACAACACATTTCCATGATTTTTTTAGTCCTGTTGGACAAAGCGCCGGGTGTAGATAAAATACAGGCGGAAATTTTGAAATGTGCGGGACAGAAAGTAGTAAATAGGATGTTTGAACTGGTAAAATACATATACGAAACGGACGAGATGCCGGAGGATTATAAGAGGAACATTATCGTTACTATACCGAAAAAGAGAGGAGCCGACCTAATGAGAGAACTTTAGAACGATTAGCCTAACCTCCCATGCGTCAAAAATCTTAACCGGAATAGTGCAGAAGAGGATGGAAAATAGAGCGGAGGAAATACTAGGAGAAGACCAATTCGGGTTTAGGCGAAATAGGGGAACTCGCGAAGCTATTCTAGCGCTAAGACTAATGTTAGAGAAAACAATAGAAAATGGAAAGAACGCTTATATAGGATTTGTAAATTTAGAAAAAGCTTTTGATAATGTAAGATGGAAAAAATGTTCGAGATACTAAACAGCGCGGGAATGAAGTATAGAGATAGGAAAGTAGTACACAATCTATACAAAGAGCAAACTGCTGTTATAGAAGTAGAAGGGGAAAAAAGGGTAGTAGGTATCAGGAAAGGAGTAAGACAAGGATGTACGCTATCACCACTAACTTTTAATCTGAACATCGAAGAGGCGATTAATGTGGTAAAAGATTGAGTGGATTTCGGGATTAAAGTACAGGGACAGAAACTAAAAATGCTGAGATTCGCGGATGATATAGCAGCATTATCTAGTAAGCAGGAATTAGAATCAGCATTGAACGAAATGGAGGCAGTGTTGACAGAGGAATACGGAATGAGGGTGAATAAAAACAAAACTAAAGTGATAGTGTGCAGAGGGCGCGAGAGCAGAGCAAAAACGAAAGTACAAGTTAATAATGAAAGATTGGAGGAAGTTAAAGACTTCACTTATTTAGGAAGTAAAATAAATTGGGATGAAAGAAGCGATAAAGACATAAAACAAAGAATAGCGCAGGGTCGAGTAGCTTTTCACAAAAAGAAAGCACTTTTATGCTCGGGGGTAATAAACTTCGAAACAAGGAAGAGATGTTTGAAAACATATGTATGGAGCACGGCATTATACGGTTGCGAAACCTGGACGGTAGGGGAAGCAAGTAGGAAGAAATTAGAAGCTTTTGAGATGTAGTGTTACCGAAGAATGATGAAATACCATGGACTGATAGGGTTAGAAATGAAGAAGTATTGAAGAAAGTCGGCGAGAAAAGAAGTATGTGGAAAAACATAAAGAAGAGAAGAGATAGAATCGTGGGCCACCTGCTGAGACATAGGGGAATAGTCCGCGATATTCTGGAGGTAGAAATAGGAGCGAAGAAAGGCAGAGGTAGGCCTAGATTAGACTACTGCTCGCAAATAGTAAGGGATGTAAGTTGTAGCACAATTAGCGAAATGCGTAGGTTAGCACAAGATAGGAGACGCTAGAGGTTAGCGTCCAACCAGTCTTAGGACTGATGACCTCATGATGATGGACAATGCGCTGGGATATCTTCCAGACATGGTATCTGAAATGAATACAATAAAAAAATAAATAACAGACAGGCATTTATATATTGAAGAGATACTTTTTATGCACATGTAGATAATAATAAAAGGGTAAAGGAAATTAAGGTTCTGAGTTTTTAATAATAGTATCTAAGTAGTGAGGGAATGAAAGTTCTAAAGAAAGTAAATTGAAAATAATATGTACGGAACACCGGTCTGCAAGACCGGTAAGACAATATCTTATGCAGAACAATGGTCTGAGGGGCCGGTAAGGGAAAAATCTTACCTGATACAGGAACACCGATCTAGCAGACCAGGCGACGTCTATTCGATTGGAGATTACTCGCACACAGAGAACGGTAGCACAATACAAATACTTCCACTTCACTTACTAGATATCAATTGAAGGTGTTATGGCATGTCAACGCTAGGGATCGACATGCACGGCCTCTAGCGGAACTGAAAAATAACATACCGGTACGTGGGACCGATACTTCGGTTCAAGGGATAAGGAGTCAGTGTTCCAGCTTACAACCTAAAAATTTTTACCCGTAAATTTTAAAATTAGCACTTGATTGTGTCGCTTTCAAAGTATATTCTTTCATAAAAACTCGCAAGTAACCATATTTTATACAAAAACACAAGTGTTTTTTCAAATTTTGAATTTGTTATCCGTCCGCGAGCACAATACAAGGCAACGTTGCTATAAAACTTGCGGATTTAGTGTGTCTTCGTTGGCAGTATGTAATATGTCGCCACAAAAATTTATCCTAACCTCAAAATGTCACTGTGTTTAAGTTTTAAAGGGCACTTCGTTTCTAAAAGTCAGTTAAATAAAATCCGCGTGGTGTCTGAAACCGGTAAAGACGATAAGCGATAGTCGAATCAGTAATGAAACCAAAACCGTCGAATATTTATGTTGACGGAGCCGGTGGATATGGCATTGTTTCCCTAGGTCATGTCGAGGAAACGGAATCCTGGACCTCGATTTAATTTATACTTTCACTCGAAGTGACGTATTCGCCACGCCCCTCTGGGTATACTCAGATCGACCCCGTCAAGCGATCACGCCACCTACAACGTCACGATCAGCTTGTACGACGCAGCTGGACAACAACACCTCTACATAAGGACATACCATTTTCTTCTTCAATATCGTAAAATACATATTTCCATAAGATGTTCTTTCCTCTTTTTTTAATGTGGTATTTCGTAATTTATTTATTTAATTATCAAATACTACTACCTTGTTCGTGGACTTCCCTAACAAAAATATTTTCCTTACGGAACCGGCAACAGCGCCTCATCTGGTACGCTAACCTGTGAACCTAGCGTTGCTATAATCACCGTTATTTCTTGCATTTTTCTGAAATCAGAACTATTTATGTACTATTAAGTGCGTGAAACTTGTACCTAACATTTCGTTGTATATATAGGTATACAATTTATATTGTTAAGCGTATTTTTAAATACGTAAAACCATATATTTCGGACTTATAACCTGTTGCTTTTTTGGCGCTCCGTCGGTTTGTTTACAGCACAGTTTATAAGTTTTTATTCGTGTCTAATTGTATGTTTTTCTCTTGGTTTCGGCTAGTTCTGTGGTAACTTATACTTAGTGAAATTATGCCTCAAAAGTGTTATGTTCCTCGCTGTAACGGAAACTATAAAAATGGGCCTAAAGTTCATGTTTTCGGTTTTTCAAAGGACGTAAGTTTACGACAAAAATGGCTAAAAGCGATACCTCCAGATGACTTTCAGCCCACAAACAACACGAGAGTATGTGAAGCTCATTTTCCCTGAAGGTAGTATAATAAAAAGTACAACATTTCAAGACTCAAATACTGGTAAGATTTTTACAATAGATTTACTAAAACCACGGCTAAAAGAAGACTGTATACCATCTATTTTTTTAAATTGCCCCATTTATTTATCAAAAGATGTCAAAATACGGCCAAGTAAAGATGAAAAGCTCAAAAATATTGATGAGTTAAATTTGTCAAAAGCCCTTGAAATAATCAAAATTGAGTTTAAGAAGCACGAAAAAACATACATTTGAAGAATTTATAGTAACATTTTCTACATTTAAACTACCAAAAGACTGGTTTTCTGCCCAAAGTTTGTCTCAAGAAGGTGAAAGATTAACTATTTTTAGAATTGAATATACACCTGGCCCATGCATTAATTGGGCGATTGTTATTAATTATAACCTGAATATTGAAACTTTTTTGTATAGCGAGTCAGTTTGTATTTCAACATCAAAATTTAAAACGCCGTTTGTTTCACATAGTTTGGACGATATACAGTCAATATTTGAAGCCATAGATGAGACTATTATTACCGAGGTTATTACCCTACCTTTAGAGGAAAATCGAGAGGAAAATATTACCGATAATGACAACCCCGACTGGGACTTTAATAGCAAGACCATGTCTGATTCTGTCAAATCATCAAATGACATAAATAAAATTAAACGTGTATTCGATTTTGTGTCAAATATACTAAAAAGTTTTATTAGCTATATTTTAGTTTAGCTATATTACGTTAAGAAAATTAAAATGTGCCAGCTGTAAAAAAAAATTAGTATATGACGAGCAATTTATTGTTGAGGACAATTTTGATCTCATTAATAAATTAAATCGTGGAGGACTTTTATATCCCCAAGGACAAGTTATAAATGTCCTATCTGTGACTTATATAATCTTCAATAAATTAATAAATGAATTTGAGGACACATTTCTAGAAATCTATAATAAAATATCGTTCATGGTTCATTTAATTTTGGAATATTGTATTCAACAGAAATATGCCTCACATTTCGATGGATGCGCTAATAATAATGGAAAAGACATTTTAAAAAATATTCTCAAAAGTGTTTCCAATACCCTCTTAAAAAATTATTGCGCTAAAAATAGCGACCATTTAAAAAAGGAAATAACAAAAGAAAACTCGATACATTAACGAAGTAGGCCATATACCTACCTATACATGCATAAATATTTTTTATAACTAAACGTATATAATTTGGGACCTATTTCTTTAAAAGTTTAATTAATATATTTTCATGGCTTGTGTTCTATAATATATTTTTTATACCTAAACTCTCACCTCAACACTAAGTTATGCACGATGTTATGTAGGTAAATGAAATTTGAAACTGCATAACATGAACATGCATACCTACATTATACCTACTAAGTAATAATAATTAAGAGAATGTGTGGAATAGTTCAGTATATGTATTTATGTGTAATAACCTCTTTTCAGTAGTGTGAAAAATGTTTATTATACCTACATAAATACATATCCTGAATTTTGGCGCAGGTGTAGGGGAGTTGGGAGCCTGCACTTAATACTACACCTAGTATTAAACCAAAACTCAAACATAATTTTTGGGATTTGTCAAGAAGCCTGTCATATAACTAGCGTTCTTTAAAATAAGTTAACTATTGATAGTTTTCATAAATATTAGTGTATGTATCCCCTTATATGATTAAAATTGCACGGCCTACATTGATGACGTCACACGACAAGCACTAAGGCCTTGTTATTCAGTGGGTGTTGAGCTGGATCGGAGAGTATAAATTCCGGAAATTGGCGAATTCGATCTTGCTTAGCAGCGCCTCGAGTGACCTATATCTAATATATGCGTTTACTAAACAGAGATTTTAATTAACTGTTCAGCCAACATCGAGTGCGTTGCAAAGGGGTACTGAAATCCCACAGTTCAATTACGTTGGATCGACGAGGGCTCATGCCCGTTCGCGCCTATTTTCATTCCTCCGAGGGACCCAGGCGAACGAAACTTCCGCGTATTTTAAACCATAGTGTTTCAGCACGTTCGGCATCCACTGTGTGCGTTAGTGTTACGTCGCGACGTGAGTCGACGGTTCCTAGATCCCGAGTCGGGGATCGCCGTTGAAACGCCGGTAGTGTGCGCCTGTTAGCAGATACGACCGGAGGCCAATAGGGTGATCAAACTAGACGAATTGGATTGGGGTAAGTCTGTTCCATTTTAATTCCCTAGCTTGCAAGCCCTACCGCTCGACACTGTGAAGAGATCCCCTGAAACACCACTCGCAGATAGATTCCTGTCCCCAGTAGTCTTTAACGTAGCATATTGCAACACTTCGTTTTAATAAAGCGAAGGTTCGAATTTATAAAGAAATTGTCTAGGAAAGAAATTGTCTATTTATAAATTGTCTATCCCGTACTGATCAATAACCATATTTACGATCCGCCCATTGGTTATATTTTTACATTAATTTACGAGGTATATCAAAAAGATCGATATACGAGGTACGGTCGGAAAGTTGAAGGTAGTGAACGCATCCAACGATGGAAACGCAGAGCGGCAGGAAGCCAGCGGAGCCCGAGCGAGACCCGACTACTGCTGCCCAAGGAATGCACCCTCACGCAACGGGAAGGAAACGGAAACCTCCCCAAACACCTAGGAGCGCCAACCAACAGCGGTCCGTGCCTGTGCCAAGGAGCAGCGCGACTAGCCGGATCCAGGAGGCATCCCAGCGGGCTTCAAGGGTGTTCACGCCGATGTCATCATCGGGAGCGCAATTGTTGGCAACGCCGCGTCGCGTCGACAAGGGACACGATGTGAAGGGGATGGCCCCGGAAGAAGTATACGTCGAGTCGTCGAGGAACCCTCCGTACTCCGTACACGGGCATCCCCATCACCTACCATCGCTCACCCCCGAGGGGATGAAAGCGAGATGGAAAAGAGTGATGAAGCGAGAGGAGGAGCCTCCTACGAAGAGGCGGGCACGCGACGTCGACAGTCATTGAAATAAACGGTGAAATGTTCCGCGTGTGAGGTGTATTTATCCTTCGAAAATATCTTAAATGAAGCGAAATCTGGGCTTGCTTCGGAACTGACTGTAAAGTGTCACAATTGCTTATTGCTGAACAAAGTTTCGTCCGCCAACCAAAACAAGAATGCCAAGGAATACAATTAATATCAACGATCGTCACTTTCAGCATTTACTGAAATAAGTTCTATGTGTTTCATCCTCAACACATCATTCTTAGTTTATTATTTAATTGATTGTTCTTTGTTGTGTTCTTGTTTTGTTTTATTTAATAGTACGCGTTGTTAGTTTTATTGATAATAAAACTTATGTTCAATAGTTCGCTTTTTTCTGATAAAACGAAAAAAGTTATTCTTTTACTGGGAATTAATTTATGATAATTTTCACAATTGAATGGTCGTTATTTTGAAAAGGCAAAACAAATCGCAAAAAAATCTAGTAACATACTGAGTGAAACAAGATCTTTCAAATGATGTACCACACGCCATATATTGTCTTTTAAGAAAAATGTCGATGACGTCATATTTTTAACACATGTCAATAAATGGAAAACTGGAAAACTAAATCGATGTGTTCAACGTGTTCAAGCGTTTTCCATAAAACCTGAAGACTACCAAATTGTTAGGTAGTCCATATTTTTTTCCACACAGTATATTTTTTCAACTGAAGCCAAATAACCTAATAAATATCTAAAAGTATGTTTAATCACCTTCCAAATGCCGTTGAGAAAAAAAATTCTATCAATTTCGTAGATATAACATTTGAAGGAAAACATCATGTTTTCAACATTTTTAATATACTTTTTTTTCATTTTTTTTTGTTATATCACGAACACTCTTTATTTTTCAATAATTCCATAAACTTTGACTTTTTCTACATCATCTGAAGTATTGATTAAAAAAAAGTTTAAATCGATCAATTTAACGGGAAGACACGAACGATTAAAGAGATACGGGTATGACATACCCATATGCGCTTGCATCGAGATGTCGCGACACTGCGCCTCTTCAGGGTTAATTTTTTAACGCATTTTTAATATTACTTTATTCCAAAATATAATAAACCCTATCTATGTCGAATATGTAATCATATAAAAATATGTGAAAGAACAAATAAAAAACTTAGATGTGTCGTAAAAAGCGTAGATTCTAGCCACGGTTTGCTATAGTTACAATCTCGTACGGTTCGTAGTTCTGTTCACCGTCGTTGTTTCGGTTGACGTTCACGCCACAAAGCGCTCCATTCACCTGCACCGACACTGCCGCGTATCTCCGTTCGCAACACTTCACATGACATCTCAGGAATAAATACTTCGCCGCCATCTTGTACAGAAATCCCATCGCGATGATAATCAGGCAAATCCAAGAGACGAAGCAACAGTGGCCGCCGATATCGCGAAATCCATTCGATTTGTCCGTCGAGGTTTCTTCTCGATGGTTTGATCTCTCATCTCCGTTAGTATTCATTTGCACGTCAAACAGAGTTTTTAAAGACTCACTGGATTCATTCTTCCCGGAGTTCTCGTGGCACCATCTAGTGAGAATGTTGTACAGCGCTGCTTTCGTCTCGAAGAATATTGCGTAATCTTCCTTTTCCAACCGACTAGACATACCGACTTCTTTAATCTGACCGTATGATAGGTACACCTCCATTTCTTTCGCCTTTATGATTTTCGCATCACATAGTGTCTGATAATGACGGTCAAACGTCAAGGCGGCGAATCCTTTACCCACCTCAGCAATCATGTACACTTTTGATGAGGTCACGAACAATGCGTAGATCTGCACGGGGATCTTCTCGAGTTTCTTGCAATCGAGGTCCCTCCAAACGAAGCCGGCGCCCTCTGCTTCGTCATAACAGAAACCGTAACTATAATTGCAAACGGTTCCCGATGGCAGAGTTATTATGTTACTCGACAAATCCGCTCGGACTGTTGATTCTCTTATTGTCAAGCTACCATTTACAATTTTGCCTTCATTCTTAACACAAGTCGGCGACGTTATAGTATACGTTATCGTAGAATTTATTTTCGCTGTGTGCCTAATTCCGTCGTCGTCTTTGAAATTGCCCGTTTGGACGCTGTCGATGCACCCGCCCACAAAATCGGTGATCTTTCTTCGTTCTACCCGATTTATTCGAGAATTTACGGCCCTAATGCAGGTAGTGTATGTGATATCCTCCAAGTACAGGCATTTATATACTTTGACGTATCTAATTGAATCGGACTGTCTGTAGATGAATATACCGTTGAACGCATCTGAATGACTTTCTGTCAAGGAACACTTCTCGGCCCAAGTTGTCCATGGGAGAAGAACCAATAGGAAAGCAAGCTCCTTCATTCTGTAAAAAATTATTTCTCTTTGATAAAAACCGGTACGTATCCTTACCTAGGTGTTAGTATTAGAGTGTTTTTTTTTTCGGTCAGCCGCAACAAAGACTGTACCGCTAACAATCGATATGCTGCCGATTACCATTTCTATAACAACGACATTGCCATCGCATGTTACATAGAGACCTGATATGGGTTTGTTTTCATCTCGTCGGTATTTTCACAGTTTACGTGGCCTGGCAAATCAAGTAATTTGGTTGAAACAAATTTACGTAAATCATTTTCACTTTACTTAATACTTAGTAAAAATAATTAGGGGCGTTAAGTTCATTTTTAGAGAGGAATTAGAAGGGAGGATTAGGTTAGGAATTAGAATAAACTCGTAGCGTTTCTATTTTGGATTTTATTTTATAACGATTTGTGCATTATTCGGCAAAATATGTACTCTGTTTGAGAGTTATTTCTGCTCTATAAAACTGTTATAATCGTTGCTTCGAATAATATAATTTTTCACGATTTTTCAGGCTTTAGACATAGAATATCCAGGCGGAAAAAATAATCGTTTTTGACATCTGCTATTCTTCGGTTTTCATCGAGGCGAAAAAGCTGCCGAAGTGGCTGGCTCGGGACATTTGCGACGTATACGGAAAGGGTGTTTGTTGAGGAAACAGAGTAGTAGTAGGTAGTGTGCAAACTACTGCACTGTCACTTCACTTAGAGGAATCAACACCCCATTCAGAGTCCGATGCCCCATTTTAATTTATAATATTTATCGAAGTAGCTATAACCCGCCCAACTCCGGGGATACTCTCGGAGGCCCCGGCAAGAAATCACGCCACTCGTGACGTCGCGATTCCTCTATTGGTCATTTTCTTGGAGAGTATAAATACCTGCAGCGAGCTGCCGAGGCACTAGCCGACTGGTACAATAAGTGGAAGATAGCCACTAACGCCGAGAAAAGCACGGAGGTGCTTTTCAAGAAGACGCGGGAAACTCCGGATGGACACGTGAACTTCAACGGAGAGGACATCCAGTGGCGAGACAAGACCAAGTACTTATAGTCGTCATGGACAAGTCCCTAACATGGAAAGACCACATTCACCAGGCAACAAGACGCGCCAAAGATACCGCTGCCAAACTCTGGACGATTACAGGAAACAAGAGCCAGCTGAACTTCAGGAACAAGCTGTTCCTCATCCGACAAGTCCTTCAGCCCCGACTGATGTACGCATCGACAGCTTGGAGCTACGCTGCCCAAACACACCTGAAGAAGATTCAGGCCGTCGAGAATGTCACTCTCCGCCGTACCGTGGACGCATCGTGGTACGTGAGGAACACCGACATCCGGCATGACCTGAACTTCACCACTGTGACGGAGAAAATCCGAGCCAGGGCTCGGAAGCTCTACGATCAAGCAGGTGCGCACGACAACCCTCTCATCCGAGCGGCCTCGGACTACGACTCAGGAGGACCAGGAAGACACAAGCGACCCAAGATCCAGGTAGTATAACGGAACAGACCCCCCTCTACAGGTCAAAACAAAACTTTTATTACAGCTGAGCTCTATTGCTCATCTAACTACTTATATGTCAGGGGCCCTATTGCCCCTTTAATCATTTTCTGTTTCAGAAAAGACACACGACCTTCCCTCCACATCCCTGACTCTTAACCCTGTTCTTTTCGTAATTGCATGCGGGCACTATGCAACGTCGTATCACATAACGCATTTTATTTCTTACTTTCGGCGGATCCTCCATTTTATACTATTATATTTATATACTACAGATTCATTACAACTCGTGATTACACATTTGTTGACATATACGCGAGGTTGTGTTTACTGTTACTGTAGGTGAGGGACGTAAGAGAAAGGGGGAAACAACACCGCAAGAGCACTAGCACCCCTGGCGGCCGTTGTACACGTAATTCCAAGCTCGCACTACGTAATATATAAGCAGTGCCCAGCCCCCTGGATGGGAGTGAGTGTCTGGTAGCAGATGAGGACCGGAGGCCACTAGGGAGCTGCTGTACCAGACGATTGGATCAGGGTAAGTCCGTTCCAATTATTCTAGGTCGCGCCACCGCGTCCTGCTCGACACTGTGAAGAGACCCCCCCGGATGCCCGCACATGTCAGGTTTCTGTACCGATATCCGGCAATAATTGCAACAAGTAAGCGAAGGTTCGTTGAAAGATTTGTCTTATTCGTACGATTAGATAACCATATGTAAGATCCTATACATTGGTTAAGTTGAAAGAAAAGTATTAAAGTGAATAGCGCACCCAACGAGATGGAAACGCGCAGCGTCAGGAAGCCCGCGAAGTCCAAGTGAGACTTGGCTACCGCAGCTGCGGGAATCAACCCCCACGCAAGGGGAAAGGAGCAGCGAGCAACAACAACCCCACGGAGCGCCAACCAACAGCGGTCCGTACCCGCACCAAGGAGGAACGCGGCCAGCCGGATCCTGGAGGCGTCCCTGCGCACCACAAGTGCGTCCACCCCGATATCATTATCGGGAGTGCTCACGCCGACGCCACCACGTCACGCCACTGAGGGGCGTGGGGTGGAGAGGAAGCTTCAGGAAGAGCAACGTCGAGCCGAGGGGCAACCTCTTGCGCTACGTACACGGGTAGCCCCGTCTCCCACTATTTCCCATCCCCAAGGGGATGAAAGCGAGATGGAAGATAGAGATGGAGCGAGAGGAGATAAGTCGCGTACGCTCCTACGAAAAGGGGGGTACGCGACGACGACATGTTATAGATGAGTCTACTGCACGAAAATGGTTAGCTGGCGATTTAGACCTGAGCGAAACGCACTGCGCCAGGTGACCTTCAGAATTCGACGAGGATCGTCTCAGGGCACTTTTGAAGGAGGACGGTCGCTAAACATTGTCGGGTTACCTTTTGTAGGTGACCTGGCAATGTTGGAATGTTCATTAAAGCGTAATTTATAATCAAAAAATTTACTTTAATAAACAATGTTGCTTATTTAAAGGACTATTATTCAATAAATAACACTGGGGAACAACAAGTTTGTTGCATTTATTACAGCGCCTGTTCTTACCCAATTTGAAGGCGCTGAGTTCAAATCTGTAGGTAGTTTTTTTACAAGCTTATAAAGAAGTCGGTTTTTTACAATCCGACATTTTATTTTCGCGAAATTTGATGCTTCGTATCATATGATGACAAAAAATCAGTTGCGCAAAATAAAATATATTTAAATCAGTGGCGGCTCGTGATGAAATGAAACGGGTGTTCTGCACAGGGCCGATCCTAGGGTATTGGCCGCCTGCGTGCAAATTTCAAACGTATCCAAACTACTGGCGCCGTAGGGGCCCCAACAAAATTGCGCTGTCATTCAAGGCGAAAATTTTTAAAATTTTCAAGGTCACGCGTTTTCCTGATACTTCAGAATTTTTATGTAAAATCCGTTTATACAAAAATATAGACTTTCACAAGAAAAATTTTTGGAATTTAATACCTTTTTGAAGAACATTCATGTTTGCCGTCATATTCTTTGGTTAAGAGAAAAGGCTTGTAAGGTGAATTTTCTACTAGAGGGTCTATAACACTTAAAATATTTTCCGAAAGAGTTTCAGCGTCACATTTTGTAGGTTTCAGGTATGTCCAAAAACGTTCAATCGGTTCACCATCGAGAATATATCTTAAAACTACCACTAACTGACTTTTTGCAGATACATCAGTTGTTTTGTCTACCATAACTGCCAAAAATGAAGGTTTGTTAATTTCTTTAATTATTTCTTCATGATATACTTTTAAAATACAGTCTAAAAGATCATTTTGTATTTCTTTAGAGGTTCCTTTAAATACTGAAGCATTTTGTAGATGCTCGCTTAAAGTTACATCAAGCTCAGCAGAAAAATTTATTAAACCACGAAATATCCCCGGGTTTTGAGAGGTTTCAGCTTCGTCATGTCCTCGCAGTGCCAGTTCAAAGGCCGCACAAAACTTTATGCAGTTTATAATTTTTGACAAAACGTATCTCTTTTCTGTCACATTATCATTATACTTTTGCATATTTATCCAATAAGCTGAATCTAGCTGCGCTTTAATATTAGTTGTTCCTAATAAAGCTAATTCCATTGTATTATATAGATGGCTTTTGGAGAGTCGTGCTTTTTTATTTTTTCAGTTAAGTGCACCAAATCTGTCACCCCTACCTCCGTCCATGCTTTATCACTGCCAAAAAGTAAACAAGGAAAACAAAATAATGCATTTTTTTTGTTGCACCCACAAATCCAATTGTTCTTCGAATAAATGTCTCTATTAAATTGACGTTTATATGCTTTTCCGCGGCTAACACCTGCAGTCTCAATAACAATATCGGGCAATGGCCTACCATTGTTTTTTAAATCATTTTTTTCTTCATAAGAGTATTTAAAAAATCGCTTCACATGAACTAAATTATAAACTAAATCTATTGTCACTATCACAGTATATAAATATTAATAATTAGTACAATAAATCACTACACAAATTCACAAAACAGTATTTAAAATCTCAAATTAACACGAAATACGAAATAGGTACGATCAAAGTTTACAGTTATTTATTCTGTAAACTTTGGTACGATTTACGCCCGCCCGATGAGTATGAAGGAGTAAACATTCACTGATGTTACCTTAGCTGGAAAAAATACAGCTCACTGACCGTGTAAATTCGGGCATTTACGAGCGCCAAGCGTAGATTGCCGCGGGAGTTGAGGGGGAGGACGGGTGTTCCGAGCCGTGCTGAGAACTACCTCGTGTGGCTCAGTTCAATGTACCGCGACACGCTCGCGTAGAGGCCCAGATAATTCATCTGGTCTACTACTCAATAGTTGACGGCGGGCAGAATGCGACTTTAACGCAATAATTTGGTTAGCTGCACCAACTAACCGAATTATTTTATTAATAAATTTTAGTAATTATTATGTCGCGAAAATATACAAATATCTAATTTTTTTGGCAGTTCTGCAACTCTGCAGCACCTAAACATCAGCCGCCCCTGGGTTACTGGCTCCCTTATTATTACATATAGTGATTAATCATTGCATACAGGAATAAAAAATATGTATATAAAGATTATTAAACAAAAGCTGGTCCCCCTATCCACGACCTGCTTAAATCCTTAAACATTTTATGTAATTTATTGTTTATCCTCCTCTGTCCTCTGATAATCACTGCTGATAAACAAGTGCAATAATTGTTTGACATATATAAATTAACGTTTTATAATAGTTTGTTAATAATACATTTAATACTGTTTAAAGTGACTTATAAAAGTCAATAAATTCAGTTACGCTAGTGATTTTCTTTAATGTAATGTCATCAAGGGAATGAACCACTTTATCTAGTACACTTAGAGCAGAAGAAATGAATAGTTCATGCAACTTAAGAGAAGATGAAGCAGTGAAATCGGTAATTATGGTTAACGAGGAATGTAGCCAGCGATATGTCGAACAATTAGTCGAAACGTTTCAATTTTAACTTAGAAGATACTGTAGAACCCCCGGACAAGGTCGTCTAAGTTCAGCTCAATTTCTGGCAAACGATCAGGAGAACGCTTAATGAAGGAGGATTGGACAGTAAAAGACCAGATATTGCCCCACTGCTCACCAGAAAACTTAGAATTATCAGACTGCGTTTTACAAGAGAACACGTAAATTAGACCTTTGACGTCTGGAAGCTATTCTTGTTTTCAGAACAAGGGTAAGTCTTATTTCGCCAGATGGACGTCAACGAGTCTGACGGAGGCCAAGAAAGAGGTTTGGTGGCTCCAATATCTTTCCGTCGATCGCATTTTTGGTGAGTCAATAATGTTCTGGGGAGAAATTTATTTTGATAGTCGTACGAATCTGTAAATGAACGTGCCATTTTCCCCGTTCCAAAAATGCATTTTTATGCAGGATATTGCACGGCCCCACGTTGACAGAGAGGTACTGGACTATCTTTGATTTGTGACTATTCTAATTATGGACTGACCACCCTGCACCGGAGAAGCCAAGATATGGACCCCATGGAGCATCTATAGTATACATCACTATGTATACCATAGTTGCATATCACTATGCAACAATCAGTTACGTGCCACATACCTGCCCCTATGACACTTAGGAAACTCGAACAAGTCATTCTTGTCGAACGGGAACAGGAAATATTCCTCAGGAAATCATTCGTCATTTGACTCATAAAATTCCCAGAAGAATGAAAGCCTAGGGAGCCCCGGGAGCCTATAAGAGCTAGAGGAGGATCATTCGCCTTTTAACCAATAACATTCCCAGAAGAATTAAAGCTCAAGGAGCCCAGGAAGCCCATAAGAGCTAGAGAAGGATCTACACGCTACTGAATTCAAATACTTTCAGTTTAATTTCACATCGAATTTTTTTTTTCTAAAGCCTTTAATTAACACCATTTTCATTGCGTTTGACATTATTGTTTCTTTCTGTTATTTATTCGTCTTTTTCCCCCGATAATTGCAATTTAATTTGTTAAATACTAGTTGAAATCATTTAATTATATTACGTAGCTACTATGATTTAAATCTTCGAAAAAATTAATGTAATAATAATGTCAAGTTTCACGGATGCGTTAATGTTGTCGAAGAGTTTATAAAAAACAAATAGATAGGAGCTTACTGTTGTCCTAGTCTACTTTTGCAAAAAAGTCCATTCCAGAGCAATTTGTTTTTTACTTCTCCTGTAAACTTAGTAATTTTGGAAATATTCCCTTTTGAAAATAATCTCCTCAATTATTTTGTGTCCTATCAATTAGCGGTTGTCGAAATAAACAAAGCTCTTTGTAACATTTTTATTCAATCACAACTTATTTGTACACTGCTTCACGCATCACTTATATATTAAACATCCTAAATTACTGTCAAAGTCTAGTGGTGGTCAATGCTTCACGTAATTGAGTTTCTATAATATCAATGTTGAGGTACATAAAGGCCGATTCACACTAGGAGCTCAGTTCACACTACGCTCACGATCCGCTCACAGTCAAAGATCTAGGGTAGTATTTGCATTTTACGTTTAATTTGCGCTCATTTTTAATCAGTATGACACATGTCAACACATTCCTATAGTAAGATGAATAAATTTTCTATAAGAGATTTGGCTGCAATTGCCATATGTTTGGATGATGAAGAGCAACAATACAAGAAACGCAGGAAGATATGGGTTCATGACATTTGGAGAATTTTTCAGTCTATATAAAGGCCTTTTAGATGATGAAACAAATTTTTCCAATATTTTCGCATGACAAAACATTCATTTCAATACATTTTGGATAAAATTACGACACACTGCTGCAACGGTTCGCTCACGGTTCGTTCAAAATATCCGCGAGGAGAAAGACCGCGGTCAAAGATCGTGAGCGTACTGTGAGCGAAGCGCCAAATATGAATATTTCCATTTAAATATCACGTCACAATATTTTATCGCGCTTTGAATGGATCGTGACCTGAACTACAGTGTGAATTGGCCTTAACCCTAAAGGTCGATTCACATTAGGAGCTCAGGTCACACTACGCTCACGATCTGCTTACAGTCAAAAATTTTTCAGTCTATATAAAGGCCTTTTAGATGATGAAATAAACTTTTTCCAATATTTTCGCATGGCAAAACATACATTTCAATACATTTTGGATAAAATTACGACACACTGCCGCAACGATTCACTCGCGGTTCGTTTAAAATATCCGCGAGGAGAAAGGCCGCGGTCAAAGATCGTGAGCGTACCGAGAGCGAAGCGCCATATATGAATATTTCCATTTAAATAGCACGTCACAATATTTTATCGCGCCTTGAGTGGAGCGTGACCTGAACTACAGTGTGAATCGGCCTTAATCGATCAGGCTTAATTGTCACTGAACCGGAATTTTCTAGCCGCGATTTGCTGTATTTGTCAGTTCGTACGGTTCGTAGTATTTCTGTTCGGTGTCATTGTTCTGGCAAACACGTAAGCCGCAATTTAAACCGTTCACCGTCATCGAGGCAGCCGCGTATTTTCTCTCGCAACATTTTGCCTGACAGCGCACGGGCAAGCACGTCGCCATCAACATGCAGAGAACAACGATCGCGACGACAGCTAAGCAAATCCAGGCGATCAGGCAACAATGCCATAGCATGTCAGGGTATTCTTGCACTCTATCCGTCGGCTTTTCTTCTGGAGCTGAAGGCCGCTCGACGCAAGCAACAGTTGTTTCTATCTTGCGCAATGTCTGTAAAGCGATATAGGACGTATTTCTAGAGATGTCGTAGCACCATCTCGCGAAAAAGTCATATACAGCCTGTCGCTTTTCGAAATACATCATGTAATCTTCCCTCATTAGTGTACTAGTGGTCTCTGCTTCAGTAATGTCGTTGTATGATAAGTACACATCGATTCCCTTTGATCTCATGGCAGGAAAATTGCATACGCGCCCAAACGTTCGATCAAACATCAAAACCGCGAATCCGTCATCCACCTCAGAAATCGTGAACAATTGGTCTGAGATTTGGAAGATCGCTTGGATCTCCACAGAGGTTTTCTTGACTTCCTTGCAATGGTTGTCAATCTCTACCGTCCAAACGAAATCGACGCCCTCCCTCTCGTCATGGCAAAAACCGTGATTGTACTTGCAGACCGTTCCGGATGGTAAAACTATTTCATCAGTCCAAAAGTCTGCTTGGACCGTCAATTCTCTTAATGTCACGCTGACGTTTTCGACGTGGCCGTCCTGGTTGTAGCACGTGGTTTGAATATTGAATGACGTTGTACCGTTTACTTTAATCTCGTGTGGTGATCCGTACTTGTCCTCGTATTTTCCCGTTCTAAAGAAATCTACACACCGATCTGTAAAATCGGTGAAATTTTTGCTCGCCACCCGCGTTTGCTGATGCCTACCATAGCCGCAAGGGAAATATTCGTTTACTTCCAAATATTGGCAATTGTATACTTTCACTTTTCTGGTGCCAGAATATTTGTAGATAAATCCCGTGCCAGATAGCGGAGTCTTTCTTACAAGACATTCGTGAGCCCAAGTGGCGCAGACGGAAAGGACCAATGGGATAAGGACCACCTTCATTCTGTAAAAAGAAAACAGTTTCGTTTGATAAAGGCGTGTTGAATTAATCCACAAACACTTTAAGAGTCCAAATTAATTGTTAAATATCCTTCAAACTTATTTCTTATATGTATTTCACCGATATCTTAAACCATCTTATCTTAAATAGTCAAAGGCGGTAAGTGAATTCCCCTGCCGTCTGAGCCAAACTCATGAGTAGAGCTGTATAATCGGTGCCGCGTATATGTGGCTTGCGTATGGGAATGTGTAGCGGGGGCCTCGAGCACATGACGCGGAGTTCAATTCACGTTGATTTAATTTGACTTTCCACTTTTTCACGTGCAGATGGTACATAGCTGCGCACTGTGACCCTAGTCGGTAATGGGTACTTAGGATTGTATTTCTTCCAAAAGTCCTTAAATGCTGCTGTGTCAAGTAATGTAAGTGGTAAATGACAGGTAATTAACATGAGAAGTAGATAAAAAATAAACTTCGTTTTCCGTAACAGGCCCTTTTTATATTAATATGTTCCATACTATTTATATATATTTTGCAGTCTCTCTTGTTCCAACAAAATAAATCTTTTTCACAAACTTTATACACTATTTTCGCCCTATCATATATCAAATCTGGAAAGTTCGAATAAACTTATTCACATTGTCGGCAAGCGGCCGGTTTTTCGCCTTTGACGTTTTTTTGTAACGCACGCACGCTGTACAAATTATGTATATAATTACGATCTCAAAGTAATTTAGTTTTTTCGCGAATCAGACGCACACGGTCTCAATGTTAAACAGTAACTGGATACCTAGCACAAATATAGTGTTTTGTGATACCTGGTTTGTTTACAGCGTGAATTGAACACCGCGTCACGTGCTCGAAGCCCCCGCCACACCTTCCCATATGTAAGCCATATGAACGCGGCACCGATTATACAACTCTGCTCATGAGATAATCTCAGGGTTAGGTGGATGTTCTCTTCAGTAATATTGTCGAGAAAGTGCGTTTTAAGCCGATAATAATAATAAACCGGATCTGATAATTCTGAGCAACTAGATAATTAACGCGTCGACTATTGACTAAATATAGAAACAACCATTCACAATCAGCCGTCGAAAGGCTATATATACCGTGCTTTCATTTTAAAACTGTACATAGATTCCACCGTTCGGTCCTTTTCGGAAAATTAGCCACCGCTCAGGTGGGGAGTCCGGCCGTGCGCCGCGCTGTGATGATCGACGACTTAGATTTCACATTTACCGTCGCATACATGTTTGGCATTTAGACGAGAGAACTTCGCAGTAATACGAATAATAGTGTAATTTTAAATAGATTCTTTTAATTCAAAACTTAGTAATTATGACGTACTCACTTGAGGAAAAAATTGATTTGATATCATGGTCTCTTCAAGGACATTCATTACGTGCAATAAGGGACCATATGTAATGTCAAATATGTAAATCGTCCGATCCCTGCCTTGAACACAATATCGACAGTAGTCGAAAAGTTTAAGTCAACGGGGTGCATTTTAGGTTGTAAATGCCACAAGACACCTAGAATTAACGAGGATGCTGAAATGCAGGAATTAATGGTGTGTGCAATAGTAGAAGAAGATTCAAATATTTCTATCCCAAAAATTTCCGAGGAGACTGGTTTTAGTGTGGGTAAAATTCACAAAACTTTAAAGAAAAATAAATATCATTCCTATAAATACGAAGCCCATCAAGAAATTTTCGATGAAGACCAGTACCGTAGAATGGAATATTGTAACACGGTAATGGAACGAGCAAATGCGGATGACAATTTTATTTATAACATCGTGTTCACCGATGAATCCACGTTTCCGTTACATGGTAGGCACAATCCATCAATTATACGGTATTGGGCTATTGAAAATCAGTATCGCCTGTTAAATACAAGGACACAATATCCCGAAAAATTGAATGTTTGGGCTGGTATTTATGGGAATGATATTATTGAACTATTCTTTATTGATGGAAATTTAAATGGGGAGACTTATTTGAATCTTCTTCAAAACCAAATTGTTCCTGCATTGGCAAACATTAACCCCAATTTTGACAACGTTTGGTTCCAGCACGATGGGTGTCCGGCCCATAACTCAAGAATAGTCATTGACTATTTGAATACGATATTCCCCCAAAGAATTATATCTACGAGAGGCGTAATTCAATGGCCACCAAGATCGCCAGACTTGGCCCCTAATGATTTTTTCTTATGGGGGTATATTAAATCAAAGTTATACGGGCATCCTCATGAAAGAGCTAATAATTTAAATCAACTGAGGGCTAATATTGAAAATTTATTTCAAACTACTAGCCCTCTTATCCTGACCAACGCTCGTTCAGAATTTTACGACGGGTTGGGTTATTGTTTGGCGCAAGAAGGAGGCATTTTAGAAAAATTTCTTTAGTTTTTTTTTCTTATTCAAGGGGATATTTTTTAAGTTTTAAGAGTTTGTATTTTATTTTTAAATATTTTAAAAGAAGCTATTTATTTTTTTTAACTAAGTGCCTTCTAACGTTTTACTAGAAGATACTTTTTTTTAATGCAAAACCAATTATAAAAATAATGCAAAAAAGATCATAGTTATGTTATGATGTTAAATATGGCCAAGATATTTTATCTTTAAATACCTTGATCATCTTTTAACAGTAAACCCATCAACATCACTTCCCACGTAAAAGTTTTTCCCCGTTACAAATACGATGGTAGTGCCGCTAATTATCGACACTGGACAACCTGAAGCAGCGCGTGTACCATCCGCGTCCCCTCCCTACACATTATACGAAATCGACCGATTGACTTGCTGTCTAGTAAAAAAATGAAAGAACGGTATATATATATATATATATATATATATATATATATATATATATATATATATATATATATATATATATATATATATATATATATATATATATATATATATATATATATTAGGTACAAAAATTAAGGGATGTAAAAAAATCCTAAATTTTTAGGTGATTTTCAAAGGGTTGTAACTTAAAAAATAAAATAGTAACAGAGTAATTTTAGTTAGAACAATTTAAATTCGAAGCTTCTAGTTTTCAAATTTTGAGTTCAAAATATTTTACCATCAGCAGTTTTTGAGTAATCATAAGAAAACTGTCGGATTTTTTTGCCGGCAAGATAAATGCCGTAAATGCAACATCGTACTGTTACATGAAGTGCAATAATGGGCAAAACTTTGAATGAGAGTCAGAAGCTAAATATTTGCATAAATCTTTGGTTGGACGTCTCATACAATATTGTGTCTGTGAGTCAAGATATTACATATAGGTCATAAAAATCGTTTTTTGAACATATCGTTTCCTATGCATCATATCACTTTAGAGGTTATTATAAAACTTGTAGATTTTAAAATTCTCTACGAATTTGATCCGATTCATTTTTCCTACGACCAACCATTCATTCTCGAGATATAGCGCGGAGGGAGCGAGGCGCGTAAGCCTATATGTATTAATGCTATGTAAAATGCTGAACTAGATATATAATTTATTTTACTAAGTTAATTATAATTTTTTTTTTATTAAAAATCAGTCACCCCTTTCTGTGGCTCCACACAGAAGGTGCACTGATGATACCAGTAATAACTCCTCCTTCATCCGTTTGATTAGTGATTACTGGGTCGAGCTGTGCGCCCTAAATAAACATAACAAACCGAGAATTACGGCCTTCTACATGTGACCGGATAGGATTTCTGCCGAGTTTCGGCACGCCACGCCGGCCGGTATATGCTCATTAGTTCTGAAAGCAATGCATCTCTTGTTCCACCGAGGGCTCCTACAATCAGTACCTTAAGTTTAACAGAATGGTCAGGATAAAGTCTACGGAGTTCGAAGATTAAATCTCTATATTTTGTCTGTTTCTCCACCTTTTTAAAAACAGTGTTACCGTCACCGGGTGTCGAGAACTCGATGATGAACACTGTCCTGAGTTGGACTATGTGGTCGAGGAGGACTACGTCAGGCTTGTTGGCTTGTATTTGCCTGACGGTGGGAAACGAATAGTTCCAATATATTAAGCATTTCTCGTTTCCCACAACAGACTCAATATCCTCTGGAGCATAAGGCAGCACTGGTGTTTCATCTATCTAATACGAGTGCCTTAAATGATAAAAAAGCATCCGTAACGCTGCGTTGTGTCTATGGATATAGGCCAAGATTGCATATACCAGGCAAGCCGACAGCAAATGCATCAATGTCTCCGGCGCCTGCAGCTGACATCAGAAACCTCCATACCCATGTCACGACTCTTATAGACAAACGTGTTAAATACACAATCTGAGCAAGCCATGATGAATCCCTCGGTCTCTGAATTTAGCCCGGCTGACCTTAAAGAAGCAAAGGTCGGCGTTTAGGATGAGCCCAGAACTTCCATATTTCTGAAGAAGCCCCGTATATGGGCTTATCAGAAGACTCCGTGCATAAGCTTATTTTTATAATTATTAATATTACTATACATATACAGTATACAGTATTTATACAGTACAAAAAGTACATCATTTTAAAAAAAATATGAGAAATATATAATTAAGGAATATGTAATATTTTATAGGGTGTCTCAGTTGGAGCTATAGGATCTGAATTGCCCGCCATTTTGGTTCTGTCAAAGATAGGACATCAATATTTGACGACTGCCATCTACAAACTATACGTCAAAATGCCTGGGTGTCTCATTTGAAACTATAGGATGTGGTTTTTTAATTAAACTAATAATATTTGATAAACTGAGATTTTTTATTCAACATAAACTGAAGACGGTACGGCTAAAAACGAAAAATAATATCATTCATGTGGCCGCCTCGACTCATCTGGCACGATGTTATTCATTTAGCAAAATTGTCCATAACACGGGTACATAAAACTGGCTTTATTTTTTGAATACTGCATCGAGGTCTTTGATTCTTACTGACTGGGTGACGTACGCTTTTCCCTTATCATAATCTCAAAGAAAAAAGTCCACTGGTGTTAAATCACATGATCATGCAAGCCAATTAATGCCAGCATCCGCGAGATAATATAATCAGGAAATTTTGTATGCAACAGAGTCACGGTTGTGCGTGTTGTATGAGACGTTGCACCGTCTTCCTGAAACCGCATGTTGTTCAAATCTAAATCATTCATTTGGTAGAAAAAGAAATTCTCTTCAAATTTCTTGATTAACTGTTAATTCTGTGGGTGCTTCATTTTGTCTTAATTTGGGCGAATTTTTCCTAATGCAACTGTAAATGATCGTTCACTTTCATAAAACAGTTATACACAAACTATTAGTTGTTGAACTATTAATCGTCGTATGGTTGGTAGATGACAGTCGTTAAATATCGACGCCCTATCTTTGACACAACACAAATAGCGAGGCAATTCAAATCCTATAGTTCCAACTGAGACACCGTATATATGTGCGTCAAATTTCAAGTGCATCTTTAAGACTGTTTTAAACAGTTCCAGAGAAATGGTTTTACACTCGTGAACTCTCAACGTTGCGTTACGCAACGTTTTTCAGGATATCTTTGAAAACCTATTTATTTCTAACCTTGGGAACTAATTGGGTTAAAGTGATGCGGAAAATTATCATAATATCGTTTATTTTACAATGTTCGTTATATTTTCTATAATCATAAGGTTATGCACCCTATTCGATTCGATCTAGTTGTCACAGAACTGGAATTTTCTAGCCACGGCTTACTGGTGTCGTAATTTCGTACGGTTCGTAGTATTTCTGCTCCGCATCGTCGCTGTGGCAAGCGCGTATGCCAGAATGCACACCGTTCGTTCTCATCGAGACATCCGCGTATCTCGGTTCGCAACATTTTGCGGGACATCGCACCGGTATACATGTCGCCGCTATCTGATAGAACAAAACAATGCCGACGATAGCCAAGCAAATCCAGGCGATCAAGCAACAACGCCATAGCATGCCGTGGTACTCCCTCAATTTATCGGTCGGTTTTTCTTCTGGAGTAGGAGGCCGTCCAACGAGGGTAATAGTTCGTTCTGTCTCGTACATGGTCTTTAAAATCATATAGGAGGATGTATTCATAAAGATGTCGTGGCACCATCTCGCGAAGAAATCGTATAGAGTCTGTTTCTTCTCGAAATACATCATGTAATGTACTTTCTTTCTTACCGGACTAGCGGTCTCCACGTCATTGATATCATTGTATGTTAAGTACATATCGATTCCCTTCACTTTGAACGCAGGAAAATGGCATATGCGCTGATGGCCTTGATCTAACATCAAAACCGCAAATCCGTCACGCTCTTTATGAATCGTAAATAATTGGTCCGAGATTTGGAAAATCATGTCGATTTCCACAGAGATTTTTTTGACTTCCTTGCAATAGTTTTCGACCTTAGCTTGCACCTTCCAAACGAAGTCCACGACCTCCCTCTCGTCGTGACAGAAACCGTAATTGTATTTGCATGGAGTTCCGGATGGCAGAATCATTTCATCAGTCCACAAGTCCACTTGGGCCGTGAATTCCCTCAACGTTACGTTAACATTTACGGTGCGGAATTCTTTGTTGTTGCAAGTGGTTTTTATTATAAAGAGTGCCGTTGTATCGTTTATTTTAACCTTGTGTTGTGATCCATACTTGTCCTCGTACTTTCCCGTTCTAAAGATGTTTACACACTGATCCGTAAAATCGGTGAAATTCTTCGTCTCCATCCGCGTCTTCTGCTGATACACGCCATAGCCGCAAGAGTAATATTCGGTTACCTCCAAGTATTGGCAGCTATATACCGTTACTTCTATGATGTCGGAATGTTTGTAGATAAATCCGCTCCTAGATCGTGGAACTCTTCTTACAAGACATTCGTGAGCCCAAGTGACGCAGATGGAAAGCACCAATAGGATAAGAACCGCCTTCATTCTGTAAAAAAGAACAATTTTTCTTTGACAAAAGCGTGCTGCACCAATCCACAGAAGCTTTAAAGCAAGAAGACTAGAGAGTAAGGAGACATAGCTCCCCGAAAAATCAGTGGTGGGGGTAGGACGAAAAACGGCGCCAATATGGCAGTCTCGCGTAGAATCGCGCGGGATCTGCGCATGTGCGCATTCCGTTTATCCTCGTCTATCGCGGGTCTTCACTATTTAAATGTAGGGTTAGGGTTCTATTGTGCTCATTATGTAAACAGTAAACAATTTTCGCGTGCATTTCTTAACAATTGTTGTTTCCGAATTGTTTGGTAAAAACACGCTATGAAAATTGGGATACAGTATTTTCAGTCCTAAATACATAGTATGTTCAAAAAATAATAGTTCTGAATGCTTTTCTTTTAGAGCAAGAAATGTTATTGCATTTTTTCATCTGCCAATTATAATTTTCTTTTATGTCTGCCACGAGTAGGATATCGATGATAATTTAGCTTTGTGGAAATGAAATGACATAATGAGCTTTTAGTCTAACGAGTTTTAATCATCCACAGGAAGATTAAATATTTTAACCATGGCCACAAGTGGAATTGAAAATATCGAACTGCGATCACTTTTGCATGGGGAAATGAAGAAGTGTTCGATCTCGGAAGGAAATATTTTGTTTGAAAGTTTACAAAGCAACAGACACTCCATTGAATTTCCAAGCGAAAAATGGTATGCTGAGTCTGGTTTGGACACCAATTTAAACATATGCATTGATAAGAAGTTGAATGTGAATGTGTATTTACACAGTGAATATTTGGAATGGATGGAATGGGATGTGCCGATCTGTACAAGATATTTCAAACATCCAAGAAGTAACCGATAGTTTTCCTGTGAAATTAGCTTGTGAGCTATTATTGTATGAAATGTGAAGTTGTTTTTAAACAATTACTAATCAATTGTATATATTCGGTTAATTTAAAATTTGCGATATTGTGGTAATAACATTACACATTTACCGACCTTTTTGTATGTTGCTTCAGTAAACACAAAGCATTCAATAAGAGTACAATTTATTCAAATCAGTGTACTATGAAGGCAATACAGTGTGTGATGTAAAATCAATTAATTTTTCAGAATTAACGTTAGTAATTAGACATAAATTGAAGGGTACAGGAATAAAACAAGAAATGTCACAAAACTATTTATTCAAGAAAATTGAAATTATAAGTTGCATTCTAATGTAAGCGAAGAAATAACATTGCAATGAAAAGAACTAAACTAATGTTTTGAACTAAAGAACTAAACTAAACTACCTAACTAACTTTAACTAACTAACTGTAGTTAAATTTTTTCAATTTAACTAAAAGGCCATAATAATAATATAAAATAAATAATATAGGATGTTACCTCTTGCTAAAAAACTATGATAACCAAAAATCTTATTACGGAAACGTTCTGTGGGAAGTTCAAATTCATTATCGTTAAGTGAAGGAAAACTGGTATTTTGAGTTTTCTTTTTCTACTATTATAAAGTATTCTTTCCTTGAGCTGCATAATATTAAGGTAATACGGTGACAGCACCTCCAACCATTTTTCTCGTCTCTCACAGTCCTTAAACGAAATTGAGTTGTAAATTACTATTTGATAATTTACTTCTACATTACACTGCACTTTTACTATTTACTACAAAGTAAGCGTTACTATCGGTGTATACAAACATTACAATATTTGTTTATCGAAAGACTTACCTCAGGAACTTTAAAAATTATTCGTTTATTTATGACACAATCAGGGCTTTTGCTGGAACAATTCGTAACGCAACAATATCTCGACGCTTTTGACATATTTAACGGAAAAACTGGAAACGCTCAAAACTTTCAAAAGACAGTAAACAAAAATAAACATAACCTCGCTCGGTTCTACGCAATGACCGCCATGGTGCGGACGTTTTTCGCCCTACCCCCACCACTCGAGTTATTTCTCCTGTTCTCTAGTCTTCATGCTTTAATGTTTCAAATCAATTGTCAAATATTCGTCAAGTTATGTCGTCAAGTATTCCACATTTATTTCATCGGTAACAAACAGTATTTTGGTCAAATTATTAAAGATTTTATTTCTCTCATTTCTAGCCAAAACATTCACTCCACGTGATATACCAACAACTTTCCAAATGGATTTTGAAATAAAAAGAAATTCAATCAAAGAAGTCAAGCGAGTCATCGCTCATGATTTAAATCCGAAGATAGCACCAGGCTTTGCCCTTATTGCAGGACAAGTTCTAAAAGAACCATCAGAAAATACCTACTATTTTATTACCATACCTTTTAACAGCATGCTTATTTTTTAACAGCAGTGTGATTTAACAGCAACGCACCACAATGTGTCAGCCAAGTTCGAAAAAGAAAAGGGCATTGGCAGTGTGTAATATTACACGAATCATTTCGAGCTACTTTCGACCCCCCACCCTCAAATACCCCCCACCCATAACTCAAAATTTATCGACACACTTGTAATAGAAAAACTTGCATGTTTAATAAGGCCCTCTTGAGCACTTAGAATCCCAAATTTCATGAATAAATCAATTATAAAGGGTGGTCCAACCATAATGCACGATGTTAATTGTGAGTCACACCTTAACGTCAAGTTTTTTGCCCAATTTACTTTGACATTTCTTTGTTTCAGTGTTTGACAAATTCAACCGTGGAGAGGTACACAATTGAGCAGCGCGTTAAGATTGTTGAAGCCTTTTACGAAAATGGGCGTTCAAATCAAGATGCATTTCGTGCACTTCGTGACTTTTTTGGTCAGCATAATCGACCAAATGTGTCCACAATCGGGAGAATTGTGCGCAAATTTCAGCAAACCGGGTCTGTAGGAAATGTGAAAACACTTGTGCATTCTCGCCCAGTTCGTTCTACGGAAAACATTGCTGTTGTTCGCGATAGTGTAGCAGAAGAGCCGTCAACCTCGACTCGTCGTCGTGCCCAACAATTGAACATCTCACGAACATCACTGATTCGAATTTTGAAGAAAGATTTGAATTTACACGCTTACAAGGTTCAATTGACTCAAGAGCTGAAGCCTACTGACCATTTCAAGCGTCGTCAATACGCCGAATGGTTGGTTGACAGACAGAAGTGAATGGTGACAAAGAAAATTATCTTCAGCGACGAGGCACACTTTCACCTCAGTGGATTCATTAACAAGCAGAATTGCCGCATTTGGGAAAATGAGAATCCACGAGTGATTGTTGAAAAGCCGATGCATCCACAAAGAGTGACTGTTTGGTGCGGTTTATGGGCTGGCGGCGTTATCGGGCCGTACTTCTTCGAAAATGAGGTCGGCCAAGCAGTTACCGTGAATGGTGTTCGCTATCGCGAGATGATAACGGACTTCTTGTGGCCAGAAATTGAAGATATGGACCTGGACGATATGTGGTTCCAACAGGATGATGCCACTTGCCACACAGCCAACGAAACAATGGCACTTTTGCGCGAGAAATTCAATGGCCGTGTTATCTCACGTCGTGGCGATGTTAATTGGCCGCCACGATCATGTGATTTGACACCGTTGGACTTCTTTCTTTGGGGATATTTAAAAGAGAAAGTGTACGTCAATAAGCCAAGAACAATTCAAGAGCTAAAGGATGAGATAATTCGGCACATTAACGACATTGAACCTCAATTATGTCTCAGAGTCATTGAAAATATGGACCATCGGATAGAGGTATGCCACCGAAGTCGTGGCGAGCATTTGGCCGATATTTTGTTTCACACATAATTGTCATAGATCCTTCTATCATAATAAAAAATATTAAGATAATTCTCTGAAAACTTTTTGTTTTATTTACAATTAACATCGTGCGTTTTGGTTGGACCACTTTTTAGTTAAGGTCTGAAAAGTGATATTTTTATTACTCACTGACTGACTCATCAGAAACTTAGACCACTTCTAGGTGAGTTCGAAACTTAAAATTTGGCATCAAGGTAGATCATTAGGTGTATACAAAGGAAAAAATCTGAAACCACAAATAATCGATGTTGGATGTCAACAAAGTTATGTTCGGTGTCGACAAAGTTATTGGTGCGGTTAGTGTCAAGTACTAAGTATCAATCAATTAGTTTCAAGTACTAAGTATAAATCAATCCAATAAAAAGAGATGGCACCACTAGATTACGAGATTTATTAAATTATTTTCTTACCAAATATCAAACATAAAACTAGCATAAATATTCGTAACTAATTATAATCAAATAGTCAATTTATATTTAGGTATACCCAAAAACAACCACATTGCGTTATACAGGGTGAGTTGGGAGGTGTATTGTACGCGTGAAAATAATGTAAAAAAACTCGAATGTTGTTATTCGAATTTTATTTGTTTTCAAGTTATAGCGTAATTAAAAATGTTTATCTAGTATGCCATGTTCGAGGTTTAAAAACGTTTGATAACTTTGTTATTTTGACAATGTGTCAGTGTATTGTGACAACGATTTAAGGTTTATTTTGGAGTTTGAACAATTAAAGTATTACAAAATGCCACACACGTATTCAAATTTAGAATATGCAAATATGGTGTTTGTTTATGGTTTCTTTAATGGAAATGCTAGAGCTGCTATTGAAGAATATCGTCAATGGTTTCCATCATTGACATCATTGACATCACAGACATCCTAATAAAAATGTATTTATCAGAGTTTTCAACAAACTGTGCGATACCAGAAAGCTTTTCAGTGTTAAAGTAACATCCGAACGAGCTACTCGACAAGATTTAGAAGAGGTAGAAGATATTCTGGATGTAGTAGCAGAAGATGCAACGACCAGCTCACGAAGAATTAGTATTCAATTGGGCATTCCACAAACAAGAGTAGTAAACACATTCCACCAGCAAGGCTTACATCCATACCATGTACAGAGAGTACAGCACCTACAACCAGAAGATTATCATAAACGTATGGAATTTTGTCGGTGGATAAATAAGAATCCTCGTGTTGTATGTCGCATACTTTTTACAGATGAAGCAACATTTACCCATGATGGCATTAATAATACTCACAACATTAATAATACTCAGATGAAAATCCCCACGCAACAGTCGAAAGTAACGTTCAACATAAGTTTTCGGTAAACGTGTGGTGTGGTATGGTCGATGCTTATTTAATTGGCCCTTTCATTTTGGAAAATCGCTTCACAGGAGACAACTACTTAAATTTTTTACAGAATGAATTACACGGACTACTAGAGGATGTGCCTTTAAACATCAGAATGCAAATGTACTACCAGCACGATGGAGCTCCTGCACATTTCGCTCGTCAGGTCAAGGAACATTTGGACGAAAGGTTTCCAGGGCATTGGATTGGTCGCGGTGGTTCTATTAGTTGGCCTCCAGGATCTCCAGATCTTACAGCACTAGATTATTGTTTATGGGGCTGGTTCATAGATGAAGTATATAAAGTAAAAGTGGATACTCTGGATACACTAATTCAACGTATTAGAAATGCTGCAGCCGATCTTAAATAAAGACGTGACTCGATCAGGAGATCTACAGGCGCCATTCGTAGAAGATCTGAACGGATGCCAAGTTCCATAGGAACTTACAACAGAGATTTACAATAGGAATAGGAAAAGAAAGAAGGTACAATGGTCTTCGATTGATATAAAAGAAAATTTGTTACGTTCCTTGATGTTGAATTTATAACTTCGAAAGTTTTAATATGCAATAAATTACGTTTAACGTTGTTCTATTTTATACTACCAACAATTTACTTGGATATGAAACTTGCAAAGTAATAAATTCCATATTAAAGAACGTAACAAATTTTCTTTTAAATCAATTGAAGACCGTTGTACATTCCCATTGTATGTTCCTGTTGTAAGTTCCTATAGAATTTGGCACCCGTTCAGATCTCAACTCTTTTATCGGCTAAGGCTCGTTTCACATTAACCCGGCAGTCGAATAAACGACACCGGGTACCCGGTTGTTGAGTGAAAGATCGAATGAGGTATTTCACATCAAGCCGGCAAAGGTCGTGGTTGTGTACAGGACACCCGACAGTCGGGCAAACGTCCAGAGGGCTCAGCAGCTCCCTGTCAATTTGACTACTGTCGTTGTCCTGCAAAGGAATCCGGCCGGCTGAAGGGATACTGAGAGAATGTAACCTTTCATATCTACCCGACAGGGTTGTAGGCCGGCATTTGTTTAATGTACTCTACCAGTAGTGTTTTCAGTACAATTGTGAAGTTAACGAGTTTATCAGTTTAATTTTTTAGTTTAGTTTTTTGTTGGTTTTAATTTATATTTAAGTCATGGTGGATATTATAGTGGATGTCGAAATCCTTATTACGCTAGTATAAGAGTGACAAATTTTATGGGATAAGACTGATGAAGCCTACAAAGACCGAATTCAAACCAGAAATGCTTGGATAGAAGAATCACCTGATTGTGACTGCCAACATACTTGTGGACTGGATACTGGATGGAAGTAATACATCTGAAAGATGTGTTGCTTCGTTGAATGGAATCCTTGATTTTTAGATGTAGGGTGTCAAAAATTTGCATGCTCATTCGAAAATAATTGACAAATTTGCCCCCAACTCTTAGTTCCTCATAAAGTACAAAGAATGCCCCCGCCTTGTTTCTTTTCATATTGACTGGATGAACGCACTGACTTCTATTTCTTCTTCTTTTCTTCATTCGCCGATACAATATCATCCACGCTAATAACAGATTACCCTCCATGTCTACAAAGATACCGAAGAAACAGATCTTAAGTCGACAATTCCAAACGTCGCTTGTACCTAATTTGGTCCCCTTTTCACATTTATGTTTTTGGTGAAATAAGATACTTGCAAAATAGGAAAACGACCAGAAGAAATGACGTAGTAGCACCACCGAACAGCAATTACAACTTGAAGATCCGCCCGCTAAATTTCCGTCTTTACCCCGTTTACTCGTTGAGCGAGTGTAAGCTAACTACACGCGGCGCATGTATACAAGTAGTATCAAAGGAAGCATCCCCATATATTAAAGAAGGGCGCCGTTTAATAGCTGCATGGCGACATGCTCTTTGTAAGCGAAACATAAAAGTACCGCCGTAGAGTGAACCTTCATATGTAATTTCTGTTTGGTGGTAGTAGGGATTTATTAACTTCCAGCAAAGTGTTAACAAATTATCTTAAAACAAGAAAACCTGAACTAGCAGCCGATATACAAAATGTTGAGGAATTTGTAACATATAGCAATCTACATATTATATTGAGAAATGGGCAGCGCATTTGTAGCATTTCAAATAATTCGAATGGATGACTTTGATCAATGCTCCGGAGTTTGGTAACATAGAAGAGTGCATTTTATATTTGAAAGAAAAAGGGGTGTCCATCATGTTCAACTGAATTTGTCCAATTTGCTGAATTTGTCCAATTGAATTTTGGTACTTAGTGAAAGTGTAAATTCTTGTAAATAATAAGTGCTAAGTGCATATAATTGTAGTTGATAAGTTCGCGCAGGTATTAGGTTATAATCTTAGAAATCTAGTCAGACCATAATAATTATAAACAGTTTTAAAACCTTAAAACGAACTTTTCCGCACGTAGAACATCTCTATCTCGAAATTGGGTGGGAAACATGGACAGGGTGGGGTGTGTTCTATCCACATCAAAATCCATAGATGTCGTCTGGTACACGTCCCTAATTAGAATCAGTCGAAACCCGATCGATCCGACACGATTTAATTGAGTGATTGTGTTAACAAAAATTTCTCAAATAATCCACCATTGTGTTTTTTCATGACCCATGAACATAGTAGAGTGTGTTCTATCCACCTTAAAATCAATAGATGTCATCCGGCAGACGTCCCCGATCAGAATCAGTTAAAACCCGATCGATCCGATACGATTTAGTTGAGTTATCGTGCTAATAAGAAAATTTTAAAATGCCGACGGCAAAGACAACGACGACACATACAGCAAACATTTTTTAAAAACCATTTTTTTTGCTTTTAGGCCGAAAAACGAAAAATAAACCCAAACATTTTTTTTATATTTTTCTTTACACGATTACATGTATGAGTACGAGAAATAAAGCAAAAATACAAAGTAAACTTTCGACTGAAGACCTACAGGTAATAATAACAGTTTATACAGAATTTATGAAGAGAATGGAAAGTACCATGGATATATTTTTTTATATTTCATGATAACTTAAATGATCTTAGTAATTCCATTAAAAATGTAAGCAAAACAGTAATTTTATTAGTAAATGCATAATTGTAATAAATTTTAACATAAATAAACGTCTGGAAATTATAAAAGGAAAGAAACTATTAATAAGGACAGAGAAAAGGAAGGAAACGTGTTGTGCGACGAAGATCTACTCTTTAACGACGTGGTCGACCTATTTGTTTAATGTGTTAAGTTTTTGCCCAAAGTTAATTTTATAGATTTTGTTACTTTTGCCTTACTTTATCTGTAACTTATTATTTTTATATTTTCAAGTTGTTTGTTCCGGAACTAATTAGATATATAAATATGGTTAATAATATAGATATATATTTTTCATATCTAAAGATTGGACACATTTTCACAGGATTTGATGTATTTCAGAATTTGTTATAGATAATTGATTAGATGTTGTGGGTTTATCTGAAACTTCAAGCATAAACATAGTTCTGCTCAGTTTTAAAGGGGGTTTAGTTATAACGTAATTTAAAGAGTATTTAATGATATACCTGCTTCTTTTACATCCGCTCCAAACCTACTCGTATATATATATATATATATATATATATATATATATATATATATATATATATATATATATATATATATATATATATATATATATATTCCAAAAAGGAATTAAAAACTAAATAAATTCCTAATAAACAAAACTCTTTGTCTGATTTTAATAGACACTAATATTAACATAATTATTCATTATTCATATTAACATAATTATTATTCATTATTCATATTAAAATAATTATTCATATTAACATAATCATATTTTATACATAATTTGTAATAACATTAGTAATTGTAATCAATCCCAGACGTTTGTTTTGTTTACCTTTGTTAAATTCTTGCTTTCGGTTGGTTACATGGGCGGCGAAACCTAGTCAAAAACGTCTCTTTTTTTTCCTAAAAGCCAGTCACCCCTTTCTGTGGCTCCGATTCACACAGAAGGTGCGCTGGTAATACCAGCAATCACTCCTCGCGTCCGCTCGGTTAGTGATTACTGGGCCGAGTCGTGTGCCCTGAGTAGACGTAGCGAGCCGAGAATTACGGCCTTCTGCATGCGACCGGCTAAGATTTCTGCCGAGTTTCGGCATGCCGGTATGCTCTTTAATTCGGAAAGCAGTGTAAAGCTTTCATTCTTATTATTATTATTATAATTATTATTATTATTATATTTGAATCCTAAGGTGTACCATAACATTTCTACGACTTTGTCAGAATACGGGAGGAAGAGGAAATTCAAAGAATTTAATCAGCATTATTTCGGCGTTACCGCAAATTTTATGTCATACTTTGAGCCTTGAGAGGTACAGCGGCGTGAAATAAGGCACCTTGACGATGTTACTTTTGATACATAACATTCTCTACGTTGTAAATTTAAATAAAAACTAGTGAAAATGTATTTTTTAATCGACTTTTATTCACCCAAAAAGTGGAAAATATTCCAGGATACCTGTATCTTAGACTTTCGATTAACAACAAAGTTGATTATATTGAATTCGGTTAGACTTGCTGCCACGGACGCGAGCACTTTATCCACAGTTTACTCCATTTGTGATATCGTACGGTTGACAATATTTCTGGTCGCTGCTTCGGCAAACATTTACGCCACAAAGCGCACCATTCACTTGTATCGACGCAGTCGCACAATTCCGTTCGCAACATTCAACATGGCATCCTACTAATAAATACTTCGCCGCCATCTTGTAGAGATAAATGATCGCGATGACACCTAGGCAAACCCAAGCGATCACGCAACATACAGACAGTAGCATACCAGCGAAGCCGTTCATTTCTTCTCCCTCGCGAACTAGAAATCTCTCAACTCGGTCACTAATTCCTTGAGCCTGTTTTTGTATCTTTATAAGCAACGGTCTTGGAAGTACTGTCGCAGGCTTTTCGTGACACCATTCCATAAGGTAGTTGTACAGGGCTGCTTTTTTCTTAAAGTAAATCGTGTAATCCTCCTTTTCTAATTGACCGACGGCGACGGTTGCTATGTTTTTAATGCTATCGGTCGATAAGTATATATCGGTTTGTGATAGACGCATTACATGAGATATTGTATTCACTGTCAAATATCAAAGCTCCGAATCCGCTACCCACTTCAGAAATTATAAATAATCGGCTTGAGATCCTGAAAAATGCAACGATCTCCGTCGAAACCTTCTGGAGCTTCTTGCAATCGAGATTCGCCTTATCTTGCACCTTCCACACGAAGCTGACGTCCTTCTTCTCGTCGTAGAAGAAACCGGAGTCGTAATTACCGACGGTTCCGGTTGGCATTATTATCTTGTTACTCGACAAAACCGCTTGGGCGGTGAACTCCCTTAAGGTCACGCTGACATTTGCAACCTGCCTTTCTTGGACGTAGTCAGAAGATATCGTGACTGGTGTTGTAGCATTCATATTAACCTTGTGAGAATCTCCGTTTTTGTCTTGGAATTCCCCCTTTCCGATGGTGCCAATACATCCATCTGTAAAGCCCGAAAAGTATCTACTCTTTACCTGCGACTCATGCTGTTGCACCGTATATCCGCAGGAGTGAAAATGTATTTCTTCGAAGTACTCGCAGCTGTATACTTGGACGTCTCTGACGTCGTCTACTGATTTGGGCTGTCTGTAGATGAATATCTGTCGGGATATCAGAAGATGTTCCACAGTACAGCCGTGCGCCCAAACAATCCATGCGGAAACAGCCAGTAGGAAAACGACTTCCTCCATTCTGTAAAAAAAAAGACAGTATCCCTTTGATAAAGTGTAAAATAATTTTAAATACAGCGTTCAATTTCGGCCTCCAATGTTTGGGTAGTCGTGGGCTTACTAACATAAACCTAAGACTTCATAAAACCTCACAGAAAAAAGTCCATAGGTGTTGAATCGCAAGATCGTGGTGGCCAATTCTGGTCACCGAAACGGGAGCCGACACGACCAGGAAAAGACTCGTGCAAGACCATCAACATTTCACTAGTGGGATGGCAAGTGGCATGGTCCTATTGACACCACATTTGTTCAAGAACAATATCTGCCAATTGAGGCTTAAAGAACTGGGTTATAATGTGACAATAAGGCTCCCTACAGACGAGCGACAGTTTGGCGGGGCGGTGACGGCACAGTGGCGTGAAACGTTGTGGAAAGACCCTGGCATGAATGAGAGACTGCTGACGAACGTTAGATTTCTAGCGTTGGCAAAGCGGTAGGCCTGCGGTGGGTTTTACCACCGCCTGGACTGCTACAACGCCGACTTCCCGGCGTGTACTTTTAGTCCAATCAATCTGTCTGAGCCACTATGTTAAATGGTCTCTAATTGTAAACAGAAAAAAAAATTGAGCATATAGAAAATAAAATTTCAAGAAACTTATAGTTTTTTGCTCTCAAAATGGCGGCCGCTAACATAACCTAAAAGAAGAAAGTTGTGCTCGGATTGGAAAAAGTTAAATGAGAAAGTTGTAGATAATGAAAAAATCTCCCGATTCAATTTTTGTGTGCTCGGATCGATTCATTACTTTTCGAGATATATCGAAAAAACCGTTGAAAATTGCGTTTTTTTTTTAATTTTGCTCTAAAAATAACAATATTTGATGAAAACATTTAATAATTTCAGAAAATGTGGTCCTAAGTGAGACGAAAACAATCGATTTTGTAGAATTCAAAAGTATTTATTTCTTCAAAGTTATAGCTGTTTTCGTAAAAAAAAGGTGTTTTCGTAAAACGGCTTTTTCATCGTAACGGATGGTCCTACAGATTTGTTCGAGGGCTTGTTTTCTTCGTTAGGAGTTGTACTACAAATATGTTTTCAGCAACAATTGATTATTTTAATATTTTATATTAAAAGTTTGAGAAATCGATTGCTGCTGAAAATATATTTGTAGTACAACTCCTTACGAAGAAAATAAGCCCCGAACAAGTCTGTAGGACCATTCGTTTCGATCGAAGGGCCGTTGTACGAAAACACCTTTTTTTGCGAAAACAGCTATAACTAAAAAAAAATATTTTGGAATTGTACAAAAATGATTGTTTTCGTCTCACTTAGGACTACATTTTCTGAAATTATTAAATGTTTTCATCAAATATTGTTATTTTTAGAGCAAAAACAAAAAAACGCAATTTTCAACGGTTTCTTCGATATATCTCGAAAAGTAATGAATCGATTCGAGCTCACAAAAATTGAATCGAAATATTTCTTCATTGTTTACAACTTTCACAATCCGAGCACAACTTTTTATTCGCGAAAACCTTTTTCTTGACTTTTGCGAATTTTTTAGGTTATGTTAGCAGCCGCCATTTTGAGAGCAAAAAACTGTAAGTTTCTTGAAATTTCATTTTCTATATGCTAAATTTTTTTTTGGCTGTTTACAATTAGTGACCGGGTCATTCCCTATTGATTGGACTATTTCTTCCTCCGAGCGTTTAGCAATACCTCATTTGTAATGTAGTCCTGCAGACGAGCGCATTTACTCGACCATGGCTGGCATCAACATAGACACTTTAATAAGCGAAGTTAAAAAATATTGGGAAATTTGGGATTGCAAATTCGAACTCATTCGAAAGTAATTGAAAAATTTTACTTCGTCTTCCCGGAGATCTGTAAAGAGCGAAGAAAAAGCACCTTTCAATAGCCTCGAGCTCACCAATGGATGCACCCAGTATCTCTTTTCTCTATCTTCACGACGTAATAAGACTTTATAAGCTAAATAAGCGATGGCCACTCTCTTCTTCCTCCAACTGGACACTTCCATGGCTAGATAGATACTGAGCGGTGAGTGATCAACGTTGAAAAATGCCGTCCATCTGCAGGTGGAAGGCGTGGCAGCTTGGCGGTACAGCGACTTGAGTGCCGCTCATCTGCAGGGAGCCTAACGTTCGCCATTTATCGTTAGTTTATTCCAATGATTCTTTCAGACCATGATGCATACCAAACAGTGACATGTTGAATAATTCGTGGATTTTCTGAGCCCCAAATTCTGTAATTTCCTCTAATTATCTCTACAGTCATCAAGGAGAAAATGGGCCTCATCGCTGAAGTTGATTTTGTCCACAGTCAGAATTCACTTCTTACTGTTGAATGATTCAACTGGTAAACTCTCTTCCTTGTGCGTGGTCCGTCGGCAGAAGTTGTCGAGTCAATTGGACTTTGTAAGCACGGAGATGCAAATATTTAGTGAGAATACGGTGAAGAGTGGCTGTTGAAATGTCAATCCTTGTGTACAATGACGAATCGAGGTCCACATCCTCGGCCACACTCTTGCGAATTGCCCTAATGTTTTGTTCTGAACGACTATTATAAACTCGTATCGTGTATTTCATATCAATAACTGAACCCGTACTTTCGAATTTTCCGATGATTCTTTTCACAGTTGATAAATTTGGAACATTATTTCTATGGAAAATTGAACGCACTTTACGAATCATAGCAAACAAAGTTAGGCCTGTCACAATTATTGACCTATCGAATCATAGCAGCCAAAATGGCGTGCATTTCAAATCTTGCGCTCTTATTGTAATGTCCTTTATATCGCGTGTAGGGGAGGTCCGGGTAAAGCGAATGCCCTGGAGAAAATGAATACACCCTACCATTTTAAAATTTTTCGTTCGCCGTTCATCGCACTATCATAGTAATGTTCAGCGTCACATTTTGTAGGTTTCAGGTATGTCCAAAAACGTTCAATCGGTTCACCATCGAGAATATATCTTAAAACTACCACTAACTGAGTTTTTTTCAGATACATCAGTTGTTTCGTCTGCCATAAGCCAAAAATGAAGGTTTGTTAATTTCTTTAACTATTTCCTCATGACATACTTTTAATATACAGTCTAAAAGATCATTTTATATTTCTTTAGAGGTTCCTTTAAATACTGAAGCATTTTGTAGATGCTCGCTTAAAGTTACATCAAGCTCAGCAGAAAAATTTATCAAACCACGAAATATCCTCGGGTTTTGGGAGGTTTCAGCTTCGTCATGTCCTCGCAGCACCAGTTCAAAGGCCCCATAAAACTTTATGGAGTTTATAATTGTTGACAAAACGTATCTCTTTTTTGTCACATTATCATTATGCTTTTGCACATTTATCCAATAAGCTGAATCTAGCTGCGCTTTAATATTAGTTGTTCCTAATAAAGCTAATTCCATTGTATTATGTAGATGGCTTTTGGAGTTGTCGTGCTTTTTTATTTTTTCAGTTAAGTGTACCAAATCTGTCACCCCTACCTCCGTCCATGCTTTATAACCGCCAAAAAGTAAACAAGGAAAACAAAATAATCAAATTTTTTTGTTGCACGCACAAATCCAATTGTTCTTCGAATAAATGTCTCTATTAAATTGGCGTTTATCTGCTTTTCCGCGGCTAACACCTGCAGTCTCAATAACAATATCGGGCAATGGCCTACCATTGTTTTTTAAATCAATTTTTTCTTCATAAGAGTATTTAAAAAATCGCTTCACATGAACTAAATTATAAACTAAATTCATTGTCACTAACACAGTATATAAATATTAATAATTAGTACAATAAATCACTACACAAATTCACAAAACAGTATTTAAAATCTCAAATTAACACGAAATACTAAATAGGTACGATTTACGCCCACCTACTGTTCGAGGAGTAGGAAGGAGTAAACATTCACTGATGTTGCCTTAGCTGGAGAAAATACAGCTCACTGACCGTGTAAATTCGCGCATTTACGAGCGCCAAGTGTGGATTGTCGCGGGAGTTGAGGGGGAGGACGGGTGTGCCGAGCCGTGCTGAGAACTACCTCATGTGGCCCAGTTCAATGTACCGCGACGCACTCGCGTAGAGACCCAGATAATTCATCTGGTCTACTACTCAATAGAGGACGGCGTGCAGAATGCGACTTTAACGCAATAATTTGGTTACCTGCACTAACTAACCAAATTATTTTATTAATAAATTTTAGTAATTATTATGTCGCGAAAATATACAAATACCTAATTTTTTGGCAGTTCTGCAGCTCTGCAGCACCTATACACCAGCCGCCCCTGTTTCTTGGATAACCATAGAATCTGTTATAACCATAAATATCCTAAGGTATTCACTTTGCCCGGACTTCCCCTAATGTTCTAAATCTCCGATATTAGCTAGAATATTGTTGCTAGAAATCCGAGCATATTATATAGAATATCCCCCTTGTCATCGTGGTTCACCATATACTATTTTGTTGGTTACAGTAGTATAAATGTGTATTATTCTATCTCGTACCTATGGATTTCATGTAGCGTAAGTATGCCGAAAGTTTGCAATATTACGTGACTATTTTCGCACAATGTGAGAAAGTTTATATAGGTATTATAAACTATAGGAATTTAGAAAATATAGGAATTTCCTGATTTAAAATATGACAGGCGTCAAATGGTTTGTTTTGTTTGTAATCTAAACCTAGTCTTAAAGAATTTTTTATGTATAAATGTAAGTACAACACGTAAATACCTGGTTTGGTGCATTTTGAAGTTGTGGAGTAATTTCTTTGAAAGTGAAACTGGTAATACCATCACGGTAAATGGAGAACGCTATCATGACATGTTAAACAATTTCTTTTTCCACCAAATCGATGATTTGGATTTGAACAATATGGTTCCAGGAAGACGGTGCAACGTGTCATACAGCACGTGCAACCATGACTCTGTTGTATACCAAATTTTCTGACCATATTGTCTCCCGGATTGCTGACATCAATTGGCCTGCAAGGTCATGCGAATTAACACCACTGGACTTTCTTCTTTGGGATTATGTCAAGGGAAAAGTGCACGCCAACCAGCCAGCATTGAACAATGACCTCAAAGCAAGCATTCAATGTGTTATTCGGGAGATAGAATCAGTTTTATGTTCCTGTGTTATAAATATCCTATAGTTCTAAACAAGACATCTTATATAAAACATTTTTTCGCCACACCAAACATCGATCTCCGAAAAAATCTCACGAGACACGCAATGCAGCAAATGTCTAGCCGAAGTAATCCGCTAGACAGTTCTTTTGCTAACTAGGTACGTGATACATTTCACAAAATTTGTTATAACTTATTGTTATTTATGTTTATACATTGTTATAACTTATACGAACAGTATTTAAAAAGAAATTATAATTACATCAATATTTTATTTTGTAATTTAGGTATAATTAGTTTTGCACACATCTACATTTTTTCAGTAGTACTTGAGTTCAAATAGAGTACATTAATTACTTTCACTTTTCGGCCCTTATGTTCTTGTTGGTAAGTTCCACAACGCTTAGGATTTAATATAGACTTAAACATCTAATTTGATTAGACATTTCTTTGGCGAGGGTGTCTATCTTTAGACATTGTCTGCTGTAGAAATTCCCTCGGTTCATAGTATTTATGTTCGATATTATTGTCTTCGTAGAAGTTTACGTCATAATACGCATTACTCGTTCTCACCGACGCAGCTTCAGATTTCCGACGGCAAGATTTACCACGACATCGCGCACAGAGGTATTTCGCCGCCATCTTGCAGAGCGACATAATCACAACCGCGCCGACACCAATCCAGACTACCGCGCAATAATGCCAAAGAATATAGATCACTCCCCTTTCTTCCACATGGGTCAGAGACCGTTCAACGCGAGCAGTTAGTCTCGCCACCTCAAACAAAGTTTGTAAATCTACATCGGATATATTCTTGAAGCTCTCGCGACATCGCCTGTTGAGAAAATCGTACAGAGACTGTCTTCCCTCAAAGTGAATCATGTAGTCTTCTTTTCTCAACGAACTGACGGTCTTTACTAATTTAAAATCGTGGTATGAAAAGTACAAATCGACGCCCTTTGCTTTGAATGCCAACCCAGTACACAACTTTCGATATTCTGTATAAAAAAACTGAATGTACAGCCCTAAGGCAGAAAACTGGTCGACCGTGCCAAATTTCAGGCTTAAATCAACATGCTCTGAAGAGGATTGTAACAACAAACCGACGATCCGGTGCAAAATAAATTATGGTACTATCAAGGCAAACAATTGCAAAAAATATTTCTGTATCTACACCTAAACGCTCAATAAAGAAAATAGGATACACATTCTACAAGGTAAAGTTTGATTCTTTACATTTAACTTTTAAACTTACCGGTTTCTCCTTCAGGCAAAAGAAAAACCGTTATTAACTCATCATCATCATCATGAGGACGTCAGTCCTAAGACTGGTTGGACGCTAACCTCCAGCTTCTTCTATCTTGTGCTAACCTATGCATTTCGCTAATTGTGCTACAACCTACGTCCCTTACTATTTGCGAGCAGTAGTCTAATCTAGGCCTACCTCTGCCTTTCTTCACTCCTATTTCTGCCTCCAAAATATCGCGGACTATTTCCCCATGTCTCAGCAAGTGGCCTACCATTCTATCTCTTCTCTTCTTTATGTTTCTCTACATACTTCTTTTCTCGCCGACTTTCTCTAATACTTCTTTCTTTTTAACCCTATCAGTCCACAGTATTTTCATAATTTTTCGGTAACACCACATCTCAAAAGCTTCTAATTTCTTCCTACTTACTTCCCCTACCGTCCAGATTTCGCAACAGTATAGTTCCGTGCTCCATACATACGTTTTCAAAAATCTCTTCTTTGTTTCTAAGTTTATTACCCCCGAGCATAAAAGTGCTTTGTTTTTGTTAAAAGCTACTCGACCCTGCGCTATTCTTTGTTTTATATCTTTATCGCTTCTTCCATCCCAATTTATTTTACTTTCTAAATAAGTGAAGTCTTTAACTTCCTCCAATCTTTCATTATTAATTTGTACTTTCATTTTTGCTCTGCTCTCACGCCCTCTGCACACTAACACTGTTTTTATTGACCCTCATTCCGTATTCTTCTGTCAACGCTGCCTCCATTTCGTTCAACGCTGATTCTAATTCCTCCTTACTAGATGCTAATACTACTATATCATCCGCGAATCTCAGCATTTTTAGTTCCTGTCCCTGTACTTTAATCCCGAAATCCACTCTATCTTTTACCACATTAATCGCGTCTTCGATGTACAGATTAAAAATTAGTGGTGATAGCGTACATCCTTGTCTTACTCCTTTCCTAATACCTACTTCCCTTCTTTCCCCTTCTATTTCTATAACAGCAGTTTGCTCTTTATATAGATTGTGTACTACTCTCCTATCTCTATACTTCTTTCCCGCGCTCTTTAGTATCTCGAACATTTTTTCCCATCTTACATTATCAAAAGCTTTTTCTAAATCTACAAATCCTACGAGTTTATAATAATAACGCTAAAGGAAATAACGCTCCTTTTGAAGTGAATACTTCTTTGGCGGTGTTCTGATATTTGACGAGAATGGAGAATGAATTGGAAAAAATGTAACGTTTCAAGTTTTCGTTACACGGGAGAGAAAAAAGATATAACGTAGAGAGAAGGAGAAAGAGAGCTATACATCATATATATCAGTTTAGGCTATCCGCGGCTCCCTATTGTCGCGCATGCGCGCATTATAGATGTACGCGTCCAGACGCTATATATTAACAGCTGAAGCAGCATGCGTGTGTACCGAATATTTATCATTGTGTTTTGTAATTATTTACGTTATTTACATTTGTGTTCTGTGATTATTTGATAATATCCTTGAACCGCTTAACTTGTTAAAATCTAGAAGATATAATATATTTCATTCACCGCTCCCTACTGGTTTACAGCCACACAGGTGCAAATGCACTTGGAAGAGGCGAAGACAAAATCCCTTTAATTCTCGGGGGAGATTTTAATATAAATTTCGTATCCAATGATTCTTTGATGTTGATTAACTTTCTTCGAGAAATATTTGGTCTGCTTATAAATAACAATCCCAAATAATCAACAACAAAATCCGGAACAACAATAAATGCAATTTTTCCACGTTATCTAGAAAATATCGAATCACGAACATATATTTCATATTTTAGTTATCACAAACCAATCATATCAGTATTACCAATTGAACCATCAGCCGATGATAGTGCAGATAATGAATAAACCGAATATTTTTTACACAAATTTTATATTGTTATATTTCTTTTGAAATTATCCCTCTCCCTTTCTCTCTCTCTCTCTCTCTCTCTCTCTTTCAATATCCCACACCTAATCTCTCTCATTCTCTATTCTAAAGAAGTATTCACTTCTATCACGTGTACTGTGCTGCACATGCACATATTTTTTCTATTGTTTTCTCTAACATTACTCTTAGCGCCAGAATAAACTGAACCTATTATTAACTAAACGACAGAAAATCAATCGGTTACGGTGGACCAAAGAATATAGGTAATGGATTTTACGACAATGACACCAGGGAATTTGTAATAACGAATCCAAATTTGAAATCTGTTTGGGTGGAACACGTGTGCTAAGAATCCTATAGGAAGCTCTTCATCGTGACTGTTTGGTTAGGAAAGTAAAGTTTCCTGCATCTCTTAAGGTCTGGAGGTGTATGATTGGTATGGGCGTAGGAATTTTGCATTTTGTAGATGGTACCACGACAACAGAAAGATATAAAAACATTTTGACAGATAGTATATTGCCGGCAATATCAATATGTCAAAGCACTGACGCGCAGTATATTTTCCAGCAGGATGGTGCCGCGTATCACACATCAAAACTGTCACATCTTAGATTATACAGCATAATGTCCCTGTTATGAAATGACCCTCTAGCTATCCAGACCTCTCGCCAATAGAAACATTGTGGCATAAAATGAAAAAAACAGTTGCGCAAACATCCAGCCCGTTCGATTAACGATCTACGCACCAAATTGCAAGAAATTTGGGACAGTACGCTTTCTGAAGAGTGCGCTAAACTGGTAGATACAATGCTTGCCAGAATTAAAGCTATTATTGGTAATAAAGGTGATGTAACACAGTTTTGATGAAGCAGCCGAACTATTCTGAACTACGAATCTTAATGTTCTTTTATTCACAAGCTACACTGACATCATAACGTAGTAATAGTATTTAAGTTAAAATTTGATACTTAGTTTCAATCACCGATAATTTTTTTTAATGAAATAGTTTTGAGAGTGTTATTACGTTTATTTAAACATATTAGTTGTAAAATTATTCCTGGCCGAAATATTAAGAACTTAGGCTCGTATATGATCGAATTGTTTACCCTCTATCAATCTCATATACAAATAGTTAAAATTTTATCATTTTTACATCTAGTGAAGTCGACTATATTATAAATAGAGCTGGCACTGAACGCCATCTGCCACACAGTAAGGAACCACCAAGCCGCCAAACGGTTATTAAAGTAGTTCCCGAATAGCAAAGCTATTACATAATCGCTCTAGGAAACAACTACTCCTCGGGCTAAAGCCCCGCCAGGCATTGAATTATACCCAGAAGCGATCCTCGACCCCTTTCTCGTGTTTCTGCACGATCAGATAAGGTTGTTCCTTACTCGATTTCCGACTTATATGTTACTGACAGAGATCGTATCGATAAAGATGTATACGCCATAAAGTTCATTCGGCATTTGTCCTGAATCGGCGTACCGTGTACGGCACTGATGAGAACTAATAAGTTCGAAACAGCTGTATGTCGTTCGGTTCCGATCCGGGACAAATGTCGAATCCTACCTGTGGGGGGTTTTATTTTTTGAAATGAAAGTTTTAGACAAAAGTTCGAAAATCTATTACAAAAAGACACCGGTTTTACCACATTAAAAGAAATTTGTGTTAGTGGATCGACAAATGCATTAAGTGCATGCAGAGAGTACTCTAATTATGCCTGTATTACGTCAGTAGATGTTGAACGATCGTTCTCAACATATAAACATATTTTTTCGCCAAAGCGAACTTGCCCCCTGGAATCAACCAAAGAAACATACCTGATGCTGAAAAGTTTTTAGGGATCTGGCGCAGTTTGTGATAGGGACACCAATCCATCTACGAGTACTTCATAAATCTGGTTAAGAAGTTAAGTGTGCAACAACTCATTGTTTTCATTAGTATTGACTATGTTATGTTTATTATATGTATTATGAGGCGTACGCCTATGCAGCGTGACGCGCTGTGCCTGCTCTAATTATAAGTAAAACCGCTCGATTTCAGCACGGCATTGCCGCTATATATACAGGGTGATTCGCGAGTAATTTGCCATAGCCTAATTGTAGATAGAGAGAGCACTTAAAAGCAAGTCTAGATCAACAAGACAAACTTTTTTTTGACCTCTGGTTAAGAATATACAAGGTGTTTTATGCATTTGGTCTGACAATTCAAAGAACTGTTAGCTAGCCACGAGGGGATTTTTTGACGGGCCACGGATTTTTTCGACGAATTCAGGAAAATCCGCAGGCCCGGACTGTTCGTTAGTGAAGAAAGAAATCTACGGGCCCGATTACAGGCACGGCGCGGAGGAAAACCCACAGACATCACCCATGCGTGAGTTGAGAGAGTTATCAGGCGAGATCGACAGATTTCGTCCTGTCAGTAAATTCGGCGAATTTTACCATTCACGAGCAGATCAAATCAGAGGCCACTTTTCTGCGTCCCAGTTTTTTTTTTCAGATAATTGTTGAATATTAAATTATTTATTATTTAGATTAGATATTATTTATTAGTTGATTTAGTTTAGTTCGTAAAAAGTTTGTCGTGTGTTATTTCAATAGTGATAGAAAATTGCGGAAATGGTAAAAGAGTGGAGCAACTAACACGAACTTCGTTTTGTTTATTTTTGACATGGAACACGTTTTTGCGATGACTAACTTGCCACTTTTACACCTAGGTATCAAATTTCTAGAGTGAAGGTAATAGAAACAAAAAAAAAAGAGTGAATGTAATGGAAACAAAAGCGTGTTCTATGTTTTATAATTTCAGAAGGATTGAAGTCTAGAAAATGCTATAAAATGCATTTTAAAAAGTAGCTACTACAGGAACATATTGCTTTTCGTAAAATTGGCTAAACTGCTGTCTTACTCCTTCTTGGTGGAGAGGTACTGAGCAAAGACGTACAACTCACTAGCAACTGCCACAATTTCTTATTATTATTATCCATAGGAAATTTAAACTGATTAGTAAGACACAACAGTAAAAAACAACGAAAATACTGCATTGATACGTACGAGAGCATAGCCTGTCCCGTCGTCTGGCCTGCGGCCTGTCCGACGTGTTGGACAGTCCTGGGCTCGCAGACAAATTAACAGACTTCCGCCGGTTTTCCCCACTAACGAACGAATCACAACTGCCTACGGATTTTATGAAGAAAGTCCAACGGTCTCGGTCCATACGTTAGTGGGCTACGACAGGCCTGAGACAACAACACCTCTACAAAAGGACAAAGCGCTCACAAAATTTTAGCTCGTGTCGTCATGAATGTAGGCCTTTCCGATATGGAGCGAAGATGTAGGAAGCCAGCTTACAGGTGGCGTAAACACGATCGAGACACCACAGATGCTTGCAACGTTGCCAGACAACTACGATACTAGCGAATATTAGGATTCCAGTATATAAAGGATGTACCTCTTTCTCTTAAATTACCATTTTCTTCTCCAATATCGTAAAACACATATTTCCATAAGATGTTTTTTCCTCTTTTTTTAATGTGGTATTTCGTAATTTATTTATTTAATTATCAAATACTACTACCTTGTTCGTGGACTTCCCTAACAAAAATACTTTCCTTACGGAGCCGGCAACAGCGCCTCATCTGGTACGCTAACCTGTGAACCTAGCGTTGCTATAATCATTTCGTTATTTCTTGCATTTTTCTGAAATCAGAACTATTTATGTGCTTTTAAGTGCGTGAAACTTGTACCTAATATTTCGTTGTATATTTAGGTATACAATTTATATTGTTAGGCGTATTTTTAAATACGTAAAACCATATACTTCAGACTTATAACCTGTTGCTTTTTTGGCGGTCCGCCGGTTTGTTTACAGCACAGTTTATAAGTTTTTGTTCGTGTTTAATTGCATGTTTTTCTCTTGGTTTCGGCTAGTTTTGTGGTAACTGATACTTAGTGAAATTATGCCTCAAAATTATTGTGTTCCTTGCTGTAACGGAAACTATAAAAATGGGCCTAAAGTTCATGTTTTCGATTTTCCAAAGGACGTAAGTTTACGACAAAAATGGCTAAAAGCGATACCCCGAGATAACTTTCAGCCCACAAACAACACAAGAGTATGTGAGGCTCATTTTCCTGAAGGTAGTATAATAAAAAGTACAACAGTTCAAGACTCAAACACTGGTAAGATTTTGACAATAGATTTACTAAAACCACGGCTAGAAGAAGACTGTATACCATCTATTTTTTTAAATTGCCCCATTTATTTATCAAAAGATGTCAAAATACGGCCAAGTAAAGAAGAAAAGCTCAAAAATATTGATGAGTTAAATTTGTCAAAAGCCCTTGAAATAATCAAAATTGAGTTTGAGAAGCACGAAAAAAACATACTTTTGACAATGTTGATGAATTTATAGTAAAATTTTCTACATTTAACTACCAAAAGACTGGTTTTCTGTCCAAAGTTTGTAATAACCTCTTTTCAGTAGTGTGAAAAATGTTTATTATACATAAATACATATCCTGAATTTTGGCGCAAGTGTAGGGGAGTTGGGAGCCTGCACTTAATACTACACCTAGTATTAAACCAAAACTCAAACATAATTTTTGGGATTTGTCAAAAAGCCTGTCATATAACTAGCGTTCTTTAAAATAAGTTAACTATTGATAGTTTTCATAAATATTAGTGTATGTATCCCCTTATATGATTAAAATTGCACGGCCTACATTGATGACGTCACACGACAAGCACTAAGGCCTTGTTATTCAATGGGTGTTGCCTGAGATCGGCGGATGAGGCCCGTGGGAAAATCGGCAGACCGATTCGCGGATCTGGCCTGTCAAAATTGATCCGCTCGTGTATGGCTTGCTATTCTCTGCAATGGTTGGCTGTAATCGAATTAAATTTATAGTATACGCCATCGATAATTCACCCGTCGGTAAACCTTTAGAAACTTCAAAAAGCGCGACAGTTAATCCGGGGGTTATATCATTGCAAATACTAAAAATTAAACATGTATTAGAAATGCATTATTTCTTAAAGATTTACAACAGAATTACTCAAAATAACACAATGTTCTAAATTAAATAATTAAATTGATTTCTTACAGAAATTATACAAAATAAAAAACTATAATTTTAAAACATTTAATCCTATGCTTTCATTTTTATCTTACTTACCTACCTAATTGTCCCAAGTTTATTCTATCTCGTCCTCATTATCGTCCTCTTCTAAATTAACGATAAATTTATCCCCGCCATTCAATATAATTTGGCTCAATTTTTTGTACTGTATCTTCATATTTAATAGTTTTGTCAATTGCCTTTCTCCAATCTTCTTGTATGTGAGAAATTTCTTGCTTAATCTAGTCTACGACTTTAGGATCAAATTTTGGCGATATGTTCCACCTTTAAATTTGTCTTTTTAACTGACCTTATATAAGCCCAGTTGGGTTAAACGCACAAAAATAGGGAGGTAGTCGTAAAATAATATCTCCATACTTTTTTGTTGTGTGGTCGACAGCGTATTATTTATCCTACTTTTTAATCTTAAGAACCTCTAGTAACTGTTGCTTTATATAATTGTCTTCATAATATAAATCATGATCTCGTAGGAGGTTTTGTATTTCCTGCTTCCTTGAAGAGCTATTTGGAATTTTTAAAAGTTGTCTGGAATGATATACAGCATTGTTCATGATAATTACGCTATTATTATATTAGGTTTTATATTCGGTTCAAATTATATTCAAACCATTCCTCAAATATATCTGACTAAATGTTTTTGTGTGGTAATCAATATTATAGTTTTCAATTTTTTTCCCACATAATTTGCGGCCATTTGTAACCCATCCATCAGCAGATCCACAGTGCAGAATAATCATACGAATTCCTCTATTGGAGGGTACTCCTTTCAATTAACAATTATTGGAATCATCGATCCACCGTTTCTTAGCCGTGTCGTGTGTGTCGTACCACGTCTCATCTAAGTAATATGCTGATCGATTTTGGCATCTATATTCGACTATTTTTTTGAGATACTCAATTCGCCATTTTACTATTCTTTCGAACTTCACTACTGCAGCCCGTTTATTCACAACCTTAAACCTAAAATCAATATTTTTAAACCATCGCGGCGTCCGTGACTGAAGTTTTTAAAGCACGGCGCGTCACTGGCAAGATGACGGAACGAGATACTTTCTTTCACGCTAGGTGTGTCTCTGTTGGTGTATTCTATGTGTGCGTGAGCCATAACGCGGCTTATTAGAATAGAAGTGCGTTTTCCGTAGTTTGGGCGTAATTTAACAGATGGCGTTAATTGCCACACCTACCTTACTCTAAATAACAACCACAGTAATAGATGATAAATGTTTTATTTAATTATAGACTAGTTACGTCATCCCACTGTACCGCAGCTATATAAGAATAATATGATAATATATTGCTGACTATTAAATTTCATTATACTTTTGTTCTAGTTCCGTAGGTTACACAGTCAGTCTGTATTATACTCTCTTGTAATTAACATAAAATATATATTGTATAATCAATCCAGAAATAAAGTTCGTTCTGTTCGTTTTAAATCAAATTGTAAAAGTTTTTAAAAACCGTTCGGTTGTTACACGAAACGTAACTGGCGCAGCCGGTAGGATTTCCAAAAAGACATCCATACCGGATAACTTGTGAAGTGTCATCTTCTTAATTGGAAAGAACACAGCATTCCATCGAGGAATTGGTCCATCGAGGATCTGGCGAAAAAGACGAACTTCGGAACCATCACACAGAGAGCAGTATCCACCAGAAGAGAGAAAGGAATGAAGAAAGTACTGTAAGTCACTTGCTTTCCTTTTTAATTTCCTTGTATGACAGACTCACAAAGAAATCAGGAACTGCCAAACTCTAGTGTCGATATTGATTCGGAAATAATCGAATTAACAGATAAAATATTTAAACTCTTTTTAACGACAGAAAAGTCACAAAAATCTAATAAATCAATATTACCTATTAGTAATATTCAAAGTAATTTAATAAATATTAATTCAAGTAATTTAAATACCACAATGGCAAGGCCAAGAATCGAGGTAAAACCATTAGAGTTAGTACCTGAATTTGACGGGTCGCCATGTCGCTTATTTAGATTTATATCAATGGCATCAGATGTATTAAATACATATTGGGATTCCACACCAGAAAATGAAAATTGTCCACAAAATCGTTTTATTTTTAATAGTATTATATCAAAATTAAAAGGACGTGCTGAAGAGGTTATCTCTATCAGTGGCGCACAAAATTGGGAGGAAATTAAAAATACTCTGATCACTAATTTTGGGGATCAACGTGATGAAAATAGTCTTTTGGCAGATTTAATTGGCTTAAGACAAAAACCAAACGAAGATTGTGTACAATTTTATTATCGAATTATTGCAAATTTAAACACATTGCATAATTATATCAGCTTACATGAGATTGACGAAAATATTCGTAAAAGTAAATTACTTACTTATAACAACCAGGCTTTGAGAACTTTATTTGTCGGCTTGCGAGAACCTCAACAATCAATGATACGGTCATTGAAACCAACAAACTTGGCAGAAGCTTTAAAATATATGATAGAAGATAATAATATTAGATATATGTCCCGCCAGCAAAATTTACAAAAACCTTCGACAAATAAACCTAATCATAATAATAATATTAGACCAAATTTTCAGCAACAAAATTTTAATCAAAATGTAAGATTACCATTTAATTCACACATGGGTTCAAATATTAACATACCAACACACTCTCAATTTCCAAGAGGGCCGATTGAAATTCAGCCTAGACAAAATTTGCCCCCTCAAAGATTCTTAACTAATCGACAAGTTTTCGGAAAACAAAATAATAATGTTTGGAAACCAGGTCAAAATAATAATAACGCTCAGTACAAACCAATCCCTATGAGTACAACTACTCGTATTAGTACTCCTAATCGTCAACAAAATTTTAGATCAAATAATTTTCAATCAGCTGGTCCTTCTAATTTTGTTTCGGAAGAATTATTTAATGTCGATCAAGAAGAAAATTACGATGAAAATTCTTTTTATGAAGTACCAACTTGTGACGAAAATAATTACTCTGACGAAAATACAGATGTGTATGAAAATGATACCGAAAATTTTCAAAATTTTCATATGACCCAGGAACCGAACACGGACACGTAGTAGAATTGCATGTTGTTTCAGATAAGAGAGAATTACCATATATTGAAATTAAAAACCCGCCTTTAAAATTACTCATCGACACGGGCGCAACAAAATCTTTACTTAATCCTAATATAGCACAAAAATATTTTTCTAACGAAATTTATACTGAACATTTTTCTCTTAGTACAGTTTTCAAAAAATATAATTGTAAATCTTGTGCAAATATTTCATATTTTCCAGAATTCAAAGAACAAGGATATATTAAATTTCATTTGTTTAGATTTCACGATTATTTTGATGGATTGATTGGATTTGATACAATGAAAAATTTAGGTGCACAAATTGATATTGCCAATCATTGTATTATAACATCAAATTCAATAATTAAACTTAAATATAGAGAGACACCAAGAATTCTTACGTCATGTCACGAAATTAATTCTCATGAAATTGCGAGAATAAAAATTCCTGTTAGTATCGAAAATGGCGATATACTGGTACCGCCAACTACTATTCAAAATTGCGAATTTAAAGAGACATTAACGACAGCAATTAATGGATATGCTTGGACCGAAGTAGTGAATAAAACTGATAATGATGAACTAATTAAAATCAATGAACCTATAAAAGTAATTTCGTTTGAACAACCAATTGCGGATCAATATGAAATTTTTAATATCGAATTTAAATATAACCCTTCAAAACTGAATAACATACAACAACTTATTAGGACCTCTCACATGAACGAGGAAGAAAAATCCCACATTTTTAATCTTTGTAAAAAATATAGTGATATTTTCTTTTATGAAGGTGATCAATTGACTTTTACCAATAAAGTCAAACACCAAATTAAAACTTATGACGAAATTCCAGTTCATTCCAAAACTTATAGGTATCCCTTTGTACATAAAAGTGAGGTACAAAATCAAATTGACAAAATGTTAACTGATGGTATAATAAGACCAAGCAATTCTCCATGGGCATCACCCATCTGGATTGTCCCTAAAAAAGCGGATGCTTCCGGAAAGAAAAAATGGCGAATTGTCGTCGACTACCGGAAGTTAAATGAGAAAACGATCGATGATCGGTATCCATTGCCTAATATCACAGACATATTAGATAAACTCGGGCGTTGTCAATATTTTTCAACTTTAGACCTTGCGAGTGGATTCCACCAAATAGAGATGGAACCAAAAGACATACAAAAAACTGCGTTCACCGTAGAGAATGGCCATTACGAGTACATGCGTATGCCATTTGGATTAAAAAACGCACCTCCAACATTTCAACGCGTTATGGATAATATATTAAAAGGTTTACAGGGTGATATTTGTTTTGTCTATATGGATGATATAGTAATATATTCCACTTCATTACAAGAACATATGGTGAATTTACAAAAAGTATTTCAAAGACTTAGAGAAAGTAATTTTAAAATTCAACTCGACAAATCAGAGTTTTTAAGAAAAGAAGTACAATTTTTAGGTCATATTATCACTAATGATGGCGTTAAGCCAAACCCAGAAAAAATCAAAGCTATTTTAAATTATCCAATTCCGAAGTCTACAAAAGAAATAAAAGGATTTTTAGGACTTTTAGGTTATTACCGAAAATTTATAAAAGATTTCGCTAAATTAACGAAACCGCTTACTAATTGTTTGAAAAAGGGTGCTAAAATTGAGCATAATGAAACATTTTTGAAAACATTTGAAGATTGCAAAAATTTATTAACAAATGATCCGATACTTCAATATCCTGATTTTGAAAAACCATTCAATTTAACTTGTGATGCAAGCAATTTTGCTTTAGGAGCAATACTGTCGCAGGGACCAATTGGTAGTGATAAACCTGTAGCGTATGCATCGCGAACATTAAATCAAGCAGAGCAAAACTATTCGACAATTGAAAAAGAGCTTTTGGCAATAGTCTGGTCCACGAAATATTTTAGGCCGTATTTGTATGGTCGAAAATTCAAAATTATTACTGATCATAAACCATTACAGTGGCTATTTTCACTCAAAGAGCCGCAATCACGTCTCGTACGTTGGCGCCTCAAGCTAGAGGAGTACGACTACGAAATTTGTTATAAAAAAGGTAAAAAGAATACCAATGCCGATGCTCTCTCTCGTATCGAAATTCATACTAAAGATATTTCAGAAAACCCAAATTTAAATAAGAATTTAGGCAAAACTCCCTTTGAAGAATTCATGGATAGTTTTAACAAAATGTTATCAACTGGTGACAATCAATCAATTGATATTAATAATACACCTAAAACTAACAATAATCTTAATGATGATCAATTACCTGACAATGACAATTTATCAATGATAGCAAACATTAGCGAACCACCAAATCAAAACAATGGTGAAACTACAGAAACAGCGTATACAAGTAGTCATGATAATGAAAGTACTGAAACAGTTTTAGATGAAAGTACTGAAACAGCTCACAGTAGTACTGAAAATCCTGTACAACTTATTGAAATTTCAGAAAAACCTTTAAACTATTTTCAAAATCAAATTATAATAAAAACAGTGAATATGCCTGTAGGAGAACCTATTATACAAAAATTATTTTCTCAAACAAAAACCAGAACCATTGTAAATTTTGTTAAAAATCAAATTGAAACCAATACAATTAATTTCTTTAAAAATTATATTGAACCGAACAAAACTTACGCAATTTTTATTGAAAATGAAAATATCATACCAGACCTTTGTAACGTAATTAAAAATACATTTAAAAATTCCACCTTTAAATTAGTACGATGTACCTGTCTTTTGGAAGATATTCAGGACTCAGAACGACAAAAAGAGTTAGTACAATATATACATGATGGCAAAAGAAACCACAGAGGTATAACCGAAACCGAACTACAGATTCGCAGAAAATATTACTGGCCGAATATAAAAATTGATGTTCAAAATCATATCAATAACTGTGACATTTGCCAAACAACAAAATATGAAAGAAACCCTCATCGTATTATTTTACAACTTACACCTACAGCAAACAAACCATTCGAAGTCGTACATTTAGACACACTTCAAATTAAAAATCAAAAATTTTTAACAATCGTGGATTCATTTTCTAAATATGGTCAAGCTTATCCAATGACAAGTGCTAACATGATACATACTATACAATGTATTGTAAAATATATGTCTCACCACGGATTACCAATAAGTTTCGTATCTGATAATGGTACTGAATTTAAAAATAAAGTTATGAATGATTTTATTAAATTACATAAAATCAATATTCATTACATTACGCCACAGAATCCTAATAGTAATGGTGTAATCGAACGTTTTCATTCGACCATTTTAGAACATTTAAGAGTTTTAAACATAAAAATGCCAAATTCCAATATTATAGATTTAATGCCATATGCAATTTGGGGATATAATCATTCAATACATTCTGTTACAAAATTAAAACCAATTGAAATTATTAATGGTCACTTAGATACCAATGATCCTTTCGATATTGATCTTAATAAGGCACTTATCACAAATTATATAGAATTACACAAAGAAAAAGTACGCTTAATGTATGATCACATACATAATATCTCGCAAACACGCAAAGAGAATATAATAAGTAAACAAAATGAAAAGCGCATTGAACCTCCTACGTATACTTTGGAGAAACCTGCTTACAAAATTTTACCAAATCGTGATAAAATTGAACCCAGATATAGAAAAGAGATAACTACAGGACAAGATGGTATTAAATTAACAACAAAAAAGCGAACATTGCATAAGCAAGTATTTAAAAAGCCTCGATTACAACGAAAAACATTGTTACAGGCTCATCACTCTAGGGACCCTCGTCCTGGCCCAAGTACCGAAAATGGAAATAACTAACCTAAATAAAAATCCAGGTATACTTCCGTTCAAATTAGGGTATGCAAGAGTCAAAATTGCCACCCACACCTTCCTTCATTATTTTGATTTAATTCCTATATCAAATCAAATTAATATAATAAAACGACAATATGTTAATGTTACAAAAACTATAGAACAAGAACTAAGTTCACCATATTCATTTGCGTTGCAAAACTTTAATCAAGGTATACAATTCCAATTAGAATCGGTAGAAAATAAATTTGATTCTATATATCCTTTTTTCGATAATAATCGTCTAAAAAGGGGTTTAATAAATGGATTGGGATCAATAATTAAATCAATTTCTGGAAATCTAGATCAAGAAGATGCAGTAAAATATGATAAAGCTATTGAAAATTTGCAGGACAAGCAAAGGCAAATAATATCTCAAGTCAATAAACAGATTTCTTTAACAACTAAAATTTTAGATAATTATAATAAAACACTTTCATTAGTATTACATAACCAAGATGTAATTACTAATGGTATAGACAGAATTCAAAATAATTTGAACAAATTTGTATTCAAGTTTTCACGTTACATGAGGATTCGCGATGTACTCGATCAATTAAGTATTAATCTAAGTATGGTTATGCAATTATTAACAAATATTGAAAATAGTATATCTTTCGCGAAATTGGGAACTTTACATCATAGCATTTTAAAATTAGACGAGATGGAGGCCATTGTCGAAAAACTTGTGGAATTTCATTCACAAAAACAATTGATGTATTTTAACAAAAATGACTTATATAAGTATTATGATATAGTTCAGGTAAAAGCATTTTATTCAGGGAAACGGTTAATATTCGCACTAGAGTTTCCTCTTGTACATCCTGATAAATTTTTCCATTACCACCTGTATTCCATACCTACCTCAATGTCTACCACTATTATACCTGAAAATACTTACCTTACCATGGGCAGTGACTCTTATCAGTACCAGCCGCTGCCATGCCGAAATATGGAGCCTGTATATTTTTGTGAGGACAATAACCTAATTAATGGAATTCGGGAAGAAGACTGTGTATTCTCGTTACTACAACTATCTGGCAACAATACTAAATGCGAGCAAACACCTATATCAATTAACAGCCACTTTGTTGAACAAATTACTAATGGCTATTATATCGCTATATTCCCAGACCCTCTAAAGGTCCAAATTCAGTGTGAAAAAATGGACTTTACAACATTACAAGGCAATTATCTCATTACATTACCACCAAAGTGTATTTTTCAAACTCCAGCATACAGGTACATTAATGAAGAAGAAGTTCTAGAAGGTCAACCATTATTATTACCTGAGATAAAAATATCGAAAATAAAAAATAACGGTTCCACTATCAAAGTAAACATTAAGAATATCCCGCTTGATCAATTACATATGCTTCAGCAAGAGCAACAGCAGATAAAACTGATTAATCCTGATGACAACCCCTTAATCAGACCTAATCTATGGACAATCCCTTTATATGCTATAATCGTAGTTATTTTTATAGCATTTATTATTCACAAAATTTGGAGATGGAGATCGAGAAAGCCCTCTATCCAGCCTGACGAAGAAGAACCCCAAAACTCCGGATCACGTGGAAAATCCAATGTGAAAGTTTTATTTGTTCCCGATAAAACTTCCCTCTAAGGGTGGAGGAGTTACGTCATCCCACTGTACCGCAGCTATATAAGAATAATATGATAATATATTGCTGACTATTAAATTTCATTATACTTTTGTTCTAGTTCCGTAGGTTACACAGTCAGTCTGTATTATACTCTCTTGTAATTAACATAAAATATATATTGTATAATCAATCCAGAAATAAAGTTCGTTCTGTTCGTTTTAAATCAAATTGTAAAAGTTTTTAAAAACCGTTCGGTTGTTACACGAAACGTAACTGACTCGTCTACATTTAATAATAATAATAATAATAATAATAATAAGACCTTTATTTAGTATAATAATACTATTACAACCAAATTACAATAGTTACTATTTTTTGTAAAAATTGTGATTTATCACTAACTTAAATAAATAAGTAATAAACATTTTGTCAATTAATATCAGAATAACTAATAAATTTGTAAAAAACTGTTTTAAATTTATTTAAAGTATCACAATCAGTTATATATTTGGGCAGTTTATTAAAATCAATCATTGCACCATTTGTTATTGTCTTTTGTGCGCTAAATGTTCTTGCAGGGATCACATATAGATTCTGTCTCTGCCTGGTATCGTAGTCATGCACCTCCGAAACAAAACGTATTATTCCACTTAGATAATCAGGGAAAAGTTTATGGATCATCTTGTATATAAACACCATACATTGGACATACGATATAGTTTTAAGATTGTTGAGCCTCAACGTTTCATACATTACAGATACTGGGGTATACATGTTACATCTTAATATTACTCTTAGACATTTGCTTTGCTCAATTTGAAGCTCATTTAACTTTGTAATATTGACAGAATACAATAATGTCGCACAGTACAAAAAGTGGGGTAGTATAATTGACTTATATATAATTTTTCTTGCATATAATGAAATATCTTTACTAATTCTACTTAAGAAATATCTTTTTTTTTAACTTTCTTTATAAGATAATCAACATGACTAGTGAAGCTAAGTGTATAGTCCAATATTACTCCTAGATATTTTAATTCAGGTACAAATTCAATCACTTCATTATTTATAACGACAGCACTACCATCAATATTAATATTTTTAATTCTATTTTTGTTACTAATCACCATGGATTTGCATTTATTTGTATTAATTTTTAATTTGTTGATACAAAGATAGTGTTACAAAATAGCTAGGTCTTCATTAATTTTTTCTATAATATTTAAATATTCTGTACCTTGAACTAATAGTAAAGCATCATCAGCAAACAAATATATTTTTGAATGTTTCAGTGTTCGATATATATCATTAATGTACACTAAGAATAATAGTGGACCAAGCACGCTGCCTTGAGGAACCCCATAATTGTTTATTATCTCACTTGATACAACATCGTTAACCCTGACTTTTTGTTTTCGATTCTCTAGAAATGACTTAAACCACTTTAACATTTTATCACCGATACCATATGCGACTAGTTTATCCAATAATATCTCCCTATCCACAGTTTCAATTGCTCGCCTCAGATCTATAAAGACTGCTACCACTATTTGACCATCGTCAATCACTTCCTTCCAGGATGTTATAACAGCTTGGAGCGCAGTTTCACATGAATGATTGGTTCGAAACCCAGACTGCATGTTATATAATAGTTTATTATCCTCAAAGTAGCTCGTCACTTGCTTGTATACAGCTCGTTCAATAACCTTATCTATAGCTAAGGGTATATTAATTGGACGAAATTCTTCCACTTTATTTGTATTACTAATTTTTGGTATAGGCAGAATGGTTGTCATTTTTAAATTGTCAGGTACCGCACCACACCCAATAGACGTATTTACTATGTCCAGTATTACATGTCCACACACTTCTGCAATATTTTTTAAAATGTTTATATTTAAATATTCATCAGCACAACTAGTATATTTAAGCTTATTTATGATTTCACTTAACTGGTGCATAGTTAACATATGAAACTTATCTAATTTAGGTTCTGTATAGCTTATTATATTTCTGTTCATATTATCACCCTGTATACTCTCAATAATTTCTCTAATGCTCTGCACATAATATTCATTAAACATTGTAGCCTTGTCTTCATCATTCGTAATACTGCCATCAGGAAATTCTATCGTTTTAGGTATAACAGTTTTAGGCTTATCGTTCACCACACCTTTTAAAGTTTTCCACATTTTCTTACTATCCATTTTATTTTTGTCAATCATTTCTTCATAATATACTCTCCTCTTTTTCCTCAATAAATTTGTTAGTTTGTTCCTAGCTGTCGTATACTTAATCCAATCGTCTTTATCCTTGGTGTATTGAAATCTTTTATAGTTTTTGTCACGTTCATTACTTAAGATTTTTACTTCATTATCATACCATTTGTTATTTTTAGATATTTTTAATCCTTCAATGGGGCACGTTATGTTTATAGCATTATTACATGTTTCCACAAATGCATACATTCACATTACTACAGTTTAAATTCCATTCTGCCTTCATTAGCTCATTTTGTAATGCTTCAAGCTGATCAGCTCCATACTTTCTTCGAAACTTATTCAACGGTCTATCTCTATTCTGTATACCTATTTCCATCTTACATTCAATTATACTATGATCAGAAATTTTAATATCAAGTGCTCGTACAGAAACATCATGCTCTTTGTTTGTAATTACTAAATCTATAGTTGTAGATGAATGTAGTGTGGTTCTTGTAGCAAAATTAACTAGTTGAGTTTTTTGAGTTCTAACTATAATTGCCTTGATTTTCCTAAAATGAATTCTGTTTCACATCAATATTAAAATCCCCCGTCAGAATGAAGTATCGACTCATTAGGGCTTCCCATTCCAGAATGTTTTCCAAATAATCTATAAATTCGACCATACTTGAAGTATGGTATGAAGTATACTTTAAAATTGTTTTAAAATTATATTTTATTACATATTAAAGCAAAAATTAATATATAATTAGTGGTCCACAGATAATATCGAAACAATTGATTCGACCCTGAGAAAACAAGTATTTTGTAATCTTTATTCGAGCCTTAAAACAGCGCGAATTGTTTGGATTATTTTGTGTTTATCTATTGGTAATATTTCATATTTGGTAACTTTTTTGTATCAAAATTACTAGAGAAAAGCACATGCAGTGCTGAATTAAAGATGAATTTCGGAAATTGCATTGTTAAAATGTGACAATAGCCCTTATGATTAACCTTTCATGATGTGTATCAAATTGATGATAGTAGTGGTTGGGTCATAAGTTTTCCCAAATTTTTCTTAATAAATTTTCCGATACTATGTATATAAACTCCTGAACAAAATTAATCAGTGTAATTTCAGATTGCTACTTTTATTTTTTCGAAGATTTAAATCATAGAACTTATATGACATTATACCTAAATTATTTCAACAAATGTTTTACAAATTAGAATGGTATTTTTACAATGTTTTTCTGCAATAATGACCCCAAACATTCATCTAACCTGGCACAAAAATATTTTCAGGAACAGATTGCACAGAAAAAATTGCAATTAATGCAATGGCCCCTGCAAAGTCCGGACCTAAAATTTAATTGAACATTTGTGGGATTATCTGGACCGAAGGAAGACTGAACGTGTTCCAACATCTACTGCTGAGCTGTGGAAAGTTCTTCAAGAAGAATGGAGACAGATACCAGAATATACTACACAGAAACTAATAGCTAGTGCCCCAAGTCCAAGAGGTATCGTTCAGAAATGGCTACAATTCGGGCTGCTGCTAGGTATCTGCTTAGTTCTAGCTTGGTAGAATGTCGGTTTCTTAAGACGACTTGCCTAAGATATTGCTTATCTCTTGCATCTGTAGACTTCTTGCGACTTTATATTGGAGTTCTACAGTACCTAACTTCCAAGTTCTTTGAAATATTTAACTGTTCGACTAATTGCCGATTGTCTAACTCCTAACAAATTCACATGTCGAGGGCTACGTCCTTTTTGAATAAAAATTACCGCTTTCACTGCTTTATTCTCTCTTAAGTTGCGTGGACGATTCATTTCCTCTACTCTAAGTGTACTGGATAAGGTGTTTCATTCATTTGGTAATATTGAATTAAAAAAAATACTAGCGTAACTGAATATATTGCCTTCTATAAATCGCTTTACACAGCCTTAAATGTATTATTAACAAACAATTATAAGATGTTGCTTTACATCTGTCAAAAATTGCAATTGTTTATCAGTAGTGACATAGGGTATCCTAGGTCACCTATATAAAATGTTTACGGATTTAAAAATTATAACAAATTATGAAAAGTTTTGCTTATGAAGTAACTTTGTCCAGGAATTTATGTATATACAGGGTAAAGTTAAATCTTTGTTTTCGATTAAATAATTTCTACACGTCTTTCGAGGATGTATATTAAAAATGAGACGCACTAACCGCTTTTGAAAAATAAAAACTATATAGTAAGATATTATAATACCACATGTGTATATGCTAAAGCATGTATGAATTTACTAAATAAGTGGGATCAATAGTTTGCTTTAAAGTATTTAGAGCAAAAAAGGTACAATTAAGATTTTTACATAAATACGTTATTTAACTGGAAATCCCAGCAAGTTTACTAGCAACCACCTTCCCTAGGAATATGGAACTTTCCAGTTTTTTTTTTGTACCAATAATATCATTTAGTTATATCTAAAAAGAGTACTCCCCACGTATTAATCCTAAAAAATCAATAATAACTTGATAATAAATGCTTAAAGTTTCGCGCGTTCCGAAAGCATTTGAAACGAGCTCATAAGCGCGCGAAGCCAGCTGACGTCATAGCGTACGATTCTGCCTCGTTACACTCTCGTCGCGCTGTGCCGATTTCATTTAGTTTGGTTGTATTGCCGTGTGTCGTTTTTGTACCGTTATTATTTTGCCACGTATTGTATATTTTGATATTTTATTATGGAAGAAAATACTCAAAAATACTTTAAGTACTGCCTGGTCCCATTTTGCACAAACACGACAGTAAAAACTCCTAATAAAATATTTATTAGACTTCCACTTGATCGCAATCGCCGAATAAAATGGCTTAAAGCCTGTCGAAGGGATATACATCATATTTCACCAAATTCCAATGCTCTTCGTGTCTGCGAGGATCATTTTAGATATACTACTGTGGGTATAGATATACTAAATGTGAGTATTATGGCAGACAGAGGATTTAAGCACATTGAACATTCACTTATTGCTAAAAATTGCAATACAAAATCTTCTCTTCTAATACAGGCTAAAGTGCTAGAAACAAAACGAATTGCAAACTTATGAACTTCTGTACTTACTTAATTGATTTAACACCACGAACGTCTCCAAGAGAGAGACTAATGGAACTATCACTATTTTTTATAAAATTTCCTACCATAAACATATCAACAACGGGTAGATTGTCAGATTGGCCCTTGGAATATCCTTCTTCCGTCATAGTAGGTGCCGTATAAATTATATATCCAGAAAACCGTGAGCAAACAGAGCTTTCTCTGCAGTTCCGTACGCAAAACGAAAGCAGTAGTGGCTTGTCACACAGCCGTCGCTCACGAATCATACTATTTTACGTCACAACCAATAGCACCGCGTTTTTGGCCGCTTGGAATAATTCGAATTCCCCTGCATATTTAATTCTTTATAGCGGTCGCTTGGGACAAACAAAAGTATTTTGTTTGCTGATATATGTTCTAATACAGTATATATTTACGCTTTATAGTATTTTTTCCTATTTAAAATGTTTATCAAGTTCCCTATTTTACTTCCTCCAGACATTTTTAAATTATATTGTAAATTTAACTGATACTATACTTCTCTTAGAAAAATGTATACATTCTGTTCTGTCTAAGTTTAAAACTAATTGTTTTTTCTGCGTCACGTTTTAAACTGTGCCATAATTTCTGAAATTAAGTGCTAAAGCTCTACAGGGTTAGATGCAAATGCTACTACAGATGTATAATTTGCCTTCCAGATAGGTGGAGTTCATTGACATATAGCGAAAATATTAATGGTCCAAAGACCGAATCCTGTGGAACACCAAGGTTGACTACATAATCGTCGGAATAAGTATTCCCGATTTTTTCACATACAACGCGTTCAGAAACATGAATTTATCTAATAAGAAAAGGTCCTTTGAGTCTCAATGTGTAGATTTTTTGGATTTAAATTCAACCTCAATCGTATAAAATTCACGACTGCGATCAAAAAATGATCCAACGACGTGCATTCCTTTATCTAGTTCGTCATACGTATACGAGGGGGTACCAAAAAGAAACGTAAAGGAGCGTATCGAAATTACGTACTATTCCCGAATTCGTAAGCCAAGCGTCGCACATAGGGGTATTTATACAAAAAATCCAGTCAAAAGTCGAAAATATCAAGTAGATTATAAACCCGCCAAAGTCTCTTACCTTTGAGCTTAATAATCGGTTCGTCAAATGTGAGTCAAAAAAGTCACGGGGGCACTCGCCCCTCCTCGAACAATCAACGGGAACCCAGTCGTTGTTTAAATCGCATGTCTTTGTTTTTGACGCCTGCGCCTGTATTTCTTCGCTATATTGTTATTGAAATTGTGTTTCCATGTGGTGGAGTGTGGAAAAAAAACCATCTTGAATATGGAAGTGGAATGTATGTAGATTATTTTTATTCAGTACTTTATTAATTTTCAGTTTAAGTAATGTGTTTAATAAACGAACAAACATGAATCGTAAAAATATAGTTTATTTGTAAGAAACTACTTAAAAAATAGTGTATTTGTTTACTTGTCAAACCTTGTCAAGCATTTATTTTTTCACAGACTTGTTACTAAACTTGGTATTAAGCAAATAGAACAGAAAAATCGTGCGCCCACGTGCGCCATTTTGATTTTCGGTACGTTAAAGACAGCAGGTTAATATGTGAATGATTCTTATTTTATAGTTTTTGATCATTTTTTCCCAGATACTAAATGAGTAAAAAATTTTACCAGAAGTGATTTATACAACATGATGCGAGAATGCAAGGTAAAGAAAATTGAAGAAAAGTTTGGTTTTTTGGAAAAAAAAATTACTGAAATTACTAAATGCCCTAACGATAAAAAAAGTATTTTAGATCGTGCTTTGAGGTTTTTTTATCCAATTCAAACATAGATGGCTTTCAGCTAGCCTCAAAGAAGCGTATTTTTTATATAATAACGAAAAATGGCTCACATTATCTATAAAGTTACCCAGGGGCGTAGCGTGAGAAAAGAATCTAGGGATGTGACAAAAATTGTATAAGGGGAAGAGGTATAGTCGCATGTATGATAGGCCATATGAAAATGGTAAAAAAAAAAAAACTAACCTAAAATCATTATGCCGAGGTATATATCCTAATTTTTAAAATGAAGATCAATCCTTCTGTTTTTGTTTTGTCCAGTGAAGACGTCTATCACTGTTTCTTCAAATGCTGTAGACAATCTCATATCTTCTAACAAGGCATTTCACAATACATACAAGGCACACTCAATATTTATTAATGCTAAAGCTGACAGTCTTTCTTGCTTTTGAGAATTTCGCAAATAAGTATTTATTTTTATTCTCTTTAAACATGAAAATGATCTTTCCGTGGGATTGCTTGTGGCGGAAATAGTCAAAATTAAACGACACAATTTTGATGACTCCGGGAAAACAGAAGATAATTGGAGGGACATAATATATTGGTGAAGCTCAAACACAGTGCTCTATTCATATCGGGATCACTATATTTTACTGAAAGTTCACTTGTTAAACGATTTGCGTCAAAGAATGTTCCAGATGTATCTACTAAAAAAGGAAAAGTTTATCAGGACAACGCTTTACGAATGAGAATGAAGTAAATTGTGTGGAATCTAGAAGATTTAAGAATTTTAATTTAGAAATTTCACCAAACCGTTGACTAATGTTCAAAGTAATAACGTCTAATGTTTCATAAAACAATCGCGCGTAGATGCTTTTCTTATCTACTTCAGGAATTGAATCCAAATGAATTATTTTACTTGGTGGTTGATTTTATAACATAAATCTGTCCATACGGTCCCAAATGTCACTAAACTCATTTCTCATTTTTTGAATATGTGATTTAAAATCGGCGATCTTTTTATTGCATTAACTAATATCTGATATCTTTGTCCGTAGAATTTTAAACAGACTCTCGGAATGTGGGAATATTGCAGAAAACACTGCTATGAAAAAAATTAAAATTAAAGTCGCGCAATAAAATTAAAAGGTCTCTAGCACAAATAACGGTTTCTCGATCCCATTCCTCATTTTCATTTTCCACAATTACCTGAAACAGCGCATCCAAATCTTCCTTATATTATGGCGACAAAGTCGCCAAGATGCGTTCACATAATCGCATAAGTGAGCCCGAAAATAACGACAACACCCACGAGGTCCCACTGTTGACTGTGTAAGATCACTAGCCTTCTCGGCTGACTAACGCGTAGCTTGAATGTAACGTGGATCATCGCATTTCAGTACTGCAGTAAGTAACGGGGGAGTCCAATAATTTCGGGCGCCTTCACGGTCGATTTGAAATAAAAAAGTGACCGCTTTACACAAAAAGAAACCTAGGACATCCATCCATTCAGGAATAAATCCAAAGAAGCCATCCACGAATACGGCAATTTTTATCTGAGCCAATTCTGTACGCGTCTGGATCTTCATAGGTCATAACTGTTTCGGTAGGCTGTCTTCAAATCCTCTAGAAGTGAGTAACATCGGGTCCTATCGTACCGTATCTTTATATGTGAAACAAGGCAATTATAACATAGCTTAAAGTCATATCATTCATTCTATATATCAGTTGTATTCTTAATTTACATTTAAATATTTAACTGATTGAAGTATCTTGACAAATTGTCTATATTTTAACCTACTTAGTTATTAGTCTATCTATTATAAATCTTACATTTAATATGAACTGTATATTTGATATATATCTGAAATCTTCCATTTGATAACTGTGTATTTGATATAATCTTAATTTTATATTCTAATTTTCTTATTTTTGTTTATTTTTTATTTTTTCTTAATTTTATTTTGCTATTTTTTTATTTTGTTTTTTATTGTAAATATAACAAGCATATATTTGGACAGCATGATTCAATTTTAGTACCAAAAGCACACTAGAAACGCAACTGTAAAACGGCATTTTACGCACACTGTGCGCAAAACACCGTGGAGTAGTGATAGCGTTTTTTCTTAGCATCAAAATGTCCAATAAAATTGTAAATTCCTTAAACTTCGTAGATTTAGAGGTACATGTTTCTACCACAAAATGAAATGCCATCTTCTTCAAAAACAAACAACAACATATCTATTGTAAAAAATTTGATCAATCAGCACAAAGTAATGCTAGGAATTCATTTAGAAAATTGCAGTAATTTTACTATTAATCACAACTTCAAATAGATATTGTTTGTAACAAAATTATTATTGCCTATTATTAAAAAAATATCATTAGCTGTTAATAATGATGTTTATTCTAATACTAATAATAGTAAGTAAATGTTTATTAAAATTAAATAATCGTTGTTTTATTATGTCAAAAAATCATCGTTTTGAAAGCAAAACTTAAACGAGAAAAAGTTATACATCCGTCGAATGTGATTTAAGTGCAACCGTAGGAAAAGTATAGTGTAAAACACGCGCGAAAAGCATTTTTCGACACTTGTTGTGCAATATACTATTTAAACCCTATTTCTGGAGTAAATTTTGTGTTTTTATTATTTATAAACATTACAATCAATTAAAGCGGTTTTAGTAAGAAGCATTTTGTAGACATATTGAGGGATCAGAATATGAAAGATAAGTTCCAGGAGAAAACAGATCAATTAATAAATAAAGCGAGTAAGGACAAAATCAAGAACGCAGAAACTGAGTGGGAGGGTATCAAGAATAATCTAGATTCCGCGGCTACGGACGTTTTAGAACACGATAAAAGGGAAGCTAGGAAGCCCTGGATAACGGACGAAATCTTAAACTTAATGCAAAAAAGACGAGGCTACAAAAACAGACGAGACGAAGAAGGACTGAAAACTTATAAGTCAATAAAGTGGGAAATCATTAGAAAATGTAGAAAAGCGAAAGAACAATGGATAGAGGATAAATGCAAAGAAGTAGAAGATAAGTTGCAAGTAGGTAAAACCGATGAGGCTTACAAAATAATTAAGAGGAACTTCAGGGATATAGGAACAATAAGTAGAAACGTTAGGAGTCAATCGGGGGACATACTGATCGGAAGAGAGGAGAAAGCGCATAGATGGAAGCAGTACTTAGGAAATTTATACGAGGGTCAGGAATTAGGAGATATATTAGAAGGAGAATCTAGCATCGATAGGGAAGATGTAGGAAAACCTATATTGAGAGAGGAATTTGAAATAGCACTAAGGGGGCTAAAGAATAATAGAGCGCCGGGTGTAGATAAAATACAGGTGGAAATTTTGAAATGTGCGGGACAGAAAGTAGTAAATAGGATGTTTGAACTGGTAAAATACATATACGAAACGGGCGAGATGCCGGAGGATTATAAGAGGAACATTATCGTTACTATACCGAAAAAGAGAGGAGCCGACAAATGCCAGAACTTTAGAACGATTAGCCTAACTTCCCACGCGTCAAAAATCTTAACCAGAATAGTGCGGAAGATGAGGGAAAATAGAGCGGAGGAAATACTAGGAGAAGACCAATTCGGGTTTAGGCGAAATAGGGGAACTCGCGAAGCTATTCTGGCGCTAAGAATAATGTTAGAGAAAACAATAGAAAAAGGAAAGAACGCTTATATAGGATTTGTAGATTTAGAAAAAGCTTTTGATAACGTAAGATGGGAAAAAATGTTCGAGATACTAAAGAGCGCGGGAATGAAGTATAGAGATAGGAGAGTAGTCACAATCTATACAAAGAGCAAACTGCTGTTATAGAAGTAGAAGGGGAAAAAAGGGAAGTAGATATTAGGAAAGGAGTAAGACAAGGATGTACGCTATCACCACTAATTTTTAATCTGTACATCGAAGAGGCGATTAATGTGGTAAAAGATAGAGTGGATTTCGGGATTAAAGTACAGGGACAGAAACTAAAAATGCTGAGATTCGCGGATAATATAGCAGTATTAGCATCTAGTAAAGAGGAATTAGAATCGGCATTGAACGAAATGGAGGCAGTGTTGACAGAGAAATACGGAATGAGGGTGAATAAAAACAAAACTAAAGTGTTAGTGTGCAGAGGGCGCGAGAGCAGAGCAAAAACGAAAGTACAAATTAATAATGAAAGATTGGAGGAAGTTAAAGACTTCACTTATTTAGGAAGTAAAATAAATTGGGATGTAAGAAGCGATAAAGACATAAAACAAAGAATAGCGCAGGGTCGAGTAGCTTTTAACAAAAAGAAAGCACTTTTATGCTCGGGGGTAATAAACTTAGAAACAAGGAAGAGATTTTTGAAAACATATGTATGGAGCACGGCACTATACGGTTGCAAAACCTGGACGGTAGGGGAAGCAAGTAGGAAGAAATTAGAAGCTTTTGAGATGTGGTGTTACCGAAGAATGATGAAAATACCATGGACTGATAGGGTTAGAAACGAAGAAGTATTGGAGAAAGTCGGCGAGAAAAGAAGTATGTGGAAAAACATAAAGATGAGAAGAGATAGAATGGTAGGCCACTTGCTGAGACATGGGGGAATAGTCCGCGATATTTTGGAGGCAGAAATAGGAGTGAAGAAAGGCAGAGGTAGGCCTAGATTAGACTACTGCTCGCAAATAATAAGGGATGTAGGTTGTAGCACAATTAGCGAAATGCGTAGATTAGCACAAGATAGGAGAAGCTGGAGGTTAGCGTCCAATCAGTCTTAGGATTGATGACCTAATGATGATGAGTAAGAAGCCTTTAAACCTTTATATAATTTTGACCGGATTTTTTATATAAATATGCCTATGTGCGTCGGCACTAAAGAAGCTTTCGTTCTGCTTGTGTGAATTCTTTAATGAGAGATGTTTTGTGTGCTCGTCGTTTTTGCATTCTACTCGGAAAAACTGATACAGAAACCCTTAAAATATTAAAAGTTCGGTTCATTACTCAATTAGTTCACATGAATATAAAAAATTTTCGTGTAAAGACCGTTGGGACAATATTGTGAAGGAGATTCATGTTTTCAAGATGTCTCAAATGAAAACACTTAAATTAAATAAAGAATTCTCGTTTTTCGGTACCCCCTCGTAATTATATTTAGCAAGTAAGAGAATGGTAACAGCGGCTGGCGTGCTTGATCAGCGCCCATCAACATATGATGATGTTATAAGGCAAATGTTTATTTTTTATTTGTTAAAATACATATCGTAATAGTAATAAGGGTATGGTAAAGTATGTGTATGTTATTTAAAGACTAACCTTATATAAGTAAATATTTTAGTAAGTTAAACTAAAGTAAATCTATTGCTGATAAGTCGCCATATTTCTTTATATAGTTGAAGTAAGGCAATATATTATAATTGTAAATAAAATAATGCCACTAAATGAGCAAAACATGCATAATTATATGTACTTGTGAAGTTTTACACTATAGGCCTTTTCATGGCCATCACGCGCATGCTCCGCCGCTATGTTTTTCCGCGAAATGTGAAAGTTTCGATCACTTTTTATGAAAATGGCTGTGCCGGCAGATTTTTTTCGCATAAATCTTAATGAAAATGTAATAAATGGTGCCAAATTAGTGCATAAAGTTGTGGGACAACACACTTGTACTCAATTACGACGTTGGCTCAAGTGGTGGTCGGAAAGTCGGTGGAAGCAAAAATGAACTTCTTGCAAAATAAGAATCATCTGTCATCTGTCAAGCATATGCTTTGCTTGTTATAACGTATAAATTAGGTTTTTAAACATTAAAATGTTAAATAATAAGAAGCCTATTAACAATAGCAATTCTGTTAAAAGTAAAAATGTTATTAAAATGTTATACTTCTTACAGTGTAAATTACTTGATTAAGAATAACAAACCTGCTCCAAAATTTCAACGTTGCTCACTGTATTCATGATGTCTATTTGTTGTTTCTTAATAACAGACTAGATACGTATTTCCTTTTTTTTTAGTATTCTGTACTCCTCCAACAAGCTAGTTCTTTTTTATTTTCTGTAAAATATAAACAGGGTTTTTTATAATCATAACTTTCAGAGTTAGGTTAAGTTTAATTTCCAGAATACCTTTTCAATTTTCATTTTACTCTGATCAGAGGGAACTTCGTTGACGTTATTTGGGCTAGTTTCACCTTCGAAATGAAGGGAACAAATATATGCATCTTTCGTTATGTTGTCAATCGTAGAAAATCTCCCATCACCTCGTCGACACGCTCGCACCCACAAATCACATTTCCCGCATTGTTCACAACGCCTTACGTACTCAATTCTCGAACATCTCGAATACGGATTGGCAAAAAGTAATATAAACAATCATTTTTATAAGATTTTGAGCGACTGTCACTATTACACACACCAAAGCAACAGCGTTTTAACCCTTTATTTGACAGTGTCATCAGTGACACACTTATTTCAAATTACTTTTTTAAATACAAAACTGACCAACATCATACACTCGTTGGCAGTGTGACACACTGATTACATTAATAACTGAGGAAAGTGAATTTTCGCGCCATCTAGTGCAGCACAGGTTGTATTATTTCAGTTCGACGCCTAACTCCACTGCAACTGTAAACTTGATAAATCTGTGTACAATTTGTGTTAAATTCTTTAAGGTAAGTGGAATATCTATCTCTTAAAATATTAGACAGTTGATTAATTAATATTAGGAGTCCATGTTTATAAAATAAACGTTGTCTCTAAGTACTTAGAAATCTTTAGATTGTGTTAGGTTATGTGTGTATCATACGAGTATATGACACATTGCCCGATTTGTAATAATTCTACGTAATGTGTCGCCTGTGACACACTGCTAATATCCCAGTTATTTCTTTGATTAACAATGTGTTACTCGTGGTACAGATTTTTTATGAAAAAAATTTAAAATGCCCAATAACGTTATATTGAGTTATATCTGAAAAAATATAAGTAAATTTCATTTCCAGGAAATGAAGAGAAATTTTTTCTCGTCAAGGGCTGAAAAATTTTTAGCTCTTATTCCGCCTTCGAATGAGTCTGATCTTGGTTCAGATTCTAATGATGATGTCGAAAGGAATTTAAATATAAACCAAAATATTGTTAGCGACTACCTCTACGATGATGTCAGTTCAGACCCTCCTTCACTAAGGGAATCTTGCGAAGATCTAGAAAATATAATAGATGAAACTCTAAAAGAATCCGTGGAATACATTGCCTTTGATTTAGAAACAAACCAACTTCTGGAAGAAGAACATCCTGAAGAATTATTCAATCCACAGTTAATTGCAGAAACTGGAAATACTACACCTGCACCGAAACCCATTGAAGAACCTATTTTAGTTGTTGTACCTCCGCCTATTCCGAGTTCTATTTCTTATCAAAATTCAAATAATTACGGGAATGCTCCACCATTGCCACAAACTGGAATGGTTGCAAGTTCTTGTTCTAATAAGAAATCATCGCCAGTTATTATTAGAAAAAATACTAGATTACAAACAAATAAAGTAATTGCGAAACAAAAAAATAAAAGAAACAACCCCCGTAAGAAGTTGCAATTTAATTGGAAATATGGAAGTTTCGACTTCAAAGCAGACATTCCTAAAAATGAAAGATCCTTACCACATCGTACTACTGTAAAAACCCCTTTTGAGTATTTCAGTTTATTGTTTACCGAAAATGTCTATGATTTAATTGTTGAGAATACAAACCTGTACTCCGTTCAGAAGATCAGTAAATCAATTAATGTGAACAAAAATGACATCAAAGATTTTATTGCAATAGAAATTTTAATGGGCGTTATAAAGATGCCATCTTATTGTGATTATTGGGCAAACAATTTAAGATATAGTAAAATAGCTTAATAGTAACTGTAATGACGCTTAAAAGATTTCAACAAATACGGCAGTTTTTACATTTTGTCAATAATGAGGATGTAAATGACGACAGGTATTTTAAAACTAGACCTTTTGTCGATCTAATTAGAAATAACTTTTTATCAGTACCACAAGAAAGAAGGTTTTCTATTGACGAAATGATGATACCATATAAAGGCACCATGGCTGGTAGTCGACGCCAATACATAAAAAATAAGCCGAAAAAGTGGGGACTTAAAGTTTTTGTAAGAGCTGGAATAATTGGTTTTTATACGATTTTTTGCTGTATTCAGGTGAAGATACGTTTAGACAAATCATCTTTACTGAAGAAGAAGAGCAATTCGGACTGGGAGTAAAAGTGGTCATTGCACTTTCTAAAACCATAGCAACTCCCGCTTGTTCTGTTTTATACTTCGATAATTTTTTTTCGTCATTTGAATTAGTAATATATATTCGTCATTGTCTTAGAATATTTTCACTTGGTACACTAAGAAGTGACAGAGTAATAGACTGTAAATTGGAAGATGACAAAAGTCTGAAAAAAAGGATCAGAGGAAGTTATTGCCAACAAGTATCAAATGAACCAGATGCAAAACTAGCCGTTATCAAATGGTTTGACAACAAATCGGTTTTACTTGTCAGTTCTTTTATAGATGCTTACCCAATTAGTACAGCAAAAAGGTACAAAAAAGAAGAGAAAAATAGAGTTGATATAGCTTGCCCACAAATCGTACTACAATACAACCAACACATGGGAGGAGTAGATTTAGCAGACATGTTTGTATCTCTTTACAGAACAGGAATGAAATCGAAGAGATGGTATTCAGGCATTTTCTCTCAACTTTTAGATGTTTGTATAAATAATTCTTGGATTCTGTACAAAGAAGATTTCGATCGGAACTTTAAGGAATCAAAGAACAAAATGGCTTTAAAAGATTTTCATATCATGATAGCTGAAGGACTATTACACAAAAACAGAATAAGAGGAAGGCCTTCTAATTTATTAAAAAGTACAGAAAACCGTCCTCATAGAATACCAGCAACTACAAAACCTTGCATGGATATGCAGTATGACTCGTATGGGCATTTTCCAGTATTTTCTGAATCCAGAGGCAGATGCAAACTTTGTATAAAAAAACAGTCTTTTATAGAATGTTCGAAATGTAAGGTTCGACTTTGTATGCAGAATTCCAGAAACTGTTTTTTTTTTATTTTCATCAAAATAGTAAATAACCGTTGTTTTCATAAAATCCATGTTTTAAACCATTTTCCTTTTCTTGGTAATGTGTCAGTCTTGTCACATTTTTTTTTTCTAAATGCAAAATAAACGGATTTTTTTAAACATTTTTCCAGCCTATATTTACCCTCAGGAATCCAAAAAGTGCATAATTTTTTTTTTCTAACAACTTTTTTTTTCTGCCAAACAAAGGGTTAAACTCCCCTTCGACATGGCGAATTGATTTTAAAATTATTTATAATCATTCTGATTAAAAACTGTTAAACTGTTGGAAATTTTAGCAATTTTCTGTAGTGTTTAATAGAAAATTATTAAATTCTTAAGCAGACTAATACTATTTTATGAAAAGTGATCGAAACAGTATGGCGTCTGATGACGTCAAGCGGTGCATGCGTACAAAAATCTGTCCATGAAAAAGCCTATTTCATTTACTTGGCTCAGTATACTAAATTTTTGTGTATATTCGTAAGCGACCGTTAATTTTCCGTATCAAACGAAAACGAGAAGCGTGTGCTGAGAAGGAAAACATTTATTAGAGTACATTTAATTCAAATTATTTGGCGACTATTTTCCGTAAAAAGTATTAATGTCGTACTCTCCCGTGAGAGTTTCGTAAGCATCATTGTAATTTGGCTCCAATTCCTGCTTGTTTTTCGCGTCACTAACGTTCTTCTCGCTCTCGTCATATTTCCTAACTTTCGAATGTCTCTTCACGATATTTCCCAAGCGATTCCCAGCTACAATGTAAAGGAACGCGGTCGCGATGCACGCGATGCAAATCGAGGCCGCTATGGCGACGACCATCAGACGATCTCGCAGAACGTCGGTTTGCTCTTTTAACTCCTTGAGAGATTCGTCATCATCCAAACGGGCGAGGCATTGTTCTGTCCGCGAGGCGACTTTCTCCAGTTCGATTAACGTTTTAAAAGTTGTATGGGTCAGTTCCGTGTTGTTGAAAAAGTCGCTCTTGCATCTCCTTACGATATACTCGAAGAGTTGCTGTTTTTCGTCGAAGTATATCGAGTAATCCTCCTTTTTAAAACGACCAACGGAAGGCGCGTTTGTGATGTTATGCACAGACAGATAGACGTCGCGTTCGGTTGTTTTTAACACCCCGATTCTATTTCTATCGACGTTCACCGTGGTCTTGTCTAACTCCAAGGCAGCGAATTTTCCGTCCACTTGAGATACCAAATAAATTTTGGTCAAATTTAAGAAGAACGAATTGTGTTCTGTCGGGGCTTTTAGAAGTTCCCGAGAAGATAGCGTTTGTTGTCCCTTTTCGTCTTGCACCTCCCACACCAAGGTCGTGTTCTCTTTCTCGTCGTAGCAAAACCCGTAAGTATACATACAGGTAGTTCCAGATTTCAGATGTATCTTATTTCGTGTTTTATCAACTCGTGCTGTGGAGTTATTCAACATTAATTTAATGGTCTTAATCGTAGTCTGGTTCCCTTCATTACTCTTATAGTCGTGATATTCATAATTGAATTTTTGATTTTGATATATATCGATGAAGGATTTATTTTGGCTTGCTTTAATGCAGTTGCAAGAAAAGTCGTCGTAATGATATCGCCCGTGCTGTATGACGTTGCTATAACTACGGTCCCAGAAGGCATAATATCGCTTATATTCGAGGTACTGACAGTTATATACCGTAACGTTTGTTATGTTATTAATCCGATAGATGAATAACGGGTGCGCAGGTGCTGAGATTTTCGGCATGCACAGGCATTGCGTCCGAGATATTAAGACGGAAAGGTGTAGTATCAGAATGACGATCTTCATCCTGAAAAAAATCAACGATCTTAGATGCGACAAATAGTCCAGTAAAATAGGCATCCAACCTCGGAATGAGAGTCAGAAACCTAAATATTTACATGTACCTTTGTTCTGACATTCTAAAGACTTGCTCAAATGTCTCATATGATCTCGTGTCTGCGAATCAAGATATTAAAGGTTAAAGGCCATAGCTTTTTAAATATCTCGTTTTAAATATGACGTTAGAGGTTATTATAAAGCTTGTAGATCATAAAATTCTGTACACATTTGGTCTAATTCATTTTTTCATGCGACCAACCGTTCTCGAGGTAAGGGGCGGAGAGAGGGAGGCGCGCAAGCGTAATACCGGGTGGTCCAGGTTAAACGTCATTAATTTTAATAGGTGATGATAGAACAACAAGAAAAAAGTAGACTTTCATAAAAAAACTTTGTTCAAAAATATTTCCTAATAAAGATACAGGATAATAAAGATAAAGGAACAGTCAAAGTTATAAGAAAGAACTGGTTTTCTCACTATAACTTCTAAACCACTTAATCGATTGCCATCAAATTTCTCACACAAACTACTGTAGTACATCTCTAAGTAATGATTAAAATCATTTAAAGAAATTCTCCAGTGGTGTAGATAATAGGAGGTCGGCAGCCCCTTCTCCCCTCCCAGTCTTCGGCGCCACTGGATATTTTACAAAGAAGATTCAATGTTTGGATTCCCTGTTTAAATTAAAAAAAATTAGCCTTGCAAATTTTTGATTTATGGCTTCGTTTTTGAAATACTTATTTTAATTCAAAGTGTTGCAAGCAGACCAAAACTTATGACAACTACCAAGAAAATACGATTTGAGATGCCAACATTTTTTTTAAACATTTTATTACTTACTAGACATAATGTACATCAAAGATACAAGACAAAAACAAATAAATAAATAATTACACTAATAAGTTCTCATTTCAATATCGTATTTTCTTGGTAGGTCAGTCATAAGGCTTGGCCTGCTTGCAACACTTTAAATTAAAATAAGTATCTCAAAAACTAAGCTATAAATCAAAAACTTGCAAGGGTAATTTTTTTTCTCATTTAAATAGGGAATTCAAAAATTGAATCTTCTTTGTAAAATATCCAGTGGTGCCGAAGATTGGGAGGGGAGAAGGGGGTGCCGACTCCCCAGTATCTACGCCACTGGAGAATTTCTTTAAACGATTTTAATCATTACTTAGAGATGTACTACATTAGTCTGTGTGAGAAATTTGATGGAAGTAGATAGAGTGGTTTAGAAGTTATGATGAGAAAACCAGTTTTCTTTTACAACTTTGACATCCTGTATCTTTGTTAGGAAATATTTTTGAACAAAATTTTTGTTATGAAAGTCTACTTTTTTCTTGTTGTTCTATCACCTATCAAAATTAATGACGTTTAACCTGGACCGCCCTGTATACTAATGCTATGTAAAATGCTGAACTACGCATATAATTTACTTTACTAATTTAATTATTGTTATTATTATTATAAAATATTACTATTATTTTTTGCTAAAAACCAGTCACCCCTTTCTGTGACTCCGACTCACACAGAAGGTGCGCTGGTGATACCAGTAATCACTCCTCGCGTCCGTTCGGTTAGTGATTACTGGGCCGAGTCGTGTGCCCTGAGTAGACGAAGCGAACCCAGAATTACGACTTTCTGCATGTGACCGGCTAGGATTTCTGCCGAGTTTCGGCATATACTCTTCAATTCCGAAAGCAGTGTATCTCTCGCTCCACCAAGGGCTCCTACAATCAGTACCGATATTTTGTCCGTTTCTCCTCCTCTTTCAAAATAATGTTACCATCACGGGGTGCCGAGAACTCGATGACGAACATTGTCCTGAGTTGGTGGTCGAGGAGGACTATGTTAGGCTTGTTGGCTTGTATTTGCCTGACGGTGGAAAACGAATAGTTCCAATATATTCGGCACATCTCATTTCCCACAACGGACTTAATATCCTCCGGAGCATAAGGCAGCACTGCTGTCTCGTCTATCTGATACGAGTGCCTTAAATGATAATACAGCACCCGTAATGCTGCGTTGTGTCTATGGATATAATCCGAGACGGCATATATCGGGAAAACCGATAGCAAATGCACCAATGTCTCCGACACCCTGCATCTGACCTCCATACTCATGACACGACTCCGATAGATGAGCGTGTTAAATACACCATCTTGGCAAGCCATGATGAATCCCTTGGTCTCAGAATTTAGCCTGGTTGACCTTAAGAAAGCAAAAGCTAGCTTTTCAGATAAGCCCAGGGCTTCCATGTTTCTAAAGAAGACCCCGTGCATTGGCTTATCCTTGTGAAGCTGCAGAGCTCTTAAATGCTCTGCAGCTTTTACTTGGGGTTTTAACTGAAGGCGCTAGCGCTGCCTTAAATAAAAATACTCCTATCCCTGCATGTTCGCGATCTCGGACCATGCAGAGAAGAGGATCCGAACTACTGATAACTTTACAGGCTTCGTCCAGAACCATCTTGTTATGAACATATTCAAAACTCAAGAATCCACGACCTTCGCGATTTTGTTGGAGATATAACAGTGAAACAGGTGATCTGGGATGCAAACTTCTACTGAGATGCATCATTTTCCGGGTTACTACATCAAGTTGTCACAGCTCCTCCTATGTTCATTTGACTACTCCGAAGGGGTAGACAAGGATCGGAACGGCAAGCATGTTAGTTGCAGACACCTTATTCTCCCCGACAGTTCTGAAGACCAGATCTGTTAGGAATTAGGTGTACGACTATCCGGCATCTAAGTGATGTAAGATGCTTCCGTCTACGAGCTGCGCATCCTCGGCGTATTCCCGGCTTCGTCCTCTCTTGAGATGAACCAGTGCACATTTGTCCAACCCGAACTCCATCCCGATAGCTCGCGTGTACTCGTGCACCACCCTTGGGGACTGGCGTAATTCTTCCTCCGGAGGCATAAAGTTTTAGGTCATCCATGTAAAGTAGATGGATGACCTTATACGTTCGATCATTGAGGGTGCCGCAGCTATAGCCACGGGTTTTCCTGAGGGACACGAACAACGGCAGCAGTGAGATGCAAAATAGAATAGGGCTAAAGGTGTCTCCCAGAAACACGCCCCTTCTGAACTACGCTCTGTCCGCACTCTAGTATTACCCACCTCATGTTATGGTAAACCGAGTCCTCCAGAATGGCATCAGTTCTTGAATACATCTAACTAAAGGACCGGGTACGACACAAGGCATTGGAGCAAGTGAATTATTAGCTCATGCGATGTCATGTCGAATGCCTTACGGTAGTCGATCCAGGCCATGGAAAGGTTTCTCTTATACTGCACGGAGTTTTGCGTGTCACATCTGTAAATCAACAGATTCTCCTTGCAGCCAGCAACACCCTTCTTAGACCCTCGCTGTTCGTAAATCCCCTCGTAAATCTACTCAACTGCTAGGAGGAGGCCTGTAAACACATTGTAACATACATTTAAGCAGGTTATCGGTCGGTAGTTCTTTGGATTGGACAAATCTTCGGGATTAGCACGGTCCGCCTCTCCACGACCCAAGAAGGAATTTGCTGTTCCCCATTTACTCAAGTGGTAATAATTCTGGATAAATGGTGGTGGGTACTGGATAATTGTTTCCACCAGAAGTTGGTTATCCCGTTGGGATCTGGAGCATCAAAATTCTTAGAGCCCTCATGAACTCTTCGAACCTGTTCAGGGGTTATCGGATGGCACACTTGTTCTGGCCACTGAAGACCTTCGCAAAAGTCTTCAGAAGGCTGGAGTGTCTCATTGGAGGCTTCTCCTCGTACAGAGTCTTTTCTTTTTCCATCAGAAGTTTTCCACCTGATATATAATCGGCGGATATTCGATAACAGGTTGAGACGGTTCGAATAGGTGCGAAGGTTTTTGGTGGAATAAATTATTTTCCGCAAGCCTTCGCACCCGCCTCACTTTTTTTAATGAGTTTTTGCATGCCACTAGCATTCGTATCCTATCAAGGCAGTGCTGTTTGGTGGTACGTAGCACTACCTCATTGACTGTGTGATAGACGCGTCTTAGATTGGCGGTGATTCGTCATAATTTTAGTGTAAAAGGCATATTGGCTGCCATATAATCCATCACACTGAATACGGAATACCTGTTGCCTCGCCGTCTGGATCTTAGGCTTCGTACATCCGCTCCGCTCTCTCTCTCTCTCGTGGAGAGGTAGAGTTGTTTATCCTCTTCAATTGGGAGAAGCTTTCTGCAGCAGTGTATACGGCACAATTTATGTGCCAGATGTCGGCCCCTTCTGGAAGGATTGTTTAAACTTTAGCGTCCACTCTGGCCAGGTCTTATTGCCCAGGGGATGCGATGTAACCCTGTTCTGGTACTCAGACTCTACTATTGGTACCATACCCTCCACATCCTAAACTAGTTCATTAGGTAGTTATTTCAGCTACTTCGTTCGCCATCTGGGGTGCAGTCCCCACATAGGCCTTCCTACGAAGATAGGATACATAATCACGCAGATTCTGTGGCGTGAAGGCATCATGCTCTGGGTGTAATTCACACCACGGGGCATGCATACATACGTGCTATATATCCTCTCCGTACGGGCTCAATGTTTTCATAGCATTGCAGTAGGTCGTCTCTCAATTCGTCGGTTCACTCAAAGCATCCATGTGCTTTGCGTATGTAGTCCTCAGTCAATTCGTTCAGTTGAGCCCCACCACCTTGCCCATGACCCCATTCGAATGGGGTCGATCGTAGGGGCCTCTTCTTCTGTTACTTGGAACAAGAAGTAAGCGCTTATCGGGGAGTTAGCCCAGTAAGCCCACGGCCGACACCAGAGGGGAATCTGTTATACTCTTCCGGGTGCGCTGATGCTGCAGGTCCGGTTTCGCACCCCAGCTAAAGTAAGTGGTGTCCCTGCTACTCACCAAAGGTCAAATCGATGTGGTGCGGCCCGTTCTGCTTTTTGCATAGTATGCTATGCGGCCCCTCCTGCATATTATGGAATAATAATACAAGGCAGCAAATAGAAGCCAACAAGCCTAATGTAGTCCTCAACGACCATCAACTCAGAACAATGTTCGTTATCGAATCCTCTGCACCTGGTGACGGTAATATTAGTTCGAAGGAGGAGGAGAAACGGACAAAATATCGAGATTTAATCTTCGAACTCCGTAGACCCTATCCTGACCATTTTGTTAAATTTAAGGTACTGATTATAGAAACCCTGGGTGAAGCAAGAGATACATTGATTTCAAAACTAAAGAGCACATCGGCATGCCGAAACTCGGCAGAAATCCTAGCCGGTCGCATGCAGACGGCCGTAATTCTCGGTTCGTTACGTCTACTTGGGGCACGTCACTCGACCTAGTAATCACTAACCAAGCGGGCGTGAGGAGTGATCTGAATTCTAAAGTCATCCGATGCATACGAAAAGAGATATTTAAAAAAATATTTTTGTGACATTTGACCATTAACCCTTCGTTACACGCCTTCTTAGTCATGACATACACCGCAAATGGAAATTTCCACAACAACGTTCTGCCAACGACTGCCGGAAAATCGAGGAAACCTAACTCCTTACCTGAGCTTATGTTCTAAGCTCAATAGAAGAAGAATACTAGTGGCTTTCCTTGGCCCTAGATCCATGGTTCCCGCGTTAATCGAATTTTGTGAAAATGCGGTTCTAGGGACCGCTTACCGTGGAACGAAGGGTTAATATCTTGACTCGCTGACACGAGGTTATATAAAACTTTTGAGCAAGTCTTTAGAACGTCAAATAAATGTGGATGCAAGTATTTAGCTTCCTGACTCTTATTCCGCGGTTTACTCATTATTTTCCCTTATATGACTACTAAAAGCTATTATAGCGAACCGCGGAAACGTATTCAAAAAAAGAAAATTCACGACATTGTGCCTCGTGTTATCTGAGCCAGAGCCAAATCGAACAATGACGTACCTACCCAAGCAGACCACTTACGTCGATATACCGTCTAAATAAATGGCATCTGAGACGTTGACATGACGTTCTGAATGACTACGATTCTGTTTCCAGAAAAGGCCACAATATCAGTACCGTTTCGACGTCAAATAAGTACATCGAATAAATCACTGATGTTTTGAGGTCGAATCAAATTCGAGTATGCATCGAATAAATATTGATGGTGACGCTTTCTAGACGATATTGCTGCGTGGATAATCGTCCATTCGACGTCAAATCAACGTATATTTTTTGAACAAATATGATTCCTGATTTACATGAAAAATAATGTGTAAAAAATATTTTTTGACAGATGAATTACGTACAAGGTGAGTCTTTAAGTTGTACATATATTTTAACCACTTAATGCTTACGCCTAGTAAATAATTATAGTGAAGATTATTTTTTAATATCATCATTATTAACGGCGTTATTGAATTTTTAATTTTACAAATATTTGCTTAACATTTTAAGAACCATTGATTTATTAGATCCAGTATATTCGTGATATAAGTTATATCAGAGAAACAGCATCCACTATTGCCAAATTTCCACATAAGTTTCGCGCTTTAAAAATAAATGGCCAAAAAATGATTTTATTGCAAATAGTTTGGAATAAACAGAGCCGAAATCACGACTGTTTTGTATAATTTCACAAAACATAATATACTTCTATGATTATTACTACAAGAGGAAAATCCTTATTGTTTAAGGACTTACAGATGGTTGGAGTATAAGTCTCCTAACGACATCTTGTAAAACTTACCATCTGAAAACTTTGCGCGTTTATAGATGAATCCTGTCTTTGGTAGATGACTAAGTTTTATTTCGACTTGCATTGTTTCCGAAACTACCAAGGGATGGCGCTTGGTTACTTTTTACAGTCCACTACTGTAGAATGTAGCGGTGTCTACAAGATGTGAAGAATCGTTTGTCAAAGGCATACTCGCTTACAATGTATTGACGAGGCCCAAGAAAAGGTCGAAATCGGTCTACAGTTAGCAGTATACTGAGATATAGGACGCTTTGCATCTTCCTTGTGGTTTTCGAACAATCCAAATCACAGTATTTTATTTCTATGTTAGAATAAAATACGGCAAATTTCGCCACGTAATTCAGCGCCCGTCGACGTCATATAGCCGAGGAAATAGCTGTGGCTTAATTTGTTAATCCTTAATGTTTAAGGACTTACAGATAGTTGGAGTATAAGCCTCCTTATGACATCTCATTTAGTAGAATAAGTTGGTAATATTTAACTTGTACTGTCTATCTGTATTGACGGTTGTATCCGTGAACCTCCAAATTTATGATTAGCTCTTTCGATACCTTGCGGATTTTAACCCTTTCAGGACGGCGACCCTACAGCATTTTATTGTCACCTGGCCGGGGATTTTTTGGATGTCACACGGACGAGTGTCACACATATGTGACACTTTAGAAATGTATTTTTCTGGGAGGTGAAAAGAAAGAACATTTATTTCGAGATTTATTTATGGAAACAACAAAGTCTATTTTAAAATTATGTAATAGAAAGAAAAATCATTAACGCCGTTATTGCAATATTAGACCATCCATATTGTTCTGATAATCGTTAGTAATATATTATGTGTATGATATGAGAGATAAAGTGGCACAAGAAAAGATGCGATGTAATGATGTGAAATGTAGTGATGTGCCTAAATTGTGCCCTGGTGAGGTGAGCTTGTATTTTTTTAACTATTCCATTTACTGTTTTATCTTGTCAATATTGTCATTTTTAATAGACAAATATGTTTTTACATTTAATGTGGGATGTTTATAATTATTTGTTTCATTGTAGTTTGCGGGCCGAGTCCAGTTATATCATCCCTTTGCCACCTATTCATGGAGTAGTTGGCGACTGTCAGATACTTATGTAGTGTTACAATGCAATGCCGACATTCAATAAATAACATCATGAGAGTTCAGTATATATGCATATTTATTTAATTGAGTGTTCACCCCAGTAAGACTATAAGTTGAAAGAGACAGTTTCTTGTATTTCTAAAATCGTTTGCTATCGCGCATTTAGAAAATCTGCAATTTAAACAATTTAAACAATTTTTGGACACACGGAAACTAGACTTCCTTCCCCAGAAAGCCTACAGGCAGGCTTGAGTAGGGGAAGGTTACACATATAAACGCGAACAAACACCCAGCCCTGAGGAAGGTGCCAAGTTCCCTCTGGTGAGAATCGAACTCACGCAGACAATGTGCCCAGTATTTGGCCCAGTTGCCACCCTGTTACCAAATACCAAGTCAGCACCACCGCGGCACTATAAGAATGAGACCATGTGTCACCCATCCAAGTCGCAAGTGGGCTATTCGTTGCTTGACTTCGAATAGCGCAGGTCCGACAATGAACGGAGTACACTGCCTCATCCTCCTTTATTCTATATATTTCTTATTTCTTATATATTTCTTATTTATAAAAGTTCGCGGCAAGATAATAGATACATAATCAAATAATATAATTATAAAAAAAATAATACGTCAAAGAAAAATTAAATAATATATTTTTGGACTTTCAAAAGCTATTCTGGCTTTAGGAAGGTAGGTGTAGGAAATATGAATGGTGTAGGAAATATGATGTCATTGATATTCTTTTTTAATGGGCACACGCAGTCACAAATATAGTACAGATTAAATTATTTTCCATATCTTCCTTCTATACATTCACATTAAATTTTCTTAAAAACTGGTTTATCTTAGTTTTTTTAGTGTTAATTTAATTTATTTTAATTAACACTAAACTTTAACTGTGGATAATGTTCCATAATTTTTCAATAATATACACCAAGTAATCATTTTTAATCATCTGCAGATGAAGTCAACTTTGTTGGCGAAACGCGCGTCCAGTGTAGTGTATAGTGTTTTGGTGTTTTGTGGAAAACTCAGTTAGTGTTACCAAGTAAGTAGCTGTGATGATTGGAATATGTATACTTATTTTTCGTTGAAATTATATTATCATCAATTTACACATCACAAGAGAAATCGTTTTGGTTAGACACTTTTGCAGTGTTAACTCCCCGCTTACTAAAGTTAGTTAATGACTCCTTCTCTTTGCCCTTATTAGAGAATAAAAGTATAAACTTAAGATTAATATAGGTCGTACTTACAGCCGTGAGCGGCGAAAAAGAGACAACCGTTTTTACCGTTTTTTAACCGCTTAACAAGGGTTAACAACGTACCGGAGGAAACAGCCGAAGTCTATGTCGACTGCCTTGAACTCCATTGTAGAAAGAACCAGCTGGAAGACGAAAACGAGGACTGGAAGAAGTGGAAAGTCGAGCCAGACGGATCATGTGGATGGACGAAGGATAATTCGCCTCAAGACCGATGACCGCCGAGGAAATCGTCGAGATCCTAAAACACCTGAAGCTTAGGACAGCCCCGAAATGCGATGAGACGGATAACTACGGTAGACACTACTGAAACTTCTGAGGGGAGGAATAACGGTGCTGTTAAAGATCATCAACGGCATCCTGAGGCTCTTCTACGTCCCCAAGAGGTAGAAAAAGACGGAGGTTGTCTTCATTCCGAAACCAGGTAAGAATTTCACGCATCTTTCATATTACAGGCCTATCAGCTTGTTCCCGACGATGAAGAACATCATCAATGAGTAACAGTAACGAACTCGAACAAGTCGTTTTTGTCGAATGGGAGAATATTCCTCAGGAAACCATACACCACTTGGTCAATAGCATACCCAGACGAATGGAAGCAGTGATACGATCTAGAGGAAGATCTACACGCTACTGAATTCAAATTCTTACGATATAATTTCACCTTCAATTTTGTTTCTAAATTTTTTCGTTAACACCGTTTTCATTTCATTTGACATTAGGTATTATTCCGTTCTGTTATTTATTAATGTTCTTCCCCGATAGTATCATTCTAATTCGTTAGACATTAGTTGAAATTATTTAGTTATAATATCACATAGGTACTACGATTTAAATCGACGAATTAATTATGTGAAATTTCACTGACGCTTTAATTTTATCCAGGAGTCTAGTTATAATAGATTAGGCATTAGGGGTGACACAGTATACCCTAGAAAATTATCCGTTCACTATTCACTGGCCATGAAAAAAAACTAGTCAAGTTGAGTGAGGTTATTAGCAAAAATGTATGAAGCCAAGACGACATTTGTAACGGACTATTGAACCTAAACAAAGTTTTGGTATAAATAGATATTAGAGCAGTGGCAGCTGGTGCAGGGAAGGCAATGGAGTAGTGCCCCCACTCCCCAACTAATTCCTCAAGTTCTTAAAGTTCTATATTTTATTAATAATTTAATTCAAGTTCATCGTAGATTTTATCATTATGTCAATTCAAGTTCTATTTTTTTTATAATTATTTTAATTGAAATTTAATCTTAATTGGCCGCTTTGCTGGAACCGCGCAATTTGTGAATGAGGGTGTACTACTGGTTACAGCGAGTGTACAGCGGGGTGACATACGAAGTAGTTCCACGCCACCCGGGATGGTCGAAGGTGAGAAGCGTGCGCATGCAGTTAAAGTCCGTCGAATTACGTCATCATTTGGGCTAAAACCAAGTTGCCCCAAGCCAAGCGGCTTTCAAAGAGTGTGTTATGGCGGTCGTATGTCGCGCTAGATACATTCTTAAACCGTTAAACCTACTACATAGTTTCAATTATTGCTGTTTACGAGTGTACGGGACTATTTATTCATGATGAATAATTCAGTATACAATATTTTAAAATTAATAGATAACAACTAGTTCACGTACGAGATAAAGGTACGAGGTAAAAATTTGGGATGTCCTCGGCTGAATATGACAATTTTCCAGAAAATATCAAGAGCCAAAAGTTATAAGAGAAAATTTAATAAAAGTATGTACGATTTAGTAGATTGGTTGTGTGGATGTAGTGTTCGAAATGCATTTTTTTGTTTCGTTTGTTTAATTCGAAATTCTCTACAGAACGATCATTCCTGAACCACTAAGGGAATTTGTGACTTGAAACACCTCAGTGAAAAAATTTAAAGGCATAAAATTAATGAAAAGCATTTAAATAATGTGATTGAATATTCGATTTTAGGAAAAGTGAATATCATATGCCAATTAAATAGTGCATATCGATTAAATATTATCCAACACAATGAACAGGTAGCTAATAATCGACATATTCTCAGCAAGTTAATTGATTGTATTAAATTTTGTGGAATGCTTGAAATAGCACTACGAGGTCACGATGAGAAAGAAAGCAGTGTGACGCCCGGAATTTTTCGTGGATTGGTAAATTTGCTTGCGGAAATCGACGGTATTCTGAAGGAGCATATCAAAAAATCTAATAATAGGGTGTCTATGGGTTTGTCAAAGACTATACAAAATGAATTATTGGATTGTATTTATGATGTTTGCCGTAATTTAATACTGGATGAAATCAACAGAACGCAATATATAGCCATTCAAGCAGACGAAACTACAGATGCAGCTACAATTTCCCAGTTAGATTTTATAGTTCGCTATGAGTTAAATGGAAAAAAATATATGAAGGTTTTATGGCTTTTCTTGAAACACAGGATCACAGTGCTAATTGGCATAAACAACACTATTTTGAAGGAACTTGAAAAAATTAATATAAACCATACTCCCCAAAAATTAATTTCTCAAATCTACGATGATGCATATACAATGAGAGACACAACGGGGTCCAGGCAAAAATGAAAACAATATATAATAATGCTAATTACATTCACTGCTACGCACACAAGTTGAACTTAATTATTGAACGCACTGCCTCACAAAATAAACAAGTTCGAGTTTCTTTTTCAAACCTAGATGGCTTTCCTGCCTTTTTTTTTCAAGATCTCCAAAACGTACTGATGTTGTGGATGAAGTAGTGAAAAAGTAACTTCAGCGATCTGCCCCAACCAGGTGGAATATTAAATCACGGTGTGTAGTGACTGTTTTTAAATACAAAATGGATCTTAATCGATGCCTGGAACAAATTTTAGATGATGATACTAGTGACTCATCAATCGTAAGAAAAGCTAGCGGTTTAAAAAATATTTTAGAACATTATAATTTCAATTGTTGGTTACACTTTTTTAATAAATTATGCCGAATTGCGATATTCTTTTTAATCAACAACAGCAACGAGATATTGACAGTCTTAAAATTCAGTCCTATGTGACATGATATATTGAGAAGAGACAAGTGGAGGAAAGAGCTCACCAAAGTCCAGAGAAGAGTTTGTAGTGCATAAAGAACTGTATCGGCAGCGGCAACGCTGGTGATAGCCTGTATACCACCCATCGATCTTCTAGCAAGGGAGAGATGGGAGGTGTACGGAGGCGCTGACAAAGGTGCAGCAAGAGAGAGCCTATGGGAACACTGGCAGGAGAGATGGGAGGCGGAGCCCCGAGGGAGATGGACGAAGGCGCTAATCCCAGACATAAGGCCATGGTGCGAAAGGGCACATGGCGATGTCGGGTATTACTTAACCCAGGTCCTTACTGGGCACGGCTGTTTCGCGGACTACCTATTGGATACAGGCAAACGCGTGAGCAGAGAGTGCTGGTCCTGTGGAGAGGTCGACGATGCTGGCCACACAGTGTTCTACTGCAAAAGGTGGACAAGAGAAAGGAGAGCTGCAGAGCAAAAGATAGGACATGCTATCATTGCAGACAACATGATCCCAATCATGCTCGAGAGCAGAGAAAGATGGACAATGGTGGAGCAGATGGTAACGTCCATCATGAAGGAGAAAGAGAAGGATGAAAGGGAAGTGGGAAATGAGTAAGTATCCTGATTGATATGCCGAGGAGAAGTAAAGCGAGAGCGGTTCCTCTTCGGCATCACACTGATAGGATAGCGGGGGGTTTTTAGTCGGTAGGCGTATACGAATCCGACACTACCTGGCCAAACAGTAACAGAACACCAGAGGCCAGGTGTCTTTCGAAGATTTTCCCCTCGAGAAAAAAAATGTGACATCATTCAAAGCATCAATTCAGCACGTAAGAAATACAATTGATTACTATTATTACCGAGAAAATGAAAACAATGATGATGAAGACCATGAGGGACCTTTCCAACGTAAAAGGCAGCGTTTTGAAGACAAACATGCAATGGTTGCTAAAGAAGCGTGTGATGTTATTATTTCTAATATTGATGACCGATTTATGTTTAGTGATTACTTCTCTATAGCTCATCTTTTTTAACCTCGGTTGATTTCCAGGTTTCAAGTAAATTTTCCCGAAACCGAATTTCAGAAAGCTATTAACATTTACGGTTTGGATTCAATTGCATTTAAACATGAAGTAATAGTGCTTGGTAATAGACCAGATTTTGTAACTTCTGCGAGTGCCTTAACATTAACACAATGTTTTTATGAAAATAACTTAACATCTTCGTTTGTGGAGACAGTAAAATTATTAAAAATTTTGTGTACAATACCAGTGATGACAACCGAAAGTGACGATGTTTTTCTACTTTAAAAAACATAAAAACATTTTCAAGAAATCCTATAAAAGAAAGTAGACTATGTGCATTTAACACATGTGTTCAATTGAAAGAGAACTAATAACGTCAACCACAAATTTCAATGAACTTATTATCGACAAATTTGCCCAACGCAAAGAAAGGCGTATAGATTTTGTTTTCAAGAAAATTAATTAAAGCTAAATAGGTATGTACATAATTTAATAATTTTATTCTGATATGTAAAACCTGGCTTAAAATACTGCGATATACCTGTCTAAAAATGTAAACATGTAGGTGCCTAAAAATATACATGAATTAATATTTATTTATTGCCCCCTCAGTTGTAAAACTCACGAGTCGCCACTGATGAGAAAGCGCAGCCTACTAGAGCTATCGATAAGCGTTCTTACTCACACTCATTCTTGCCCACAACGCTTCTCACTTCAATATACGTATAATACCATAATATTAATTTTCACGTTTTCTAATTAAAGACCCCACAAAATCATCTGCGTTTTTACTAGTATCGTTACATAAATTTAATTAATTCACTATTAAAATTGCAAACTGGGTAAAACAAATTTGTTTTCATTTTCGGAATGCAATAGTGGGATAGTTTGCTTCTATGGAAGTACTCCCCCCCCAATCGTCTGCAATGTTTATTTTTATGTTCAAAATTATAATAAATTTCATATTATTTTAATTTTTTTTATTACAACATATACGTAAATGTACCACAACATATTTTTTGGCACATACTTTTTGGCAAATTTCATTATGCGCAATACCTCAGGTCTCGAAAATGGCCAGGCAGACTTGCCATTTCCTATTTATCTGTCATAAAGTTACTACCATGCAACATTCGTAGGTATAGTTTATTTCATCGCTATTTGCCAAATAAAAAATCTCAAAACATACCGTGGCGTGTTTTTATGGCTAGGCTCAGGTAGACTGTTACGTTTATCAGCAAGATAAGAGAGTTTTTTATGTGGCAAATAGCCATGAAATGAATAATAGTAAAACACTCGTCGAAAGTTCGTTCGAGCTCTTGGACTAATAGTTCTATTGAACGTTTTTGTCAAATATCTCGATGTTTATTCAATTTTGTGTGCGCTAAAGAAAAAGGCAGGGTGGCTCATTAAAACAGTTACTTTCACCAATTTGAAAATTGCTATGATGACTGTTAAATTAGATAAGGTTTTATATGAATTTTATCAACAAACGGACTACTTTTTAAAACTGAAGTACGGCTAGTACAAATACGATAGTTACTGCTACAATATATATGAAAAATATAGAATTTTAAATGTAAAAAAGTTATGCAAATGTGAAAATTTTCTGAAAAATCGAAATAATTACAAAACCGTTACGTAACTTCAAAAACGCAATAAAAATATAGGAGTAATACACATACATATTAGTTGATCACAACTTCCGATGTAGCCGAAAGTCATATATAATTGGAAATATTTTATTTAAAAAGACCCTAGCCCACCATTCAACTAACACATTTCAATCAATTTTCAAATCTTATGGAAGGAATACAAACTTTTAATAAACTTGTTATGTAAACCCTAATATTCCACCAATATAATTCTCTCTAATATTATGTATGTATATTCCTAATATATAGTCAGATATATATTAGGAATATCAGGGTGTCTTATATAAAATACCGCAAGCTGTAATTCTGCCGTATATTATCCGATTAAAAACAAAACACAAAATTAATTATTCAAACAACACTATAATATAGTAGCTCTAATGTCTATTTTTTCAAAACCAACAAAGCCTCAGCTGATATATTTAAATGGAACGATATATTTTTCGTTAGAATCAACTTTTTTTTCTAATGTCAAATATGTTTAATATAAACTAGTAAGCAAATCGCAATAATATGCAATAATATATAATAATCGCAATAGCATGCCTCTAGATGCTTCGGATCAAAAAACAAAAATTATTACGTTGTTCACAACGGTCGATTTACTATTTTGATTTTGTCAAAATGACGAAATGCGAAGGAAAAACATTTCGTACATCGACCTAAAAATTTCGTGACACACACACGAAAACCGTTTAGTAAATATAGATTTCAGCTTATCCAAAAATTGTCGAGTTAGTCATGAAAAACAGTAAGCAGTGGAATCAACAAAGTTGCAAGACGCTCGAACAAATGTCAAAGCTGATGTAGTGGTAATACTCGTTGAGTAGGTATCTGTTGTGTTTTTTTTTCCAATTCTGACGTTCGCTGTTTCTCATAAAAGTTATACATCAAGCTTACTTCGAATGCTACAGAAATAGTTACGTTTGTACATCAATCATTTTCCTAATAAAGAAGTTCCAGGTGTACGAACATTCGGTAGTCTCGAGCAAAGTTTAGGGAACTATGAAATATTCAAGATATTTACCGAATATTTAACGAAAATATGGAATTGAATGTTTTTCTAAAGGTTATAGATACGACGTAGAAACGTTTCTTGATAGAAAGATCCTCAGCCCCAACTGATGTACGTATCGACAGCTTGGAGCTACGCTGCTCAGACACACATGAAGAGGATTCAGGTCGTCAAAAACGTCGCCCTTTGACATGCCGTGGACGCCCCGTGGTACGTGGGGAACATCGACATCCGGCGAGACCTAGACTTCACCACTGTGACGGAGAGAATCCGAGCCAGGGCTCGGAAGCTCTACCATCAATCAGGTGCCCATGATAAACCCCTTATCCGAGCAGCTTCGGACTACGACCCAGGAAGACCAGGAAGACACAAGAGACCCAAGATCCAGGTAGTATAACATCATAGGCCCCAGGAAGATCGCCCGATAGGACCCATTTCCCGGGCGTCATGCTGGTCGCGGCGCCCACGACAAGACACCCTCCGGGGGCCTTACCCTGGCGAAGTGATGCGGCAAAACAAGGTGACCAAAGATTAAAAAAAATCCAAGATGTTCCTACCAGCGCGACTTAAAGGCGTCAAGACCAAAGGAGGTCGAGGAGAACGAATCGCTGCCAGTCGCGCAGGTCTTGTTTGCTGGCGGCACTTGCCTCTCATGTAGAGACCCGCGAAAGCGGAAGCAAAGCTCGGCCTACCTTCGTACAACGATCCCGATCTACATAATGGGCGAGTAGAGAGCGGTAATCTCGTTCGACTTACCGACAAAACCCATCAAGGCCATTACGCCTGCCAATTCATATTGACAGAAAGGTCGTAGATGCAAGAAAATTCAATAGACTGAAGCAGCGTTTAAGGAATTACGGAGTTTAAAAAAAAACCTGAACAGAAAATCTGAATATTTAACGAAAATATGGAACTAAATCTTCTTCTAAACGTTATAGATACGGTGTAGAAACGTTTTCTGATACAGACTTCCTAGATGCGCGAGAATTCAATAGATTGAGGCAAAATTTAAGGAATTATGATGTCAAGAAATCTGAACAGGAAAATCGAATATTTAACGAAAATGAGGAACTGAATGCCATTCTAAACGTTATAGATATGGCGTAGGAATATTTCCCGACAAAGATGTCCTATATGCACGAACATTCAATACATTGAAGTTAAATTTAAGGAATTATGGAGCTTTTAAGAAACCTAAACAGGAGAACCGAATATTTAATGAAAATATGGAATTCAACTATTCTAAGAAATATAGATACTGTAAAGAAATGTCTCTTGACATAAAGGTCCTAGAAGCACCACAATTCAATAGACTGGAACCTTTAAAGAAACCTTTTAAGACTGGAAACAAGCAAGAGAACCAAAATTTGACAAGAATGGAGAACTGAGTGTTATTGTAAAAGTTATAGATACGGTGCAGAAACATTTCCTGATAGCGACGTTCTAGATGTGCGAAAATTTAGTAGACTCGAACAAAATTCAAGGACTTATGGAGCTTTCAAGAAACCTAAATAGGAAGACGATATTTACTAGGAAACCTAAATATCTAAATAGGAAAACTAATAATTATTTAACAAAAATATGGAAACGAATGTTCTTCAAAACGTTCAACAAATTCAAAAAACATTTGTTCGTGAATTTGTCAATAATTTGAATACATACCATGTGTCTCATTTAATATGAAGATGCTCGAATATTTTCGTCATTTTTTTTACATTTGGATTTGAGCTTTGGCACAATTGTAGCCCAATATAAGACGTACATTTCGAGGCAACTAACTTAAATTTAAGTAACAAACTGAAACAACGGCAGCCTCCAAATGGGACCAAACGCCAAATTTCGTTACGAAATTTGTATTTTTATTTTTTTCAATAATTTTCCGCAGTTCACACACGGTTACAATTTTGACCAAAACATACATTTTAAAAGAAAAGAGAACAAACACTTAACTTTCGGTAATTGAAATAAGTATGAAATGAGTTTTTAATTAATTATCGGATGTAGTTTCTCTCAACTAATTCTTTTACGATTATGATTGGCTACTGTTCTCAACTCTGGAATGCTGATTTTGCGATAGCTCGTCTAATTTTAGCAAAAAAATTCTTCTTGATTTCTGAGCCTTATTTTGTAAACTTTATTCTTCACTGTTCCCCAGAAATAAAAATCTATTGGTGTAATATCGGGGACCTAGAAAGCCAGACTTCAAAAGGACTATTTCTACCTATCCAGCGTATTGAAAAATGTTCGTTCAACCACTGATGAACAATTCTAGAATTATGATTTGACGCACCATCTAGCTGGAAAATATCTCCTGTGGCACATTAAGAGGAAGATTTTCAATCGCATCCCATAACTCCGTATCGAAAAAGTTAACTAAACGATCAGCATTTAACGAGTTACAAAATAAAAACGAACCAATTAACAGTCTCCTAAAATTCCACACCATATGTTAATTTTCTCTGAATACTGATCTTTATAATTAACAACCCAATGAAGATTTTCTCTGGCCCAGTATACAGTTTTGAGAAGATACCACCCCAAAATTTTTCTGTATCCAATAGACATATCCTAACCTTTTATTTTCATCACCCTTTTCAAAGTATGTAAAAGTTTTTGTTTATAAGGCTTGATTTTATGACGACTGAAACATCTTCTAATTTTCTCCTTGTCGATATTCAGTTGAGACGCTAAATCTCGTAGACTCATTCTTGGATTCGCTTGATTTGCTACTAAGCTTACGTTATCTTCAGGATGTATCCGACGAGAATGATCATTCTTAGATTTTTTAATAACACTGCCAGCTTCATTGAAAAGAGTATTTATGGCGGCTGTTGTTTCATAACTAATAGCGATTTGTGTCTTCCGTTACATTCTGTGGTTACTTCCGGGGGTGTAGCGTACACTAATGCAAGTGATGCGTCGCATCCCTTAAAAAATTGGACAAATAGTGTTATTTAAAAGTTCAATCGATTTATTCTATTATAATTTTTTAATTATGTTAAACCGACCGAAAATATACATTATTTACTTTAAACGCTGCCATCAACTTTTTTATTTCAAATCGGACGTCAAGGCGCCCGAAATTATTGGACTCCCGCGTTACTTGCTGTAGTGCTGAAATGCGATGCTCCACGTTACATCCAAGCTACGCGTTAGATGGGCGAAAAGGTCAGTGATCTTCACAGTCCACAGTGGAACCTTGAGTGGGTGTTGTCGTTATTTCCGGACTCAGTTATGCGATTATGTGAACGCATCTTGGCGATTGTCGCCATAACATAAAGAAGATTTGGAAGCGCTGTTTCAGGTAATTGTGGAAAATGAAAATGAGGAATGGGATCGAGAAACCGTTATTTGTGCTAGAGGCTTTTTAATCTTATTGCGCGCCTTTGATTTTAATTTTTTCTTAGCAGTGTTTTCTACAATATTCCCACATTTCGAGAGTCTGTTTAAAATTCTACAGACAAAAATATCAGATATTAGTTACTGCAATAAAAAGATCGTCGATTTCAAATCACATATTCAAAAAATGAGAAACCAATTTAGTGACATTTGGGACCGTATGGACAGATTCGTGTTAGAAAATCAACCACCAAGTAAAAGAATGCGTTTGGATTTAATTCCAGAAGAAGATAAGAAAAGCACCTACGCACGATTGTTTTATGAAATTTTGGACATTATTACTTTGAACATTAGTGAACGGTTTAGTAAAATTTCTAAACTGAAATTCTTAAATCTAGATTCTACACAATTTACTTCATTCGTGAAGCGTTTTTCTGGCGAACTATTTTCTTCTTTAGTAGATACATATGGAACATTATTTGACGCAAATCGTTCAAAAAGTGAACTTTCAGTGATTTATAGTGATCCCGATATGAAAAAGAGCACTGTGTTTGAGCCTCACCAATATATCATGTCCCTTTAATTATCTTCTGTTTTCTCGGAATCATCAAAATTGTGTCTTTAATTTTGATTATTCCTGCCACAAGCAGTTCCGCGGAAAGATCATTTTCATATTTAAAGAGAATAAAGACTTATCTGCGAAATTCTCAAAAGCAAGAAAGACTGTCAACTTTGGCATTAATACATATTGAAAGTGCCTTGTTAGAAGATATGAGATCGTCTCCAACATTTGAAGAAACAGTGATAGACGTTTTCGCTGGACAAACAAAAACCGAAGAACTGATCTTTATTTTAAAAATTAGAATATATACCTCGGCATAATCATTTTAGGTTAGTGTTTTTTTTTATTTTTACCATTTTCATATAGCCTACCATACATCTAACTATACCTCTTCCGCTTATAAAATTGTTATCACATCCCTAGATTCATTTCTCACGCTACGCCCCTGGTTACTTCTCTTCTACTACGAGCTCCATCACCAAATAACTGTATTATTTCCTGATTGCAAACTAAAACTGTACACAATATAACTAAAAATTTTGACAGATTGACATTTAATTTAATCATAGTTTCTGTTTCCAAAAACAAACCAAAACCGTAACCAGGTGTGGACTCTGCGGCAGAACTGAAAATGCGAATTTCGTAATGAAATTTGATGTTTGGGCCTCAAACTTGGATTGAGAACAACTTTTTCTAATAATTTTCGATATTTTTAACCCGAAGCAAAATATCGGGAATGGGCCCCATTTGGAAGGCTGCCGTTGTCTCAGATTGTTACTTAAATTTATATTGGTTACCTCGAAATGTACCTCTTATATAGAACTACAATTGTGCCAAAGCTCAAATCTGGATTTAAAAAAATGACGAAAATATCGGGGTGTCTTTATTTTAAATGAAACAGATGGTATATCGTTGTATTTAAAGACAAAAATTGATTGTCGGGTGATGGTCTGATGATTCGGTCGCCACTGGATAAAATCGTCATTGTAGATACTAATTTGTAGTGTTTTTGAATCATTAATTATTTATTGCTTCCTAAAATCGAATCCAAAATGGCAAAGTACAGCTTGTGACGTAGGTACTCTACAAGCCACCTTATATCTAAAAAGTTGCGTAATGCGTCAGTAGGAATCTTTTTACTTTTTAGTAGTATTTCGTAAGAAGCCATCGACGTTCTGATAGAGAGTTTTTATTTATCTTAAATGTCAGGACGCGGATAGTAAACAAAATCACAGAAAAACTTACCTTAAGATTTTGTTTGCGGGATATACATATGCACTGCACCATAGATTACTACTGTAGCCTACAGTCCTATTAAATCATGTTGGAAGCATTGATAAGTGATAAGCCTTACCGCATCCTGAACACATTCGCACTGGACGTATTCTACATGTACGGACGCGGAATTCCCATAAGTAGACATTAAATAAACAGTTTTAAAACCTTAAAACGGACTTTTATGCATATAGAACATCTCTGTCTCGAAATTGAGTGGCCGAAAAAAAATAAACCAACACATAAATGCAGAATATGTGTTTTATGCCACAGTTTTACTTTTTTCAAATAATCCACCATCGTGCTTTCTCATGACAAATGGACAGGGTGGGGTGTGTCCTATCCACCTCAAAATCAATAGATATCGCCTGGTCGAAGTCCCTAATCAGAGTCAGTCGAAACCCGATCGATCCAACACGATTTAATTGAGTGATCGTGCTAACAAAAAATTTCTCAAATAGTCCACCATCGTGCTTTCTCATGACTCATGAACATAGTAGAGTGGTTTCTATCCTCCTCAAAATCAATAGGTGTCATTTGGGAAACGCTTCCAATCAGAATCAGTCAAAGCCCGATCGATCCTATACGATTTAGTCGAGTTATCGTGTTTACAAAAAAAATTTCTTAAATAGTCCACCATCGTGCTTTCTCATGACCCATGAACATAGTAGAGTGTGTTCCATCCACCTCAAAATCTATAAGTGTCATCTGGGAAACGTCCCCGATCAGAATCAGTGAAAACACGACCGATCTGATACGATTTAGTTGAGTTATCGTGTTAACAAAAATAAATTCTAAAATAGTCCACGATCGTGCTTTCTCATTACTCATGGACAGGGTGGGATGTGTCCTATTCACCCTAAAATCAATAGGTGTCATCTGGGAGACATCCCCGATCAGAATCAGTCAAGACCCGATCGATTCGACACGATTTAGTTGAGTTATCGTGCTAACAAGAAATTTTAATGCTAACCATAACGACAACGACACACACAGACACAATTTTTTAAAGACCATTTTATTTTTCCGCACTCCACTATAAGCGGAAAAGTAATGTAATCGTGTAAAGAAAAAGTGAAAAGACAAAATTTTTTTGGGTTTATATTTCGCCTTTCGGTCTAAAAACAAAAAAAAACTGGTTTTTAAAATGTTTTTGCTGTGTGTGTGTCGCCGTTGTCGTCGGTATTTATTCCTGTTAGCACGATAACTCAACTAAATCGTGTCGGCTCGATTGGATTTTGACTGATTCTGATCGGAGACGTCTCCCAGACGACACTTATTGATTTTGAGGTGGATAGCACACACCACCCCCTCCCTTGGGTCTATTTGAGAAATTTTTTTTGTTAGCACGATCACTCAATTAAATCGTGTCGGATCGATCGGGTTTCGATTGATTCTGATTAGGGACGTCTACCAGACGACATCTATTGATTTGGAGGTGAATAGGATACACCCCACCCTGTTCGTGAGTCATGAGAAAGAACAAGGGTGAACTATTTGAAAAAAGTAGAACTGTCACATAAAACACATATTCTGCACTTATGTGTTGGTTTATTTTTTCTCGGCCACTGAATTTATAGATAGATATGTTCTACGTGCGGAAAAGTTCGTTTTAAGGTTTTAAAACTGTTTTTTTTTTTGTTTTTAGTCCGAAAAACGAAAAATAGATTACGACACGAAAGAAACGAAAGAAAATTATTTTTCCATTTTCCTTTACACGATTACATTACTTTTCTGCTAGTATAGTTGAGTGCGGAAAAGTAAGATAATTTGTAGATGAAATTAAAGCAAACAGTAGTTCATTATTTTACTTTTAAAGCAATAGACCACATCCGAGTGACAGAGAATCTAGGAAACCGCATAGCGAATCCACAACATCGTCACATCATCATACTTATTGTGCATGCAATATGCCCTTTGAACATTTGCATCCATTTGTTTACATCCATTTCGTTTCATTGTACAGTGATTTCGTAAAGCCAACGAACCATTTCGTTAACAATTCAAGGAATAACTTTCGGGGGAAAACTCTGAGCCTCTCAGTCATACTTTATTTATAGTTGCGCATTTTTGAAAATATAATTAATACATACAGGATGATTCTTGTGGGAGATGTGACGTCATATTTTTAACGACAACCCCCTTTTTTATTACGGAATGTCAAAGAGCACATTGTTTTACATACGCTGTCGTAAAATTGCATTAGTAAAATTGGTTAGATAAAAAAAAATAATAAAATCGATTTTGCCATTTCAGAATACTAAATCTAATGGTAATGATTAAAGTATAGTTTATTTCATTGCTATTTGCCAAATAAAAAATCTCAAAACATACCGTGGCTTATTTTTAAGACTAGGTTCAGGTAAACTGTTCCCTTTATCGGCAAGATAAGAGAGTTTTTTATTTGGCAAATAGTGATGAAATGAATAGTACAGTGATTTCATTAGAATAAAACAACTTATTTAAACCTACAGGAAATACTGGTCGATATGCCAAGCTCACATTTTTATCAATTGAAAGGATATATAATACAAGGCGGCAAGATTATACTGCGAAGAATCTTTTGATGGAATATAATATACACTGCAATGCAAAGTTTTACTTCACAGAGGGTTATTTTCAAACTACTGAAGTAAGGAGATTATTACGAGTATACTCCATCCCATCTACAGTGACGATGCGTCCATTAAGGTTGTAAGCCTAGCTAAATTTTAGCGTACTCCCCTCTCCCCTCACTGCACCCCGGATATCAATAAAGTTCGTTAAAGCCAAGGCGGTGGAGAGTTAGCCCAGCCAGCGCACGCGCACTGCGGGATATCGGCATGCACACGCGAAGAGTGATATGCAATTTAGCTAGCATTATAGCCCTAATGGACGCTTCGCCACTGCCCATCTGCAAATGCCTTATATAATAAGGACTATACAAATTATGTTAAAACAGCTATTCTCCTGCCTATATGTCAACGCCAAGCGCTGAATTATATGACGAAATATGCCGTATTTTTGTCTAAGAGAGTTAGCACTAAAATGCAGTGATTCAGGTTGTTCGAAAAACACAAGGAAGATGCAAAGTATCACCTATTTCAGGATATCGTTAACTGCGGGCCGGTTTCGACCTGATCTTGGCTCTCGTTAGTGCAGTGTAAGCGAGTATACCTTTGACAGATGAGGCTCACATCGTGTAGACGCTGCTTACGTTCTACCGCAATAGAACGATAAATTATTCATTTGAACATTATTATTATTATAACGTTATTTACCACGCACGCGCATAGATAATTTCCAGAATGAGTATAATTCGAATAACGTTGTGGATTTGATAATTATAAAGGGCGACAATACATTCCTTTTTGTTCTTAAGGTTGTAAATACCTAAATTTTGTCGTTATATAATAGTTATTTACATTATTAGTGGGATAGGGGCATCATTGGTAATGTGCTCTAGTCCACGTATAATGTATAGGGTTAGTATCCTAAAATTGACCCCCCCTTTATTTCTCTTAATTTCAATCGAATCGAAAAAATCAAACAAGGATTTTACATGGTTTTTTATACATTTTTTGAATATTTAAACGAATTTTCAAAAACTCTGCAAATTGAAAGGGGGCGAACAATTTTAGATTTTTTTTAAATGGAACATTCTGTATTTTTTACTTAAAAAAATTACCCACAGTTTTATGATCACAAAAATATATAATTGTTGTATCTTGGTAAGTATAGTTCTTGAGATATTCATACAAATATATAGTCACATCACAGGAATAAGTTTGGCATAAGACCATAGATCAGGAGAGCTACGTTTTTGAGATATAACGACACATCTTGTTTTTTAAGAAAGAAAGTATGAAAATTCTTTGATGCGGCACATAATAATTATAATAAACAAATAAACCTTTATTAAAATGACAACAACAAAGTTTAATGAACACAAAACATAAATAATGAAATAATGATAGAAAAAAAAACAATTCGCAACAATAAATAACATAAAACCAATGAACTTTATTAAAATTAAACATATCTATATGTTCTCCACGTATCCTCCGTTTCTATCAAGGCATAGTTGGCATCTTTTAATAAATTCATTTCTAACGTTTTCAAATAAATGAACATTTTGCCGCAAATTTTCTATTTCTTGACTGATACAGTCCTTCAACTCATCCGAGTTATTATATACCGAATTTTCGTATATGTTTTGTTTTAGTGTTCCCCACAAAAAGAAGTCCAAAGGACTCAAGTCTGGGCTATTAGCTGGACAATGTATAGGACCGTATCTTCCTATCCAAAATAGATATTTGTCATTTAAATATTCCGTTACGTTCCGTACAGAGTGTGGAGGAGCACCATCCTGTTGCCAAATAACATAATTCCTGGTTGCAAGGGGAATATTATCAAAATAGTTCTCTACTTCACCCCGAAGAGTATTCAAATACTGAACTGCATTCAAGGACCCATTAATGAATACGGGACCCACAATTGTATTTTGATGAATACCGCACCACACATTTATTGTATTATATCCTTGGGTTTTTATCTTTTTTATAATATGTGGATTTGCGGGCGCCCAATAATGTGCATTTTTCCTATTACAAAGTCCAGCCGTTGAAAAGCTACTTTCATCGGTCCAAAATAAGTTTTTTAAAAAGTTATTGTCGTTTTCTGCTCTCTCAATCATCTCTCTACAAAAAGCTCTTCTGCCGGCAAAGTTATTTTCACTTAAAAGCTGAACTGGCAAAATACTATAAGGCTTATATTTGTGACGTCTTATACTTGCTTGAGAAATATTAAATTCTTCTGCAGCAGCGTTAGTAGATTTATTCGGGTGTTCGGTAAAAAAAGTAAAACGTCCATTTCCATATCTTCTCCTGTTTTGGGCTTCTTTCTTTCTCGTTCCTTATCTCTTAAGGATTCTCTGTCCCCAAACTTGAGATAAATATTAGAGAAAGTGTTCTTGGAGGGAACGCGTCTTTCAGGATATTTTCTTGCATATTCTCTTTTAGCTATATATTCGTTTTTATTGCTGGTTAAGTAAATATTTCTTTCCTTTCGACTAATGAATATCCCATATCAATATATTAGATATATTAACAAGTGTATTAAAACTTAACTTAAAGCGTATTAATAATATAACAATCAAACATAAGTCAAACATAACATAACTGTCAAACGAAGCATTATTGTTTCTTTAAATCATTTCGGTTCATAGCTCTCCTGATTTATGGTTTTATGCTAAATTTATTCCTGTGATGTGACTATATATTTGTATGAATATCTCAAGAACTATACTTACCGAGATACAACAATTATATATTTTTGTGATCAGAAAACTGCGGGTAACTTTTTTAAGTAAAAAATACAGGGTGTTCCATTAAAAAAAACAAAAAAATGTTCGCCCCCTTTCAATTTGCAGAGTTTTTGAAAATTTGTTTAAATATTAAAAAAAAAATATAAAAAGTCACGTAAAATCCTTTTTTGAACTTTTCGATTCGATTGAAATTAAGAGAAATAAAGGGGGGGTCAATTTTAGGTGACTAACCCGGTACAACATTTTATCTACGGCCGCTTGGATAAGAAGAGATTAAAAACCGATTTTTTACAAAAAGTTTAGATTTGACATTTAAATAATTATGACATCCGTTAAAAGTCACGTAAACATCTTCATACTAAATCAAAGTAACATGATACATGAAATTTTTTAAAACCATAGTAACAATTCAGTTGTTTTAAATAACGCTTAGTTTTGTGATTTTCTCGTCGCGTTGGTCGTTGTCTACGTCGAAAATCTTACTAAAATCTGGCTAAAATAGCAGAAAGCATAATGAGTGACTCAGAACGTCTTCCTCGGACATAGAGGAAGCTGCGACTAGTGTCGTATCTATGTTATTGCCGGGAAAATCAAGATTGAAATATGAAAAAGCTTATGAGCGGTTCATTAAATGGTGTGATGGCATAAAAGTAAAAACTCAAACTAACGAGAAAGTTTTGCTAGCGTACTTTAATTATCTATCGAAAAACTACAGATCTTCCAGCTTTTGGTACACATTTTTTGCATTTTGACAGATTTATACCAGCTGATGTGGTTAGTTGTGCCGTATTGTTATTACTTATTTCCAACGTTGAAATATTCATGCAACAACTACTTGTCGAGACTTCGTCTTCTCCAAGAATTTTCATTGCTACTTTCTTTTTATTTTCCTTCGACGTATCAATGCATCCTTCGGCAGCTGTATTAGATTTCCAACATTCGTGGCGCTTTACAGTTAAAAGGTCTGCTCCCGAATCTGCAAGCATGGAAATAGAGGAACGCCTGAAACAGTGACCAGTGTACTCCTCAGGATGTGATAAATTCAAATATATAGCAATGACTGTTGACATACTATCAAACGTTTTGATGCCAACAGGCTATTTTACACAAGACCCTTTGCTATATCTAACGAAAAATCTTCCATCATCGGTATGCTGAGACCGTAAAGCCAAATATTTTCGAATTAATCCGACCATGTTAATTCCTTTGATGCCAATTTTTGGCACTTTTTAGTTTGGGTTCTTTATATGAAAAACCGACCCTTCATCCTTAACATTTTCCAAAAGAAATTTACTGAGCTCTTCTCTTCTGCATGCTCTAGCAATTCCAATTTTATCAATACAACCTAGAAAGAACATTACTGTTAAAATTAAATGAAGACTCTATAGATCTAATTTTTATGTTGTTATATCAGTTTCATTTAGTTTGTCAGTTTTCTACCAAAGTAAGAAAAATCAGATTAGACCAAAATTTTTAGATTATTTTCTTTTCAATGAACATAACTTTTTGGCTTATTAGATAATAGTTAATTACAAATAATTATTGTATTGTTTCTAGTTTAAATAAATTTTTACTTCTTCGTTTATAATTTTTGAAAATCAAAATGAGTTATGTAATGAGTTCATTACATAACGGCGATGTAATAAAGCTCATTACATAACTCAAAATAGTTCAATGAAACCCATATTACAGCACGATCGTAGATAAAAAAAAATTCAATAGTACTAAGATACTGGACTATTTAGGTACAATATAAATTATAGATATTGTTTCTTCTTTTAAAGCATTATTTATGTCATAATTTTGCATGTAAGTCGTCAGGTTTTTAAGATTTCTACAGAATCATTGACGACGTAGATGATTCATCTTTAAAAATTAGAAGTTGGATTTGCTTATTGAAATAAAAACATCAATTAGTAACGGGAAAATATATATATATATATATATATATATATATATATATATATATATATATATATATATATATATATATATATATATATATATATATATATATATATCTGTTTTCGAACCGCTGCGGTAATTCCCTGATAAGAACAAAAATAGATATAACATGAAGACGATATTTTGAGATATCTGTCGATTGTCGTGCCATCTGTCGCCTAGTAGCGCCTCTATTATCAATAGACAACCAAAGTGTACCACACACTACCAAGTTAAGAGTACATCATTGAATGTCAATATTGAAAATGTTTTGTATCTGATAGTAATGATATAAATTAATAACTTTCATTATCAACTGTTTTATTGACTTCTCTAGATGATGCGTAGGAAAATGTCTATTGGTAACTATTACAGTTTTCAAAGATAACAAAATATTATTAAAATCTGAAAGACAAATAACAGAGAATAGATTACTTTTTGACGTATTTAGGTGTTAATTCTCTAATACTCTTATATATAATCCATTTCTCTTTATTAAATTGTTTCCTTGTAAAATCCCCCACACGTACTAATTAATTTAAATAAACAATTTGGTATAAATACTTCGAGCAGCTCTCTTTGTTCATAACGGACCCACGGTAGTCGAGACATTATCGGAGGTTGAGAACCAGCGAAGAAAGAAGAAACTTAGAAGATAAGAGGACTAACGGCAGAAAATACGATCTGGGTCTATATCAATGAATTGGGCAAAGAGCGGTTCGCAATCCACGACCTAAAATCAGACAGTCATCAAGCGTCAGGGATGGGTTCATTCATTGATTTAAATTGATTTGAAAATTTTTTTATTTATTAAAACAGTAATCAGATGACATAATCTATAGGCTATTCTGCTGTTTAGGGAACTTGAAGGTTGTTCCACTTATTTTAACATGATGAGGCTCCTCCGCTGAGAGAGACCTCTAGAATCCTATTTCAGGTCTGATGGCCAGCATCGTTTGAGCCTTCCGCTTTTGTATTCCTGTACAAGTGGTTGCAATAGGGGGTTGATATGTGTTTCCAGTCTCCCATGGTCTGTTGGTGCGGGAAGGTCGTAGTGTATCGTTTGGTTTGTCACGTACCATGGCGCATCAGTTATGGCGCTGAAGATTTTAGATTATGCCCGTTGTATAATCGATACGCTTGCTTTACTAGCGCAGCCCCATAGTTCCATGTCGTATGTCCATATTGGTTTGATTGGAGCTTTGTATACTAAAATTTTATTTTCTACTCGTAATGCCATTCTTGATTTTCTTCCCAGTAACCAGTATAGGTCTTTAATTTTTAAGCCAATCTGTTTTCTTTTTTTTTTTTTTTTTTGGATGTGATCTTTCCAAAGAAGTTTGCTGTCGAGGTGAACATCTAAATATTTCACGCACGTGTTGATTTTGGTATTTCTACATTATTCATAAATACTGGTGGGTTTTATTGTTTTCTTAAGTTAAATGTTATGCAATTTGGTTTCATTAATTTTCATTTTTCATTTCTTAAGTCACTCTTCTTGTTGAAAAAATTGGTCCTGGAGGTGTGCGAAGGCCTTCGTCTATGGGCAAGAATATTGCATCGTCTGCAAACGCGCCGGTGATAACGAAATCAGATGTTGGGAGGTCTGAAGTGTAGCTTAGATATAAGATGGGCCCGAGAATGCTTCTCTGGGGAACACCAGCTTTGTGCGGGGGTAATCCGATGTTTCTCCATTCAGTCTTGTCCTGAATTATCTATCTGCTAAATAAGTAGAATCTTAAAACATTGTAATATTGTATGGAAAGTGTTGGCTTGATTTTATATAGGAGGCCAAACTTATCAAACGCTTGACTAACATCTATAAAAATCACCGTACAGTCTATCTCATCTATGGCTTCCTTGGTTGCATGCACTATGCGGTGATACTGTTGGATAGTTGAATTTTCTTGTCCATAGCCGAACTCGTGTTGGGGTATGTTTACAATTAGATTTATTCAGTGAAGGAGTAAGTAGGTTTTCTAGTAGTTTAGAGATTATGGGTAGTAAACTAATGGGCCTCTATGATGTAACGTAGGTTAAGTTTATCCCTGGCTTAGGTATGAGAATTACTTCTGAGATTTTTAAATTTGTGGGCCAGTAGTCGAGTCTAAGTATGGCGTTGAAGATGTAAGCTATCATTGCAATATCTTTTTTGGGTAGTTTTTTTCGTCATTTTACAAGTTATCTTGTTTAATACTGGAGCTTTACTGTTGTTTAGAAGGGAAATTTCTTTTTTGATGTCCTTAGTCTTGGTGGTTCCAGATTTGTCGCATGAGTATTATCTTCGATGTTGCTCTGTACATATTGAAAAGGAATGTTGTTTATGGGAGTGAAAACTTCAAGTCTGTCTTCAGACTGTCCCATTGTCCTATAGTTGATGTTTTTATGCGTACGGGCGAATTTCTCGCAGTTTTTAATCGTTTCCAAATTGAATTGCTTTGAAGATGACAGACAACGGTGTATCGAAACCTGTAGCCTTTGCTGCAAAGAAAAGTGGTGGAAATGAAATAGTATATTCATAATATTTAATGTTCTTGTTGAAGGTATCAATATGCATAGATCTTGGTAATAAAGTTTCGCTCAACATTTACAACATAACAATAACATTATTATTATGATTATTAAATTGTTTGTAACTTCAAGACACAGTAGCCTTATTTTCTTTATGATATGGACTAACATATAAGTTCTTATGCCTTTAATTAATAATCTGGTATTCGCTAGCGCGTATGTAAACACTTTGTATTAAACATTCTATAATTTCTGGGCATATTTTTTTCATTTTGATTCAAAATTCATCGCCTCAGATCCTCTATTATTTGGCTTATTAAAATAGGCCTCACAAGAATAAATCGAAGGGAGTCAAATCAAGCGGACGTGATGGCCATTCAGTCGGTCCTCCTCAACATAATTTTCCTTCAATTTTAATTCTGAAGTTGAAAGAAAATAATGTTATTATGTTATTTTATAGAGACATCGTCAAAGACAATACAATAAATCATAATATCACATAGTGTTTTATACTAAAAGGTGGTCCAACCGAAACGCACGATGTTAATTGTAAATAAAACAAAAAGTTTTCAGAGAATTATCTTAATATTTTTTATTATGATAGAAAGATCTATGACAATTATGTGTGAAACAAAATATCGGCCAAATGCTCGCCACGGCTTCAGTGGCATACCTCTATCCGATGGTCCATATTTTCAATGACTCTGAGACATAATTGAGGTTCAATGTCGTTAATGTGCCGAATTATCTCATCCTTTAGCTCTTGAATTGTTCCTGGTTTATTGACGTACACTTTTTCTTTTTAAATATCTGTAAAGAAAGAAGTCCAACGGTGTCAAATCACATGATCGTGGCGGCCAATTAACATCGCCACGACGTGAGATAACACGGCCATTGAATTTCTCGCGCAAAAGTGCCACTGTTTCATTGGCTGTGTGGCAAGTGGCACCATCCTGTTGGAACCACATATCGTCCAGGTCCATATCCTCAATTTCTGGCCACAATAAGTCCGTTATCATCTCGCGATAGCGAACACCATTCACGGTAACTGCTTGGCCGACCTCATTTTCGAAGAAGTACGGCCCGATAACGCCGCCAGCCCATAAACCGCACCAAACGCTCTTTGTGGATGCATCGGCTTTTCAACAATCACTCGTGGATTCTCATTTGCCTAAATGCGGCAATTCTGCTTGTTAACGAATCCATTTAGGTGAAAGTGTGCCTCGTCGCTGAAGATGATTTTCTTTGTAAAGTCACCATTCACTTCTGTCTGTTCAACCAACCATTCGGCGTATTGACGACGCTTGAAATGGTCAGTAGGCTTCAGCTCTTGAGTCAATTGAACCTTGTAAGTGTGTAAATTTAAATCTTTATTCAAAATTCGCATCAGTGATGTTCAATTGTTGGACACGACGACGAGTCGAGGTTGACGGCTCTTCTGCTACACTATCGCGAACAACAGCAATGTTTTCCGCAGAACGAACTGGGCGAGCATGCACAGATGTTTTCACATTTCCTACAGACCCGGTTTGCTGAAATTTGCGCACAATTCTCCCGATTGTGAACACATTTGGTCGATTATGCTGACCAAAAAAGTCACGAAGTGCACGAAATGCATTTTGATTTGAACGCCCATTTTCATAAAAGGTTTCAACAATCTTAACGCGCTGCTCAATTGTGTACTTCTCCATGGTTGAATTTGTCAAGCACTGAAACAAGGAAATGTCAAATTAAGTTGGGCAAAAAACTTGACGTTAAGGTGTGACTCACAATTAACATCGTGCATTATGGTTGGACCACCCTTTAGCATTAACTGTAACAGAGTGAGGTTACCCTGACATAAATTGAGAAAATTGAAAATTCCGTACCAAATACGTAGTATTATTAACGTTAGTGTTTTTTTTTTAATTAGTTTACGATATCTTAAAATTTTAAGTTTTCATGTTATATACATATCTATCTTTCTAACTTAGATGAATTTGCAAGCTAAAATATTATTCTTAGTTAGTAGTACTGGCAAAATATTTAACAATAAAGAATTGCTGTTTCCAATAAAATATGTTACAACAATAGACAAAAAGTTATTGTTAGCTAAATAAAAATATACATTTTTAATACTGCATCTGTCGTTTATAAAGATTTATATCCTATAGTCCGAGGTCGCCTTTGCTTCGTATTGCACTTTTATCTCATAGGATTAGCGATAAGAGTTATTTGGATTACTCGACAATTAAATTTATAGGGAATTTTTAACTTTATAGGGTTTCCACTGACTGAATCGAAGAAGTGGAGGTGTCTCCGTACTTTCCCACCAAAAAAGGGAACCAGATATTTTAGTTTATTTGTGAGTAAATGTTAACATACATAATTTAAAACGGTATGTTTAAGATAATGTACTTATAACGGTTTTATTCTTAATTGAATTTAATGTAACCTCAGGAGTTGTTTTAGGTTATGTTATGTTATGATTCAAATTTTCCCCAAACATACTTCTTTATTTGCTAAAATTTTATAACAACGGAATAATAAAATCGAATAAATAATATGGATAACAATCGTATAAATGTAATTCCGTACATTTCAAAACCGTATGTATAATTAAAACCTATGTGATGCAACAAGTTCAATTTGTTAAAGTTACTTACGTCCAACTACAACTATTCATAATATATACATTATCTGAACAAATAAATTCATTCCAGGCTATCCTTTGCCAAATGGTACAGGAAATTGTTTTCAAATTACTTGCATAGTATATGATTTGTCAAGTCTTACGTATTTATTTATATACAAAGGATCTAGTGTGTGTTGTTCCTAATAGATTTACCCTGGGCACAAGAATTAGAGATGCAAAGAAAGGCCTAAATTTTTATGTTATTTTCAAAGGGCTGTAACTTGGAGAAAAATAGTTGCAGAGAAATTAACAAAAAACAAATTTATCATAAAGTTATTTTGAATGTTTTTATCCTTTTTAACTTGAGCAGTCTAAAAGCCTTGTGCAATGATTTTTTGCTGAGCTATCGTGGTTCAAAGCAAAAGTTAGTTTTGACTTTTTTTTAACAAATTTTTTTTCATTGTATTCTCACAATAATTAACATTTTTTGATAAAAAAATATGCTATTTTTTGAATATGCATATGAATGATTATTGCTAAAAAATATTTTCAGCCTCAAAAAATGAATAAAAAATGAAAAATTCAGTCATTCTGAACGTAATGAAAAAAATATCGCAGCGTTTTGAGGGTTTTTTTGGGATACTTTGAGATTGAAAATAAACAGTCAACATCCTTAGCTATCCATTATTTGCAAAGTTATGCCAAGTTAAGCAAATCTCTTTAAATCCGCAAATTTACCTCTTTTTCAATCAACATTCTCGCACTGATATATATTTTTTTATCAAAAACCAATAACTACGACTTGTAAAAAATGCTTTGCAGGTTTTAAGACCTTACTTGAATTTTTTGTATGGTTATTTCATCCCGAGTAATCAACTATCAAAAGTCAGAACAGACTTTTTTGCTTTGAACGACGATAAATCAGCAAAAAATCATCGTACAAGGTGCTCAGCGTTTTAGATGCTCAAATTAAAGACAACAAAATTATCTAAACAAGTTTTATGATGAGTAATAATGCAAAGTTTTATTATGCAGAGGGTAATATTGAAACTACAGAAATAAGGAAATTATACTCCAACTCATCTGCACTGACGAGACCCAAGATAAGGCAGAAACCGGTCTGCAGTTAACGATATTCTGAGATAGGTGACATTTTGCATCTTCCTTGTAGTTTTGGAATAATTTGAATCACTGTATTTTAGTGTTAACTTTGTTAGAAAAATACGGCAAATTTTGTCATGTAATATGTAATTCGGCGTTTGGCATATAGCCAGGAGAATAGCTGTTTTGACCTAATTTGTTTAGTCCTTATTAAATAAGACATTTGCAGATGGGTTGGAGTATAATCTCCTTATTTCTGTACTTTATGATGAACTTACTGAAAAAGATGTATCCGGGATAGAAGCCGGAGCCTTTCGAAAGTCAAGCAAAAACTTTATTTTCTTTCCGATGGTTTTCTTATGATTACTCAAAAAATACTGATGGTAAAGAATTTTGAACTCAAGGTCTGAAAGCTAAATACTTGGAGTTTCAATTTGGTTTTTTTTTTAAATTACTCTGCGACTATTTTTCTCCAGGTTCCCTAAAATCTATTTTTCTTTCATCATCATGAGGTCATCAGTCCTAAGACTGGTTGGACGCTAACCTCCAGCTTCTTCTATCTTGTGCTAACCTACGCATTTCGCTAATTGTGCTACAACCTACATCCCTTACTATTTGTGAGCAGTAGTCTAATCTAGGCCTACCTCTGCCTTTCTTCACTCCTATTTCTGCCTCCAAAATATCGCGGACTATTCCCCCATGTCTCAGCAAGTGGCCTACCATTCTATCTCTTCTCTTCTTTATGTTTTTCCACATACTTCTTTTCTCGCCGACTTTCTCTAATACATCTTCGTTTCTAACCCTATCAGTCCATGGTATTTTCATCATTCTTCGGTAACACCACATCTCAAAAGCTTCTAATTTCTTCCTACTTGCTTCCCCTACCGTCCAGGTTTCGCAACCGTATAGCGCCGTGCTCCATACATACGTTTTCAAAAATCTCTTCCTTGTTTCTAAGTTTATTACCCCCGAGCATAAAAGTGCTTTCTTTTTGTTAAAAGCTACTCGACCCTGCGCTATTCTTTGTTTTATATCTTTATCGCTTCTTCCATCCCAATTTATTTTACTTCCTAAATAAGTGAAGTCTTTAACTTCCTCCAATCTTTCATTATTAATTTGTACATTCGTTTTTGCTCTGCTCTCGCGCCCTCTGCACACTAACACTTTAGTTTTGTTTTTATTCACCCTCATTCCGTATTCCTCTGTCAACACTGCCTCCATTTCGTTCAACGCTGATTCTAATTCCTCTTTACTAGATGCTAATACTGCTATATCATCCGCGAATCTCAGCATTTTTAGTTTCTGTCCCCGTACTTTAATCCCGAAATCCACTCTATCTTTTACAACATTAATCGCCTCTTCGATGTACAGATTAAAAATTAGTGGTGATAGCGTACTTCCTTGTCTTACTCCTTTCCTGATACCTACTTCCCTTCTTTCCCCTTCTACTTCTATAACAGCAGTTTGCTCTTTGTATAGATTGTGTACTACTCTCCTATCTCTATACTTCATTCCCGCGCTCTTTAGTATCTCGAACATTTTTTCCCATCTTACATTATCAAAAGCTTTTTCTAAATCTACAAATCCTATATAAGCGTTCTTTCCTTTTTCTATTGTTTTTTCTAATTGGTCTTCTCCTAGTATTTCCTCCGCTCTTATTTTCCATCCTCTTCTGCACTATTCTGGTTAAGATTTTTGACGCGTGGGAAGTTAGGCTAATCGTTCTAAAGTTCTCGCATTTGTTTATTTTTCTTTAATCATCTAAAAATTTAGGAATTTTTACACCCCTTAATTTTTCTACCTAGTGTAGAATGTTAACAAAGGACTCTCATGCAATGTTTCAGGGGTCCTGCTATAGCTGGCCTTCTACTGTCCAATCCTCATTCATTAAGCCTTCTTCTGACCGTTCGTCCAGAAATTGCTACATTTGACCTGCTGCTACAGCTATACTTAACTTTAAACAGATAGAATATCTGTTTCTTAAGGCGAGTTACATAATATATCGCTCATCTCTTGCACCTGTAGACTTTTTATGACCTTGTCCTGGGGTTCTTTAGTAACTTCAAAGTTCATTGAAACGTTTAACTGTTCGAGGAATTATTGATTCTTTATCTCCTAACAAATTAACTATATATCGCTAGCTATGTCCCTCGTTAACCAAAGTTACCGCTTTCGCTTGTTAATCTTCTCTTAAGTTGCGTGGACGATTCATTTCTTCTACACTAAGTGTACTGCTCATCCATAATTGCAATAAGTGTAAGATTCTGATGTATGCGTAGAAGTGAGATAGCATTTGAAGGGAAAAAGATGCACTTTACGGATAGCCAGATCGAGCTCTGTATACATGCTGTCTGTTTCTCAAAGACAAATTAGGTTTTCTTTGCAAATCTAACTGAAATTATTTTATAATTTTACCCTAAGTCTATGCTTATTAAAATATCGGTAGTTCAGTACAGATATGAAGGGTTTTTGACAATGATAGCAAAGATAGCAATGTTGTACAGCACGATTGGGACTACAACGTTCAAATCTGATATTCCCATTCGTATTGTGGGTTGCCTACTTCTACATGTATAAACTATAGAAATTAAATATATTATACATATTAGACCAGAGATGCTAGTGTTTGAAGTGAATAATAATACACTTCGATTTTACCCCATCATTAAACTAATAGTAAAACCGTAGTTTAAAAATAACTATGTATAATAACAATAACTATGTATACCTGTTATAGTTACTAAACAAAATTTGTACCTCTAACAGATGAAAAGTAAACGAAACTCTGGCATACAAATACGTCGGTACCAGACTCGTCATTAATTTGCTGAAATATGCCTCTACATAAAGAGATATTACATCACTGGGTCATACAAATATTACCTGAACGATAGACATACAGTGATTTCCAAAAGTAATGAATAAATTCGTTAAAAATTCAAGGAATAACTTTTGGGAAATGCTCTCGAACCCGTCGAATTTAATTTTTAGTTTTTTTAAAATATAATTAAGATATAATCAGAATGATTCGTGTAGGACGTATGACGTCATAGATATTTTGTTTAATGGCTTTAACCCTCTTTTTATCAATGAATATGAAAGCACATTTTTTATATCGACGCATTTATTACGTTAGCGTGAGTATAGGTTACATAATAAATAAACAGTTTTAAAACCTTAAAACTGACTTTTCCGCACGTAGAACATCTTTATCTCGACATTGAGTGGCCGAGAATAAATAAACCAACACATAAATGCAGAATATGTGTTTTATGCCACAACTTTACTTTTTTTTAAATAGTCCACCATCGTGCTTCCTCATGACCCATGGACAGGGTGGGGCGTGTCCTATCCACCTCAAAATCAATAGATGCCGTCTGGTAGACGTCCCTAATCAGAATCAGTCGAAGCCCGATCGATCCGACACGATTTAATTGAGTGATCGTGCTAACAAACACGAAACATCGTACTAACAAAAAATTTCTCAAATAGTCCGCCATTGTACTTTATCATGACCCATGTAAAAGGTGGTCCAACCAAAACGCACGATGTTAACTGTAAATAAAACAAAAAGTTTTCAGAGAATTATCTTAATATTTTTTATTATGATAGAAGGATCTATGACAATTATGTGTGAAACAAAATATCGGCCAAATGTTCGCCACGGCTTCGGTGGCATACCTCTATCCGATGGTCCATATTTTCAATGACTCTGAGACATAATTGAGGTTCAATGTCGTTAATGTGCCGAATTATCTCATATTTTAGCTCTTGAATTGTTCTTGGCTTATTGACGTACACTTTTTCTTTTAAATATCCCCAAAAAAAGAAGTCCAATGGTGTCAAATCACATGATCGTGGCGGCCAATTAACATCGCCACGACGTGAGATAACACGGCCATTGAATTTCTCGCGCAAAAGTGCCATTGTTTCGTTGGCTGTGTGGCAAGTGGCACCATCCTGTTGGAACCACATATCGTCCAGGTCCATATCCTCAATTTCTGGCCACAAGAAGTCCGTTATTATCTCGCGATAGCGAACACCATTCACAGTAACTGCTTGGCCGACCTTATCGCGAACAACAGCAATGATTTCCGCAGAACGAACTGGACGAGCATGCACAGGTGTTTTCACATTTCCTACAGACCCGGTTTGCTGAAATTTGCGCACAATTCTCCCGATTGTGGACACATTTGGTCGATTATGCTGACCAAAAAAGTCACGAAGTGCACGAAATGCATTTTGATTTGAACGCCCATTTTCGTAAAAGGCTTCAACAATCTTAACGCGCTGCTCAATTGTGTACCTCTCCATGGTTGAATTTGTCAAACATTGAAACAAAGAAATGTCAAATTAAGTTGGGCAAAAAACTTGACGTTAAGGTGTGACTCACAATTAACATCGTGCATTATGGCTGGACCACCCTTTACATGATTAGAGTGTGTTTTATCCACCTCAAAATCAATAGACAGTAGGTGACCAGCTATTGCATCATTGCTCACCAGAAAACATAGAATTACTAGATTACATTTTGCAAGAGAACACGTAAATTGGATTATTGAAGACTGGAAGCGAGTTTTGTTTTCAGATGAAACAAGAGTAAGTCTTAATTCACCAGATAGACATCAACAAATATGATGAAAGCTAGGAGAGAGGTTTTCTGCCTGCAATACTTCATCGAGGATCCCATTTTTTGAAGGACCAGTAATGTTCTAGGGAAAAAATTGTTTCGATGGTCGCTTGGATTTTATTCCCATACGAGGGGGATCCATGGATTCACATTTTTACGTAGAAAATACAGCAGGAGAACATGTGATGACAATTGCCCCGCTTGTCGAGGACAATGTCATTTTTATACAGGATAACGCTCAGCGCCACGTTGCTACAGTGATACTGAATTACCTTCAATTTGTGAATACTATGGATTAGGGCCATCAAGAATCCCAGATATGAACCCCATAAAGCATCTATGGGATGCACCAAAATGATCAATTAGGCGCCACATACCCGCTATGACTCTCAGTGTACTCGAACAAGCTGTTCCTGTCGAATGTAAGAATATTCTTCAGGAAACCATTCACCACTTGATTAACAGCATGCTCACATGAATTGAAGTAGTGATAAGAGCTAGAGGAAGATCTACATGGTACTGAATTCAAATTCCTACGATTTTATTTGATCTGAAATTTTTCTCTTCAATCTTCGAAAATATAAAACCGTAGCCTCTCCTATCCCTCTCCTGTACTGTTACCAAAAGAAAAAGTATATGGACTATATTTTAATAAAGCAGGAGATATATTTTATAACACAAAGTTTCCAGATGGTAGTTTTATAAACTGTCGCGAGATGGAGTTTTGAGATGTGAAGCCTCGTTTTGTCAAAGGCATACTCGCTTACACTACACTGACGAGATTCAATAAGGTCGAAACCGGTCTGTAGTTAGCGGTATCCTGCGATAGAGGACGTTTTGCATCTTCCTTGTGATATTCGAGCAATTCAAATCATTGTATTTTAGTTCTATGTTAGAGCAAAATACGGCAAATATCGCCATGTAATTGAGTGCCCGTCGATGGAATATAGTCGGGGGAGTAGCTGTTTTGGCTTAATTTGTTTTATCTTTAATGTTTAAGGAACTTACAGATGGACTGGAGTATAAGCAAAACTCCATCTCGCGACAGTTTAGGAGATATCTCCTGAAATGTACCTTTTAGAAATGAACACATGTGTTCCAAACGGCTGTATCCACGATTTTTTGTATATAATTAAATAATAATTATATAATCAGTATACCGACATAATTTAATTATAACATCTTGTAGGTACTATGATTTAAGTCTTCGAAAAAATAAAACTAATAACGTGAAGTTTCACTCATCACCATCATGAGGTCATCAGTCCTAATACTGGTTGGACGCTAACCTCCAGCTTCTCCTATCTTGTGCTAACCTACGCATTTCGCTAATTGTGCTACAACCTACATCCCTTACTATTTGCGAGCAGTAGTCTAATCTAGGCCTACCTCTGCCTTTCTTCACTCCTATTTCTGCCTCCAAAATATCGTGGACTATTCCCCCATGTCTCAGCAAGTGGCCTACCATTCTATCTCTTCTCTTCTTTATGTTTTTCCACATACTTCTTTTCTCGCCGACCTTCTCCAATACTTCTTCGTTTCTAACCCTATCAGTCCATGGTATTTTCATCATTCTTCGGTAACACCACATCTCAAAAGCTTAGTGCCGTGCTCCATACATACGTTTTCAAAAATCTCTTGCTTGTTTCTAAGTTTATTACCCCCGAGCATAAAAGTGCTTTCTTTTTGTTAAAAGCTACTCGACCCTGCGCTATTCTTTGTTTTATGTCTTTATCGCTTCTTCTATCCCAATTTATTTTACTTCCTAAATAAGTGAAGTCTTTAGCTTCCTCCAATCTTTCATTATTAATTTGTACTTTCGTTTTTGCTCTGCTCTCGCGCCCTCTGCACACTAACAATTTAGTTTTGTTTTTATTCATCCTCATGCTGTATTCCTCTGTCAACACTGCCTCCATTTCGTTCAATGCTGATTCTAATTCCTCCTTACTAGATGCTAATACTGCTATATCATCCGCGAATCTCAGCATTTTTAGTTTCTGTCCCTGTACTTTAATCCCGAAATCCACTCTATCTTTTACCACATTAATCGCCTCTTCGATGTACAGATTAAAAATTAGTTGTGATAGATGCGTACATCCTTGTCTTATTTCTTTCCTAATACCTACTTCCCTTTTTTCCCCTTCTACTTCTATAACAGCAGTTTGCTCTTTGTATAGATTGTGTACTACTCTCCTATCTCTATACTTCATTCCCGCGCTCTTTAGTATCTCGAACATTTTTTCCCATCTTACGTTATCAAAAGCTTTTTCTAAATCTATAAATCCTATATAAGCGTTCTTTCCTTTTTCTATTGTTTTCTCTAACATTACTCTTAGCGCTAAAATAGTTTCGCGAGTTCCCCTATTTCGCCTAAACCCGAATTGGTCTTCTCCTACTATTTCCTCTGCTCTATTTTCCGTCCTCTTTTGCACTATTCTGGTTAAGATTTTTGACGCATGGGAGGTTAGGCTAATCGTTCTAAAGTTCTCGCATTTGTCGGCTCCTCTCCTTTTCGGTATAGTAACGATAATGTTCCTCTTATAATCCTCCGGCATCTCGCCCTTTTGGTATATGCATTTTACCAGTTCAAACATCCTATTTACTACTTTCTGTCCCGCACATTTCGAAATTTCCGCCTGTATTTTATCTACACCCGGCGCTCTATTGTTCTTTAGCCCCCTTAGTGCTATTTCAAATTCCTCTCTCGATATAGGTTTTCCTACATCTTCCCTATCGATGCTAGATACTTCCTCTAATATCTCTCCTAATTCCTGACCCTCGTATAAATTTCCTAAGTACTGCTTCCATCTATCCGCTTTCTCCTCTCTTCCGATCAGTATGTCCCCCGATTGACTCCTAGGGCTTCCTAGCTTCCCTTCTCTTGTGTCCTAAAACGTCCATAGCCGCGAAATCTAGACTATTCTTGATACCCTCCCACTCAGTTTCTGCGTTCTTGATTTCGTCAGAAGTTTCTCTGATCCGCTAATTTTGTTCGGGAGTTTATATTTGTTGTAACATTTAATCACCGTGTTACGCAAACACCATGTATGAACAGTGCTTACCGGGTGATTTAATAATAACAGACTATTCCTATTTGTAAATGCCAGTCCATGGATATTCTGTATTTCACGAGATATGAAAGCGATAATTCATTCAGGATGCGGTGAAATATTTCCCTGATTTCCGCGATTACTTTCCGCAACTCGCACTAACTGTTTATTGCGTTATTCTAATGTATGTGCATATTTTCAAAAATTGTTATTATTTTAAGGTAAGTCTTGCCATAACTTTGTTACTAGTTTACTACAAACAATTTCACTTTCAATAATAAACTAAAATAGATAGATATATATGTAGGTCGTTGGGTCTTCGAAATAAAAGTAACACGATCATAAAAGTAACATTAGTTTTTAGGCGAAATCCCCTATTGATTGTTTACGCTGTTTTTAAACAAAATATTTTGGTAATAATAATAATAATAATAATGCCTTTATTTCCCCATAGAAAAAATCCATTTATGGACAAAAATATTGTAGGAGTATGTCGGGAAATTTAACTAGTAGGCTCGAGCTTAAAATATTCTAATATAGAATTATAAATGAATTACAACAAAATAAAATATATATATATATATATATATATATATATATATATATATATATATATATATATATATATATATATATATATATATATATATATATATATATATAACAGATAATCACCAAACTAGATAGGAGTCCGTTCTATCACCCGAGATGACACATCTGAAAGTAAACAAAAAAATGTCGGAGCAACCAATTCCCTGTATAATAATACTAGCATAAATATTTATGTGAAAATCAGCACTACTTCAATGTAGGTAAACAATAATATCTACAATCTACAAATTCGCATGTCTTGCCTGGATCTACGGTCTTAAGGGTCAACTCGCGAAAGACCTCCCCAGACAATTAGCTAGTCAGAGTATCTACCATGGTAAACAGTGGAATAGCATGCCTTCGCTAAAGTACTAAGGGTCAACTCGCATAGTACCCACTCTATACAACTAGCAGAGCATGAAGGGTCAACTCGCGACACGCTCTGAGTTTGTAGTAAAACATTTAGTTTATGTTATTTAATAAATTATCATGCAGCTGACTAATAAAAGAGTCACATCAATCGACATAATAATACAATAGAATTGACTGCCCTGTGAGGTAAACTTACCTGTTGGATATTACACTAAATGCACAAACACGATAAATGAAATACACAGTTCTTACTTTCGATGTCTGTTTAAGGACTGGCATTCCAGAGAATATGTATCTACACTCGGACCCTTATTTAGGCTACGGCTCAGTGAAATAAACAAATTATCGAAGTGATTTTATCTAACGCTGGTAAAAGACGTCGAGATTAAAGTCAAGTTTAAAGGTTAAAATACTGCCTTCTTACAGTCGGCCATCCTGCGAATATCTCGTCCCGAGATATCCTAGATAATGTCATCTCGGTGATTAACTCTATTTTCACTTTTTGACAATTAATATAATTGGATACTTAGGACGTTTGAGACTATCCCACTTCTGAAAAATTTTGTAGGAGTATGTCAGGAAATTTAACTAGTAGGCTCGAGCTTAAAATATTTTAATATAGAATTTTAAATGAATTGCAACAAAATAGAAAATATATATAACAGATAATCACCAAACTAGATAGGAGTCTGTTCTATCACCCGAGATGACACATCTGAAAGTAAACAAAAAAATGTCTGTTTAAAATTCTGAAAATATGGTATTTCAATTCTAGCAGGTTGTCAAGATACAGGGGCAAGAATATTCGCCATTCAACCGTGCGCGCTCAATTTCATTAAATTGTAACTCCTACTACGTTTATTCAATTTGCATTCATCGAAATGTACATTATAGTATTTTTCGTTTACTTTCCGATAAAAATTGCCATATTTTTGTAAATGCAAATTTTGAAATATTTTTTGCAATTTGTTTGATTTTTTTGAAATTTCCACCATTTTGATTTTTTTTAAATATTTTTAATAGAAAACTTGTCTTTTTTACTATAAAAATACTCCCTAACGGAAATGGAATTGAAGGAATTAGTGGCGGAGGAAGTAATTTAATGCGCGCTATCGCATTTGTCTCGAGCTCGGCCTCACGTGGAGTTTCTTAGGAACTGACAAAATTTAAAAAATATTAAAAATGATTTAATTAATCGATAATAAACAAATAAAGTGAATATAAGAACATGTTTATATACCAATTTATTATGAAGTTATTTATTTCCATAATAGTTTATTATCTTGTTTTTGAATTGTGTTCGCTGAAAGAACACTTTTGATGTATTACCCAAACATTTCGTTATTTTATCTATATAATTCCATACGAGTGTAAAGAAATCGCAATAATATTGCGCCGCCCCTCGTTCATTTCGAAGGCACTTCCGGAGCATGCTTCTAGAGGCTTCGGATCAAAGAACAAAAGTTACCACATTGTTCGAAAGGGCCAATTAGTGTATTGATTTTGTCAAAATGCCGAAATTCGAACGAAAAGCATTTCGTAGATCGACCTAAATATTTCGTGATACACACACACACACACACGAAAACAGCCGTTTAGTAAATATAGATAATTCTAACTATTTGCTTTGGTAATTATATTCAAAGTCATTTGGACAAGGTATATATTCATTTGGATGCCCGTAAGTTATTATTTGTACCACATCGAAACTCTTCACAACCAAAATACTTTGGCTTATACAAACTAACCTCTCTTTTAAGTGTTGTTTAGGTCATAATTGAGGTTAATTTTCGCGAAAGAAGAGAGTTCTTCGAGTGATTTTTACATGTGGGCCATATTATATCAACATCACTCCAATTTCTACAATATGAATACAAAGAGTTTTACCGATCGATGCTGCAATTCTATTGATCAAGATAAGCACAGAAAACTATGGAAGATGTAAGGTATATTTCTGCAGAAATCTCCACAACAAATATCCTTATCTCTCTCCTGAATCAACAGTTTGCGATTCATGCAGAAAAGACAGGTTATCGTTGTCTGCGCTGTCACCCGTTTATTCCGTAGTTGACGTAACAGTGTTAAATGAATATGCTGGCTGTTTTGGCTTAATTTGTTTTATCTTTAATGGTAATGATATTCAAAGTCATTTGGACAAGGTATATATTCATTTGGATGCCCGTAAGTTATTATTTGTACCACATCGAAACTCTTCACAACCAAAATACTTTGGCTTATACAAACTAACCTCTCTTTTAAGTGTTGTTTAGGTCATAATTGAGGTTAATTTTCGCGAAAGAAGAGAGTTCTTCGAGTGATTTTTACATGTGGGCCATATTATATCAACATCACTCCAATTTCTACAATATGAATACAAAGAGTTTTACCGATCGATGCTGCAATTCTATTGATCAAGATAAGCACAGAAAACTATGGAAGATGTAAGGTATATTTCTGCAGAAATCTCCACAACAAATATCCTTATCTCTCTCCTGAATCAACAGTTTGCGATTCATGCAGAAAAGACAGGTTATCGTTGTCTGCGCTGTCACCCGTTTATTCCGTAGTTGACGTAACAGTGTTAAATGAATATGCTGGGCTCGCGGTAATTTTTTATGAAAATAATGCACTCTATAAAACAACGTTTCTATCGATTTTTTGTACGTTATTTTCTAGGCTGTCGATTTGTTTAGAGAAAATGTGGACGAACCAATGGTAGTTACCGAACCGACCCTATTCATGACGAACCAGTTGTCTCTCTTTCGCTAAATTCTCAAGAACAAAAAAATTACTGTACCCAGGAAGATCATGCATTTGGAAAGGAAGTTTCCGAGCAAATCCAGCATGAATTCTAAATTTTGAATAGTGATTCCGACAAAATTTTACTTCTGTCTCTTGCACCAATGCGATTAGATTTAATTTCTTAGGATTTGTTGATCTAATTAAATTCATTTATAACTTATATTGAATAATTTTACGTTGTTTTTAGTTCAGCGTAAAAGGGAATGGGTTACTATAATTCGATTATGTACATACATGTTCGTTATTGGTTAAACATAAATGTTGTCTAATTAGTCTTTTTGTTATTGGTATAATTGGTATAATTGAGAATATCTGTGATGTACTTTTGGGAAACCTAAGTTCTTAATTCGTATTTTAACACTTACAAAAAGTAAATAATTAGAAATTAACTGTGAAAGGCATTGTCGCGATGGTTCGCGAGACTGAGACAAACGCCTCAGCGCGCACCAAATTATTTCTTTCATGACCAATTCGTTCAATCCCATTCCCATTTAAGGAGTATTTTTATAAGAAAAAAGACAATCTTCCACTAAAATTACTTTTAAAGAATCAAAATGGTGGAAATTTGAAAAAAATGCAAAAACATTAAAAATTGTAAAAAAATGCTCAAAATTTGCATTTATTAAAATATGACAATTTTTATCGGAAAGTAGATGAAAAATCCTACAAAGTACGTTTTGGATGAATGCGAATCGAATAAGCGTAGCAGGAGTTACAAATTAATGAAATTGAGCGTGCATGGTTGCATGAGAAAAATTCTTGCCCCCGCATCTTGACAACCTGCAACAATAATTGAAGTACCATATTTTCAGAATTTGAGACACTCACCCTATCCCCTCCCCTACAAAAATTTTAAGTTTCATGAAATTTGGGAATACAAAATTTTTAGGCAGGTACACTTGACGCATTTTGCCTCATATATGTGTACAGTATATGAGTACGTATATAACTAAAACAATATATAACAGCATATTAATTCTTGCAATCTGGCAATAAAATATACTTTATCGAGAACCTAGTCTAAGTATGCGTATACTAAATATGCTTAGTAATACGGGTTCATCTATACTATTATGGAACAGTTTAAATAAAGATAAGAGGCTAGTAAACACCCCCTTCTAATGTTCAATTACTAGATGTCAAATCTTTATAGAGGAGTATTATCATAACCCCTTACTGGATAATAATTATCTACGCAGAATGACATGTAGTTTAAGAAACGCCGCTGAATATTTTCAAGTTGACTCATGTGGGATAGATACCGGGGATATCATACATATAAGGCTACAATATTCCAATTTCGAGCAAACTAAGGCTAGGGCTAGACGAGCTACAAATGTCACCGGCAGTAAGCAGTAAAATAAAGCTTGTTAAATAGGTTGTCTAGGAACAACGTGGAGAGGGCTAGACTGAGCTGTAAATGTCGCAGCAAGTAGGGTGGGAGGTGCGTCTTGAAGGTCATGTCGCAAGCCGATGGAGCCAGACCCAGACCTATTTCACTTGCAATATTTGTTGCTCACTTCGTGGCTTGACGGGCGTTTGTTTACGGCATTTAAATTCAACTCAATTTTCCTTTGCTTTTTCGATTTTACCTTTCCGCGCTCCGAAAAAGTAATGTAATCGTGTAAAGAAAAATAAAAAAAAATGTTTTGAGTTTATTTTTTGTTTTTCGGCCTAAAAACAAAAAAATGGTTTTTAAAAAATGTTGCTGTGTGTGTGTCGTTGTCGTCGGCATTTAAAAATCTTGTTAGCACGATAACTCAACTAAATCGTGTCGGATCGATCGGGTTTTGATTGATTCTGATCGGGGACATCTCTCAGACGACACCTATTGATTTTGAGGTGGATAGGATACACTCTACCATGTTCATGGGTCATGAGAAAGCACAATGGTGGACTATTTCAGATTTTTTTTTTGTTAACACGATCACTCAATTAAATCGTGTCGGATCGATCGGGTTTCGCCTGATTCTGATTAGGGACGTATACCAGATCTATTGATTTTGAGGTGGATAGGACACACACCACCCTGTCTATGGATCATGAGAAAACACAATGGTGGACTATTTGAGAAATAAGTAAAACTGTCGCATAAAACACATATCCTGCATTTATGTGTTGGTTTATTTTTTCTCGGCCACTTAATTTCGAGATAGAGATGTTCTACGTACGGAAGAGTCCGTTTTCAGGTTTTAAAGCTGTTTATTTTCTTCTGTAGTTACGCTCTCGCGCAGTGTAGTGCCCCTTTTACTTATGAAACTTTTCAATTCAATTAGCGGGAAGATAAATGAAGAAATCGACATTCTGTAATACTCAAAAAAACTTATCGGAGTACTGCTTCAGTTATTATGCAATGTGAAAAACTTTCCCAGTCTATTTCTTTCATTTATTACAGGGTAAATTAGCCACTTTTGCTTACGCTGTACTCTTCGCCGATGGCGCTTTAAAAATAAAAACGATATTATTATTTTCGTTCTGATAGAACTGATTATGTTAGCCTATATACTTCTGAACACAAAAAGAAGAAGCAGCGATGCTTGTATCTCGTCTAGCCAAATCTCAAATGTACTGCCGCTGTAGTTTACTGCTTCCTGCCGGACGACATTTGTGGCTCATCTAGCCCTAGCCTAACACAAATTATAGACCATTTAAGGTAACAATATTATTAAATGATGTCGTGTTTCTAATCACGAAACCCAGGTTTTTATATGCTTTAAAAGCCACATGATTGATATACCCAGAGAACGATAGTTTATCATCAAAGTACACGATCCTTGATATTTTCAGAACATGTTAAATCTGTACCGCCAAGAAAATAGTCATATATTAGTGGCTGTCTCTTTAAGGTATACGAGTACACTTTACATTCTTTTATAAATGTTTATTGATAGTTTATTCTCCTAACACCGCGACACAACAAGGTCGATGAGTTCTTGCAATCTCAAGTGATCGTCTTGGCAGGTTATATTTAAAAATATTTTTTAGACACCGGCAATAGAAGATAAGGCGACATCAACATTAGAGACAAGTCACTGATAAATAACATAAGGGATAATAACCCCATATTTGAGCCTTGAGGTACTTTAGAGAACGCTAAGAAGGTCTCAGATAAGGAATCCAGTGTATGAAACACAATGTGTGTCTGGATAATACAATTTTAGGTACTCTTGAAGATGCTAACAAGGATTTAAAGCCAGTATATGAAACAATATATATCTAGATAAATACAATTTGACTAAGTGAAGAAAATTTCTACTGAATCTACATATACAATTCTAAATTTGAAATTGGTATATTACGATCCGTTTTGTCAAAGGTCTTCGAAAAATCAGTATACACTACATCCACATCACTTTCATTATCTATGCATATGATTAGCGATTATCTGGGTCAATTTTGCTAAATTTGGAACTGTGGAGTGTTTTGCTATAAACCCGTGTTGACTAGAAAATAAAACGGGTTGCACACGAAGATAAATGTGGATGTATAACATTTCTTTACACCAATACCTTTGAAGAATTGGATAGGATAGTGATTGAGCAATAATTTTTAATATAAGACGGATTTCCACTTTCTAAATGGGACAGATCCTTTCTGTTTTCTAAACTTCACGAAACGTCTGGGTAGAAAGAATTAGATTAAACAAAGTGAGAACTGGAGAAGAGTAGATATGATAGAATGTAACATCCTCCCCCCTCCCTTTGTGAGAAAGGGTATTACAATATTATTCAAAGACATTAAAGTGAAACCGAGTAGTCCAAAGAGTGCAATAATCTAAAACGCTGATAGGCGCTATTGTCATATTTAATTCCTAAACTTCTTATATGTTCTACATTAATTCGGTAATATTGTATTGTATTAACCTCAATTGCAATTTATAATCAAAATTAAACAAGAAACGTTAGAATTCAATTGTATAATGCCTATCGGCGACATAGCGCATGTAAATTTGTCATGTTTGTCAAACATAAAAAGATTCCTTATTTCATTCTCATACTTCGCTGATTTTCTGAAAAAATGGCAACGTCGCTTTTCCAAGTTATGCACGTCTTGTGATCCTCTTTGTTTCTCTTATTTGAAGAATATTATTTATTTCACTAATTTACACTGTTTTAGATGCGCGCGCTATCAAGAGCTGACGGCAATTGGACGGCAGTGGCGGCTCGCGGGTTAGAAAAGAGTGTAAATGTGTAAACAGTTAGAAAAAAGTAGATTGATTTTTCTTAAGGCTTACCTATAGCCGACCTTATCGCTATCTAATTTTTGTACACCAAATCATTTCTTCGATCTTTTAGTGAGGCGTTGTTATCTATATATCTTCATAAAATGGCTGATTCTTATTTAGTTCTAGCAACAATTATTTTTCGATAGATATAGTTGCTAAAGATGAGCGTCTTCCTTGGGAAATGGTATTTCTTGAATAAGCCTTTATACGTTTAAGACACGAAAAGCTTCTTTCCACTGACGCACTTTGTTGATGGAATAGTTACAATTATACAAAACAGTTTATAAGCTTCTGTAAAAATGTCTTTGTATTCATTTAGTTTTTTGAGCAGTTCATGCAGAGGTATATTTCTGTAACTTTCATTGCTATATAACAGGCAAAGTTCGTTTTTTAAGTCGTTGATGTTTGGTAAATATATTTCCATAAAATTTTTCCAAATTTTCAAAAGCATTAGAAGGGAAACACGAACTATATCGTTAAAATTTTGCAGTATCAGCGAGACAAACAAATTGCAACTTTTCACAGCCCTGAAACGTGACGTCTATTTGCATTAAAATATGGTTCAATATTTCATATAAAAGTGCTTATATCTTGTACTAATGGCTTCGTTATAAAGACCAGCGTATTGTCGTTTTGTAATTTCTAATTCCATCATTCTACTTGCTTTATTAAAAATTGTCTTAAGAAATCATCATTTCTCTTTTCTCCAATATTTCACTTGTCTGTTTTATTTGATGCACACAAAAATTAATATCTAATGATTTTTTTTGTAGGACGTCATAAAATATTTGTAGTACTAAGAATATCATTAAATAGTACTACCAAAAACGTAAAATCAAAATCATTCATATCATTTAAAAATCCTCTAGCAAGTTGAATCGATTTCTGGTCCGATTTTTCAGAAGTTATAATATATTCAAACACTTCTTTCAGTTTATCCCAGTCCTGAACTATTGTATAAACTAATTTTTTAATTGGAACACCATCGAGTTTTTGCAATAGTCGGTATACGTCTTGCGGATGTTGAGCAAAGGGCATAGGATAGCTTTGCTGAATGATGGAAAAATGACGGAATTTCACTGAGACGCAAACAATATTCTACATTTAGATCTTTTTTTTTTTTAACTTTCTTATAATACAGGATTAAGACGGTGTGCTAGACAATGTATAAATACAGCTTGCGGAGCTCTATCTTTGATTTTTTTAGTCCATCTAGGTGGCCATGCATGACGCTAGAACCATCATAACATTGCCCTATTAACTTATTTTTATAATCAAATTGATTTAAAATTTGATGCAATATGGTATAGAAAGCCTCTGATGTTCTGTCGGTACTTACATCATGAAATACCAAAAAATGTTCCACTAATAAACCTTCAGAATTAACAAATCTTATTATTAGGGAACATTGAGAGGTTTGTGTGATATCAGTAGTATCATTAACCTGTATAGAAAAGAATAACATCTTCATTAATGTATTTTTTTCTATATTCATTCATATAATCAGAAATGCAACTGATGATTTTATTTTGAGTGGTTTTTGAATGTCCACCGAAAACATTTTTAATTTTTTCATAATGATTTCTGATTTCTAAAGGACGCCTTAATAACAACAATTCTAAGAATTTTTTTAAATTTCTAACGTTTATGGAGTCTGTGTTTTCGTCATGGACGCGAAATTCTAATTATTGATTTTCAAGATGCAAAACTGTGCCAACAACCGTCATTTATAAAACTCTGTTTAAACGGACGTTTTCATTAAATTGTAGTTTATAAAGCCTAACAGTCTCTTTTCAAGCGTCGGCTATAGTGTTCTGTTTTTTTTCGAAATTTTTTAACTGTACTTCACATTTTAAATGCTCGGCAGAATCGGTATGTTTATATAATGTCCTCGTAATATTTAAAATATTTACAAATAGTAAACATAGCCAGCAATATAGTTTTTGTAACATTGGGCTGCTACATAGCCATTTATAATTATTTGTGAATCAAGTAGACTTGAAATTTACGTTATAAGATTTACACGATTCCTTAATCTCCTTTTTGGCGAATATTGATAAAATAGTCGTTGGTCTTCCTTTCAGTAAAACGTCTCTTTTATCTTCATCTTTCCAGCGATATGTTGGGGTTTCCAACAAATTACAAATAATATCGTTAACTGGACTCATTATAAATAATGCAAATTATTGTTTCATGTGATATTGTCACTATCAAAGTTGAAAAATCACTAATTATATGATTACTCAATTGACCAATCAACACATTAAAATCAAAAAAGCAAGTCTAAAAATGATGAAAACGCAAATTCAAGAAATCACTCAAATTCAAAGCAGACCGCGCTTTGGTACATTAAATAAATGCAAATGCACTGTGCAGATAGCCGATAAAATCAGTCACATCAATAATTGTAACAGTACCTACTTGTTACTGACCCTGCCAAAAAATAAAAACAGCTGCGCCTCTGTTCCAAATTCAGTTCCACTTTTTTGACTTCTTAGTTTCACCATAGGTCCAGTGATATGACCTTACTACGCTATGTTTCATGTTTGACTCCAGGTTCTTTATATAAAATTTGGTATTAGTTGCTTTAATTATCTGATATATAAAATAATAATAATCAGCTGATTACTATATAATCAACTTGCAAAAATACTGATGAAATTAACTTGAAAATGTATCATTTCAATGGCGGTCCTAAAAGTATCAAAAGATAATTTAAACTAGTTCCGTCGCCCAATTATAAACTTATTATTATATTTCTGGTAATGTAACAATAAATGTAACGACGTTAAGTAGCAATATTCATAATTCTGAATGATTGGTAACATTGTAAATTTAAATAAAATTTAGTGAATGTGAATATCTTTTTCAATGACCAAGTTTTATTCACCCAGAAAGGGGAAAACATTCTAGGACACCTGTTATTTTATTTTTTCTGTATTTAAACTGATTTTTAGCGACCCATATTACAATACAAGAAAGTAACACGCCGAAGAATGTTTTTTAGTATTCTAAAAACTGAAATCTACCACGTGGACGTGTTGTGTTTAATTCCGAGAAATTCGTAATAAACCGACAACAGAGCACTTCATTAATAGAATAGCAATGGCAGCCGAGCGCTTCATCAGTAGTAACCAACAAGTGATGATAATTTAAAGCAACATTTGGTAAAAACTTGTTTTATTTTTTTTAAAGAAATAGATTCACCTTGTATAATCATGTTCTAAATAGCAACAATGGTATGCTAGGTTTAGTTTTTTTTTTTTAATAGCAAGTACTAGTAGTAGTTGTATTATTGAAAATGGAGAATGTGGACAAGTCGATTAAGATTACTATCATAGACCTATTACACTGGGAAACAAAAAAATGTTTTATGTTGTCACAAATTTAAGATCGGTTTCTGAGTACTCGAGAACCCTAATTTCACATTATATCTTCATTTTAGCTAAATTGACTACGTTTGTTAAAATAATGGAGAACATAAAATTTACCGGTGACTGAGGGTTTTTCGTGGATATATCTAAAAAGAGCTTGAAATATGTATTACTGCACAATGGAAATAAGTTTGCGTCAATTCCAATCGGTCAGTTAACAAGATTTACAGAACAATATAAAAATACCGGGTCCGGCAACAGGATTAAATGGTTTTGAACAGGTTGCTGTGGAATGACTGTTTATTTGACAAACGTCAAATAGTGATAAAATTGTATTTTATTATCGAAAGTTTTGTGTTACAGAGGCAAATTGGCCGGTTAATCAACGGTTCTCTGCTGTTAAATCATTTATCCTGACCAAATCCATCGTGCAAACCCTGAGGCGTTTTCGCCGTGAATTTAATTTGCCAGTGCGCGCTGAAGTCTCATCAAGAAATGCAATTTTGCGATGGGTAAGAGATTTCGACAAAAGGGACAGTGTAAACTCCCCACACACAACCCAAGAGAACTGCATGAATACCCACTGTATGGCCAAAAGGTAACGGTGTGGTGTGGAGTGTGCAGTTTTGATAAGATCGGGCCATACTTTTTTGAAGAAAACATAAGACGATAGTCATCTGAGGGATGTGATTTTTGCAAACTAACTGTTATAAAGAAATTTGCAGAATTGTGTTTTTAGTTGTAATAATAATTAGTCCAAATATATTCTTTGTTTCTTAACAGTGGCCTATTAAAAACAGTTCAATTCTGTTGTCGTATCCCCTGTATTAAGTTGGTATTAGAAAAAATTGCTTATTCTCGGCATCAGTGGTTTGTTTCGATTGTGTCGATTTAAAAATGGTCACCCTACTTCTTGGAGAGCAAAGTGGATATACCACATATGATAGGCAACTCTGTTTGTGGGATAGCTATGCAAAATAAAAGTATTGACAGCAAACTGTTGACCTTTGAGAGACGCTGGAATAGCCAACATTGTTCACGAACCATTACTAAACAGAGAAAAACTAATACTGCCACCTCTTCACGTCAAACTGGGTTTAATGAAACAGTCCGTAAAAGCACTGAACATGTGAAGTGATTCTTTTAAATACATTTGCCAAATATATCCAGCACTGAGTATGGAAAAATTATTAGCAGGGATTTTTGACGGTCCACAAATCTGAAAAGGGATAAAAGATTTTAACACAAATTTTAAACAGATGTATGACCGTTGTAGAATATGATGCATGGTTTAGTTATGTATCGAAAATTCAAATTTTTTAGACAATTACATGGCAAATAACTACCAAGAACTAGTAGATAAGGTGCTAAGATATTTTGAATAATTGGGAGCCAATATGAGTAATTAACACTTTAACATGCAAAACTCGTTTCTTGTGATAGTCAGTAATTTTTTGTCAAAAACTTATTTCCTGTGCTTTGTTTTGGAAGACAAAATTGATTAAAAAAAACATGTATGCATTTTTCTTTCAAAAATGGGTGGTTTTTATATCAACCTATGATCGTCTGTAGCCTATGATTTGATATGATGTGTATATGTTTTTATATCAACCACAAATATGAAATAAATGAATAGGTGCATTTTCAGTTTTCATTATGACAACAAAAGTTTTTAATGCAGCATCAACATTATGGTATGTGAGAAACTTGCGGGACATTAGTCAGGGAAGAGTTTTGAAAGGCATTTTTTATTATATCTAAAGAAACAAAAAAATGTGTAAACCTTCAAAATGTAAATAATTTTTTTATGTCAAGTATTTACCTAATCTAGACGCTGATTTAGTGATTCCCAAACGCGTTTTTGGTGAAGCACAACGAATTTAGAGGCAGTGCATCATCAACATCGCTATCCACACCAATATCAGAATCACACTTTTGCTCCGTAGGTATCCCGTCCAACCAGTCGTATAAATACGTTTGCGGTAAATTTGCCCATTTACTCAGATTTAAATCCATTATTTTTTATATTACGGATATGCTGAAAAATATACCCCAATTAACTATATGGAACCCTAGAATATATCTGCAAAAGTAGATCATTGTCCCCTTTCAAAAAAAAATGTTACGCTACTGACTTACTGACTATGAAGTAAGAGAAATTTATGTATTGCACCTATTATAATAATATAATATGATTGGTACATGTACGCAATAGCAAAATGTGATCAGTAGGAACAATTTTTACAGACACGTGCAAGACTTGTATGAAATTTACCAAACACCTATAAGTATAATGCCTCTCGAATCCGTTCTCGAATTTCGAAAGCCGTTCATAATTTAGTGAAATAATTATTATTAGACGAAAGCCATGAGTGAACTTCAACATTTAGTAAACAAATTCGGATCTATATTCATGTGTGCACAAAACAAAATGAAGCAAATTTTTCAATAAATTCATAAACTCACCACAAATTCCCAATAAAAACTTATGTTTTTTACCTGTGATTTGGCAATTTGAAAATAAAAGTGTAGTCCATATTTAGTAATATTTCTTAGAAATTCATTTTTCTTACCAAGTGCAGTATATTTCCTTTGTACACAATTAAAATCTTCAAAACACAACTTAACAATGCACAACTGCCAAACTGACACTGTGTAACACCGGTCATAGGTTTTCTAGAAAACCACTTATTTTGTCATGCGCAACATATTACAAATTGTGATTGCCTAAACATTTTATGCACTTAAAGAGCTTGCACCAATACCATTAAGACTATTATTGTACTTACTAAAATGTACCAATGTTTCACTGCAACGAAGGTGGTCTTTTAAATAGCCATAGAACGTTAAAGGGTTAAATTACATTTTTTGCATAGTCACTTAAAAACATTTCCTTGTTACTTAGGAGAATATAGTAAGGAACAAGGTGAACGATTTCATCAGGATATCCAAATAATGGAAAAAAGGTATCAATGAAAATGAGATCGTCACAGTATAGCCGATTACTGTTGGAGTCTACAGAGAGACTGGTCATAGCAAAAATATAAGAGAGTATCCTACAAAAAAACTTATATATTTTTTAACATTTTGTGCATTTATTATTCTTTATTTTCATTTTTGTTTTGTTAGGTTTCATATATAAAGAAACTTCAAAACAAAATAAATTGCTTATTTTATTTCGTTTTTCTTACTCTGCATTAATATTTATCATGTGTGTTTACTTCATAAACTAGAGCCCGTCAATAAACAGTAATGCCATTTTCAGCATCAGGGGCAGTAACGTACTCAAAATCGAATCTTAAATTCGTGTCAACAAGTTGACTGTAATACTTATAATTTTAGAAAGGTAAATTTTGTGTTGTTATGTAATTTTGTGTCTCATACTGATTGGATATACTTGGAAAATGTTAAAAATGTAGAAGAAGCATCCTTGAAGTTTTATGAAAAACAGTTTAGTTTATATGACGACCTTGCTGTACCAACGTACTTATCATCTTTGCATAGCAACCACTATCAACATTCACTTTGATTCACAGGCAATGTCATCAGATACAATCGTGATAAGCCTTCTGTTTTTGAAGAATATAAAAAAAACATAAGAATATATATTATTACAACTTGTTTCAACTAGCCATTAGCACATCTTATTAAACCTTTATAGGCGATGTAAAGAGATCGTTACTTGATGACCCCAAAACATTTTTAATTTTATTCAAAACAGATAAGTGTAGTCGCATATCATCTACAAGGAGTTTCAATAATATTATAGTCTCCATTTCTACGCGATATTCCATATATCTTATATCTGTGATTAATAGAGCCGCTCGTTTCGTCAGCGTACCAGAGGCGTCACCTTCGCGATTTCGTAATAATTCAAATAAAATAACATAAATAATGTTATGTAATAAAAAAAATAAAAATAAAAAACGCCTGACAGAAGTGATAACATAAACTAATCTAAGTTGAACTATTTGATATTGAAATTGTTTAACTTGAGAAAAGCTTAGGTTATTACTTAAATTTTATGTATGTTAATATGATAATGTAAGGAAAGGTTATTTATTAATTAAATCTTTTATTGATTATAAAATATATTTTATTCTTAGTTACAATTCTTGAATATGTACATTAGAATTTTGTGTATGTACATTATTAGTATCATTATTTAATCCTATAAAAGTAACAATTGGCTTATGGTAGCTATAATAAGCAACGAAATTTTTACATTGTATGTCATCTAAAAATCTCGCAAAGACTGCATCAAGTACAGTTCCATGACTTGTTGTAGCTTCTTCTGGCTTATTAATCATTTTTAATTGTAATTTTGTTTGTAGGAATGATACTAAATATTTAGTTCGATCAGCAGCAAAATTAACATTAAAATCTCCGGTTAAATTTAATGGAATTTTATAATATTTTTTTTTTAATTATGTTTATCAGAACGTGTATTACTTTACTATTATATGCTGTAAAATTACTAAATTTACTAATTACTAAATCATAGAGGCGGCCCCGCAGCAGCAACGACGCACACATGCACATGCACGTAGATGTAGACAGCGAAAGCACGCAGAGAGGAGGAGATAGAGCTCGAGATCGTGCGAGAGAGGGGGAAGCGTCTGTCCGAAATACGGCTAGCGCTGCGGGTTAGAGTGAGAGAGGAGGAGCCTGCCTACCGCTGCCGTATGCGTGAGAGAAGGGGAAGCCAGACAGACTGCCGCTGTAACGCGTTACGTAACGAAGCGGTTTACCCTCCCATAAGAAGTTATCACTTCAATAATAATAAACACCTGGTTGGGTAGAGGTAACTCTACTGGTACGTAATACAATGTAATACAGCATTGGGTATGTTCCTACAGTTGTGTCAGCGAGCGATGTTCGCAGTGGTGAACAAAATTTGTTATATGAATAGAATGACCGTTCGACATCTAGTGATGTAATATTGGTATAATTAAAATAATCTTTGTAATTATGTGACGGATCTGGAGACGCAAAAATACCATACATTTGTTTTAATCTGACAATATCTAAATATGTTTTTAAACAGTGTCTTACTAACAGTAAGGAAGGATTTTGCAATTTTTCTGATTTATCCACTAATCCCCTGTAATTATTATGAATGAACATTAGTCTGATTCAATACTGGAGTAGGTCAGAATCCTAGTGTGAAGATAAAACTGACGTATTTTTCCATAAAACACTATAGACTACACTCGACGCGCGTTTCGCCAACAATATTGGCATCATCTGAAGACGATTAAAACTATTTTAATTATTTAACTTAATTTACTAAGTTTTAATCATTTCCAGATTATGCCAACTTTGTTGGCGAAACGTGGAAAACTACGTCAGTGTTAGTCTGCTTCAACTTGAAGATCTTGAACTATCGCTTGACTTTATTTGATAGCAGATAGCCTCTGTAGAGTCAAATTGTAACACTATAGACTTTATTTTGTAGAAATGCTCAAAATAATAAGACGATATCTGTAATCATATTCCCCAGTGAATAAAAATCGTCTATGGTGGTTCAGAGATGTCGGAATATAGAGTAGAATATTTTAAAAACATAAAGACGTAACGCATGAAGTTACGCGCGTAATATGTAACCAGTGAGTACACTCTTGTTTGAGGCAGAGCGCATGGTTGCGATACCATCAATCACAATCATGAACACTTGGTTTCTTGAAAATTGCAGCTTTTCTAATGAAAATTCTTCACTAGTACATTTTTGTAGGTACTCATTTACTAGCTAGTGAGAATGGACGTGCTGGTTAGCCTTATGCCACTCCTTTTATACGTGTGCTGTGCACTGTTTCAACAACACCTCTACATAAGGACAAAGCGCTCACAAAATTTTAGCTCGTGACGTCATGAATGTAGGCCTTTCCGATATGGAGCGAAGATATAGGAAGCTAGCTTACGGACGGATGGAAAACACGATCGAGACATCAGTGACATCCAGATGTTTGCAACGTTGCCAGACTACTACGATACTAGCGAATATTAGGATTCCAGTATATAAAGGATGTATCTCTTTCTCTTAAATTATCATTTTCTTCTTCAATATCGTAAAACACATATTTCCATAAGATGTTCTTTCCTCTTTTTTAATGTGGTATTTCGTAATTTATTTATTTAATTATCAAATACTACTACCTTGTTCGACTTCCCTAACAAAAATACTTTCCTTACGGAGCCGGCAACAGCGCTCATCTGGTACGCTAACTTCTAAACACAAAAGTTGCTATACTCAGCGTTATTTCTTGTAATAGTTCTGAAATCAGAACTATTTATGTGCTTTTAAGTGCGTGAAACTTGTACCTAATATTTCGTTGTATATTTAGGTATACAATTTATATTGTTAGGCGTATTTTTAAATACGTAAAACCATATATTTCGGACTTATAACCTGTTGCTTTTTTGGCGGTCCGCCGGTTTGTTTACAGCACAGTTTATAAGTTTTTGTTCGTATTTAATTGTATGTTTTTCTTTTGGTTTCGGCTAGTTTTGTGGTAACTGATACTTGAAAATTGTGCCTCAAAAGTGTTGTGTTCCCCGCTGTAACGGAAACTATAAAAATGGGCCTAAAGTTCATGTTTTCGGTTTTCCAAAGGACGTAAGTTTACGACAAAAATGGCTAAAAGCGATACCCCGAGATAACTTTCAACCCACAAACAACACGAGAGTATGTGAAGCTCATTTTCCTGAAGGTAGTATAATAAAAAGTACAACAGTTCAAGACTCAAACACTGGTAAGATTTTTACAATAGATTTACTAAAACCACGGCTAAAAGAAGACTGTATACCATCTATTTTTTTTAAATTGCCCCATTTATTTATCAAAAGATGTCAAAATACGGCCAAGTAAAGATGAAAAGCTCAAAAATATTGATGAGTTAAATTTGTCAAAAGCCCTTGAAATAAGCATAATTGAGTTTGAGAAGCACGAAAAAAACATACATTTTGACAATTTTGATGAATTTATAGTAAAATTTTCTACATTTAAACTACCAAAAGACTGGTTTTCTGCTCAAAGTTTGTCTCAAGAAGGTGAAAGATTAACTATTTTTAAAATTGAATATACACCTGGCCCATGCATTAATTGGGCGATTGTTATTAATTATAACCTGAATATTGAAACTTTTTTGTATAGCGAGTCAGTTTGTATTTCAACATTTCAACAAAATTTAAAACCCCATTTATTTCACATAGTTTGGACGATATACAGTCAATATTTGAAGCCATAGATGAGACTGTTATTACCGAGGTTATTACCCTACCTTTAGAGGAAAATCGAAAATCTAAGATTGAGTTCTTAGAAAAAATGTTAAGCTGGCTCGATACTTGGCAATCTAGTAATTTTTCAAAGACTCTTACTAGACAGACCCGAACTGCTTTAAGTCATACCCTTCATGGGCTGCTTGAAATTACCAAATACTGTTTTAATGAACTTGATATGAATTATGTTCTCTTAGGGGAATTTCAAACAGACCCTCTTGAAGATAGATTTGGTAAATACAGGCAAATGGCAGGTGGTCATTATCATATTTCTGTGCGCCAGTTATATGAGACAGAGAAGAGACTTAGAATTCAATCTATATTAACACTTCAGTCTCGCAGTTTTGGCCCTATTAATGTTAATAAGTTCTATGAGCTACCTGATTATGACCCAGATGAAAATTGCTCTCAACAAGACTTTTCTCAGATTAAAATGTTATTGTCTCAAATTTTAATAAATGATGATCACTTTCACGATATCAACGACGTATTGCCATTAATTACATATTTAGGTGGTTATTGTTGCTATATTACGTTAAAAAAATTAAAATGTACCAGCTGTAAACAAAAATTAGTATATGACGAGCAATTTATTGTTGAGGACAATTTTGATCTCATTAATAAATTAAATCGTGGAGGACTTTTATATCCCCAAGGACAAGTTATAAATGTTGTATCTGTGACTTATATAATCTTCAATAAATTAATAAATGAATTTGAGGACACATTTCTAGAAATCTATAATAAAAGATCGTTCATGGTACATTTAATTTTGGAATATTGTATTGAACAGAAACATGTCTCACATTTCGATGGATGGCTAATCATAATGGAAAAGACATTTTAAAAATTATTCTCAAAAGTATTTCCAATACCCTGTTAAAAAATTATTGCGCTAAAAATAGCGACCATTTAAAAAAAGGAAATAAAAAAAGAAAACTCGATACATTAACGAAGTAGGCCATATACCTACCTATACATGCATAAATATTTTTTATAACTAAACGTATATAATTTGGGACCTATTTCTTTAAAAGTTTAATTAAAGTATTGTCATGGCTTGTGTTCTATAATATATTTTTTATACCTAAACTCTCACCTCAACACTAAGTTATGCACGATGTTAGGTAGGTAAATGAAATTTGAAATTGCATAACATGAACATGCATACCTATATTATACCTACTAAGTAATAATAATTAAGAGAAGGTGTGGAATAGTTCAGTATATGTATTTATGTGTAATAACCTCTTTTCAGTAGTGTGAAAAATGTTTATTATACATAAATACATATCCTGAATTTTGGCGCAGGTGTAGGGGAGTTGGGAGCCTGCACTTAATACTACACCTAGTATTAAACCAAAACTCAAACATAATTTTTGGGATTTGTCAAGAAGCCTGTCATATAACTAGCGTTCTTTAAAATAAGTTAACTATTGATAGTTTTTATAAATATTAGTGCATGTATCCCCTTATATGATTAAAATTGCACGGCCTACATTGATGACGTCACACGACAAGCACTAAGGCCTTGTTATTCAGTGGGTGTTGACTGTTTACATATTTCCTACAGTCCCTTTTGTCCCAACGCAACAAAGGTTTATAACAAAGTAAATTTATTAGTTTGGCATCATCGTATGTTAAGTCAAATTCAGTTTATCATATAAACTTATTTACTTGATCAACAACTGATTGTTTTTTTTTGCCCTTCGTACATTCGACATAATTGAATTACCACTTTGCAGCGCAAAAATATTCGTATTAAAATTCACAGTGCACCATTATCAGGTATGTAAATTTGAAACAGGAATTTTTTGTATAGAAAATACACGTTCATTGTATGAAAATGATAAAGAATATTTTATTCGAAGTATTGCCCATTGCTAACTATACATTTTTCCCACCTCTCTGACAATTTGTGGATTCTATGCCAAAATATTCTTGCTCTTTTGAGGCAAACTAGTCATCGAGCCATTTTCGCACATTTTCGTAAGAAGTTAAGACCTGCTCAGCAAGTGCGTGTTCCATCGCGATGCAAATAAGTGGTAATCGGACGAAGCCAACTCTGGTGAGTAAGTCGCATGCAAAAGTATTTCCCCAATAAACGCCTCAATCGTTTCCCTGACTAGTTTTGCTGTGTGTTATGACGCATTATCATGAAGTAAAATCACTTTCTGTGGCCTTTTTTGATATTCTGGTCGTTTTTCACACAAAGCTTCATTCAAATCGATCATTTGTTGTATGTCGCGTTCAGTATTAACGGTTTAGACAATAGATCACACCCTTCTGATCCTACCAAACACAGAGCATTGTCTTCTGTCCATAGCGATTTGGCCTTGCCGTTGATGTCGATGGTTCGCCTGGAGTTTCCCGTAATCTTTTACGCTTAGGATTCTCTAAATATATTCCCTTTTCATCGCCAATTACAATTCGACGGAGAAATTACTTTCTTTTGTACCTGACGAGCAGCATTTCTCAAATGGTTTGTCGTGTTTTCCCGCTGTCTTCCATTCAGTTCATGAGAAATCCATTTTTCCATCTTCTGGATCTTTTCCATTGCTTCCAAATGTATGAAGACGGCTTCTTGTCACATTTAGTTGATCCATGAGTTCTTGTTGCGTTTGAGCGTCATTCTTATCCAACAATGCTTCAAACTTTTTCGGTAGCCTTCCACGTTCTTCGTTTCTTACGTCAAAATTTCCACTTTTGAATTTTTTAAACCACTCAAAAAACTGTGATTTACCAAGAACAGTGGCGGCTCGTGATGAAATGAAACGGGTGTTCTACACAGGGCCGATCCTAGGGTATTGGCCGCCCGCGTGCAAATTTTAAATGTATTCAAATTCCTGGCGCCGTAGGGGCCGCAAAAAATTGCGCCGAAGACGAAAATTTTCAAGGTCACGCGTTGTCCTGATACTTCAGAATTTTTATGTAAAATCCGTTTATACAAAAATTTAGACTTTCACAAGAAACATTTTTGGAATTTAATACCTTTTTGAAGAACATTCCTGTTTGCCGTCATATTCTTTGGTTAAGAGAAAAGGCTTGTAAGGTGAATTTTCTACTAGGGGGTCTATAACACTTAAAATATTTTCCGAAAGAGTTTCAGCGTCACATTTTGTAGATTTCAGGTATGTCCAAAAACGTTCAATCGGTTCACCATCGAGAATATATCTTAAAACTACCACTAACTGAGTTTTGCAGATACATCAGTTATTTCGTCTGCCATAACTGCCAAAAATGAAGGTTTGTTAATTTCTTTAATTATTTCTTCATGACATACTTTTAATATACAGTCTAAAAGATCATTTTGTATTTCTTTAGAGGTTCCTTTAAATACTGAAGCATTTTGTAGATGCTCGCTTAAAGTTACATCAAGCTCAGCAGAAAAATTTATCAAACCACGAAATATCCCCGGGTTTTGAGAGGTTTCAGCTTCGTCATGTCCTCGCAGCACCAGTTCAAAGGCCCCACAAAATTTTATGTAGTTTATAATTTTTGACAAAACGTATCTCTTTTTTGTCACATTATCATTATGCTTTTGCACATTTATCCAATAAGCTGAATCTAGCTGCGCTTTAATATTAGTTGTTCCTAATAAAGCTAATTCAATTGTATTATGTAGATGGCTTTTGGAGTTGTCGTGCTTTTCTATTTTTTCAGTTAAGTGCACCAAATCTATCACCCCTACCTACGTCCATGCTTTATCACCGCCAAAAAGTAAACAAGGAAAACAAAATAACGCATTTTTTTGTTGCACCCACAAATCCAATTGTTCTTCGAATAAATGTCTCTATTAAATTGACGTTTATATGCTTTTCCGCGGCTAACATCTGCAGTATCAATAACAATATCGGGCAATGGCCTACCATTGTATTTTAAATCAATTTTTTCTTCATAAGAGTATTTAAAAAATCGTTTCACATGAACTAAATTATAAACTAAATCCATTGTCACTATCACAGTATATAAATATTAATAATTAGTACAATAAATCACTACACAAATTCACAAAACAGTATTTAAAATCTCAAATTAACACGAGTAGGAAGGAGTAAATATTCACTGATGTTGCCTTAGCTGGAAAAACTACAGCTCACTGACCGTGTAAATTCGCGCATTTACGAGCGCCAAGTGTGGATTTTCGCGGGAGTTGCGGGGGAGGACGGGTGTGCGGAGCCGTGCTGAGAACTACCTCGTGTGGCCCAGTTCAATGTACCGCGACGCGCTCGCGTAGAGACCCAGATAATTCATCTGGTCTACTACTCAATAGAGGACGGCGGGCAGAATGCGACTTTAACGCAATAATTTGGTTAGCTGCACCAACTAACCAAATTATTTTATTAATAAATTTTAGTAATTATTATGCCGCGAAAATATACAAATATCTAATTTTTTTGGCAGTTCTGCAGCTTTGCAGCACCTATACACCAGCCGCCCCTGATCAAGAACATGCTCACTGTAGGCTTCGATAAGCATTCGATGCGATTCTGCAGCAGTTTTCTTCAAATGGTAACATAAAATCAATGCTGTCCGCAAATCGTAATATTCTGACACAAAATTCGACATGTTCAATGCTATTAAAAACGATGTTGTTGTATAAAAATTGTATTCTTGTGAGATAAATAACTTTATCAGAAGTCAAAACAAGAAAGTGGCGTCAATGAGCGGTATGACGGTAATTACATTATCAGTTAGGCCATCTATGGACAAATTCCGGTTTCATATTTACATACCTGGTAAACAGATGTTTAACGACTATTGCCAAGGTCGATCGACAGAACGGAGACGCTGATTCGCCGACTCACCGCCGCCACGTGTACGCACAAATACGGCGTAAATGCTACGCTGACAAATCGAGCGGCTCTTGTCATATCAAATAGACATAATATTTAAACATATGTCGTCATACTTCTCCATTATTTTTCTTTTGCAGGACGTTTAGGCAGGCAGACAAGGCAGTGAAGTAGTCAGAATGAGTTTTAAACAATTTGTGTGCTTCCTATACAATATCACGATTTTGTGTAACAGACACGAATATGGTAGACAGACGCCAAACCCGTGCAGTCTGAATATATCGGTGCCTAAGCCTCATCTGTACATCTACAAGGAACCTGATTTAAAAGATGTTATAGTATACAATTGCCAGTACTTAAAAGAAAGACATTCTTACGGGTGCGACGACGTAGGGAAGTACAGTTTGACGACGAACGTCGAGCCACTGACGCGCTACGACGATTTTTCTCGTAATTGCATTCTAGCGAACAAAAACGAGCCTTACACGGACATATACGGACGTCAACTGTCGGATAGATCATACATCGCCGACTTTCCGGTAGGGTGGAACAGCTGTGCGAACGGTAAACGTCAGCACGATCTTGAAAGAACCTTGATGACAGTATTCACTGCGCAAGCCGATGTAATGTTAGATGAAATATCCCTGCCGTCTAGAACTACCTGCAAGTATAGCTACGGTTTTTGTCACGACAAAGAAGTGAACACAAGCTACGTGTGGCAATATGAAAACGAACTGGATTGCAATAAACTACTGAAAATTCGGGTGGAGCCCAACTCCTTCTACCTAAATCTGACTCGAACTTATTTGATTTCTCAATTAGAAGGGACGTTCGTTGCCCTGGAGTTGAACAACACGCCGAAGGAACGATGTAACGTCAAAGTTTTGAACGCACATAAACACAACATGTTTGTGAGTGATCACGACATCGAGAACGCTACTCTCATTGATCACTTCAAAATGAAAGACTACTCCATCTACTTCGAGGAAAAACAGCGCCTCTACGACTTTATCGCGCAAAATGATCAGCGAGTTTCCACGGCTTCCGGCGAGATATACGAGGCTTTTAAAACGTCCATCGAGGCGATGAGAATTACTGCGTGCGCGAAGCAGTGCCTTATCGGCTTGGAAGCACGCAGAAAGTCGCTTATTGTCGTAAAAAAACAGGCGGAAATACTGCGTCATCGGGTGGTCATCCTTGTCATAGCCGTCTCGATTTGCTTGGTATTCGCTTTGATCGCTTTTCTGTACAACGTGGCGAGGAAATGGAAGTCACGGGTTACAGAGAGACGCGACCATCCCGTGAAGCATGTACGTTATGAGAAAAGAATAATTCGTGTGACTGAATCAGAACCAAATTACAGTGAAACATACGAAACGATAACGCTCTGATATTAATAGCTTTCGGCTACATCGCAGATGGCGAGGACAAGTGCCAGAATTGAACGATAAATGGCTATTTTTGGTTATGTGTGTGTGTGGCGGTACACAGTCGGAAACTACGGATTGGAGCACATGATTGGAAAAACGTCTGGGCAAAGACCTTTGTAGATTTAACCCACGTTAAAGTTAGTATTTTTTATTTAGAATACGTAGAATACTACAAACATAGCATAGTAGTAGTCCATTCGCTAATATACTTTTACAACATTAATTTGGTGTTTATTTGCCCCTTTTACTACAGCAGAAATCAGTGGCGGCTCGCGGGTTAGAAAATAGGTGAAGAGTTAGGATGTGTAAACAGTTAGAAAAAAGTAGATTAATTTTTCTTAAGACTTACTTATAGCCAAGCTTATAGCTATCTAATTTTTGTACACCAAATTAATTCTTCGATCTTTTAGTGAGGCATAGTTGTCTATATCTTCATAAAATGGCTGATCCTTCTTTAGTTCTAGCAACAGTTCTTTCTCGATATAAACAGTTGCTAAAGATTTCTTCTTGGGAAACGATATTTCTTGAATACGTCTTTATACGTTTAAGATACGAAAAGCCTCTTCCACTGACGCACTTGTTGATGGAATAGATAAAATTATACAAAACAGTTTGTAAGCTTCTGTAAAAATGTCTTTCTATTCATTCCGTTTTTTGAGCAGTTCATGCAGCGGTATACTTCTATAACTTTCATCACTATATAACAGGCAAAGTTCGCTTTTTAAGTCGTTGATATTTGGTAAATATGTTTCAGTAAAATTGTTCCAAATTTTCGAAAGCATTAAAAGGGAAGCACGAGCTTTACTGTTAAAATTTTGCAGTATCAGCGAGACAAACAAATTTCAACTTTTCGCAGTCCCGAAACCTGACGCCTATTCCAATAAAATATGGTCCAATATTTCATAAGAAGGTGCTTTATATCTTGTACTAATGCCTTCGTTAGAAAGACCAGCTTATTTTCGTTTTGTAATTTCTAATTCCCATTCTATTTACTTTATTAAAAATTGTCTTAAAAAAGTCGTCACTTCTCTTTTTTGTTCAATATTTCACGTGTCTATTTTATTTGAAGCACGCAAACATTAATATATAATGATTATTTTTAGGATACCATATATAGAATATCTGGGCACAATCGGTATGTTTATATAATGCCTTCGTAATATTTAAAATATCTACAAATCCATTCCTGTACCAAACCAATTGTTTATTATAAAATAGTAAACAAGGCCAGCAATATAGTTTCTTAACATTGACAGATTTGAAATTTACGCTATAAGATTTGTTAAAATAATGTAAATGTATTGTTTCATTTAATATTGTCACTAACAAAGTTGAAAAATCACTAACTATACGATCACTCAGTTGGTCAATCAACACATTAAAATCAAAAAAGCATGTCTAAAAATGATGAAAACAACGCAAATTCAATAAATCGCTCAAATTCAAAACGGACTAAACGGACGCAGGCTATTGCGTGACGTCACGTTACCATGGCAACCCGCTGTAACAGTGCATATCTGAGGGCACTTGATTTTCATTTCTGTACCTGCGAGTTATTTATGTTATAGATAACGCTCCCATGAACTGTTGAAGATTTAAAGGACGTTCCAATGTAAACACAATGTTTTAGTAGCATAGGTGCATATCATGCTTGACATAAAAATATGATAGGTTTTTCATAACAAAATTTATTGGAATGTACATATTAAAGACATGATTATATATCCCAAAAATATAAAGAAAAAAGAAATCCCAGTCTCAATTTCTTTGGCGAAGAGGTACTTTTGATATACGTAGTATTTGATATCCTATTTTCAATTGGAAACCTCCTTTTCCTCGCTAGAAATATCTTTTCTTCTGGGGTTTCCACAGGCTTTCCTGAAAATAGGGTTTTAGCCTCCCCAAAAAAACTGACTTTAGCTTTGCCAATGATACTCAGTACTGGAAATGCTTGGCAAATGTATTTAAAACAATCACCTGACTTGTTTAGTGTTTTCACAAATTGTTTCATTAAACCCTGTTTGATGTGACTGAAAGAGGTGGCAGTAATATTTATTCTCGTTTTATTAATGGCTCGTGAACAATGTTGGCTTTTCCAACGATCATAGCGTCTCTCAAAGGCCAAACAGTTTGCTGCCAATGCTTTTTTTTTTGCATGACTATCCCATGAACACAGGTGACAAGAATATTTGGCATATGCACTTTGCTGTCGAAGAAGCATGGTGTTCATTTTTAAATCGACACAAACAAACCAGTGATGCTGAGAATACGCAACTTTTTCTAATGCCAACTTGATATTTTCATATCTTCTGTAAGTAACTGTGAATTGTTATGTAAGTTTTATTGAATGACCGGTTGGAATTGACGCTTATTCAATCTTTTTCAATCATGCAGTAATACACATTTCAAGGTCTTTTTAGAACTATCCACGAAAAGCCGCCAATCATCTGGTAAAGTTCATAATTTTCGGAGAAGGCGAACTGAAATACGTAAAAAGTGTACTTGTTGACTAGACTAGTACTCAGTGGCGGCTCGTGGTATCCATATTAGGGTACGCGATAGCGGCGTATGAGCTCTATCAATCCTTAAAAATAGCGCCGCAGGGGAAAATTTTTTAAATTTTCAAGGTCACGCGTTTTCCTTATACTTCAGAATTTCAATGATTGAATTTCATTTATACAAAAATATAGACTTTCACAAGGATTTTTTGAACTTAATACCTCTTTGTTATTCGTGAATAATAATAGTTATTGTGGGTATAAATAAATTGGAATAAACGAAATATATTTATTGAGTATTATACCTATATTATGTAAATTGGGTTGGCAATAATACATTATTTTAGGGCGCTTTAGGGTATAGGCTTCCTCCTCCCCTCACAGCCTTCCTTAACCATCGCCATTATTGACTGACAATTACAAAGTGGATACCTACTACTTTTTATAATTTAAATGAATGCGCCTATCTTTAATTAATGAAAATTTGTTAATTATATTTTCCGTGAAGTCATCAGATTTCTGAAGTGTGCTAAATAATTCCTTTTCAATTGAAATAAGTGCAAACGACGATAAACGTTCATTCTTCATAGAGTTCCGACAATGCGTTTTAAACAGGAAAAATGTCTTTCAACCGATGTACTTGTTGCTGAAATTGTAGCAATTAAAACAATAAGTTTAAAAACCTCTGGAAATATTTCTCGAAATTCATATTCCACAAAATATTTCAACATTGACTCGATATTTAATGTTTCAAATTGATCATCACAATAGGTATATAACCCAATATCCCCAGTAATGTCACGGCTTATTCAATGCGAAGGCGTCTTCGGATCTGCCGAAGAACGCCGATCTACTTCAGGCGCCGATTGCATTCGCCTTCAACTGCTTTATTTAAAGAGTATAATTGGCTGCAGACGTCTGAGCTGCGATTATTTTGCCATTACAACAACGCTGTTTGTCGTCTTACCGATATCTGGTTGACGTGTTAGCTATCGATTTTCAGGTGGTGAGATAGAGAACCTAGCCTGGTCTGGTTGTTCTGTTTAGGAATAAAATGATTTAATTCGGTGTAGCGCGGCGCCGTGCGGACTCAACAACACCTCTACATAAGGACAAAGCGCTCACAAAATTTTAGCTCGTGACGTCATGAATGTAGGCCTTTCCGATATGGAGCGAAGATTTAGGAAGCCAGCTTACCGGTGGCGAAACACGATCGAAAGGCAACAGATGTTTGCAACGTTGCCAGACTACTACGATACTAGCGAATATTAGGATTCCAGTATATAAAGGATGTATCTCTTTCTCTTAAATTACCATCTTCTTCTTCAATATCGTAAAACACATATTTCCATAAGATGTTCTTTCCTCTTTTTTAATGTGGTATTTCGTAATTTATTTATTTAATTATCAAATACTACTACCTTGTTCGACTTCCCTAACAAAAATACTTTCCTTACGGAGCCGGCAACAGCGCTCATCTGGTACGTTAACCTCTAAACCTAAAAGTTGCTATATTCAGCGTTATTTCTTACAGTTTTCTGAAATCAGAACTATTTATGTGCTTTTAAGTGCGTGAAACTTGTACCTAATATTTCGTTGTATATTTAGGTATACAATTTATATTGTTAGGCGTATTTTCAAATACGTAAAACCATATATTTCGGACTTATAACCTGTTGCTTTTTTGGCGCTCCGTCGGTTTGTTTACAGCACAGTTTATAAGTTTTTGTTCGTGTTTAATTGTATGTTTTTCTCTTGGTTTCGGCTAGTTTTGTGGTAACTGATACTTAGTGAAATTATGCCTCAAAAGTGTTGTGTTCCTGGCTGTAACGGAAACTATTATAAAAATGGGCCTAAAGTTCATGTTTTCGGTTTTCCAAAGGACGTAAGTTTACGACAAAAATGGCTAAAAGCGATACCCCGAGATAACATTCAGCCCACAAACAATACGAGAGTATGTGAAGCTCATTTTCCTGAAGGTGGTATAATAAAAAGTACAACAGTTCAAGACTCAAACACTGGTAAGATTTTTACAATAGATTTACTAAAACCACGGCTAAAAGAAGACTGTATACCATCTATTTTTTTAAATTGCCCCATTTATTTATCAAAAGATGTCAAAATACGGCCAAGTAAAGATGAAAAGCTCAAAAATATTGATGAGTTAAATTTGTCAAAAGCCCTTGAAATAAGCAAAAATTGCTCTCAACAAGACTTTTCTCAAATTAACACGTTATTGTCTCAAATTTTAATAAATGATGATCACTTTCACGATATCAACGATGTATTGCCGTTAATTACATATTTAGGTGGTTATTGTTGCTATATTACGTTAAAAAAATTACAATGTGCCAGCTGTAAACAAAAATTAGTATACCTATGACGAGCAATTTATTGTTGAGGACAATTTTGATCTCATTAATAAATTAAATCGTGGAGGACTTTTATATCCCCAAGGACAAGTTATAAATGTTGTATCTGTGACTTATATAATCTTCAATAAATTAATAAATGAATTTGAGGACACATTTCTAAAAATCTATAATAAAAGATCGTTCATGGTTCATTTAATTTTGGAATATTGTATTGAACAGAAACATGTCTCACATTTCGATGGATGCGCTAATCATAATGGAAAAGACATTTTAAAAATTATTCTCAAAAGTATTTCCAATGCCCTCTTAAAAAATTATTGCGCTAAAAATAGCGACCATTTAAAAAAAGGAAATAAAAAAGAAAACTCGATACATTAACGAAGTAGTCCATATACCTACCTATACATGCATAAATATTTTTTATAACTAAACGTATATAATTTGGGACCTATTTCTTTAAAAGTTTAATTAAAGTATTGTCATGGCTTGTGTTCTATAATATATTTTTTATACCTAACTCTCACCTCAACACTAAGTTATGCACGATGTTAGGTAGGTAAATGAAATTTTAAACTGCATAACATGAACATGCATACCTATATTATACCTACTAAGTAATAATAATTAAGAGAAGGTGTGTAATAGTTCAGTATATGTATTTATGTGTAATAACCTCTTTTCAGTAGTGCGAAAAATGTTTATTATACATAAATACATATCCTGAATTTTGGCGCAGGTGTAGGGGAGTTGGGAGCCTGCACTTAATACTACACCTAGTATTAAACCAAAACTCAAACATAATTTTTGGGATTTGTCAAGAAGCCTGTCATATAACTAGCGTTCTTTAAAATAAGTTAACTATTGATAGTTTTCATAAATATTAGTGTATGTATCCCCTTATATGATTAAAATTGCACGGCCTACATTGATGACGTCACACGACAAGCACTAAGGCCCTGTTATTCAGTGGGTGTTGGCGGACTGCGGTGGTATATATAAAGGGTGTTTACGGCACCAGCGCCACCGACGGCGATAGATAATTTAATTAGTATAAAGTAGTTATTATTAATTATATTAAATATTTCTGTATTATCAGGGACGTTAACAGTTTATTGTAATTGCGCTGTTATGAGAAATGACATAAAATTTTAAAGGTAGGCGGCGCCTACCTTGCCTACCCCGACGAGCCGCCACTGCTAGTACTCAGTTATAAGCTGTAGGGTATTGTGATAAGCTACACATTTGACAAGTTATACATTTTGAGGAACTAAAATGTATTATCTGTACGTTTGGTAAAAAATAATATGGTATAAATATTTATTACAGTAAAATAGTTAGGAATAAAATATGAGAAATGTTAGGAATCTAGGTATAAACAATATTTAATTTTTTTTTCATTTAAAAAAATATGTGGGTAAACTATTTTTCCTAAGATTAACAAAGCAAATCTTATATGAAGAGTATATAATTATGTCCTATACCTTGTAGAATTATATAAATAAAGAATATAATAAATCTAAATCTTATAATCTAAAATGGTTTATTCAACTTTATTTAATTAAATAAGTAAAAGAAAATACATGGGTATAGCTTTACCGAGATCCGAGATGTGTGGAAATATTTATAGCAGGGAAAATACAAATGGATACTTTACACATTTTGCACACATATTTGGTTGACTTTTCGTTGGCTCTAGTGCTACAAAATTTGCAATTTTTGAAGGATGATACAGAGGACATATGTGCACACCAACGTTGGCCAAGGGAACTTCGTTTGGAACACCAAAAACACCTCCTTTCCTTATTCTGAAAATAACAGGTAAGTGTTATCTGCAAGAATAATAAATGTAATAATAAACAGAATGTCAAATTATAACCAGACCGGCATAAAATTCCGCAATAAAATAATAGAGAAGGCATAATAGGAAGACATAAAAGGACACGAGGCAAATAATTCCCATACGATTTTTCATAATATAAGTTTTTATTTTATATCAAACAAACCAAGTTACGTACTTACTTATAATAGATAAATATATTATAATTTACCTTACATAAGTACTTATAATAGATAAATATATTATAATTTACCTTAAATACAGAACACAATGTACAGGGTGAGCGAAGCTCGATGTCCCAGCTCTATTATAAGAAACGGAAAAACGATAGAAAAAAATCTGAAAATATGTTCTTAAATGGTATTAGGTAAGGTACATTTTAAGCTGAATCTGCATATTTTTCCATATTTAGAAACTGAAGTAATGACTTCATCGAATATTTTTTCGCAGAAACATACCTATATAGTGGCATATTTAAAAATAGCTAATTTTTCTGAATAAATTTTGTAAAGGTAAATATTTTTAATCTCTTTCCGTTAAAAAATTATAAGCAAATTTGTAAAAAAAGTATTATCAAAAATTCGCAATCGTCACGATTTAAACAAGTAGCCTTTGGAAACAAATAGCAGAGTCGTATCTGTCAATAATTAAACATTATTAATTAGTATTATTTATTAATTTAACATTACAAGACACATAATATGTTACAACTATTACCACAGAAAGGAACAAAGTATGTAGGCAATCACTACAACAAATTTTCAATGTGACCACCTCCTACTTCTAAACACTTATCCACTCTCCGCCTTACTTCTCTCACTGAAGCCTTACGAAATATTTCTCTAGATAGTTCATCGCAAGCATTTCTGATTTTTCCTTTTAAATGTTCCAACTTAACAGATGGTGTTCTATAAATTTTATTTTTCAAAATTCCCCACAAGAAGTGGGGTCAAGTCCAGTGATTTAGGTGCCCACTGTATCGGTGCATTTATACCTATCCAATTTCCTTCATAAGTTTCATTTAAATATTGGTGGACAATTACTGCTTTATGCGGTGAAGCTCCGTCATGCTGGAAACACATGTTTGCTGGCAGCTGTAATCGCACATTTTCGAGAAGCACAGGAAGTTGTTCTTGAAGAAATTGCAAATATCGCTCACTATTTAAAATTGCTTCGTAAAAATATGAACCAATCAAATGCCAATTAATAATACCACACCAAACATTAATTCCGAAGTGTCCTTGGTTTTCAATCGGATTGAAAAAATGTGAAGTTTTAGTAGCCCAAAAATGTTCATTTGTTTTATTGGGATTACTGTTACTAACAAAACTGCTTTCATCCGTCCACAATACATGCTGAAAAAACCAATTGTCACTTGGCAACATAATTAATTCTTCGTTGTTGATCTGACAAGTGTTCTAAGTTATGAATTTTATAATAGTGACAACTATTTTCTTTAAAAATTTTTCGTACCGAACTATATTTTAAGTTCAACTCACAACAGGTTTGCCGAATCGAGTTCCTTGAATGATCTTCAATATAATACAAAACAGTGGCAACAGTCAGGGCCGGAACTACAATGGGGCAACCGGGGCATTGCCCCGGGGTCCCTGACGCGAGGAGGCCCCTGGCAGAAAATAAAAAGGGAAAATGCTTCAACCCCATCAGAAAATATTGAAAAACACGTGAACAAAGATTCCTAAAAATATTATTTAGAAAATAATCATCAAAATGAATTAATTAAGGTGATAAAAATAAGAAAATCTACAAGTATGCTAATCTGAAACTTTTTTCTTATGATTTAAGGTTTCGGCTTACGAATTTTACTCAGTTAACACTTCAACCAATTGTTTGTAATGAATAATATCTAAATATAATTATTATGGACAAAATACAGTGATTTTTATCCTTCATTTTTTCTATATTAATACCACAAGTAATTTTTAAACGGGGCCCCTACATTTTGTTTTGCCCCGGGGCCTTTTCAGCTCAAGTTCCGGCACTGGCAACAATTTTGTCAAAATTGACCCTTTTAACAATGTTTCTTCCCTTTCGAGGAGAAAATGTCTCGTTATTTGCACGTAAATTGCGTTCCAATCTTGCAAGTATTTTTAAGCTTCGAATAACACGTTCGGCGTATCTCTGAGCGTATAATTGAACTGCTCTTCTAGAGTTCTTTTGAGATTCCCCGCAAACTAATACTATTTCGACTTTTCCGTTGTGTGTCAACATTTTTCAAAGTCAAATGACAACGAAAGAATATTTGTCAACCACTAGATTAATTATTAACGGATGCGACTTTGCTACTTGTTTCCAAAGGCTACTCGTTTAAATCGTGATTGCGAATTTTTGATAATACTTTTTTTTCAAATTTGCTTATAATTTTTTAACGGAAAAAGGTAGCAAATTCTTTATTTATAAAATGTGTTTACAAAAATTAGCACTTTTTAAATATGCCAAAATATAGGTATGTTTCTGGAAAAAAAATTCGATGATGTCATTACTTCAGAATGAAAATGGGGAAATGCTAGCCGAATTATGTACCCAATATGACCTCGTAATAGGAGGAACGCTATTCCCACATAAAAACATACACAAGCCAACATGGATTTCGCCGAATCACGTAACAGGGAATCAAATCGACCACATCATGGAGAACAGATCACATAATAACCCTAAGAGCCCTAAGAGAAGAGATGTCAAACGTTCCTGCTAATTCAAATGCTCAGCAAAAGTGGGAACATCTTAAGAATAGCCTACTACAAACATCGGAAACAGTGCTTGGCAAGAAACCAAGAACAAAAAAGGGATGGATAAGTAACAACACCTGGAATTTAATTGACAGAAGAAAACAACAAAAGGAAAAAATAAACACGACAAACTCCCCTAACGAGAAGCAGCTCTTAACAAGGCAATACACAGAACTAAATAAGGAAGTTAAAAAGAGTGCTAGAAGAGATAAAAGGAATTGGGCAACAGAACTAGCTAACAAGGCACAAGCAGCAGCAGAGGCACATAACATGAAAGAACTGTATCAAATCACTCAAACACTCTCCAACAAAGACAAACGGCACATCCCACCGGTCAAGAACAAGGCTGTATGACCACTTACTTCAAAGCAAGAACAGTTTAAGTCGCTGGCATGAACATTTCAAAGAAATGAATGAAGACGGAGAAGCAAATCAAGAACAAATTGCTGAAATTGTTCCTGGATTGAACGTGAGAGATGATATAAACACCAATATCCCAAGCAAAGCAGAAATCAGACAAGCGATAAAGATGCTGAAAAACAATAAATCTCCAGGACCAGATGAATTACCTGCAGAAGTCATAAAACTAGATGCGACCTCATTAACTGACTTGCTATATCTAATATTAATAGACGTCTGGAGAACAGAACAACTTATACATGGATGGGGTGATGGGATGGTAGTAAAGGTACCAAAGAAGGAAGATTTAAGTCAGTGCCAAAATTGGAGAGAAATAACACTGATAAACACAGTCCTCAAAATCCTGGCTCATATAATACATACGAGACTGACTCACATACTGGAACCTCTATTAAGACCTGGGCAAGCGGGCTTTCGACCCCACAGATAATGTATTTATCAAATGAATACAGTCCGTATAATTCTAGAACAGTCAGTCGAGTGGCGATCCCCATTATACCTAGTGTTTATAGATTTCGAACGTGCATTTGACAGCATACAACACAAAGAACTCTGGAACGCATACAGAGAAAAGGAGTTCCAGCAAAGATAGTAAACCTCATAAAAGAGCTGTTCAAAAATGCGCAAAGTAGAGTATCCTATCGAGGACTACAAAGCCAACCCATAACAATTAAAAAGGGGGTACGGCAAGTGTGTATATTATCTCCCCTCCTATTCAACATAATGCTAGACGAGGTCATGAGAAGAGCCACCACGGGACAGCATGGCATATGGTGGACACCATTTACAAGAGTAGATAGCAGATAACATTTGCCTGCTCGCACATAACCATACAGATATGACAACTAAATTAAATAACCTCGTAAGAGAAGCTGAAAAATATACAAATTTGTCTTGAAATGGACCTTTCTCCATCCTATTTAAGGACCTCTTTTCGGATTTTTCCTATCGTTTTTCCTTTTCTTATAATAGAGCTGAGACATCGAGTTTCGCTCACCCTGTACTTAACGAATTTTTCAACAAATTTTATACCATAGTAATTCAAAACACTCTATCTCTGCGACAGCTGTTATATGAAGGAGAATGTTCCAAAATGTACTTTATTAGGTTGATATTTGACAACAAACATTGGTAATGTTTGTTGTCTAATTGTAAATGACCAAAATCCGTTTAAAACAGTATAAATTTTAAGTGGAAATATGGTTTCCAGAGCCTGATTAAGGGTTCAAAAAAATTGCAAGACGTGTTTACAAACAATTCTGGATACAGCCGTTTAGAACATATCTGTTTATTTTTAAAGGACACATATTAAGAGTTATCTCATACTTTACTAAAATATAGTCCCTACATACAGTTAATTTCTCGTACTGTACTTTGATGACAGTTGATTTTGAGAGAACTTTTTCATTGCGTAAACTATTGCCAAGTGACTATTTACTCCGGTTTCAAAATAGTGGGCAGTAAGGTATAGAACACTATTTTTATGAGCTGCTAATACGATTCAACAATTCTCGTGTCTGTTTTACTTATAAATTGTAAATACCGCTCCCTGCGCTGTGATCTCTGCTATCCTTAGTCGTGCGCAGACAGTTGGCATGCGCCTTGTCTCTCTTGTTTGCCCATTATAGCAGGCAAACAAAGAGCGAATTATTTACTGCCTACAATTTTCAAACCAGAGTTATAGCGATAAACTTTCATTATCGGCACAGGTTTCCCTGAGAGCCAGAAACCGAGACCAACTGAGACACATGTTCGTAAGGATTTTTGTGTAATTATTTAGTTTAGAGTAAAACTCTGAAATCCCCACCAAATTTTGGCTACCCTCTCCTTTGGCCCCAATCTCGAGGGCCCTAAAGCCGAATCTGGCTTCAGTTTTTGGCGGTCGAACACAGTCTTCGTGAAAACTGATTTTCAATTTTCCACCCGTGACCACTTTTCCTTATCAGATAAATTTCACTTTATATTACATGAATACCTAATATTAATGTAAGTAGATGCTACACTACTTCCTTCATACATATCGTAGATACATTAAAACCGTCATAAAACTTATTATTCATTAAGATTTTCTAATTTACTTATAATGTTTACAATTTTCATACAACCCTCCATTTGCTATCTAAGCGTTTCAGGTCATAGAGGGCGCTAGGATAGCAAATGGACGGCTTCATGAAAATTGTAAACATTGTAAATAAATTACAAAATCTAAATAAGAAGTTTTATGACGATCTTAATACATAATATGTATAAAGGAAATGGTGTAGCATATTAATATTAGGTATTTGCGTTATGTAAAGTGAAAGTTATTTTAGAAGAAAGTGGTGTCGCGCGGAGAAGTTGAAAATTCATTTTCTCAAAAACTGTGTTCGACGGCCAAAAACTGAAGCCAGATTCGTTTTCAGTGCTCCTGAAAATGCTGGAGGGGGTAACCAAAATTTGGTAAGGATTTGAGAGACACTTAAATAAAGATTCTTTAATAAATTAAATAATTACCGTTTTTTTTATTTTATTTTATTTATTTCAACCAGTAAGTACAAGTATAAGTTACAAGGATTATTACAATCCGTGCAACTCCCACAGAGATAAACACAGTTATCTGTTGGTGGGATTGGTTACAATAGTATGAACTAAAATTAAAATAGTTAACTTAAATCTAACTTATAATCTAGGCAGCTGTGCATAAAGTTCACACTTAGTAATCACAGCTTATTGCACGAAATTTAGTAGTAATTTCTTTTTGCTGATTACATCAGGTATTCGACATTAGATATTATATGCAGTCCACGCTTTGAGCTTACTTTTTTGTTTTTGGTATATAATTGCTTCAAGTTATTTGGCAGTTTGTTATATAATTTTACTGCAGTAAAGTAGCTGCTTTTACTGCTTATAGTCTCTAGCGTTTTTGGTATCTGAATACTCCTATGTCTTGTTCTGCTATCAGACGACATGTACTTGGATTTAAGGTTATCATAATGATACATTAATACTTCTAGTGAGTATAATTGCTTTAGGCCTAGTGGATTTTTATCCAATATGAAATTATGTTTATTAATTATTTTCAGCAATCTTTTTTGTAGTTAATTAGTAGATTAAGAAGATTGAGGTAAGCACCTCCCCAAGCAACTATACCATAACTTATAATAGTGTTAAATAAAGCATAGTAAATCATTTTTAGTGTTTCCGAGTTCATAATTCTGGATAGTTAATAAAATACAAAAATTAAATATTTGGTTTGATTATAATGTAATTAATATGTTTTTCCCATCTCATGTTATAGTCAATAATAACTCCCAAGTACTTACAATTCTCTACTCTGTTTATAATCTTATCTTCAATTCTAACTAGAAAATTCTTTGGTACGCTATCCCGATAATTGCCGAAGGTCATATATACAGTTTTATCTGAGTTTAGCGATAGTTTATTTGTAGCAAACCATGTCGATATAGCTTTTAAATGAGAACTCATATTCTTTTCAACGTCATTCCACGAGTCTGCCTCGACTATAATGGCCGTATCATCCGCATAAGATACAACATTGTCCTTAAGCATGTCATTAATATTTAGTATAAATAATAGTGGGCCCAGGATAGTACCCTGCGGTACTCCTGTGCTCACAATCATGTTTTTGCTTACAGTGTCGTTAATTTTAACTCTTTGTTTCCTATCATGCAGATAATCAGCCATTAATTTGTGTGCATCTCCTCTAATTCCATAATTATACAACTTTTGCAATAAAATTTTGTGATTTACAGTATCAAACGCCTTTGCAAGATCTAAAAACATTATAGCCATAGGCCTACTCTTGTCTAGATTACCATATATAGCTTGTGAGATTTTTTGTAATGCATCTTTTGTGCCCTTATTTTGAACGAAACCATATTGGTTTTCAGACAGAATATGAGATGAATCAATAAAAGAATATAATCTTTTGTAAATAATTTTCTCAAGAATTTTCGCTAAGTTCGATATTAGCGAAATTGGCCTATAGTTTTCCGCGTTGTTTTTATTTTTTGCTTTAAAAATAGGGACGATTTCAGCATTTTTTTATTTATACATTTATTTTCCATTTTTCTCTTTATTCATCCATTATTGTATTATGATGTACTTTCTATGAACTCTTTTCTGTATAGTAATAGTGACTTGAGATTGACTCTGTTACGACTCGCTGAAGTAGACGCTTTAGATGAGAGGAAACCCAATATACGACGCGATATGAAATTCTTGAATAGAATTGCGCATAATAGTATGATAATGAAACACGTTTATTTGTAACGTTTCTTGGCCTATATAGAGCATAACATACAGGTTATAGTTTATGACATGTCTGTAATATGAGTGTCCCCCAAAACACGGTCTATATGTGTACCTAAGAATTTAGTAGACGCCACCTGTTCGAGTGATTTTTCATGTATTTTAAGTAAAGCACATTCGTTATAATTTTGTATCGTCGTAGTGAAGCGAAAAAAACATAGTCTTGTCTCTATTTAATAATGGTTGTTCATTCTGACATCAAAAAACGAATTTATTAATTTTCGCTTTCGTCTGAGAACCTATTTTTAATCAAGCTGGACCAACTACTTACTTAACAACAAAAACATAGTTCTGTAATCGCTTAGTTATGCCTCTCTTTGAAGGATGGGCATTGCTTTGGCTATTTTAGAAATATTTGCATAGAGTCGCCTGTATCGGAATTAAGAAAAAATAATAATTTATTGCAATTGTTTTGCAAATTTAAGCAATACTTTTGTCGTTCACTGTATAAGCAATTTTCGAAGACCTACATGGAAGACATGCCGACGATTCATTAGAGTCAAATAAGCGGCCGATGGTCTAGATAATAATCTAGGTCCAGGTATAATTTATTTGATACCTACTTATTCGCAATATAAAAAATCTCAAAGCACGCCGAAACTAGAATGCCGGGAGATCGGGGTAAACGGCCAAATATAATTTTATACGGCAACTTAAAAATGGGCGATATAAATTAAACGAATCATTAAAAATGTTTTTATAAATTGTTCTTAATACAAAAAAAGTCATTTCAACACAATACCGACAAGAACTACAGGCGTATGAATAAACAGTTAACACTTCTTTCGATGTATTTATTTAGGGTTACCCCGCTTTATCCCAAAATGCCTCGTTTGATCCTTGTGAATGGTGCGACCGTTCAAAAGGGTGGAACGAGGTCCCTTCTGTCACGACATATGTTGTTTTAAAATATCTACGGCAAGACAAAGACTACCGATAACAGATATTTGGCTTGGAATTTACCTTTTTAAATCTGAAGCCGGGTGGCGATGGATCAGTATTTTTAGAATGAGTTTTAATATTCTGAATGAAACTGGTCTATTTTAGTGAACAATACCGATACATTATAGCTAATTATAAAACACGTAGGTGTTATTTATTTATTTTAGTTGTACATTGATTAAGATGTATTGTAAAACTGATATTATTATCGATTAGTATTTTGTTTTCATCAATTCACTAGTCAACGTGAATTTTGACTTTGATAAGAGGGTATGAAATTTCGATAGATTGATCAACAGTTAGACGAAAAAAATATATATGGCCTGAAAAAGTTTGCTTTTGTATTCAGGAAAACGGTTGACCAGTATTTTAGAAAATCCATAGTTTACATTTTTATTTATCGATAAATAGAAACAAATATATTTATTTATATATGACTTTTATCAACTTTTACTATCATATCAAATTACAAAATAGTGGAAAAAAAGTTTAAAAGTGAACCCTTTTACTTTTTATTTCATGTTCATAAGTACTTTCTCTCACTGAACCCCAAATGTAGTCCCCCATCATATTTTCGTTGTATTGGCCCTGATAACGTTGTTCCAAGTTCATTATATCTTGATGAAAACGTTCTTGTTCTTCTGAGTACGCCCCCATGTCGTTTTCAAATTTATTTAAATGAGCATGGAGCATATGTACTTTTAGAGACATTCTGCAACCTATGGTTTTAAAGTTTTCTAAAGTGTTATCAACTAGCTCTTGGTAATTTTCAACTTTGTTATTCCCTAAAAAAAAAAAAACAGAGACTACTGCTTTAAATATATTCCAACTTTTTTTGAGCAGTAATAATTTTGGAAATTCTTCACTGGCAAAAATTTTTTTAATTTGTGGACCAACAAAAATTCCAGCTTTAACCTTTGCTTCTGATAACTTAGGAAGAAAGATTTTTTAAATATAAAAGCTTCAGGTTTTTGATCTAGCTTTTTTACGAATTATTTCATAAGCCCTAACTTGATGTGTAAAGGCGGCATTAATACATTTTTAGGTTCAGCAATAGGTTCACATAAAGGGTGGTCCAACCATAATGGACGATGTTAATTGTGAGTCACACCTTAACGTCAAGTTTTTTGTCCTTACTTAATTTGACATTTCTTTGTTTCAGTGTTTGACAAATTCAACCATGGAGAGGTACACAATTGAGCAGCGCGTTAAGATTGTTGAAGCCTTTTACGAAAATGGGCGTTCAAATCAAAATGCATTTCGTGCACTTCGTAACTTTTTTGGTCAGCATAATCGACCAAATGTGTCCACAATCGGGAGAATTGTGCGCAAATTTCAGCAAACCGGGTCTGTAGGAAATGTGAAAACACCTGTGCATGCTCGCCCAGTTCGCTCTGCGGAAAACATTGCTGTTGTTCGCGATAGTGTAGGAGACGAGCCGTCAACCTCGACTCGTCGTCGTGCCCAACAATTGAACATCTCACGAACATCACTGATGCGAATTTTGAATAAAGATTTGAATTTACACGCTTATAAGGTCCAATTGACCCAAGAGATGAAGCCTACTGACCATTTCAAGCGTCGTCAATACGCCGAATGGTTGGTTGAACAGACAGAAGTGAATCGTGACTTTACAAAGAAAATCATCTTCAGCGACGAGGCACACTTTCACCTCAGTGGATTCATTAACAAGCAGAATTGCCCCATTTGGGCAGATGAAAATCCATGAGTGATTGTTGAAAAGCCGATGCATCCACAAAGAGTGACTGTTTGGTGCGGTTTATGGACTGGCGGCGTCATCGGGCCGTACTTCTTCGAAAATGAGGTCGGCTAAGCAGTTACCGTGAATGGTGTTCGCTATCGCGAGATGATAACGGACTTATTGTGGCCAGAAATTGAGGATATGGACCTGGACGATATGTGGTTCCAACAGGATGGTGCCACTTGCCACACAGCCAACGAAACAATGGCACTTTTGCGCGAGAAATTCAATGGCCGTGTTATCTCACGTCGTGGCGATGTTAATTGGCCGCCACGATCATGTGATTGGACTTCTTTCTTTGGGGATATTTAAAAGAAAAAGTGTACGTCAATAAATCAAGAACAATTCAAGAGCTAAAGGATGACATAATTCGGCACATTAACGACATTGAATCTCAATTATGCCTCAGAGTCATTGAAAATATGGACCATCGGATAGAGGTATGCCACCGAAGCCATGGCGAGCATTTGGCCGATATTTTCTTTCACACATAGTTGTCATAGATCCTTCTATCATAATAAAAAATATTAAGATAATTCTTTGAAAACTTTTTGTTTTATTTACAATTAACATCGTGCGTTTTGGTTGGACCATCTTTTATAAGGTTTTGTTTTCCAACACAAAATCTCGTTCTTAGTGGCCATGATTGTTGAATATAGTGTTTAGCATCCGTTCTACTATCCCACAAACAGAGATAACAGGGATATTTTGTATATCCACCCTGTAGTCCCATTAAAAATCCTACCATCTTAAAATCCCCAATGAACTTCCACTTGTACTCTTGATACTTTAAAGCTTCGACTAAGATTTTGACACTTTCATAGTTTCCTTTCAGATTTACAGAATGAGGGACTGGAAGAGATGGAAATTTATTTCCGGTATGTAATAAAACGGTTTTCAAGCTTTTCGTCGAGCTGTCAATAAATAAACGCCATTCACTGGGAATACAGGGCATCCTAATTGTTTCAAACAAACCTCCTATATCGTTACAATAACAAAATCCATCTTCTTTGGTGAAGAACGTAGCAAATGTCTCATGACGACTTCGTTGATCTGTTAATTTGACATCAATAAGCAAATTCCATTGCTTCAAGCGAGAACCCAAAAGCTCTGCCTTACTCTTCGACAAATTAAAATCTCTTATTAAGTCATTAAAGTATTCTGTGGTAAGAAAATGGGGTTTCGGTGGTTTCTGTGACAGTACAAATCCTTCATCTTCAATATTTTTATTTGAAGTCTGAGATGAGCTTGATGGAGACAATTGTTTAGGAGGTTCAGGTACTGGAAGTTGTGGACTATGTGAGATCGGAGCAGAAGATGAAGCAAGGTCAGGATATTCGATGAGCTTCGCATTTTTTGCCTTTACGTTTTTTAGCTGGATTTACTACGCAAAAATAACAGTCATTAACGTGGTCTATTGGCTCTCGCCGAATTCTTCGCACTGTGAATTTCATACTCCGTTTCTCACCTCGATACCAACCTGAAATAAATAAAGATAAAAATATTCATATGTATTTTTGATGTGGATATGTTTATGTTTTCGTTTGTAATAGGAGTCATTTAGATTTTCTTACTAAAAATAGTTTACCTTCTAAATATCTCTTGTAATTACTACAAGTAACATGTGGAGCCCAGGGCTTGTCTAGATTCCGAACAGGGCACTTGAAATAGGCTTCATAGGCTTCATAAAGCTTTTCACATGCGTTTAAATAAAATTTTATATCTCGTACTTTAATAAATATACCACATACTCGTATATAACAAAATGCATCAGCATCATATTTACACTTTCTCGACGACATTTTAACCTCTTTGAGTCTTTTACAAAACAGTCAATTCTTGTTTATCACTTAAGTGACATCTGTAGGCATTGTGTGAAACTTACGACCCCTTTATTTTTTGGCGGTATTTTTAAATATACCAGATCATAACTACAGTATTATTATCATAACTATCACAAAAGCAAATTTTATATGAAATATTGGTAATTTTCCTGTATTTTGGAGCATAATGAATAGAAAAATCGTAAAATAAATTTTGAGACAAAGATAAAAAATTTGTTTGTAGAGTTGTGATTAAAGCTGTGGGAAATGTGCTGCGCACCAGAGACGTACGCATCGTAACAAGGGTATTAAAATAATAACACAATGTAATTAGTAACAAACGCACTAAACTGTTATAAATAAGTATAACACTGTATGTACTTACCCTCTTAACTAGCGTGACGAACTAGCATCACCATTATTATATCACCATTATTATTATTATCACGAACTGGCGAAGATCCGTTAATACTTTACAGTATCAGGTATGTTTCCATATTTATCTCAGAGAATGATGTGAAAATATGTTCGTATATTTGGAGAACGACCAATGAACATCTACTGATATAATAGAAGCATACGCAAAATACTATTTGCACTCACTTAACGGGTCTGTAGATGCACTATCACTATTCGCAGTATCATCACAATCTTATCTTAATCTGTTAGAATCGGTGTCTCTCTTTAACACACTTTCCAACTTTTGTTTGACACGCTTATTTTTTGCATCATCTATAGCGTGCAGCAGTGAATTTACTCGGTTAACTATTTGCAGGGACTCCGCTTACGTCAGCGCACCATTTTGTAACTTCTCTATTGCATCATGCACTCCTTTGTAGTTGGTAAGAACAGTTTTAAAATCAGTTTCAAAGGAAATATCTACAAATTGTGCCTGGCTTTCCTTAATACACACACACCGTCAAAAGTCCCCCCTTATATTACAGATTTTGATTATGTTTATTTTGTTTTCGTTGCTAGGCAACAAAGTTGAGTTATTTAGCTGTAAAACAGTATTGTTGATTAGTTTATTTTTAAATATTCGTCAGTTTTATTTCATATTTAGCAAAGAGACATTGATACTTTTCTTTAGTTATAATGCCAGGACGTGAGGTTTCTACATTTAATAGGGCAATAATTATTGCTTTGCATGATGCTGGACATTCCAATTATCAGATATCCGAGATGTTAGACATTCCTAGATCTTCTTTTGTGCGAATAGTGCATAGGTATTAAGAATTAGAGACACTGGAAAGAAGACCACGTAGTGGTCGGCCTCGAGTGTTACCTAAATGAACGGCAGGATCGGTATTTGGTTCAATATGCCGTAGACACCGAAATGCTTCATCTCCAGCCCTCAGGGCTCACTTTCAAGGTACGTTTATCCTTGTTATGTCAACCTCTACAGTTCCAAGAAGACTCCATCGTGCTTTCAGTGGGCAAGGGAACATAGTAATTGACTTATGCAGCAGTAGCGATGGGTCTTATTCACAGATGAAACCAGAATTCGACTGGTGAATGATAACAATAGGCAAAGGGTCTGGAGACCAGGTTGTCAAGAGAGATTAAATTTTCCCCATGAGGTTGCTCCCTACAATGGTGGGACAGTAATGTTTTGAGGAGGAATAATGTTCAATCGCCGTACGCCGTTAATTCTCATAAATCAGAATATGACAAGTCAGACAAGTCAAGTTTATAGTGAAAGTGTTATCAGGTCCATTATTTATCCCCTACGCGACGAATTAGGCGACAATTTCATCTTCATGGACGAGAACGCCAGGCCACATAGCGCAAGAACGGTTCAAGAGGTACTTGAACACGGAGATATTACCCGATTAGATTGGCCAACTAATTCCCCAGATATGAATCTCATTGAGAACATGAACATTGAATGACAGAAATTCACAAACGTATGAACCTACCCCAACATGCGGATGAGTTAGCTGCAGCAGCAATAGAGAAATGGAACAATATTCCTCAAGAAATGATCAACCGTTTGATAGTTTCAATGCATATGCGTGTCAATATGTTACTGAGAAGCAGAGGAGGCCATACTAACTATTAAGTTGTAGTTTACTTTGTTAAAAAATGTTTTCTTAATTTTTGTCATCATAAATTTTTTTTAAAATTGCAAATTTTTTTCTCATTGGTTTTTAATTGACTACATTTTTAAAAATTATTCCTGTATTACAAAAAAAATTCATTTAGAAAAAACATACTTTGAAAAACAAATACAATATTTAAAAAAACTTATTTACTAATACAAAACATAGGGGGTCTAAATCTTTTGACGGTGTATGTAGCTGCAGCTTCGGCAGGATTTAACTATACTATTACTGGTTTTATTTTCTGGAAATTTTCAACATAATAAGAAGTTTCCTTCAACCATGTTCCTTGATGTGTAAGGATCGGCTCCTTTAAGAATTTCTTTTGTACTTGTTATTAATGCATCTACTTTGAGAAAACATTATCGAATAGTTTCTGCCACAAGATGTAAAGCATGCACGTTACATCTTGTGTACGTAACATGGGACATTCTACAACCGTGTTATGAACGAGAACGACCTATTAAACTCATTATCGCGGCACCATCGGCGGCAAACATCAATATTTGACTTGTTGACATTTGACATTTTTCTAACGTCTTTAGCACCACCTACATAATTGTACACTACCGGTACACTTAGTGAGTCATTTGCTGGCTAATAGCAATGGAAATGTCGATTGTCGAGGGTCTAGTACACGTACTATAATATTTACAGCAGATTTTTTTACGATCGCTCGTCTCGTCAACACATAACCACGATCGTCTATTTAGTAATTTACGTGTAATTTTCTCTATAATGTCGTCGCGTAGAGTTCATATATATCGCTCCATAGTTTTCTGCGACTTGGTAATTGGAACTGTGTATTATATTTATGTTAAACTCTCTAAATGGTTCCATATTTAGTATGTGAAACGGAATCTTACAGGCTATCAACATAAACAATAGATCAAATCTAAATTGCGTTTACAAGGGTACGCCCTGTCTTCTATGTTGATGTTTATGTATCATTATTTATATTATATACTATCTATCCGTATAGAGTCGGATTTGGACCAACACATTAAGGGCTTATTACATATTTTACAGATTACTTTCACTCTATCCTAGAATATATCATCAAATTCACCAATAAACTTTTATCGTGGGGAGCACATAAACGTTTTCTGGGCTTTCGTACGTGCGACTTACTTAATTATTAAATTAAAACGTTTCAACTAACGTAACGGAGCCAGTACGTAGACCTCGATAGATCCAGATCAACTGCGGCCGTGAAAAGTGTCCTGCTGATCCCCCTCCACTACGGTTCGCCTACCACTTACCTCATTTCAGCGTTAACGCACCAGTACGTAAAAACTGTTTAGAAATTAAGAGACAGTTATCTCGGTGAATTGCCATACCCCGTTTACAATATAATAGAAATTTTATGACGAAATATGAAGAAATGTTATGAATACTATTACTTTAGAATAGCTAAGATTTGTGAATATGATAAACAAAACGTTCGTTGCAGTAAAAATATTCATGCCCCCATACGAAGCGTTAATTGTATGTAGCGCTCGCCCCCAGCATTATTAATTATTATTGGATCTGCCCACCTCAGTGCCTTATCAGTGGGGACGCTTATCGCATATACGTAATTATAATTTGTATAATAGATCTTTGCGCATGTATTAATTTAGTGACGACGCACGGATCACTTGCTACACCACTCGAAATTGTTACTAATGTACCACAATTACCAGCACGTATGTCTAGCGACATATGTTTCAATCAACGACACACGTACAGCATAGACAGTTAATAATTTGCAGAACAAAGTTCAATTACGAAATCACGTCTTAGCTTTATTGTATAATTTGATTCATTGGCTTCTCAATATTTCTGTAAAATTTATTTCATTTTTGCTTCATTTATGTTGATTTTTGTTGAATTTATTTCATTTATTTTGATGGAAATATCACTTCCATTGACTGTTTTTGTAGAGAACGTTTTCAGTACTCTGTCGTAGGTTGACGGATTTGTATTGTACTAACTGTTATCCTAAAATGTGTTTTCGGCACGACACTGTTCAAAAATGTCAGTTGACTGATTCATACGATTGTTACCTGTGACGCACACGCAAAAAATCATTATACAAACCATATATATAAGTTGTAATAATTTATATAATAAAAAACAGGAGACCACAGATTTCCACGACTACCGAAGGACAGCATAACGACGCGCGTTTCGCGAATAAAGTTAGAATCATCAGGAGATAATTAAAATCAATTTTAAACTACCTATAATTTCTATTTATACTAAAACTTTGTTCATGTTCAGCAAACAGTTACAAATATTTTCCAGCTTCATGAGCCGTTCTAACGGACTGTACTTACTCATTATTATCATATTTAGATATCTTAATTATAACCTGTATCATCATCATCATCATCATCATTAGGTCATCAGTCCTAAGACTGGTTGGACGCTAACCTCCAGCTTCTCCTATCTTGTGCTAACCTACGCATTTCGCTAATTGTGCTACAACCTACATCCCTTACTATTTGCGAGCAGTAGTCTAATCTAGGCCTACCTCTGCCTTTCTTCACTCCTATTTCTGCCTCCAAAATATCGCGGACTATTCCCTCATGTCTCAGCAAGTGGCCTACCATTCTATCTCTTCTCTTCTTTATGTTTTTCCACATACTTTTTTCTTTTTTTTCTTCTTTTCTTATTTTCATCATCCTTCGGTAACACCACATCTCAAAATCTTCTAATTTCTTCCTACTTGCTTCCCCTACCATCCAGATTTCGCAACCGTATAGCGCCGTGCTCCATACATACGTTTTCAAAAATCTCTTCCTTGTTTCAAAGTTTATTACCCCCGAGCATAAAAGTGCTTTCTTTTTGTTATAAGCTACTCGGCCCTGCGCTATTCTTTGTTTTATGTTTTTATCGCTTCTCCCATCCCAATTTATTTTACTTCCTAAATAAGTGAAGTAACTTCCTCCAATCTTTCATTATTAATTTGTACTTTCGTTTTTGCTCTGCTCTTGCGCCATCTGCACACTAACACTTTAGTTTTGTTTTTATTCACCCTCATTCCGTATTCCTCTGTCAACACTGCCTCCATTTCGTTCAATGCTGATTCTAATTCCTCCTTACTAGAATAATACTGCTATATCATCCGTGAATCTCAGCATTTTTAGTTTCTGTCCCTGTACTTTAATCCCGAAATCCACTCTATCTTTTACCACATTAATCGCCTCTTCGATGTACAGATTAAAAATTAGTGGTGATAGCGTACATCCTTGTCTTTCCTGATACCTACTTCCCTTTTTTCCCCTTCTACTTCTATAACAGCAGTTTGCTCTTTGTATAGATTGTGTACTACTCTCCTATCTCTATACTTCATTCCCGCGCTCTTTAGTATCTCGAACATTTTTTCCCATCTTACGTTATCAAAAGCTTTTTCTACCTGTATCAATATAGTAAAATTTACAGAAACAGATATTCGTTAAGCATTATCAATACTCAAAAACAAAATGACCTATGGGGATAATCACATCCCGAGATTTCTGATTAAACATTGCTCAGGAACTTTAATAGAGCCACTTTTCATTTTTTTTTAATCCGATACTTTCTGCCTACACGTTTTCTAAAGCCTCGTACACACTAGTAGACATGTTGCGCGATTTTTGTCTCCGAGACATGTCTAGAGTTATCTATATAGACCAATCACCGCCTACGAGTCTATTGTGAGACCAAAAATCGCAGGTCTACGGTCTCCCGATCGGAATAGGAGACCAAGTGCAACGGTAGACACACACATTGCGCAACATTTCGTCAGTGTGGACGTCACTCCTACGACGAGAGACGAGACACGTCCCAGTCGCTCCCCAGCTATCGAGCGTGTAAGACGATAATTGTGGTCAAACGAGAAGGTCTTAAAACTAATTGAAGACTACCATGCTAGTTGTCTTTGGGACGTGACGAGTGCCGATTATAAAAACCGCATAAAAAAATTGGCACTTGAATTACTGGCTGCAAAGCATTCCATGAGAGTGGCAGAGATCGAAAATAAAGTCCACAATCTAAAAACATCCTTCAACCAGAAGCGAAAAAAAATTAATCTAACGAGTAGAACCTCTTCCAAAAAGGCCACGTGGCTTACGTTAGATTATTTGCTATCCCTGCTACCAGCCAACGAGCCAAAGGGCAGCCGGAACATAGATTTGGACGATACCGATACAGAGAGTGGAAACAATGGAAGTGCAGTAAGTAAAAATTACTTTATTAAATGCTTTATTAAAAATTACTTTATTAAATGCTTTATTAAAAATTACTTTATTAAATGCTTTATTAAAAATTACTTTATTGAATCGTATTGCACCAAGCTACCAATCCATGTGCGGAAACAAAGTAATCACAAAATTCAGCACGAATTTTATGCAAGTTATGCGGATTTATGCAGATTCCTTCAATTAAATTCCCATCACCATCGTATGAGTCAAAACTTCCGGGTGGGATGTAGGCATTTCTTGAAACTGAATTCCTGCGTAAAAAATTGCGCAGATAGACGCAAGCCAACACGACAGACTCCACTTTATCTGGCTGTAAAGCTATCGGTTTTAAGAACACTCGTAATTCAGAAGACATGATATCAAAACCATTTTCTATTATCCTTCGAGCTCTACTCAGTTTGTAGTCATACACTTTTCCCGGAATGTCTAATCTACGACCTAGGTATAGTCTCATCAAGTAATTAGACATAGTAAATGCGTCATCTCCCACAATAATCTATCAGACCAGTCCGTTCTCCCTGGTAATGCCTCGCTTCTAGGCACGTGTGCAGAATTGTTTTTTAGATTCTTGTACAGTGAGGTGAACTTGAAAACATCCCCATCAGAAATCCGTGCTTGGCATCTAACATCAGCGTACAAAGAGCTGTAGTTGGCGTCTGCAACGCCAAGCAACACAATGCTGAAAGTGCCTTTGTAGTTGAAATACAAGCTCCCGCTGCGATGTGGAGCCACCTTCTGAACGTGCTTTCCATAGATACTGCCTATGCAGTGTGGAAAATTCCATCTACTCTGAAATTCATGGGCAATAGCTTTCCATGTAGCTCTCTGTCGTTCTCTGAAACTAAATAAATAAATAAGTAAAAAGTAAATAAGAATCAACAATGAGGAATTTTGTTCATGAATCTATTTTTGAAGTGAATACTTCTTTGGAGGCGTTCTGATATTTGACGAGAATGGAGAGTGAATTGGAAAAAATGTAACATTTCCAGATTTCGTTACACGAGAGAAAAAAAGATATAACGTAGAGAGGAGAAAGAGAGCTATACATCATATATATATATATATATATATATATATATATATATATATATATATATATATATATATATATATATATATATATATATATATATATATATATCTATATATATATATATATGTTCTATGATTATTTGATAATATCCTTGAACCGTTTAACTTGTTAAAATCTAGAAGATATAATATATTTTATTAACCGCTCCCTACTGGTTTACAGCCACACAGGTGCAAATGCACTTGAAAGAGGCGAAGACAAAATCCCTTTGAGTCTCGGGGGAGACTTCAATGTAAATTTCGGATCCAATGATACTTTGACGTTGATTAACTTTCTTCGAGAAACATTTGGTCTGCTTATAAATAACATCCCAAAGAATCAACAACAAAATCCAGAACAGCAATAGATGCAATTTTTACACGTTATCTAGAAAATATCGAATCACCAACATATATTTCATATTTTAGTTATCACAAACCAATCATATCAGCATTACCAATTGAACCACCAGCCGATGATAGTGTAGATAATGAATAAACCGAATATTTTTTACACAAATTTTATATTGTTATATTTCTTTTGAAATTATCCCTCTCCCTTTCTTTCTCTCCCTCTCTCTCTCTCTCTCTCTCTCTCTCTCTCTCTCTCTCTCTTTCAATCTCTCACTCTTAATCTCTCTCATTCTCTATTCTAAAGTAGTATTCACTTCTATCACGTGTACTGTGCTGCACATGATTTTTTTTACATTAATTTTGACGGAATGTGAGGAAACGATGTAATATTTTTAATTAGAAAATAATTCTGCTTTGAAAACTTTTAACTTAAAAAAATTACTTTCTGTTTCAGGGCAATTTAGATACTGATGACAGTCAGGGACAAGAAGAAGCTCTAAATGTAGATACGGAACATGAGGACAACCGCCCACCATTCAAAACTCCAAGAAACCCTTTTAGACCCGCCCGAAAGAATGAGGACTCCACTACACAACAAGCTGTCGACTGCATGAAGTCTATGTTAGAAATTATTACTACCAGAGATGAGAGTTCGGTATCTAGGGAATATGTTGTGAATAAAATAAGAAACTGTAATAGGCCTAGGGTCTTTGGCTCAGAGCTATATTAATAATATTTTACATCGAATGGACGTGGGCCTGCTAGCTGCCGAAATTTCGTCCATTCCAACGACAAATACACCTTCCACCTCCACCCCATCAAACAAATCACATTCCCCATGTCAATGGAATGGTAGTGTCATGCCATTCGTACAGCAGTGAATGCTTAAATCCTTCTACACCACCTGTTCAACTTCAGCAGTAATTAGCGTCAACGAATGCAATTTTCAATAATGACATTCGCGAGTTTGTACAGAACTATATCAATATATAAATGCTTGGCATTCAATTATTCATCATCGTCTAATTCTATATTGATTTTGTAATTAATAAACAGTTTTAAAACCTTAAAACGGACTTTTACGCACATAGAATAACTCTATCTCGAAATTGAGTGGCCGAGAAAAAATGAACCAACACATAAATGCAGAATATGTGTTTTATGCCACAGTTTTACTTTTTTCAAATAGTCCACCATTGTGCTTTCTTATGACCCATGAACATGGTAGAGTGTGTTCTATCCACCTCAACATCAATAGGTGTCGTCTGGGAGACGTCCCCGATCCGAATCATTCAAAACCCGATCGATCCGACATGACTTAGTTGAGTTATCGTGTTAACAAAAAAATTTTTCAATTTATTTTTTGTTAACACTATATTCAAATTTGAAATTTCTCAAAAGACCACCGTCGTGCTTTCTCATGACCCATGGACAGGGTGGGGTGTGTCCTATCCACATCAAAATCAATAGGTGTCATCTGGGAGATGTTCCCGATCAGAGTCAGGCAAAACCCGATCGATCCGACACGATTTAGTTGAGTATCGTATTAACAAAACAAATTTCTCAAATAGTCCACCGTCGTGCTTTCTCATGACCCATGGACAGGGTGGGGTGTGTCCTATCCACCTCAAAATCAATAGGTGTCGTCTGGGAGACGTCCCCGATCAGAATCAGTCAAAACCTGATCGATCCGATACGATTTAGTTGAGTTATCGTGCTAACAAGAATAAACGTCGACGAAAACGACGACACACACACACAGCAACAAAAATTTAAAAACCATTTTTCTTGGTTTTTAGGCCAAAAAACCAAAAATAAACCAAAAAAAATTTTTTTTCACTTTTTCTTTAGACGATTACATTACTTTTCCGCTTATAGTGGAGTGCGGAAAAGTAAAAATTGAACAAATATATGTTTTATACATACCTTTACATATTGTTTTAATGATGAGATGATCGCTTCGCAAACCTCTGGTACCATTTGCGATTTTACCTGCTTAGGTATTTTGAAGGTGTAGAACTATCGATGTCTGGGCATATCAACCCTGTGTCTCTTAGTGCATATAAAACCCTTGGTTTCGTGTTTATAAATACATCAATAATTGTTAACACTGCTACCTTAAAATCCCCATATTTTGCGTTAATTCGTTCAAAATTAAAATAGTGTAATCTTATTCGGTATCCCTGGTATCTGAGCCATATAAATCAATTTGAAATTATTCAGTGGCGTTTCTTAAAATATCTGTCATTTCGCCTAAACAATTATTATTCAATAATAAGTTACGATCATACTCTGCTTCTACAAAGATTTGATATGCAGTCATTGAACACTAGAAAGGGGCCTACTAGCTTCTCATTTTTATTTAAATTGTTCCATAATTGTATAGATGCATGCATTGTTAAGCATTTTTAGTATACGCATCGAGAAGAAAGTATGTTTTTAATACCAGACTGCAAGAACTAACGCGCTGTTAAAATCGCCAGTGTTTGTAGTGTCACAAAATTTTAATATCTAATCTAGCACTTATGATTTGAACAATAATTATTATACTCATAACGAGGTACTCAGGGGCGTAGCGTACATGGATGCGAGTGATGCATTATTTACTTTAAACGCTACCATCAACTTTTTTATTGCAAATCGGTCGTGAATGCGCCCCAAATTATTGAACTCCGGCGTTACTTGCTGCAGTGCTGAAATGCGATGGTCCACGTTACATCCAAGCTACGCGTTAGATGGGCAAAAAGGTCAGTGACGCAATCAACAGTGGAACCTCGAGAGGGTGTTGTCGTTATTTTCGGACTCAGTTATGCGATTATGTGAACGCATCTTGGTGACTGTCGCCATAACATAAGGAAGATTTGGAAGAGCTGTTTCAGGTAATTGTGAAAAATGAAAATGAGGAATGATATCGAAAAACTGTTATTTGTGCTAGAGGTCTTTTAATTTTATTGCGCGACTTTGATTTTAACTTCTTCTTAGCAGTGTTCTCTGCAATATTCCCACATTCCGAGTCTGTTTAAAATTCTGCAGACAAAAATATCAGGTATTAGTTACTGCAATAAAAAGATCGCCGATTTCAAATCACATATTCAAAACATGAGAAACGAGTTTAGTGACATTTGGGACCGTACGTACAGATTTGTGTTAGAAAATCAACCACCAAGTAAAATAATGCGTTTGGATTTAATTCCTGAAGAAGATAAGAAAGGCACCTACGCACGATAGTTTTATGGCATTTTGGACGTTATTACTTTGAACATTAGTGAACGGTTTAGTGAAACTAAACTGAAATTCTTAAATCTAGATTCCACACAATTTACTTCATTCGTGAAACGTTTTTCTGACGAACTTTTTTCTTCTTTAGTAAATACATATGGAACATTCTTTGACGCAAATAGTTTAAAAAGTGAACTTTCAGTGATTTCTAGTGATCCCGATATGAAAAAGAGCACTGTGTCTGAGCTTCACCAATACATTATGTCCCTTCAATTATCTTCTGTTTTCCCGGAGTCGTCAAAATTGTGTCGTTTAATTTTGACTATTCCTGTCACAAGCAGTTGAGCGTTTAGATCATTTTCATGTTTAAAGAGAATAAAGACTTATCTGCGAAATTCTCAAAAGCAAGAAAGACTGTTAGCTTTAGCATTAATGCCATTAATAAACATTGAAAGTGTCTTGTTATAAGATACGAGATTCTCTCCAACATCTGAAGAAATAGTGATAGACGTTTTCGCTGTTACAAACAAAAACCGAAGAATTGATCTTAATTTTAAAAATTAGGATATATACCTCGGCATAATCATTTTAGATTAATGTATTTTTTTATTTTTACCATTTTCATATGGCCTACCATACATCTGACTATACCTCTTCCCCTTATAAAATTTTCATCACATCTCTAGATTATTTTCTCACGCTACGCCCCTGGAGTTACTATATTTAGAGAAACAGCAACTTGTTACTGCCGCAGAAGTTATATGTTAATGAAGTATTCCACTGTTTATTTATGTATGTTACATTTATTTAGACGTTACCTTTTCTTATTTATTTTTTAATTATATACTGTACACATATACATATGTACATACACATGTAGTTATTTGTATTCCATATTTTTGTCCTGTAAATGTTTTCTCTTGTGTTGGGCAATAAAGGTATTCTTAGTATTATTATTTTTATTATACATGCATGTGGGCAACTAGACCCATGCATATATTATCAAATTATGTACAGTCGAGTGTCCCCCTAAATTATATAAAACAATTCTTCAAGTCATCGGTATAAATTATATAAAATACTATGATACTTTTCTCAAACTTCAACGTATCTATCTTCTTTTTCATATTTTTGTAATTGTCCCAAAGAATAATCACCCGATTATCTATAAACATAAACTAATAAATCGAGCTGCCAAACACTGACTGCATAGTTCATGCAACTTGCTACAATATTTATCAAACTGACATAAAACATTGCTTGTGCATGCTTTACATTGATGTTCACTTATATAACACAACACATTAAACGTTTTGTCAATGGTAGATGAGACAGTCTTTTCCCCGATGATTTATGTATCGCCTCTGTCCTCTAGTACATTTCTAATGGGTCGATCCATCTTCCAGGTAAATTATTTACAAAACGGAACAAATTTGTAGGACGGCGACGACGGCAATATTTCTAATGATCTATGTAAACAGTGTTTATTATCTATTGTGTTTATATATTTATATATTTATCCGTTAACTTAGAAAAGCCGCAACTAATATTGTTTTGTTTATGTGTTACGTATATACAGAGTGTTTTAAACGTAAGGAATAACATAAAGGGTGTGCATAATCGGACAATTTGTGAATTAAATTTATTCATTTCTATTAAGGGGTAACACCACTGGTACATTTTTAAAAAAATCGATTTTCTTTATTAGCTTAAAAATTTATTTAAACCTTTTAGAATATGGGGCAGAACATTTTTTTCCCAAAAATTGTTTTTCCTTGAAATTTCGCGCTCTTTCCTAAGTGCGTCGCACTGCTCCGAAATGACACCTGCGCCAAGTAAATACCTGGTGGGAAGGTACAGTCTAGATACAGCCTAATGTTTTACTTTATGATTTCTCATCACCATCATCATATCGGTTTATAACGCCTTCGCCGTCTTCCGATTCCTAATCTCCATTCCTCCCTGTTTCTCTACATGTCCTCGTCCAGACCTCTCTCCCCAACTTCATTATCAATGCCCTCTCTCCAGCTTTTTCGTGATCTTTCTCGCCTTCTTCTTCCTTGTGGTTTCCAGTTTAGAATTTTTTTGGGTATTCTATCATTTGGCATTCGCTGAACATGCCCGTACTATACGAGTTGTTTGGTTCTTATATCATCTACAATGTCATGTGTTATTCCCATCATATTTCTTATTCTCTCATTTGTTACCCTTTCTCTCTTTGATGTTTCAACTGACCTCCTCCAGAAGTCCATTTCTGTGGTTCTTATCATTCTTTCTTTTAATGGCCATACTTCACAACTATAGGTTACTATACTTTTAATTATTGAATTATATATTCTTCTTTTATTTTCTTTTGTTATTTGTTTATACCATAGAATGCTGTTCAACATTGTAATTGCTCTCCTTCCTTGGGTATTTCTTTCCGAAATCGCTTCATCAAGTGTTCCGTCGTGTGATATTTTCATGCCTAGATATTTATATTCATTGCAGTGTTTGATGTTTTTCCCGGTTGACAGAAGTAAATCTTGTTGTTGTCCTCCAATACACATATATTTCGTTTTCTTCACATTAACCTCTAAACCCCATTTTTCATACTCCTCGATAAGTTTGCGTGTCATATATTCCATATCATCGATATCTTGCGCAATAACAACTTGGACATCCGCAAAGGATAATGTGTATAGTGTGGATGTATCATCTATTGGTATGCCCATATTGTGACATTTTCTTTTCCAAGTTATCAATGCGCGTTCTAGATATATCTTAAATAGTGTAGGAGATAGGCAGCATCCTTCTTTAAGTCCCTTAGTTACTATAAATCCCGTTGTTATATTGTGTCTTATTTTTATTCTAGATCTGGTATTATCATACAGAGACTTTACAGCCTTTATTAATTCTACATTTATATTAGTGTATTGTAAAGTTTCCCAGAGTTTTACCAGAGGAACGCCATCATATGCTTTTTTTAAATCCACATATAGTAGATGTACTTCTTGGTTAAATGCTATCTTCTCCAAGATTTGTGTAACTGTATATAAGTGATCGATTGTCGATCTTCCTGCTCTGAAACCGGCCTGTTCTTCTGCCTCCATTTCACAATATTCGTTCTCCATACGGTTTTTTAATATTGTCCCATATATTTTGCTGATGGAATTTGTAACAGATATTCCTCGGTAATTGTCACACTCACTTTTATCCCCTTTCTTATGAATTGTGGATACATATGATACCTTCCACTCTTCTGGTATCATACATCTTTGGAAAAGATCTCTCAGTGAATGGTATGGTATAGTTTGTCTATTCCATATTTTATAAGTTCTCCAGGAATATTTGCTGGTCCTGGTGCTCTGCCATTCTTTAGTGATCTACGTACTTCCTTAACTTCTGATATACTTATTATTATCGGAGATCCTTGAGTAACTATATTGCGATTAACGTTTTCTATGTTTTTAAATTTTTTTCTGTCTTTTGATAACATTTTTTCAAAATATTGATTGCATGTTTGCGCTGGTATTGGTGAGATGATATATTTTTTCCGGTCCTGTCTCATTTTCCTGAGTAGTCTCCAGCTTTCCGTACTTTTCCTACCTCCTATACATGCGTTAAATCTAGAACATGTCGCCTCCCATTTTTCATTCTTATTTGTACATATCATTTTACGCACTTCTACTTGGGCTTCTTTATATATCAGTTTGTCATTCATATTTTTTGAGCTTAAGTATGCATGATATTTTTTTCGTTTTTCCTCTATTTCAACCTCAATTTCGTCATCCCACCAATATGGTTTCCACTGTTTTCCTCCTTTTTCATAGCGCCCTAATGCCTCTGATACTGCCGACTGTATACACGTTTTTATATACTCATACTCCTCTTCTATATCGTCAAATTCTGTTCGTTATAATTTGTTGTCTAATCGGGCTTTGTATGTCTTCCCGTACTTTCTTGTTCCAGGCTACTTAAATTATATCTTATCTCTGTCTCTTTCTCTTCCTTCTCATTCCCATCCATATTTTATTTTTGATCTTTTGTTTTTATGGGAGCAACTATCTTTGCTTTAAGGAAGTAGTGGTCACTACCACAAAAAGAATACGATGACCTATTGATTTGTAACTTCTCTAATACATAACAGATGTCGTTAAAAGATGTTTATATTTAGTCAGAAGCATTTACAAACAAAAGTACGTTAGTATAACGCCAGTACATGTATAAAAATAGTTTTAAAACCTTATATTGGAGTTTTCCGCACGTAGAACATCTCATTGAGTGGCCGAGAAAAGTAAACCAACACATAAATGCAGAATATATGTTTTATGCGACAGCTTTACTTTTTTCAAATAGTCCACCATCGTGCTTTCTCATGACCCATGGACAGGGTGGGGTGTGTCCTATCCACCTCAAAATCAATAGGTGTCGTCTGGGAGATGCTCCCAATCAGAATCAGTCAAAACCCGATACATCCGGCACGATTTAGTTGAGTTATCGTATTAACAAACAAAATTTCTCAAATAGTCCACGATCGTGGTTTCTCATGACCCATGGACAGGGTGGAGTGTGTCCTATCAGCCTCAAAATCAGTAGGTGTCATCTGGGAGACATCCCCGATCAGAGTCAGTCAAAACCCGATCGATCCGGCATGATTTCATTGAGTTATCGTGCTAACAAAAAGAATTCTCAAATAGTCCACCATCGTGCTTTCCCATGATCCATGGTCAGGGTGGGGTGTATCCCATCCACCTCAAAATCAATAGGTGTCATCTGGGAGACGTCCCCGATCAGAATCAATGAAATGTGATCGATCCGACATGATTTCGTTGAGTTATCGTGCTAACAAAAAAAAATTGTCAAACAGTCCACCGTCGTGCTTTCTCATGACCCATGGATAGGGTGGGGTGTGTCCTATCCACCTCAAAATCAATAGGTGTCATCTGGGAGACGTCCCCGATCAGAATCAGTTAAAACCCGATCGATTCAACACGATTTAGTTGAGTTATCGTGCTAACAAGAATAAATGCCGACGACAACGACAACACACACACAGACACAATTTTTTAAAAACCATTTTTTTTGTTTTTAGGCCGAAAAACTAAAGTGAACGAAAAAAATAGTTTTTCCCATTTTTCTTTACACGATTACATTACATTTCCGCTAGTATAGTGGAGTGCGGAAAAGTGAAAAGCTAATTTCCTCACTTGAAATTACAGTTTTTGTGTGTAGTGCTGATTTTTAACAATTTATTTGTAATCTCAGCAGTGGCGTAGCTACCAAGGGGCAAGGCGGGGCAGTGCCACGGGGCCCTCAAGCTCAGGGGGCCCTCGAATCCTTACCAGAAAATCTCAATCGAACTCAACTTTCGAAAATTTCTCCCATTTTCAAAATAAATATGACAGGTGGCAACTCGAGTTTAATCATGGCAACTCAGTTGTGAGAAATTCCAAAGTTATAAAAAGGGAATTCCCCTAAATTATTTGTGTGGGTTGACAGTGTTATTAATGTTTTCATCAATTTGTCGGATATCAATATCTGCATATTATTATTTATCGATGTGCGTTTTTGTGATTCGCGATTGTGAACTTCGAGTCAAGATTTTTTTTCGAGAATGGTTAAAAAGTTAATGTATCAGGAGTAAGTAAGCGTATGTCAATAAACTTTTTGTACTGGTCCATACAAAAGTTCAATTTTATTTGATTATAGTACGTATACATAATTACGTAAAGAAATCTATAGATTTCGGCTACTCACTATATAACGCAAAATACCGTGAAAAATACAAATCACATGCGGTAGGTAGGGGGCCGTCCATTAATTACGTGATGTTTTTTTGTCATTTTTTAAACCGTCAAATGTGGTAACACTGGCGGCGATAAAATGTTTGCCGGGGATTCCCCACCGACGTCTTGTATCGTATCATTACGTTTCTCTTTCCTTTTACTTGTAACGTTGTCAGTGAACAGTGAGTACCTACTTGAGTACAATCTTACATAAATATTGCATAAATAAATTAGAAAACTAATATTATGGACAAAAAAAAGAAACCCAGTGGTGCATTTAAACGCAAACAACGCCAAGAAAGAGAAGAAAGTAAACAAAAATTGCCCAAAATTGACAAGTTTTTTAGTCAGCCTTCTGCAAGTACTTCTGAACAAAATATTTCTATTGATAGTGACTCAAATAATGTGGTAACTGCAGTGTTGGTTGAGAATCCTACTGAAGAAGATTCAACAATTATTGCAGTTGAAGATACTTCCGCCGCCGATCATGTAAACGTGGATGATGTTTGTACGGCACCTATGAACATAAGAACGGATGATTTGGAGAAACCACAGACCTCTACATTTTTCGAAAATGTGTTCGATAAATCGCTTTATGACTTGGGAAACTTCACGAACAAAATACTAAATGATAATGAAAGACATCAAATTCTTGATATGGGACCTTTACAGCCATTAGGACCTTTTCCAACTGATATTAACCAGAACAATAGGTGTTTTTCAAAATCATACTACGTTTCAAGTTCAAAATATGGACCAGTTAATCGTTTTTGGTTGTGCTATTCCAAAATACTAGACGCTGCCTATTGTCAACCCTGCTGGTTATTTGCTTCACAGAGGAATAATGTCTGGTGTACGGGAATTCGTGATTGGAAACATTTATCAGAAAGAATTAAACAACACAGTTATTCGAGTGACCATACGGAAGCATGTGCTGTGTATGAATTTTGGAAAAAAAATTATACTATCGACAAGGAACTTGAAAATGAAATTCGCAAAGAAACATCCTATTGGAAAATGGTTCTTCAAAGGTTATTTGATATCATACTTACCCTAGCAAAGAGTTCTTTGGATTTGAGAGGACATCGAGAAGACTTACGTCAGGAAGGATACCATGGAAATTTTTTGTCCTTTGTAGAGCTTGTCGCCCGATATGATCACATTTTGCGGCAAGTTTTGGATATGCCCAAAGGTAATAATAATAATTTTATTTTGTTTTAATATTATTCATAATTATTAACTGTTTAATATCAGGGCTTTTTAAAATTGTGTTTTTTATGTTTTTAGGAACTACAAGATATATGAGTGCAACAATTCAGAATGAAATGATTGAGTGCTTGGGGACCAAACTCGAAATCCATCTACTAGAACAAATTAGGGCGTCACCGTTTTTCGCCATCATAATGGATACGACACAGGACACATCGAAGGTAGATCAGCTAAGCATTGTTGTGAGGTATGCAGTAATAACCAGATCGGAAAATAGACAGCCAATTGATATAGAAATAAAAGAAGTGTTTCTTTTAGTCTAGGCTTTTATGCAGCCATCAAACACGGCGCAGCAGATTTAGTCAATCAAGTAACTACATTATTTAAAGACAAAAATATTGATTTAAAAAAATGTGTGGGGCAAGGTTATGATGGAGCCAATGTGATGAGTGGTGTGTATAATGGTGTACAAAAACGTATTAAGGATATCCAGCCTAACGCGGAGTATGTACATTGTGCCACTCATAATTTAAATTTGGTGATAAATGATGCCATTAGCAGTTGTGTGGAAATACAGAATTTTTTCGCAACGTTGCAAGATTTGTATAACTTTTTCGGAAACAGTATCAAGCGTTGGGATCTACTATTAAAATTCACAGGCGAATCAGACACCACTCTAAAAAAACTAAATCCCACTAGATGGTCCAGTAGAGTCAATACGATATCTGCAATAAAACTTCGTTTTTTTGATATTATCAAAGCATTATCAGAAATGGTTCTAAAGAGTCCTAATAAAGATGAGCGTAATGAAGCAGAGAGTATTAAAACAAAAATGCTAAATTTCGAGTTTGTGTTGCTTTGTAAATTCATGCATATTGTATTGAATGACATCAATTATGCATCCAAAATTTTACAAAAATCCGACATAAATTTGGACGAGGCAAGTAAAGCTTTAGCAGAGACCAAAGCAAAGTTGCAAATTTATAGAAATGATTTCGAATTATTCAAGTGCAAAGCCTGTGAAACTGCAAGAAAATATGGTATAGATACCCATTTTCAAGAAAAAAGGCAAAGGAAAGTAAAAAAACATTTTGATGGATTAACTGCTAATCACCGATTTTCAAACCGAGAAGAAATATTTAAAATTGTGATTTTCAATAAGGTACTTGATACATTAATAGCTCAATTAAATACCCGTTTTACTGGCATGAGTGCAGTTTGTCAAACATTCGAATTTCTAACACCAACATTTTTATTACATGTTGATGAAGCAACTTTATTACAAAAGTGTGACAATTTCCAAAGAAAATATTCCGATATAATAGGCTCTAGCTTTTCACTTCAATTTGTTAATATTTACCACCTACTTGTACCTCAATTAACTCAAGCATCGACTGTTCACCAATTATGTGAGGAAATAATGAGTAAATATGGAGTGCTAGAATGCGATCTAACGGAAGTATTTACAGCAATGTTATTATTCTTTACAATTCCTGTCACTTCTGCAGTAGCTGAAAGGTCATTCAGCAAATTAAAAATAATAAAAAATTATTTAAGAAATAGTATGGGCCAAACTCGACTCCGACATTTATCGCTAATAGCAATTGAAAACAAAACCGCATCAAGTCTGGATTTAACCGAAGTAATTGATACTTTTGCGAAAACTAAAGCTAGGAAAAGATTGTAATAATTATAATCGTTATTTAGTCTGTTGGTAGGTCTGACCTTTATAATATATATTATTAATTTTAATTAATTGACCTTTATAATAATTAGAAGTAGCCATTATATGATTTTGTTTTTGTTTAGTTGATACTTTAGTCTATTTTTGTTAATTAATTAAGAAAACATACTGTCTAAGTTTTATAATTTTTGTAAATAGCTTGCATCGGCGATAGGTTAAATAACTGTAAGCTGGTGCAGCGTATCTACGAATAAATAAATAAATAAATATATAATAAATCCTTGAATCTTTTCTATTTCGTTTTATTGCCCAATATCTACACCAAGTATTAAAATAATTGTAATTTATGTTGTTAGTGTTTAATAGTTTTATTACCTGCCCATGCACGAAAAAGAGCTGATGATAAAGTTGCTTAGCATTTTTAAAGTATTTGTATATTTAATGATTTTACTTCAAAAAACCTTACCAGTTTTGATAGCAGTGGGCCCCATTTTTTTATTTGCCCCAGGGCCCTAGGTTACCTAGCTACGCCACTGAATCTCAGAGTGTTTATAAGTTACAATGAGTGACGCAAAAGTGTACCAGGGCAGGACAGGTACAGAAAAATCGTATTCAACGCGGTGTCGGAGCAATACGTCATCGAGATGACCGGTGAATAGATTCGAGGCTGAGAGCGATTCAAAAGGAATCAGTGCTCCTGCCAAGAAATTAAAACTACAGAAATAAGAAGATTATACTCCAACCCATCTGAAAATGCCTTATATAATAAGGACTAAACAAATTAGGTCAAAACAGCTATTCTCCTTGCTATATACCAAACGCCGAGCGCTGAATTACATGACAAAATTTGCCGTACCTATTTTGTCTAACAGAGTTAGCACTAAAATACAGTGATTCGGATTGCTCCAAAACCACAAGGAAGATGTAAAGTGTCACCAATCTCAGAATATCGTTGACTGCAGACCGGTTTCGACCTTATCTTGGGTCTCGTCAGTGTAGTGTAAACGAGTATGACAGATGAAGCTCAGATCTAGTAGACGTTGCTATGTTCCACCGCAGTAGAACGTACCAAACGCCATCTCTTGGTAGTCTCGAGAATAATCTAAATCGAAGTAAAAACTTGAGCCGGTGTTATCTAAATCTTCATCAGAAACTCTTAATTTCTTCAGTATAATGCAAAGCTTTATTACACAAAGTTTCTGATGAAGATTTAGATAACACTGACTCAATTTTCCACAAAACACTGAAACACTACACTCGACTAGCGTTTCGTCAACAAAGTTGGCATCATCTGGAGATGATTAAAACTGCTTTAATCATCTCCAGATGATGCCAACTTTGTTAACGAGACGCGCATTGGGTGTAGTGTATAGTGTTTTGGTGTTTTGTGAAAACCTAAGTCAGTGTTATCTTCACACCAAAGGTTCCAACCTACTTCAGTATGAAGATTTAGATATTAATTATCAAGTCGGCAATAGAATTATAAATTTTCTTGCCGTTTTCTTTCTTATTTCGCAACACGTAAAGTGTAAAACATGCGATTCAGACACCACGTTTCATGAAAGAATTCCTCGAGGCTTACGCTTCAAAATAATTGTCGCTCGATTGGAAAATACGAAAAATGAAATCTGGACGACCTTATTAGTTATTACATAAGTGATCAACCGACGAAAATCCGTAGGACGAGAAGTGCTCAGTTTTGGTGTGACTGGATGGAGGCGTAAGCACCGGATTCCTTGGACACCTTCCATCATAAGCCGGCGCTTATGATTATGGCGACGATCATGAAGTTTTTAAAGCCATCAAACCAATTTATGAGGACCTGAACCGAGACAAATTGCTAAACCGTTGCTTGGGAAACTACATGCAAAATAGCAATGAGAGATCCAATGTCACTGTTTGGAAATTGTCTCCAAAGTCTTATTCAAGTGGTAGAAAAGTCTTGAATATAGCCAGTGAAATTCATGTGCGCATTTTTAATGATGGTCTGACTAATATTCTTCGAATTATGAAAGCTTTGGAGATGGATATTGGCATTGAATCATACATTTTTTGTCTGAAACCGATGCTAAGCGGATCGAGCACGCGAGATGTCTTTGACAGATGCAGCGAAAAAGGAATGCTCCAACATAAAATGTCCGAGGAAAGACAATAAGCAGTGGCGTAGCTAGGTAACCTAGGGCCCTGGGGCAAATAAAAAAATGGGGCCCACTGCTATCAAAACTGGTAAGGTTTTTTGAAGTAAAATCATTAAATATACAAATACTTTAAAAATGCTAAGCAACTTTATCATCAGCTCTTTTTCGTGCATGGGCAGGTAATAAAACTATTAAACACTAACAACATAAATTACAATTATTTTAATACTTGTTGTAGGTATTGGGCAATAAAACGAAATAGAAAAGATTCAAGGATTTATTATATATTTATTTATTTATTTATTCGTAGATACGCTGCACCAGCTTACAGTTATTTAACCTATCGCCGATGCAAGCTATTTACAAAAATTATAAAACTTAGACAGTATGTTTTCTTAATTAATTAACAAAAATAGACTAAAGTATAAACTAAACAAAAACAAAATCATATAATGGCTACTTCTAATTATTATAAAGGTCAATTAATTAAAATTAATAATATATATTATAAAGGTCAGACCTACCAACAGACTAAATAACGATTATAATTATTACAATCTTTTCCTAGCTTTAGTTTTCGCAAAAGTATCAATTACTTCGGTTAAATCCAGACTTGATGCGGTTTTGTTTTCAATTGCTATTAGCGATAAATGTCGGAGTCGAGTTTGGCCCATACTATTTCTTAAATAATTTTTTATTATTTTTAATTTGCTGAATGACCTTTCAGCTACTGCAGAAGTGACAGGAATTGTAAAGAATAATAACATTGCTGTAAATACTTCCGTTAGATCGCATTCCAGCACTCCATATTTACTCATTATTTCCTCACATAATTGGTGAACAGTCCATGCTTGAGTTAATTGAGGTACAAGTAGGTGGTAAATATTAACAAATTGAAGTGAAAGGTAGGGCCTATTATATCGGAATATTTTCTTTGGAAATTGTCACACTTTTGTAATAAAGTTGCTTCATCAACATGTAATAAAAATGTTGGTGTTAGAAATTCGAATGTTTGACAAACTGCACTCATGCCAGTAAAACGGGTATTTAATTGAGCTATTAATGTATCAAGTACCTTATTGAAAATCACAATTTTAAATATTTCTTCTCGGTTTGAAAATCGGTGATTAGCAGTTAATCCATCAAAATGTTTTTTTACTTTCCTTTGCCTTTTTTCTTGAAAATGGGTATCTATACCATATTTTCTTGCAGTTTCACAGGCTTTGCACTTGAATAATTCGAAATCATTTCTATAAATTTGCAACTTTGCTTTGGTCTCTGCTAAAGCTTTACTTGCTTCGTCCAAATTTATGTCGGATTTTTGTAAAATTTTGGATGCATAATTGATGTCATTCAATACAATATGCATGAATTTACAAAGCAACACAAACTCGAAATTTAGCATTTTTGTTTTAATACTCTCTGCTTCATTACGCTCATCTTTATTAGGACTCTTTAGAACCATTTCTGATAATGCTTTGATAATATCAAAAAAACGAAGTTTTATTGCAGATATCGTATTGACTCTACTGGACCATCTAGTGGGATTTAGTTTTTTTAGAGTGGTGTCTGATTCGCCTGTGAATTTTGATAGTAGATCCCAACGCTTGATACTGTTTCCGAAAAAGTTATACAAATCTTGCAACGTTGGGAAAAAATTCTGTATTTCCACACAACTGCTAATGGCATCATTTATCACCAAATTTAAATTATGAGTGGCACAATGTACATACTCCGCGTTAGGCTGGATATCCTTAATACGTTTTTGTACACCATTATACACACCACTCATCACATTGGCTCCATCATAACCTTGCCCCACACATTTTTTTAAATCAATATTTTTGTCTTTAAATAATGTAGTTACTTGATTGACTAAATCTGCTGCGCCGTGTTTGATGGCTGCATAAAAGCCTAGAAACACTTCTTTTATTTCTATATCAATTGGCTGTCTATTTTCCGATCTGGTTATTACTGCATACCTCACAACAATGCTTAGCTGATCTACCTTCGATGTGTCCTGTGTCGTATCCATTATGACGGCGAAAAACGGTGACGCCCTAATTTGTTCTAGTAGATGGATTTCGAGTTTGGTCCCCAAGCACTCAATCATTTCATTCTGTATTGTTGCACTCATATATCTTGTAGTTCCTAAAAACATAAAAAACACAATTTTAAAAAGCCCTGATATTAAACAGTTAATAATTATGAATAATATTAAAACAAAATAAAATTATTATTATTACCTTTGGGCATATCCAAAACTTGCCGCAAAATGTGATCATATCGGGCGACAAGCTCTACAAAGGACAAAAAATTTCCATGGTATCCTTCCTGACTTAAGTCTTCTCGATGTCCTCTCAAATCCAAAGAACTCTTTGCTAGGGTAAGTATGATATCAAATAACCTTTGAAGAACCATTTTCCAAAAGGATGTTTCTTTGCGAATTTCATTTTCAAGTTCCTTGTCGATAGTATCATTTTTTTTCCAAAATTCATACAAAGCACATGCTTCCGTATGGTCACTCGAATAACTGTGTTGTTTAATTCTTTCTGATAAATGTTTCCAATCACGAATTCCCGTACACCAGACATTATTCCTCTGTGAAGCAAATAACCAGCAGGGTTGACAATAGGCAGCGTCTAGTATTTTGGAATAGCACAACCAAAAACGATTAACTGGTCCATATTTTGAACTTGAAACGTAGTATGATTTTGAAAAACACCTATTGTTCTGGTTAATATCAGTTGGAAAAGGTCCTAATGGCTGTAAAGGTCCCATATCAAGAATTTGACGTCTTTCATTATCATTTAGTATTTTGTTCGTGAAGTTTCCCAAGTCATAAAGCGATTTATCGAACACATTTTCGAAAAATGTAGAGGTCTGTGGTTTCTCCAAATCATCCGTTCTTATGTTCATAGGTGCCGTACAAACATCATCCACGTTCACATGATCGGCGGCGGAAGTATCTTCAACTGCAATAATTGTTGAATCTTCTTCAGTAGGATTCTCAACCAACACTGCAGTTACCACATTATTTGAGTCACTATCAATAGAAATATTTTGTCCAGAAGTACTTGCAGAAGGCTGACTAAAAAACTTGTCAATTTTGGGCAATTTTTGTTTACTTTCTTCTCTTTCTTGGCGTTGTTTGCGTTTAAATGCACCACTGGGTTTCTTTTTTTTGTCCATAATATTAGTTTTCTAATTTATTTATGCAATATTTATGTAAGATTGTACTCAAGTAGGTACTCACTGTTCACTGACAACGTTACAAGTAAAAGGAAAGAGAAACGTAATGATACGATACAAGACGTCGGTGGGGAATCCCCGGCAAACATTTTATCGCCGCCAGTGTTACCACATTTGACGGTTTAAAAAATGACAAAAAAACATCACGTAATTAATGGACGGCCCCCTACCTACCGCATGTGACTTGTATTTTTCACGGTATTTTGCGTTATATAGTGAGTAGCCGAAATCTATAGATTTCTTTACGTAACTATGTATACGTACTATAATCAAATAAAATTGAACTTTTGTATGGACCAATACAAAAAATTTATTGACATACGCTTACTTACTCCTGATACATTAACTTTTTAACCATTCTCGAAAAAAAATCTTGACTCGAAGTTCACAATCGCGAATCACAAAAACGCACATCGATAAATAATAATATGCAGATATTGATATCCGACAAATTGATGAAAACATTAATAACACTGTCAACCCACACAAATAATTTAGGGGAATTCCCTTTTTATAACTTTGGAATTTCTCACAACTGAGTTGCCATGATTAAACTCGAGTTGCCACCTGTCATATTTATTTTGAAAATGGGAGAAATTTTCGAAAGTTGAGTTCGATTGAGATTTTCTGGTAAGGATTCGAGGGCCCCCTGAGCTTGAGGGCCCCGGGGCACTGCCCCGCCTAGCCCCTTGGTAGCTACGCCATTGAGTACTGCATGTTAAAGAAACTATACCGTCCATTAGAAATATTGTACAACCCCACGTTTATAAAAATCCTGTATAAAAATAAATAAATGAATGTATTTAGTTCTGCCGTAATTGAGTTTGAAATAAACCAGCGTTTACTTCTGTTTCTTAATCGAAATAATTGGAAAACTATTTGTTTTATATACTTACCCGTAAATAAAAAAAACGTAACGTCAATTTTTCATAAAATATGTCATTGTGACAAAGGCGCCAGCGAATTTTTATCGATGGCTATCATACGTCGAAGATGCGCCGTTTGAATTAAATCGGGGAACCCATGACTTTAATTTTAGAACTTGAAATGTTCTTGAAGTGTTACATATGTACATTTATTTATATAAATCATGTTATTTACTGTTTTGAGAACAGCTATATTTAGAAAACAACATTTTAAGCTTTAATAACCACTTAAACACAGCTTTAGAATTAGTTGGATTGAAAGTGTCACTTTCACCAGTATCTGTCGATAACACAATTGCTACAATTGTTCAAAATCAGTCAAGGTCGTCGTTTACCCCAATCGGTTACAAAAATCAAGCGAAACCTTCTTTTGTCCGCCGTTGCATTATTTGCATTCTTTTACACGTTTTAAAGCAAGGCAGGTATATTTCGAGAACAATGGGTGGGAATTTGCATAAAACACACCCCTCTGAATTTGCACCCTTTTTTTTACCTCATCTGCATCCATAAAAAACGTTACCTGCATCCCAATAACATCCTGCATCGATCTATTAATAGCCTATAGGCACAAAATATAGACGACGATAAATTAAATTAGGAAGTTAATAGTACATATATTTTCGTGGTTTGTGGGATTCTGATCAGAGTGATCAGTCATCGGAATTAGAAGACGAAGAAGTGAGGTTAAACGTCGAGCTCATGTCAATCATAGTTTGTTTATAATTCTCTATAGTTTATGAGAACTAAAACTGATGCAAACTAATGTAATTCTTGGCTGAAATAATGGCGTTGGAAAGTGAGGAAGTGTGTAGGTTTTGCCTCAAGGGCTTGACGAACGACAATTTCGAGATAATAGAAAATCTAAAATTAGGGATGCTAGATGTGCTCTTATTAAAACTAGTAAGTGCTTATCTCGTACTCGTACGTCTTTTACGGGATTATTTTATAATATTTTCTGATTTTTCTAGAACTTCGGCGTAAGCATCGCACCCTTGGTATGTATAAACTGTGTAGAAAGCTTAAAAAAGGCGTTCTACTTCAAGACTGCCTGTCTCTCTGTGGAACAACGTATAAACCACTACGTTAGTGCAACCGGAAAACTAAAAGTGGATCTCAAGGATGTGTATTTAATGCAGAAGGACACCAAAAAGGGACGAAAGGGGATTCGTGAGGGGCAAAAAGTATGTCGTTTTTGCTTGAGGCTCTTCAAGAATTGCGTCTTGAATGACATCGGAACGGACGTGGCTTTAACTGGCGTGTTACAGAAATATTTTCCGGAATTGGTGAGTACGAATAGATTTTTAAGTAGTCGATGTTTAGTTTCTTATTTTAGGACCTGAGTGTCACCAAAGAAATCTGCGCTTGCGGGAACTGTCTAGACGATCTGACCAACAATTTTAACTTCATAATGCACTGCTTGGACACGGAGAATCATATAAAAAAATATTACGAGATGGAAGGCATATCGGGTGACATGCAAGTCAGCCTCAGGCTAGTGTCGCATTTTGTTGCAATATTAAAGTCGATAGATCCGGATTCGGATGATTATAACGCCAATGTTGAAACGGACCAAACTCAAGATGCCAATCAGAATCAGAATTGGGTGGAGAACGGTGTTTTGAGAGAAGACCTTGAGACTTTTGGCGTTGAAGAAACATTGGATGAAAGTTACGCAGATTATGAGGAAAGGTAATGATTTATTTCATATTTTTTTTTTAGACGTGATGTGCTCAATCCAGTTTGATTTAGAAAAGAAATACAAGAAAATTTTTAACATTACCATATAGTTGTGAGTGTGAAGAAAATTTTTCTGTCACAACTGACATTTCTTTTAGTAGGGGTGTACCAAAAGATTCGATTTTAAATTTGTTATGATGTTTATCGAAATTTAAGATTTAAATTTTTTCTATGCAACAGTATCAAAGTCGATATTAAAAGAAGGATACATGCCAAGAAACAATTTTCAAGGGTTAACCGTTCAATTTTCGCCCAAATATTACTTTTATTTCTCTGTTAAACTTGTCCGAAACAAGGAATATATATACGAAGTGTTTCAAAAATAACCTCTAAAGTATTTCGTTAAAAAGAAATTCCAATGATTGAATATGGCAAAATAACAAAAAAATATATCAAATGGGTATTATAATAAAATAAACAATTTTAAAACCTTAAAACGGACTTTTCCGCACGTACAACATCTCTATCTCGAAATTGAGTGGCCGAGAAAAAATAAACCAACACATAAATGCAGAATATATGTTTTATGCGACAGTTTTACTTTTTTCAAATAGTCCACCATCGTGTTTTCTCATAACCCATGGACAGGGTGGGGTGTGTCCTGTCCACCTCAAAATCTATAGATGTCGTCTGATAGACATCCCTAATCAGAATCAGTCGAAACCCGATCAATCAGACACGATTTAATTGAGTGATCGTGTTAGCGAAAAAAAATTCTCAAATAGTCCACCATTGTGCTTTCTCATGACCCATGAACATGGTAGAGTGTGTTCTATCCACCTCAAAATCAATAGGTGTCGTCTGGGAGACGTCCCCGATCAGAATCAGTCAAAACCCGATCGATCCGACATGATTTAGTTTAGTTATCATGCTAACAAGAATAAATGCCGACGACAAAGACACACACACAGCAAAAATTTTTTAAACATGTAGTTTTGGTTTTTAAGCCGAAAAACGAAAAATAAACACTAGAAAAAAATGTTTTCCCATTTTTCTTTACAAGATTACATTACTTTTCCGCTCTGGTATAGTTGAGCGCGGAAAAGTAAAAATGGTATATACCATGTGTCTTATTTAAAATGAAGACCCCCGGATATTTTCGTCATGTTTTAAAATCCATATTTGAGCTTTGACACAATTGTAGTCCTACACATATAAGACGTACATTTTGAGGTCTTCTTACGTACAGCCATCTTAAATTTAGGTAACAAACTGAAGCAATGACAGCCCCTCAAATGGGGCCCCATTCCCGATATTTTGCTTCACGTTAAAGATATTGGAAAAAATTATTAGAAAAAGTTGTTCAGAATCTAGTTAGAGTCAACACTAAAATTCATTACGAAATTCACATTTTTAGTTTTTTCATTTTTCTACACACGGTTTCTAGTGCACATATGGTGTTTGGGTTTCAGTTTAATAGGATGCCGTCGAAATGGAAATGAAGTTGAACAGAAGTGTCGATTAACGAAAAATACATTTTAAGAGAAAGGAAAACAAACAATTAACTTTTGGTAATTTAAATAAGGGAAAAACAACAGTTTACAGTTACAATCAGTTTTAAGATAATTACGCATTACACAAATGAAAATTTTAATTCATTATCGCATGTAGGCCTCCCTCAACTATTCCTCTTTCAATTTGAATACATTTCTCAATTCTTTTACAATTATGATTGGCTACTCTTCTCAGCTCTAGAATGCTAATTTTGCGACAGGCTCGTCTTCTTGTAGCACAAAGGTCTTCTCGATTTCTGGACCTTGTTTTGTAAATTTTATTCTGCATTTTTATTCTCCAGAAATAAAAATCTAATGGTGTAATATTGGGGGACCTAGGAGGCCAGAGTTGAAAAGGATTATTTCTTCCTATCCAATGCATTGGAACATGTTCGTTCAATCACTGATGAACAATTCTGGAATTATGGATTAACGCACCATCTAGCTGGAAAAAAATCTACCGTCGCACATAAGAGGAAGATTTTCAATTGCATCCCATAACTCAGTATCGAAAAAGTTAACTAAACGCTCAGCACTTAACGAGTTATTAAAGAAAAACAGATAAATTTTTCTGTCTCCTAAAATTTTACACTATACAGTAAAACCCCGCTTAACGCGTAGGATACGTTCCATCAAAGTAGAGCAAAACAGCGCTAAACGAGGTTATATCTACATGTAAATAATGGGGTTAGGGGAAGATGGATAGAAAATTGGTTAGGTATTAAATTTATAATTAGTGTGAACAAAAAAAAAAACCGATCACTTCAAAATTTGGTAAAAACATTAAATAAACAGGTTATTTTTAAACAGGCTTTTATACATTAATTTTTGAAAATCACTGCAAAAAAATTATCAAATCATTTCCAATTCAATTACAAAAGCCTTTTTTTCCTAGTATTTTAATATTTTTTGTCATTCAAAAAAAAACCGATCAGGTTATTAACTTTATTAAAACTCATTTTTACCCGCCAAATTTATTTATTTTAATGTATTTTTGAATTGTAAACTCCCCAAAAACTACCGTAAAATTAAGGTTTTATAACATTTTTTTTTAATTATGGGTTTTTTTTTGTTCACACTATGTTTTTTGAATAAAAATAAAACAAAACATTTATTTCTTACAAAAATAAAAACAATATTAACGAATTTACTTATAAAAACAAATAAAATTCCAAGTCAGTCAGATCATTCAGTTTATTCTGAGTTTCCAATTTTCTGCCTTTTTGTCAAGAAGGCATCTAATGTAGTTTGCGTTTTTCTTTTGCGTTCTGTTTAGAAGTTGTTGATAAGTGGATAAAGCATCTATAACACCCCGTCTTGCTTTTGAACTCCTGTCAAAATTTGGATCATTTTCAACAATTTGGTCTATAATTTCAGTTATAGTGGTCAAACTCCTTTTTACCAACGTGATCGAAAGTTCTTTTTGCTCTTTTTCGAAATCACTACTATCTATATTTTTGTTTTCTTCTTGCTCAATTAATTCCATAAGCTCATCATTAGAAAGACTACAGCACCGCACCAAACAAGAAACACAACTACACTGTTTCGGATATGTTATTTACATATTTGGAAACCTAGCGCTGCGCATAATTTCGGTGAATCCCCGGGTTGAAATAAAAGAGCGCTAAATTGAAACAGCGCTAAACGAAACAGCGTTAAGCGGGGTCTTACTGTACATTAACTCTGATTACTGGTTTTTACAATAAATAACCCAATGAGGATATTCTGTAGCCCAGTACCTACAGTTTTGAGAAGATACCACCCCATTAGTGGTATATATAGCATCATCAGTAAACAAAATTTGATATAGAAAATACTGGTTGTCTAAAAAATTGCTCTGGATCCAATAGCAATATTCTAACCTTTTATTTTTATCACCTTTCAAGATTTATAGGGCTTGATTTTATGACGACTGACACATTTAATTTTCTCCTTGTCTATATTCAGTTAAGACGTTCAATCTCCTTCACTCATTCTTGAATTCACTTGATTTGCTATTAAGACTACATTATCTTCAGAATATGGATGTATTCGACGAGATTGATCATTCTGAGATCTTTTAATAACACTGCTAGTTTCATTGAAAAGAGCATTTACGGCGGCTGCAATTCCATAACTAATAGCCCCTCGTAAAGGATGTCTTCGGTTAAATTCTGTGGCTAGTTCTCTACCACTATGAGCGCCATCACCAAATAACCGTATTATTTCGATTTTTTTCCCTTAAATGCAAATGCATTTTACTACAATTGTAAATTACAGCCATACACAATATAACTGAAAGTTTTGTCAAAATGACATTTAATTGAATCATAGTTTTTGTTTTCATGGCATCCTATTGAATTGAAAACCAAATTTGTACCAGTGTGTCAACTGCGGAGTAATATTGAAGAAACTAAAAATGCTAATTTCGTAATAAAATTTGGCTCAAACTTAGATTATGATTAATTTATTCAATAACTTTTCGGTATCTTCAGCGCGAAGCAATGTATCTGGAATGAGCCCCACTTGAGGGGCTGCCGTTGTCTCAGTTCGTTACTTAAATTTAAGTTGGTTATCTTGAAACGTACGTCTTAGATAGGACTACAAATGTGCAAGCTCAAATCTGGATTACAAAAATTAACAAAAATATCCAGGTGTCTTCATTTTAAAAGAGAAACATGGTAGATACGTGGAAAATGACGACGATTCTCGTCCTATCCATCGCCCTACAGTCCGGGGGTTACCGAACAATGGTTCGTAAGAATGGCGAACGCGATCACATTCCGTTAAATTGTATCGAGACAAACCATGTCTCTAGGGAGTGAGTACTGTAGTGACGCATTAAACTGGCGCATTAGCAAGGATAATGAGTGTGCCTCGATAGCTCATCGGTCAGAGCAACTAACCGGAAATTGGGAGAGCCGGGTTCGATTCCCGGTCAAGGCATGATGCACTCTTTATCCTTGCTATCGCCAAAATAGATTTCTCATTAAAAACAATCATATAACTTGTCCTATTTTTAAGAGAGACAATAACTGTGGTTATAAAAAAAATGTGTAGAGTTTGTTTATGCGTATTCATAAATTCTTACAATAATGTTTATTGTTCTTGCACATGGACCACAGTATACCTTTTATATCAGGTTTATTCGTCAGAACAAATATTTGTATTACATCAATATGCAGATAAGTTTTTGAATAGCGTATTTACAAATTCTGCAGCCTTGCATGTAAATGATTTATTTATACCAATATATAACTTTATCGAGTTCATACATGATTTAAAAATAGTTTTTATCAACCCAGCAAATATTGTAAATGTGGTGATATCAACAAATAATACCGAAGATGCAGAAATGCATGTATTAAAAAAATACAAAGATAGAGAAGGTTTTTGTTTATTTTCTAAGAAATTTTACATTGCTATTGAATTCTAAGAACGTTATGAGATGAGTATCTAGCAAGGATACTAGAAGATGCTGTTGGTGTTCAAAGGTATTGGTGGCTTTATTTAAACACCCACAAAAAAACTACTAGTTTTATTTATGAAAATACCAGGTGTAAATTAAGTAGATCATGGGACTGGACTAATTTTTTTTATTTGTACAGAATTACAATTCAATGTTGTCTCCCTCAAAATAATTTCATTGGGAAGCCACACAGTGCTGGAGATGGTTCTTCTAATCTTCATAGCAGTGCTGGAACTCGTACACTGGAATAGCCTTCAGCTAATCTGTTACAGCCGTTTGAATGTTTTCGTGAATGTTTGAATGTGTCCCAAAATGACGTCCCTTGAGGTGATTTTTTCAGGAAGAGGAAAAAGTCACAAGGACTCAAGTCGGACGAATAAGGAGGCTGAGGAGCAACAGGAATGTTTTTACTGGCCAAAAACGGTTAGGTTAGGTATCGAAAAAGCAAACCAGCATGCATTTGATCTTTGGTTTGCTCATTTTTTTTTTCGGCCTCGGAGAGGTTGAAGGATGCTATTACACACTCTGGCGCTTGGCTTTCAGGTCCTACTCAAACATCCAAAGCTCTTCACTAGTAATGTAACGTTCCAGAAAATGGGAATCTCGCGAAGTGGAAAAAGTCACAGGGACTCAAGTCGGGGGAATGAGGAGGCTGAGGAGCCACAGGAATGTTTTTGCTATCCAAAAACGTTTGTTTATTGAAATTGCTATGTGACTAGACACATTTGCGTGATGCAACACCCAGTTGTTTTTGATGTTTGGTCTCACACGCATGAACTTTTTCGAAGTTTTCAAGGATCTTTCAGTAAATGTGTTGTTTAATCGTTTGGCCTTGAGGCACAAACTCTTCCTAAATGATTCCCTAGCTATCGAAAAAGCAAATCAGCATGCATTTAATCCTTGAATGTCATTTTTGGTTTTTTTTTCTTTTGGTTTTGGAGGGGTTGAAGGATATTACATACTCTGGCGCTTGGTTTTCAGGTCCTACTCAAACATCCAAAGCTCTTCACCAGTAATGCCATGTTCCAGAAAATGGGGATCTCGCGAAGAAGAAAAAGTTAGGGGGACTCAAGTCGGGGGAATAAGGAAGCTGAAGAGGCACAAGAATGTTTTTACTGGCCAAAAACGTTCGTTTATTGAAATTGCTGTGTGACAAAGCGCATTGTCGTGATGCAATACCCAGTTGTTCTTGATGTTTTGTCTCACATGCGTGGACTTTTTCGAAGTTTTTCAAGAATCGTCCGGTAAAAGTGTTGATTAACCGTTTGGCTTTGAGGCACGAACTCTTCGTAAATGATTCCCTATCAATCGAAAAAACAAATCAGTATTCATTTGATCTTTGACTTGTCATTTTTGTTGTTTTTTTTTTTTGGCCTTGAAGAAGTTGAAAGATGCCATTACATGCTCTGGTGCTTGGTCTCCAGGTTGTACTCAAACATCCAAAGTTCTTCACCAGTAATAATACGTTCCAGAAAATGAGGATCTCGGGAAGAGGAAAAAGTTACAAGGACTCAAGTCGGGCGAATAAGGAGGCTGAGGAGCAACAGGAATGTTTTACTGGCCAGAAACGTTCGTTTATTGAAATTGCTGTGCGACAAGGCGCATTGTCATGATGTAGCACCCAGTTGTTTTTGATTTTTGGTCTCACATGCGTGTTTTTCAAGGATCTTGCGATGAAAGTGTTGATTAACCGTTTGGCCTTGAGGCACAAACTGTTCGTAAATGATTCCCTAGCTATTGAAAAAGCAAATCAGGATGCATTTGATCTTTGACTTACTCATTTTTGCTTTTTGGGGCCTTGGAAATGTTGAAGGATACCATTACATGCTCTCGCGCTTGGTTTCCAGGTCGTACTTAAACATCCAAAGCCCTTCACCAGTAATGACACGTTCCAGAAAATGGGGGTCACTTTCAAGATTCCAGAAAATCACCTTTCCCTCCTGATGTCCTTTTGGTTGTGCGACTGGTTTTTTGGAACTATTTTTGCGCGGATTTTTCTCATCCCCAAGTCATTGGTCAAAATCCGATGAAAGGTGGTACGAGTCAAATGCAACTCTTCTCCAATTATTCTGACTGTCAACCGACGATCTGAACTCACAAGATGCCGGATTCTGTCGACATTTTCGTGGGTTTTTGAGGCCTTCCGCTGCGAGGTGCATCTTCCGTGAGGAAGCGAGGTTCGTGGACATCCTGGCAAAGGATTTGAACTTTCAATCTTTATAAGATTCAACTGGTGCAAGCTTTGAAGATTGAAGATTATCCATTTCGATCTGATTTTGGGTAAGAATTATCAGGACTTTATATAACTTTTATATCATCTTATTCACCGACGAGACACATTTCCATTTACATGGATATGTAAATAAACAAAATTTCCGTTGCTGGTATATAGAAAACCCTTGAGAGAAGCACCAAAATCCCTTACACTCTCTCAAATTAACGGCATGGACGGCAATGAATACATCTGGCACAAGCCAGACAGTACAACTGGTGCAAGCTTTGAAGGTTGAAGATTATCCATTTCGATCTGATTTTGGGTAAGAATTATCAGGACTTTATATAACTTTTATATCATCTTATTCACCGACGAGGCACATTTCCATTTACATGGATATATAAATAAACAAAATTTCCGTTGCTGGTATATAGAAAACCCTTGAGAGAAGCACCAAAATCCCTTACACTCTCTCAAATTAACGGCATGGACGGCAATGAATACATCTGGCACAAGCCAGACAATACAACTGGTGCAAGCTTTGAAGGTTGAAGATTATCCACTTCGATCTGTTTTTAGGTAAGAATTATCAGAACTTTATATAATTTTTATTATATAAAGGTATGGACGGCAATGAATACATCTGGCATAATTGACTCTTACTTTTGTAAAAATGCCAACGGTGTTGCGCAAACCGTTACTTCTCTTCAATGAAAGATAGAAATATGCTAAAGAAATTTTTTGGCAAAAGAACTTAAAAGTTTTGCTGGATTTAATGATGACACGTGGTTTCGGCGAGATAGGGCTACCGCCCATGGAAATGGAATGTAATGCACAAGTGGAAGCCGTTTGTTCCATTTACAAGTAATCTCTAAGTGGGAGGACATTAATTGGCCACCCAGAAGTCCCGATTTAATGCCGATGGATTTCTTTTTTGGAGATTATTTGAAATATTAGGTGTACACTAGTGCTCCTACGGCTTTGCTTCACTTAAAAGCGTTATGCTAGGAAATTTAGAGAATTGAACCAGCATTATGTCGACGAGTTATCACAAATTTATCGCACCTTGGAGAGGTACAGTGGTGTGAAGGAGAAGGCACCTCGATGATGTTATTTTTCATACAATTTTTCCTACATTCTAAATAAAAAAAAAAGTAGTCAATGTAATATCTTTGTCTTTGAAGACTTAAGACGGCTGCATGTTTTTGTACAAAACGGTGAAATGTACGTGTTACTGCTGCATGAACACGCTCGACGTTTTCGACACTTCTTGCTCTTCTGGATGGGCTCGTTGGTATTCTATTATGATAGTACTTTCGTTTTCAAATTTAGCGACCCACGTTTTGATTAATTTTGCTGAAGGAGCTTGATTAATATCGTGAAGGAGGAGGTAGTGCGCTCGATAAAGGCGACGAACTATTATGAGAGAACGATGGTTCTCATAAGAGCGTCTGACACTTGCAATGGATCGCTTCACTGGTGAGCAACGTGTCGTTCATCAGAGAAACGATCCATTATTGCAACTGAATTTCCACGGCGTGGTGTCTAACAAATACGTGCGCATTCACGTTTATCACTACCACTTTCCGAGATATTCAATAAACGAAGAAAACATTTTAGGACACCTAGTAGATATACAGGGTGATTGGTACAGCGACGTATTCCTTTGAAGAAGTGTTAGTAGAAACAATTTGCAGTCAATATACCATAATATTCATAATACCGTTGTTGATAGCTTTCGAGATATTTCAATTTTTGTGTTTTCTTAGAACTGTACTATCTAATACTAGTCCCTTTAAATTAGACAAAAAATCACTTGCCTGTAAATAAAAAATAATGCTCTAGAGTGTTTTTTCATTTGCACAAGAGTATTACAAAAAAAAAAAAAAAGAAAACGGTTTTCGCCCTCTAGTGGCAAAACTGTGCAACATTAAAAAAAACAAAAGAACAAAATGTGTCGTAAATTTTTATATCTACAATTTTGATCTCTTGATGTTTTTCTCTACAATGCATAGTTTTGGCTTAAAATCGAAAAACAGCTCAAAAATACTTCACCGCGGTCTAGCGGCGCAACTAAGCAGAATTTTGAAAAAACGAAAAGAACAAAAATTGTGGAGAATCGCAAAATCTACAATATCAAATCAGGTCATGTTTTCCCAAAAATGCATAGTTTTTCAGAAAATCGTAAAAAACCGAAAAAACGGCTAAAAAGGCGTCTAAAAAACAACCTTTTCATTATCATGCGCTAGGTGAAGAATATGTTGATACAACCCCAGCACAACTTTTTGTATAGGTAGCTTAGCTGTAGGAAAAATTTCCCTCAATTTTCCTAATTTGAAGGGACTATACTACTAAATGTAAAATTAAAACAAAGGGATCGTTTTTTATTTGTAATTTTTTTTTGCTTCTGTAGTTACTGTTACATAACATAAACTACTATGTGTTAATGCACATAGTAGTTCATGTTATGTAATAAGGATTATGTTAAATAATTTGATACGACAAAAATACAAGAGCTAAAACCTGCAAGGGTTGTTAGAAACTTTAACCTAATTATGCATTCACCAGAATACATTAAACGTACAAATTATTTAAAAAACTTCTATGCTTCATCACCTTTCGAATGAGGTATAAAGTTTTAAGAAATTTCCTGTTACTTCCAGGAATAATACAAAAATAGGCGCAAGCACCATTTAGTCCTCATAAAAAATTGGAAAAGTAAAGAAAAGTCCATAAATTTAGTTTACATTTCATTAGATCACGTTCAGTGGCGGCTCGCGTTGAAAATTTTCAGGGTCACACGTTTTCCTGATACTTCAGAATTTTTATGTAAAATCCGTTTATACAAAAATATAGACTTTCACAAGAAATTTTTTTGAAATTTAATACCTTTTTGAAGAACATTCATGTTTGCCGTCATATTCTTTGGTTGAGACAAAAGGCTTGTAAGGTGCATTTTCTAGTAGAGGGTCTATAACACTTAAAATATTTTCCGAAAGAGTTTCAGCGTCACATTTTGTAGGTTTCAGGTATGTCCAAAAACGTTCAATCGGTTCACCATCGAGAATATATTTTAAAACTACCACTAACTGAGTTTTTACAGATACATCAGTTATTTCGTCTGCCATAACTGTCAAAAATGAAGGTTTGTTAATTTATTTAATTATTTCTTCATGACATACTTTTAATATACAGTCTAAAAGATCATTTTGTATTTCTTTAGAGGTTCCTTTAAATACTGAAGCATTTTGTAGATGCTCGCTTAAAGTTACATCAAGCTCAGCAGAAGAATTTATCAAACCACGAAATATCCCCGGGTTTTGAGAGGTTTCAGCTTCGTCATGTCCTCGCAGCGCCAGTTCAAAGGCCCCACAAAACTTTATGCAGTTTATAATTTTTGACAAAACGTATCTCTTTTTTGTCACATTATCATTATGCTTTTGCACATTTATCCAATAAGCTGAATCTAGCTGCGCTTTAATATTAGTTGTCCCTAATAAAGCTAATTCCATTGTATTATGTAGATGGCTTTTGGAGTTGTCGTGCTTTTTTATTTTTTCAGTTAAGTGCACCAAATCTGTCACCCCTATCTCCGTCCATGCTTTATCACCGCCAGAAAGTAAACAAGGAAAACAAAATAACGCATTTTTTTGTTGCACCCACAAATCCAATTGTTCTTCGAATAAATGTCTCTATTAAATTGACGTTTATATGCTTTTCCGCGGCTAACACCTGCAGTCTCAATAACAATATCGGGCAATGGCCTACCATTGTTTTTTAAATCAATTTTTTCTTCATAAGAGTATTTAAAAAATCGCTTCACATGAACTAAATTATAAACTAAATCCATTGTCACTAGCACAGTATATAAATATTAATAATTAGTACAATAAATCACTACACAAATTCACAAAACAGTATTTAAAATCTAAAATTAACACGAAATACGAAAAAAGGTATGATTTACGCCCGCCCGAGTAGGAAGGAGTAAACATTCACTGATGCTGCCTTGGCTGGAAAAAATACAGCTCACTGATCGTGTAAATTCGCGCATTTACGAGCGCCAAGTGTGGATTGTCGCGGGAGTTGAGGAGGAGGACGGGTGTGCCGAGCCGTGCTGAGAACTACCTCGTGTGGCCCAGTTCAATGTACCGCGACGCGCTCGCGTAGAGACCCAGATAATTCATCTGGTCTACTACTCAATAGAGGACGGCGGGCAGAATGCGACTTTAACGCAATAATTTGGTTAGCTGCACCAACTAACCAAATTATTTTATTAATAAATTTTAGTAATTATTATGTCGCGAACATATACAAATATCTAATTTTTTTGGCAGTTCTGCAGCTCTGCAGCACCTATACACCAGCCGCCCCTGATCACGTTTATAACATATTTTCGAAGTGACTACCTCTACTCCTTATGCAAAAACGGGACCATTTTCTTATTTCGGTTCTAGTAATCCTGGTGTTAAAATTATTTCGTAGAGTTATTGCTGCTTCTCGTATTCTATGTATTAATTGTTGCCGCGTTGTAATTTCGGTCGCATACACCAGTTATTTCCCAGTTATGTGCCCCCCCGTACATAAAAATCCAGAGAGATAAGGTCGGGGCTCCTAGCAGGCCATGGTATAGGCCCTCCTCTCCCAATCCACCTGTTTGGGAACCATTGATCCAATGATTCTCTTATCGGCCGATAATAATGCGCAGCACATCCATCGTGCTGAAATATCATTCTACGTCTGCTTGCTAAAGGTACATCCTCTAACAAAGGGGCCAAATGGTTAGTTAAAAAAACAGCATAAGCTGCCCCATTCAAGTTATCGGGTTGTACCTTCTTTCGTCGTAAACACGAGTTGTTATTGGTCGGCGGGTAACGTCGTTGGATTGCACTTTCCTGAATCTAAAAACTTTCCTAATCATTATCTTCTAACTTAGAGAACATTAAGATGGATTTAAATAACAACCCTTGCAGGCTTTAGCTCCTGTATTTTTGTCATATCAAACTATTTAAAATAATTTTTGTTACATGCCATGAACTACTATGTGTATTAGCAGTAGAAGCAAAAAAAATTACAAAAAAAAACGATACTTTTTTAGTTTTACAATTAGTAGTATTAGGTAGTACATTTCTAAGAAAACACAAAAATTGAAATATCTCGAAAATTATCAACAATGGTAATGCATATTATAGTTCAATTGACTGCAAATTGTCTCTACTAACACCTCTTCAAAGAATACGTCGCGGTACCAATCAGCCTGTATATATGCTTTCTATCTCATACTCTTGGACTTAAATTCAGAACATCACTCATATACAGTGCTATGAAAAAATATAGACTCACCCTTAATTTGAACTCCATCACTTATTTTTTATTATGTTTAATAAGCAAATGTTAATACTTATTAGGAGTATTAAATTGTTTAAAGTTGATTCTGGAATTTCGTTACAGGTATCTGCAATTCGACGCTTCAGTTCATCAACACTTTCAGTTGAAGGCTTTGTTGAATTGTATACTGCTCTTGCCATAATATCCCCTATAGATTTTCTATCGGGTTAAGATCAGGACTTAATGCTGGCCATGGCTTAAGGTCGATTTCATACTGTCGAAACCACTTTTTTGTGGACGTTGCAGAATGAATAGGTGCATCACCCTGTTGAAATATTGCACCGTCACCTTCAGTAAGGGTTAAAAATAGTAACAGGTAATCTTCTAACAGGTTTTGATGAACAGTCGCATTTATTTTGCCATTTACAAATGCCAGTTAGCTTTTCACACCCTTTTCGAAAGCCGCCAATATCATAACAAAGCCAACTGTGTAAGGCCTTCATACACATACTACATAATTTTTCGCTCCTTTCGTAAATCATGCCAATAATAGCTAAACCCATCCATCCAAAATTAATTTTTTTTTCGTCGCTAAAGTATACATGGTCCCAAAAAATTTTGTTTTAACATAGTTCTCTACAAATTTTAATCTGGCTGCTCTAGCGATGCTGCTTAAGTGCAGGTTTCTTTATACATTTTTCGTATTTAAAATGCTCTGACTTCGCCGACAATTCCTTATGAGACTGGGATCACAGTCTAAATTAAAACCACGGATAACCTGAGAAGATAATGTTCCTGTATTAGATAACTCCCTCAGAATAGCACGCTTTCTCGTCGGTGAAAATTTAGATGGCCACCCCGAGCGCTTTCTTTTACCATAATTTTCCACTCGCAAGTTAGAAACACTTTTTTTTATAACACTGTGAACGATTAACAATTGAGGCGATCTGTCGCTGTGTTTTTCCACAATTCGCACAAGTCGCTAACGTTTAAAAAAAAAAACCTTTCATTATAACACTCTCGAATCGTTACTCAAAATTTGTATTGGTGCGCATTCTCGCTCGGTGTCAAACTCTGTTCATACTTATTTACACATACGCGGCAGGACTTCTTGCCAAACTCAGTGTCAACCCGTAAGCACGTTATACTGTCTATTCAATAAGAATAGAGTTTTTGAAAAGTACAAACTATTTATTTATAATTTTTTATTTTCACATAAAGTACATTGAAAATGCTAAGGCGCTTTTAATTTACAAACGGTAAAATCGTTGACGTTGCCGAGAACGGCCCGGCACCATCTGGGCATACTTTCGACCAGTTCTTCGGCGTAATCAGGGGAAAGAGAACGCCATAACTTTCGAACAACCTTCGAGAGCTGCTCCAAATTGCAAACAGGTTTGCCTGCAAGCTTGCCCTTCATGATGGCCCATACATTTTTAATGGAGTTGGCGTCAGGAAATTGGGAGGACCAGTCCATCGTAATAATGCCATTTTCGCCCTTCCAGGCTCTACAGAGACGACTACGATATTTCGGATCATTGTCCTCTTGTAAGACCCAATCTATGTCGTTGGATCCAAATATCTTGTGGGCTGATCTTAGGAAGCCACGCTTGTAAATTTGGGCCATATTTTCTGCGTTCAAATTCTTGGTGAAAAACTCCAAGCAGCCGAATCCACGCTCCAAGGAACATCCCCAGGCAGTGACTTTTATAGGGTGTTTGATAGTACACTGAATGAAATTTGCACCGAGGGTAGACCAAGCACGCTTTACCGGAACCCACGCCTAAAAAGTCGCTTCATCAGAAAATATTACGTTCGACCAATCGCGGTCGATATTTTCGGTTGCCCAGCTCATGCCTTTTTGCATTTGTGCTTCGGAGAGCAGGGGTTTTGAGTTCGTAGAACGGTACAGTACCTTTGCCTGACGTAAACGCTGCCTGATCGTATTTGTATTGATGTTCATTCCTTTTTTAGCTAGTCTAACCTTTACTTCGCGCAGTCGCAGAGTGGGGTTAACTTCGAATAGCTGCAAGATCACATTGTCCTGTTTGCTGGACGTTGCTCTCATTTTTCCCGTTCTGGAAAGTCATCGACGTTCTTTGATTATGAATACCGATGCATCCATTTCACGACGAACTTCTTCAACTTTTTAAGTACTTTAGCGGCAGCGGCATAAGATAATTTTGGTCCTTTCGGGTGTGTGCACAGGAAGACCGCCCAATACCGTTTCGCGTACATATCACTCATTTTGAAGAACATCTGATCACTGCAATGTTTCGTGCGACAATGAAATTAATTAATAATGGCGACGTAGCCCACCAATAGTACACCACGCCGAAAAAAAAGAGAGAGGGATATCTTTTATTTTTCTTCAAAAAGTGCCGGTTCCTTTCTTGTTGAACAGACTGTAGTTCGAGAGCAATAGCGCTATTTATCTATTAGTATCCTGTCTTACTATATAATATATGTTAAGGAATCTTTCTTGCAGGAGGTATAATAAACGCCATTAAATACAAGCTTGAGTCTATCCTTTTTCACGGCACTGTAAGTTATTAGGAGAATATGGATAGTTGCCGCCACTTTTCCATTATAAATACTAATGTAAATATTACACATCTTTTTTTACTATACAACCATGCCTGATACATTTTTTCGATACGTAAACGTTTTGTTTTAGATCCCACGTCCCGGCAGCGAAACGCCCAAGGAGTAGAAAAACGAAGGGCAGCCCGTCGACGAGAAACCGCGCGTCCAAGACCAACAGAACAAAATCCGGCGTTCTAAACATCGAGAGGCCGGCTCGTTCCGTCTCGCCCACACACAAGTGTGCCCAGTGCGCTTTTCAGACGAAATACAAAGCCACCTACGACAAACACCAGCTACAACACAAACCCGCCTCCGAATTGACGATGTATAAGTGTGAGGACTGCTCTTTTGAGACCAAACATAAGGGGAGCCACACGAGGCACGTCCTCATGGTGCACAACAGCCAGAAACGCCTATACGAGTGTCAGCAATGCCCGTTCAAGACCTACAGCAAACGCTCCTTCAATCTGCACGGGAACAACCACCGGGACGACTTCGCGGTTCCGACATATCAGTGCGATAAATGCCCCCACAAGGCTCCGTCCCGGGCGGAGGCCAAGAAGCACGAGGCGTCACACGTGAGGAAGGTATACTCGTGCCGTTTCTGCGACTTTAAGACCGAGGAGCGGCTGGCCCTGAGAGAACACAAGATGGCCCAAGGGCACGTCACGGTGGCGGGGTTCAAGTGCGACGTGTGCGACTTCGTCACCAAGCACAAGGGCAACCTCAAGATCCACTCCCTCACCCACAAGAGCAGCTCCGAGACGATCATGTACAAGTGCTCGCAATGTCCGTTCGAGACGAAGCACAAGGTCTCCCTCAAGACTCACATGCTGCGCCACAAGAGCCTGTCCGAGGTGGAGTGCCACGAGTGTGAGGTGTGCGACTTCAAGGCGAAGCACAAGGGCAACCTGAAGCTGCATATGGTCATTCACAAGGATCCGACCGAGACGGTGATGTACAAGTGCGAGCGCTGCGATTTCCAGACCAAGCACAAAATGTCGCTGCGCACGCACATGCTGCGTCACAAGAAGCGCTCCGAGGTGGCGCGCTATCGATGCGAGGTATGCGAGTTCGAGACGCTCCACAAGGGCAACCTGAAGAAGCACGAGTTGATCCATAAGGACGCGTCCGAGGTGACGTGGTACAGATGTCGGCTGTGCAGCTTTGAGACGATCCACAAGGGGTCGTTCAAGACGCACGCGACCAGCTTCCACCCCCAGCTGGACGAGTGCGAGGCGGTGGCGGAGGGGACGGTGTAGGAGTTCATAGGTTTTGTCACGTTCGTTTAGTTACGTCTTGAAGTTTATATTATATTATATTTCTTTTCGAAGAGCTGAATAAAAGTTTTTGAGAATTTCTCTGTTTTATTTTAGCGGCCCAATCGGGCCGGCAGGAATTTAAAAGGGTATTCTTTTTTTTCACGGGTTTTTATTTAATTTATTACGGGAAAAGTAATAGAGGCAGAGCATTCCGGTTTTTTTTGTATTTTTTATTCTAGAGTACTAGTTTACAAATAAATTTTTTTTTAAAGAAAACAATGGCGACCGTTATATCCACTTCATTGGAGGCCTGCAAAAACGGTGAGCACGTTTCCGGCCGCCCAGTTCATCTGAAAGGTTTTTTTTGGAAATTAATTAGTATCCAATTGGCTATCGTGTCACGGGAGCATTTTCCAAAATTCGAAAAAGTAACAAAATGGCGGACTTTTTTTTTGAAATAACTGTTTTTTCAACTGTTATTAACAAAAATTGTACAACATTTTTTCAAGAAAAGTTCTCGTCACGACAGCCAAGTGTCTAAAGAACTTGTGTACGAAATTGTAGCTCAATCGGTTCAAAAGCTTTAGAGAAATCTTGCTCACCGTTTTGAAAATCGCCTTTTCGAGAAAAACCCGTTTACCAGTTTTGAAAGTGCATTACTCAAAGGCAGGTAAATTTACCGTCAATGCGCATTACCTGGGCCATACAATTGTCCCTCCTCTTCATAACCCTCTAACCGCGCTGTTACTTGTTCCCTTTGTTCACTTCTGGCCCTCTTGGCGGCGTCCGAAACCCCGCGCTCGGCGTCGTTGATGCGCGCCTTATCGTGGGTCTCGGCGTAAGGCCCCACGCTGATACCCATGACATTTAACAGTCGTAAAAGTACTGAGGTGTCCTCGTTAAATACCATTGCAGTTAATTGAGTCGCTGTCTCAATAACAATGAAGCCAAAATGCTGAGGTTTGTTTTATTTTCCGTGTGTGCTCTGGAAACTGCGGAATCCTGTTGGGTGAAAATGGGTATAATGGATTGGTATAGACTTCAAACTGAACTAAAAATAATTTATCAAAAACCAGATTTTAGAAGTCTATCTGGAGCTGTACACTGTCTGAAATTCATTATCGAAAATAATCCACAGAAGGGTTTTTCAGCAACCTATGATCTGCTCCAAATTATAGTAACAATTCCGATATCCACTGCGGAAGCAGAAAGAAATTTTTCGACATTAAAACATTTTTAAGAAGCACTATGAATGAAGATCGATTGTTTGCGTTAGCCATGCTGTCAATAAAAAAAATGGTGCAAGAGATTTTAATAACTTGGTTATCAATAAATTCGCAGAATTCAAAGATAGGAGAATGGACTTTCTATTTAAACATTGTGTTTAATTTGTGTTTGTTCTATAAAACTAACATATTGGTTATTATCAAGTTAATATAAACTAAGTACTTTACTATACTCTACACCCGTGTTTTTGTTAGATATACATGCAAGAAATATCCTACAAAATGGTAAGTAAACATTACCAACAAAAACAGAATTAAGTATATTTATTATCATTTTAAAATATGAATATTTTGTACTTGTATGTAACACAAGTAAAAAAACAAAACTTTGTGAACCCCCCCCCAGGGTTTTCGTCACAAGCCGCCGCCGGTCATCACAGACTCTTTAGGCATTGGAAATTTACTGAGGTATTTAAAATACAAGTTCCCAACAGAAATTAGACATTTCCAATTACTGGATTTTATTCATAACATAAAATGGAGATGATACGGCTACAAATGGAAAATAATATCGTTCATATGGCCGCCTCGACTCGTTTGGCATAATGTCATTCGTTTAGCAAAATTCTCAATAACACAGGCACGTAAAACTGACTCTATTTTCCGAATAACACGTTGACTGTTTGCTTTGAAGTAAATGATTGTTGATGGCTGAATGTAGGTAGTACACTTTTTGTCGAGGAAACGGAATCCTGGACCTCGATTTAATTTATACTGTTGCTCGAAGTGACGTATTCGCCACGCCCCTCTGGTATACTCTGGTCGACCCCGTCGAGCGATCACGCCACTCTGTGACGTCATGACCTCTCGTACGAAGGCACTGGATTCGAGAGTATAAATTACGGAGATTTTGGCGAATTCTTAAAAAGCTAAGGCTTGAGGAGAACCTGCGACCTGCATATTTTATGTGGCCTTGCCTATAAAATTTTTGCCATTGAAGAATAAGTTATAACATTCGTGAAAACCAGGTTAAACATCGTAACGGCTTCACATGTATCTTTGTAAAGATTTCCACAAGGTGCCTCTGAGAGGGTATTCGTTGGTATCTTGCATGGCGACAAACCCAGCTGCCTGCCCAAGGTAGGGAACTCGGCAGTGGCGATGGGCTGTAAGGTGCCCGGGTGCGCGCGCACTACCGACAATTTAGCATTAATAATTTTATTTACTAATTAATGGATGCATTCTTAATTTTTTCTTTCCTTTCCACATCCCTAGCGTTAATACCATATAAATATTATATGGCCGATTTACGCCCGTGGATCGCCGTGGCACGGCGATCGAGCTTCCGTGCAATATGAAAAAGCGAACGCGTATTGTTACTGCTTGCCCCTCCACAATTATGAAAAGTAGTGGGCGAATTCTATAGATATTATGTGCAGAGTTTAAGGGCGCACGAAATTGAGAGAGGTTAGAATCGGTTAGTTTGTGAATTGTTTTCGTACATCGCTTGTCTCGTAAGCTAGGTTAGAATCTAGTTTGGAATAATGAATTCTATTCAAAACTTATTAAAAACTCCATTCTCTAGCTTGAGTTTGGAGGAAAAAGTGCAAATTAAAACTCTAGGTAGGCCCACTCCACAAATTAATTTAAAATTAGCCGTGAAATAATGATTTAATAATGACTTATTTAAAAAACATTTGTGGTTAAGTGGATGCGATGTATTGAACGCAGTGTTTTGTTTTTCGTGTGTTTTGTTTGGCGGGGAAACACCTTGAACCAAAACTGGAGTAACGGATTTAAATCACATAAACGAGAAAATAAAAAAACAAATTCTGCTGGACACATGAATAATGTTTTGAATTTAGCCATGCTAGGCACTGCAAATATTGCGACAATGCTCGATTCTGCTTATCGACGAGCAGTGGCAGCACACAATGAAGCGGTTTCAAAAAACAGGTATGTTTTAAACATTATTATTAACTGTATTCGTTTTTGTGGAAATTTTGAACTGGCCCTAAGAGGACACGATGAATCGGAAACATCAACCAATCCAGGCATTTTGCGTGGGTTGATTGATTTCAGTGCCGAATTAGACGAGGCTATGAAGTATCATTTACAAAACGCGGCGGCTTTTAAAGGAACTTCTAATACTATACAAAACGAGCTACTTCAGTGCATGCTTGAAGTTTGTCACGATGAAATAACCATTGAAATTAAAAAATCCACTTTTGTTGCTATAATAGCAGACGAAACTACAGACGTTTGTACAATTTTTCAGTTGGCTTTAATATATCGTTACATGGTGGGTGGAAAGCCTGTAGAAAGATTCTGGAGTTTTTTAAAACCAGTAGGACATGATGCAGAGTCATTGGCGGAGTGTTTAAAAAGTGAACTAGACTACCATGCTAAAAATGACCCACATAAATTGATTGCTCAAACATATGATGGAGCTGCCGTTATGAGTGGATCATCGAATGGAGTTCAAGCCAGGATTAAGATGAGTTATCCAACTGCCCAATATGTGCATTGTTATGCGCATCAATTAAATTTAATTATGGTAAATGCGGCTTCTGCTAATCGGAACGTACGAGTATTCTTTGCAAATTTGGGAGGGTTTTGCTAATTTTTCTCTAATTCCGCACAATGTACCGCAGTTCTTGATGAAGTAGTAGGAACTCGATTACCCCGATCAGCACCTACAAGATGGAATTTCAATTCTAGAATAGTAAATACTGTGTTTGAAAACAAAGAAGAATTTCTGGAATGTGTAGAATTGATTGAGATGAAAAAAAGTCACATAAAACATCCACCTACTATTGATAAAGCCAGTGGATTGAAAAGAACTTTAAGGGATAACGATTTTCTATTTTGGTTAGGTAATTTTCACAAAATTATGCCACATGTATGCAACATTCTATATAATCAGTTACAAAAAAGAGAAACTGATCCAGTTTATGTAAAAACATCTATAGATGGGTTTATTAGAGAAATTTCTGCAATACGAAATAGCACCGAAACCGCCACAAGCACTGACGATGAACCAAATAAAATACAACCAATAAAAAGGAGATGAGTAGACACTTCTACGGAAGACAAAAATAGAGAACTAAAGGAAGTGTGTGACATTATAATATGTCAAGCTAAAGAGATATTTAATTTTACTGGACACTTGGTAGCATCCAATTTACTTCTCCCAGAAAAATTTTCGGGATATGTTAAAAAATTTACCGAAAATTACTTAAAACAAACAGTCGAATCTTACCCGTTTTTGGACATAAATAAATTACGTACCGAGTTGTCCTTAATTTATCAAAGAATTGAGTTTAGAAATTTAAGCGGAGCTCTATCACTAAATACATTTATTAATTCCAATAAGCTAGAGTCAACTTTTGAAGGAAGTGCTAAATTATTGAAAATCATCATTACAGTACCTGTTTAGTCAACAGAAGCCGAAAGGTGTTTCTCGACTTTAAGACGAATAAAGACATTTTTGCACAACACGATGTTCCAGGAAAGACTGTCGGCTTTGGCTATGCTCTCCATTGAAAGAGACTTTATTACAAATATCGAAAATTTTAACAACAAAGTAATTGAAAAATTTGCACAGTGTAAAAATCGCAGAATTGAGCTCATCTACAAAGAAAATTAGGTAAGTTTTCAAATTAATAAAGTTAATAAGAATATCCTTAATATGAGATAAATATTTATCTCATATTAGGGATATTCTTATTATTCTTATGATTATCATTATTTTTATGTATGGTGCACCCCCAATCTTAGGATCACGCACCGCCACTGGAACTCGGCATAAGCCAGCAGAGTAAACGGCCAAAGTTAACCGTTACACTTGAACTAGGGTGTTCTCAACCGTTCGCTCGACATCGTGTCTTGATATCCTATTTAATATTGTATTCCGGAAGATATTTGCTTACAACATAGAACGCCCCTAGAAGAGGTTTTAAATAACCGTTCGTCCAACATCTCCAGAGTACTTGCAAGGCGAAGAGAGGTACTCAATTCCTGGGATTCTCCGTAAGGTCGACGGTTCTTCTAACCGTCCGCGCCCGCGTTTTAAAACCGAAAATCCTTGTACGTTGCCCAACGACAGTGCGTGTGCCGAACCATCCGTGCCGTGAGTCGACGGTTCTAAATTCCAAGTCGGGAATTGCCGTTGTACGCCGAGAGTGAGTGCCTGGACGCAGGTACCGGACCAGAGGCCACTAGGAAGTTGCCGTACTGGACGAATTGGATCAAGGTAAGTCCGTTCCAATTATTTCGTAGTACCGCGACCGCTCGTTCTGTTTCCAACGCTGTGAAAAGACCCCCTGGACCAACGCTAGCAGAGGTTCCTGTACCCCGGTTGCCAATTACTACAAGTAGATTAATAATATTACCCTCTAATTATTACAACAGTATGTTTTAAGAAAGCGGAGGTTCGTAAACAGAAATTGTCTTGAAAGAAATTGTCTTATTCTCACGGATATAATTTACCACCAATATACGAGGTATATCATAAGATCGGATATACGAGGTACGCTCGAAAAGTGAGTTTTGTGACCGCACCCAACGAGGATGGAAACCCGCAGCAGCAGGAAGCCCGCGGAGCCCTAGGTAGACCCGGCTATCGCCGCACTAGGAATCAACCCCCGCGCAAGGGAAGGGGATGAAAAACGATCAACACACTCGGGGAGCGCCAACGAACAGCGGTCCGTACCCACACCACGGGGCAACGCGGCCAGTCAGATCGTGGAAACATCTCGGCGTGCAGCTGGAGTGTCGACACCGATGTCATAATCGGGAGCACCTATGCTGGCGCCACCATGGCACGCCACGGAGGGGCGTGAAGTGAAGGGGATGTTCCGCGAAGAGCAACGTGTGCGTCGAGACGAGGCAAGGTCCTTCGTACTCCGCACACGGGCACCCCCGTCACCTACCAGCTTTCATCCCCGAAGGGATGAAAGAGAGACAGAAGAAAGTGACGGAGCGAGGGGAGGAGCCTTCTACAAAGAGGAGGGTACGCGACGTCGACATTTTCCCTTGACATAACTTTGTCGACGTCTCGTGCCCGGCTCTTCGAAGGAGGGTCCTCCTCTCGCTCCATCCCTCTCTTCCATCTCGCTTTCCTCCCCTCGGGAGCGAAAGGTGGTGGGGGATGGGGGTGCCCGTGTACGCAGTACGGAGGGTTCCTCGCGTACCGGACGTACACGTTGCTTTTCCAAGAACATCCCCTTCACGTCGTGTCCCCTTTCGACGCGACGCGGCGTTGTCTCTAATTGCGCTCCCGATGATGACATCGGGGTGGACGCCCTTGAGGCCCGCTGGGATGCCTCCTGGATCCGGCTGGCCGCGCTGCTCCTTGGTACCGGCACGGACCGCTGTTGTTTGGCGCTCCTAGGTGTTTGGGGAGGTTCCCGTTCCCTTCCCGTAGCGTGGGGGTACTTCCCTTGTGCAGCAGGAGCCGGGTCTCGCTCGGGCTCCGCGGGCTTCCTGCCACGACGCGTTTCCATCGTTGGATGCGTTCACTAAGTTCAACTTTCCGACCGTACCTCGTATATCGATCTTTTTGATATACCTCGTATGAATGTAAAAATGTATAACCAATGGGCGGATCGTAAATATGGTTATTAATCGGTACGGTATAGACAATTTATAGACAATTTCTTTCCAGACAATTTCTTATAAATAACGAACCTTCGCTTTATTAAACCTACGTGTTGTAATTTTGCTACGTTACTGGGGACAGGAATCTATCTACGTGGGTTGCTCCGGGGGGTCTCTTCACAGTGTCGAGCGGTAGGGATTGCAAGCTAGGGAATTAAAATGGAACAGACTTACCCCAATCCAATTCGTCTAGATTGATCACCCTATTGGCCTCCGGTCGATCTGCTACCAGGCGCGCACTCCCGGCTTTCCTACGGCGATCCCAGATTCGGGACCTGTGAACCGTGGACTCCGACGCGACGTTCTACTGACGCACAGTCGTTGACGAACGTACAAAAGACACTACGGTTTAAAAGCTCGCGGATGTTACGTTCGTTTCTGTCCTCGGAGGAATGAAAATAGGCGCGGACGGGCGTGGGCCCTCGTCGGTCCAACGGTACGAAACCGTGGGATTTCAGTACCCTTCTTTGCTAAGGTACTGGTGTTGGCTGAACGGTTATTTAAAACCTCTTTTGTTGTCTCCCTTGAGATCACTGAATACAGTAATAATCGAACCTTATTTTAAAACATTTTATGGGCAGGGCCACATAAAATATCCAGGTCGCAGGTATTCAGCAAGACTTGGCTTTGTTCAAGTAATCGCGTGTACTAGCTAGATACAGGTCACTCGAAGCGCAGCTGGCGAAACAAGATCGAATTCGCGCCAATATCCATTGGCTGGCGTAATGGCCTCGATGGGTTCGTATGGCGAGCCGAGCGAGATCACCGCTCCCTACTCGCCCATCATGTAGACCTGGACCGTCGTTAAGGTGGGCCGAGCTTTGCTTCCGCTTTCGCGCGGCCTCAACGCGGGCGACAAGACGTCGCCCGCAAACGAGACCGCGCGCTACTGGCAGCGGTTCGCTCCACTCGACCTCCTCTGGTCCTGACGCCGTTAGTCCCGCTGGCGGGGACTCTTCGCGGCTTTTTCTCTTTCTTTTGTCGCCTTGGTTTTCTGCTACTTTTCGCCAGCGTCCGCCCCCCGGGGGGTGTCTTCGTCGTGGGGGTCGCAAAAGGCGCGACGCCCGGATTTTGGTCATGTCGGGCGATCCTCCGCGGCTACCGTGCCGCTTTGGATCGCCGTCGAGGGTATGAGTTATGTAACTCGGGAAGGGGGGCTCGTCTCCAAATCGGAAACGATCCCAGGGTCGGAGGTTGGGTGTTTGGGTGGTTGTCTTTGTCTTCTGAAAAATAGAAGGGTTATTTTGGGCCCCGGGGGCCCTACGCGGACGCGGTCAGCCGAGCCGCGTCTCCGCCTTTTCCGGATTTCAACGCGGGAGACAAGACGTCGCCCGCAAATGAGATCCGAATCGACGGTGGCACTGCGATTCGGCTGGTTTGTTTGACCTGGAGCGGTCTCCATGGCCTTCCCGTCTTCCTGAGCAGGCCGAGCTTCGCCTCCGCCTTCGCGAGTCTCAACGCGGGAGGCAATGCGCCGCCCGCAAATGGGACCCGTTCGTCGGTGGGCTCCCTTCGGCCTCCTCCAATCTTGGCGCCTTCGGTCCCGCTGGCTGGGACTTTCTTCACGGCTCTTCTCCTCATTGGATCGCCTTGTTTTTCCTCAGCTGCTTTTGCCAGCGTCTGTCCCCCCGGAGGGGGTGTCTTTTCGTCGTGGGCTTCGCGACAGGCGCGTCGCCCGGGGTGTGGGTCTTTTCGGGCGATCTTCCACGGCAATGCGGACGAACCGCGCCGCTTGCATCGCCCTCGGGAGGGTGAGTATCGCTACTCGGGAAACGGGCTCCCTTTCAATTGAAAACGATCCCGTTTTTTAGGAGTCGGGCGCGTGTGGGTGGGGGGATATTGTCGTGTGTCTTTCCTGAAACAAAAATGGATTATGGGGCATAGGCCCCGTGGCGGGAATGTCGGTAGGGCGCGCGGGCTCTGCCGATACGAGTTACCTTTGTCCTACGGTGGCGTTACCGGGGTTATAACACCTGCATCCTGGGCCTCTTATGCCTGCTCGGTCCTCCCGGGTCATAGTCCGATGCCGCTCGTATGAGGGGGTTGTCATGTACACCTACCTGATCGTAGAGATTCCGAGCCCTGGCTCGGATCCTCTCCGTCACGGTCGTGTACTCCAAGTCTCGCCTGATGTCCGCATTCCTCACATACCACGGCGCGTCCACGGCGCGGCGGAGGGCGACGTTCTCGACGGCCTGGATCCTCTTCATGTGCGTCTGAGCGGCATAGCCCCAGGCTGTTGACGCGTACATCAGTTGGGGCTGAAGGACCTGCTTGATGAGCAGCAGCTTGTTCCTCAGGTTCAGCTGGCTGTCGTTCCCCGTCATCGTCCAGAGTCTGGCGGCGGTGGCTTTGGCACGTCCCGTCGTCCGATGGATGTGCTCTCTCCACGTCAGAGATTTGTCCATGGTTACTCCTAGGTACCTGTAACAGTCTTTCCATTGGATATTCTCACCGCTGAAATTGACGTGTCCTTCCGGGGACTCTCTCGTCTTTCTGAACAGCACCGCCGCGCTCTTCTCCGCGTTGATGGCCACCTTCCATTTGCTGCACCATTCCGCTAGCTCGTCCGCCGCTCGCTGCAGGTACGTCGTTGCCGTGCGCGCCCTCCTCGATTTCGCGACGATCGCCGTGTCGTCGGCGTACAGCGCCACCGCCGTACGCTCGGTCCTCGGCAGATCCGACGTGAAAATGTTAAAAAGGTGGGGCGACAGCACCGCTCCCTGGGGCACTCCTGCCTCGATGGTCCTGTAATCGGATACAGAGGTCCTCACTCTGGCTCGGAACCGTCTCCTTCCCAGGTAGGACTTGATCAGCTTCACCATGGCCGTCGGGTATCCCAGGTCCAGCATCTTGACCAGTAGTCCGTCGTGCCAGACCCTGTCGAATGCCTTGGAGATGTCCAGGAACATCGCCGCGGTGACGTTCTTCCTGTTGAAGCCCTCCGCGACGTACTCCACCAGTCGTAGCACCTGCAGCTCCGTCGAGTGTCTCGATCTGTATGCGAACTGCTCGTCCGGAATGACTTCCAGCTCTTCGGTCTTCTCCCTCAGGCGGGCCAGGATTACCCTCTCTATCACCTTGCTCAAGGTTGGCAGCAGGCTGATGGGTCTAAAATGAGTCGGATGGGTTAAACTCTTACCTTGTTTGGGTATGAATATAACGTCCGCCATTTTCCATCCCTCCGGGAAGTGGCGGGTCCTCAGAACTCCGTTCGCGATGTTCAGCAGCGCGGCGACTCCTTTCCTCGGCAGCCTCCTCAGCGCTCTGTTGCCGATGCCATCGTGTCCGGGGGCCTTCCTGACTTTGAGGGTATTCAGGATGGCCTTGACTTCCTCCATCGTGGCCGGTCGGAATTGGTACCCTTCGTCGTCAGCCTCTCGGATGCGGCGCGCCCTCCTCCTGACGTCGTCCGTCCAGTCTTCGTACTCGTCGTCCGGCTGATTTTCCCTGCACTGCAGCTCCAGGCTGTCTGCAAATGCCCCTGCCTTACCTTCGTTGGTGAACACGAGTCCTCTCTCCCCGTGTAGCGGCGGGATCGACGGTCTCGGTCTGCGTATGGCCCTCTGCGTACTCCACAGGCTGTTGTCTTCCGGCTCGAGGGTCAACAGGAAGCGGTTCCACGCGTCCTGCCTGTCCTCGTCCAAGGCCGCTTTCACCCTGCGGCTCAGCTGGTTGACCGTTCTTCTGTCCTCCGGCAGTCCTGTACGCATAGCTCCTTTCATTTCGCGGCCCTCCTTTCCCTGATCAGGTTCCTGGTGGGGTCTGCAACGAAGCCAAAATGACGGTTATTTCTCCTTACCGTCCTCTCCGTGGTGCTGTCTCTCATGGCTGCTTGGATGTCCTCTGTGAGCCTATCCGCCGCTGCCTCGACGTCCCGCGCCGTCTCTAGCGGGGGGATGACCTCGATGCGACGATCCAGACACGTCCTGAACTTGCTCCAGTCCGTGCGCCTGGTGACGAAGTCATCTCTCGTATCCTGTGCCTCATTCTCTAGCCGTACCAGGATGGGGTCGTGATCCGAGGATCCTTCTCTGAGATTCTCGATGCTTTCCACGTCTATGTTCTGGGCCATCGCGATGTCCAGCACGTCCGGTCTTCCTACCGAGTGATGTGTCGGTTCCAGCGGGCCAATAGTTCGGACTTCCGGGTGGTTGTCCGTGTACGCCAGTAGCGCCCTGCCTCGGGTGTTGGTCGTCCTGCTGTTCCATAACGGAGACTTGGCGTTAAAGTCCCCCACGGCGAGGGTCCTGCCTCCCCGCGGAAAGATCTCGTCCAGGTCCCGTTCCATCACTCTCTCCCCGGGGTGCTGATAACAGGAAGCTATCCTGAGCTCGTCCTGCTGTCCGGTCCGGATGGTGATGATCACCGCCTCGGTGCTCTCCGTCTCTGGATGGGGCTGGACATGATGGGCGATGTTGGACCTCACCAACAGCGCCACCCCACCTCTGCGCCTGTTTCTGTCCCGCCTGTGGACATGGTACCCTCGTATGTGCAGCGGGTCGTCCGGATGCAGTCTTGTCTCCTGGAGTGCCATGACGTCCACTCGATGGGTTTCGAGTATTTCTTCTACCTCAGTCTTCCTTCCTCTGAGGGTTCCGACGTTCCATGACGCTATCCTAAGGGACTTACCTGCATCACGCTGTCCTGCCATTTATGTTGTACTCTTGGATGGCATTTTCGCAAAGAATGCACTCAGCGCCGAGTACATCTGCTGCATGTTGGCCATCATCGCGGCCAACTCCTTGATATTCGTGGCCGCCTCCGGGGCCGAGGTGGCTGGCGTCTTCCTTTTCTGGGCTCCTACCGCTGCCGCGTAGGATCTCGTCTGAGTCGCTCCGGGGGATGCCCTAGGCGCTGCCTTCGGCGCCGCCCTCGGCGTCTCCTTCGGCGTAGCCCTGGGCTCCTGCGTCGGGGATGCTGCCGCCCTCGCTGGTTGCTTGGCGACGATCCCTGCAGGGGTGGTGGTCCTCTTGGTGGCCTTGATTTTCGGGAATTTCTCGCAGCCCCTATAACTGGCCGGGTGCGGTCCCCCGCAGTTGGCGCACTTTGCCGGCGCTGCCTTGTCCTTGCGACACTCCGTGGAGTGGTGTCCCTCGCCGCACTTCACGCATTTGGGCTGCGCCGTGCACCTACTTTGACCATGCCCGAACCGCTGACACCTATGGCACTGCGACTTCTGGGTTGATTGGCGCTGCCTCTCAACCCTTACCACAAGCCCGCAGCAGCGATTAATGCCCGCGGCTGCCGTTGCTCCGCTTTCGGGCAACTGGACCAGCACCAGTGGCATGGTGGTCTTCCTCCTCCTACACCGCATCCTGTGGGCGGCTATTGGCTGATGCCCCTGTCCCCTGAGGTCTTCCATAACGTCTTCTTCTGTTATACCATCTGGGATCCCTCTTATCACGATTCTCAGGGTTTTGGCCTCAGGCAACGAGTATGTGTGATACTCGTACTTCCTGTCGGCCAGCATCTTGGTTAGTCGCCTGTGGTCATCTGGGGTGGTTGGGTGGATTTCCACCCCGTCCCCTACCAGCTTCGCTTTGGTATAGTTTATCCTCGCGTCCCCGAGGATCCGTCCTACTGTCACCCAGTCGCCCTTCTTTCGAAGGACCACCGGGGGCACTTTCCTTTTCTTGTTTGTTTGATCTTCACCCTGGACCTCTGGCGGAGGCGACGCCGGGGAATCGGGAATCTCCACGGGGGAGCTGCCCGTCTCCTCGGCTTTCCTGTCGAGAAGTGATACATTCTTACCTGATTCAGGTCTCCTGGCTGGAGACCTGATTGCTTGCTTCCTCGCAGGCTTTGACTCCTCGTCGGATTCCATCATGGCCCGTTTTTTACTGCCCTCCTTCGTTGGGCGACGTGTTGGCTGGGGGGCGACGGCTTCCTTGCCATCCCTGGAGGCAATCTGCTGACTAATTAGTGCTAGCTGCCTCATCGCCTCCTCATGTTACTTTCTCATTCGATTCTTAAGGTCCTCGATTTCCTTTTTCTGTGCGTCGCACACCGCACTCACTTGCGCCAACTGAGCCCTCAAGGCCTCGTTCTCGGCCCTCAGCTCACTGTTACCCGCACCGGGAGAGCGGCTTCCTCCCCGGGTCTCCATACTCCGAGGGCTTTCGTCCCCGGAGATAGAGACGTCCGAGTCGGACATCTCCCCCATTTAGTTTCGTCCGTTTTTTCCCCGATCACTTACGCGAGCGATCGCGCACCACTTTTACTGTTCGCTTTTATCGAACCACTTTCACAACTGTACGCCTTTAGGCGCGTCACGCCTGCTCAGGTACCCTCTACCTGTTGCGAATTTATTAGGGAAAGCCCGTAATTGCTTACGTTATAGCTTTCTCTTTTATCGCTCCAGACCCGAAAGTGCCAGGCAGGTAAAAGTTTTATCGTATTTTATTGCTCTAGAATCTAGGATGAATTTCTCTTTCGGAGATCCTCACCTTTCGAATGTTCAAGCAAAACTGAGATCGAATTCGCCAAAACTTCCGATATTTATACACTCCGATCCGGCTCACTCGTACACGTTGACAGTGACGTCAGGGTGGCGTGATCGCTTGACTGGGTCAGATCGAGTATATCCAGAGGGGCGTGGCCTAATACGTCACTTCGAGCGAATGTATAAATTAAATTGAGGTCCAGGATTCCGTTTTCTCGACAACCTAGTGTTAAGTCCAGTGGTGTTAAATTACGTGATCTTGCAGGCCAATTGATGTCAGTATTCCACGCAAAAATACGATCAGGAAATTTGGCATGCAACAGAGTTATGGTTCCACGTGCTATATGATACGTTGCATCGTCTTGCTGAAACCACATGTTCAAATCCAAATAATCAATTTGGCGGAAAAATAAATGATTTAGCATGTCACGGTGGCATTCCCCATTTACTGTGATGGCATTATCAGCTTAATTTTCAAAGAAGTATGGTCCAATTACTCCACCATTCCAAAATGCGCACCTAACCTTGAATCTCTGTGGATGCATTTCTTTTTCGTAAACAGCATGTGGATTTTCAGCACCCTAAATTCGACAATATTGTTTGCTAACGTATCCGTCAAGATAAAGATATGCTTCATCGATGAACAACATTTTGTTGCAAAAATCAGCGTGACCTTTCTTCTCTAATACTCAATTAACAAATGTACGACATAGTCTGATTTTTAATTATTATGTCAACTTATGTGAATTTTGTATGCTGAAATATACAGATCTTTCTTTAAATCCAATGCGTGATGGCTCTTGACATATTCAATTGTTGTGCCCGACACCGAATTAATGTGTTTGGATACTCCCATATATGTTCTCCTCACTCCAGCAATATTTTCATCTAACCGACCAGAACGAGGACGTATTGGTGTTACCTTATCAATAACAGACCCCGTCTCTTGAAATTTCTTAATTATATTACGAACTATTATCTCTGTAGGCTCTTCATTTTGTCTTAACTTTGTGCGAATTTTTCTTAATTCAACTGTAAATGATCGCTCACTTTCATAAAATAGTTGTACACAAACTATTCGTTGTTGAATTGTTAATATCGGCATGTTGACGTGGTATAGTTTGTAGATGACAATCGTGCCAAATGGCGCGCAATTTAGATCCTGTAGTTCCAACTGAGACACCCTATATAAACTTGTCTATAATTTTTTATAATATTGCTCATTTACTCATTTAATTTATATGAAAAATAACGTAAACGGTTTGAATAAAAATTGTAGCCATTCAATAAACAAATTAAATTTATTATTTTAGAGCTCAACACTTATGGCTTAAATATGCCTAAAGAAACACAACAATGAAATAAGAACATTCTTTCACACCATTTAAAATCAGAATAAGAAATTCATTACACATCTCCCTATCTGGCTTCTAAATTAAATCCTTTGAGTATATCCACCGTTTTTTCACAAGCCACGCCAGACCGAACAAGCACATACTTCTTTCGCAACGACAAATCCACAACGGTAGAAGCTCCACGGTACGGCCCCAGGTCACCGCCGTCAAATATCGCTTCTAACTTATCCCAAACGGAATTGAACCCCGACATTTCTACCGCACTAGGTTCATTACTCAAATTGACACTGGTAACAGCTAGAGGGTTCCCTAATTGTCGCGACAAGTTTCTAACAAAGAGATGGTCAGAGATCCTCACAGCCACCTTACCGCTTTCGGTTAACAACTTATTTATATTACTCTTGACATAAGTCAAGATCCCTGCAAGACCTTCAGCCTCAATTGATGTATGCATCGACAGCTTGGGGCTACGTTGTTCAGACACACATGAAGAGGATACAGGCCGTCGAAAACGTCGCCCTCCGCCGTGCCGTGGACGCCCCTTGGTACGTGAGGAACATCGACATCCGGCGAGGCCTAGACTTCACCACTGTGACGGAAAACATCCGAGCCAGGGCTCGGAAGCTCTACGATCAAGCAGGTGCTCATGACAACCCCCTCATCCGAGCACCTTCGGACTACGACCCAGGAAGACCAGGAAGACACAAGAGACCCAAGATCCAGGTAGTGTAACCGCGTAGACCCCCTTTACAGGTCAAACATAACTTTTAATTACAGCTGAGCCCTATTGCTCCACTAACCATTTTTTATGTCAGAGGGCCCTACGGCCGTCTAACCATTTTCTGTTACAGGAAAGACACATGACATCCCTCTCACACACACCCGACTCCAAATCCTGGGATCTTTTTCTAATAGAGAAGGACCCCTCCCGAGTAACAAGGCTCACTCTCTTCCCGGGCGTCGTCGTGCTAGTTGTGGCGTCCACGACAAGACAAACCCCTTGAGTGTTGACGCTGGCGAAGCGGTGCGGCAAAACAAAGCGACCAAAGATTAAGAAAAAGCCGAGAAGAAGTCCCTGCCAGCGGAACTTTAAAGGCACCAGGACCAAATGTAGTCGAGGGGAGTGAACCGCTGTCAGTCGCGCGGGTCTTGTTTGCGGGCAGTACTTGCCTCTCGCGTAGACACCCGCGAAAGCGGAAGTAAAGCTCGGCCTACCTTCGTACGACGGTCCCGATCTACACGATGGGCGAGTAAACAGCGGTAATCTCGTTCGACTTACCGACAAAACCCATCAAGGTTATTACGCATGCCAATTAATATTGGCTGACGTACGGAAAGTTTAAAATTAATTTTCTCGAAAACTGTGTCCGACTGCCAAAAACTGAAAACAGATTCTTGTTCAGCACCCTCCAAAATATGCAGGTAGCCAATTCTGAGGTTTTGGTGAGGATTTGCGAATTTTACAGTACAGTAAATAATTATATAAAAGACAAACCTTCAATCGGTAATAATTCCTGGTGACCATCATTTTTATTAAGGAAGAAACCAATGGGCTACAGCCATGCTACAGGTAAATTCAAGTCTGCAAGGCTCTTTCTTCATCAAGAACAATATATTTGTACAAAATGGACAGAATGAAAGCATAATGCATTTACTGATATCCACGTTAATCGCACAAATCAATAATATTATCGAAAACTAAAAGTTAAAAGTATTAAGCGTAAAAAAAAATAAATTTGACTTTAATCAAATGTCAGTCCATCGGAAGCAACAGATATAAATCCACAGAATTTAGGAGTTACAGGAACTTTCGTTACGTTCAATTCATAGCCCAAACTTCTCCACTGGGTACACTAGAGTACCCTGAGCAGTCAATAGCCACTTAGTCAATTTTAATTGGCAGGCGTAATGGCCTTGATGGGTTTTGTGGGCAAGTCGTACGAAGGTAGGCCGAGCTATGCTTCCGTCTTCGCAGGTCTCTACGTGAGAGGCAAGTGCCGCCCGCAAACAAAACCCACGCGACTGGCAGCGGCTCGCTCCTCTCTACCTCCTTTGGTCCTGGAGGCCTTTAAGTCCCGCTGGCATGACTTCTTCTTGGCTTTTTCGTAATCTTTGGTCGCTTTGTTTTGCCGCATCGCTTCGTCAGCGTCAACCCCCAAGGAGTTTGTCTTGTCGTAGGCGCCGCAACCAACACGACGTCAGGGAATTGGGTCATACCAGGCGATCTTCCACGACAATGCGGACGAACCGCGTCGCTTGAATCGCCGTCAAGAGAGTGAGCCTTGTTACTCAGGAGGGGTCCTTCTCTATTAGAAAAGGATCCCAGGATTTGGAGTCAGGTGTGTGTAAGAGGGATGCCATGTGTCTCTCCTGTAACAGAAAATGGTTAAACGGCCGCAGGGCCCTCTGACATAAAAAATGGTTAGTGGAGCAACAGGGCTCAGCTGTATTGATAAGTGATGTTTGACCTGTAAAGGGGGTCTACGCGGTTATACTACCTGGATCTTGTGTCTTCCTGGTTTTCCTGGGTCGTAATCCGAAACTGCTCGTATGGGGGGGTTGTCGTGGGCACCTGCTCGATCGTAGAGCTTCCGAGCCCTGGCTCGGATGTTCTCCGTCACGGTGGTGAAGTCTAGGCCTCGCCGGATGTCGATGCTCCTCACGTACCAAGGGGCGTCCACGGCACAGCGGAGAGAGACGTTTTCGACGCCAGGTACCCTCTTCATGTGTATCTGAGCAGCGTAGCCCCAAGCTGTCGATACATACATCAGTTGGGGCTGAAGGACTTGCTGTATGAGGAACAGCTTGTTTCTGAGGTTCAGCTGGCTATTGTTTCCCGTCATCGTCCAGAGTCTGGCCGCGGTAGCTTTGGCGCATCCCGTCACTTGGTGGATATAGTCTCTCCATGTCAACGACTTGTCTATGATAACTCCAAGGTACTTGATCTTGTCCCGCCATTGAATGCCCTCGCCGTTGAAGCTCATATGTCCTTCCGGGGTTTCCCGCGTCTTCTTGAAAAGCACCGCCCTGCTTTTCTCTGCATTGATGCCTACCTTTCACATGTTGCACCAATCGGCTAGTTCGTCCGCAGCACGCTGCAGGTACGTCATTGTCATGCGCGCTCTCCTCGACTTCAAGACGATCACCGTGTCATCAGCGTAAAGCGCAGTGGCCGTGCGCCGTGCGGTCCTTGGTAGGTCTGACGTGAAGATGTTGAAGAGGTGGGGCGACAGCACTGCATCCTGCGGTACTCCGGCCTCTATGGTCCTGTAGCCCGATACAGAGATCCTTACTCTGGCCCGAAATCGCCTTCTTGTCAAGTAGGACTTGATCAGTTTCACCAGGGCATCGGGTATTCCAAGTCTAACATCTTGATTAGAAGCCCGTTATGCCAGACTCTATCGAAGACCTTGGAGACGTCTAGGAATATCGCTGCAGTGACGTTCTTCCGGTTGAAACCCTCCGTAATGTATTCTACCAGTCGTAACACTTGCAGCTCTATCGAGTGTTGAGGTTTATAGGCGAACTGCTCGTCAGGGATGACTTCCAGCTCTTCGGTCTTCTCGTGGAGGCGGGCCAGGATGATTCTCTCTTGACCTTGCTGAGCGTGGGCAGCAAGCTGGTGGATCTGAAATTTGACGGATGAATTAAGTTCTTACCTTGTTTAGGTATGAAGATCACGTCAGCAATTTTCCATCCTTCCAGAAAGTGGCGGGTCCGCAGCGTGAACCCCGTTCGCGATGTTCAGCAACGCGGCGACTCCTTTCCTTGGCAGCTTCCTTAGTGCTATGTTGCCGATGCCATCGTGTCCCGGGGCTTTCCTGATCTTAAGGGTGCTCAGAATGGCTCCATCGTAGCTGGTCGTAAGTGGAAACCGTCGGCGTCGGAGTCACCGATACGACGTGCCCTCCTCCTGACGTCCGTCCAGTCCTCGTCCTCGTCGTCCAGCTGATTTTCGCGGAACTGGCTCTCTGCGTGCTTCACAGACTGTTGTCCGTCGGGTCGAGGGACATCAGGTGGAGATTCCACGCTTCTTGTCTGTCTTCGTCCAGAGTTGCTTTTATTCTTCGGCTTAGCTGATTCACTGCACGCCTGTCCTCGGGTTCCCTGGATATGGTTCGTATATGTCACGTAGTGCGATCTGCAGTTACGCGTACAATAGCCGCCAGGAGTGCTAGTGGTTTTGCAGGTCTTGCCGTCTCGTTTCCCCCTTTCTCTTCACCTACAGTAATAGTAAGCATAACTTCGCGTACATGTGAACAAACGCGTAATCGCGAGTTGTAATCAATCTGCAGTGTATAAATATAATAGTGTAAAATGGAGGATCCGCCGAAAGTAAAAAGCAAAATGCGTCGTGTGAGATGACGTTGCATAGTGTCCGCATGCAATTACGAAAAATAACGTTCCGTAGAAGGTGAAAAAGTTCATTATTTCAGAGTACCCTCAAACGAAGAAAAAAGAGAACTGTGGCAAAGTGCTGTTTGGAATGATTTAACAAGTGTACTTTAATGACATGTAGCTAACTGAAGAATTTATTCATTTCAGCGTTTATTCAAAATTCAGCGTTTTTAAAAATTTTCTTCATTAAAATATTATTATGATTCGACATTATTCAAAGTTTTGTATTGTTATTTCAATCGAAGTAATGAATATAATTGCATTAGTCTACATACACCTTTTCTTTTGCATAGGGGCCATATAAAGTTGTCTGCTTAAAGAGGGGAGCAGTGCTATGTAAAAATTTGTCAAAAGACTCGCTTGAAAATGTTGTGGCGTGTTCTGTCTTCGGTGCAGTGCAGTGTAAATAAAAAATTATTGCATGAACACAAGAAAACATATTTTTTATAATAGCAAATTAATATAATTCAATTTCACCTATACGGTAAACAATAATAATCGTTACGTAATACATTGTGGCTCGGATAATTTTCCTATAAATTCATTTTGCTATTAATTTTACATCATCCGTTACGTATATATTAAAATTTGAAAACATTTATGTTCAAATTTACCGGCAATTTCGCGCTACAAGACAACTAGCGCCCCTTATACAGTAATTTACCAGCGAACTACCGCAGTGCCCGGGGGCTGACCCTGAGCATATGCGTGAACCTTTCTGAGATTCAACATTAAAACTAGACAATTAGTACATACTAATGCAACTAACATAAATGCCATTATTTAGCAATAGTCTAACTATTAGTCGAATTATGTTCAAAAAGGGGTTTGTCCTGTTAATATTCCTAAGACAGTACATTATGTGCCAAATATATATATATATATATATATATATATATATATATATATATATATATATATATATATATATATATATATATATTAGTGTGATATTAGTATGTCAGTAAATGCTCCACTGGAATCGGAGTAATTGTTTTTCAGCAAGATTTTTTTCTTCCTGATAAATCATATTTTTATGAGGTTATGTTTGGTTTGTAAAATACCCATGAAAATTGAAATATATAATAAATAATAGGAGTGGCTCTAATAAGACTGGAGAACAATGTATTTTTTTTAATCGAACTAAAGTAGGTGAACTTTTTAGTACATTGTATACATATTTCAATTCTGTTTTCAGACCTCTTTATTAGACAGGGTTTAAAAGCGACATTATAATTAAACTTTACTAAGATACACATTAAACTACTGGACAACATTAACGGCAAGAGTATCTATATCTTCACACTATTACTTTTATTTTTTTGAAGATGCAAATCATAATACTTATGTGATATTATAATTAAGTAATTTCAACTGATGTAACTAATTAGAAAGGTACTATCGGGAAACAAAACTTCAATACATAACATAGAGAAAGAATAATGTCAAAAGCAATGAAAACGGTGTTGATGACAATAAATTAAAGAAAAACCACTAGCGTAAGTGAACGTACTTATTGTTTTTTACAAATAACTTTAAAACGCGTATTATTAACAAACAGTTACAATATGTTACTTTACATCTGTCAAACAATTACAATTTTTTATCAATGGTGACAGAAGATATCCTAGGCCACCTACATAAAATATTTAATGATTTAAACTAAAGAAAGTGTATTAGATACTAGCATACTAAAACTATGTATGGAATTTGTTAAATATTTCTCAAGTAGTTTAGAAATTAAAAAAAAATTAAATATATAAGAAGAATAGTCTACTATACACGCAAGTGTTCTTTCTAATTGCATTATATTAATTTAATACCTTTAATATCGGAGAAATTACTGATAAATATCAGTAATAAAGCACAATGTTCCAATTTAAATCAAGTTCGTTATTTATTATACGGCTAAATAATAAATATCGAGAAACAATTTGAGCTTGTATATTGACTATAAATGTATTAGAAGACCAGTGGCGAAACGTCCATTAAGGCTGTAAGGCTAGCTAAATTGCACATCACTCCTCGCGTACTCCCCTCTCCCGTCACTGCGCCGCGGATCTCAATAAAGTCCGTTAAAACCAGGGCGACGTAGAGTTAGCCCAGACAGCGCATACGCATAGCCGGTTACGGCATACCGACGCAAAGAATGATATGCAATCCTGCCAGCCTGCCAGCCTCATAGCCTTAATGGACGCATCGCCACTGTAGAGGACATATACGTTAAAACATAGTTTCACTATCAATATGATGATTTGGTTTATAGTCAAAAAGTAACCTATAATGCCATACTACAACGAGTAATACCCTGAGTCGTGTTTACCGTTTGCTAGCAACCAACACGACATCTCACATCATGCCTGTATAGTGGGAATATTAGGACTTTGGATATCAGTTCCATCAACAGATTTAAAAAAACCCAAAATGATTTTTCTATACCTATTAAAGAAATGGTTCAACTTTAAAATACTTACCATCAATATGCAAGAGGCCTTTTTCCTACCGTTTCAATAGTAGGAATTATCCTTTGTCATCCCACCTAGGCCGTCAACCATCCTATTCTTGCGAAATAGGTGGCGACGACGCCTAGAAGTTCCCTAACGTCAACTATAGTTGGTCCACGTTTTTCGAAAATATGTTCCCTAATACTCGAAAGAGCAGAGCAGCCATAAAGTGAACGCTGCATGATATCATCCCTCCTGTTCAATTAAAGGCCGGGACACACATGACCGCACCGTGTAACGAGAGTGTCTTGGATATCACACGGCGGAGATGTAAGCAATGGAAAAGTACCACGTAGTCCTCACTTAACCACACCGCGCCCGACTAGTTTTGTTTACTTTTTGACTGACACGGTGCGGTGTACCTATTGAGAATTTCATTGTTGCTTTCTATTCTATTGCAAATATTTAAAATTTTAAATTAACAATACTCATATACTATTCATATATTGTTAGTGAATTCATATACTATTTATTATTATTATTATTAATATTAAAATGAATGTTGGAAAATTAACTCAAGAGATAAGGATGTTTCCGGTGCTATATAACCAGTCGAACGAAAAATATAGGAACTCTGAATATAAGGAACGAATGTGGAAAGTAATACTTGTTATGTTATCAGGTGAACCATGAAGCAAGCGCATGAAAATTCGAAATTTTTGCATTAAAATGCTAAATGCATTTTCAGATAACCTTCTTGCTATGCTTAACCGGTAATTAAAAGATCTCTCCTATCCTCCTTCTGCCCCTCTTTTCGCCGCCCCTCTTTTACATATCTTACACCCCCACGCTACCCGAGCGGCAAAAGTACGATCCCTCTGGTTATTGTTGACTTCTTCAGATCCCAAGAACTCTTCGGAGACCCTCTATACCTACGCACTTCTTCACGACCCCCCATAGAGCGGTAAAAATACCCTCTGATCATTGTTCACGAGATGTCGAGACGTGGGGACTGCTGGATACACTATGGATCGAGAACGCAGTGAAAAATAAAAAAAAATTGCATTAATTGAACCTGTACTTGCAAAGAACATTTCACAGTTGTAAGTCTGCTATCATCTACTTTGTTCATAGTAATATGCTGAGTAGGTCGTCAATATTTTTTTTATTTAATAAATTACACTTCTGTGTGTTTTCTTTGTTCTACACCAGAGTGACCAAGCTCCTTCCCCGCCCTCCTACCCATGCGCTGACATCAAATTCTTAGCAGCTTCCTGCCTTCCTGCAGCTCCACCTCTAACCAATCAGAAACAGGCACAGCCATATTGTTCTTCGGATTCAACTTCCTAGTTCTCAGATTTCAAATTTCCCGCGTTACTACCTTCAATACTACATTGTTACCAATATCCGGCAACCACATAATTCCTATACAGCAAATTTCCCGCCTTCCTACCGTCAAATATTAATGCACCCACAACCACATAATTCAACCGCTCTTCAGCGACCCTCTGGTCATGGCACTTCTTCACGACCTCCCGAGCGCCGCAGCCCCACCTCCAACTATTTTTATTTAATAAATTGACCGATCAAGCTCCTTCTCCCCCCCTCCCCGTCCCAGCGCTCACATCTCCTAGTAGCTTCCCGCATTATTTCCTACACTGTTACCAATAATATACTTATTCGCAACCACATAATTGAAACTCCTAACAGATTTCAAATTTCCCGCCTTCCTACCTTTAACTGTTACCACCCACAACCACATAATTCAAATTTCCTGCGTTCAACTGTTACCACTCGTAACCACAAAATTCAAATTTCCCGCCTCCTACCTTCAACTATTATCTATGTAATAAACGACAAGTAGGTTAAAAGAAAATGACTCAGCGTCCACATGCAGATAAGCGTCATTACAACACATCTTATAGCATAGTAGATAAGCTATGAGAGACCAAAATCCCATGTATTTTCTTATGGAGGTCCATTCTGGTCATTTTTGTACCACACCGACGCCGAGCATCGCGACGCCCCTCTCCCACGGCCCCGGTAGGCTCCAGCTGGTAAATCCAAATATCAGAAGATGACGCACCGACGCCCCCCTCTGACGGGCCCGGTTAGCAAATTCAACAGAAGTTAGGTGGCGTTGGCGATAAATTCTAGGGAAGTGTTGGCGTTACAGAGAATTTTAATACTATTTTAAAAAAAGTCCGGCTATAATGTCATATAAGTCATCTTGTTTACTCGCAGCAGCTTGTTTAGTCCAGCTGCCATTTTGTTTACATTTCAGTCATGTTCCTCGTAGAAAAATACCACATCAACAATCGCCGACGTAATAGCGACCCACGACATCTACCCGAGCGGTAAACATACGAACTAACTCTCTGGTCATTGTTGATCCCTCTTCAGCGATTCTCTGTGCCTACCCCACGAGCGTCCCTCTTCGACGATCCCCTCAACCCCCACTACACGCATCTTGATCTCTCCCGATGACCGCAAGCCATCCGGAGCTCGGTGACGTTGAAAGTGGGCTCTTAGCTGTATAGCTATACTGCTTTCCTCATTATTTTCAACACAGGATACATAATATAGATATACTTATTCCTTTGATAATTATTATTTTCAAGAAAACCTGGTAAGAAAACTGCTACATATTTCGTCTCTTTCTGCCGTCACAAATTACTCATTTGTACTATCCGGATATGTCTATGATATTTTATGTATCATACAACAGGAAAACAGTTTTAAAGCCTTAAAACGGATTTTTTCGCACGTAGAACCTATCTCGAAATTGAGTGGCCGAAAAAAAATAAACCAACACATAAATGCAGAATATGTGTTTTATGCGACAGTTTTACTTTTTTCAAATAGTCCATCATGCTTTCCAATGACCCATGGACGGGGTGGGGTGTATCCTATCCACCTCAAAATCAATAGATGTCGTCTGGTAGACGTCCCTAATCAGAATCAGTCGAAACCTGATCGATCCGACACGATTTAATTGAGTGATCGTGCTAACAAAAAAAAATTCTCAAATAGTCCACCATTGTACTTTCTCATGACCCTATTCCAACTAGTTTTATCATCAAATTCGTCGTTATTTTCTACATGAAACTTAATCTAGAAATACCCATTTCTATGAAAATTATTTTAAAGAACACCTGGAAAGAGAAATTGTTAGTTGTAGCCACCAATATCATATCTCTCCCCGCTGTCACCTCCCCACATTTGTAGGATCCGGATAGATCATGATATTGTGTATAAAGGAATACAGGGAATCGATTGGTAAAAAATAGAAAAAATTATCTTAGTTAATTTCAAAGATCCGTTGGTCAAAATCAACACAAATGCAAATCTACATATTGCCAGCAAAAGAATTAATATCTCAAAAATAAATCCTTTTCTATCAAAACTGATATTAACATGAAATTTCCAATTATTTTCAACATAGTAAGGCGGGTTTCGGTAAGGCGGTGAAACGTGTAACCATAAACTGTTGCATACCAAATTTCCTGATCAAGTTATGTCGTGGAATGCTGACAACAATTGGTCTGCAAGATCACGTGATTTAACACCGCTGGACTTTTTACTTTTCCGCACTCCACCATACGCGGAAAAGTAATGTAATCGTGTAAAGAAAAATTGAAAAAACAACATTTTTTCTTGGGTTTATTTTTCGTTTTTCGGTCTAAAAACAAAAAAAAATGGTTTTACTTTTCCGCACTCTACTATAAGCGGAAAAGTAATGTAGTCGCGTAAAGAAAAAGTGAAAAAACCAAATTTTTTTTTGGGTTTATTTTTCTAAAAACAAAAAAAAATGGTTTTTAATTTTTTTTTGCTGTGTGTGTGTCGTCGTTGTCTTCGGCATTTATTTTTGTTAGCACGGTAACTCAACTAAATTGTGTCGGATCTATCGGGTTTTGACTGATTCTGATCGGGGACGTCTCCCAGATGACACCTATTGATTTTGAGGTGGATAGCATACACCACCCCCTCCCTTGGGTCTATTTGAGAAATTTTTTTTGTTAGCACGATAACTCAACTAAATCATGTCAGATTGATCGGGATTTGACTAATTATGATCGGGGACGTCCCCCAGACGACACCTATTGATTTTGAGGTGGATAGGACACACCCCACCCTGTCTATGTGTCATGAGAAAGCACGATGGTGGACTATTTGAGATATGTGTTTTGTTAATACTCAACTCAACTAAATAGTGTCAGATCGCTCGGGTTTTGACTGATTCTGATCGGAAACGTCTCCCAGACGACATCTATTGATAGGTGAATAGGACACACCCCACCCTGTCCGTGGGTCATGAGAATGCACGATGGTGGACTATTTGAGATATGTGTTTTGTTAATACTCAACTCAACTAAATAGTGTCAGATCGCTCGGGTTTTGACTGATTCTGATCGGAAACGTCTCCCAGACGACATCTATTGATTTTGAGGTGAATAGGACACACCCCACCCTGTCCGTGGGTCATGAGAAAGCATGACGGTGGACTATTTGAGACATTTTTTTTGTCAACACGACAACTCAACTAAGTCATGTAGGAACGATCGGGTTTTAACTGATTCGGATCGGGGACGTCTCCCACACGACACCTATTGATTTTGACGTGGATAAAACATACTCTACCATGTTCATTAGTCATGAGAAAGCACAATGGTGGACTATTTGAGAAATTGTTTTTGTTAGCACGATCACTCAATTAAATTGTGTCGGATCCATCGGGTTTCGACTGATTCTGATTAGGGACGTCAACCAGACGACATCTATTAATTTTGAGGTGGATAGGACATACCCCACCCTGTTCATGGGTCATGAGAAAGCACGAGGGTGAACTATTTGAAAAAAGTAGAACTGTCGCATAAAACACATATATGTGTTGGTTTATTTTTTCTCGGCCACTCAGTTTCGAAATAGTGATGTTCTACGTGCGGAAAAGTCCATATTTAAGGTTTTAAAACTGTTTATTTAAAAAATGTTTTCTGTGTGTGTGACGTTGTGGTCGGCATTTATTCTTGTTAGCACAATAACTCAACTAAATCGTGTCGGATCGATCGCTTTTAGGTTGATTCTAAATGGGGACGTCTCCCAGACGACACCTATTAATTTTGAGGTGGATAGAACACACTCTACCATGTATGTGGGTCATGAGAAAGTACAATGGTGGACTATTTGAGAATTTTTTTTTAGCACGATCACTCAATTAAATCGTGTCGGACCGATCGGGTTTTGACTGATTCTGATTAGAGACGTCAACCAGACGACATATATTGATTTTGAGGTGGATAGGACACACCCCACCTGTCCATGGGCCATGAGAAAGCACAATGGTGGACTATTTGAAAAAAGTAAAACTGTCGCATAAAACACATATTCTGCATTTATGTGTTGGTTTATTTTTTCTCGGCCACCCAATTTCGAGATAGAGATGTTCTACGTGCGGAAAAGTCCATTTTAATGTTTTAAAACTGTTTATTTGCCTTTGGAGTTATGTCAAGGGAAATGTGTAGGCCACCCAGCCGGCAACAAACATTGACTGGCAAAATATATTCAACGTATTATTTGGGAAATAGAGCCAGTTTTATTTACCCGTATTATGGAAAATTTTGCTAAACGAATGTTATCATGAGATTAGTCGAGGTGACCACATGAACGTTATTCTTTCCCATTTGTTGCCGTATCGTCAAATATTCACAAATCACATCATATAGTTTCAAATCAGACACCTTTTATTTACAGATGAAGTTGTTTTTACCGGTAGCTGTTTTTAATCCATTGGGTTGTGTTGTGTCGTTACGAAGAATGTGGAAACATCGAACATGTGTTGTGAATGTGCGAAATGTGGGAGTATAAAACATGAAACAATTGGATTTGAAATTGTTTGAAAAATGTTCGATTTTTTGAAGTCAGCTTTTATTTTATTTCTCCGAAAGTTTATTTTCGTAGTATGATTACTTTTGACGTGAATACGTCTTTAAATTTGCTTCCATACTGGGAGGAATATCAAAAAACTGATGATTACAAAATCGGGGGATACAGTTTGGTGTTGTATCTATTTAACTATCATCTATATCCAAAATCTAATTACACCACTCGATAGATAAAGGATCAAATAATTCATTATGTTGAGTGAGGACTGTGACGCATCGCGCGCGGCGGAAGTGGAAGGGTAGCCATTTTGAGATCGTTTTGCTGCGTCACATAATAAGTTTTGACTCGGTGAAGCTACGATGTTCGTTTTGATTTCAATCGTCAGCTCTTGTCAAGATCTATAGATTTCGTGTATAAAACAGTAGTGTGAAATAGTTGTAGTGAATATATATATATATATATATATATATATATATATATATATATATATATATATATATATATATATATATATATATATATATATGGTGTTAAAGTAAAAAATTAAAATAAATATCGCAACGTCAGCCTATACTCGTCAAAAAGCCAAATCGAAATATAGAGAACGTATACGGTTGGAGAAGGCATTTCAAGAGCAATCCGGTGATACCCATGAACCACCATATGACAGAGTAAAGCGGTGCCGGGAACATACAAGAATGAAGGCGTCCGAGCAGTCCGGATCATGATAGTCGGAGACTTTAATGTTAATGCCTCGCAAGACCGCTCGTTTCCCGACTTCATGTTTGGCGAGTTTAATTTGTCACATCGAAACTTCTCCAACAACGCTAGGTAACACATGCATTGATTTAACGTTTTATCAGAAATATCGATGTATCCTGTATGCCATATATTTCATACTTTTCGTATCACAGACCTATCATTAATAAAGTTATAATACAGTAATAGAATTATTTGTTTACTTGATTTATTTCCTAAACCCAACGAATCCCAAATGAAACATGCTGATGAGAAGGACTTGTTAAAAAAATTATTATGATATTAGGCATTACGCTCAAAGAAAATATTACTTTTTACATGCACGTATTCACGTAAAACCCGCGGCCGCGTCCACGACACAGCCACACACCGATATTTTTTTTATCAAAATATTATCACGCTTTATAAAAAGGCCTCGTATGCAGTGCCGCTACTGACGAGATATCTAAATGAACTAATTAATGATTAATCGGTGAAATTCAACTAAAATTAATACGGTGGCAACCATGCCTTAATAATAAATAATCGTCACACATTTATTTTCATAAAAGGTCTATCATTCACGCTTTCAAATTACCTACCGCAATTTACAGAAATTGTAAATTTTTAATTCGCATATAATGTTTCGCTTACTTTATACGTGCCATAAATTCTGTCATACATACCGGTACATCGCTCAAGAATGTACGTGAAAATTATACGCGTCTGCCTACAGTTATTCCAATTTTCGGGAGTACATCCCGAGAAGATTGGGGATAGGTCCCAAGACTTTAGATTTTTCATAGTGATGTCGGCGAATATTGCCTCGTTATGTTTGACCGTTCTCCTGCTTATTCAGACCGACGACATGACTTTAACCGACATTACTGCCTGCATGGAGTCGATATTGGTTATATGCCATGTAAGTATTATTTATAATCATACTCGAGAATAATAATTATACTATTATTATCATTATATCTATTGAATGAATGTCACAAATGCTTATAATACGTGTTAAAGAGGCGTAGCTATGTAAGAATACATTGCTAAACTTACAGTCAACCCTAGTTCATACACCATTTCGTGTTTGTCGAAATAACATATGATCTAGTATTATGTGGAAGTCTCACTACTACTCATACCAGCACCAGTCGTAAACTGACGCATACTTAAAAGGCATATCACTTTTAATGGTGTTACCACAAGAGATCAAGATGTGAACTTTAAATAAATCATGGTTTTCGTAGCAAAGTATTGATATATTTATTGATTTATAATGTAAATATTTGGGAATTATGTACGGAATAATACATCGGTAAATGGCCGCCACAGCTCTGGTGGCACGCCAGTAGGGGAGATTGGGGAATTCCACGCACCTAAGGGAATAGCTCAAAAAAACCTTCCTATATACACATAAACATTCATAATTTAATAACGGAATCTTACACCTATTGGGCATCTTATTACTACAAAAAAAAGGTTCTTCGAAGAACCGATGCGAGAAAAAAAAATAGAAATTAGAATACTGTCATTGTGCGGTATTTCCCCACGGACTGGGTAATATCGCGCATGGGATGGGGTAATTCTGCGCAATAATTAAATAAAGCTGAAAACTCGAAATTATAATAAAGAAAATTTTATTGTTGCGTAGGAACAAATAAGCTCTAAATAAAACAAATTATCACAAGCGCTTTATAAAAACACTAATAATAAAAAGGGTTTTATTTTCTGATTTTCTTTTTTTCAACCTTGGCGCACAGATGGCATGTATAATTAACTGGTGAATCCCAACCACTACATTCTGAAAGTGTCCAGTTTGAACACATTACACAACGGTACCAAATTTCCTTGTCTCGTCCGAATTCACCGCACACCAAGCACTCATTACCTCCAATTGGATCTGCATTATCTAATTCAACATCATATGACTTTCATCATAGCTTTCAGAGTCAGAATCATCAAAATGTAAATTTCTTAAGCCAGGTTTCTTGCTCAAAGGTCTTTTCTTTGCTTTGGTAACAAGTTTTCCCACTTTTTCCGCCTTTCTTTCCTTAGTTCCAGATTTTGTTAACTCTTCATCTTTTTTCTTTAAATTCCTCTTTTCTTGTTTTATTTCTAACTGAGTTTTTAGTGGCGTGGACGTGAACATTTCTGATTGTTGTTTTGCTCGTGATTTTGAACTTTTGTTTTCAATTGGGCCAGGAAACGGTGCTAGCCTTTCAATAAGGGCTTTTAATGAAGACGGGTCATTGGAACAGGATGATGTAAACTGTGCTTCGACACTTCCTGACGTTCCAGGTTGCGGTTCAGCTTCCTGGTTTGACTGTCATTTGCTTTTCTTGGGTGGAGTCCTGTGCATGGTTTCACTACATCTCGACGGTTCCAGTTGGGGTTTAATCTTCTGCCCGACTTCAACAGTTACAGATGATTGCTCCAAAATATTATCTCGATTACTAACGTCGCGTCGGTTTCATTTAAATTAATTTCGATTTGTATATCTGGAACTTCTGGGCGATCTGTCAGGCTGAAATGATCATCAGGGAATTTTATTATGGTTTGTGGGTCATATTCCAGCAGCGCGGAACCCAGATATTCCTTTGTCCATCGTGGCAACCCTTAGGTGGGCTTTGTTAAAAATGGAAGCAAATTCATAATATGTGATCTTTTCGCGAGCGTGATTTCTTAGATACAAATCGCATTCACGATTTAAATCATTTTTTAGTGGCCCAAAAAAAGTCAAGTCAAGAGATTGTAGCTTGTGAGAGGTGTGCGGGGGAAATGACACCATAACAATTCCGTGTGATCTGCAGTATGTATAAATCTCCAAAGAAATGTGGCTTCCATGATTATCTAATATGAGGAGCACTGGTCTTCATCCGAAGCCTTCACATGCTGATGAACATGTTTGATCCAGTCGAAAAACAACTCTTCATTTATCGAACCATTCTTTGAACATCTCTCATTAATTGTGGATTCATACGTGCTCTCGGGAATATAAACATAGGGGAAACGAACTGCCCCGAAGCACTTACAGCGCATACTATGGTCACAATTTTTCCTCTTTCCCTCGAAATTACGGACCCCTCTTGCTTTTGGCCTTTTGGTGCCAAAATTTTTGTGTCGAAAGTGCCGAAATTGAACCCTGTATAAACAAAATACCGCCACATTTATGCAAAATCGTTATTAAAAATTTCGCCAGAAAAGTAGGGGAGGATGGGGGAATTCCGTGCACGGGGTAATTCTGCGCATAGTAGTTTTTGCATCGCAGCTTATCATTTCAAGTTTTGAACATAGCGCGCCATCTCGTAATAGCTTTGCGAACATTTGCTCCTAATTTAACGGCATTCGTAGTGTTAGCTTAGACGAGGTCGTCACTTTTTTGTTTTCCGGCACACTGGCGCTGATGTAATTTCGCATAAATTTGGAAAAGTGGTAAGTGCCTTTCGTTATTAGTTTTCAGTAAAACTATTTCAGGAGTATTATGCTTTATATGTACATATAATTTTCCGCACACGAACAATTAATTATGTTTTGTCATTAACTACCAGTGATAGGTTAAGTTAGGTGACACATGAAGGGGAAATACCGCGCATCTGTGGAGGGGTAATTTCGCGCTGCGCGGTATTACCCAAACCATATTTCTGCATTCAATAAGCCTGAAGTTGAACGATTTTTTAACAATCTGTTCACTGTTATTGAAAAATTTAAATTTTCTGAGAGTCGAATTTATAATGTGGATGAAACGGGTATCTCCACGGTCCAAAAGCCAGCAAAAATCAAGTGGGGGCCGTAATTTCGTGGGAAAGAGGAAAAAATGTGACCGTAGTATGCGCTGTAAGTGCTTCGGGACAGTTCGTCTCCCTTATGTTTATATTCCCGAGAGCACGAATGAATCCACAATTAATGAGAGATGGACCAATTGGAGCGGTATATAGATGTTCAAAGAATGGTTGGATAAATGAAGAGTTGTTTTTCGACTGGATCAAACATTTTCATCAGCATGTGAAGGCTTCGGAAGAAGATCCAATGCTCCTCATATTAGATAATCATGGGGGCCATATTTCTTTGGAGATTTATACGTACTGCAGATCACATGGAAGTGTTATGGTGTCACTTCCCCCGCACATCTCTCACAAGCTCCAACCTCTTGACTTGGACTTTTTTTGGGCCACTAAAAAATTATTTAAATCGTGAATGCGATTTGTGTCTAAGAAATCACGTTCATAAAAAGATCACACATTATGAACTTGCTTCCATTTTCAACAAAGCCTACTAAGGGTTGTCACGATGGACAAAGGAATATTTGGGTTCCGCGCTGCTGGAATATGGCCCACAAACTCTAATAAATTCTCTGATGATTATTTCAGCCTGACAAATCACCCAGAAGTTCCAGATATACAAATCGAAATTAATTTAAATGAAACCGACGTTAGTAATCGAGATAAATTTTGGAGCAGTCAATTGTAACTGTTGAAGTCGGGCAGAAGACTAAACTCCAACTGGAGTCGTCGAGATGTAGTTAAACCATGTACAGGACTCCACCCAAGAAAAGCAAATGGCAGTCAAACCAGGAAGCTGAACCGCAACCTGGAGCGTCGGAAAGTGTCGAAGCACAGTTTACATCATCCTGTTCCAATGACCCGTCTTCATTAAAAGTCCCTATTGAAAAGCTAGTACCATTTCCTGGCCCTATTGAAAACAAAAGTTCAAAATCACGTGCAAAACAACACTCAGAAATTTTCACGTCCACGCCACTAAAAACTCAGAAATAAAACAATTAAAGAGGAACTTAAAGAAAAAAGGTGAAGAGTTAACAAAATCTGGAACTAAGAAAAGAAAGGGTGGAAAAAGTGGGAAAACTGGTTACCAAAGCAAAGAAAAAACCTTTGAGCAAGAAACCTGGCTTAAGATACATTTTGATGATTCTGACTCTGAAAGCTGTGACGAAAGTCAGTTATGCGACGATGTTGAATTAGATGCTGTAGATCCAACTGGAACTGCTTGGTGTGCGGTGAATTCGGACGAGACAAGGAAATTTGGTACTATTGTGTAATGTGTTCAAATTGGGCACATTCTGAATGTACTGGTTGGGATTCAGCAGTTAATTATACATGCGATCTGAGTGCCAAGGTTGAAAAGAAGAAAATCAGAAAATAAAACCCTTTTTATTATTAGTTTTTTTATAAAGCGCTTGTGCGAATTTGTTTTATTTAGAGTTTATTTCAGAGCAGAGGTAGGCCTAGACTAGACTACTGCTCGCAAATAGTAAGGGATGTAGGTTGTAGCACAATTAGCGAAATGCGTAGGTTAGCACAAGATAGGAGAAGCTGGAGGTTAGCGTCCAATCAGTCTTAGGACTGATGACCTAATGATGATGAGAGTTTATTTGTTTCTACGCAACAATAAAATTTTCTTTATTATAATTTCGAGTTTTCAGCTTTATTTAATTATTGCGCAGAATTACCCCATCGCATGCGCGATAGTACCCAGTCCGTGGGGAAATACCGCGCAATGACAGTATTCTAATTATTATATTTTTTTTCACATCGGTTCTTCGAAGAACCTTTTTTTTTGTAGTAATAAGATGCCCAATTGGTGTAAGATTCCATTATTAAATTATGAAAGTTTATGTGTATATAGGGAGGTTTTTTTTAGCTTTACCCTTAGGTGCATGGAATTCCCCCAATCTCCCCTATCATCAGTGAAACATATATATATATATATATATATATATATATACGGATTTCTACGGCTGTCGCCGTCTCTCCGTCCCAAGTTTCCACATTTTTCTTTCATGACTCATTTCCTCGGTTAAGTTTCTTGATCTCATTGCGTCATCTACGTCATTTCTCCAGCTCCTTCTAGGTCTTCCCCTCTTTCTTTTTTCTGGCGGAGTCTACTCTAGTATTTTTCTTGGCCACCTATGTTGCCCCATTCTTTTTGTATGTCCGAACCATACCAATTGTTTCTTTTCGACCTCATCTATAATATCTTTTTGAATGCCAATATTCTCCCTAATTATTTCATTTCTAATTCTTTCTGTTCTGGATATCCTACAACTTCTTCTTAGATAGTCCATTTCTGTGTGGCCAAAATTTTTCTTTTGTTTGCTTTATTTAAATCCCACACTTCCGCTCCATACATAATTACGCTTTGTACGATGCTTTTGTAGATGCGTAGCTTGGTGTCTTTCCTTATATTCTTTTCCCACAATATTGAGTTTAATGCTCCAATAGATTTTCTACCTTTATTAATTCTTTCCCTCACTTCATCATTGCTGTTTCCATGTTTATTAAAGATAACTCCTAAATACTTGCACAATTGCACTCCTCTAATTACACCGTTTTCTAGTTCCAGATCATTACATTCGCCACAGCTGGCTGCCAGATATTCACACTTGTTTAAATTTATTGTAAGTCCAGCTCGTTCATACTCTTCTCTTAGCTTTCTCGTCATGTAGCTCAGATCTTGTTTATCCTCCGCTATCACTACCTGGTCATCTGCAAAAAATAGGCTGTAAAGTGTGCCGTCTCCCACTTTAAGACCCATGTTTCTGCATTTTCTTATCCACCCTTGTATGGATCTGTCAAGATATACTTTAAATAGAGTGGGAGACAGACAACATCCTTGTCTTAAGCCTTTCGATGTTCGGAAATATTCTGTATGCCTGTTATTCCCAGTTTTTATTGCGGCACAATTATCTTTATAATAGAGTTGTGTAGCTTTGATTAAAGATTGGTTTATTTCCAGGTTTCGCATTTATGTCCATAGTTGTGATATGGGGACACTGTCATAGGCTTTCTCTAAGTCTATTAGAGCTATATGTGTTTCTCCGTTATGTTGGGTACGTTTTTCCATGGCAAGTTTCAGTGTGAAAAGGTTATCAATTGTCGATCTGCCCGCTCTAAATCCTGACTGCTCTTCCGGTTGTTTATCTTTTATGTCTTCTTCTATCAAGTTCTTAAGAATTCGTGAATATATCCTTCCTATTGTTGGTATCACCGCTATACCTCTAATTTTTCGGATCATCTTTAGGCCCCTTCTTATATATAGGTGTTATATAGGAAGTTCTCCATTCCTTTGGGGTTTCCTCTCCATTTAAGCACCTTTCATATAGATTTTTCAGCATTTATGTTAGTTTCAATGATCCGTATCTTATAAGTTCAGGATATATTCCGCCAGGTCCGGGTGATTTTCTTATTTTTGTGGATTTTATCGCCTCTTGTACTTGCGATATCTCGAGATGTATGTGATCAGCATTGAGTGGTTCTTGATCTTCTCTCATATATTGCGGTCTCTGCTCTTCTAACAGGTGTTTAAAATGTTGTGTCCACTTTGAATTTGTTATACAGTTTAGACTAGTTCCTTGTTTGTTATTTGTTCTCATTGATTTTATTGTCTTCCAGGCTTCTGAACTTCGTGTACCTCCTATCTGTTGATCTATGTAGTCGCATCTTTTAATCCAAGATTGGTTCTTCTTCTTTAATACTCCTGCCTTTAATTTTCTATTTGTTTGCTTATATTCTTCTCTTGTTTCTGCATACTTCTTCTGTAGGACTCTTTCGTATATTTATTTTTTCTCCTTAATTTGTTTCTCTATATCCTCGTCCCACCAGTATGGTTTGTTTTTGTTATTCTGCATTCCGAGAGATTCCTGGGCTGCCTCAGTTATATAGGATTTAATATGGTGGTATTCTTCTTCCGTTGTTCTTTCAATTTGTGTTAATTTCTCGTCTAATCTTTTGCAGAATAGGTATTTTGTACTATTGTGTTGTAGGCTCTCGAGGTTATATTTCATAATGTTTATATGATTTTCTTTGGATGTTATTTTCTCCAAAGTACTAGTTGCGATGTATGGTACATATATTTTCGCTACCACTAAGCAGTGGTCGGATCCACAGTCTGCTCCCCTGTTTACTTTCACATCCTGTACTTTAATACCTGGTTGCTGTCTAGTAATAAGGTAATCGATAATCGATTTAATCGTCCCCTTGTGTGCTGGTACCACGTGTACTTATGTATGTCTTTATGTGCGTAAAATGTGTTCGTTATCTTTAGGTCATATTGGTCACAGATATTGATTAATCTTTGTCCGTTATCGTTTATAGTTTCTTCACCATGTCTTTCTACCACTTTATTATTATTTTGTTTCCCTACTCTTCCGTTGAGATCTCCTGCTATTATAATTTCATGATGATTCGGTATTTGGTCGATAATGTTCTTAGTTATTCTTCAAAGGCATCTTTTACTTGGAAAGTAGCATCGTCATTAGGGGCATATACTCCTACGATCGTCATATTTCTTCCTCTTATTTGAATCGTCAATTTCATAATACGTTCGCTCATCGCTTCCCAAGATTTTATGTATTTTTGTAGTCTCTTGTGTATCATTATTGAAATTCCTGCCTTTGCTCTTCCACTTTTGTCAACTCCGCTGTATAAAAGAATAAAGTATTTTACTGTTTCACTTCCTTGTCCTTTCTTTTTCGTTTCTGAGAGGATTGCTATATCTAATTTACGCTGGATACATTCTAGGACAATTTCTTGTTGTTTATTTCTTATTCCTTGTACGTTCCATATTCCTAAATTCAATGTCCATTTTCGTTGCTGTTTTCGTCTATTTTTGGATCCGTCCGAATTCCGAGGCATGTTTCTGGGTGTTTTAGCGTTTTTAGTTGTTTTATGAGTGTAAGGTTGCTAGCCTTACGTTTCAACCCCCATCCTTGGAGGACCGGGTGTCTCTCTTGGTCTGGTCCTTCTCCCTTGACCTGTTCGACGTGGGTGTCCCTTCTGGTAGTTACACTACCGTCGACTTAACTCTCGGGATCATTAGGACACGCAAGCCCTCTCACCGCGTCAAGGTGGAGATACATCGAGGAGGTCAGTGAAACATGCACTAGGAAAATACACTAGACACAAACATTAAGAGATGTAAAAGGATTCTAAATTTTTAGGTGATTTTTAAAGGGCTCTAACTTGTAGTTTGAATATTACCCTCTACGTAGTAAAACTTTGCATTATACTGATGATCTCAAGTTTTTACTTCGATTTAGATTGTTCGAAAATACCAAGAGATCGCGTTTGGTACGTTCTACTGCGGTGGAACGTAGCAACGTCTACTAGATGTAAGCTTCATCTTTCAAAAGGTATACTCATTTACACTGCACTGACGAGACCCAAGATAGAAAGATCAAAACCGGTCTGCAGTTAACTATATCATGAGATAGGTGACACTTTGCATCTTTCTTGGTGGTCTTGGAACAATCACTGTATTTTTAGTGCTATCTCTGTTAGACAAAAATGCGGCAAATTTTGTCATGTAATATGTAATTCAGCGCTCGGCGTTTGGCATATAGCCAGGAGAATAGCTGTTTTGACCTAATTTGTTTAGTCCTTATTATATAAGGCATTTGCAGATGGGTTGGAGTATAAACTCCTTATTTCTGTAGTTTAAAGATTTGTACTTTCGTTATGTGTATGTCCCCTGTTTGATGTATATTTCAAATAAGTTACCAATACCTCGCCAATAAACCTCCCCTAAAAGATGAAAACAAACAGAAAATAATAGTTCTCACGTCTGGTAGTTAAAAGATCGAAGTATGACTGTTTTTTCTGCTAAAAATAAGTAAGTTTTGGAGTTGTAACCAAGTGCCCATCTATTTCAGGGTAGCCTGAAATTGATTAACCTTTACGTCCAAAGACACAAGATACGGGAACTGTTGAGAAGACTGCCGCACTTCTGGAAGATCGAACACCTTGACGACGAAGACAACAAGGCAGCCTGCCTCAAGACGATAAGGAACCTAAAGATTCTAACGGTACTATACATCGTCGTCTGCTGCGGCGCTGTATTTGGACTCGCCGTCAAACCTCTCATATCCTACCAATTGGTATATTCTAACTACGTTCCTGGAGGCGTACCGTACCCAGTTCTGTATGTCCTCGACGGCTTCTCGTATTTCGTGGGCGTACTCGTCTCCTGCGTCGGTACAGACTTCCTGTACATGACTTTGGTGGTGATGACCACGCTGCAATTCCAGTTTCTGAATTTTGGCGTGGGAAAGATGTTCACGGCAGACGACACCCAGGAAAACGAAGCGGTTCGCAAGAGGATTAAGCACTGGGTGGATTATCATAATTATATGTTAGAGTGAGTACCGTTTAATACTAAACGAGTCAGTGGCGTAACAATCCCCCGTGGGGTTCGACATTTCATGTATAGGGTGTCTCAGTTGTAACTACAGAATTTGAATTACGCGCCATCTGTGTTCGGTTAAAGATAGAGCGTCAATATTTAACAACTGTCATCTACAGACCATGCCACGTCAACATGTCGCGATTAACAGTTCAACAACGAATAGTTTGTGTACAACTGTTTTATGAATGTGAGCGATCATTTACAGTAATAAAAAAAATTCGCACAAATTAGAACAAAATGAAGCGCCTACAGAGTTAACAGTGAGAGAAGTGTATGGGAGTATCCATACACATCAATTCGGCGTCGTGCATAATAATTGTATCTCTGGAGAGCAAACATGAATCTAACGAAAAGTAAAAAAATATAACTAACCTAAGCATTGGACGACGCATTACTGAATTGAGCGAGCTCGGCAAAAAATTCTTAAATTTTTGCCAAGCTCGCTGTTGTAAATATGAAAACGTTCCTTCACTTGAAAACATAAAAAAGGAAAGTTGTTTAGGACTCAATTCGATTTTAAATATTGTTTGCGACGAATGTGCAGTAATAACATAAGTGGCGACTTTTCAAATGCATACTGCTGCGTTGCCAGACGTTAATTGACGACTTACCGAGCAAAGCTTAATTGGCATATTTTAAAAATGTTTATCTTTTAAACAAATCGGACAACAATCGATTTTTTACTTTTCCGCACTCCACTATACTAGCGGAAAAGTAATGTAATCGTGTAAAGAAAAAGTGAAAAAAATTTTTTTGGTTTAATTTTTCGTTTTTTGGCCTAAAAACAAAAAAAAAATGGTTTTTAAAAAATTTTTGCTGTGTGTGTGTCGTTGTTGTCGTCGGCATTAAAATTTCTTGTTAGCATATCGTGCTAACAAAAAACATAACAAAATCGTATCGGATCGATCGGGTTTTGATTGATCCTGATCGGGGACGTCTCCCAGATGACACCTATTGATTTTAAGGTGGATAACACACACCACCCCCTCCCTTGAGTCTATTTGAGAATTTTTTTTGTTAGCATGATAGCTCAAGTAAATCGTATCGGATCGATCGGGTTTTGACTAATTCTGATCGGGCACGTCTCCCAGACAACACTTAATGATTTTGAGGTGGATAGGATACACCCCACCCTGTCTATGAGTCACGAGAGCACGATGGTGGACTATTTGAGAAATTTGTTTTGTTAATAGGATAACTCAACTAAATCGTGTCGGATCGATCGGGTTTTGACTGATTCTGATCGGGAACGTCTATGGGTCATGAGAAAGCACGACGGTGGACTATTTGAGAATTTTTTTTGTTAACACGATAACTCAACTAAATCATGTCAGATCGATCGGGTTTTGACTAATTTTGATTGGGGACGTCTCCCAGACGACACCTATTGATTTTGAGGTGGATAGAACACACTTTCCCATGTTCATGGGTCATGAAAAAGCACAATGGTGGACTATTTGAGATATTTTTTGTTAGCACGATCACTCAATTAAATCGTGTCGGATCGATCGGGTTTCAACTGATTCTGATTAGGGACGTCTACCAGACGACATCTATTGATTTTGAGGTAGAATGGACACACCCCACCGTGTTCAGTAGTCATAAAAATACACGATGGTGAACTATTTGAAAAAAATAAAACTGTCGCATATAACAGATATCCTGCATTTGTGTTGGTTTATTTTTTCTCAGTCACTCAATTTCGAGATAGAGATGTTCTATGTGCGGAAAAGTCCGTCTTAAGGTTTTAAAACTGTTTATTTTAATTCAAAATATTCATAATAAAATAATGTATAGATGAGTCGTTTTTGAAAAAAATGTATAGAAAAGTTTTCAAGTTATGATGTAAAACGTGAGAAAAGAATCTTTTAGTCAACTGATACATTCAAACCATGCAAAAAGTTCCAACTTTGATGGTGAATAATATCTCCTTTATTATACGGGAAAAAAATTTTCATTTAAGCAATTTCCTGATATAAGGCGGATATGTCAGCAAACAGAATTGTCGAATTTGGGGTGCTAAAAATCCACATGCTGTTCACGAAGAAAAAACGAATCCACAATTTTGGAGTGGTGGAGAAATTGGATCATACTTCTTTTAAAATAAAGCTGGTAACGGCACCACAGTAAATGGGGAACGCTATCGTGACATATTAAGCAATTCATTTTTCCGCCAAGTCCTCTCACTGCAACTGTAAGCGATCGCTCACTTTCATAGAACAGTTGTACACAAACTACTTGTTTTTCAACTGTTAATCGCGGCATGGTGACGTCGTATGGTTTTTAGATGACAGTCGTTAAATAATGACATCCTTTCTTTGACAGACCACAAACGGCGCTCAATTCAAATCCTATAGCTCCAACTGAGACACCCTGTATATACAAATCCAAGTCCCATGTGATACACAATGAGATGAGAGATGAGCAATTTAATGTAAATCCATATACAGTGCGCATCTAAAATCCCCCCTTCCCCCCTTATATATATATATATATATATATATATATATATATATATATATATATATATATATGCCAATTTTCGTCCTTTTTGGGTGTCTCAGTTCCAATGTTAAAGGGGGGAAGGGAACTTTAGATGAGTACTGTGTTAATTAAATTAACAGTTTAAATACATACACACGTGGATAAATAGACTAATAGGCGAATAGTCAAATAGGTGAATAGATGAGTAGACGAATAGATGAATAGTCGAACAGACTAATAGACGAATATATGGAATAGATTAATAAAACTATGTTTAGATGCATAGATGAATAGAAGAGAATATAAATACTTAGATAGATTGACAGATTCATAGATGAACAGATGGACAGATGGATAGGTGAACTGATGAACAGGTAAACAAATAAGCAGATAAAAAGATGAACAGATGAAGAGGTGGAGAGGTGCAGACGTGGAGAGGTGGAGAGATGCCACTACCGTGTCAAATGACATGTAGAATAACATAAGTGGCCCAGTATAGATACCACATGTCTCATTTAAAATGAAGACATCCGGATATTTTCGTCATTTTTTGAAATCCAGAACCAGATGACTCGATGAGATGTCTGGTCATTATGAATAGATTAATAAGTACGAATAATAAATAACCTTGGCAAGTGGTATGTAAAATAACGTATGTAAGTGGCCCTACACAGGTGATATCAATTGGTTCATCAATTGTATGGATTTTTGGTTAAGGCTTAGTTAACTCGATCACTTATTTAGCTTTAATTTTCAGTTTCATCCGACTCTTCAACGAAACGTTTTCCTTCACCTTATTCTTGTACTTTGGAGTAATAATTCTATCCACATGTATGGAACTGTTCATCATATCAATAGAGTTAGTATAACATTTATTTTTTGTTGTATTTTGTTATTTTTCACGTATCTGTTTCAGACCGACTTCTGGCGACACCATAAAATATTACACCTACATAATTATACTATTTTTCGAGTTTATTGCATTTTATTGCATCCCCGGGCAAATGGTGATGAATGAGGTAAAAGTCGCTTATTGTATGCACAATATACAGGTGTCTCAGAATGTATTTTACAGTCAATGTCTCCGTTATTTGAAGAGATAAAGAGGATTGTCGGTCAAGTAGTGAATTCCATAAATTGGTCCAGTTTTTTTTTCGCGTGATTAGGTACTTGACTTTCGGTTTGATTCCGAAATGACATGGATCTGAGAATAGATTAGTCCATAATTACTTGGCAGAAGGAGTTCAGGTCTTCAAGTTCCCTGGAATGATCAGAGATAACGCAGATGCTAATTGCTTGGGGCTGCTCCAGATTATCGGCTCGGAGAACTTCATTGATGGGATTGATGTGGGGTCGATTCCCACATCAATCGGCTGAGTGACTCAGTGTGTCTACTCTCGGAGATTAGTTGGAATGATAGCGCTACGCTGAATTTCGCTCCTGTAAAAAATAAATTTCCAAAAATATATAAATAAATAAAAATTAAAAATTGACCAAAAATAATTTTAAATTGTATGAAAAGATATTGACTATAAATTTTTGGAGATAGCAAGGATAAATGTGCATATGCCTTGACCGGGAATCGAACCCAGCTCTCCCAATTGCCGGTTGGTTGCTCTGACCGCTGAGCTATCGAGGCACACTCTTTATCCTTGCTAATTGCTAATTGCCAAATTAACGCGTCGCTACAGTACTCCCCCTCTAGAGACATGATTTGTCTCGATACAATTAACGGAATGTGACCGCGTTCGCCATTTTTACGAACCGTTGTTCGGTAACCCCGGGACTATAGGGCGATGGATAGGACGGGAATTGAAACGGGAATCGAATCCGCAAATTTGAGATGTAAGGGAGGTTGGATGTACTGGAACGAATCACATCACGTCGGGGTCACCACTTTACTACAGTCCGGGTACGCCCCCGGACTGTAGGGCGATGGATAGGACGGGAATCGAATCCACGAATTTGAGATGCAAGGGAGGTTGGATGTACTGGAACGAATCACATCACGTCGGGGTCACCACTTTGGCGATGGCAAGAATAAATTGTGTATTTGCCTTGACCGAGAATCGAACCCGGCTCTCCCAATTGCCGGTTGGTTGCTCTGACCGCTGAGCTATCGAGGCACACTCATTATCCTTGCTAATGCGTCAATTTTAATGCGTCACTACAAATTTTATCCTTCGTGTTTCCATCGTCCCGTATACAACACCCCAATTTATATTTTTTTATTGCTCCTACACTGAAGAGAATACTAGTAGAGAGAAATCTCATTCCAGAACACCAATTTCGGTTTAGACTACATCACGGAACTGTAAATAAGCACACAGACTTACGAATCAAATTAATAATGCTCTAGAATAAAGGAAACATTATTTAGCTCTATTCCTCGATATAACTCAAGATTTCGACAAGGTATATTCTACAAATCAGTAAAGATATTTTTATATAAGTTACGATAAAATAGTTTTTGGGTAATATTTACTTTTTCAAATAATGGAAATATTGACTGTAAGATATTCTATACATGTGAAATAGTTTATAACAGTTATATTTAAGTACAATGTAAAAATCAGTCTCTTAATCATACAACATACTTCTCTACTTACTTTGCAAGCCTATAAGGCGATAACATACAGGATACAAGGATAAATAGTTATTTTTAAGAATGTCATGCAAATGTAAAGATTACACTGGCAAACAGTCAAGTTGTTGCCAGCAATTTAAGAGACGATTTCGAGTACATTACTGCCCCTGATGGTGAAAATTGCATTACATATTCTTGATTGGCTCTAGTTCTTGTTTCTGAAATAAGCATGAAATAAATACATGATAAATATTAATGCAAAGAAAAATAAAATACTAAATTTCTCTTGTTTTGATTTTTTTTTTTATTTATGAAATCTAACAAAAAAATAAAGAATAATTGATGCAGAAAATATTGAAAATTATGAAAAGTATTTTTTTATCACAAATACATAAATTCGGGTTTAGGCGAAATAGGGGAACTCGCGAAGCTATTCTGGCGCTAACAGTAATGTTAGAGAAAACAATAGAAAAAGGAAAGAACACTTATATAGGATTTGTAGATTTAGAAAAAGCTTTTGATAACGTAAGATGGGAAAAAATGTTCGAGATACTAAAGAGCGCGGGAATAAAGTATAGAGATAGGAGGGTAGTACACAATCTATACAAAGAGCAAACTGCTGTTATAGAAGTAGAAGGGGAAAAAAGGGAAGTAGGTATTAGGAAAGTAGTAAGACAAGGATGTACGCTAACACCACTAATTTTTAATCTGTACATCGAAGAGGCGATTAATGTGGTAAAAGATAGACTGGATTTCGGGATTAAAGTACAGGGACAGAAACTAAAAATGCTGAGATTCGCGGATGATATAGCAGTATTAGCATCTAGTAAGGAGGAATTAGAATCAGCATTGAACGAAATGGGGGCAATGTTGACAGAGGAATACGGAATGAGGGTGAATAAAAACAAAACTAAAGTGTTAGTGTGCAGAGGGCGCGAGAGCAGAGCAAAAACGAAAGTACAAATTAATAATGAAAGATCGGAGGAAGTTAAAGACTTCACTTATTTAGGAATAAAATAAATTGGGATGGAAGAAGCGATAAAGACATAAAACAAAGAATAACGCAGGGTCGAGTAGCTTTTAACAAAAAGAAAGCACTTTTATGCTCGGGGGTAATAAACTTAGAAACAAGGAAGAGATTTTTGAAAAAGTATGAATGGAGCACGGCACTATACGGTTGCGAAACCTGGACGGTAGGGGAAGCTAGTAGGAAGAAATTAGAAGCTTTTGAGATGTGGTGTTACCGAAGAATGATGAAAATAGCATGGACTGATAGGGCTAGAAACGAAGAAGTATTGGAGAAAGTCGGCGAGAAAAGAAGTATGTGGAAAAACATAAAGAAGAGAAGATAGAATGGTAGGACACTTGCTGAGACATGGGGGAATAGTCCGCGATATTCTGGAGGCAGAAATAGGAGTGAAGAAAGGCAGAGGTAGGTCTAGATTAGACTACTGCTCGCAAATAGTAAGGGATGTAGGTTGTAGCACAATTAGCGAAATGCGTAGGTTAGCACAAGATAGGAGAAGCTGGAGGTAAGCGTCCAACCAGTCTTAAAACTGATGACCTCATGATGATGACATCAATAAATTATGCATCATATTCTACAACGGTCATATATCTGGTAAAATTTACATATTTTACTAGTTTTCGAATTCGTGGACCATCAAAAATCCCTGCTTTTAATTTTTCCATACTCAGTGCTGGAAATGCTTGACAAATGTACTCAAAACAATCACCTGACTTGTCCAGTGCTTTTACAAACTATTTCACTAAACCCAGTTTGACGTGAATAGACGGTAGTATGATTTTCTCTCTGTATTAATGGCTCGTGAACAATGTTGGCTTTTTCAACGGCCATAACATGTCCCAAAGGTCAACCAGTTTGCTGCCAATGTTATTCCTTTGCACGAGTATCCAATAAATAGAAATCCACTTTGCCGTCCAAGAAGTGTGGTGACCATTTTACCATAAATCAACACAAACAAACCACTGATGCTGAGAATAAGCAATTTCAGGAGTCTCCAGTATTTTATCAAACGTAGCCAATTTAGTTGAAATGAAGATATAATGTGAAATTAGGGTTCTCGAGTACTCAAAAACCGAACTAAAATTTGTGGCAACATAAAAAATGTGTTCCCAGTGTTATTATAGAGTTTAATGCCCCTCCTGCAACTTTGAAACTGAGAGACCTAAAAGAAGAAAATGGGCACACATGCACTAAAATGTAAAAATAATATTTTAGTTGAAAAATGGTGATATTATATGTACGCTTTAAAAACAGAAATACATGTAAATTCCTTCCAGTCCATAATTAAACTCCTGGGCAAAAACGCATCAGTGAAACTTCACGTTATTACTTTTATTTTTCGAAGATTCAAATCACACTACCTACGCGATATTATAATGAAATGAGATCAACGAATGTATAATAAATTAAAATGGTGTTATCGAGGAAAAAACATGAACAAATAACAGAAAGGGACAATAATGCCAAATGTAATTAAAACGGTGTTATTAGCTGAAAAACTTTAGAAAGAAAATTGGGGGTGAAATTAAATCGTAAGAATTTGAAATCAGTAGCGTGTAGATCCCCCTTTAGCTCTTATCACTACTTCCATTCGACTGGGTACGCTATTGATCAAGCGACGAATGGTTTTCTGATGAATATTCTTCCATTCGACAACAACGACTTATTCGCCTTCCCTAAGAGTCATAAGGGGCAGGTATGTGGCGCCTAACCCATAGTTTTAGTACATCCCATAGATGTTCCATGGGGTTCATATCTGGACTTCTTGGTAGTCAGTCCATAGTTGGAATATTCAGAAATCGAAGGTAGTCCAGTACCTTTCTAGCAGCGTGAGATCGAGCATTAAGGGGGAAACACACTTACCTGACGCAACCCAACACGACTCGACGTCATCCGCCGCCTTATCGAATGTTGGTGGGGTGTGCATATCAGTTCGATGCAAACACAGTGTACCTATATCATGTTAGTTTAGTCAGCCACACAAGTTTCGTGGAATGGAGAGCTCTGAGGATGAATATGAAGAAGAGATGGAAGAAATGGCAGCAACTGCAATCTGCGTGCTTTCAACAGCGAACAGAAAAAATTGGGTTCATGAAATGGACCTTACTAGAGATGTATCTGGCGAATATCATACGTTGATTTATTCTTCTTCTTATTATTATTATTCTTCCTTCTTCTAAAATAGGTCTATGACCTGTTCCTCTTTCGATGAATATCATCGGTACTATGAGCTGGATCTGTTGTTACAGAGGGTAGGCAGCCCAGGTTAGCTGCCTACCCTCTGTAGCTAACCTGGCCCTCTAACCGTCCTCTCTCTTCCGGGCTTGGGACCGGCAACAGTACTACTGGGCTACTCAATCCATCCAGCAGCTTTGCAGGCTGAAACGGCAACAGCACGCGGTGTTTTCAAACGGTAACCCATCCAAGTGCTAACTGCGCCCGAGGTTGCTTGACATCGGTGATCGCATGAGGATCGATGTTCAACATGGGAAGCCAATACGTTGATTTCTATATTATAAAAGGAAAAAAATGCTGATCGATTTCACATGTATTTTCGGATGACGAAACAACAATTTACTTACCTTCACGGAGAAATAAAGGAATTTCCGACAGTCTTGACCCGGCGCTACTCGACGATTATCTGGACCGTGAGGATGACGGTTGCAACGCGTTGCGTAGAGTAGAGTGGCGCTGCGTCACGTCAGGCAAATGTGCACGTAAGTAATTGTTTCTTATGGAAAACTGGACATTGGATTGGCGTCGGGTGGCGTTGCGTCGCGTCGCGTTGGATTGCGTCAGGTAAGTGTGTTTCCCCCTTTATCCTGCACAAAAATTAAATTGTCCCCTACAAATGGGGCAAATGACCATCACATGTTCTTCTACGATGTCTTCTACATAGAAATAATATATATTCATTGACATCCCTCGTACAGGAACCAAATCCGTGCGACCATCGAAACAAATTCCTTTCCAGAACATTATTGATCCGCCAAAAAAATTGGATCATCAGAGAGATATTGCAGGCAGTAAACCTCTCTCTTGGTTTCTGCCAGACTCGTTGATGTCCATTTGTTGAATTAAGACATATTCTTGTTTCATCTGAAAAAAAAATCGCTTCCAGTCGTCGACGATCCAATTTACTTCTTCTCTTGTAGAACGCAGTCTAGTAACTTTATGTTTTCTGGTGAGCAGTGATAGCAATAGCTGATCTTCTATAATCTAATGCCCCTTCATTAAGCTTTCTCCTGACCGTTATACTTAGAGCTGCTGCTTTGATAGGGCTCTGCTTTGCTCTAAACTGATAGAATGCCTGTTCCTTAACCCAGATAATCCTGAAGGGCCAAAACATAAAAAAATCTGTGGATTCTTTGTCAGATTGTTTATTGGAGATCAAATAACAATTTTTTGCAGTCAAAAATACTTAAACATTTATTAGCTTTACAAAAATTGCCATCCTTTATATCATATAAATATTTTTTACATATACTATTTTTTACTTTTACTTATACTATATACTATGCTACTAGCAAAAATAAAACACATTTACATGAAAACAATTTTAGGCGTCATTTTTATGTCAGGCATAATCCATATTACACGTAATAATATGTTATTTTAGTGTATGATAATCTATAAAACAACGCACATGAAGGCCAATATCGCACATAACGCATCGTGTTGTAGTTTCGGTATGGCACGAACGGCATTTAGTTTGACGATCCTGTGGGATAACATAATGGTGCATACCATCAAAGCGGGACTCGATGTTTTCCCTTTGACTTGGTCGGCCTACAGAGGTATTGTGAGTTTTACTATAGGTCTGAAGTATCGAACACGCAATTCTTCTCCGAGAAGCAAGATGGTCTAATTGAGGCTGACTATTCGATAATTTGCTTAGTTGCCAGGCGTTTAGTATTGACATGTCTAAACAGTGTGTAAATAAACAGAAGTATCATTTTTTACCTCTGATTCCAGTTCTTTACAATGACATATTCTGGTCACTTTGATCAACCCCACCCATGTTTTCATTGTATAATTTGATTACGAAAGGCTGAGGTATGAATACCGCTTTACATTTCGTATAGGATCGACACCGACATCATTAGATATCATCGAAACCACGCTGTTGTCGTTCCAACAGACTATAGTTATATTTTTAGTTACATCGGACTTATGGTCATAAGCACCTCTTGCACATTTTATCAATTTCACTGATGGCTTCGAGGGATTTTTTGGGATGCGATTAGAACGGATGGTTCCAGTTCCCCGAATGCCCTTCTCGGATAAATGAACAAATAGAGGTAGATTTGAAAAAAAATTGTCAAAAAATATGTGAAAGCTAGTGTCAGGCCATCGTGATAAGACTTTGTCAACATAGGTAAGGACTACTCCAGCACCTGCGCCCACATCTGTATATTTTGCTGAGATATGCGCGGAAGCCCCTTGGTGTGGTTCAAACCAATTGATATAGCCACTTGATGAACAACCTACTCAAAGTTTGTACCCCCAGCGAATGGGCTTACCCTTTATAAATTGCTTACAGCCATGGCGCCCAAAATATGACACCATGGCTTCATCAACACTATGGCATTCAACTTGCGGGGCATATTTCAGAAAATTTTGGTTCAACGATGTAAAACGGGGACGGACTTTAGCAAATTTATCGCCAGGAGCCAAATTATTATTATCTGCCATATGAAACGCGCTTAATATGTAATCAAATCTGTCTCTAGAGATTGCTCCAGATTAAGTGGATTGTGTACGTCCTTATCCTTTTCCCAAAACATCCTTCGCCTTGGATATGGTACATATCCGCTCAAAATCAAAACGCCAACAAAACTTTTCATTTCTTCTACCGTAATTGGTTTACTGTTTTTATTCTTTATTGAAGCATACCGGTTACTTTCCTCGGTTAGAAAATCAAAAATGTTTTCATCGAAGAATTTGAAAAATATGGAAACTGGTGAATTTTCATCCGCATTGTCAAAATCAACTTCTTCATTTGGCACAAAATTATTTGTATCGTACGAAATATGGGTGTGTGTCCAATCGTAATGTTTAGGTATCTTTGAACTAGGTTTAGATTTTTAAGTAACTAGCCTAGCTAAAGGAATGTTGTCATCTTCGGAGTTAGAATCGACAAGAGATACCTGTATTTCAGCCGGAGCTCTTAGTTGTGCAGAAGGTAAGTTGTCTGGTAACACTGCATCCTCCTGTCCTGAATCCTCATCCGTATCTTCTTCTTCGTTAGGGGGCAACATAATTATATACGCCGAATGGTGAGGGAAATCATCTTCTTCAATCATTGTTAGAGCTTCATGTAACGAAAATCCTCTAAGCCGAGAAAAAAAAAACAATTAGGTAATTTATAGATTTCTTTATAAGCATATCCAATCTTTGAAAAGCAAAATGTATATAAAGCAGCCCATATTCCTAACGGCCTACATGTAGGACGGCAATGATTAGCGCTCTATTGTCGAACAACGGTAAATATTTTTGAGGTTAGAAACGAATCAATTGTTTTTCTTGGCTTTATGCATTGGGATTATCATGAATGTGAGCACTTATAATACACTTTTTATAAAAATCACTTACCTTGAAAAGTTCACGTTATATTCGGCCATTTTTCTATTAATCTCTAGTCAATTATTAAGAACATATATAAACCTACGTAAACCATTACGCGCTCGTTAGTCAATTTGGTAGTTCTAAACATCACTTATAGATGGCGTGCTTGGATTTTTATTCGGAGGCGCGCGTGCAGTTTTTTAAAGTTGGCGTCCTATGAGTAGGACGTCAGGATTGTCTGGGTTAAGGCGACTTGCATATGACATCACTCATCTCTTGCAGCTGTATACTTCTTACCACCTTGTCCTAGGATTCTACAGTAACTTTCAAGTTCATCAAAACGTTTAACTGTTCGACTAATTGTTGATTGTCTAACTCCTAACAAATTAGTCACATATCACTGGCTATGTCCCTCGTCGACCAGATTTATCGCCTTCACGGTTTTATCTTCTCTAAGTTCACGATTCATTTCCTCTACTCTGTATACTGGGCAAAGTAATCCAGTCAAATTAGACAAATCGGTGGGAGAAACCCTAGAGCTTTGAAAATGGTCTTAAACGCTTCCTTCAGACTTGGGTTAACGTGCGTAAAAAGTCCCCGAGGGTGGAGGGTGAGCTCGAGGTTGGGGAAGGGTTTAAATGTTCCTTTTTTTAGTTTTTCTCTTGTATCTGGGAAACTATCGCTCCTACAGAAATACTTTATATACAACATTGAAGCTGACAAAATTTCCTACAAAAATGGTCTTACACATTCTTGTCCTAGGACTAACCTGTTAAGAGTTATAGGCCTGACAAAAGTAACACTATTTAAAAAATTGTGCTTTATTCACATTTAAAACAAAATTGCGGTCTATAATTGTCCTGTACATTAATATTGATGATTTTAATTACATTATTATTAAATTTAATTGTGGCCAGTAAGTAAATCGAATGTATTGGGTCAAACGGTTTATTATAGGATGTCAAGGGGGCCTTCAGGGTCGTCCTCATATGCTGAATTCTCATCTTCAACTGGAGGGCCATTGGTGCACGCGCTCTCACAACTGCATATTGAAGAGCAATGAGTGCCTATCCTAAGGCATCCACAGCGTATACCACAGCCTTTGGTGCAGCTGCAGAATATTTTTGATACGATAGCAGCTGGGGCAGCGTGATGAAGGTAGGCAAGGGTTGAAGATCTCCATCTGCCCCTCTCATCCAACCCCAATCAGTAGGTGGCAGCTTGTTGCCCAGGCATTCCTGAACTTGCAAATAGACTCTGTATAAATATTGCAGTGCAGAGCCTTTAGTTGGTGGTAGAGAGAGGAGGTCTGGCCTCACCCTTGTGGTGGATTTTAGGAAGGCTAACTGGTGCTGTTAGTCCAGGTCTGTTACTCTTGCAATTGTAAATGAACAAGATGCTCTTGACAAAGTCATGTTACTGCAATTCTGTGGAGGAATAAGTTCTGCTTTCCTCATTCCCCTTCCCTGGATTGAGAAAATTTAAACTCTTGTATCCTTGGAGTTAAGCAATCAGCAGGAACAGCATATCCACATCTTCGCTTATGACAGTAATTTTACTGTAATTTAATAGTAATTTAACAACCAGATTCTGCTTTTTCCGATGCACACTTCAATATCGTTTTATCAGCATCAGCCTGTCTGACTCAAATTCGCTCAGCAATCATTTTCTGTGTCAGCATAGTGATGAACCTGGCCTTATTTTTTTCGTTACTAGGAAGTGTTGTTGTCGAGCCGTCACTGCCATCTCTTCAGTAAAGTCAATATTGACTGATGCGGTGATGGTGGTGGTTCGACGTTGTTGTTCTGCACGTTTTGTGCTATTGACAGTGTCAGAATAGCCATCAAAAACGACAGTATTCACCATAGTGTTTTCAATGTAAATCACTTATTGATTAAATATCACTGAGAAGGTTGACCCTGTACCCCACCTGACTCGATGTAGACGGAATCCGCCATCAATCACATTAGTGTGAAGTTTGAGGTCTGAAAATACGGGGTAAACAGGGAAAATATCATATAATGCAGTCTTTCGCATCCCTGTTTTTTATTAAATAGAGATAATGGAAAAGGTGCCGGTTTGTAACCGAGAAAGTCTTCCAGGTCCTCGTCTTTCGTCTTGGATATGGCTACTCGTTAGAATATTAGAAGAGGATCAACCGCCTCTACAACGTTGTCAATTTTGATAGTACCTACTGCTCATGGATGTCATTGGTTAGACTTTAGACATAGCCTAAACTGATATATATGATGTATAACTCTCTTTCTCTTTCTCTCTATGTTATATATCTGTGTACTCTGTCTTGTAAGGAAGCCTGTGTTTTAGATATACCAAATGTATAGCTCTCTTTCTCCTTCTCTCTACGTTATATCTTTTTTCTCTCTCGTGTAACGAAATTTGGAAACGTTACATTTTTTCCAATTCACTCTCCATTCTCATCAAATATCAGAACGCCGCCAAAGAAGTATTCACTTCAATAAAAAAACAACGTTTGAATAAATATTCGAAATAGCTTTTAACTGAGGTGTTAGATCTGATCTGATCTGATTAACTGGTCAGTATTTATTAACTAAATCATTATTTTACTGCATGTCAATATTTTCATGTAGGTATGCCAATTTTCGTTCTTTTAGGTCTCTCCGTTCTAAAGTTAAGAGGAGAGGCAGTTAAAGGGGGCGAGTTAGGGGAAAACGGGGAGGGGGAGGGGGTGAGACGTGCATAGTATGAATTCCTCGTTGATTGATTTTGATGACATTTTCCAGACTTTCGACTACTATGGAATAGTGTTAAAGCTATCATATTCCTTTAATAAAGAGTTTCCTTCCATGTCAACATATTGTGACGTAGTATTTAATTAAACTGCACACTATTACACTTCATTTGGGTCTTACAGAATAGGCAATTTGCATGAAACTTCTATACGCCTGAAAATATATTTTTTCTGCCATATAGTAAGTACTTAAGAAGAATATTATAGTCATTTTTCATGAAAATCTGTCACATTTTGCATAATTAATAAAATTAATTCACTCATTTATTTATGTAAACAAAGTCACGTGTTCGAAAACACTAGTCTCATTGGTCCACGTCACTGTATGGGGAAATATCCCAATCGTCACTGTTTTTATTTGGTTTAGTGCTAACAGTTTGTAAAATCTGTAACAAGTGCGTTTTATAAAGTGCCTAACGGTATGGAGCCGATAAAACACAAATTTTATAAGTATTGTATCGTGCCAATGTGTACAAATACTACGGTATCAACGTCCGAAAAATTGATCTTCTCGATTCCCAAAGAGGAAAGAATGCGGAAGAAATGGTGCGTAGCAATGAAAAGGGACGAAAAAAAAAAATATAAAGCAATCAAGTTCGACGCCGCTATATTGTTGCGAGGATCATTTTATTGTGAGTGCCTAACAACATTTATTTGTTTTTTATGCATTTGTACATAACCCCACTTTCACGTTGTATGCTGTTTTCATATTACTTGCCGCATGGAATATTTTGAAAATGTTTTGGAGGTCATTAGATATAGCTACTTAAATAAGATTTACATTTGAATCTTTTTTACAGTTGGAGGAAGACATGAAAAATTACTGGCAATACAGACTGGCTGGAAATGTACAGAGGTTAAGTTTGAAAAAGGACATTCTACCTCATCTACGTAGATGGCTGCAAATTATTCAGCAGGCAGAAAGTGAACTAGTTGCCTCCAGTTTAACGGTTTGCGTCTCTGAGATGCCTAGTACGTCAGCTTACGATAGGTTATAAAACTACAAACTGTATAAAACTACTGACATGAATAATGTTCAGATAAACATGCATTAAAATATGAAATGGTAAATATAGATATACTAACCTTGCAGTTTTTATTACTCTAATTTCAATACCCATAAATTGTGAATTTTCCCCTAGAAAGGAAAACATGGACAGGGAATCAATCTTTGGCAAGTTATCAGAGTTATCAGATTGTCCTTGCACAAATTCACTATCTGTTGCCATAGTCTACACACAATTGTTCAATATTAATAATAATAAATAGATTCGCACACCGAAAAAGGAATATTTAACGAAATTACGCCAAACGCCCATTTACCTCCCAGCAAAATAATATACAGTGACGTCACGCGACAGCCATTTGCATTTCTTGTGTTTACGCACACCGATAATAAGATAATAATTTCAAATTTCATTTATTTATTTTGTGTCTATTATTGCACAAAAAGTGGTGAATTTAACGCTGTATGGATTTAATGACCTATAGAATGTTTTGACAACATAATTAAATATCATGCAAATTGCCTATTGTCTGACATTTTTAAATGTAAACGTAAAAAATTGATGGAGCTAGCCTATCATTATATATCGATAGTCGATCGTAATGATAAATTAAAACCAAACCTTTCATTTCGTATCTACCGTGGTTTTTAGTGCAACTTAATGACATACTACTTTTTAGTTAACTTAAATCGCTTTAAAACTGATCCGTTGATGTATCGAAACTGTATTAGCATTAAGTTACTTTATAAGTAACTTAAAATGCTTTAATTTAACAAAACAAGACGATTATTTAACATTGATGATTTTTTAGACGGATCAACTAAACTACAATGTGTATGCTAGCCAATGGAGACAAATGATTCAAAACAAGAAGAATTCAACTTCAGTAAAAGCAGCCATGAACATAATCCTAGTCAGAACCCAACAGAAGGTGTTCATAAGCGCTGGAATTCTCGACGCCAGTTTGGAGACCTGTTTAGCTGTAAGTTAGAGTATAAAAAAGGCAGTATGGAACACCTTTGTATCTCCATATATATCTCCAACTAATAACAAGGGGAGATTGCTTTGACTTGAGGATCTTGAAATATCGCTCAACTTTCCTTGATAACAGCTGCCTCTTTAGGATCAAATTGTAACACTGCAGACTTTATTTTATGGAAACGCGCAAAATAATAAAATGTTGAATGTAACCATGTTGCCCAGCAAGTGAAAATCGACTGTGGCGGTTTAGGTATATCGGAACACTATCAGCTATAATATCCCTAGGACATTGATAACGTACGAGATAATTTTATGACTAGAGAGGAGGGCTATTACCAAGCAACGTGCTTGAGATTGTCATAAAATTATGAGGCATTTGTCAAGGTCAGAGGGATATTCGGACAGAAAATTTTTCGAAAAAATAAAATCAAAAAGTCGGAATACAACAAAACAATTATTTTATTTATTAGAAGTACAGTTGGTAAAGGTACAATTTCTAAAATTTAACGCAGCATTGGATTGGTTATTTTTTTCTACTATGGAAGATCTATTACCACGCATAGTATTTATGATCTTATTGTGGTCCTCTTGGTCGATGTTTAAGTATGGTTTTATAGAATTTGAATTGTTATGACCAGTAATTTTCAGCAATTATTATTGTTGCACATCATTTTTTGTTAATTCGCTAACAGCAGTTGACTTATTCGAATGGTTCGTTATCTTTTTGTTCTTTACATTCAGGCCAATAGCCTCAGCAGACGATTTAGTCCATCCATTAATAGTATTTCTTCCAACAGGGACATTGTCGTACCGTCTATCGGTTTCCGTTTTCCGGTGTTGATATGGTTTTAAGAACAGCCGTGGTGAGGTAATATGTTCGCCTCGTTTTGATATCAGTTTATGAAAAAGGCGTACAGGCCAGTTTTGACTTTCACTATTGGTAATCGACCATTTACTATTTGTACAGCATTTTGAACCGCCTTGGCAAGTTTTACTGAATACCGGATTATATTCAATGCGATTTGTTGGAGAGCCATCGTTATTTTTCTCGATTTGAAAAAATCCAAGAGACAGGCAACTGCCTCGCCTCCTCTCCACGCTAATTCTACAGTAGCAATATGGTAGAATTTGCGCATAAGACCTTCAGGGGTATTTTCATCCTACAACAATATTATTTGGTTTATTTCAGACGAACTTAATGAAACTGAACTGGTCTTACGTTTGCATAGATCTGTTTGCACTTTCTTCCTGGTTGCAAAGCGGGCATCTCGGACAGGTTTAAATACTAAGCTCTTAAATGGGTCAATCATAATCTTATAGTCGTTATAGTACTTTTCTTGTAAAAGTTTGCACGAAATATTCCACACAGTTTTTATTGTTGCTTATTTGAATTCTGTTCCATTTTTCTTCCTCATATTGACCGCCCAATCTTTCGGTATCATGCCAGTTCTTCTACGCTTCTATGCTCATTTAATTCATATTTTCGTTCAAGGCAAAACTCCATAAATATTCCCCATGTGTATTTGTGACTTTTGTGGTATTTATTGGAATTTCTTCTTTGATTAGCGCGTTTATAGATTGAGAATTGGCATTGCCAAAACGTGACATTTTGAAATTTATTTTGCAGTTATTATGAAGTTGTCAAAGTTAAATAATTTTGTTGTCATAGTGATTGAAAAAATTTCCCTGCATGGTGTTATCAGTGTAATGTTAAAATGGTTGAGTGATTTGTGTCACATGACAAGAAATAACGAAATTTAATTGGTTGTTAGAACTGTAAAAAATTATCTGTAAAATTCTCGATAGTCTCTATGTTATGAATAGTTTTCTATTCTATTCTATAGAATCTATTTCAACTTGAGGATCTTATTACTTGACTTTCCCTGATACCAGATGCCTCTTTAGGATCAAATTTTAACACTACAGAATTTATATTCTGGAACTACCCGAAATAATAAAATTCGGTCTGTAACCATCTGTCTTTAGATAACAGTCGTTAAATGAAGGGCACAGCTTACTCAATACGTAAGCTGTGGTTCGGGTGTATACAATGGTAACTAACATTTCTTAAGTTTGGAGATCATTAAACATAAATGTTGAACTGAATTCGAATTTCTATTACATCAATTTTTAATCTGTAAAGTTTACAGGAAGCTACGAAGAAGTCTTTAGAATGAAATATAGGCAAATATATGACGAAAGTATTTTGTATTTACTTTTATATATGTACATTTTTCTTTATTCGAAAGTCGCGTAGATACCCCTTTTTAAAGACACAGTGGTAAATGGGCCCGTATAACTGTCAGAGTAAAACAGTTTGTCTGGCTCTTCTGCCCGGACTTGTAGCGTAATAGCATTACGTATACCAAACTTCTGAAAGTATTCATTTTTGTTTGATTGGCCAAATTTTGTCTTCAGAGACGATAAATCCAAAACATTCTCCTGGGACATTTGAATCACTTTGAAAGGTCTATTTTTGTGGCATTTTTGTAGTATTTTGAGCCACTCATTAGGATGGTAGACATATTGGACATGCGTATAAACAAATTTTTCTACTTGAGCAAAATTTTTGTCGGACGGCAGCATACTGTGAGCAACTTGGGGAAAAATATGATAATAACTCTAAACTTTCTGTTGGCTAATAATCGCAATCAAGATATTCCAATTTTCCAATCACGATATTCCAATTTTTATTCTGCCCGCAGCAGTTGTCTGATACAGCGTAAAGGTGATCACCCTCAATTTTGTTTAGGCTAAAATACTTCAGTAAACAACTTGTCACTTCTTTTGGCCCTCTACCGGCTGTTAACACATCCCAGAAGAAAAAGTATCCTTGATTATCTGTACACGAGTGTACACTTAGGTTGTAGTAAAACATATCTTTTTTTGTAAAATGCAGGGCCTATTAAGAGTTTTGCTAAGGGTAAAGACTATTGCAAGTCGAATGTTACTACATGCAGAGTTTCTTTCCCTTCTGCCTCTTTAATAGCTTGAGCTATAAAATTCTGCCCCTTTTCTGCCTTTCTTAAGTGCAACTCCTTCCTAATTTCTAGCGATCGAAGCTCTGATTGTTTTCAAACTTAGCTTTTGTTAAACTTATTTTTAATGAATCGCATGTAGCACGTGTGTTAGTCTTTGGTGTTTTAAAACTGATGTTGTGCTCTTCTGTGAAAATGCGATAAAACTTATCTCTGTATACAAACACTCTTTGTTCATCTTCACATTCGTTCTTATACCTATCGTAACACATTTCAATAGGATATTCCATGGTCATGTATATTTTGTTAGGAGTGTCTTTTCGGCTATAGTGACTTTTATATGTTGGTAGTTTCCAAATAAACACCATTTATGTCGGCTTCGGTGTACTTTTTAGGATGATTTTTGAAGAGGTGGGGTTGACATACATTTTATTGGTTCTTTTAGAAACAAAATTTTCAACTTTTCCTCTGTGATTTTGGAGTCCATGAACACCTAAGAATGCCTTCTTACAAATTACGACCTCCGCCGAGTTTTTGTCTAAAATTGTATAAGTTATAGTATTAGAACGCCATGATGGTGAATCTGTCTTCTTTGTATGTCTGCGGGTAACTGAATTACGTATTCTACCATATAAGTAAGAATTCTGGAGAAGTTTCGTAGGTCTTCAGGTAGCTTTTCAAAACATTTACCCTTACGGTTACAACTTGGACCAAGATTTACTGCTTCCATTAAGTTGCTCTTGCCTCTTTTCTGTCGATAAGCAAGTCCTTTATTCCGCAATTCTTTATTCCTTGCCTGATTACTCATATTTTTCTTCCTTTTTCGCCCTTTTGGAGCGCTTTATAATTATATATCTATTTTCATCCTCTTCTGCAGCAGATGATTCTTCATCAGACGTATCAATGTTAAATTGCGCGTGACCCTATACACTAGAAGTATCCTATACACTAGAATAGTAAAAATAAACATTGTGGTATGTGCTTAAAAGTAAACTTGCATTTTCGCATGTAAATAATGGTATCTGAGACGTATCGAATATTCGCAAGTATAAAATGGTATGTTCTGGAGGTACCATTATTTACATGCAGGTTGTTTTTAAAGGTTAGAATATTTTCCTTACTGTATTTCCTAATAATGCCAGTCTTTGGGAGAGTGACTTCTTTTTTGGATATGAAAGATCAAACGCAGGGTCATTATCTTCATTATCTGGTTGAGTTTCCGACGATAAAAGCGAGGAACTTTCAGGAAAATTGAAGTCGAGTCTATGCCGCGCCGCCATGTTGACTGCATATATAATTATTTACTTGTTCACACTGACAGTTACCATAATTTTCAATTAATTCAACTTATTAAAGATGACAAAGACATGTTAATTTAGGGTGGTCATAGGATCGACCGGTTAGTCCTATTATCCCCCTTGTTTGTTCCAGGGAGAAAGGGCGGCAAGCGACAACGACGTGGTACCGAGTAATATATATATATATATATATATATATATATATATATTTATATATGCATGTTTGTAGCTATATTCGTACATATAGCTTAAACTCTATATATAATTAATATTATAAGCATTATAATCACAAATATTAAAGGGTTTTTAAAATGAATGATATATGGGGACGTTCAGTGGAATTTTTTTAAGATATTAGACATAACAAACCACAATACAATTGTAGACTTTGTGACTGTTTACTTTCACTGTCTATGGTCAGATCAAAATCATTCTCAGAAAGAATTAGTAATGCTAACGAATATATATATATATATATATATATATATATATATATATATATATATATATATATATATATATATATATATATATATATTCATTATATATCCAAATATGATACATTTTACATGTGTAACTCATGCCTTTACCGAATAGTAGAAAGAATAAGAAGCAGTTTCTCTTTAGTTAACACGATAATAGTCAATGTGTATTTTTTGTAAAAGTGCCTACTCATAGAGACATGTTTAGAGAAACTCCGCCAGATATATCTTTACGACCTTTACCTGAACTAGTTATCACAAGATGAAATATTTGGTTAGAAGCCCTATCTCATTATGATAAGCATTTTGAGGTACTGAAACGTGTTATTATCTAGGTTTGATCCCAATGAAAAGATGACATACCTATACGCAAATATACAATTCTTGCAAACAGAGGTCTATTCATTTTTCTAAAGTCCTCATTTCTAAATATTTGTTTGAAATATACGAAAACTCTTCAGTTTTTTGCGCCTCCCTTTTTCTTTGAAATATAGAGAGTTAAAGTGAGGGCTCGCTATAGTTTATTTCATCGCTATTTGCCAAATAAAAAATCTCAAAATATACCGTGGCTTGTTTTTATGAGTAGACTCAGGTAGACTGTTCCGTTTATCGGCAAGATAGAAGAGTTTTTTTATTTCGCAAATAGCGATGAAATGGATACTATATGTTAATCCAATATTATTATAGATAACCTGATATTATATGTAATATCTATAAGATAAGAGATAATTTTTTCTGCATTTTTTTATCCCCACATATTTTATTTTATTGTTTTGCAGACACTCAAGTCCATTGCATCGTATTATATGTTTCTCAAGACTATGAGTGACGAATCCCGATAGAACACGACAGAAGATATAGATTCAGCCCTAGTTCTAACTGAAACGATTTAATTAGTTATGTGCTTTTTGTATAGAATAGACATTTGTTATTTAATATGTAGTATATGTATCTAACAGTATAAAATGAATTGTTTAATTGAATATTTGAACACAATTTTATATTGTATCACTTGCAGTTAATAAACTTTCTGTAGAAACTTTATATTGTTCTCACTGTCATGTTTCCTGTACCAATCAAGATATAAAATATATAGGGTGTCCACAGTGGCAGAAACCGTAGGGGTTGGTATGGTGCTGTGACACACACGACTGCGATGTGGAAGGCAAGAGAAAACCACCACATTATAATCCTCAGAACAGCTAACGAAAGGCTTATCTCAAATAATGATGGCGTCTCCTGGGGCAAAAAACACTGGAGGTAAAATAGTCCTCCGTTCGGATCTCCGGGTGAGGACTGTTCCGGGGGACGTGATCGAGTGCAATAATAGGGTTAGCAAGAAGTGTAGCATTTCACTAGTCGGAGCGTGGAATGTCAGAAGCATGAGACAGGCAGGGAAGTTAGAGAATCTTAAGATAGAGATGGATAGGTTAGGATTAGATATAGTAGGTATAAGTGAGATGCGCTGGTCGGAAGTAGGGGATTTTTGGAGCGGTAACTATACGGTAATACACACAGGATCGGTAAATGGAAACGCGGGAGTAGGAATCGTTATGCGGAAGAACGCAGGACAGTGTGTAGATAGCTGCCTACAATACAGCGAGAGAGTAATGATGGTTAGGTTAGATTCGAAGCCAGTGAAAACAGTAATAGTGCAAGTATACATGCCTACTTCCAGCCATAGTGAGGAAGAGTTAAAAGCCGTTTATTCGGTCATAGAGCAGGTAATATGATTTGTGAAGGGTCATGAAAATTTAATAATAGTGGGAGATTTTAACGCAGTCGTAGGTGAGGGGAAAGAAGGAGAATTTGTAGGTCCTTATGGATTAGGAAACAGAAACGAGAGAGGTAGCAGACTGATAGAATTCTGTGAGAAGCACAAGATGGTAGTCGCGAATACATTGTCAAGAATCACGTTAGGAGGCGGTACACCTGGAAAATGCCAGGAGGGATAGACAGGTATCAGATAGACTACATTCTGGTTAGGAAGAGATTTAGAAATCAAGTAAAAGACTGTAAGAGTTATCCAGGAGCAGATGTAGACAGCGACCACAACTTGGTAGTCATGAAAGCTAGATTAAAGTTCAAAAATCTGAAAACCCGGAAGGATAAGAAACGTATAAATGTAGACATATTGAGGGATCAGAATATGAAAGATAAGTTCCAGGAGAAAACAGATCAATTAATAAATAAAGCGAGTAATGACGAAATCAAGAACGCAGAAACTGAGTGGGAGGGTATCAAGAATAGTCTAGATTCCGCGGCCACGGATATTTTAGGACACGAGAGAAGGGAAGCTAGGAAGCCCTGGATAACGGACGAAATCTTAAACTTAATACAAAAGAGACGAGGCTACAAAAACAGACGAGACGAGGAAGGACTGGAAACTTGTAAGGCAATAAAGTGGGAAATCATTAGAAAATGTAGAAAAGCGAAAGAACAATGGATAGAGGATAAATGCAAAGAAGTAGAAGATAAACTCCAAGTAGGTAAGACCGATGAGGCTTACAAAATAATTAAGAGGAACTTAAGGGATATAGGACCAATAAGTAGAAACGTTAGGAGTCAATCGGGGGACATACTGATCGGAAGAGAGGAGAAAGCGGATAGATGGAAGCAGTACTTAGGAAGTTTATACGAGGGTCAGGAATTAGGAGAGATATTAGAGGAAGAATCTAGTATCGATAGGGAAGATGTGGGAAAACCTATATTGAGGGAGGAATTTGAAATAGCACTAAGGGGGCTAAAGAACAATAAAGCGCCGGGTGTAGATAAAATACAGGCGGAAATTTTGAAATGTGCGGGACAGAAAGTAGTAAATAGGATGTTTGAACTGGTAAAATACATATACGAAACGGGCGAGATCCCGGAGGATTATAAGAGGAACATTATCGTTACTATACCGAAAAAGAGAGGAGCCGACAAATGCGAGAACTTTAGAACGATTAGCCTAACTTCCCACGCGTCAAAAATATTAACCAGAATAGTGCAGAAGAGGATGGAAAATAGAGCGGATGAAATACTAGGAGAAGACCAATTCGGGTTTAGGCGAAATAGGGGAACTCGCGAAGCTATTCTGGCGCTAAGAGTAATGTTAGAGAAAACAATAGGAAAAGGAAAGAACGCTTATATAGGATTTGTAGATTTAGAAAAAGCTTTTGATAATGTAAGATGGGAAAAAATGTCCGAGATACTAAAGAGCGCGGGAATGAAGTATAGAGATAGGAGAGTAGTACACAATCTATACAAAGAGCAAACTGCTGTTATAGAAGTAGAAGGGGAAAGAAGGGAAGTAGGTATCAGGAAAGGAGTAAGACACGGATGTACGCTATCACCACTAATTTTTAATCTGTACATCGAAGAGGCGATTAATGTGGTAAAAGATAGAGTGGATTTCGGGATTAAAGTACAGGGACAGAAACTAAAAATGCTGAGATTCGCAGATGATATAGCAGTATTAGCATCTAGCAAAGAGGAATTAGAATCAGCGTTGAACGAAATGGAGGCAGTGTTGACAGAGGAATACGGAATGAGGGTGAATAAAAACAAAACTAAAGTGTTAGTGTGCAGAGGGCGCGAGAACAGAGCAAAAACGAAAATACAAATTAATAATGAAAGATTGGAGGAAGTTAAAGACTTCACTTATTTAGGAAGTAAAATAAATTGGGATGGAAGAAACGATAAAGATATAAAACAAAGAATAGCGCAGGGTCGAGTAGCTTTTAACAAAAAGAAAGCACTTTTATGCTCGAGGGTAATAAACTTAGAAACAAGGAAGAGATTTTTGAAAACGTATGTATGGAGCACGGCGCTATACGGTTGCGAAACCTGGACGGTAGGGGAAGCAAGTAGGAATAAATTGGAAGATTTTGAGATGTGGTGTTACCGAAGAATGATGAAAATACCGTGGACTGATAGGGTTAGAAACGAAGAAGTATTAGAGAAAGTCGGCGAGAAAAGAAGTATGTGGAAAACATAAAGAAGAGAAGAGATAGAATGGTAGGCCACTTGCTAAGACATGGGGGAATAGTCCGCGATATTTTGGAGGCAGAAATAGGAGTGAAGAAAGGCAGAGGTAGGCCTTTATTAGACTACTGCTCACAAATAGTAAGGGATGTAGGTTGTAGCACAATTAGCGAAATGCGTAGGTTAGCACAAGATAGGAGAAGCTGGAGGTTAGCGTCCAACCAGTCTTAGGACTGATGACCTCATGATGATGAGGGTGTCCACCTTAGACGTGGACTGTACTCGTATATGTTTGTTTTTCGTAAACTTTACATTCATTTACAAAAAATATTTATTTTGGAAGACAATATAGTATAGAGCTGGGTATAAACCAGTTGTGGAATACCATTATTTTTGTCGTTATTTTAGTGGATTATCGCTCGAACAAGCGATTTCAATTAAAAAGTCAAAAACTGTTTTTGTAACAGGCGTACTATTATAAAGAATTCATTCGGCACAAGACAATTTTTTTTCGTGAAACAATCCGTATATCTTTATTTTATTGAATGTTGAATGTTCCTCGATGAGCTGACTTCAATGACTGTGGTATACCTTAAATGAAAATTGTTAGATCAAATATTGCATATGGCCCTATTATATGGAAATACAATCTATGCCTGGGGAACGAAATTACAATCTGTATCTATATCTGTTCTCGAAGTATAGAAAACCACAAAAATATCATTTATATATCTGAATCATGCTCTAGGAAAATATTCCAATTCTTCTTTAGCTTTTATCTTAAATTAGCAGGTTTAAGATATATAAATATTTAATTAAAAAAATATTGATGTACAGTCATGTGCATGAAAATAACAGTAGAGTGCTACCATAGGAACAAACTATTATAGTTAATATTTATCTTGACATATTGAAGTTCTAACTCAAATAGTAGTTCCCCTTTAGAGTATATTAGAAATATCCTAGGTTGATATTGATAACATTGTGTGTATTCCGCATCTCAAAGGATCCCCCTATTTATTAGTAAAACAGTTACAAAATAAGACCTGACAGGCTGTGCGTTAAAATAGCAGTGATATTATAGTTTTGTGTTTTGTACAAAAATTGTGTACACTTTTTCCATATAAGTATGTAAGTTAACAAAGAGTTAATTAAAGAAAAAAGTGTTATTCGTCATTATATTTTAGTGAATATGGGTCGAGGTAAACAGTGTACCCAAGAAAAAGGTGAATTAATAATAAGCATGTTAAATGGAAAAATGTACAAGTTTATTGAAATGCATTGAACTGTTCTGCAAAAATTATTACTAATGCAAAAAAAATTAGAAAAATACAAGAAAATCGAGATGGAAGATGTAAAACTACCGTAACAGTTGATAGACACATTGTCTCACAAAAAAGAGCCAATTTATCACATCAACAAATAACAAATAAATTATGCCTATCCATCAGCACCTCTGCAATAAGGAGAAGGTTACTAATAGTAAATTTTAAATCAAGACGGCCCAGAAAGGTTCCACTACTAAATTGTAGCAGATTGTTAAAAGGCTATCCTTTGCAAGAGAACACAATTCATTGGAAATCATTAAAATGGCGCAATATACTGTGGACTCATAAAACAAAAGTGCTGTTATTTAACCCTGGCATAATCCTAAGTACACAACAAAAACAATGAAACGTGGCCGTTATAACGTAATGGCTTGGGCCTGCTTTTCGTGGTATGGCATAGGTCCTATTTACTGAATTAGGGAAACCATGACTGCAGATGAGAACCAGAAACCAGACTGCATTCATATTTTACAGAATATAATACTGCATATAAGTAACGATAATGTTCCTCTTATAATCCTCCGGCATCTCGCCCGTTTCGTATATGTATTTTACCAGTTCAAACATCCTATTTACTACTTTCTGTCCCGCACATTTCAAAATTTCCGCCTGTATTTTATCCCGCCCTACATCCGGCGCTCTATTATTCTTTAGCCCCCTTAGTGCTATTTCTAATTCCTCTCTCAATATAGGTTTTCCTACATCTTCCCTATTGATGCTAGATTATTCCTCTAATATCTCTCCTAATTCCTGACCCTCATATAAATTTCCTAAGTACTGCTTCCATCTATCCGCCTTCTCCTCTCTTCCGATCAGTATGTCCCCCGATTGACTCCTAACGTTTCTACTTATTGTTCCTATATCACTGAAGTTCCTCTTAATTATTTTGTAAGCCTCATCGGTCTTACCTACTTGCAGCTTATCTTCTACTTCTTTGCATTTATCCTCTATCCATTGTACTTTCGCTTTCCTACATTTTCTAATGATTTCCCACTTTATTGCCTTATAAGTTTTCAGTCCTTCCTCGTCTCATCTGTTTTCGTAGCCTCGTCTCTTTTGCATTAAGTTTAAAATTTCGTCCGTTATCCAGGGCTTCCTAGCTTCCCTTTTCTCGTGTCCTAAAACGTCCGTAGCCGCGGAATCTAGACTATTCTTGATACCCTCCTACTCAGTTTCTGCGTTCTTGATTTCGTCATTACTCGCTTTATTTATTAATTGATCTGTTTTCTCCTGGAACTTATCTTTCATATTCTGATCCCTCAATATGTCTACATTTATACGTTTCTTATCCTTCCGGGTTTTCAGATTTTTGAGCTTTAATCTAGCTTTCATGACTACCAAGTTGTGGTCGCTGTCTACATCTGCTCCTGGATAACTCTTACAGTCTTTTACTTGGTTTCTAAATCTCTTCCTAACCAGAATGTAGTCTATCTGATACCTGTCTATCCCTCCTGTCATTTTTCAGGTGTACCGCCTCCTAACGTGATTCTTGAACAATGTATTCGCAATTACCATCTTATGCTTTTCACAGAATTCTATCAGTCTGCTACCTCTCTTGTTTCTGTTTCCTAATCCATAAGGACCTACAAATTCTCCTTCTTTCCCCTCACCTACGGCTGCGTTAAAATCTCCCACTATTATTAAATTTTCATGAGCCTTCACAAATCCTATTACCTGATTTATGTCCGAATAAACGGCTTCTAACTCTTCCTCATTGTGGCTAAAAGTAGGCATGTATACTTGCTAGTGCAAGTATACATGCCTACTATTAGCTAATAAGAATATAATGCTAATCTTTCATGGAAGAGGAAGTATCATTATGTTGGGTGCTGCAACAAGATAAAGACCCAAAGCACACCACTCGTAAGGTATAAAACTGGTTAAATGAGAATAAATTACAGGTTATGGTATGGCTACCACAGTCATCTGACTTACACCCAATTGAAAATTTATGAGTGGATGTAAAAGAGGCGGTTGCTTTGACAAATCTACCAAATAAAGAAGATTTGTGGAATAGTATTGAATCAACGTGGAAACTCATTGATATTCAGCGATGTCGAAATTTAGTGAAGTCACACAGATGAAGAACGAAATACTGAATAAATATTTAGGATATTTTCCTTATAGAATATAAATTTAGTTAATGTTTTTTTAGAACACTGCTATTTTCATGAATAAGTTTAATATTACTTTTTACGAATATCTATTTCCTTTTATTTTTCTAAGACAGAAATATTGTAATCTATATGAAAATATATACATATTATTTACAGTGTTCTACATGTTATATAACTCTAAATTTCAATATTATATGATACTCTATACATTTCTCGACAGAATACTGATATTTTCATGCACATTACTGTAGTAAGTATGTCAAAATTTTCCAAAAAGTTATTTAATAACAAAACTATGAATGTTGTGGGAACTTTTATTCCGACACTGTGTATGTTCGGTAATATTTGGTCTTTAATAATAATTAATAGATTTTATTAGCAAAATAACAATACATACTGTAACGAATTTACTAGAATGTTATTTATTTCGAACTCTTATTTACACTCAACTATTTACAAGCCCAACTAACTAACTAACTATCTTTCTACTTTAACTTTATAAACTAACTTTCGCACAGTGTCACTTTTTTCGCACTGTATCGCTCACTATCGCGGTCCAGGTTCAACTAACTCCTGGCTGGACGACACAATTCTTATACAGACAGTAAGACGTCTTTCCAGACATTTCTAGATAAAGAACTTTGGTGAACCTTCTAGTATAGAACGCACTGGATGTCAACTCCACACGCTCTTGATGGTTTCGAATATTCCCGACGTTCGTGATCGCTCGAGGCGTTCCTGACTACATGAAAAACATCATAATAATACATCAACACAAAAACATTTGCAATATCATACATACATATCTTGCTAAAAGGCAGAATTCGAAAACTTATTTTCACTCTTCCACTCAACCTACAATAACGAATTAATATCACATAAATGCTATAATTAATACACTAGGCATAATAATTAAGGGACGTATAATCATCAGAAAGCCATCGGAAACAATCCAAATTTTTGCTTGGCTTTCAAAAAGTCCACGGACTTCAATAAATTGTTTTCAGTGATTTCATCATGAAGCTCTTTTATTATCTCTAATTTGGGCGGTTTCAAACCCATATACGCTGATTTTTTACTGAGATATCAGAGCAAAAAGTCCGTTCTTACATTTTTGAAGTGAATACTTCTTTGGCGGCGTTCTGATATTTGACGAGAATGGAGAGTGAATTGGAAAAAATTTTACGTTTCCAGATTTCGTTACACGAGAGAGAAAAAAGATATAACGTAGAGAGAAGGAGAAAGAGAAATACATTTGGTATACCTAACACACAGGCTTCGTTACAAGACAGAGTACACAGATATAAAGGGTGGTCCAACCATAATGCACGATGTTAATTGTGAGTCACACCTTAACGTCAAGTTTTTTGCTCAACTTAATTTGACATTTCTTTGTTTCAGTGTTTGACAAATTCAACCATGGAGAGGTACACAATTGAGCAGCCCGTTAAGATTGTTGAAGCCTTTTACGAAAATGGGCGTTCAAGTCAAAATGCATTTCGTGCATTTCGTGACTTTTTTGGTCAGCATAATCGACCAAATGTGTCCACAATCGGGAGAATTGTGCGCAAATTTCAGCAAACCGGGTCTGTAGGAAATGTGAAAGCACCTGTGCATGCTCGCCCAGTTCGTTCTGCGGAAACATTGCTGTTGTTCGCAATAGTGTAGCAGAAGAGCCGTCAACCTCGACTCGTCGTCGTGCCCAACAATTGAGCATCTCAGGAACATCACTGATGCGAATTTTGAATAAAGATTTGAATTTACACGCTTACAAGGTTCAATTGACTCAAGAGCTGAAGCCTACTGACCATTTCAAGTGTCCTCAATACGTCGAATGGTTGGTTGAACAGACAGAAGTGAATGGTGACTTTACAAAGAAAATCATCTTCAGCGACGAGACACACTTTCACCTCAGTGTATTCGTTAACAAGCAGAATTGCCGCATTTGGGCAAATGAGAATCCACGAGTGATTGTTGAAAAGCCGATGCATCCACAAAGAGTGACTGTTTGGTGCGGTTTATGGGCTGGCGGCGTCATCGGGCCGTACTTCTTCAAAAATGAGGTCGGCCAAGCAGTTACCGTGAATGGTGTTCGCTATCGCGAGATGATAACGGACTTCTTGTGGCCAGAAATTGAAGATATGGACCTGGACGATATGTGGTTCCAACAGGATGGTGCCACTTGCCACACAGCCAATGAAACAATGGCACTTTTGCGCGAGAAATTCAATGGCCGTGTTATCTCACGTCGTGGCGATGTTAATTGGCCGCCACGATCATGTGATTTGACACCGTTGGACTTGTTTCTTTGAGGATATTTAAAAGAAAAAGTGTACGTCAATAAGCCAAGAACAATTCAAGAGCTAAAAGATGAGATAATTCGGCACATTAACGACATTGAACCTCAATTATGCCTCCGAGTCATTGAAAATATGGACCATCGGATAGAGGTATGCCACCGAAGCCGTGGCGACCATTTGGCCGATATTTTGTCTCACACATAATTGTCATAGATCCTTTCTGTGATTATTTGATAATATCCTTGAACCGTTTAACTTGTTAAAATCTAAAAGGTATAATATATTTCATTCACCGCTCCCTACTGGTTTACAGCCACACAGGTACAAATGCACTTGGAAGAGGCGAAGATAAAATCCCTTTGATTCTCGGGGGAGCTTTCAATGCAAATTTCGGATCCAATGATTCTTTGACGTTGATTAACTTTCTTCGAGAAACATTTGGTCTGCTTATAAATAACAATCCCAAAGAATCAACAACAAAATCCGGAACAACAATAGATGCAATTTTTACACGTTATCTAGAAAATATCGAATCACGAACATATATTTCATATTTTAGTTATCACAAACCAATTATATCAGTATTACCAATTGAATCACCAGCCGATGATAGTGTAGATAATAAATAAACCGAATATTTATTTTATATTGTTATATTTCTTTTGAAATTATCCTTCGCTCTTTCTCTCTCTCTCTCTCTCTCTCTCTTTCAATCTCTCACTCTTAATCTCTCTCATTCTCTATTCTAAAGAAGTATTCACTTCTATCACGTGTACTGTGCTGCACATGATATTTTTTTAAACCATTTTCTTCATTTTTTTTACAGTAATTAACATTTTCTAATAAAAAAATATGGATTATATCTAAAAAGAAACATTTTTAACTTCAAAAAATGAATAAAAAATGAAAAACTCATCTCTAAATAGATTTTTGGCGAAAACCGCAAATTCTATGATTCCGAACACAATGAAAAAAAATCGCAGCGGTTTGAAATTTTCAGTTTCTTTGGAATAATTTGAGGTTGAAAATAAACAGTAACATCCGTAGTCCATCAATTATTTGCAAAGTTATGCCAAGTTAAGCTAATATCCCTAAATACGCAATTTTTTACCTCTTTCGCAATCAACATTCTCGCACTGAATTTTTTTTTATCAAAAACCAATAACTGCCACTTGTGAAAAATACTTTACAGTTTTTAAAACCTACTTGAGTTTTCTGTACGAACATTATTTCCTGAGTAATTAACTACAAAAGTCAAAATTAACTTTTTTGCTTGAATGACGATAACTTAGCGAAAAATCATCGCACAATACTTTTAGATCCCTCAAATTAAAGAGGGGGAAAATTATCTAAAAAAGCTTTATGATGAAATCACTGAAAAAAATGTATTGAAGTCCGTAGACTTTTTGAAAAGCAAGCAAAAATTTGGAAACATTTTTTTCGATGATTTTCTTATGATTACGCCTTTCTATCATCGCCTTCAAGGCAGTGGCTTGCCACCCACAAGGCAGTAGCTCGCATGCGACTCGGACGCCAACTCGCATGATTTTACGAAATATCAGTAGCTTGTGTGCTCGGTAAATTTGCACCCATCGAAATTCACACTTGGCTGCAGTCGCCCGGGCAATACCTGCTTACCTGTGTCCTAGCAGCTACTCTCATCGTATGACCGGTCGATACGAGTCGAACTACCGTCATGCGAGTATACAGTGACATCAGCTGTCTACTGTCACGTCAGCAGCTCGTACCACAGAATAAGGAACAACCTCATTCTATGCTCGTACTGTGTAACCAGGTCTTTACTTATAAGATGATACGTCTTTTCTTATATACATTCTAATAATTTTTCTCGTACTAGCTGCTTACGCTAGCTGCCACACATTCCACTATCTCTATTTATAACTTATAAGCAATTTAGTACCTACCACGAAAAGATCGAAATATAAAATGAAAATAGAAAAATATAAAGATGTCGGCATTTGAATAAATAATTAACGTGGAAAGTAATGATATGGTCTTTAATTCGTTCCCCGCGTAAGGCAACATCAATTTAAACATAGAAAAAATTAATGATAATTCTTTTTGCTGTCTTTTAATGGAAAATTAGTGAGAAATTCCCTAACGTACTCAACCTAATTGGATCGAAACGGCCGATTCAAGAAGAGACTATAAATAAATATGTAAAAGACAATAATGTACCAAATTTACCAAACACGCGGTATCAGTTCGCTGTTAACTATTAATCAGTGAAACGCCAGAGGCGTAGCGTACATGGATGCGAGTGATACGTCGCATCCCTTAAACAATTGGCAAATTAGTGTTATTTAAAAGTTCAATCGATTTATTCAATTATTACAATTTTTAAATTATTTTAAACCGACCGCAAACAAACATTATTTATTTTAAACGCTACCATCAACTCTTTTATTTCAAATCGGCCGTGAAGTCGCCTGAAATTATTGGACTCCCGCGTTACTTGCTGCAGTGCTGAAATGTGATGGTCCACGTTACATCCAAGCTACGCGTTAGATGGGCGAAAAGGTCGGTGATCTTACGCAGTCAACAGTGGAACCTCGAGTGGGTGTTGTCGTTATTTCCGGACTCAGTTATGCGATTATGTAAACGCATCTTGGCGACTGTCGTCCTAACATAAGGAAGATTTGGAAGCGCTATTTCAGGTAATCATGGAAATTGAAAATGAGAAATGGGATCGAGAAACGGTTATTTATGCTAGAGGTTTTTTAACTTTATTGCGCAACTTTGATTTTGATTTTTTCTTAGCAGTGTTTTCTGCAATATTCCCACATTCCGAGAGTCTGTCTAAAATTCTACAGACAAAATATCAGATCGCCGATTTCAAATCACATATTCAAAAAATGAGAAACGAGTTTAGTGACATTTGGGACCGTTTGGACAGATTTGTGTTAGAAAATCAACCACCAAGTAAGAGAATACGTTTCGATTTCATTTCTGAAGAAGATAAGAAAAGCACCTACGCATGATTGTTTTATGAAATTTTGGACGTTATTACTTTGAACATTAGTGAGCGGTTTAGTGAAATTTTTAAACTGAAATTCTTAAATCTAGATTCCACACAATTTACTTCATTCGTGAAATGTTTTCCCGACGAACTTTTTTCTTTAGTAGATACATATGGAACATTCTTTGACGCAAATCATTTAAAAAGTGAACTTTCAGTGATTTATAGTGATCCCGATATGAAAAAGAGGACTGTGTTTGAACTTCACACCAATATATTATGTTATTATCACTTTCATGTTTAAAGAGAATAACGACTTATCTGAGAAATTCTCAAAAGCAAGAAAGACTGTCCAGACTTTAGCATTAATAAATATTGAAAGTGCATTGTTAGAAGATATGAGATCGTCTCCAACATTTGAAGAAACAGTGATAGACGTTTTCGCTGGACAAACAAAAACCGAAGAATTGATTTTAATTTTAAAAATTAGGATATATACCTCGGCATAATCATTTTAGGTTAGTGTCTTTTTTTATTTGTACCATTTTCATATGGCCTACCATACCTCTTCCCCTTATAAAATTTTTATCACATCCCTAAATTCTTTTCTCACGCTACACCCCTGGTGAAACCCAGTTTTAGAACGTGGTGCGGATTATTTATTTAATAATAAATACTCCTCACACATTTACTTTCATAAAAGTTCTTTCACACACGCCCACCAATTAATTGTCTACCACAATTTAATACTGTCAATTTTTAATTCGTACATTACTAACTCACACGTATACTACAAAAGTCGTTTATACGTAATATAAATTATACCATATTTACTAGTACATTGTCTAAGGATGTATATGAAAAATTTAAACTTCTGCCTGTGGATGTACAGATTTTCAGGAGTGCATCCCGGGAAAATCGGAGAAAGGTCTCAAGAATTTTTATTTTTCATCGCATTTTTTGCCAATATTGTTATTTTATGCTTAGCCGTTCTCTTGTTTGTTTATTCGGACGATATGATGTTAACCGAGATAACTGGATGCTTGGAGACAATATTGCTTCTATGCCACGTAAGTAATAATAATAATTTGGCGACAGCAAGGATAAAAGTGCATTTTGCCTCGACCGGGAATCGAACCCGGCTCTCCCAATTTCCGGTTGAGTGCTCTGACCGCTGAGCTATCGAGGCACACTCATTATCCCTGCTAATGCGCCAGTTTAATGCGTCACTACAGTACTCCCTCCCTAGAGACATGGTTTTGTCTCGATACAATTTAACGGAATGTGACCGCGTTCGCCATTCTTACGAACTGTTGTTCGGTAACCCCCGGGACTATAGGGCGATGGATAGGACGGGACTCGAATCCGCGAATTTGAGATGAAAGGGAGGTTGCATATACTGGAATGAATCACATCACGTCGGGGTCACCACTTTGGCGATAGCAAGGATAAAAGTGCATTTTGCCTCGACCGGGAATCGAACCCGGCTCTCCCAATTTCCGGTTGAGTGCTCTAACCGCTGAGCTATCGAGGCACACTCATTATCCCTGCTAATGCGCCAGTTTAATGCGTCACTACAATAATAATAATATATAGTATATAATACACTCCTGGACAAAATTAACCCATCGGCAAAACTTTTTTTTACTTTTTATAATATTTCGAAGTTTTAAATCCTTAAACATTCTATGTAGGTGGCCTAGGATATAATCTATCACAACTGATAAACAATTGCAATTGTTTGACAGATGTAAAATAACATTTAACGCTGTTCAACGTAATTAGTAAAAGGTAATAAATTAAATTTCGCTAGTGACTTTTTTTTTAATTTATGTCATCAAGTGAATGAAACACTTTGTCCAGTACACTTAGAGCGGAAGAAATGAATCGTCCACGCAACTTGAGAGAATGAAGCAGTTAAACCAGCAAGTCTGGTTAACGAAGGACGTATCCAGCGATATGTGGGTAATTTGTTAAGAGTTAGAGAATCAACAAATAGTCCAACAGTTAACGGATTCCGCGAGGGGAGGTCTACCATCATGGCGACAGAGGAGGTCATAAATTTCACTAGATGGGCAAAATGGGGCATTTGGAGAACCAGGAAATGGTGCGCTATCGTCGTCTCGACGTACAAAACGCCATCAACTACACAGGTTGGACGCAGATAGTGAAAGGTCTGAAGGGAAAGATATGTGCGAGTCACATGAAGAACGTAATAAAAAGTTACCTGAGCAAGAGAACGCTGCAAACGACGAGCGAGGTAAAGGAATGAACATGCGGCATCCCGCAAGACTCAGTCCTAGGGCCCACCCTGTGGAATGTCCTCTGTGACAGGATTCTGGTCAGTCAGAGTTTTTAAAGCAGGAGGGTAACCTACGCCGACGATCTGGCCGTGACGATTACCGCGAAGGCAGAGAGCGAGTTGAAGGCAAGGGTGAAAAAAACGGCGACGGAGCTGAAGGAATAGTTAATCGCGCAAGACTTAAGATTAGCAACCGAGAAGACATAAATTTTGATAATAGCGGGAAAGAGGAAGCACCACATAGGGAGCTTCACTGTGTCGGGACAGGAAATACAGCCAAAGAAAGGAGCCCTAACGCACCTGGGTATTAGTATCGACCAGAACCTTAGCTTCGGAGACTACATAAATAGAACAGTGGACTGGACGAACGGTCTAATAAACAACTTGTTGAAGTTGATGCCCAGAAACGAGGAGGCGTCTTTTCTGCACGGTCGCGATGGCTAAGGCGTTATACGACGGCGATATATGGTACTCGGCACTAAAACATCGCAAATACAGGAAAGCGCTGCTGGCCATGCAGAGAGGCCTCATGATCAGATGCGCCTGCACATATAAGACGGTGTCTACCGAGGCGGCCTTGGCAATAGCGACACAGATACCGATAGACCTACTGGCCAAGAAGAGGGGTGAGATGTTCAGATAGGAGAAGGAGAAGACGACGGTTAGAGAAGAGACAATGAATGAATGGAGCAAAAGGTGGAGAGAATGAGCTCATGCGGAATGAATTAGAGACGGATAGTTAGGGACCTGCAGAAATGGTATAGCGAAAGCGAGGGAGAGATGAATTATATCTCTCAGCTCTTTACCGGACACGGAAATTTCGGGACATTACCAAGAGGATCGGGAAAACGATAGATGTGGCGAGATGGACGACCCGAGGCATACTTTCGCGTCCGTAATATGGAGTTTTTAGTGGATAGACGTGAAGCAGCAGATTCGCATCACAAATGCGACACTACCTGGATATTAAGGTGTTTTTAGAAGATTTCATCCTGCCTCACCTTCAACACAAACAAATGTCGAACAGTTAAAAGTTTCAATGAACTTGGAAGTGACTGCAGAGCCCTAGGTGAAGATCGTAGGAAGTCCACAGCTACAAGAGATGAGCGGTATCTTATGCAAATCGCCTTAAGAAATAAGCATTCTACCAGTTTAGAACTCAGTAGAGCCCTAGCAGTAGCTCCAGATGTAATAATTTCTGGACTAATGATCAGGAGAAGGCTTAATAAATGGTTACTAGACTGCGACTGTAAGGGAACACGTAAATTAGACCATTGAAGGCTGGAAGCGTGTTTTGTTTTTAGACGAAACAAGAGTACCTAAGTTTTAATTCATCAGATGATCGTTAATAAATCTGGGGGAGACCAGAAGAGAAGTTTGTCCGGAGAACCGGAGATATATTGTCTGCAATATATCTCCGCGGATTCCATTTTTTGATAGATCAATTGTGTTCTGGGAGGAATTTGCTTCGATGGTCGCAGGATTTTTGTTCCTATACGAGGGAGATCCAAGAACGCATATTTCTACGTAGAAAATATCGTAGAAGAACACGTGATGCTATTTACATTTTCATTTTATGCAGAATAACGCTCGGCCTCACATTGCTAGAAATGTATTTTACTACCTTCGATTTTTAAATATTCCAACTATGGACTGACCATCAATAAACCCAGATATGAACCCCATAGAGCGTCTATGGTATGCACTAAAACGATCAGTTTTGTGCCACATATCTGCCTCTATGACTAGGGAACTCTAGGACTAGGGAATTGTTAGGGAACTCTAACAATTCCTTCTTGTCGAATGGTAGAATATTCCCCAGGAAACCATTCACCACTTAATTAATAGCATGCCCAGATGAATTAAAACGGTAATAAGACCCAGAGGAAAATCTACATGCTACTAAGTCAAACTCTTACGATTGAACTTCACCTCCAATTTTTATTTTAACTTTTCATTAACACCGTTTTTATTGCCATTTGACATTATTCCTTTCCGTTATTTATTCATGGTTTTTTTCTGGATAATACCATTTTAATTTATCAAATATTAGTGGAAAGCATTTACTTATGATATCACGTAGACACTACGATTTAAATCTTCGAAAAAATAAAAGTAATAATGTGAAGTTTCACTGATGCGTTAATTTTATCAAGGAGTGTATATGTGGACTATATTGTTGTAAAATAGGAAATAATGTTTGTCTACACCCTTTAGAAGTTAACACATGAATGAATGTTTCAGAAGAAACGTTGCTTGAAGAAGAACTACAGGTTCGCAACAGCTTTTTATTTTACTCGAAACTTACAGCATTCTTGCTCTGAATTGAACTGGAATATGATAATTGTAATCCAATGATCTGTGTTGTATTCGATGGCAAGGCGCGCAAATTGGATTTATGATAAAATAAAGCTTACTATGGAAATCCATAGTAATACAAGTGAGACACGGGGTTGACACAACAAAACGTTTATTTCAAACTTACAAGATTCACTGTTAGTGATGAAGGACAGAAATGAGTATTAATAAAGTTTCTTATCTAAGGGCTGTGTCAGCTTCTGTTGAGATAAATGATTCAAATAATTATATTACGTTAAGCGTAATATTGCCAAGAGATATGTTATCGAAAATAAAAGGAATGGTATAAGCATGGGTATCATATTACACCTCCTTCCCTAGGTGGAAGGCTATCAGGTTCTGAAGGACCTGTAGGCTTCTTAAGAAGTAATATTTTTACCTTTTGGTGGCAAAACTTGAGGTATATATAAATAAGCAAGCCCATGAACAGTATAGATAATAAAATATAAAACATAGTATTCTGCGAATTGTTTTTTTCAAAGTCTTTAATCCGCACAGGGTGTAGGCTGCCAAGTTGGGTGGAAAGGTCTGCTAGGTCCTGTAGTTTGATGTCCTGAAGGTGGAGTTCTGCGGTTGGGGTTGAGTTCAATTTGAAGGTAGGTAACGCCAGGGACGTTTCGTCGGGAAGCTCGTGATTGGCGTTGAAGATGTCGTCGTTGATAATTACGGGGCAGCTCTCTAAAGTAACAATTGAGGGCTGCTCGATAAAGTGGTCCATGGGGGTGTTACAATTTTCTTCGATTCTGGTCCTTTGTATTGGGACGACTATGAGTTGTGTCTCTGCAATTTGTTCAACTATGGTAGCTCCGAGTCGTACGCTGGTTAGATTACATCGTGGATTTTCTCCTTGTAGAATAGGAAGGTAGCACTCGTCGTGGTTGTATGGGCTATCCTTTCTACACAGGCATACATTTTCTAGCCGTGGACAGGAGTCCTCTTTCCAAAAGGTGAGTTTGGTTCGTAAACTTGCAATGAGATAGGGTTTGGTTGGTATAAGAACTTTGGATTGGTAAGGCGTGGGAATCAAATGGTAAGTATAGTAAGGTGCTTGGGTGGCTATTGGCACTGACAATTTTATGTAGATTTTAAGATCTTTAACCGTTGCTGAGATATGAAAAAGATTAAGGTAACTATGCATATTACTAAAATGTATCAGTTGATCTCGTTTATATAGACTCGAGAGTTTAGTTAAAATAATTTGTATATTTGGGACTGGCAAAAAATAGGTGTGAATGATATTATGCTGAGCCATGGCGACTGCATTCTCTAAAGTGTCTAATAATTCTAAAAATATATTAAATTCGTTTTTTATAGTGACACCAGTTTCAAAGTATGACCAGTCTTGTTGAACTTCTTTGAACGTTTTGAAGAGTAGTTCTATATTCGCGTTTATTTGGGTTAGACTTTGATTAACTTTGTCGCTAAGAGCTTTAAATAGAGAAGTTCTTAAATTAATTTCGTGCGTTAGAGTTTCCTGATTGGACATTAATGTATCCATTTTAGAATGGAGTTCTTGCACATCATTGTCATCGGCAGTACCAAATAATATTTTTTGAACGGAACCTATAGCGTTTATAAGTCCACGTTTAAGTCTGACTTCAGGATTCCTAAAATTATTTAATTTATATTCGGTCAAGTTTACGAGGTATTTTAACTGTTGATTAATAGTACTATTAGAATATTTATGTTTATTTTGGAAAAAGCTTAGGTCGGATTTTAATTTGTATAAATTGTTCGTTACGTCCTTTAAATCGATAATGTGAATAAAGTCATGTTGCGATTGTATTATTTTAGTTTCACATGTTAGGCGATTTATGTGAATGGAGTTTCGTATAGTCTCTATTCGGATCGCGGAGGCGTAGTGAATAAGAGTGAGAAGGACCAGGTTGGTACTTAATTGTAATTGGAGGGTTTTTATCCTCAAAGTCAACACCTTCATCTGTCTCGCTGCTTAGTTCAATAGGTTGAATTTCCTCTGGGGGTTTTTCCTGTAAAGAAGGTTCAGTATTAACCTTTTGTTCGCTTTTCTTTTTCTTAAGCCTGGGTTTTCGTTTGATATAGGCTTTATGATATTTGCCTTCAGCATGTGCCTTACGTTGAAACAGTTTTAGAGTGGGACCTAAGTCTTCTACTACTTTAGTTTGAATGAATTTTTCGTTTAGTTTCCCGCGTGCTGGATTTGCAATATATACGTCTTCGTTGGGTTCAAAAGTTTCCGGTAGTTCGCGTGTTTCATTGGCTTTTTCTATGACTCGCATTTTAGATTTGTCTAACTTGGTTTTTATTTGATTGTAAAGGTTTTTTAGAACATTTTTATGGGTGTTAATGTACTCTGAGAGTATCCGTTCTTCATTAATATCGAAAGGGTCAGGGCGTTCGTCTCCACGAATTATATCGATAGGACACATTTTGGTGCTTGAATGAATTGTATGATTGTAACTTATAACTGCGATTTGTACTAGATAGTCTAAGGGTGCATTTGGGTTTTCATGTTTAAGACATCGGACGCTGTCTAATAAAGTAGAGTGGAATCGTTCGATATTGCCGTTGCTACTATGTCCTTGTATTGAAGTAAAAGTTAGTTTTATTTTGTGCAGATTGCAGAAATCTTTCATCATCGCGTTGTTAAACTCTAGGCCAGTATCCACCAGGATTCCATAGGGTAGTCCATGATGTTCGATAAATTTCAGTAGCGCACGTTGTATTGACATGCCTGTCTTAGTTTCGACGGGGTAGGCTTGAGCTATTTTCGAAAAGGTGTCAATGATCGTTATAAATTTTTGTCCTTGGATATCTAGAGTATCAATGTTTATGGTTTCAAAGGGTTTCGTAGGCGTTTCAGTATATTGAAAGATTGGTTTCACCGGGTGTCGGTCAGTTTTACACGTTTTGCATGTTTCGCATTTGGCGATAAAGTCCCGTACGTGATCAAACATGTTAGGCCAGAAATATTTCTTAATTAAAGCTTGGTGGGTAGCCGTTACTCCTTTGTGTGTAACTTTGCCTTCGTGGTTATAACGTATCTTCAGTTGTTGTTCTTGTTCTGATGTTACGTCTTCTACTTTCTTCTTGCAAATTAAAAACTTGAGCCAATGAGATAAGTGGTTTTGAAGGATTCTGATGATCTTATTTTCTAACTCTGGTTGCTCGAAGTATAGAGCATGTATGGTGGTGTTACTTTGAACGAATGGAGATAAAAATTTAAAAATTTCTTCGTCGGATGAGCGTGATTTTAGGTGGAAGTGATGTTCTTTAACTTTGGGGAAAGGCTGTATTGCATAATGCGAATTAACTTTATTACTATCCTTTTCCAGGAGGATCCATCGGTTGTTATACCTATTTAAGGGTGTTTCGGAGTATTTGACTTCTAGAATGGGGTTTTCGTGACTAGAGTGAATAGTCTGGTTAGTTTTTGAGGGCGGCGCGCGATTCGGGTCGTCTATTGAATTTAAGTCGTCTAAAACTTCTTGGAACTTTTCTGGGTCTGGTTCTGGTAGATTATCGAGTAAAGTACTTACATCGGGGGCGTTATTTATCATTGACATATTGTCTTCTTCTATTGCGTTAAGTTCATCGATTTTGATACGCGAGAGCGGGTCAGCTTGGTTTGTTTTTCCTTTTTTGTACTTTATTTCGTATTGGTATTCTTCCAATTTTAGACGCCATCTTACTAGTCGCGAGTTAGGGTCCTTTAGGTTGAACAGCCACTGCAAAGGCTGATGGTCGGTTTCAATTATAAATTTAACGCCAAACAAGTAAGGTCGGAAGTATTTAACGGAATTTACGATGGCTAGCAACTCCTTCTCAATTGTGCTATAATTACATTCAGCAGGGTTCAATGTCCTGGAATAATAACTGATGGGGTGTCCATCTTGTGAAAGTACGCTTCCTATTGCATACGCGGATGCGTCGCAAGTGAGAGTAAATGTTTTATTAAAGTCGGGGTAAGCTAGGATAGGCTCATTGCAGAGTAAATCCTTGCAAGTTTCAAAGCAATTGCGGTAGTCTTGGGTTAACTCGATTTTTTGGTCTTTTTTGAGGCAATTGGTAAGGGGTTTAGTTACACGAGCGAAGTTGGGGACAAATTTGCGGTAAAATCCGAGCAATCCTAAGAAACTCTTGATTTGCTTCGCCGTTTTTGGGATTGGAAATTCTTTAATGGCTTTTATCTTCTTCGGGTTTGGCTTGATACCATCTTGGGTTATAATGTGGCCAAGAAATTCCACGTGTTTACAGAGGAATTCCGATTTGTCCAATTGAATCTTCAGGTTGGCTTTTTCGAGGGTTTTAAATACCAGTTCCAGGTTTTGTAGGTGTTCTTGTAACGACGCGCTGAAAATTATGATGTCGTCCATGTATACGAAGCATATTTTATTCTGCAGATCTTTTAATATATTATCCATCACCCTCTGGAACGTTGCAGGCGCATTCTTGAGGCCAAATGGCATCCGTACGTATTCGAAGTGGCCATTTTCTATGTTGAAAGCAGTTTTTTCTATGCTGTCAGGGTGCATCTCAATCTGGTGGAACCCTGAAGCGAGGTCGAGAGTCGTGAAATATTGGCATCTGCCCAGTTTGTCCAGTATATCCGCTATGTTAGGTAACGGGTATCTATCAGTCTTGGTTTTGTCATTTAACTTCCTGTAGTCGACCACAAGCCTCCATTTTTGTTTGCCGCTCGCATCGAGTTTTTTCGGCACGATCCAAATGGGGGAGCTATAAGCGCTGGAGCTAGGTCGAATGATTCCATCTTGTAACATTTTATCAATTTGCAATTGTACTTCTTTTTGGTGGACATAAGGATACCTATATGATTTTGCGTGAACGGGGGTGTCATCGGTAGTTTTTATCTGGTGTTTGACTTCGTTTGTGAAAGTTAATTTGTCACTAGGGAAGTGAAATACGTGTGAGTAATTTTTACAGAGTTCAAGAAGGTTAAAACGTTCCTCTTCATTGAGATGGTCAGTGCGTAGAAGATTTTGTATGTGTTGATTGGTGAAATTGAGAGAATTATGAGTTGGCTTATCGTTTTTTGAAATTTGGGGTTCAAAACCAGTATACTCGGAATAGAGTTGGACATCAATTGGTGTATCGAATTGAGCCGTGATAGGGTAAGTGTTGGTGTTAAATATTTCGACTTGAGCTAGGCCATTCTTGGCTTTGCTTATACCAGAAGGAATAAGATAATTGTCGGTTTTTTGAAATGGGATGACAATTTCGCCGTTGTCAATAGAGACAGGGATTTCTCGAACAATACATTCGACGGGGTTTAAAGAATAAGTACGTGAAATTTCTTCGGGTTGTCGAATAGAAATTGGAATCTGGAAGTAGTCATTATAGATAAGATGATTTTGGAAATCTATTTGGATACCTAACGTTTGTAGATCTTCGAAACCGAAAATGCCATCATAGAAATCATGGAAATCATACAGAAGTACGTTTAAATCGAAGTCTATATTAAATTCTTTAAATAAAGGGATGTTTGCTTTGAATTGACAAGTCGATTTGCCGGTTGAAGTTTTGATAAGTGTTTCATGAGAGAAAATATGGTTGGGGTAATATTTTTGAATTATTTCGGGACGAATTATGGTCTTTGATGATCCGGTATCGATCAATAATTTTAAAGGGGGTTCTCGAATATTAATATATGGAAGCGAACACGGTGTATTAGCAGAGTTTAGTTCTACTATGTCCGGTTGTTTATATTCGGGGCTACAGGAAAATTTTGTTCTTGACTTTCTTCATAATCATTCGGTATATTCTCTTCGTTTCCATTTCCGTCGTTTAAGTATACCCATTCTTCTCCTTGTGGATTTTCTGGGAGGTCCATTTGACTTGTTGAGGGTTCGTCGTAAGGTGTCAGTGGGGTATTGTCCATCCAGCAGGGATTCTGCGATGTAGGATCCGTTTCTTGATTAAAAAGTTCTTCTACCATGTACTTCGGCTGGTTGTATCTTGGTTGCCAGTTGTGATTTGGGGCGTTCTGAATTCTTGATGTACTAGGCTGTTGTCTAGTTGCATTCGTTCCACTGATTCCAGACATTGGGGTAGGTCTAGCGAATTTTTGGTTCGGGTTTGGTCTCCACACATTTACATTGGATCTATTATTTTGGTTTTGTTGTATTTGGGTGCCAAAGGGGCGTTGTTGTTGTATATTATGGTTTTTAAAATTACCAGGGTTATTAAAATTGTTTGCATAATTATTGGGTTGAGATTGAAATATTGGTAATCGCACCGGTTGATTCGTTTGTTGGCGTGGTTTAGGCATTGGTAATATCGGATATCGAGGTGTTGTATTCTGTCGTCCGAACGCAAAGCGTTTGAACTCATCGTATTTAACCTGCTCGTCGATAAAAGTAATGGCGTGTTCTAATTCAGTAATGGCGGTATTATACCTAAGCATGTTTTCATAATTAAGGGGCATATTCATTTTGTAAATATTAAAAACTTGGTTCTTATAAAACGCTATAGACCCAGCCTTTTCATTTATTGGTATGTTTGATAACTGAATTTTTGAAATTATTTTAGATTTAAGTTCAATTAAACGATTGCCAAAATTAATCAAAGGTTCGTTTGGTTTTAATCTACAATTTTGTAACTCTAGCTGTAATGTTTCTAAACTTTTATGATCTGAAAAGTTAGTGGAGAAAAGATTTCTTATTTCAGGCCATGTTTGAATATCAGGTCTACTGTTCAAAAGTTGAAGAGCTTTGCCCTTAATTTTAGTTTTTATGCAGCTTACTACAATTCTAATATGTAGGGGAACATTTGAATTGCACACTTCCATTAGATTTTCAACAGCATCAAAGAAATTACTTATTTCCGTTTCTTCGCCAGAAAAAATCGGAACAAATTCAGAAATGTTCTTAAGTTTATGCAAATCTAATTCAGACATCGTGTTAAATGAAAGAGTGTTATTCAAAAGATCAGAAATCTCGTCTTTACTTAAAGTGTGAGAATAATCTTCGTCTTCTGAAGAGTATAAACTTGTCATAAAATTCAACTGGTGATTTCTTAGCAATGTAAATAAAAATAGAAAGAAAAATAAAAATTCAACTGGTAGTTTCTTAGCAAAAATAAAAAGAAAATAAAAAATCAATTGTTAATTTCTTAGCAATGTAAATAAAAAATAAAAATAAAATAAAATAAAAGTAAGGAAAAATTAAAAATTAAAATTCTTTAAACAGTAAAATAAACGGTAATTATTTAATCTCTACTGAAGTTATCTTTAAAATTATTAAAATGTTTTAATAAATTTAATTTCTTGTTTTTTGAATTCTTAACCTAATCTTTTTAATTTGTACGATACAAAAATAAAAAGCTTCCCTTAGAATATCGCACGGTGCGGGACTCCAAGAGGTTGTCACTAAAATTACACACTTTCCAAAAGTAGCTTGAAAATTGTCAGTGCAAAAATAGGGACGGGTGAACAGGAATAATGCAAGTTTACTTACGTTTGGTGTCGTTGTGCTCTGGGATTACGTTTTGAAGATTCTGGATAGTTGAACCGTTGAGACGGACGATCAGCGACTTCTGATTCTTCGGGAAATTGAAGAGTGCTCGATACACAGCAGAAACGTTGAACGACTATCCACTACCGACTGCGCCAGTAATACAAGTGAGACACGGGGTTGACACAACAAAACGTTTATTTCAAACTTACAAGATTCACTGTTAGTGATGAAGGACAGAAATGAGTATTAATAAAGTTTCTTATCTAAGGGCTGTGTCAGCTTCTGTTGAGATAAATGATTCAAATAATTATATTACGTTAAGCGTAATATTGCCAAGAGATATGTTATCGAAAATAAAAGGAATGGTATAAGCATGGGTATCATATTACACCATTATTTTTAAAATAGGATTGCTCATAGTCGCATTACATCATGTGGTGTAACACTGGTGACTCAGTTCTTATCAAGAATAAAATATAGATGGAAATGAATCAGCGGCTATTACTACTCCCTCCTTAAATAAGATACGTAGGGTTGGCTAATAGCTGACCTGGAGTCTCGTCAAAAATGATTTTAGGTGTTGGTTTTTCTTTCCAACAATATAATTTAAAAATTATCAATAATGGTTTTCGAAAAATATATGATACAATAAAGATAATAATAATAATAATGTACAGAATATGTATGTGATCGATTGTTTCATTAGAGTTCTCAAGTGTCACTGTTTTAAGAGCTCTTAAGGTCTCGTGTAGGTTCCTTATTGCTCCCAACGGTATCTATGAGAGATATATTGCAGGGAGATGTGGTTCCGTTTTTATGTCAAACTCGGGTAAATGTGGGCTGATTCCGCCTAGCTTGGATTCGTCATAGTAGTAACGGTTGCTGATTGATGGTTGCTGGACAGGATGCCTCTAGTTAAACTTCGGTGGGATGATCCAATTTAATAATTTGATCTTTGTCGTAACATGAACTGGCTATTATCGGTTGATCTGGGAAGACTAGGATTTTGTCTTTAGCAACTTGCAACACAATGAATGACATGCTGGAAACTCGAACATAAGTACAATTAGTTGTTGGCCTAGCAAAATGTTTTGATAGCAGTGGTCAGTCCAATAGCTAGATAAATCATTGCAAATGTTGTTGTCCTCGAGGGTTGGACATAGCTGCTCTTTCCATAGGTGAAGATCTGTAGAGCTCAAAACCAAGTAGGGTAAGGGCGGTATGAGAGAAATGTTTCTTATAGGAATAGGGACCAGGTGGTAACTTTGGAAGATTTCTCTTTGAAAAGTTGGTGGGACAATTTTGATTATCAATTGATTATTTTTTGTTATAGTTTTAACATGAAAAAGTTGATAGTAAGATTGTATATCTTTCAGATGGACGAGCTCACTCTCAGTATACGCTTGTTTCATTTGTTTAAATAAGTATATTGCGAACTTTTGCAATTGATAGGAAAAAGTTATGGAGAAGATTATCGTGTGAGGCAACAATTGCATTTTCTATATTATCAATAATATTTAAGAGGAAATTTAAGTTCTGGCTTAGTTGTGTCATGAGTTGGTGACAGTTTACATCAACAATTAGGTTTTCTAATAATGTCACGTCTTAGTTAATTTTCTCAGTATCATTATTATTTATTATTGTTAGTATTTGATTAAGTCTTAATGCTAATGAATCCATAAGGGATTTACGTAAATTTAGTTGAGTGACTAAATTATTTTGACTTTTCTTAAGAACTAATATTTGATTATTAATTTGATCGATGTCATCAGCAAACGGCTGTGCCAAAAAGAAATTTTTCGACGGTCCCTACACCATTGATTAATCCTCGTTTAACTTTAATTTTGTGATTTTGTAAGTTAATCAGTCTTTGATTGGTCAAATTATACAAAGCATCAAGTTGTTCGATACGGTTTTTGTTTTTAGAACAATATTTTCTTTTTAAGTCAATTCGGTAGTTTAGTCGATTTAAGATGGTTGATAATGTATTGTAATCGATCACATGAATGAAAGTGTGGTAAGAAGTTATTAGTCTGGTTTGTTGGGAAAGTCTAAGAAAGCATATGGGATTAGTTAGTTTTCTTGTTTTTAGAGCGTGTACATGATCTTGTAACAGGACGAGAAGCATGGGGGAGGACTAGGTTTACTAGTCGAAAGTGAGATAATTCACTAATAAACTTTTTCACTTGATGAGCATATAAACGTTTTCCGAGCATTTGCATATCCGATCATCATCATTAGGTCATCAGTCCTAAGACTGGTTGGACGCTAACCTCCAGCTTCTCCTATCTTGTGCTAACCTACGCATTTCGCTAATTGTGCTACAACCTACATCCCTTACTATTTGCGAGCAGTAGTCTAATCTCGGCCTACCTCTGCCTTTCTTCACTCCTATTTCTGCCTCCAAAATATCGCGGACTATTCCCCCATGTCTCAGCAAGTGGCCTACCATTCTATCTCTTCTCTTCTTTAAGTTTTTCCACATACTTCTTTTCTCGCCGACTTTCTCCAATACTTCTTCGTTTCTAACCCTATCAGTCCATGGTATTTTCATCATTCTTCGGTAACACCACATCTCAAAAGCTTCTAATTTCTTCCTACTTGCTTCCCCTACCGTCCAGGTTTCGCAGCCGTATAGTACCGTGCTCCATACATATGTTTTCAAAAATCTCTTCCTTGTTTCTAAGTTTATTACCCCCGAGCATAAAAGTGCTTTCTTTTCGTTAAAAGCTACTCGACCCTGCGCTATTCTTTGTTTTATGTCTTTATCGCTTCTTCCATCCCAATTTATTTTACTTCCTAAATAAGTGAAGCATATCCGATATACTTTATTAAAAATTAAAACGTTTCAACTAACACAGCGGAAACCATACGTACATCTCGACCGATAAATCAAGAGCAACTATGGCCCTATGGTCGTGAAAAAAGCTTTTATGGTCCCCTTTCAATACATTTCATCGACCCTTTACCTCATTTTAACGCTATCATCGTACCGTTACGTTGAAACTGTTAGAAATTAAAAGACAGTTATCTCGGTGAATTACCATACATCGTTTACAATATAGAAATTTTAAGACGAAATTCTATAATGGCATTTTTATGAATACTATTATTTTAGAATAGCTAAGATTCGTGAATTTATAAACCAAACGTTCGTTGAAATAAAAATATTCATGCGCCCACATGAAGCGCCAATGGTACACAGCGCTCGCTCACAGCCTTAGTAATAACGCAACATTACTTGGGGCCTATTTAACGCAGATATTCTTTCGAGGTTAATTAATTGTTAATTATACTTAATAGAAAATTTTATTAACTGCAGATTGTATGTGGGAATATCGTAATAATGGCGTAATTCTTTCTAGTTTCTATCAAGTCTGCTCTGTATTTCAGGGCACCCTCAAACTGACCAACCTCTACGTCCATAGGTCTAAGATACGAGACCTACTAAAGAGACTGTCTGATTTCTGGAAGATCGAACACCTCGACGACGAAGGCCAGAAGGCGGCCTGTCGCCGCACGATGAGAACCCTGAAGATTCTGACCATGCTTTATGTCGTCTCCAGCATCAGCGCGGTGTTTGGCATTGCCATCAGACCCATTATGGCCTACAACCTGGTGTTTGCGAACCATATCCCTAAGGGCGTACCGTACAACGCGTTGTACGTCTTTCAAAGCTTCGTGTACGTCACGGGAGTATACGTTCCAATCGTTGGGACGGATTTCCTCTACATGAACGTGGTGGTCGTGATCACGCTTCAGTTTCAGTTGCTCAATTTCAACGTGGACAGGATATTCCGGGTAGACGACACTGAGGGTGACGAAGGGCTTCGCAAGAGGATTAAGCATTGGGTGGATTATCATAACTATTTACTAGAGTAGGTATCATATACAGAGAGCGGCAAGCTATTAAGTGAATTATTGGATATTTACATTACTTTTATATGAAAATGGAAAAGTATACAGTACTTTCGTAAAGTAATGAATAAGGAATAACTTTTGAGACAAACTCTCGGACCCGTCAAATATTAATTTTAGTTGCATATGTTTTAAAATATTATAATAGCTATAGAGTGATTCGTGTGAGCTATGAGTTTTTTCTAATGGAACCCCCCTTTATTTATTACAGAAGGGGAAAGAGTACATTCTATTACGTACACTAAGGTATTAAGGGGTAACGCCACTATAATAAGCTAAAAAGGGATTTCTGAAAATTTGTTTTTTTTTTTTTTGGATAGACGAAAAGGTAATCATCATCATTAGGTCATCAGTCCTAAGACTGGTTAGACGCTAACCTCCAGCTTCTCCTATCTTGTGCTAACCTACGCATTTCGCTAATTGTGCTACAACCTACATCTCTTACTATTTGCGAGCAGTACTCCAGTCTAGGCCTACCTCTGCCTTTCTTCATTCCTACTTCTGCCTCCAAAATATCGCGGACTATTCCTCCATGTCTCAGCAAGTGGCCTACCATTCTATCTCTTCTCTTCTTTATGTTTTTCCACATACTTCCTTTCTCGCCGACTTTCTCCAATACTTCTTCGTTTCTAACCCTATCCATGGTATTTTCATCATTCTTCGGTAACACCACATCTCAAAAGCTTCTAATTTCTTCCTACTTGCTTCCCCTACCGTCCAGGTTTCGCAACCGTATAGTGCCGTGCTCCATACATATGTTTTCAAAAATCTCTTCCTTGTTTCTAAGTATATTACCCCCGAGCATAAAAGTGCTTTCTTTTTGTTAAAAGCTATTCGACCCTGCGCTATTCTTTGTTTTATGTCTTTATCTCTTCTTCCATCCCAATTTATTTTACTTCCTAAATAATTGAAGTCTTTGACTTCCTCCAATCTTTCATTATTAATTTGTACTTTCGTTTTTGCTCTGATCTTGCGCCCTCTGCACACTAACACTTTAGTTTTGTTCTTATTCACCATCATTCCGTATTCCTCTGTCAACACTGCCTCCATTTCGTTCAATGCTGATTCCAATTCCTCCTTACTAGATGCTAATACTGCTATATCATTCGCGAATCTCAACATTTTTAGTTTCTGTCCCTATACTTTAATCCCGAAATCCACTCGATCTTTTACCACATTAATCGCCTCTTCGATGTACAGATTAAAAATTAGTGGTGATAGCGTACATCCTTGTCTTATTCCTTTCCTAATACCTACTTCCCATTTTTCCCCTTCTACTTCTATAATAGCAGTTTGCTCTTTGTATAGATTGTGTACTACTCTCCTATCTCTATACTTCATTCCCGCGCTCTTTATTATCTCTAACATTTTTTCCCATCTTACGTTATCAAAAGCTTTTTCTAAATCTACAAATTCTATATAAGCGTTCTTTCCTTTTTCTATTGTTTTCTCTAACATTACTCTTAGCGCTAGAATAGCTTCCGCGAGTTCCCCTATTTCGCCTAAACCCGAATTGGTCTTCTCGTAGTATTTCCTCCGCTCTATTTTCCATCCTCTTCTGCACTATTCTGGTTAAGATTTTTGACGCATGGGAAGTTAGACTAATCGTTCTAAAGTTCTCGCATTTGTCGGCACCTCTCTTTTTCGGTATAGTAACGATAATATTCCTTTTATAATCCTCCGGCATCTCGCCCGTTGCGTATATGTATTTTACCAGTTCAAACATCCTATTTACTACTTTCTGTCCCGCATATTTCAAAATTTCCGCCTGTATTTATCTACACCCGGCGCTCTATTAGTCTTTAGTGCTATTTCAAATTCTTCTCTCAATATAGGTTTTCCTACATCTTCCCTATCGATGCTAGATTCTTCCTCTAATATATCTCCTAATTCCTGACCCTCGGATAAATTTCCTAAGTACTGCTTCCATCTATCCGCTTTCTCCTCTCTTCCGATCAGTATGTCCCCCGATTCACTCCTAACGTTTCTACTTATTGTTCCTATATCCCTGAAGTGCCTCTTAATTATTTTGTAAGCCTCATCGGTCTTACCTACTTGCAACTTATCTTCTACTTCTTTGCATTTATCCTCTATCCATTGTTCTTTCGCTTTTCTACATTTTCTAATGATTTCCCACTTTATTGACTTATAAGTTTTCAGTCCTTCTTCGTCTCGTCTGTTTTTGTAGCCCTGTCTCTTTTGCATTAAGTTTAAGATTTCGTCCATTATCCAGGGCTTCCTAGCTTCCCTTTATAAAAGGTAATAAGATAATAATATTTAAGGAAGTTATTAGGCATATATTTAAATATAACACAAAAAATTATTATCAAAAAATATTTAAAAAATGCGACACTGGAGCAATTTTCGCGAGACATGTCGAAATTAAGGCGATCTGCGACATGCAGCGTAACTGGTGCAAATTTGAATCTGGGAAGAAAATTAACTTAATCTACATGTTTATAGATAATGAAATGTTGATAATCACATAAAAATATAAACTTTTGTGTTATTAGCGAGTGTCTAAAAAAACGTTAAATTTTCGACAAAAAAGGGCAATCACTTGTCAGCAAATAATGTTTAAATTAACTTATCGAACATTCTGTATGTATTTCATTTCAAGATGTTATTTCTTCTAGATACACCAAGACTCTGAGCACTTCTCGTGCTGCGGATTTTCGTCGGTTGATAACCTATGAAATAAAGTCGCCCAGATTTCATTTTTCATATTTTCCAAGGAGCGATAACTATTTTGAAGCCTAAGCCTCGAGGACTTCTTTCATGAAACGTGATGTCTGAGTTGCACGTTTTACACTTCATGTGCTGCGAATTAACAGAGAAAACGGCAAAAAAATTATAATTCTATTGCCAATTTCATAATTAATACCTAAATTTTCATCAGAAACTTTTAACTTCTTGGTAGAGGCACTGACTCCTTTTGAATCTCTCTCAGCCTCAAATCTATTCAGCGGTCGTTTCGATGACGTATTACTCCGACACTGCGTTGAATACGATTTGTTTATACTCGTACCTTCCCTGCCCTGGTACACTGTTACGTCACTCATTGTAACTGATAAGCACCAAGCACCTTGTTATTACAAATAAACTATCAAAAATCAGCACTACACACAAAAACCATGATTTCAAGTGAAAAAATTGCCTTGTTTGTGCATGTACTGGCGTTTTAACGTAATTTTGTTTGTAAATGCTTCTGACTAAACATAAACATATTTTAATGACATCTGTTGTGCAATTAGAAAAGTTAGAAATCATAAGGTAAACTATTAGGATGTATCTAGACCAGGGGTCGGCAACGTTTTGAGACGGAAGAGCCAAAAGTTACAATTTACAAAATTTCCCAGTTTATAAAGAGCCACTAACATTTTTGTCTCAATATTATGGTATTTGATTAAGGTTAGGTATATAAATTTGATTTTTGATTTAAAATAAATAGCTTTAAATATGAAATAAAATTTATTTATATAAAAGTTTTGCACAAAACACATTAAAGTATTTTAGAATAATAAAATTAGTAATCAAATAATATAACTATAATTATTGAATAATAGATAGTTACAATAGTTACATCAATGGGAGCATTGGCGTTGCATGCCTTTTGAAAGTTTGGTTAAATCTGGCTCATAACTTGTTGTTTTCAGTTTCAAGCACGCCTCTAGATTTTTATTTGTTAATTGGCTTCTTACTTTACTTTTTATTATATTCATGGAAGAGAATGCTTGCTCGCATGGATATGTTGACCCGAAGATCGTCAGCACTCCAAATGCCAACTTCTTCACCTCATTGTAGCATTCTGGAGGACTATTCCATGCGTCAAATACGAGTACCTCAACTCGCGGCATTTCTTTTAGAGCTGTCCACTTGTGCAGCGTGACGTGCATGCTTTTCTGGACCTCCAACTCTTCTAACTTGCTCTTGAGTTCTGTGAACTTGCCACTCCACAAGTGTTTCGTTTTCAAATCCAGCAATTGCATTTGAAGCGTACCAGTATCGATTCCAAATGGCTCAATGTTGACCTCTTTTGTATTTGTGTTGAGAGGATTTACTATGAATGCCAGAGTACTCGCGTTTGTGTTGAATTGCTCAAATCTCTCTGCGAATCCATCCTTCATTTTGTTTATAGCTATGCAGAAGTAATTCGTGTCAATAGTTGCATTGGTTTCATCGCGATATTGTTTCAAATTTTCGAAATAAAGTAATTTACCGCTCTCCATGTCTTCGACAAAAAGAAGTAACTTACTTTCGAAACAAACCACTCCTTCAAGCAAGGTATAAGCTGGGTTTCCCTTTCCTTGCAGTTTTACATTTAGCTCATTTAGTTTCTTTGTGATATCCACCATGAGTTCAATTTTTGCAGCCATTTGTCTTCTTTCAATTCGGGATGGACAATGCCTTTTTCATTGAAGAATGTTTGTATATATCACTCAAGCAAGAAGCAAAACGTTTCAATACGTTACCCCTGGACAGCCATCGCACTTTATTGTGCAGAAGTAGGTCAGAATACTGGCTTTCTATTTCTTCAAGAAATTCCTTAAACTGGCGATGGTAGAGTGCTTTTGCGAAAATGCTGTTAATAATCTTAATTAACCAAATTCATGACCTCAACTATTTCGGCCGGAAATGTTCGGGCACAAAGCGCCTCTTGATGAATTATGCAGTGAAACGTTAAAATTTCATGGTTTATTTTTTGCCGAAGAATCGTTGTCACCCTTTTATGTATTCCTGTCATACTTCTGGCTCCATCAGTTGATATGGAAACGATTTTATTTATATCAATTTCATAGTCTTCCAGGCATTTTTGCACAGCATTTGCTATATCTTCTCCACGAGTTTGCCCTGAGAGCGGCAGCAATCCTAGTAGTTCTTCTTTTGGACCTTGGGACGACATATACCTGACGAAAAGGGTAACTTGTGCCGTGTCTTTGATGTCGCAAGACTCATCCATAGCAAGTCATAATGCAGAAGCCAGTTGAATGTCTTCCACTTGCATATGTGTTACATTTGAAGACATTTTAGCAGTTCTATCTTGTATTGATTTAGCAGATAATGGCAAATCTGGTTTTATCCCCTTTGCAGTATATATCTTGTGTACAGAATAATATTTTTTTACGAGTTTTGAAAATAAAACAATATAATTATTAATAATTGCGCATGGAACTGGAAAGCCGCATCCTGACATCGAAAGAGCCGCAGGTTGCCGACTCCTGACCTAGACTGTTCCTTTCCAGCAGGTATTTATTTGACGCAAGAAAAAAAATTTTGAGGAAAAGTTTTCTGACCCATATTCTAAAAGGTTCAAGGACTTCTTTAATATAATGAAAAAAAATTATTTTTTCAAAAATTTATAGTGGTGTTACCTCCTTAATTACATTAGCGTGGGAATAGCTTAGATAACAAAAATGAAGAGAAACGATTGTGTAATTTCAAAATATCAAATTTAATGGTGGCGATGATTATTTAAAAAATCGATTAAATTAAGTGTTAACATTATGCACCGTTACGTTGGCGTTAGCTGTCTGACAGTAGCCAAAACGATTAATAAATTCTTGGTAAACATTGCCAATAACTTCAGGAGGCATACGTTGTATTTCGTGACGAATTCTTGCTTTTAAGTCTTGGAAATTCTCCAGCCTAGCAACGTATAGTTTGCATTTTAAGTATCCTCAAAAAAATTAATCTAGAGGTGTAAATCCTGGCGATCTGGCTGGTCACTCAAGCGGCCCCTTTCTACCTATCCAACAATTCTTGAACATCTCATCTAAATAAATGCAGGCAAGTGCTGCATAATAGGAAAGTTTGTTGAAAGAAAAAGTCAGGAAGGTCCCTCTACATCTGGATATATATTATTGCAGGAATAAAATCGTCTTCAGTTGCTGAAAAAGCAAAACATACAATTTATATACGCAGAATTATTTGACCAGTTAGAGATACTCAAATGGCTTCATATTTTTTCGACACTGAATTGTAACCAATAACATGGACAATTAGTTTTGTTTTATCTGGAAAGTATCTATATCTTCTAGAACGTTTTGTATCCCTGTTTTCCGATTTTGTTTCTCTGATCACCGTAATAAAAATAGTAATTTCATTATCGCCGGTGAATGAAATATTGATGGTTTAACAAATTTTCTTTAAGCCTACTAAACATTTCTTTGCTGGGCTGTCTTATCTCAGGAAATCTAAAACGAGCCCAGAAGATTCGTATAATCAATACCAAGATGTCAAAAGCTGTCCTGATCAAAGTTAGTCATGAAATGAAAAACTTCCATCTCAATCTTTCATCTTATTGAAATAATTCTGCCAAAATTTACATACCATATTGACATGGCAGTCATTAACGTTCAAATATGTTATCAATAGATCTGTCAATTTGTTTATGTTTTAATTAACTATCAGTTTTTGCCAACCTAGCAAAACGCGCGTCGAGTCTCATAACTTTTCGGTGTTTGTGGAAAAATGGTGTTAAATATGAATCGCCGTTAAATATGATCGCCTGTTTTTGTTGCTACATCAAGACGTTGGTATTACTAAACCTGATTGATGATTAAACCTGAACATTTTGCCGTGCTATCTAGGCGTAGCCGGTTGGCTGTGTACGTTATCGATTCCATTTCATAATGCAGTTCACTGAGACAACTGTAACCCTAAAATAAAGCTGACAAAATACTTAAGACATATTTTCCGGATCTCCTTCATGTCGCATGTTTGTTGACTACATGAAGTTGATCTGGCAACAGATACTATTAGAAAGAAGTATTCAGGAGTAGATCAGGTCGTAGACGACACAGAAAAGTTTGCCAAATCTCCTAAACGAATTCTGCCATTCCAAGAGTGTTATATAGGACCTCCATTGCCACCTGAACCGATACTAACCGGATGAGTTTAGTAGGCAGGCATATATAGTTGATAAAACACTAATATACATATTATATGAAACTGTATGTGATGACGAAAGCAGACCTAAGGAGATACGACATATCAAAGAAGCCTTAGCCAAGAATGGATACAAGAATTACGAGCCCAGCCTCAGAATAACTCGACCAGGTATAATTTTACAACTAATTTAATATTTATATAAAAGTAATAACACTCTCATTATTTTCAATTATATCTCAAATTATTTTATTAAGAAAATATATTAATAATAGAAACAAAGTATAAACTTTTAACTTAAATACGATGCAATATTACTACGTTATTACTACCGTCGACGGGCGCTGCCGTATTTTGTTCTAACATAGAACTAAAAATACAATGATTTGGATTGCTCGAAAGTCACAAGGAAGGTATACAGCGTCCTCTATCGCCAAATACCGCTAACTACAGACCGATTTCGACCTTATATTGGGTCTCGTCAGTATAGTGTAAGCGAGTATGCCTTTGACAAACGAGGCTTCACATTTCATAGACACCATCATGTTCTACCATAGTAGAACTGTAGAATGTACACCATGCGCCATCTCTCGGTAGTTTCGGGAACAATCCAAATCGAAATAAAGCTTTTGTCATCTATAACGATTAGGAATCATTTATAACAATATAATAAGCAATCCAAATCACTGTATTCTTAGTTCTATGTTAGAACAAAATACGACAAATTTCGCCATGTAATGCAGCGCCCGTCGACGGCATATAGCCGAGGGAATAGCTGTTTTGGCTTAATATGTTTTATCCTTAATGTTTAAGGAATTTACAGATGGATTGGAGTATAAACAAAACTCCATCTCACGACAGTTTATAAAACTACCATCTGGAAACTTTGTGTTATAAATTACAAGTTTATTAATAAAAAACATTCAAGATTCGTGGTTCAGAACAGTTCGGCCAGTTGCTGAAATGCATAGTAGGCTAAACATTTGTAGCGTTTTAAAACAAAATAGAATCACAATTGTTGTCAAAGTGAAACGGATATTATAATGTATGTTTTGGATGCGTCTGCTACAAAAAATGGCACGTGGCATAACATTAAGTGACGATATGCGAAAATCAATTGTTAATGCTGATAAACAGGGAATTTCGGCTGGGAAAATATCTGCTACGTATTTGTTGCCTAAATCTACAGTGCAAGATATTATCAACTTGTAGATATAAAAACTTGTAGATATAAAAAAAGGGGAACTCGCGAAGCTATTCTAGCGCTAAGAGTAATGTTAGTGAAAACAATAGAAAAAGGAAAGAACGCTTATATAGGATTTGTAGATTTAGAAAAAGCTTTTGATAACGTAAGATGGGAAAAAATGTTCGAGATACTAAAGAGCGCGGGAATGAAGTATAGAGATAGGAGAGTAGTACACAACCTATAAAGAACAAACTGCTGTTATAGAAGTAGAAGGGGAAAGAAGGGAAGTAGATATTAGGAAAGGAGTAAGACAAGGATGTACGCCATCACCACTAATTTTTAATCTGTACATCGAAGAGACGATTAATGTGGTAAAAGATAAAGTGGATTTCGGGATTAAAGTACAGGGACAGAAACTAAAAATGCTGAGATTTGCGGATGATATAGCCGTAGTAAGGAGGAATTAGAATCAGCATTGAATGAAATGGAGGCAGTGTTGACAGAGGAATACGGAATGAGGGTGAATAAAAACAAAACTAAAGTGTTAGTGTGCAGAGGGCGCGAGAGCAGAGCAAAAACGAAAGTACAAATTAATAATTAAAGATTGGAGGAAGTTAAAGACTTCACTTATTTAGGAAGTAAAATAAATTGGGATGGAAGAAGCGATAAAGACATAAAGCAAAGAATAACGCAGGGTCGAGTAGCTTTTAACAAAAAGAAAGCACTTTTATGCTCGGGGTAATAAACTTAGAAACAAGGAAGAGATTTTTGAAAACATATGTATGGAGCACGGCACTAGACGGTTGCGAAACCTGGACGGTAGGGGAAGCAAGTAGGAAAAAATTAGAAACTTTTGAGATGTGGTGTTACCGAAGAATGATGAAAATACCATGGACTGATAGGGTTACAAACGAAGAAGTATTGGAGAAAGTCGTCGAGAAAAGAAGTATGTGGAAAAACATAAAGAGGAGAAGAGATAGAATGGTAGGCCACTTGCTGAGACATGGGGGAATAGTCCGCGATATTCTGGAGGCAGAAATAGGAGTGAAGAAAGGCAGAGGTAGGCCTAGATTAGACTACTGCTCGTAAATAGTAAGGGATGTAGGTTGTAGCACAATTAGCGAAATGCGTAGGTTAGCACAAGATAGGAGAAGCTGGAGGTTAGCGTCGAACCAGTCTTAGGACTGATGACCTCATGATGATGATGAGATATAAAAAACTGGATACATAGCCCAAAGGAAGAAAAAAGCGCAAATGGTACTATGGAGGCAAGCCAATGAAAAGTATATTTCTGTATGCAAAGCTAATTGCTCAGTTAAGAAAATAGGATACAAATTCTACAAGATAACGTTTGATCTTTTACATTTTACTTTTGAACGTACCGGTTTCTTTGTCAGGCAAAAGAAAAGTTGTTGTTAACTGAACGACAGGAATCAATCGGTTACTGTGGGCCAGAGAACATAGGCACTGGACTTTACAATAATGGAACCAAGTAATCTGTAGTGACGAATCTAAATTTTAAATTTGTTTGGGTGATATCAGAAAACGTATAGTAAGAACCCCACAGGAAACTTATCATCCTGACTGTTTGGTTAGGAGAGTCAAGTTTCCTGCGTCTTTTATGACCTGGGGGTGTATGAGTAGTATGAAAGTAGGAAAATTGCATTTCGTATATAGTACTGTGACAGCAGAAAAATAAACAAATTTTGACAGTCAGTTTATTCCCATCAATGCCAACATGTTAAGGCACTGACGCGTAGTACATCTTCCAGTTGGATGGTGCTGCGTGCCACACAGCAAATACTGTCAAAGCTTGGTTAACAGAACATAATGTCCCTGTTATGGAATAGCCCTCTATCAGCAATGGAAACATTGTGACATAAAATGAAAAAACAGTTGCGTAAACATCCAGCGAGTTTAGTTAACGATCTACGCACCAAGTCGCAAGAGATTTGGGACAGCAAGCTTCCTGAAGAGTGCGCTATGCTGAGAGATACAGTGCCTGTCAGAATTAAAACTGTTATCGTTAATAAAGGTGGTGTAACACAGTTCTGATGAAGCGGTCGAACTATTTTGAATCATGAATCGGAATGTTCTTTATTAACAAACTTTGTTTCTGTTACCAACATTTTTCTTTAATAAAACAATTTTGAGAATGTTATTACCTTTATTTAAATATATTGGTTGTAAAATTATGCCTGGCCGAAATATTATGAGCCTGGGCTCGTACATATACGTACCTGCTTGCCGTACGTTGAGGAACAAACTCAAAAATACACTGTCAAAGAAGAAAATCGGTGTTATATATAGAACGATTAGGAAAATCTAGGAGATACCACCCTTAAGCAAACACACCATTCACATACTCCAGACCAATTATTGTGTTTACCAGTTACGATGTACCTGTGGGAAAATACAGTGAGAGGTATCAACTGTAGAATCTAGGAACATCAACGTCACACGATATCTGGTTACATAGAAATATCAACAGTTGCAGAGCATGTTCATAATGACGACAACCATAGGACAGATAATCAGTAACATATAAGTCGGAAATCGAGAAAGGAACCACCAAGCGGCTATCAAAGTAGTTCCCGAATAGCAAAGCTATTACATAATCGCTCTAGGAAACAACTACTACTCGGGCTAAAGCCCCGAATCGAAGAGCGATTATGTAATAGCTTTGCTATTCGGGAACTACTTTGATAGCCGCTTGGCGGCTTGGTGGTTCCTTTCTCGATTTCCGACTTATATGTTACTGACAGAGATCGTATCGATAAAGATGTATACGCCATAAAGTTCATTCGGCATTTGTCCTGAATCGGCGTACCGTGTACGGCACTGATGAGAACTAACAAGTTCGAAACAGCTGTATGTCGTTCGGTTCCGATCCGGGACAAATGTCGAATCCTACCTGTGGCGAGTTTTATTTTTTGAAACCTTATCTGATCGTGCAGAAACACGAGAAAGGGGTCGAGGATCGCTTCTGGGTATAATTCAATACCTGGCGAGGCTTTAGTCCGAGGAGTAGTTGTTTCCTAGAGCGATGATGTAATAGCTTTGCTATTCGGGAACTACTTTGATAGCCGCTTGGCGCCTTGGTGGTTCCTTTCTCGATTTCCGACTTATATGTTACTGACAGAGATCGTATCGATAAAGATGTATACGCCATAAAGTTCATTCGGCATTTGTCCTGAATCGGCGTACCGTGTACGGCACTGATGAGAACTAACAAGTTCGAAACAGCTGAAAAGGACAGATAATGTCAAACTGCTGGGCTACAATTTAAGATACTACCCGAGAATTAGCACGAAATCCATCGAAATCATGAAAAATAGAATAAATTTTATAGAGAAGATGGACACAGGTTAAGCAATACCTAGAACAACACCTAAGTATACAGGGTGGCCAACGAAGTTTTGGCCAGTCTATACCTACAAATCTATTTGAACAATAATTCTGAAATAATTCGGCGATATTAAGCTGCCGAAAGCGTTGTCCAGTATCGGCATAAAAGGACTTTATTTCACCTGCACATTTCTGGTCACGTGACATCAACTTCAAAATTTTAAATGAGACGCCTTGCATGTTGTTACAATTTTGTAATGGCCTGTTTAATACCAATCCAATGATACCATATATGTTAAGTTTTTGCGACACTACAGTAATGGTAACTGTTTATGAACATTTCTTTATTTTTATTCAAAAAAAAAAACGTAGTAAGCCTATTCAAACAGAGGATACCATAATAATTTAATTTTTAGTTTCGTCAAGCTCCTTAACGAAACATTTTCATTCACGTTATTCCTGTACTTTGGGATTGTCGTCTTATCTACGTGTATGGAGTTGTTCATCGTATCGATACAGTTAAGTATATCATTCATTCAGTGTTTGGTCTTGTAGTTCACGCATCTGTTTCAGACCGGCCTCTGGTGACAACATCAAATACTACACCTACATATTTATACTATTTTTCGAGTTCATCGCATATTACTGCCTTCCTGGACAGATGGTAACAAATGAGGTAAACAGTGACGTTATATTAATGAGAAGTTTTATAAAACTGTTGAAGGGCTACATCCACCTAGAAACATGAAAAAATAGTCGATCTTCGGGATGAATTTTCTTGGGAACCAGTGGCGGCTCGTGGTGATTTGTCATGGGTGGGCAACAACTAACTATTAGTAGGTTATATAGTGCAGTAAAATATAGTAAAAAAAAAACTTTGACTCATCACTCTATGTTAGTCACTATACAAGTATTTGTTAAGATTTAAAATTCTTTCAGCTTTCAAGTATAACATTAAAATTGAATAAAACTAGTACAGACTCTTATAAATGCTACACAGAAATTCACATTCTAACAAAAAGTTAACAATATCAGTATTAGTATTTACTATTTCTCTTACGTTCGCCATGGTATAAATACTAAATAAATACAATACTAAACAAACACAAATGTAAAGTACCAACTTCCACAGACAGACTGCCGCACTAATTTATTGTAATTATTGTTAAAGAACCGTTAAAATTATGAAAACCCTAACCTACAGAGTACAGACCTCGCTGAGATAAACAACATTCTACGTCTCTGAAAACTGAACTCGGAAATCGGACTCATCGGAGATTCTCGATTCCTTCCCCGCTCTGCCGAAGGCTTCTTCAGCAGGGTGGCCTAGCCTACCCGTGTCACAGCTTACTCGAGACTCGAGTAAGCTGTGCCCGTCTTTCAAATTGGTTCATGTAGTTTGCACGTACATAATTTTGTTTTTATGTCTTCAAATCAATCAAATCATTCGTAATTTTTTAATTAATTAATTCTATTCATGTGTTTACTGTTTATTTAATTTTATATTTCAGACTCCCATGTTTCTATATTATTGTGAAATAATTTACACTTTCAAGGGATGTTGTAAGTATACCTGTGTCAATAATATCAATATTAATTTTAAAACTAATCTTGTTAGACACTTATTTACGTGTACTTATTTATTAAAGCAATAAATATAATTTTTTATTTGTTTGAGGCGCTTGCGCTGTCTCGTATGTACAAAGCCAGAAAGGCAAAAGGCGTGGCTGCTCACCCGCCCGGCACCCACCACGCTAGGCATAACCACGATAACTATTAGTTCTACGGTTAGAAGAGTGAATTGCTGCACTTACTTGCACTGCAATTTTCCACCACGGTTGCGCTGTTAGTATTAGTATATATAATCAGAAATTTTCATTGTATTGTCATTGTTATGTAATATATAATGTATTTAATTAATTACATATTACATAATTATATCTTTAGTAATTTCTATAAACGATAAATAACGAACTTTGGAACTGTGTTCCTCTTCTTCTAGGAAACAGCTGGGTGGGCACTGCCCACCCTGCCACCCCTGACCAGCCGCCACTGTTGAAAACTATTATTGATAAATAAACATTTTTTCTTTAAAGTGAACACAATTTAATAATCTTTAAAACCGGAAGAGATATGCCCGCCGAAAGTGAAGCGTCTATTTCGCGACCCAGTTTTCGGTGAAACTGGGTCGCGGTGAAACTCCTGCTAAAACTGATCATCTGAAATCAAAGATAGTAAGCTATCGTGAAGTTAGGTGCATATGAAACATATTGACCATCGCCGTCTTCGAAAATTATTCTTAAAAAAAACGGCACATGAAACTGAAGTACGAAAATTTGGTAAAAAACTCAGTTATTATCATAATTTGTTTAAACAATTTTGGTTATTTTTGAAAAATGCGATCGTCATTCTATTAACGATGGCTTAGAGCGTGACTGTCAAATTTCAAATGAATCTGTCGATTGGTTCTCGAGATATGACTGTCACCGTTTCGGATTCAAAGGACGTTGCCTATTTTCAGGATGATGAATTCTCGTCGGGAATGAATGCCCGTTTCATCTTTCTTGGCATGAGAAATTTTGTGCGTATAAATTATTACAATATAGTAGCAAAAAAATGCATGAAACAATGATTCCTCAAGTTTGTCGCTGATTAGTTAAATCGATCATTGTTCCGCACCCGACGATTGGGCGCTCATTGAGGGGCGCTGGTAGCAGCATTAGACGCCCTCTACCCCGTGACTGAAAGCTTTATATCTATCTAAATTTTAAAGATATCGACTTGAAAGTTTCAGAATATATTCTTAAGCCTTCATACTATAATCATATATAAAAAAATATATCGAAAATTTTGAAGATTTTAGGTGAATGTAGCCCCTTAAATTAGTTATGTATCCTATTAGTTATTTACGAATTAATTATGTATACTTGCTTTAACAGTGAATTTTTACATTATAAAAAGTAAAGTATTCAGACTAGTGTCTAGTGTATCTTTATTAAAGTTACCCCTACTACCAGAGACCTAAAATTTAATACAGTGTCTTTCAATAGGGACGCTCGAAATTTGTTAAGTTATAGCGGTTATGTTGTTAAAGCAACATCTATGAAATTTTTGTCAATTATTCAGTAGTGTATGCCAAATCACCATTTAGGCTATAGCGTTCAACAACACGTGCAAATCATCAAATTTTATTTTCAAAATCAGTGCTCCGCTCGAGAAACGTTTATTACGTGATTCTTATCCTCGCCACAACCGCTGAGTCGACTATTCGACGTCTGGTGGACAAATTCGAGTAAACCGCTTTGATAAATACTCAGCACCCGTACGACACCGAAACGCAAGGTCTGCTGAAACATCGCCGCTGTGTGTGAGAGTGCACGGGAAAATCCGAGGCAGTTAATTTCTCGTGGTTCACAAGAACTTGGCCTTGCTGCGATTTCAACTTGGCGAAATTTGAGTCGAGACTTGGGTCTGTACACGTATAAAATCTAAGTGACCCAGGAACTTAAGGTAAACGACTATAGACAACGCCGTGTGTTCGCTGATTATGCTTTGGAGCAGTTGGAAGTTGACCCGAACTTCGCCAAAAAAATCATCTTTTACTGTTTGGTGCGGATTTTGGTCTGACGGAATCATCGGTCCGTACTTCTTCCAAAACTAAACCGGAATTGCCATAACCGTCAACAGAAAGCACTACAGATAGATGATAAGCAACTTCTTGTGGCCTAAACTGGATGACACGGATACCGACGAAATGTGGTTCTAACAAGACAGCACTACACGCCACACAGCATATGCCACGATGGAAATTCTGGACGAGCCATTTGATGACATGATTATCTCGTGCAGCGGCGATGAAAACTGGCCATCGAAATTGTGAAATTTAACGCCTTTAGACTTCTTCCTTTGAGGCTATCTTTAATTGTGGTGCTACGCTGATAAACCGCAAACAGTTGATGCCTTCAAAGTCAACATAACGAACGCCATCCAGCAAATTCAGCCAGATTTATTCGATAAAGTCATCAAAAATTGGACCTCCCGAATACGTAAAGTAAAGCCTTGTCCGCCGCGCCAAGTAAATCCGCGGCGGACATTTGAACGAAGTTATATTCCACTTAATGCCATAAAATATTCTTTGAAATAAAAAGAAATTAAGTAGATATCTCACACATAACTTTATTTACGTTTAAAATTCGAACGTCCTAATTGAAAGACCCTTTATAATAAGACATAAAAAAGACTTATGTCCCCTATTACACGACAGTAGGTGGATTCGACACATTTTTAAGGATCCAAGCAAATATAGCTAGAGCAGTTGACATTCGTATTCCGTGTCTTGTTGACTATTGCTTTTCACTAATCGTTACAGCTTTTTGGTATGTGGAAAGTGGAATTTTAGGCTAGATTATATATAGCTTAGCTAAAGATATCTTATTCTGATAGTACTTACTCAGTTAGAGTAGCCAAATTATCATATAACAGTATACAGTACAAAGTACTTCAGTCATTTTCTGAGCGTTATTTTTTTCTGAAAAGAAAAAAATACTTTCTCTCACATTTTAAGACACAGGTTTGAAATTGTCAGCTTCAAATTACCGACGTGTTTAATATTGATTAAGGGCTTCTACTTTTGACCTCTTTCAGCTGGTTTAATCTGAGATTAATTTAATCGATGTTAATATTATGTTACTATTCTAACGAGTTCTATGTTGCTTGGAGTCTTTGAGTCTTCACTTCACTCACTTGGAGTCTTTGGCGTACGTTGTGGAAGACGCGCCTTATCACTGTTAAAGGATTGGGTTGGTTTTGGAAGCCTGTTCGAAGCTGGTGCGTTACGGAAGTCACAATGGATTTTTTTAGAAAAATTTGGTTACTTGTGGAAGCGTGTTTGATGCTGATGCTTTGCGGTAGGTCCGCGGTTGGTCATTAAGAAAGATTTGGTTAGTTATGGAAGCGTATTCGATGCTAGTGCATCGCGAAAGACGCGGTGATTTTTAAAAAGAACGTAGTGAGTTCTCAGTGAGAGTCGTGGAAGACGCGGATGATCCGGCACTGTCTGTCCACTGTTTGTATTTCTGCACTTGTTTGTGTCACTGACATTCGTGATCGCGGCGACTGCCTCTGGCTTCGAGGATGCGGGTCACTGCCTCCGTGTTTGAATCACATCCTGTCTAGTCCAATCAATCTGTCTGAGCCCCTATGTTAAATGGTCACTAATTGTAAACAGCAAAAAAAAATTCGAACATATAGAAAATAAAATTTCAAGAAACTTACAGTTTTTCACTCTCAAAATGGAGGCTGCTAACATAACCTAAAAAATTCGCAAAAGTCAAAAAACGGTTTTCGCGAATAAAAAAGAAAGTTGTGCTCGGATTGGAAAAAGTTAAATGAGAAAGTTGTAGATAATGAAAAAATCTTTGAAAATTGCGTTTTTTGATTTTGCTCTAAAAATAACAATACTTGATGAAAACATTTAAAAATTTCAGAAAAAGTAGTCCTAAGTGAGACGAAAACAGTCGTTTTTGTACTCCAAAATATTTTTTTCCCAAAGTTATAGCTGTTTTCGTAAAAAAAGGTGTTTGCGTAAAACGGATGGTCCTACAGACTTGTTTGAGGGCTTATTTTCTTCGTTAGGAGTTGTACTACAAATATATTTTCAGCAACAATCGATTTTTTTAATTTTTATATAAAAAATCGCGTTTGAAAATGACGTGATTTTCGTACATCGGTTTTATTACAAGAATTTATTGCCAAAAAAACCGATGTACGAAAATTACGTCATTTTCAAACGCGATTTTTTATATAAAAAATTTAAAAAATCGATTGTTGCTGAAAATATATTTGTAGTACAACTCCTAGCGAAGAAAATAAGCGCTCGAACAAGTCTGTAAGACCATCCGTTTCGATGGAAAAGCCGTTATACGAAAACACCTTTTTTTACGAAAACAGCTATAACTTTGAAAAAATATATTTTGGAATTGTACAAAAACGATTGCTTTCGTCTCACTTAGGACTACATTTTCTGAAATTACTAAATGATTTCATCAAATATTGTTATTTTTAGAGCAAAAACAAAAAAACGCAATTTTCAACGGTTTTTTCGATATATCTCGAAAAGTAATGAATCGATTCGAGCTCACAAAAATTAAATCGAAATATTTTTTCATTATCTACAACTTTCTCATTTAACTTTTTTCAATACGAGCACAACTTTCTTTTTTATTCGCAGAAAACCGTTTTCTTTACTTTTGCGATTTTTTTAGGTTATGTTAACTTCCGCCGTTTTGAGAGCAAAAAACTGTACGTTTCTTAAAATTTTATTTTCTATATGCTCAATTTTTTTTTGCTGTTCACAATTAGTGACCGGGTCATTCATGACTAGTCCTGAAGTCACTCTCATTGAGTATTACACTTGGCGGTGACTCGTCACCGGGTACCTGACTGCTGACTGTTGATTGGCTGATTAATATCTGATAATGACTGGATAAAGATTGACTATTGTCACCGAACAGAAATTACAACCAGAAGGTCCACTCTGAGCTCCGCCTGCTAAGTTTACCTCCTTACCCCGTCTTAGCTAACTAGCACGTGGCACATGTATAGTATCATACGAGGTATCCTCCATACACTAAAGAAGGCCGCCATTCAACAGCTGTATGCGGCATGCTCTTTGTAAGCGTAAGATAAAAGTAGCGCCGGAGAATGACCCTCTAGTTGTAATTTCTATTCGGTGCTATTGTTGATCGGCGCTCGGTATTTATACCCGCTGGCCTTAGCTTCTTGAATGAGCTGTTGCACTGTAGGCAGAGGATTATTCTCTTGGTTATTTCTTCAGATTCCTTTAATCGTTCGAGAGAATAGTAGTGGTTTTTGAGAGGTGACCTGTATGTCTCGTTGTCTACCTGTGGTTTCATGGCTTTTAATTCTGGTGAAATTGGTTTTCGGCATGGTAAGCAAACTGGGTTTGGAATGTTCGAAGTGATGTGTTTTCGTTGCGGCGAAATATGTATACATGATTTGGTGCAGGCAGATGCTAGGATATGTGAGGGGGCCTCTTTATCCCCTGGATGGAAGATTACTTAAAGCAGCAGTATCATAATATGCTTCAGTTGAAGTCCCAACGGGAGAAGTTGGAACTCCACCTTTGCACCGCTCCCTGGGCATGAGTGTGTCTGTCCTCGTCTAAATGTGTAACTTTCTCCTCCAGTTGTGTACTTCCGATTAAACTGTAAATACACGTAGTTAAGAAATAATGATTGTCTAAAAGGTGGTCCAACCAAAACGCACGATGTTAATCATAAATAAAACAAAAAGTTTTCAGAGAATTATCTTAACATTTTTTATTATGATAGAAGGATCTATGACAATTATGTGTGAAATAAAATATCGGCCAAATGCTCGCCACGGCTTCGGTGGCATACCTCTATCCGATGGTCCATATTTTCAATGACTCTGAGACATAATTGAGGTTCAATGTCGTTAATGTGTCGAATTATCTCATCCTTTAGCTCTTGAATTGTTCTTGGCTTATTGACGTACACTTTTTCTTTTAAATATCTCCAAAGAAAGAAGTCCAACGGTGTCAAATCACATGATAGTGGCGGCCAATTAACATCGCCACCACGTGAGATAACACGGCCATTGAATTTCTCGCGCAAAAGTGCCATTGTTTCGTTGGCTGTGTGGCAAGTGGCACCATCCTGTTGAAACCACATATCGTCCAAGTCCATTTCTCAGTTTCTGGCCACAAGAGGTCCTTTATCATCTCGCGATAGCGAACACCATTCACGGTAACTGCTTGGCCGACCTCATTTTCGAAGAAGTACGGCCCGATGACGCCGCCAGGCCATAAATTGCACCAAACAGTCACTCTTTGTGGATGCATCGGCTTTTCAACAATCACTCGTGGATTCTCAATTGCCCAAATGCGGCAATTCTGCTTGTTAACGAATCCACTGAGGTGAAAGTGTGCCTCGTCGCTGAATATGATTTTCTTTGTAAAGTCACCATTCACTTCTGTCTGTTCAACTAACCATTCGGCGTATTGACGACGCTTGAAATGGTCAGTAGACTTCAGCTCTTGAGTCAATTGAATCTTGTAAACGTGTAAATTCAAATCTTTATTCAAAATTCGCATCAGTGATGTTCGTGAGATGTTCAATTGTTGGGCACGACGACGAGTCGAGGTTGACGGCTCTTCTGCTACACTATCGCGAACAACAGCAATGTTTTCCGCAGAACGAACTGGGCGAGCATGCACAGGTGTTTTCACATTTCCTACAGACCCGGTTTGCTGAAATTTGCGCACAATTCTCCCGATTGTCGATACATTTGGTCGATTATGCTGACCAAAAAAGTCACGAAGTGCACGAAATGCATTTTGATTTGAACGCCCATTTTCGTAAAAGGCTTCAACAATCTTAACGCGCTGCTCAATTGTGTACCTCTCCATGGTTGAATTTGTCAAATACTGAAACAAAGAAATGTCAAATTAAGTTGAGCAAAAAACTTGACGTTAAGGTGTGACTCACAATTAACATCGTGCATTATGGTTGGACCACCCTTTATTTAAATAGAACAATTAATTGTTTAGTACTGACCATTTTTAGACGGACCAGCTGAGTTATAATATTTATGCGAGCAAATGGAAAGAATATACTTCAACTTCAGTAAAAACAGCTATGAACATGCTGCTGGTGAGAAGCCAAAGGAAGGTATTCATAAGTGCGGGAATTCTCGATGCCAGTTTTCAAACATGTTTAGGTGTAAGTTATTATCACTGACTATCTACATTGTATTTTATTCTAGAATTAATATTGCTTTACCTCACATTTTGTACATTTTTAGACACTCAAGACGATTGCGTCATATTATATGTTTCTCAAAACTATGAGTGATGCTGATGATATCCAGTAAAAGCAGACATAGTATTATAGGACTAAAGCAAGGTCATATGGAAACGACATGGTTATACGAATTTTTTAGAATAATATCGTTATTTATGTAATCTTTAGGATGTACACTTAGGAACATAAATTAAATGACGCAATTATAATATTCGTGTAGTTAATAAAACTGCTATGAAAATATACGCCTTTTGCTGTTTCCGATAGCGTTCATGGAATAGAGTATACATGTGTCCACATGTATACATGGCTGACATATATATATATATATACAAGATGATTCCTTGAGTTGTACATACATATACAGTAGAACCTCGATAAGGTAAAGGCCAAGGGAAACGGTAAATAGTTTGAGTTATCGAGTTTTTAACTTACTAAGGGTTTAAGTTAAAGAGTTTTCCATGGTTCGTATTTTTAGTTAGTGAGGTTCGTTTATGTTCTTTGTTTAGAGATTATATAGAGTTAGAAAGGCTAGGTTAAATTCAAATCTTACTTATCTTATAAATATTACATACATATTTTATTTTAGAATTAAAGGTACAGTTATATTGTTAAAGATTATTTAATCTATACGAAAAAATTGGTGATTTGTTTTTGTTTTAAGCAAATCATACCTTCTAAATCAATTTTATTTTGAACATTAAATAAAGAAGAGAAAATATCGTCTTCTATGTTACTGTATTGCTCTATAAAAGATCGTAAAGTATTTACAGCTTTCCTCGCTTCGCTGATCGATATACTCGTAGGTGGCTCTTCGTCTATATCATCACTTTCAACATCGTGAATAACTGTTTATATTATTTCTTCTTCTGTTAACGTTCCTGCTGTGGCTACTTCATCATCGCACGTAATGAACTCGTCGAAAGTGAGACATGTAGACAAAATTTTCTTGAAACTGTGAAGGAAAACCACAGGTTTTAAAATAGTTTTTCACCCTTTGGGATGACATTTTGCCAAGCTTTGTCTACCATCCTCGTTGCTTGTAAGATATTGATAGAAGAAACGATATTTTGCTCCATATCTGTTATAATTTTTTTAACAATTTCTTTTCGGTAAAACGTTTTGAAATTTTTTATTATCCCTTGATCGATCCAGTGGTTGAATTGTGATGTTGTATCTGGTGGAAGAATATGAAATTTAAATTGCCTTAAATGGAGGTATGTCACCATGTGCTCTGCAGTTGTCTATGAAGAGAAGAATTTTTCTATTTGCAGTAACCCTTTGTTCGTCTGTTTTAATTAGCCATTTTTTAAAAAGTTCTGCAGTCACCCATACTTTTTTTATTAGCTTCATAATTCAGAGGCAGTGATCTACAACCCGCAAAGCAACGAGGTTTCTTTGATTTGCCAATCATTAATGGCTTTAATTTTTCTGTAGCCGTAGAATTTGCACAAAGCAGAATGGTTAGTCATTCCTTACTGTGTTTCGCTCCATGACATTTTTAATTTTTAAATGTTAATGTTTTGTCGGGAAGACATTTGAAAAAGAGTCCAGTTTCATCAACGTTAAAAACATCATTGGGGTCATATCCATTCACTAAACTCTACAATTCACATTTACATTCTTCGCAAACTTCTTTGCTCACGCTTGCACTTTCACCGCAAATTTGTTTGAAGGCCAGGTCATGTCGTTTATTGAAATTTGAACCAGCCATTACTAGCCTTAAAATTATGGATTTCCAGTTACTTAGCGAACCCTTCGGCTTTTTCTTTCAGTATCGGTTCGCTAACACTAATGTTTTTATTTCGAGACTGTTTAAACTATGTAAATAAACACTGTCCTAAGATAGGGAATTCAGCAATTCTTCGTCTTTTACATAGAAGACTTTGCCCCGATTCTTGTTTCTTCGACAATTCAGCTTCTTTTTTCGATATGACTAACAGTGTACTCTCGTGTATTTCAAACTGGGTTGTAACGTATTTCCTCTTCAAACCACTTTTCACGGCTTCGATCACTTTAAACTTATCAGCGTATGTTAGTGTCTTCAATTTTCGTTTTGAATTAATTTCTCTAAGGTAATTATTATCTTGTCACAATATGCACAGCGATCCTTCCTGGGAAAAGGCTAAAAGCTAGTGATCAAAATAAGTTACTGTACTTAGGCCTCAGGTAGAGTTCAAAGAATTTAAATGGACACAATAAGTATACAGTTCAAACTTATAGCCATCTGGTAAATACTTGTAAGCAATAAGAAACAAATTTCTAGACTAGACGGAACCTTTTGTTTGCACATTCATTTAAAATGAGCCACTGATAGATGATTTAAGTTATTGAGGTCGTCAAAATATTACTTTGAATTACTGAGGCACAATGATTAAATTATTCGTTTAAGTTATATAGATGATTTTAGAAATATAAGAAACTGTCATTTTCAATAAAACAAAAAACTGTTAAAATTTCCACATTAAAAGTAAAAACATATTCGACACTTAGTTAGCAAATGCAAACTCAGGCAAAAATTAATATGTTTTACATTTCACATCACTTCATCTCATCTGATGTCATTTTACGCCACTTCATCTCACATATCATGCACATCATACACTTCTGAGAATAAAAACAATATGGATGGTCTAATCATAACAGTGCTAACGACTCCTGACCGAAATTAATAACTAAAATGCAAATTGTTTTTGCATTAATTCTGAATACATTTTTCTCTGCTCGTCAATAATATGAAAAAGTGTGAGATCCTCGATGTATGCGTAGAAGACCAGGTTAATTACTGCGCAACTCGGGGGCTGTCCGGTATCGCTGTTTTGAGACTTGTTCCTATTCTTTACGAGACTACATTATTATTATTATGTTATATGGGTTTGGGCCCCATCAGCCACTGATCGCATGGGTAGTCCCTCGGCGATCCCCTCTTATCCGGGTCATTATCCAACAGTGCTATCCCATAAAAGGAGCAATTTAGGCACGTCCCCCGCCTTAAGCCTTGCCTCTTCTAGGATAACAAGGGTCCCTAATATAAGGTACATCTTCTCCTACAGTGCGGGGCAGGTGTAAAGAAGATAAATCGAGGTTTCCTCGTCTTCTTTACAGTATCTGCAGGCCGGGCTGTCAGTCAGAGTCAGCTTGTGTTTATCTGCATTCAGGCTACTATGGTGGTCCGTTATGATTCCCACCAGGGTTCTGGCCCATTTCTCAAGCTCTGAGTATTCGATGAAGAGTTTGGTTATTCAACAACCCGTTACGCCTCTCTATCTTTTATTGTGCTGGTCTCTTGCCCAGCCATTGATGCGGTCTCTGATCAGATTCCGACTTATTCCCACTGCAGGTTCTGGTCCATAGAGGTTTTCCCCTGTCCCTAGTCTGGCAAAGTCATCTGCAATTAGATTTCCCTTAATGCAATTATGCCCAGGTATCCATAAGAGTTCCACCGGTCCCTTCCCTGCCAAGTGGTTCAATGCTTCATAGCAGTTATAGACCAACTTCGACTTTGTCGTTGCTGAATTCAGGGCTGCCAACGCCGCCCTCCTATCCGAGCAGATACAGATCTTCTCCTGGGTCCGATTTTGGTCGGCCCCCAGAACACCGTATGTAATTGCAACTAGCTCGGCCTGGAGTGCGGTAGTGTATTTGCCGAGGGGGAAGGTTTTACAAGATATCTTGTAAAACGCCAATATTTTATCTGTTAAAAATGTAGTCCACATTTGAGCTACCTTTATTTTAATTATTTGTAACAAAATCAATTTTTGGCTATATATTTTTCAACAAAGTACAAAACTGTAATGTGGGGATATGGTAACGGATATGGACGCTATATGTCTAAATTAACTGATGTCATGGATATATTGGCTTTCCAGGCAGAGGTGTATTTATTTTTCTAAAGTCCTTATTTCTAACAAATACTTCCTTAAAATAAGTATACTAAAACTCTTCAGTTTTTTGCTCCTCCCTTTTTCTTTGAAATATAGACAGTTAAAGTGAGGGCTTACTACATGTTAATACAATGTTATAGATAACCTAATATTATAGGTAATATCTATAAGATAATAGATAATTTTTTCTGCTTTTTTTTTACCTACCTCCACATGTTTTACTTTTATTGGTTTTCAGACACTCAAGTCCATTGCATCGTATCATATGTTTCTCAAGACCATGAGTGACGAATCCCGATAAAACACGACAGAACATATAGATTCAGTCCTAGTTCTAATCGAAACGATTTAAGTAGTTATATGATTTTTCTATAGAATAGACACTTGTTATTTAATATGTAGTACGTGTATCTGAGAGTATAAAATGAATTATTTAATTGAATATTTGAAAACAATTTTATATTGTATCACTTGTAGTTAATAAACTTTCTGTAGAAACTTTATATTGTTCTCACTGTCACGTTTCCTGTAGCAATCAAGATATAAAATATATAGGATGTCCACCTAACACGCGGACTGTACTCGTATGTTTGTTTTTCGTAAACTTTACATTTTATTTACAAAAATTATTTATTTTGGTAGCTGTATAGTATTAAACTGGTTATACACCAGTTATAACCAGGAATAGCATTATTTTTATCGTTATTTTAGTCGTTTATCGCTCGAACAAGCGATTTTAATTAAAAAGTCAAAAACTTTTTGTAACAGGCGTACTATTAGGTACATAGAATTAATTCAGTACAAGAAAACCTTTTTTCGTGAAACAATCTGTATATTTCTATTTTATTGAATATTCCTTGATGAGCTGATTTCAATGATTGTAGTATACTTTAAATAAAAATTGTTAGATCAAATATTGGATATGGCTCTATTATATGGAAACACTATTATGTCTGGGGAACAGAACTATCTATATCTGTTTTCGTAGTATAGAAAACCGCAAACATATTATTTATATATCGTAATCATGATTTAGGGAAATATTCCAATTCTTCTTTAGCTTTCATCGTAAACCTACTAAATAAAAAAATAAATAATTCAAAAAGGATTGATGTACAGTCATGTGTATGAAAACAGCAGGGCAGTGTTACCATAGTAACAAACTATTATAGTTAATATTTATTTTGACATATTGAAGTTCTAACTCAAATAGTAGTTCTCTTTTAGAGTATCAAATATCCTAGATTGATAAGATTGTGTCTATTCCGCATCTCAAAGGGTTCCTAGAATTAATAGCTAGAGGATATTAATGCATCTACCTTGGGAAGACATTGACGAATGGTTTCTGCTACAAGATGTAAAGCATGTACTTCACACGTAGCATGTGACAATCTACAGTCGTGTTGTGGAAGAGAACGGAATGCTCAAAGCATTTTCGCGATGCTAGCATGTAACAATCTACAGTCACCATCGGTCACAAACATTAATAATTGATTTGTTGACACTTGAAATGTTTGTAACGTGTCCAGCACGACTTGCGCAGTTATATTGCCAGTACATGTAGTGAGTGTTTTGCTAGCTACTAGCAATTGAAATGTTCATTGCCGAAGGTCCAGTACACGTACTATAATATTTACAATAGATTTTTTACTTTTCCACACACCACTATACTAGCGGAAAAGTAATGTAATCGTGTAAAGAAAAAGTGAAAATTTGTTTTTGGGTTTATTTTTCGTTTTTCGGCCTAAAAACAAAAAAAATGGTTTTTAAAAAATGTTTGCGTAATATACGTTTAAGTAATATACTTTTTTCCTAAACCATTTTTTTCAGAATATACAGTGTGTTCCAGAATATGTGGGCAATCTCCCGGATTCATATAGAAAACATTAAAGTACCGTGACAAGTTTCTATAAGTATTTTTTGCCCTACAGACCAACCCCCTCCTACGGAGACATGGCCTCCTAAAGGACGTCGCTAGAAATTGGTTTTCCTTGAATAGCTTTTTAAAATATTTGGTGTTATTTGATAATTTTTTAATATTAAAATTGTACTATTTTAAGACACTCGGCTTATTTAGTTCGCTTGCAAACTGTGTAATAAAGGCACAACAATAATATTTTTAGTTCACTGAACTAGATTAAAAAGAAGATGCTCTTATTCGATATCGATAAAATGAACCATTTTCGAGAAAAACTATTTTTATTTTAATATGGTTTTTCCGCACTCCACTATAAGCAGAAAATAAATGTAATCGTGCAAAGCGAAAAATAAATCGAAAAAAATTTTTTTTTGGATTTATTTTTCGTTTTTTGACATAAAAACAAAAAAAAATGGTTTTAAAAAATAAAAAAATTTTGCTGTGTGTGTGTCGTCGTTGTCGTCGGCATTAAAATTTCTTGTTAGCACAATAACTCAACTAAATCGTGTCGGATCGATAGGGTTTTTATTGATTCTGATCGGGGAGGTCTCCCAGATGACACCTATTGATTTTGAGGTGGATAGCACACACCACCCCCTCCATTGGGTCTATTTGAGAATTTTTTTTGTTAGCACGATAACTCAACTAAATCGTGTCGGATCGATCGGGTTTTGACTAATTCTGTCCATGGGTCATGAGAAAGCACGACGGTGGACTATTTGAGAAATTTGTTTTGTTAAGATAACTCAACTAAATCGTGTCGGATCATTCGGGTTTTGACTGATTCTGATCGGGAACGTCTCCCAGACGACATCTATTAATTTTGAGGTGGATAGGATACACCCCACCCTGTCCATGGGTCATGAGAAAGCACGAAGGTGGACTATTTGAGAAATTTTTTTGTTAACGCGATAACTCAACTAAATCATGTCGGATCGATCGGGTTTTGACTGATTCTGATCGGGAACGTCTCCCAGACGACATCTATTAATTTTGAGGTGGATAGGATACACCCCACCCTGTCCATGGGTCATGAGAAAGCACGACGGTGGACTATTTGAGAAATTTTTTTGTTAACACGATAACTCAACTAAATCATGTCGAATCGATCGGGTTTTGACTGATTCTGATCTGGGACGTCTCCCAGACTACACCTATTGATTTTTGGGTGGATAGAACACATTCTACCATGTTCATGGGTCATGAGAAAGCACAATGGTGGACTATTTGAGAATTTTCTTTTTTAGCACAATCACTCAATTAAATCGTGTCGTATCGATCGAGTTTCGACTGATTCTGATTAGGAACGTTTAGCAGACGACATCTATTGATTTTGAGGTGAATAGGATACACCCCACCCTGTTCATGGGCCATGAGAAAACACGAGGGTGGACTATTTGAAAAAAGTAAAACTGTCGCATAAAATAGATATTCTGCATTTATGTGTTGGTTTAGTTTTTCTCGGTCACTCAATTTCGAGATAGAGATGTTATACGTGCGGAAAAGTCCGTTTTGAGGTTTTAAAACTGTTTATTTATGATCCATCTCTCGTCAACACATAGCCACAGTGGTATGTTTTATAATGTACGTGTAATTTTCTCTATAATATTGTAGCGTACAGTTGATATATTATTTCATAATGTTCTGCAACTTGGTAACTGTGTACTGCATTTGTGCCATAACTTTCGAAATGGTTCTTTTATCTAGTATGTGAAGAAGAATATTACAGACTATTAACATTAATAATAAATCAAACCTAAATTGAGTTTGCAATGGCACGCCTTGCTTTCTATGATGATGTTGCACAGGATTCACGTGGGGTGTACAATCGGATTTGGACCAACACATAACCCTTAATGTTTGGTCCACATACTAAATAAAGAACCATTTCGATAGTTTTGGCACAAATAAAAGGTGGTCCAACCAAAACACACGATGTTAATTGTAAATTAAACAAAAAGTTTTCAGAGAATTATCTTAATATTTTTTATTATGATAGAAGGATCTATGACAATTATGTGTGAAACAAAATATCGACCAAATGCTCGCCACGGCTTCGGTGGCATACCTCTATCCGATGGTCCATATTTTCAATGACTCTGAGACATAATTGAGGTTCAATGTCGTTAATGTGCCGAACTATCTCATCCTTTAGCTCTTGAATTGTTCTTGGATTATTGACGTACACTTTTTCTTTTAAATATCCCCAAAGAAAGAAGTCCAACGGTGTCAAATCACATGATCGGGGCGGCCAATTAACATCGCCACGACGTGAGATAACACGGCCATTGAATTTCTCGCGCAAAAGTGCCATAGTTTCGTTGGCTGTGTGGCAAGTGGCACCATCCTGTTGGAACCACATATCGTCCAGGTCCATATCCTCAATTTCTGGCCACAAGAAGTCCGTTATCATCTCGCGATAGCGAACACCATTCACGGTAGCTGCTTAGCCGACCTCATTTTCGAAGAAGTACGGCCCGATGACGCCGCCAGCCCATAAACCGCACCAAACAGTCACTCTTTGTGGATGCATCGGCTTTTCAACAATCACTCGCGGATTCTCATTTGCCCAAATGCGGCAATTCTGCTTGTTAACGAATCCGCTGAGGTGAAAGTGTGCCTCGTCGCTGAAGATGATTTTCTTTGTAAAGTCACCATTCACTTCTGTCTATTCAACCAACCATTCGGCGTATTGACGACGCTTGAAATGGTCAGTAGGCTTCAGCTCTTGAGTCAATTGAACCTTGTAAGCATGTAAATTCAAATCTTTATTCAGAATTCGCATCAGTGATGTTCGTGAGATGTTCAATTGTTGGGCACGACGACGAGTCGAGGTTGACGGCTCTTCTGCTACACTATCGCGAACAACAGCAATGTTTTCCGCAAAACGAACTGGGCGAGCATGCACAGGTGTTTTCACATTTCCTGCAGACCCGGTTTGCTGAAATTTGCGCACAATTCTCCCGATTGTGGACACATTTTGTCGATTATGCTGACCAAAAAAGTCACGAAGTTCACGAAATGCATTTTGATTTGAACGCCCATTTTCGTAAAAGCCTTCAACAATCTTAACGCGCTGCTCAATTGTGTACCTCTTCATGGTTGAATTTGTCAAACACTGAAACAAAGAAATGTCAAATTAAGTTAAAAAACTTGACGTTAAGGTGTGACTCACAATTAACATCGTGCATTATGGTTGGACCACCCTTTATAATACACAGTTCGAGTTACCAAGTTGTAGAATATTATGGAGCTTTATATCGCATATTTTACACATTATTTTCGCTTCATCGTAGAATAAACCATCAAATTCGCCAATAAACTTTTTCAGTTCGTGAACATTTAAACGTTTTCTGGGCTTTCACACGTACGAAAAATTTATTATTAAATTAAATCGTTTCAACTAAGATAGCGGAGATCGTATGTTCACCTATGTGAACGTATGTAAATTACCATGCATCGTTTATAATTTTATAAAAAACTTAGAATGAAATCTTATTAACATTATTATTTTAGAATAGCGAAGTTTTTTGATTTGATAAAAAATGAAACGTCCGTTGCAGTAAAAATAGTTATGGCGCCACATGAAGCGCCAATGGGATGCAGCGCTCGCCCACAACCTTACTTCAGTCCAGACACCCGACAAGTCCAGACAAACATAATATGAGATAATTAATAGTTTAGAAATCAGAAGCATCCATATGACCCTCAAAATTGAGAAATAAAATGGACATGTCGATTTTTGCACTTAATTCTGATTGAAATATTCCAAAAGAATGTGTATAACTTTTGAAAATAAATTTTATTCCTCATTATTATCGAACAACACAAAATACATTTTTAGATAGTGTGTTAACTAAAGTTAAGTAATTTGTTTTAACAATGATTATCCTTTTTGAAGGTTGAAATTTAAAGTGTCAATATCCTGGTTGTTTTAAAACATTTTGAGTTTCACGTCTCTAATCCCTGATTACAAAATCTTCCCCAATTTCGTGAACAGTAGCAAACTTTTTGATCATACTGATGTATCAATATAATGCAAAGTTTTACTACCAGAGGGTAATATTCAAACTACAGAAATAAGGAGTTTATACTCCAACCGATCTGCAAATGCCTTATATAATAAGGAATAAACAAATTAGGTCAAAACAGCTATTCTCCTGGCTATATGCCAAACGCCGAGCGCTGAATTACATGACAAAATTTGTCGTGTTTTTGTCTAACAGAGTTAGCACTAAAAATACAGTGATTGTTCCAAAACCACCAAGAAAGATGCAAAGTGTCACCTATCTCAGGATATCGTTAACTGCAGACCGGTTTCGACCTTTCTATCTTGGGTCTCGTCAGTGCAGTGTAAACGAGTATACCTTCGACAGATAAAGCTCACATCTAGTAGACGTTGCTACGTTCCACCGCAGTAGAACGTACCAAACGCCATCCCTTGGTAGTTTCGAACAATCTAAATCAAAGTAAAAACTTGAGGTCATCAATATAATGCAGAGTTTTACTACGCAGAGGGTAATATTGAAACTACAGAAATAAGGAGTTTATACTCCAACCCATCTGCAAATGCCTTATATAATAAAGACTAACACTGGAACAAACATTTTGGAACAATCACTGTATTTTTAGTGCTAACTCTGTTAGACAAAAATACGACAAATTTTGTCATGTAATTTAGCGCTCGGTGTTTGGCATATAGCCAGGAGAATAGCTATTTTGACCCAATTTGTTTAGTCCTTATTATATAAGGCATTTGCAGATGGGTTGGAGCATAAACTCCTTATTTCTGTAGTTTCATATTGATGTACTATTTTGGATGAGCAACTTCCATTTTGTTCTTATAGATTTTTTCAATTTTACCAAATACGCGATCGCGGGGAATATAAGAATGCCCAAAAACCAGAGAGAGCAACTCTATTTTCTCTAGAAGTGGAGGAGCTGGAAATTATAACCAATAACTCAACATACCAATGATGGTAGAATTTTTGTTTTGTGCTCCACATCCATCACACACATGTTATTCAACTGACAAAATCAACAAATTGATCTGCATCACGTGACGAAATACTTAGCTCGTATTGATTCATTGGAAATGTCTGACTTTGCATCTAAGACCGCAAGGGGTATGTCGGGTTTTGCATCTGAGATGAAATTTTAAACTCAAATTACTTTTGACTTGTTGGTATTTGTTGTAAAAATTCTCTTGGACCATGTCGGCATTTATATTTTTAATCTATTGCCATAACAATCTCGTTTTTGAGGAAAGGGTGACTTGTAGGATTCTGCATTTAGGCGACTGACTTATAAGATGATATGTCCATACTTATTATATTATGTACCTTTTAATAATTTTTCTCACCCGTACTAGTTGCTTACGCTAGCTGCCACACATTCCACTAACTCTACTTATAACTTATAAACAATTTAGTACCAGGAAAAGGGCGAATAATAAAATAATGAAAATAGAAAAATATGAATATGTCGTCATTTGAATAATAAATTAACGTGGAAAGTGATAAGCATGATCTTATATGATCTTTAATCAATTTCCTAAAAAACCTAATCAGGAGCCTCGGAATAGGACGGAAAACTCAAGAAGACGAACCAAGCTAAGAAAAAGGACAACGATTTGTGGCACATGGAATGTTCAGAGTATCTCTCGAAAAATAAATGAAATCGTAAATGAACTCAAACATCTGAAAATAGATATAGCAGTCTTGACTGAAACGAAGAAGAAAGGTAAAGGATCGGAAAACTGGGGAAAGTATGATCACTTTTATAGTGGAGTCTCCAAAGAAAACAGAGCCAAACAGGGAGTATCAATTGTTATACATAGAAGATTCAAAAAGTTTATAAAACATGGGAACCGATAAATGAAAGGATTATAAAGATCAACCTCTCAATATACGGATATAAGATGACCATACTAGGAATATACGCTGTAAATGAAGACGAACTAGTACATAATAAAGACATATTCTTTGAACAAGTTAACCAGGAAATAGAAAAAATTGGAACTTCGAGAGAAATAATACTTTTAGGAGATTTTAACGGAAGAGTGGGAAGGAAAAACAATGACACCGTGGTTGGAAAGTTTGGAGAGGAAGTAGTAAATGATAACGGGAGAAGGTTAATAAAAATATGCGAACAAAACCAGCTGAGAATTCTAAATGGGTATTTTCAACATCGAGAGATACATAAATACACGTGGATACAGGCAACAAGAAACCTAAAAACTATTATCGATTATGTAATAACAAAACAAAAATCCCGCTTAAAATTAATGGATGTGAGAGTAAATAGAAGAACTTCTTGTGGTAGTGATCACTACTTCCTTAAAGCAAAGATAGTTGCTTCGATAAGAACAAGATATCAAAAAGAAAATATGCATGGGGATGAGAAGGAAGAGAAAGAGACAGAGATAAGATATAATTTAAGTAGCCTGGAATAAGAAAGTACGAGAAGACTATGCAAAACACGATTAGACAACAAATTACAACGAACAGAATTTGACAATATAGAAGAGGAGTATGAGTATATAAAAACGTGTATACAGTCGGCAGCATTAGAGGCATTAGGGCGATATGAAAAAGGAGGAAAACAACGGAAACCATATTGGTGGGATGACGAAATTGAGGTTGAAATAGAGGAAAAACGAAAAAAAATATCATGCATACTTAAGCTCAAAAAATATGAATGACAAACTGACATATAAAGAAGCCCAAGCAAGAGTGCGTAAAATGATATGTACAAAAAAGAATGAAAAATGGGAGGCGACATGTTCTAGACTTAACACATATATAGGAGGTAGGAAAAGTACGGAAAGCTGGAGACTACTCAGGAAAATGAGACAAGAGCGGAAGAAATATATCATCTCACCAATACCAGCGCAAACATGGAATCAATATTTTGAAAAAATGTTATCAGAAGATAGAACAAAATTTAGAAACATAGAAAATGTTAATCCCAATATAGTTACTCAAGGATCTACGATAGCAATAAGTATATCAGAAGTTAAGGAAGTATGTAGATCACTAAAGAATGGCAGAGCCCCAGGACCAGGAAATATTCCTGGAGAGATAAAATATGGAACAGACTATACCATTCACTAAGAGACCTTTTCCAAAGATGTATGAGTAGATCCAAAGTACCAGAAGAGTGGAAGGTATCATATGTATCCATAATTCATAAGAAAGGGGATAAAAGTGAGTGTGACAATTACCGAGGAATATATGTTACAAATTCCATCAGCAGAATATTTGGGAATATATTAGAAAACCGTATGGAGAACGAATATTGTGAAATGGAGGCAGAAGAACAGGCCGGTTTCAGAGCAGGAAGATCCACAATCGATCAGTTATATACAGTCACACAAATCTTGGAGAAGAAGATAGCATTTAACCAAGAAGTACATCTACTATATGTGGATTTAAAAAAAGCATATAATAGCATTCCTCTACTAAAACTCTGGGAAACTTTACAAAACACTAATATAAATGTAGAATTAATAAAGGCTGTAAAGTCTCTCTATGATAATACCAGATCTAGAATAAAAATAGGACACAATATAACAACGGGATTTATAGTAACTAAGGGACTAAAACAAGGATGCTGCCTATCTCCTACACTATTTAAGATATATCTAGAACGCGCATTGATGACTTGGAAAAGAAAATGTCACAATAGGGGCATACCAATAGATGATACATCAACACTATACACATTATCCTTTGCGGATAACCAAGTTGTTATTGCGCAAGATATCGATGATATGGAATATATGACACGCAAACTTATCGAGGGGTATGAAAAATGGGGTTTAGAAGTTAATGTGAAGAAAACGGAATACATGTGTATTGGAGGACAACAGCAAGATCTATTTCTGTCAACCGGGCAAAACATCAAACACTGCAATGAATATAAGTATCTAGGCATGAAAATATCAAACGACGGGACACTTGATGAAGCGATTTCGGAAAAAAGCACTCAAGGAAGGAGAGCAATTACAATGTTGAACAGCATTATATGGGATAAACAAATAACAAAAGAAAATAAAAGAAGAATATATAATTCAATAATTAAAAGTATAGTAACCTACAGTGGTGAAGTATGGCCAATAAAAGAAAGAACAGAAAGAATGATAAGAACTATAGAAATGGACTTCTGGAGGAGGTCAGTTGGAAAATCAAAGAGAGAAAGGGTAACAAATGAGAGAATAAGAAATATGATGGGAATAACACATGACATTGTAGATGATATGAGAACCAAACAACTCGTATGGTACGGGCATGTTCAGTGAATGCCAAATGACAGAATACCCAAAAAGATTCTAAACTGGAAACCACAAGGAAGAAGAAGACGAGGAACACCACGAAAAAGCTGGAGAGAGGGCATTGATAATGAAATTCGGGAGAGAGGTCTGGATGAGGACATGTGGAGAAATAGAGAGGAATGGAGATTAGAAATCGGAAGACGGCGAAGAACGTTTTAAACCGATATGATGATGATGATTCAATCAATCAATTTCCTGCATAAGGAAACGTCAATTTAAACATAGAAAAAATAAGTAATAATACGTTTTGCTGCCTTTTAATTAAAAAATTAGTGAGAAGTCCCTAGCCTAGCGTGCTTAACCTGGTTCAGGAGAAACCGCCGAAAAAGAGAAAACTTACCGACCATTTAAGACTATATTTACCGAACACGCTGTATTAGCTCGCTGTTAACTATTAATCAGTGAAACCCAACTGAAAGAACGTGGTGCGGATTTTATATTTAAATAATGAATAATCCTCACACATTTACTTTCATAAAAGTTCTTTCACACACGCCCACCAATTGTCTACTGCAATTTAATACTGTCAATTTTTAACTCGTACATTACTGACTCATCCGTATGTATATTATAAAAGCCGTTTATACGCAATATAAATTATATCATCGTTACCAGTACATCGCCTGAGGATGTATATGAAAAATTTAAACTTCTGCCTGTGGATGTACAAATTCTCGGGAGTGCATCCCGGGAAAATCGGGGAAAGGTCTCAAGAATTTTTATTTTTCACGGCATTTTCTGCCAATATTGTCATTTTATGCTTAGCCGTTCTCCTGTTTGTTTACTCGGACGGTATGATTTTAACCGAGATAACTGATTGCTTGGAGTCAATATTGCTTCTATGCCACGTAAGTAATAATAATAATAATAATAAGTATATAATACACTCCTAGACAAGATTAACGGATCAGCAAAACTGTTCTTTACTTTTTATAATTTTTCGAAGCTTTAAATCTTTAAACATTCTGTGTAGGTGGCCTAGAATATCATTTGTCACAACTGATAAACAATTGCAATTGTGTGACAGATGTAAAACAACATTTTGTATTTGTTCGTTAATAATACATTTAATGCTGTTTAAAGTGATTTGTAAAAGGCAATAAATTCAGTTTCGCTAGTGACTTTTTTTGAAATTTAATGTCATCAAGTGAATGAAACACTTTGTCCAGTTCCAGTACACTTAGAGTAGAAGAAATGAATCGTCCTGCTAGTAAAGTATCTTTAGCGTGCAGCCTTTGTGCCATCTCGTGTGTTTTTTTTTTAAATCTTGAGTACCTAGGTCGAAGCCCCGCAATCAGTGTCATAATGTGACTGCGCCAGTAGTCAGTCATCTGGAGGCTGCCAGAATTTTATATACATATTAAAAATATTAGTTTGAATGAAAATGTCTTAAAAATTATGAAATACTTTTACAACATGAATAATTATCAGACTGAAGATTTTTTTTTCATTTCTGGGTTCATTATTCCTTTATCGGGATTTATTTTAAAAAAGTGCAAAATTGCCCTTAGTCAGGCAGCAATAATTTAATGTCAGCCACTATGATTCCTGTACTCAACCGTGCTTAAAGGAAAAAATAATTACACAAAAATGTACAGTATAGTAAGTTATACAGTGTTAATTCTAAATAAAACGTATATTTTCCAAATAACATAAAATAAACAACAAAGGAAATACTTTTAGCTCTTATTTGTTAAAATCTTTAAAATAATAAACATATATAGGTAGGCACCTAATACTAAAATAGGCATTTAGAACACATTTTTTATAGATTATTTGGTGTTTTACAGTTATCACAAATAAAGTCAGCATCCTCAACCTCACAATAATTGCATCCTTGAAAGTGGGTACACTTTAAGTGGTACTAGTTTGGGCACTTATCACAGCCAATGTTTTTTAAATCGTTCTTTTCGGTATCACTGTCCATGTCCAGTTTGTAAGATACACATTTTTCTTTGATTTTTACTTGTTTGGCTTTTTCGTCAATGTCGGTTTCAATTTACTCTAGAGTAGTCTCCTTCTTCTGTCTCTTTCTTCTTGTTGAAGTGGTGCATTCTCCTGCTAATGCTTTTGTTGGAGGGTATTCTTGAATTCAGCGGATGAAATGGCGGATGGAAGGAGATATTTTTTTATCCGTCTATTTGCACTCTTTATTATAGCTGGAAACCATAGATGTTTGCTAAAAGATGTTTATGGTGTAGCTTTTTTATTAGTCTCTAAATTTTTAATAGTTATGTCTTGCAGAACTTGAATTTTAATTTTTTTTTTTGGTAGTAGTGTACAATTCGCATTTACTTCTTTTCCTTCTTCTTCCTCAATCTTATTTTGATAAGTGTGACTGGGATATTCCTCGTCGATTGTCACTATTTCAATTTTATCTAGATCTTCCTCTAATGTTTTGTTAGATGTTGTTATAGCTGTTGGTTTCACTTCATCATGGGTATTTTTGATAGCCATAGTATGTTCACGCTCTTTTATCACTTTATGGTCATGAATAATCGTAGATGTAATATAATTTTTTTCCAAATTTTTATGAGAGTCTTGAGTCGACTCTTCCCCTCGTTCTTCCCCAATCTTATCAGCTTGTTGGTTAAAGTTTACAGTTTCTTGAATTTTTTCATTTTTAAAGGCTCCTCAATAGCGTCACATTTTAGTAAGCATCCATCTGGCATTACAAAAGCTTGGACTACCTCATTTTCTTGGAGGCTAGTTTTTTTTAGATTCGAGCTCTTGAATTACGTTGTCTGTATTTGTTCCTATCAATTTTAAGTGTTTTAAAACGACCAGTGCCGTTTCAACCTGCTCTTTTGTAATGGTATGCGTGGTACTGTTATTATTGTTATTGTTGTTATTAATCTCTTGTATCTTTTCTATGGTGTTTTGAATACATTTCGAATAATCGACGGCATCTGCGTTGAAGGGAAACAGCCCACATTTTTTAAAACCATTTTTAATTGTGGTTGGCAGATTGTCATCACGAAGTATTGTTTCCAACAAGGGACAAAAATTGCATTTATTTATGACGCAGTTAACGTTTTCTGGTTGAAGTTGCCATGCCCTCACTGTCTTCTTCCAGTTTGTCTTTAAGGGTTTTAAGACACTAACATCTGCTAGTTGCATTATATGCGTCGTATTTGGTGGTAACGCATATAAAATAATACCATTATCGTGACAGAATTCACTTAATTGTAACGATAAATGCGACTTGTGCCCGTCTACAAATAGCAAAACTGGTTATACGATACTGTTTTCTGCCAAATAATTATTGAATCCATTGGCAATATATTCAAAAAAAGTTTCTGTTTTCATCCATCCCGTCTCCGATCGTCCCAAATACCAATTGGGTGGCATACTGTCTATAATAGCCTTACTAGGGCGAATAAGCGGAAACACGACCATAGGCGGTATAGTTTTGCCATCACCTGAAAAAATTAATAAAACAGTTAAAGTTTCCTTTTCGTTGCCTTTTTTTTACTTCGTAGATATTCTTATAACCCTCTGGAGCCAGTACTTTGCCACTCTTTGGACAAATTTCAAAACTTGTCTCGTCTCCATTAAATATTCGCGAGGGGTCATCTAAAATATCTAGTATATTATTCTGCTCCAAGTAATCTTTCAGGTCCCTGAACCATTTTCGGATCGACTCTTCCGTGATTATACTTCTGCCCCTTGTAATGCCTTCCGCTTCTCCTAAAGACAAATTGGGATGTCTTTTTCGAAATGACAAGTACCACTTTTGTCCTGGTCTTTGATCCTTAAATCTGGTTTCTCTCTTTTCCTTTTTCATTATTTGTTCCACAGTATTAAGAAGGTCACATTTTTTTTAGGAAATCCACATTTAGCTAAAGATATCAACCACTTTTCCAACACATCTTCCTCTTCTTTTGTTAATATGGTTCCTGGGCCCATTCTACGTGGACCTTCTGAAACACGACCATGTAATCTGTCTTGTATTGTACCGCGAGGTACACCATATTTTCGGCTGGCAGCTCTTATACCTAGATTTTCTTCGCGTATTACTTTTAATGCACCTCGGGGTACTGGTGTATTTGATGCGATTTATAGCGGCTCATTTTGTCTGCTGAAATGAAAAAAAAATTCATCAGTTATTTACGGTTGAATACAGAGTGCCTTTTTCCTAAACTCAGCCATCCAGCACTGGCAATGAATAAGCACGGCTGACTATTGGTTAAACTTCTGTATTTAAATAATCTGAGTGGGTAATATGAAGCTGAAAACATGGCATGTGTTAGATACTAATAAGGGTCAAATTTGCAAAAAACATGCTTATCCTATAGTCAGCCATATAGGCTGACTATAGGATTGCGGTAAAATCTAATAACCAATACTCGAAATAAATATTGTTAGAAGCATTTTTACCAACGACCGTGTTTGAAATAGACATTTTATTAACTATAGATACATGTATAAATAATATTTCAATAAATACATAATCACATAAATATTTATTTGTTATTTTCATTGACCACAAAACCAAGCAAACTTCGTATATTTACTTACCACTACACAGCCTCTTGAACACAACACCATCAACACAGCCACGGTTAACTTATTTTAGGTTAGATTTTTTGACAGTTTCGGGTTTAAAGGCGGGAAAAGTGGCCGACTACTGGTGTATTTATTTTTAAATTAAAAAACCGTTAATACTCTTATTCTCAGCATTTTTGTACAAAAATGGCTGACTACTGGACATGGCTGGAATTAAGCGCACCTACCCTATGTTATAAATGGATTTTAATGAGGATTTGTTACTAAATAAAATGAAAAAGAAATAATCAAGACGTAAGTGTTGTGTTGTTAATTGTGAAAATATAAGGGGTCAAAATCCAGAATTACAATTTCACCGTTTTCCAGAATAACCTTACGAATTAGACAGAAAAATAAAATGAATTGTAGCAGAGCGTCGTCAAAGGTACCACTTATTTTCTTTTAAATCTCAAATCATTGTTAAAAAAATACAGGATTTTTTAGGCTTTACACATGTAACGACAGACGAAATGATGAAGAAATTTACTGGAATAGACTTTTATTTTTCCAAATTTTACTCAAATTTATTGTTTCTGGAAAAAATAGTCGACCTGCATTTTTTAAAAAAGTTTCTGCTGAGAACAGACTTAAAGCTATATTTGTAACTTTAACATATCAAATTTCTCTGTTCGACTGTTGGTGGTCTGTCAGTATGAAGTTCAGTGCAATCAATTATTGATCGACAGCTCGGGTAGTTTAAAAGACTTTGATGCAATGTTTCTCTAATAGCCTCTTTTGATGGCCAAAATATTCACATTTTTGTTTTAGAAATTAACGCTTTCAAAACAATTGAAAAAGTGTTTACATCAGAAGTAGGGGATACTGTAAACAAACAGCCAATTACAGCGAAAGTTAATTCAAGTTTCATCTTCATAAGAAATATCAGAAATCTGTTCGCAGCAGAAACTTTTTTTTAAAAATGCAGGTTGACTATCTTTTCCAGGAACAATAAATTTGAGTAATATTGGAAAAGGAAAGTCTATTCCAGTAAATTCCTTCATCATTTCTCCTATCGTTATGTGCAAAGCCTAAAAATCCTGTATTCCTTTAACAAAACGTCAATTATTATATTTTTTATGTGTTTAATAATGATTTGATATCTAAAAAAATAACAATTACATTTGACGACCCACTGCTACAATCCAATTTTCGACTCATCTCTAATTCATAAGATTATCCAGGAAAACGGTAAAATTGTATTTCTGAATTTAGACCCTCTATATTTTCACAAGTAACAACACAACACTTACGTCTTGATTATTTCTTTTCATTTTATTTACAAATTCTTATTAAAATCCATTTATAACATATGACACTGACTACCAATATTTATTGGCAGGCGTAATGGCCTTTGCTGGGCTTGTCGGCAAGCCGAGCGAGATTACCGCTCCTTACTCTTCGACCTACCCAAGGTTTAAAAAAACAAACACGAGATGGCGCAAGGGCTGCCCGACAAAAATACCTTACTAGCGTTTAGGCATTCTACTAGCTTAGAGCTAAGCAGAGCCCTAGCAGTAGCTGGCAATGTAACAATTTCTGGACTAATGGCCAGAAGAAGGCTTAATGGATAAGGATTGGACAATAGAGAAGACCAACTATTGTACCACTGATCACCAAAGAACATGTAGTTACTACACTCCGACTGTAAGAGAGCACGTAAATTGGACCATTAACGACTGGAAATGAGTTTTGTTTTTAGGCGAAACAAGAATAAGTCTTAATTCACCAGATGAACGTTAACGAATCTGGAGGAGACCAGTAGAGAGGTTTGTTGTCTGCAATCTTTCCGAGGATCCCATTTTCTGGTGGATCAATAAATGTTCTGGAGAGGAATTTGTTTCGATGGTCGCACGACTTTTGTTCCTATACGGAAAAGATCCAACAACGTATATTTCTACGTAGAAAATATCATAGAAGAACATGTGATGCTATTTACGCCATTTATCGGGGACAATTTCATTTCTATGCAGGATAACGCTCGGCCACATATTGCTAAAAAGGTACTGGACTACCTTCGATTTGTAAATATTCCAACTATGGACTGGCCACCAAGAATCCCAGATATGAATCACATATAGAATCTATGGAATGTACTAAAACGATCAGTTTGGTGCCACATACTTGCCCATATGACTCTTAGAAAACTCGAATTGTATGCTTTGTAGTTGCAATAAGTTCTGCACTATGTGTATGGCATTGCTTTCGTTGGGAGCAAGCCTAAAGATAACACGTTTTAATTTCTCAAAATATTCATCATAATATGCTACAGTTTATAACCAAGTACCTCATCTTATGACAACTGGTTACGGAGATAGAGGTATGCCAGGCAGAGCTTCTCTAAGGCTCAGCGCACACGTTTTGAGACGAAAGTTCCAAGTTCTGATTTACAATCAGAAGGAAACTTCGGTCCTCACACGGATAAGACAGATTGTGGATCAGTTGGTTTTATATATTCGAGTAGTGCAGTTGATTTTTGCTATGTCGAATTCAGAATCAGGCGAGGAAGACATCATTGATTATTAGCAATACCGCAGACTATGCAGGAAACGGAGGAAGCATTGAGTCCATCCCTACATAAGGGGGAACGGTGAACTCTAGGTTGTTCGTAGCGGCAAAATAACTGTCTCAGACAGATAGAAAGTTTTCCTAATTCTCCGATTAAGTTTAGTTCTTGATCACCAATGTTGAGATGAACAGAATATCACGTGGCGAACACCTCGCGGTTCGGTGCAACTTGAAATCGCAAAGCAACTGCAATCACATACAACCGGTTTGAAACTGATTGTAAACTACAATTTGTATAATGGATCTTTGCGTGTGTATCAATCTAGTGACGATCCAAGGATCACTTGCTATACCACTCGCAATTGTTACTAATATACCACAGTTACCAGCACGTATGTCTAGCGACATATGTTTCAATCAACTACGTATGGCATAGACAGTTAATAATTTGTCGAACAAAATGCAATTATAAAGTTACGTCTAAGCTTTATTGTATAATGTGATTCATTGGCGTCTCAATATTTCTGTAAAATTTATTTCATTTTTGTTTCATTTATTTTGATTTTTGTTGAATTCATTTCTTTTATTTTGATGGAAATATCACTCCCATTGAATGTTTTTGTGGAGATCCGTGATAAGTGCATTTCTGATACCCTTTCACTAAGGTTCGTCGACCACTTACCTTACTTCAACGTTATCATCGTACCGTTTCGTTGAAACTGTTAGAAATTAAAAGATAGTTATCTCGGTGAATTACCGTACGTCGTTTACAATATAGAAAATTTATGACGAAATTCTATGACATTTTTATGAATATTATTATTTTAGAATAACTAAGATTTGTAGATTTATAAACCAAACGTTCGTTGCAGTAAAAATATTCATGCTCCCACATGAAGCGCCAATGGTATGCAGCGCTCATCCACAGCCTTAGTAATAGCGCAACACTACTTGGAGGTTAATCAATTATTGTCACTTATACTTAATACAAAATTTATTAACTGCAGATTATATGTGGGAATAGCGTAATAACAGCGTAATTATTTCTAGTTTCTATCAAGTCTGCTCTGTATTTCAGGGCATCCTCAAGCTGACCAACCTCTACGTCCATAGGTCTAAGATACGAGACCTGCTAAGGAGACTATCTGATTTCTGGAAGATCGAACACCTCGACGATGAAGATCAGAAGGCGGCCTGTCGCCGAACGATGAGAACCCTGAAGATTCTGACCATAGTTTATGTCGTCTGCTGCGTCAGCGCGGTGTTTGGCGTTGCCATCAGACCCATCGTGACCTACAACCTTATATTTGCAAGCCACATCCCTAAGGGCGTACCGTACAACGCGTTGTACGTCTTTCAAATCTTCGTGTACGCCACGGGAGTATACGTTCCAATCGTCGGGACGGACTTTCTCTACATGAACGTGGTGGTCGTGATCACGCTGCAGTTTCAGTTGCTGAATTTCAACGTGGATAAGATATTCCGGGTAGACGACACTGAGGGTGATGAAGGGCTTCGCAAGAGGATTAAGCATTGGGTGGATTATCACAACTATTTACTAGAGTAGGTATCATATACATAGAGCGACAAGCTATCAGGGGAATTATTGGCTATTTACATTACTTTTATATCTGACTAAACATAAACATTTCTTAATGGCATCTGTTATGTATTAGAGAAGTTAGAAATCATAAGGTAAAACATTAGGCTGTACTTAGACTGTACCTTCTCAGAAGGTATTTATTTAACGCAGGTGTCATTTCGGAGCAGTCCGACGCACTTAGGAGAGAGCGGGAAATTTCAAGTAATTTTTTCTGTTAGGAAAAACATTTTCTGCCCCATATTCTAACAGGTTCAAAGAATTTTTAAGCTAATACTAAAATCGATTTTCTTTAAAATTTACAGTGCTGTTATCCCTTAATTACATTAGCATGAGTGTTGGAATTTCACATTCCAACAAGAGTACGTCAACAAATTCTAAAAGCCGGTCCTGTCCCGCTTGAAATAATATCTTGTAGCAACAAGCACGTCACCCTCTCTGTCTTTAGTACGTGGCTAGCCGTTGCAATATACGACGTAGAAACAACAGTTATTCCATCAGTATGTATCAGCCATCAGTCTAGTCGAGTCAAGATCGTATAGCAGTTAACGACAGAAAAAGAAAAAAAAATTCTTATGTAGCTCCGTACGCGGACGTATTTAGTAAGGAAGTTAACGGCAGTGTGCTTAATTCCTATATTTCAATTTTCTAGTACAAAGTACAGTGATTTTCTTTCAAGTTTGCGAGTGTATAAGCTGTCTTTTATTCACCGTGAACAATTATTTCTTCAAGTTATTGTGTGCAACCAGAAGCTGTTGCGAATTCATTTCTTTCAAACATTCTACTTTTCAACGAGTCAATCTGATAATTAAGTCAGTGTCGTTCATTTCAAGTGTAATACAACTAAACTTTAATTCGGTTTCTCATACAACCTAGACACAGTGTCGCACGAATTTCTGGAACGAATTTACGCCTCGTTCTCTCGTGTAACACCTGTACCATGAACTCTTTTTTGTTAATATACTCTGTTGTTAATACCGAGTTTTATTAACTGGTCCTTCAATTCTTCAACCCTGAGCTAATTGTGACGTGGAATGGTTTTTCACCTATGGTAGCGAATTAACAACAACAACAATAAAAATACACAATCAACAGTCCACTAGCTACTCGCCGCTTCCACGCCAATGAGTATAGTTTAGATAAAGAATACGAAGATAAACGATTATGTAATTTCAAAATATCAAATTTAATTGTGACAATGATTATTTAAAAAATCAACTAAATTAAGTGTTAATATTTTGCACCGTTGGCTGCCTGTTAGTAGCCAAGACGATTAATAAATTCTTTGTGAACATTGCCAATAACTTCAGGAGGCATACGTTATATTTCGTGACGAATTCTTGCTTTTAAATCTTAGAAAGTCCGGCCTAGTAACGTATACTTTGCTTTTTAAATATCCTTAAAAAAAAGTAATGTAGGAGTGTAAAGTTTGGCGATCTGGCTGGTAACTTAAGCCCCCTTCTCCCTATCGAACGATTCGTGAACATCTCATTTAAATAGGCGCAGGCAGGTGCTTCATAATTGGAAAGTGCATCATCTTGTTGAAAGAAAAAGTCAGAAAGATCAGGTTCCTCTACATCTGGATATATATTATTGTAGGAATAAGATCGCCTCTTCAATTGCTAAAAAACAGAACATACAATATTTACACACGCAGAATTATATGATCAGTTAGAGATACTTAAAATGCTGAATACTGAATGAATGGTGGACTGTTATTAGTTATTATATATGAACCGCTTCATATTTTTTCCACACTAAATTGTAACCGATAACTAGTTTTGTCTTATCTGGAAAGTATCTACAGTGCTATTCAAAAGTCCCCTCCCCCCCTCTTATCTTTGGAACGATTATACATAAACTAGTGAAATTTGGTAACTGAATATTAAGGGTTGTAAACTTCCCTACTAGTGATGATAGATGACGTATGCGTCAAAGATGACGTCACAAGGTCATTGTGGCCAATAATTTTAAATGGAACCCTATTTTAAAAGGTATCGAAAAAACCTATTCAATGATACTAATATTGTGTCTGTTTACGGCAGTTTTGACAACTGGCTTTCAAAAACCGCAAAGCTGTGATGAATTAAATCAGTTAATAATAAAATTTAAAATTCAAACTCCGCCACTGGATAGTTGGATAGTAAATAATCTGACGTTTTTGCAAGTCTCCCCAATTTGATGTTTTTTTAGCTGTCAAAGTTTTTATACATTTAATAATTTGTTTATTGTTGATCCAGCGTTTAACTGTTTTAGTACCTTGTGGTAATTTTAAAATATTTGTACATTCAATAATTTGTTAAACTGTTGTGAGCTGAACGTTTAAGTGCTTCAAGAAGAGAAATGGTACGTGTTTTAGGCGATAAAGTAGCAGCGATCCTAATACTTGGTGAAACTGGAGAAAATATTCATGCAGCAGAACGCATTTTTACTGAAAGGTTTCCCGATCGCCCAGTTTCGAGGACTTATTTGAGAGAGCTTCTTCGTAAGCTTAAAACAACGGGTAGTATTAATGATGCAAAACGATCTGGCAGACCACAAATTTCTGATGAGAAAAAAAATTGATATACTGGCAGAAGTAATAGTAAATCCTACTTCTTCAACAACTCAAGTTGCATCAACCTGTGTCAGTCAGTCAAAGTACAGTGCACAGGATGTTGAAAAAAAACAAATTTCACCCATACAAATTAAAAATGGTTCATCAACTCTCAGACGACGATCCAGGCCGAAGACTGCAATTTTGTGAAAATATGGAGACTAAAATTAACCAACAGCCAGACTATGTCAAAACAATTTGTTTTAGTGACGAAAGTACTTTCTATCTAAATGGAAATGTAAATACACAAAACGTGAGATATTGGAGTGACGCAAATCCTCACATGTTTCGTGAAACACATACTCAGTATCCCGAGAAGGTCAATGTTTGGGCAGGTATACTGGGAAACCACATCATTGGGCCTGTTTTTTTAAATACCAACTTAACCGGTGAGGTGTATCTGCAGATGTTGCAAAATGCAATAGAACCGTTAATCCTTGAAATTTTGGAAGATAATCAAGATGAATTCGACATTTTAGAAATAACATTCCAACAGGATGGTGCTCCTCCACACTATTACGGTGCAGTAAGACGGTATTTGGATGAAGAATATCCTGGTAGATGGATTGGACGACGAGGTTCAATGGAATGGCCGCCTCGATCACCGGACCTCACACCTTTAGATTTTTTCTGTGGGGGTATCTTAAATCGAAGGTTTACGCCACTCAGCCTGACAATATTGATGTTTTAAAACAACGTATTGTTACAGAATGTAGGGCTATTTCCGCAGACACATTTGAAAAAGTACGAGAAGAGTTTCGCAATAGGATGTTTTACTGTCAGGAAGTAGATGGAGCTCACTTCGAACAATTACTATAAGTAGGTACTGATTCTTGAATCTCTAATTAAAATTATTATCCAAGTTTACTGATTACTGATTTATCCATCAAAACTACCATAAATACAAACAATATTAGTATCATTGAATACGTTTTTTCGATACCTTTTAAAAGAGGTGTCGCTTGCCATAGGGTTCCATTTAAAATTATTGGTCACAATGACCTTGTGACGTCATCTTTGACGCATACGTCATCTATCATCACTAGTAGGGAAGTTTACAACCCTTAATATTCAGTTACCAAATTTCACTAGTTTATGTATAATCGTTCCAAAGATAAGAGGGGGGGAGTGGACTTTTGAATAGCACTGTATATCTTCTAGAACATTTTGTATCCCTGTTTTATGATTTTGTTTTTCTGACCACTGTAGTAAAAACAGTAATTTCATAATCGCCGGTGAAGGAAATATTGATGTTTGAAACAAATTTTCTTTAAGCCTACTAAACATTTCTTTGCTGAGCTGTCTTATCTCAGGAAACCTAAAACGGGCCCAGAAAATTCGTATAATCAATACACATAAAGATATCAAAAGCTGTCCTGCTCAAAGATGGTCATGAAATGGAAAACTCCCATCTCAACCTTTCATCTTATTGAAATAATTCTGCCAAAATTTACATGTCGTATTGACACGGCAGTCATGAACGTTCAAATATGTTGTTAATAGGTTTGTTAATTTGTTTCTGTTTTAATCAACTGTCAGTTTTTGCCAACCTAACAAAACGCGCGTAGAGTCTCATAACTTGTCGAGGTTAGTGCAAAAATGGCCGCTTGTTTCTTTTGCTACATCAAAAGGTTGGTATAATAATAATTAAACCTTAATATATTGCCGCGCTAGCTAGGCGTAGCCGGTTGGCAGTCTACATTTTGGATTTCATTTCAAAATGCATATCACGGAGGCAGCTGCTACTGTAGATGAAGCTGGAAAAATACTCAAGACATCTTTTCCGGATCTCCTTCATGTCACATGCGTGTTTACTATAGTAAGTTGGTCCGGTAGAAGATACTATTAGAAAGAAGTATTCAGGAGTACATCAGATCATAGACAACACAGGTTTCTGTCAAATCTCCTAAACAAATTCTGGCATTCGAGGCGTGTTATCCAGGATTTACCTATTACCATCTGAATCAATACGAACCAGATAGGCTTAGTATGCGGGCATATATAGTTGGTAAAATGCTAATACATATAACCGAAACTATATGTGATGACGAAAACATACCTGAGGAGATTAAACACATCAGAGAAGTCTTAGTCAAAAATGGATACAGGAAGTACGAGCCCAGTCTCAGAATAGCTCAGCCAAGCATAATTTCACAACTAATATATTTACAACTAATAATAAAAGTAATAAAATAACAGTCTCAAAGCTATTTTATTAAAGAAAAAACAGAAACAAAGTATAAACTTTTAACTTAAATACGATGAAATATTATTACGCTATGATTCGTCAATGACAAGTTTGTATGCGAAAATCAATTGTTAATGTTCATAAACGGGAAATTTTGGCTCGAAAAATATCTGCTATGTATCCGCTGCCTACATCTTCTGTGCAAGGCATTATCAACTTGTATACAGAACTGGATGCGCAGCCCAAAGGAAGAAAACTGGTCGACCATCTCAAATTTCACAATTAAATCAATACGCTCTGAAAAGGATTGTCAACAACAAACCGACGATCCAGTCAGTGCAAAAGAAATTATGGTAAACTAAACGCTTAATATAGAAGATATGATACAAATTCTACCAGGTAAAGTTTAATTCTTTACATTTTATTTTTGAACCAATTTCTCCTTCAGGCGAAAGAAAAAGCGTTATTAACTAAACGACAGAAAATCAATCGGCCAGAGAACATAGGCACTGGACCACTGGACTTTACAACAACGGCACCAGGTAATTTGGAGTGACGAATCTAAATTTGAAATATGAAATACTTTCCTGCATCTTTTATGATCTGGGGGTGTATGAGTGGTATAGGCACAGCTTATTCAATACGTAAGCTGTGGTATAGGCGTAGGAAAATTGTATTTCGTAGATGGTACTGTAGCACCTGAAATATATAAACAAACTTTGACACAATTTATTGATGTCAATACCAGTATGTCAAGATACTGATGTGCAGTATAGTTTCAAATAGAATGGTGCTGCGTGTCACACAGCACCACAGAACTGTCAAACTTTAATTTACAGGACATAATGTTCCTGTTATGAAATGGCTCTCTAGCAGTCCAGACCTCTCGCCAATAGAAACATAAAATAAAAAAAACAGGTACGCAAACATCCAGCCCGTTCCAAATTCTATCCCTTCACCCTTCCTGAAGAGTGCGCTAAGCTGAGGATTACAATGCCTGCCAGAATTAAAGCTGTTAATAAAGGTGATGTAACACAATTTTGATAAAGGGGCGGAACTATTCTGAACAGTGGCGGTTTTATTGTAGGTGCATTTGTACAGTGAGCTCCCTTAAAAGTTCTTAAAAATACCTATTAGTTGTTTACTATAAATTACATTATCATTATACATATAATGTTCCGATATCTAACAGTCTCGCTTACAGCTTATTGGATGTCGCGATAGTCGCCAGCCCTAGAATTTATCAAATTTATCTGTGGGATATAATCTGCAATTCTAAATACATATTACATAGCGAGTTCAATTTATGGCTAGCACACATCAGAGGACCGTTTAACCATGTGTTAGAAAGAGAGGACTCGGGCACGTGAAACAGGAGATTTCTATACGCATGTATATGAGATTTGCGTGCACTTCACAGCGACGTAAAGCAAAGTTTATTCTGTAAGCTTTGACGCAAGTGTATTGCATCAGGTTGTCTATTGTATTGTCCTGTATTATTGTATTGTATAGCATTGTATTATCTGTTGAATCTGGGCTGTTTACGTGGTCACGTGTTGTTTGTATTTTTAAAACCACAACGAGAGGGAAGATATCGCAATGGAGGCATATTTGGTGGAATATATAAAAGAAAACACAAACAATTTCCAAACTCGTGTAAAAGTAAATAAAAAAGGACCGCCCCGTCCAGAATCATCATTGACCCAAGAATGCACGATGAAAGGTAAAAAATTTGAAAGCGTCTTTAAAGTAGAACAATATAAAAAAGCATCGTGGATGTGCGGTTGCAATAAACTGAACGCTTTATTTTGTTTTCCATGTTTAATTTTTTCGTGTGACGAAAGTGCAAGTGTTGAGTGGACAAAAACTGGTGTTATAGATTTGTCACATTTAACGAACAAAATAAAAAAAAAACATGCATGTTCTCAAATTCACATGAAGAAAGAAATTAAATTGTCTGACATTGGTAATGTGGATGTTCGCCATCTACTAGATTCTGCATATCGCAAATCGGTTAAAGATTTTAACGAACAAGTTACAAAAAATCGATAAATGTTGTCTCGACTAATAGACTGTGTTAAATTTTGTGGCGTATTCGAGCTTACATTACGTGGACATGATGAATCTCCGGATAGTTTAAACCGTGGTGTATACAGGGGGCTTATAGATTTTGTTGCGGAAATAGATATGGATATGAAACAGTGGCGGCTCGTCCGGGTAGACAAGGTAGGCGCGGCCTACCTTTAAAATTTTATGTCATTTCTCATAACAGCGCAATTACAATGAACTGTTAACGTCCCTGATAATACAGAAATATTTAATATAATTAATAATAACTACTTTATACTAATTAAATTATCTAGCGAAGTCGGCGGCGCTGGTGCCGTAAACACCCTTTATATATACCACCGCAGTCCGCACGGCGCCGGGCTACACCGAATTAAATCATTTTATTCCTAAACAGAACAACCAGACCAGGCTCGGTTCTCCATCCCACCGCCTGAAAATCGATAGCTACACGTCAATCAGATGTCGGTAAGACGACAAACAGCGTTGTTGTAATGGCAAAATAATCGCAGCTCAGACGTCTGCAGCCAATTATACTCTTTAAATAAAGCAGTTAAAGGCGAATGCAATCGGCGCCTAAAGTAGATCGGCGTTCTTCGGCAGATCCGAAGACGCCTTCGCATTGAATAAGCCGTGACATTACTGGGGATATTGGGTTATATACCTATTGTGATGATCAATGTGAAACATTAAATATCGAGTCAATGTTGAAATATTTTGTGGAATATGAATTTCGAGAAATATTTCCAGAGGTTTTTAAACTTATTGTTTTAATTGCTACAATTCCAGCAACAAGTACATCGGTTGAAAGACATTTTTCTTGTTTAAAACGGATAGTCGGAACTCTATGAAGAATGAACGTTTATCGTCGCTTGCACTTATTTCAATTGAAAAGGAATTATTTAGCACACTTCAGAAATCTGATGACTTCACGGAAAATATAATTAACAAATTTTCATTAATTGAAGATAGGCGCATTAATTTAAATTATAAAAAGTAGTAGGTATCCACTTTGTAATTGTCAATAATGGCGATGGTTAAGGAAGGCTGTGAGGGGAGGAGGAGGCCTATACCCTAAAGCGCCCTAAAATAATGTATTATTGCCAACCCAATTTACATAATATAGGTATAATACTCAATAAATATATTTCGTTTATTCCAATTTATTTATACCCACAATAACTATTATTATTCACGCATAACAAAGAGGTATTAAGTTCAAAAAATCCTTGTGAAAGTCTATATTTTTGTATAAATGAAATTCAATCATTGAAATTCTGAAATACCAGGAAAACGCGTGACCTTGAAAATTTTAAAAATTTTCGTCTGCGGCGCTATTTTTAAGGGTTGATGAAGCTCATACGCCGCTATCGCCTACCCTAATATGGATACCACGAACCGCCACTGATATGAAACAAAATTTGGACAGAAATAGCGTATTCAAAGAAACTTCTAAATCAATTCAGAACGACATACTGGATGTTTTTCATGCCTTGGATGCCTGGCATATTCTCGTAATTTGCCAGGGAGAAATAAAAAAGAAATTTCCGAAACTCAGTTTGTAGCAATTCAACCTGATGAGACGACGGACGTTTCTACAGAGCAACAACTCGTATTAATTTTAAGGTACGAACTTAATGGTCACATACATGAACGATTTTGGAAATTTTTAAATCCTGTTTCATATAGTGCCAGAGATATTGCGGCAGAAATAAAAAAGAATTAACGGAGCTAAATATTTCCTCTCATAAATTAGTAGGTCAAAGTTACGATGGTGCTGCCGTTATGTCCGGTAAAGTAGGCGGAGTACAAAATCTTATAGAAACTGATTTCCCTTACGCATTCTTTATTCATTGCTATGCGCACCAATTTAATTTAATTTTACCAAAAAAAGTATGTCAATCAATGCAAATGTTCAAAACTTTTTTGCAAATTTGCATGCCTTTCCTAGAATTTTTTAAAGATCGCCAAAGCGAACAGAAGTGTTAGATAGTACATATAGTAAAGAAAAGAGTGCCAGCGACGCCATCGACCAAATGGAACTTTAATACGCGAACTGTACCAACTGTTTCTGAAAATGATGAACTTTTAAAAGAATGCTTAGAATGTATTTTTGACATTGCGGGAAATGATTACAATACAAAAAATCAGGCTCAAATGTAATTGGGTTATTTAAATAACGATAACTTTAAATACTCTCTCGCCTTTTTTGCCAAGGTCATGCGTCATGCCTCATTGTGAAATCTTTTTTAAAGAGTTCCAGTCTCGATCATTGGATGCTGTCAAGATAAGCAGTTATTTAATAATTTTGAAGACGTAATTATAAAAATCCGGACAACTGATTCCTCAAATTCGCCTGAAAAAAATACAAGACGATCCCATAATGACATATCATTTTCTGCGCAAACAAAGGAAGTGTGTGATATATCGATTAACCAAACTAAAGACAGATTTGAGTTTAGAGAACACCTGTTAGCGTCGAAATTATTTTTCTCCAATAAATTCAGTGACCATGAGAAACAATTCCCCATTTAAGATTTTGACAATGTAACGAAAACTTATGGATTTTTGGACAAAGTTAAATTGATTTTAAATAGATTTATAAGCAATAACTCACTAGTTAAACATCAAATCATGTCATTAAATTCAAAGGAGTATGGCAATGGGCCCCCTCCTGAATGTCAACTAATACTGTCATAAATTAGTGAATGTCCAACTAAGATAAATTGTAATAAACTGGGATAAGAAATAAAAAAATGTGGTACCAAATTGATGATCCAAATTAGTTGATCGATAAGGCAGTTAAAAACGAAGATTTTGGGGAAAATATAAGTCGTACAGAAGTAAGTCACATACGAAAGGCTTATCATGCCCAGTGTTATCAAAATATTTGCAAGGCAACAACGTAAAGTACTGAGTTAGTCATCTAAAATTGACCCCCCCCCTTTATTTCTCTTAATTTCAATCGAATCGAAAAATTAAAACAAGGATTTTACATGATTTTTATAAATCTTTTGAATATTTAAACAAATTTTCAAAAACTCTGAAAATTGAAAGGGGGCGAACAATTTTTAATTTTTTTTAAATGGAACACCCTATATTTTTTTACTTAAAAAAGTTACCCACAGTTTTCTGATAACAAAAATCTATAATTGTTGTATCTTGGTAAGTATAGTTCTTGAGATATTCATAGAAACATATAGTCACATCACAGGAATAAGTTTGGAATAAGACCATAAATCAGGAGAGCTATGTTCTTGAGATATAACGACACATCTTGTATTTTAAGAAAAAAAGTATGAAAATTCTTTGATGCGGCAACAGATAATAATTATAATAAACAAACAAACCTTTATTAAAATGACAACAACAAAGTTTAATGAACACAAAACATAAATAACGACATAATGATAAAAAAAAACAATGCGCAACAATAAATAACATAAAACCAATGAACTTTATTAAAATTAAACATATCTATATGTTCTCCACGTATCCTCCGTTTCTATCAAGGCATAGTTGGCATCTTTTAATAAATTCATTTCTAACGTTTTCAAATAAATGAACATTTTGCCGCAAATTTTCTATTTCTTGACTGATACAGTCCTTCAATTCGTCCGAGTTATTATATACCGAATTTTCGTATATGCTTTGTTTTAGTGTTTCCCACAAAAAGAAGTCCAAAGGACTCAAGTCTGGGCTATTAGCAGGCCAATGTATAGGACCGTATCTTCCCATCCAAAATAGATATTTGTCATTTAAATATCCCGTTACGTTCCATACAGAGTGTGAAGGAGCACCATCCTGTTGCCAAATAACATAATTCCTGGTTGCAAGGGGAATATTATCTAAATAGTTCTCTACTTCACCCCGAAGAATATTCAAATACTGAACTGCATTTAAGGACCCATTAATGAATACGGGACCCACAATTGTATTTTGATGAATACCGCACCACACATTTACTGTATTATATCCTTGGGTTTTTATCTTTTTTATAATATGTGGATTTGCGGGCGTCCAATAATGTGCAATTCCAGCCGTTGAAAAGCTATTTCCATCAGTCCAAAATAAGTTTTTAAAAAGTTATTGTCGTTTTCTGCTCTCCCAATCATCTCTCTACAAAAAGCTCTTCTGCCGGCAAAGTTATTATCAGTTAAAAGCTGAACTGACAAAATACTATAAGGCTTATATTTGTGACGTTTTAATATACCTACGTCTTATACTTGCTTGAGAAATACTAAATTCTTCTGCAGCAGCGTTAGTAGATTTATTGGGGTGTTCGATAAAAAAAAATAAAACGTCCATTTCCATATCTTCTCCTGTTTTGGGCTTCTTTCTTTCTCGTTTCTTATCTTTTAAGGATTCGCTGTCCCCAAACTTGAGATAAATATTAGAGAAAGTGTTCTTGGAGGGAACGCGTCTTTCAGGATATTTTCTTGCATATTCTCTTTTAGCTATATATTTGTTTTTATTGCTGGTTAAGTAAATTTCTAATATTTCTTTCCTTTCGACTAATGAATATCCCATATCAATATATTAGATATATTAACAAGTATATTAAAACTTAACTTAAAGCGGATTAATAATATAGCAATCAAACATAAGTCAAACATAACATAACTGTCAAACGAAGCATTATTGTTTCTTTAAATCATTTCGGTTCATAGCTCTCCTGATTTATGGTCTTATGCCAAACTTATTCCTGTGATGTGACTATATATTTGTATGAATATCTCAAGAACTATACTTACCAAGATACAACAATTATATATTTTTGTGATCAGAAAACTGCGGGTAACTTTTTTAAGTAAAAAATACAGGGTGTTCCATTAAAAAAAACAAAAAAATGTTCGCCCCCTTTCAATTTGCAGAGTTTTTGAAAATTTGTTTAAATATTAAAAAAATATATAAAAAGTCACGTAAAATCCTTTTTTGAATTTTTCGATTCGATTGAAATTAAGAGAAATAATGGGGGGGTCAATTTTAGGTGACTAACCCGGTACATATTTTGTCACTGATTTAATTTTAATTTTCAGTTTCGTCAACCTCCTCAACGAAACATTTTCCCTCACGTTATTCCTGTACTTTGGGACTATGGTCTTATCCACGTGCATGGAGCTATTCATAATATCTATACAGTTAAGTATAACATTCATTCAGTGTTTGGTCTTGTATTTCACACGCCTATTTCAGACCAGCCTCTGGTGACAACATCAAATACTACTCCTACATATTTATACTATTTTTCGAGTTCATCGCATATTACTGTCTCCCTGGACAAATGGTAACAAATGAGGTAAACAGACACGTTATATTTATATATACAAATTAACCCTTCAAAACCTAACCCTCTGTATATTTTTCAAAAAATGTTTTTATTTATGTCGTTCACTATAAAACATACTAAAGTAACAAAAAATTTTGATTTTAACAGAAAATTTTTATTTGGGTGAAAATAGGGGATGTTTAAATATCCATACGTTAGGCTCTAGTAAACTTTTATTGAACATACATTGTTTACTAAGCAAGATACAAAATAAATACCCCTTTTAGCGTGTGTGATATGATTTAAAACAGCCGATATGAAGACCAACATTACATTTACTACATATAAAAGTGACACACTTATGACATTCTGCACATCGCCTCTGGGTGGGATTCTTTTTTGGCCAGTGACAAAAGCAACATAGCCAAAAATTTGTAAAAATCTTCTAGTGTTACCATATATGATTCATGTCCATCCCTATACTTTGCATATTTTATTGCCAAAATAATTTAAAAAAGCCCATAGGGCGTCCTCGTGACTCCACCATTTATTCAATAATGTGTGGACGGTTCTGAATCTTATTTTTAGTTTTCAAATGAAAATGCTCTTGTTGCTCTTCTTCAGATGGAATAGGTTTCCAAAGACGTGCATTTTTCTCAATTCTTGGCTTTTTATTTCTTTGTCAAAGAGTCTGTTTTTGGAAAGAAAATTACTCGGATTTTTACAGGATTTCGGAACTAAAACTTAATTTTTTGCATTATCGCGCATGATTAGTTCAACTTCTGAACACTCGGCCAGTAGACCAGGACCCAATAAATTCACACTGTCAATATTTACTATATTTTCGTCTTCAACGACCTCATCTACATCTGTATCTCCGTCGCCCTCAGGAGGAATCAATGTGATATTGATGGAATTTGCACCGGCAAATTCATTTTCCATATCAGATTCTTCCAGACTAGCAATCAACTGCAACTCTTGTAAGACGTATCCTGGAAATTTGAGAAAAAACATTTTTCAGGCATTATTTCATGTACCTACCAAATTTTAAATTTTTATTGTCGTGGAAGCCTAACGTATGAATTTTTATACGGCCAAGTTTGAGACACATAACCCTAAAATGATGTCAATATTTTGCTAGATCACTTATTATTTCGACTTCATTAGAATATACTTCAATGTAAAACTAAATGAAATATCAATATCCTATATATTATTTTGCACAAAAACTTACCTCATCTCCCATTTTGAGGGTTTTTTTTTGCTTCTGTTCACTTTGACCTGACGTCGAAGCAATGTTTGCAAACCATGCACTGTAAATGCTTGACAGTATAAAGGAAAACCTTTTTTATCGGCTTTTCACCGGCCGTGGTCGGTCGAGAGGGAAGAGTGTATGGCTAGTATGGGTCGGTGGGAGAGTGTGGAAGAATTGGTGTCCAGGATGATTGGATGTGAGAAGATGTGGGCGTATGGCGAGAGTATGATTGAGGGGATTATGAGGAGGAAGGAGGAAGAAGAGCGTGAGATTGGCCTGAACCCCTAATCGCATGAGCGGAAGGGGGACGTAGGGTGAAGAGTGGAATTTCGAACACCTAACAAGAAGATTGACGCCTAGCTCAATACATTTTAATGCAAATACAGCTAGAGCAGTTGAAGTTGATATTCCGTGTCTTGTCGACTCTTGCTTTACACTAATATATCTCCTTCACTAATCACTACAGCTTTTTGACATGTGGAAAGTGGGATTTTAGGCTAGACTATTCTGATAATAGCTTATTCTGATAATACTTACTCAGTTAGAGTAGTCAAATTATAACAAAGTACATTACAAAGCATTTCAGTTATTTTCTCAGCGTTATTTTTTTTTTTTGGTGAGAAGAAAAACACTTTCCCTCACATTTTAAAACACAGGCTTGAAATTGGTAACAAATTACCGGTGTGTTTAAAATGTATTAAGGACTTCTATTTTTGAGGCCTTTGGACTGTTTCAATCTAAGATTGATGCAAGATTATGTTACTATTCTGACGAGTCCCTCTGTTACTTGGAGTCTTTGAGTTTTCACTTCACTCACTTGGAGTCTTTGAGTCTTTGGTGCACGTTGTGGAAGACGCGATTTATTATTAAAGGGCTTGGTTGGTTTTGGAAGCCTGTTCGAAGCTGTTGCGTTACAGAAGTCGCGGGGGATCCTATAAGAAGGATTTGGTTGCTTGCGGAAGTGTGTTCGATGTTGGTGCGTCGCAGAAGATGTGATAAATCCTTTTAAAAGGACGTAGGTAGTTGTCGGTGAGCGCGCGAATGGTTCGGCACTATCTCTGCACAAGTGTATCAGCACTTGTTTCTGTCACTGACACGCGCTATCGCGGTGACTGTCTCTGGTTTTACGACTACGAGTCACTAGGTCCGTATTTGTGTTGCTTCCTGCACTAAAATCACTCTCATTGAGTACTGTACTTGGTGATAACTGTTAACTGGGTACTTGACTGCTGACTATTGATTGATGACTATTGATTGGCTGATTTGAAAAACTCATACTAACTGTTCTTGATCGGTGCTCGGTATTTATATCATCTGGCCTTAGCTTCTTGAATGAACTGTTCCGTTGTATGCAGCGAACTGATGACTTTCTGGATTATTCTCTTGGCTATTTCTTCAGATTCCTGGAATCGTTTGAGAGGATGGTACGGTGGACTTTTGATGGGTGATCTATAGGTTATCTACCTATAGTTTCCTGGCTTTTAATTCAAGAGAAATTGGCGGTTTTCGTGGTAAACAAACTTATTCTTCAAGAGAAATTGGGGGTTTTCGGCGTGGTAAACAAACTTATTCTGGAATGTTCGGGGTGATGTGTTTCCAGTCCGGCTTAATAATGTGTGTGCATGATTTCGTGCAGGCAGATGCTAGGGTATGCTTCAGTTGAAGTCCCAACGGGGGAAGTTGGAACTCCACCTTTGCACCACTCCCTGGGCATGAGTATGTCTATCCTCGCCTAAATGTGTAACTTTCTCCTCCAGTTCTGTGATTGAATTGCCAATTGAATTGTAAATACACGTAGTTAAAAAAATAATACTTATCTATTTAAAAAACAACAATTAATTGTTTAGCACTGACCATTTTTAGACGGACCAGCTGAGTTACAATATTTATGCGAGCAAATGGAAAGAATATACTTCAACTTCAGTAAAAACAACTATGAACATGCTGCTCGTGAGAAGCCAAAGGAAGGTATTCATAAGTGCGGGAATTTTCGACGCCAGTTTTCAGACATGTTTAGCTGTAAGTTATTATCACATATTATCTACATTGTACTTTTCATGGTAGGAAACAAGTATATAGCATAATGCATAATTACTAGAGCCGCTCGTTTCGTCAGCGTACTACCTTCGTAGTAATTCAAATATGATAAAATAAGTAATGCTAAATAATACAATAATAAGCACATGGTTATATGTTATAATAATTTGTACACACTATAAAACCCTCTATCGTCGATTCCACCTCATAATGCTCTTGAGAGCGTTCCCTCAATAGTACAAGGTCCGGGTTGTTCCTCATCGAGTCGAATTCGAGGGCCTTTTCCCAGAACACGCCCCTAGATCCGCCTCTCCCCTTCCATCCCTTGTGAGGGTGCCGGGGCACGCCTCACAGGCTAAGCCCAATCCGTGGATGAGGGTGGAGCTATGCAGGCTCAAAGATGCCTCCAAAATACAGTCGCCGCACTATTGGTCAGGCTGGGCACCGAACAGAAATTACAATTATACCCGAGTGCCGAAATAATATGGAGTGATTCATATATAATATCAGACTACCATAATTATTCAACGGTTTGTCTATTTCTTGTGTAATCACCTACTATGTGCATACAAATTTTATGTGCCGCTCTACAGAAACAGTAGTTCAATGCGAACTACTCCCTCTCCTATTGAATTTCGAATCGCATAATAGTCGGTTGTACCGCCTGATGCGCTGTTGTAGCAAAGCTAGCCAATCATTTTAGGCGGTTTTGAATACATTTGAATTCGATTGGTCAGCAATTGGCGGCACGGATCAATGTCGAACGATAGAATGACACATGCGTCGTTTAGCCCAGATTTTGGCGCGCCAATGGCATTACATTGTGGTTATGTGCGATTGATTCAGGATTCGGGAAATTGTTTATTTATTATATTCTACGATAAAAGTGAGTGTTTAGTGTTTTTCTAACATGGAAGCAGTGGATGCAAGTTGTAGTGGTTCTACGACGAAGAATTCCAATCGAAAATAGCGACATTTAGCAAATGAAGAACTTCAAATGATTAAAAACGTCTACGAAGGAATTCGAGCGCTATACCCAGATATTAGTACAACCGAGGCAGTTGATATATGCTCTTCGTTAACAAAAGTCTGTGTAAGTAGTGTGTACCGTGCAATGAAGTATGACGAAGAAGAAACAAGTGCAAAAAAGAAGAAAACAGAAACCCGCGGTAGGAAGAAGATTGAAGTTGACGAATATGTTAAATACTTATTGAAAAAAACGAAATTGTGTTATGGCGAAGAAGTTATTTGGAAAAGCTAAGAGGTTTTCGGAATTCTGTTAGGAAGATGTATTATTTGAATGAAACTTGGGTAAACGAAGGTCATACAGGCATTTGTAGAAGGATTATCTCCGGTATTGAAGGCACCATCTGGAAAAGGACGAAGATTAATAATCACGCATATCGAAAGCGACTCAGGTTTTTTGGAAAATGGTTTAAATGTATTTGAATCGCGACGAACAGGGGATTATCATGAAGATATGACTAGTGAAGTTTTTGAAAAATGGTTTTCATCTGTACTGTCTTCCATAGAACCCGGCGCAGTTGTCGTGATGGACAATGCACCATATCATCGTCGGCGAATTGAAAAGTTACCAACATCAGCATAGAGAAAAGGACGGATCCTAGAGTGGTTAAAATCTAAAAATCTGGATTGTGGCGATACCATGTTAAAAGTGCAGCTATTGAAAATTGCGCAGCGCGAAAAAAGCCGGTACATTAAATATGTAGTATATGAAGCGGCAAAAGCTCGTGATGTGACAGTACTCCGTCTACCACCATATCATTGCGAATTGAACCCCATAGAGCTAATTTGGGCGCAAATAAAAACGGACATAGCACGAAATAATAGGACTTTTAAACTGGGAGACGTCAAATTGCTGTTGAACGATGCTATCAGCCGCGTCACCGCGGAAACATAGTCTAAATGCATTGTGCACGTAAAGAAAGAGGAACAACGCATGTGGGATCTTGACACAAGAGCGGAAGCGTTGATAGATCCAGTTATAATCAATCTAGGCGATAGCAGCTCCAGTGATTGTGATTTTGATAATGACAGTGACTAACTGTGGAATAGTAATATTGCAAGTGGAAGTCGTGTTGTCTTAAGTGAGTGATTCTTGTAATAATGACATTAAAAAAATATTTTCAATGCGACGCAACATAGTGACAGTAGGATAGTGACAGTGATTGGTAATATAAAATAAAATATGTGTGATAAGTGTTGCATATATGTATAGTGATAGATATAGTGACTGTGACGGTGTTGTTGATACAATAAAATAAAGACTGTGTTACTGATGTAACATATATAATGATTGTGATAAATATAGTAACTGTGACGGTGTTGTTGATACAATAAAATAAAGATTGTGTTAGTGGTGTGGCATAAATATAATGATAGTTTTAAATAGTGAAAGCAGTAGGTCAATATATGGATTCAGAGGGGCCACTTGTGTGTAGCTTGCTACTCCTACGTCCCTTTATATGGCACATGTTGCCAAAATGTCTTGTTTTATCAGAATATGCTGACAGGAGATGTTCTGACTGGGTAAGCATGAAATAAGTACATTACATACCTTACGATACTTACATTGTTTACTAACTAAAAAACTGTTACAAATCCACTTAAAACCCTTTACCTGTCTTGGTATTATTTTGTTATTTTTTTTTATATATTGCCCCCTCCAAATTGATACGCCTATGGAATTTCGTTCCCCGCACACTTCTTGCTCCTGAGTCATCGATGAGTCACTCCATATTATTTCGGCACTGGGATAGAAGATTCACTCTAAACTCCGCCCGCTAAGTTTCACTCCTTACCTCGCCTCGTCATCAAGCGAGAATTAGCTAACTAGCACGTGGCGCATGTATAGTATCGTACGAAGTATCCCCCATATACTCAAGAAGGCCGCCGTTCAATAGCTGCATGGCGGCATGCCCTTTCTAAGCGCAAAATAGAAGTACCGCCGAAGAGTGAACCTTCTAGTTGTAATTTATGTTCGGTGGCTTGGGTCTTCTTTCTTGGTGATTCTTCCATTCTTGAGGTGCTGGGTCTCGTAGTGTGCGCAGCGGCAGAGAGAAGTATAAAAGGAACGAACTCATCTAAATTCCTTCTTAGTTAAAAACTTTTTTGTTGCTACGTTTTCCTTCTCGTGCTACGTCCAATTATGTAGTATTTTGTCATAATTATGACATACAATATGAAGAGTTCACTTTTTCTTTTATTCGTCAAATTATGCTAATAAATAAACGAAGCATTCCTAAGGTCACACTACCTACCTTGCACAAAAAAATGTCAGAAGTTATAAGTTGTGTATTATAGGGTTAATTAATTAATTAATTAATATATTAATATGATATGCTCTACCGTGCTTTCATTTTATAACTGTACATAAGTTCCACCGTTCGGTCCTTCTCGGAAAATTAGCCACCGCTCAGGTGGGGAGTCTGGCCGTACGCCGTGATGATCGACGACTTAGATTTCACATTTACCGTCGCATACGTGTTTGGCATTTAGACGAGTGAACTTCGTAGTAATACGTGTAGTATTAAATAGATTCTTTTAATTCAAAACTTAGTAATTATGACGTACTCACTTGAGGAAAAAATTGATTTGATATCATGGTCTCTTCAAGGATATTCATTACGTGCAATAAGGGACCATTTCTCAGTCAAATATGTAAATCGTCCGATCCTGCCTTGAACACAATATCGACAGTAGTCGAAAAGTTTAAGTCAACGGGATGCATTTTAGGTTGTAAATGCCACAAGAAATGCAGGAATTAATGGTGTGTGCAATGGTAGAAGAGGATTCAAATATTTCTATCCCAAAAATTTCCGAGGAGACTGGTTTTAGTGTGGGTAAAATTCACAAAACTTTAAGGAAAAATAAATATCATTCCTATAAATACGAAGCCCATCAAGAAATTTTCGATGAAGACCAGTATCGTAGAATGTAATTTTGTAACACGGTAATGGAACGTGCAAATGCGGATGACAATTTTATTTATAACATCGTGTTCACCGATGAATTCACGTTTCCGTTACATGGTAGGTACAATCCATCAATTCTACGGTATTGGGCTATTGAAAATCAGTATCGCCTGTTAAATACAAGGACACAATATCCCGAAAAATTGAATGTTTGGGCTGGTATTTATAGGAATGATATTATTAGACCATTCTTTATTGATGGAAATTTAAATGGGGAGACTTATTTGAATCTTCTTCAAAACCAAATTGTTCCTGCATTGGCAAACATTAACCCCAATTTTGACAACGTTTGGTTCCAGCACGATGGGTGTCCTTCTCATAACTCAAGAATAGTCATTGACTATTTGAATACGATATTCCCCCAAAGAATTATATCTACGAGGCGTAATTCAATGGCCGCCAAGATCGCCAGACTTGGCCCCTAATGATATTTTCTTATGGGGGTATATTAAATCAAAGATATACGGGCATCCTCATGAAAGAGCTAATAATTTAAATCAACTGAGGGCTAATATTGAAAATTTATTTCAAACTATTAGCCCTCTTATGCTGACCAACGTTCGTTCAGAATTTTACGACAGGTTGGGTTATTGTTTGGCGCAAGACGGAGGCATCTTCGAAAATGTTCTTTAGTTTTTTTTTCTTATTCAAGGGGATTTTTTTAAGTTTTAAGAGTTTGTATTTTATTTTTAATTATTTTAAGAGAATCTATTTATTTTTAAACGTTTTATTAGAAGGCACTTTTTTTAATGCAAAACCAATTACAAAAATAATGCAAAAAAGATCATAGTTTGCTGTTAAATATGGCCAAGATATTTTTTCTTTAAATACCTTGATCATCTTTTAACAGTAAACCCATCAACATCACTTCCCACGTAAAAGTTTTTCCCCGTTACAAATACGATGTACACTCCCTCACGTGTAGAACGTAACTGTCGTAGCGCCGCTAATTATCGACACTGGACAACCTGAAGCAGGGCATACCGTCCGCGTCCCCCCCCCCCCCTACACATTATACGACCTACGAAATCGACCGATTGACTTTCTGCCTAGTGACAAAATGAAAGAACGGTATATTCATCATGAAATTGCTTGGAAATCAGAGAATGTAGTGATGGGCGTTGGGTTTCTTTTAATTTTGTATTGGGTACTGTTAACATATTTCCCGCTGACAAAATCGGGCGGCTCTAAAGTAATAATTAATTACTAAATAGAGAAGTCAGACTATTTATTTACTAAATAAAAAAAGTTAATAAAAGACAAAAAATTTACAAATTATGTCATTCCACATTATTACTTAACTAACAGTTAAGTAAAAATAAAGAAGTAAAAACTCTACGGCTCTACGAGGGTAGTCGCGGAAGTATCTGACCTAACAAAGAAAACAATAAATTTGGGAAAAAATATCTTTATTTCTCTACACAATCTCTTTTTGGCTTGATACACTTTTCCCAGCAATATTCTATAGCTTCCATACCCTGTTTATAGTGAGATTCGCCGAGCTCGGCAACCGCAAACTCCACCAGTTTGCGGTTGACATTATTGACAAATCTTTCATCACGGAGCCATTTTTTCCAAGTTTGAAAACAGAAAATAATTCGAGTGGGCTAAATCTGCCGACTAGGGTGCGTCAGAAAGCAATTCGAACTTTAACTCATTGATTTTGGCCATCGCGATAACGGTTGTGTCAACTGGTGCATTGAATTGATTAAACAAAACATTCTTTTTCGCCAAATGCGGTGTTTTTTTCTTGATATCATCACTCAAATGTTGCAATCAGTTCGCATAGTACTCGTCGTTGATTGTTTTTCCTTTCTAAAGTTAATCGATGAAAATTATCCCACGCACATCCCAAAAGAGTGACGCCATAGCCTTGCCTGCAGATGCAACTATCATCGTCTTCTTTGGAGCCAGTTCTCCTCTTTCAGTTCATTGCTTTGATTGTTCGTTAGCCTCAGGTGTGAAGTAATGGACCCGCGTTTCATCCATGGTAATGGATCGACGCAAAAACTTGGCTTTATCTCTGTGACACTTCGCCAAATTCGAGATTGAAGCATCCTCACGACGCTGTTTTTGTGCCCCTGTGAGTAATCGCCACACCTATATTACGCATAGCTTTTTCGTGTTTAAATTTTCAGTCAATATGCGATATATAGCACTTTTTGAAATGCCTACCATGCCTGCAAGTCCGCGCACCTTCAGTCGATGGTCATCCAATACAATTTTGTGGATATCTTCACCATTTCTGACGTGTACACCTCATTTGAGGCTATCAGTACAATCAGTTTTCTTTTTTATTTACAATTTTGTCCATAACAATAGTAGCTTTATGGCAAAAGTGGCCTAAGCCACCTTCCTCAATTCAAGATTCTGGGTCGGAATATATACCCTCTGAATGCAGTAATGCTGCTGCTGACCAAGGAAACGAATCTTCGGGGACCAGTAGTAAAGATGAAAGATCAAAGCAAGCTAAATGTAAAAAACACGTGAGAAGTGAACGTACTTGAAAACGCAATATTACTAAAAGAAAAAGAAATGCTGGGGAAAAATATATCAGTAGGTGCAATAAAGTTGTCTCAGCTAAAAAGTTCCAAGAAATAAAAAAGTGTTGCGTATACAATTTTATTGTTGGAAAATAATTCCTTTACGACGGCAACAAGAAATTTTTGCATTATTTTATGCTATTGAAACGTTCGATCTAAAATTTACCTACATTTTTTCTCTCATCGAAGTCGTTAATAAGTTGAGAATATATACCAAAAGAGATACCACTTCGAGGCGCGAAAAAACGCGTATATATTATTTGCATAATAATGTTGGTGACAAACTAAAAGTGTATAAGAACTTCTTTAAGTCGGTACTTCAAATTTCTGATGGTAGAATCACTAGAGTGTTGATTACCACACAAGAGGGTTTAGCTGCACCAATAGATAGGAGAGGGAAACAAACGTCTGCAAACAAAACTTCGAGTGAAAAAATTAACGAAGTTAAATTATTTATTCAAAGATTCCCTACATATGAATCCCACTATTCTCGTCACAAAAACATGTATAGGAGATATTTTGCACCCGGATTAAGTCTTGGAAAAGTCTACGAACTTTATAAAACTGAGTTTGAAAATGCCAGTCCTGTATCGAAGTATATATTTACAGAGGTATTTTTAAAAAATTTCAATATTCATTTCCACCCACCGATAAGTGACTCATGCAAGAGATGTAATTTATTCAAAAATAAAATAGAGTTTTCAACTGATGAAGTAGAAAAACGACAAATCCAAATTGAACGAGATCTGCATCATCGAAAAGCGAACATTGCTAGAAACGGTATGAGAAGCGATGGAGATACCGCAAAAACAAATCCAGATGAACTAACAGTCATAGCTTTTGACCTAATGAAAACTCTTCATACACCCATTATATCCACAGAATCTGTTATTATAAGCGCCAATTCTGGACTTACTGTCTTGGTGTAAAAGTATCTGCTAATATATCGAAAGTTGAGTGGCTTAAGATACAGTGGCTGCATTACAAACTATCTGATCCGTACTGTATCTATTACAAATATTCGAACAATGACGATGTACCCTTTGAATTAGTCAGTATTGCTAAAAGGAGATCAGTGCAGTCTATGAAAACTATCGAGCTAAATCACTTATACCCCAAGGGGCACACCATTGACCCTAAAAAGAAAGTGTATCTTTTAGAACTAATCTGCTTTATACCACCTGTCTACCATGATTTTTACAAGCACTTGAAGACATCAGAAAACGCATCAGAAGAGATATTCTCGGAAGAAGAGGGAGAAGATGAACTACCTATACTATGATACAAATTTTAATCATTATAAAGATTTAGAGTATGTGTACTTTTTTTGTTGTTGACTATTTAATAAAATCATTTGGAAACTTCAATTTTACCTGTAATAAATTCCCCTCTCAATTTAGCCTATTCACTGTGTAGTATCATTATTTTCAAAAAAGCAACAACGGCCTAACCAACTTTCTTTTTTTAAAAAAAAGATAAAATTATTTTCTGATAGACCCTTTACATGGAGATCTTAATGAACATACATAAAATATTTTCAATCAATTAGTTTATTTTAGGTAATCCGAATAAAGTAGTATGCTATTTGACCCAAAAATTCATTAACGTTTTTCTCAATAACACAGTTTTGAGCTTAGGCCACTGTTGCGCTGATAGCCTCATTTGGCCGACTACTGCGATTCGAAGGTGCAAATTACCCCAGAATAGAATCTAGCTCCGCTTTAATACCAGTTGAACTGAGGCTTTTCAAATGAAAGTATTGTATCATATACCGCTGACCAATTTTTTCTATGTTTACAAATTCACTATTCATGGCTCCCAAACAATTACCGAACAACGTAGCGTCGTCAAACTTAAAGTTTAAACTTTATAAGGTTGGTATTTTCTACCATCGTCATTCTTTTCAAACAACAGCGGTCATCTATACGTCAGATCGGGTACTTCCGTATTTCATCTCAAAACACATCAGGTTCCTATGCCCCACCCTGTATAAAACAATACTTACTATAATACAGTTCATTTTAATTATAGAATTACTATTGGTTTACCTCACATTTTGTACATTTGTAGACACTGAAGACAATTTTGTCGTATTATATGTTTCTCAAAACTATGAGTGATGACACCCAGTAAAAGCAGACATAATATTACAGGACTAAAGCAAGGTCATAGGGAAACGACATGATTATACGAATTTTTATAGAATAGTATTTATTGTTATTTAATCTTTAGGATGTACACTTAGGAACACAACTTAAATGACGCAATTATAATATTCTTGTAGTTAATAAAATTGCTATGAAAATATATGTCTTTGCTGTTTCCGATAGCATTCATGGAAAGAAATAAAGAGAAAGTATATATGTGTCCACGTTACGCATGGCTGACATATCTATACAAGATGATATTTTTACCAGCGATGCATATTGCCCTAGAGAACACTGTTATGACATTTCTTTATTTTAAAAAAAATAAAAATGAAATTTTGCTTTAAAACACGTTGGTTACGTTGATCAAGCACACCAGCGCACTATGGGGCGTAAACATCAATATCGTCTCAAAAATGCTAAAATTAAAACTGAAAATTAAGATCTCGAATATGGTATTTCCGTTAGCTAAGACACCAAGCCTTAATATCCTAGAAAGATTATTTTTTCACACGTTGATTTCCTGGGTTAGACAACTGTGAAGGGGAAGTTTCTGTTAAGGGCAAATTATTACTCAGCGTTAAAGCCAACTTCCATGAGCGTTTACGTACCTAAATTTTTTTTCAAATTTAATATCTTATACATCGTTGGAAAGGGCATTTCATCTAGTTTTAGAATAAAAATATCTACTTGTATGCTTGTTTTCATTTGTTACTTAAAAAAATAATAAAGCAGTAGTGTTTAGTATGATCATTTTACAACTTCACCTAAGGTTTTAATTATCATCAGGGTTTCGCCGGGTAGATTTCTTTTATGGAAATGATAGGCCATATGGTCCTCTCGACGACACTTAAAAAAACTGCTGCTCGATTTTGCTCCATTTTGAGAAAATTGGAATCAAAGTAGGAAGAAAACGCGTTCTGGTTATGGTTTAAAATCTAAATGACACATTTAGGTATTGGTAGCCGTCATAGAAAATTCGTTCAATTGGATATGATGTTTAGACTTTTTTTAAACGCTTTTTTTGTATAGCTTATTAATTCAAAATAAGGTGTACCAAAAAATACCGTAAATACAAAAACGTATTTACGTAAACACAGGTATCTAAACCACATATTGTTTATTTTAGCAAAAATAATATTTTTGCTAGTATCTACCGCAACTAGATAGAATAAAAAATATTTTTATTTTCGAAATATTGTGGTTTTTCGTATAGGTATATATACTGCTATGTGTTTTCGTATTTTCATACAAGTTCCTTACAAGAATTTTATAATACTTAGTTAAGAAACGTTACCACTATTCTTGCTAATAATGACCTGCGCCGTCATCAGGAAAAAGGAGAGGAAGACCTTGTAAAAGCTATGAAGAGTCATCCGAAAAAACTAAAAAGAGAAAAGCGACTAAATTATTCCGGGATTCTGGGCTGGATTCAATTATGTTTTTTTATTTATTCAATCAGTATTCATATGTACAAGGATTGCGTTCAATTGGTGAAAGTAAAGAAGCTCAAATAATAAAATTAATTCGTTCCGCATCCTCAGAGAAAAAGGAAATCATACACCTGCAGTTGCTAGAGAAAAATACGTTTGTCAATTCTTTTACAGCAGATGAAGCTTTGGCCATATTTATTAATTTAGATTTGTCAAAAAATCAATACCAATATCTTATAAACTGTACGAAAGAAAGAGGATGCAAGTTATTTCCGCCATATAAGCAACTCCAGGAAGCTAAAAGTAAATGCTACCCAGATAACTCTCAAATTACAATTACCGACATTATGGCTAAAGTGGAACTACAAGGAATATTGAATCATACAGCAACAAGGTTATTAAATATATCGTCAGTTGATGTAACATCTGTACGTAAATTAATTTTATATAGTAAATGGGGTTGCGATGGTTCCTCGGGCCAAAGTGAATATAAACAAATTCTTTCTGGTGAGAGTGAGTTAGTATCCGATGCTAACTTGTTAATATCATCTTTAGTTCCCCTTAGACTGGTAGACAGTTCTTCAAATGAAAATATTTGGCAAAATGCAGCCCCATCATCCATACGATTTTGTCGCCCTATCTTAATAGAATTTTCCAAAGAGACTCCAGAGAAAACCAGAACAATTATAAGTAAACTAAAGGCACAAATATCTTCTCTTTTACCAACGTCTGTTCTCATAAATGACCTTTAAAAAACCAGCTGTACAATAGAGGTTTCGTACAGAACTAGGATTAATTATAGATAAACCACGACAAGGTTGTGGAAACACTAATGACGGTAATACTGCGAGGAGATTTTTTGGAAATGCTGCGTGCTCATCGTCAATTACTGGTGTTGATGAAGAACTAATACAGAGACTTCATATTATCTTACAGACAATGGCATGCGGGCAACCAGTTAATGCCCAAAAATTTGGAGAGTATGCATTTAAAACTGCAAAACTTTTATGTACGTAAATACAACTGGTACTACATGTCTTCTTCTGTCCATAAAATACTAATTCACGGAGCAAATATTATTCGTTATAACGCAGTATTGCCTTTTGGACAGCTTTCAGAGGATGCACAAGAATCGCGAAATAAAAATTACAAGCAATACGGGTTACATCATGCTCGAAAATGTTCACGATCAGATACCAATGCAGATGTATTTCATACACTTCTTTATACCTCAGATCCATATATAACCAGTTTAAGAATGACCCCACCAAGAACGCTGATGGAGCTCGACGAAGAAGCCTTGCAGTTACTGGAATAGTTGTGAATTATGCACCTACTAAATAACGATTGTTCATTATAAGTTATAATATTATTATAATATTATCATACCTCTATACTAATACCTATACGTAATTTTTGTTTCTATTATTGAAAACTAAATTTATATAAAAGGAATCAAATATATTACATGTCTATTAACGTCTTATATTTACTAGTTTTCTGTTTATAAAGGAATAATAAACACTCTGATTTTTACATATTCCTCAATTTTGTCCACTAAATATAGCAAGATATATAAAAGATATTGCAATAGTATTACACAGTCTTCAACACCACACCTTCTTATATACACCTACCAAACTTTCACTTGATTTTATCTGTAAATAATAAAGTTACAGATTTTTGAGACGCGAAAGTGCTGTTTGCCCCATAGTGCAGCGTACGATTATTTTTTTACTAGAGAAATGCGCTATTGTAAGTTGATCGCGGATTTCTCAGAGTTAGAACTGTCATTTTCAATCAAACAAAAAATTATTAAAATTCCGCGTTAAAAGAAAAAACGTTTTCAACTCGTAGTTACCTAAACGCAAACTCGCCTCATCAGGCAAAAATTGAAGTGCTTTACATTTCACATCACTTTATCTCATCTGATTCAGTAACATATAAGTCGGAAATCGAGGAAGGAACTACCAAACCGCCAAGCGGTTATCAAAGTAGTTCCCGAATAGCAAGGCTATTACATAATCGCTATAGGAAACAACTACTCCTCGGGCTAAAGCTCTGCCAGGCATTGAATTATACCTAAAAGCGACCCCTTTCTCGTGTTTCTGCACGATCAGATAAGATTTTAAAAAATATTTTAAATTTTCTCGATTTCCGACTTATATGTTACTGACATAGATCGAATCGATAAAGATGTATACCCCACAACTTTCATTCGGCATTTGTCCTGGATCGGCGTACCGTGTACGGCACTGATGAGAACTAATAAGTTCGAAACAGCTGTATGTCGTTCGGTTCCAGTCCGGGACAAATGTGGAATCCTACCTGTGGCGGGTTTTATTTTTCAAAATCTCATCTGATGTTATTTTACACTCTAAATTCTCTCATACATCTTGAATGTAGAATTTAAAGTCTCATTCGCGAAAAAACTCGTTAATCTAAATAAAATTTTGTTCATTTCGACGAAAAATTATGAAACTTATAAGCCCTGTATCGAGTTGGCAAGTAAGTACTTTCATTATATTTTTCGTTTCATCTAGAAATGTTTATATATCTAAATATCCTCGGCTGTAGTTTTATGTAATTCAGAATTAGCTGTACAAACTCAGATACATTCCCAATATTCTGAATATTTATCATTTCTTTTAGTGAGTTCGTCCACTTACATACCTATTGAAATTTTGTTTTTTCATATTTATTTATTAAGATTATTTACAAAAATTATTTGTATCCCCTCAATATCGATCCATTAGTTTCTAACGGTCGCAACAACACAAACAAAATAATAATGTGCTAAAGTTTTCTCTAGCCATTTGAACTGAAGTCCACTAGATGTCAACCACAACAGTTAGTCACAAATTTGGGATTCACTTATACTACAGCCACCAAGACATATCCATAGTGCAAGTCGACTATTAGCGACTTATTCTACTAAATTTCGCCTATTTATAGGTAGATTTAAAGTAGGGATGTCTCTTTTGTTCAGTTTAGGTACGAATCTTGTACGCAGTTGACATGTCGATATTAGTGGCGTATTTTTACTTTTCCGCACTCCACTATACGCGGAAAAGTAATGTAATCGTGTAAAGAAAAAGTGAAAAAAATTTGTTTTCGGTTTATTTTTCGGTTTTCGGCCTAAAAACAGAAAAAAGGTTTTTAAAAATTTTTTGCTGTGTATGTCGTCGTTGGCATTTATTCTTGTTAGCACGATAACTCAACTAAATCGTGTCGGATCGATCGAGTTTTGACTGATTCTGATCGGGGACGTCTTCCAGACAACACCTATTGATTTTGAATAGGATAGAACACACTCTACCATTTGCATGGGTCATGAGAAAGTACAATGGTGGACTATTTGAAAATTTTTTTTTAGCACGATCACTCAATTAAATCGTGTCGGACCGATCAGGTTTTGACTGATACTTATTAGGGACGTCTACCAGACGACATCTATTGATTTTGAGGTGGCTAGGGCACACCCCACCCTATCCATGGGTCATGAGAAAACACGATGGCGGACTATTTGAAAAAAGTAAAACTGTCGCATAAAACACATATTCTGCATTTATGTGTTAGTTTATTGTTTCTCGGCCACTCAATTTCGAGATAGAGATGTTCTATGTGCGGAAAAGTCCGTTTTAAGGTTTTAAAACTGTTTATTCAAATTCAACTTAATAATAATTAACAGTTTTTCATTGTAGTAATAATTATACAAGCCTATTAGATTTTGTGTCAAATAATGGTGAGATTTATATGAATTTTGTGTTAATAAATTGTATGGTATTGTTGGATGTGCACTGTTTTTGAGGTGGATAAATAAATTTTGTTTTTATCTTGGAGATTTCATATTTATGGTATAATAATACCTTAACCTTCATAACTTGACGGCCCTTCTGCAGAGAGATAGTTTTATATAAGTTTGGGAGGTAGAAGTTAAAAATATTTCTGCTTCGGTATTCGAGTTTTTAATGTAAATTAAGTACAAAATAGCTCTTAAAATGTGAATATTGTACCCATTAGAAATGCAACCCGCATTTCAACTCTGTTTATTCCAAGTTATTTGCAATAAAATCATTTTTGGCTAATATATTTTCAACTAAAGTAAGAGAATGTAATGTGGATTTGGCAATAGTGGATATTATACGCCCGATTTAATTTGATCATGGATACACTGGATCCAATAAATCAGTGACTCTCAAAATGTTGAAAAATTTTTTTCTAATTGAAAATTGAAAAACTCCGTTAATAAGGATATTACAAAATGGTTTTCACTATAATAATTTACTGTATAGAGACATTAAATGGTTAAAATATATGTGGGTATTGAGGGACCAAAATATGAAAGATAAGTTCCAGGAGAAAACAGATCAATTAATAAATAAAGCGAGTAAGGACGAAATCAAGAACGCAGAAACTGAGTGGGAGGGTATCAAGAATAGTCTAGATTCCGCGGCTACGGACGTTTTAGGACACGATAAAAGGGAAGCTAGGAAGCCCTGGATAACGGACGAAATCTTAAACTTAATGCAAAAGAGACGAGGCTACAAAAACAGACGAGACGAAGAAGCACTGAAAACTTATAAGTCAATAAAGTGGGAAATCATTAGAAAATGTAGAAAATCGAAAGAACAATGGATAGAGGATAAATGCAAAGAAGTAGAAGATAAGTTGCAAGTAGGTAAGACCGATAAAGCTTACAAAATAATTAAGAGGAACTTCAGGGATATAGGAACAATAAGTAGAAACGTTAGGAGTCAATCGGGGGACATACTGATCGGAAGAGAGGAGAAAGCGGATAGATGGAAGCAGTACTTAGGAAATTTATACGAGGGTCAGGAATTAGGAGATATATTAGAGGAAGAATCTATCATCGATAGGGAAGATGTAGGAAAACCTATATTGAGAGAGGAATTTGAAATAGCACTAAGGGGGCTAAAGAATAATAGAGCGCCGGGTGTAGATAAAATATAGGCGGAAATTTTGAAATGTGCGGGACAGAAAGTAGTAAATAGGATGTTTGAACTGGTAAAATACATATACCAAAAGGGCGAGATGCCGGAGGATTATAAGAGGAACATTATCGTTACTATACCGAAAAAGAGAGGAGCCGACAAATGCGAGAACTTTAGAACGATTAGCCTAACTTCCCACGCGTCAAAAATCTTAACCAGAATAGTGCAGAAGAGGGTGGAAAATAGAGCGGAGGAAATACTAGGAGAAGACCAATTCGGGTTTAGGCGAAATAGGGGAACTCGCGAAGCTATTGTGGCGCTAAGAGTAATGTTAGAGAAAACAATAGAAAAAGGAAAGAACGCTTATATAGGATTTGTAGATTTAGAAAAAGCTTTTGATAACGTAAGATGGGGAAAAATGTTCGAGATACTAAAGAGCGCGGGAATGAAGTATAGAGATAGGAGAGTAGTACACAATCTATACAAAGAGCAAACTGCTGTTTAGAAGTAGAAGGGGAAAAAAGGGAAGTAGATATTAGGAAAGGAGTAAGACAAGGATGTTACCATCTAGTAAGGAGGAATTAGAATCGGCATTGAATGAAATGGAGGCAGTGTTGACAGAGGAATACGGAATGAGGGTGAATAAAAACAAAACTAAAGTGTTAGTGTGCAGAGGACGCGCGAGCAGAGCAAAAACGAAAGTACAAATTAATAATGAAAGATTGGAGGAAGTTAAAGACTTCACTTATTTAGGAAGCAAAATAAATTGGGATGGAAGAAGCGATAAAGACATAAAACAAAGAATAGCGCAGGGTCGAGTAGCTTTTAACAAAAAGAAAGCACTTTTATGCTCGGGGGTAATAAACTTAGAAACAAGGAAGAGATCTTTGAAAACATATGTATGGAGCACGGCACTATACGGTTGCGAAACCTGGACGGTAGGGGAAGCAAGTAGGAAGAAATTAGAGGCTTTTGAGATGTGGTGTTACCGAAGAATGATGAAAATACCATGGACTGATAGGGTTAGAAACGAAGAAGTATTGGAGAAAGTCGGCGAGAAAAGAAGTATGTGAAAAAACATAAAAATGAGAAGAGATAGAATGGTAGGCCACTTGCTGAGACATGGGGGAATAGTCCGCGATATTTTGGAGGCAGAAATAGGAGTGAAGAAAGGCAGAGGTAGGCCTAGATTAGACTACTGCTCGCAAATAGAAAGGGATGTAGGTTGTAGCACAATTAGCGAAATGCGTAGGTTAGCACAAGATATGAGAAGCTGGAGGTTAGCGTCCAACCAGTCTTGGGACTGATGACCTAATGATGATGATTGAGGGTATCTGTTATAGAGATTGTACTGTATATCTAAATACATCGGATTTTTTGAAACATCAAAGACTAGTATTTAGAATCATTTTATTCTAAATACTTCACAAAAAACAAATCAACGTCAATATATAAAGAAATAAACACACAAAATATTATTTTTAATAATAACAGCTTGAACATATATAATAATAATATACTATTTCCTAAATATAAAAACATTTAACATATACTATTAACATACTTTATAAAAAAAATTGTCAAATAAATGTTGAAGTAGGAATTATTTGGCTCCATATTAGGATATTTATAGAAAATTAAAGTACAAAAATACATGAATTACAAAAATTACACAAACTATATAATTTTTTTAAAACACATGTAAACATTGGTGGAAAAATCAATTTTAAATAACAAACAGTTGAATATCGACTTTCAATAATTTTCAGTTGTTTTTATAGCTTGGGGCCAAAATCACTTCAAGTGATTCATACGTAACAACAGACCACCATAACTGTTCAGTCGTCATATAATCGTCAACAAATCAGACTACAGATCATAAGAAATATGTAAGACAGAGTTCACAAGCTAATTAGTATAACTTTACTATGTAATAGTCCCAAGAATGATATGATATTTCTCCAAGAGTAACAGTATGTGTAGTAATTATGTAATCGTGCAATGCATAACTTATGGTAAACCATAAAACTGTTCAAATAATTTTAAAACGTAGAATATTTTTGGTTTTGTTTTGTTGTTTTTTAATATTTAGCGCCCTCGTATATGGTACGACTATAATCTAGCAACATCGTACGCTGCACTGTCTAATTCTGCTATATTACCGACTTGTCACTTATAATTATTTTGGCACCACAGTATAAATAAAAATAACTACGCGGTCTCTATAAATATCCATGAATTCATGAAGCTCGTAATGTTGCAGGGATTCCTAGTCTACGGAAAATATTTCTTCACCAAGTTAACGAACTCGTACTGCTTATTCAGCCTGGCAATATCCAGAACGGTCTTCCCGTTCTTTATTTTGCCGGCAATGTTGGCGCCGGCCTTTATCAATTCTCCCGCGCAAGCCATGTTGCCACGCTTTGCGCATTCGAACAGGGCCGTTGAGAAAGGGCCGGGATAGTTAACATCGGCCTTGAACGAAATCAGCAGCTTCACTACGTCTACGTAATCTCTGAAACAACAGGACTTCAGGGCGACCTGTCCGAATCGGTTGGCGACGTTGACGTCGGCCCCCTTCTGGAGGAGGATCTCGCACGACTGGCGGAACCCCCACTTGCAGGCCTTCATCAACGGTGTCAAGCCGTAGTCGTCTTTCGCGTTTAAGTCTGCGCCTGCAACAAAGTTCTGTGAGGTTTTAACGGGTAAAGGAAATATAATGCTAAGTGTTACTTCACAGAGGGTAATCTTCAAACTACTCAAATAAGGAGATTATACTCCACCCCATCTGCAAATGCCTTATAATAAGGACTAAACAAATTAGGTCAAAACAGCTATTCTCCTGGCTATATGCCAAACGCCGCGCCGAGCGCTGAATTAACAGAGTTAGCACTAAAATACAGTGATTCAGATTGTCCCAAAACCACACGGAAGGTGCAAAGTGTCACCTATCTCAGGATATCGCTAACTGAAGACCGGTTTCGACCTTATCTTGGGTCTCGTCAGTGCAGTATTTTGTCAACTAATTCAGCGCTCGGCGTTTGGCATATAGCCAGGAGAATAGCTGTTCTGGCCTAATTTGTTTAGTCCTTATTATATAAGGCATTTGCAGATGGGGTGAAGTATAATCTCCTTATTTCAGTAATTTAAAGATTACCCTCTGCGAAGTAAAACTTTGCATTATATTGATGATCAAGTTTTTACTCCGATTTAGATTGTTCTCGAAACAACCAAGAGATGGCGTTTGGTACGCTCTACTGCGGTGGAACGTAGCCACGTCTACTAGATGTGAGCCTAATCTGTCAAAGATATACCCGTTTACACTGCACTGACGACATCTAAGATAAGGTCGAAACCGGTCTGCAGTTAACGATATGTAGCAGCGCTCGGCGTTTGGCATATAGCCAGGAGAATAGCTGTTTTGACCTGATTTGTTTAGTCCTTATTATATAAGATATTTGCAGATGGGGTGGAGTATAATTTCCTTATTTCAGTAGGGCAAAGGAAACGGGATAGATGGGAAATATAAAAAACAAGAAATGATACATGGTATTCAATATCCTACTTATAGGACAGATTATTAAAATTGATTCGATTTCAAAGCCCGATATATAAAAAGCTGGACATTCGACCGTATTTCTTTCGAAAATCATTCTAGAAAAAGATACTTTCGAACATCATTAATAAAGCTGCCCATCATAAGTGCTGTATCAGTTGCATTATACTCGAATGACTTCGAGTCAGTCCAAATGTCGTAGTCCGGTATTTGAATCGATGTAGCTACAAATAATTAATTCAATTTAATTTTGTCGTCATGTTTGACTACGTTCTATTGATCGTTGTAATTTCCCTATAGTAAGTATCACACCGAAATTAATTAATTAAAAATTAATGCATCAGCAAAACTTTTCATTATTTCCTATAATTATTCGAAGTTTTAAATCCTTAAACATTTTATATAGGTGGCCATATCCTCTATCACTACTGATAAACAATTGCAATTGTTTACGTAAAATTTTACGTTAACAAATGGCGGCGTAAGTGAGATTTATATATGAAGTTGTCATGCTGCAGAAAATAAAAATTTTATTTTCTGCAGCATGACAACTTCATATATAAATCTCACTCTTCATGTCTTGTATTGTTTGACACAATTTCTAATTTGTATGATTATTACTACAATGAAATTAACTATTATTAAAGTGAACAAAAAAGCCGTCCATCTATATAAAATCTACCTTGACAAAAGTTAGTAGAATAAGTCACTAATAATCAACTTGTACTGTGGATACTGAAACACCCCATACCCCCACTCTCTTACTTGATTTTATGAAGCCCAAACTAGAAACATCCCCTCGTGAGAACGTTCCACCCTCAGGGGTTATTTTGATACCACACCGGCAGAATGCGATACCAACGAACCCCTGCTACCCCTGGTTCACCCTCCCCAAGAGAGTGGACGTACAAATTCAAAGATTTGGCCTGATTGTTTCATTTTGTCTAGTGGTAGGAATTTGGCCTGATCATTTAATCTTGTCTAGTGAGTAGTAGTAGGAACCTTGCTACGTTGTTTTTAATTCTTACTCCCCAGGTTCTTTATATAAAGTTTGGTATTAATTGTTTTAATTTTCTTATTTATAATCTGCTCTAGTTAATTTAATTCAGCATTTTATTTATTATTATTAATCTGAATTTAAGTCAGATTTACCCTATTTGATTTAATATTAGAAGGGGGCAATAAAAGGGAAACTCAGAATCCACTTTAATTTACATTTATTATCCAAACTTGGATATGTGAAAGTAATGTTATTGACAAACAACAGAACTCTGTTATCTGTAACGGAAACTTCCGTTTGTTTAAATACTTTAAATGATGGCTGGCATACGCAGACTTTGCAATTACCGAGAGGAGCTCCTCTCGCCAAAGACTCTGTGAGTTTCCCCACTGGGGAGCCATTAAAAAACCTAAGCCCAACCACGAACTTGCAGTTAGCAAATGGCTTGTTGCCGTAGGTCGCGTACAAAATCACCTCAGTAAAGGTATTATAGGTGAGACACTGTCTCTAGTCTCTAGTAATGGCTTAGTGTCATGTACCCACTCGCTCTGAGATACCTAGGTAGAGACAACTAGCTCGATGCGAAGTTTTACCCTTCTGTGGTAGACAAAATACGCACCCTAAGACAGGTAAACATCACCGATGATATGAAACCACCGAACGAAGTTCACCTATAGTAACTACTAATATAATTTTAAAAGTTGCTGTCGTCCCTAGATATGTCAATGCCCCCGTATGGAGACGCCATCCAATGATACCATATTCGTCGGTATAGTTATCGTTTTCCCAGCCGAACAGCTTCAAGTAAAAAATACTTTTGCTTACGTGAAACAAACATTAACACGTGGTTCTCTCCTAGTGGACAACGGAAAACTCCTCGAAGAAAGCCTATTCAAACAGAGGATACCATAATTAATATTCTGACGTGTCTTTAAGTAAATCCCCATATCTCAACGCGGTGTCTTCAGCAGGAATTAGGAATAAGTAGAACTACAATTCAGAGAGTAATATCATAAATATCATCCTTTCAAAATACATTTAACGCAAGGTTTAGCCCCTGAAGATCCTGAAAGAAGACTTAATTTTATTGCTGAAATATCAGTGAAAGTCACAGATGACCCGTTCTTTTTAAATAAAATATTGTGGAGTGATGAAAGTCGTTTTCACAACAACGGTACCGTTAATAGACACAATTGCCACTATTGGTCGGCTGAAAATCCAAAATGGATGCGAGGAACCAATTTCCTCGAAGACAACATGGGGCATAAATGTTTGGTGCGGTTTATTCAACGATCGCTTAATTGGGTCATATTTCTATCAAGAAACGTTGAACGGCGAAAGATATTTAGATTTTCTCTAGAACATGTTTCCCCATTTACTTGAAGGTATTCCCTTAAACGAAAAAAGGACAATGTGGTGGCAGCAGGATGGTACACCTCCTCACTTTGCCCAGCAAGTTAGGACACATCTTGATGCCACTTTCCCTGAAAGATAGATTGGGCGCAATGGTACAATATCTTGGCCGGGTCGCTCATCAATTATGACACCTTTAGATTTCTTTCTATGGGGATACTTTGAAGGTTTGATTTACAATACACAGCCTAGAAATTTAGACGATTTGCAAAACAAAATCAGAGCAGCATGCCAAACTGTCATACCAGAAATGACTAGAGCAGCATGCTACACAAATGTTTTAAAAATATTTGAGTATTGCGTTAATGAAGGTGGATATCAATTTAAGCATTAACTGTAATGATTTTTATAATTATTGTATTTTGCTGTGTAATTATTTATCTTCTTTAATAAAAGTTTTAAAAAACAATCCATTCATTTAACAGCTCAGGTTATCACTGTTTTACATAAACGTGCTAATAAACATGGTATCGTTGGATTGGTATTAGATAGACCATCACGAAATTATAATATCATACGGGTGTGTCGTTAAAATTTTTGAAGTTGATGTCACGTGACCGGAAATGTGCAGGTGAAATAAAAGTCATAGAAATCAAAAATAGACAACGCTTTCGACTGTTTAACATCGGTAATTTTCAAAATTAATGTTTCAAATAGATATTGACTGGACAAAACTTCGTGGGCCATCCCGTGTTATGTGTATATGAGACAAAGTGGCGTAAAATAACATCAGATGACATGAAGTGATGTTAAATGTAAACTGCTTTAAATTTTGCCTGATCAGGTGAGTTTGTATTTACTTAACTATTCCATTTACTGTTTTATTTTGTCAATGTTGTCACTTTTAATCGTCGAAAACGTTTTTACTTTTAAAGGGTGGTCCAACCATAATGCACGATGTTAATTGTGAGTCACACCTTATCGTCAAGTTTTTTGCCCAACTTAATTTGACATTTCTTTGTTTCAGTGTTTGACAAATTCAACCATGGAGAGGTACACAATTGAGCAGCGTGTTAAGATTATTGAAGCCTTTTTGCGAAAATGGGCGTTCAAATCAAAATGCATTTCGTGCACTTCGTGACTTTTTTGGTCAGCATAATCGACCAAATGTGTCCACAATCGGGAGAATTGTGCGCAAATTTCAGCAAACCGGGTCTGTAGGAAATGTGAAAACACCTGTGCATGCTCGCCCAGTTCGTTCTGCGGAAAACATTGCTGTTGCTCGCGATAGTGTAGCAGAAGAGCCGTCAACCTCGACTCGTCGTCGTGCCCAACAATTGAACATCTCGCGAACATCACTGATGCGAATTTTGAATAAAGATTTGAAAGATTTGAATTTACACGCTTACAAGCTTCCATTGGCTCAAGAGCTGAAGCCTACTGACCATTTCAAGCGTCGTCAATACGCCGAATGGTTGGTTGAACAGACAGAAGTGAATGGTGACTTTACAAAGAAAATCATCTTCAGCGACGAGGCACACTTTCACCTCAGTGAATTCGTTAACAAGCAGAATTGCCGCATTTGGGCAAATGAGAATCCACGAGTGATTGTTGAAAAGCCGATGCATCCACAAAGAGTGATTGTTTGGTGCGGTTTATGGGCTGGCGGCGTCATCGGGCCGTACTTCTTCGAAAATGAGGTCGGCCAAGCAGTTACCGTGAATGGTGTTCGCTATCGCGAGATGATAACGGACTTTTTGCGGCCAGAAATTGAGGATATGGACCTGGACGATATGTGGTTCGAACAAGATGGTGCCACTTGTCACACAGTCAACGAAACAATGGCACTTTTGCGCGAGAAATTCAATGGCCGTGTTATCTCACGTCGTGGCGATGTTAATTGGCCGCCACGATCATGTGATTTGACACCGTTGGACTTATTTCTTTGGGGATATTTAAAAGAAAAAGTGTACGTCAATAAGCCAAGAACAATTCAAGAGCTAAAGGATGAGGTAATTCGGCACATTAACGACATTGAACCTCAATTATGTCTCAGAGTCATTGAGAATATGGACCATCGGATAGAGGTATGCCACCGAAGCCATGGCGAGCGTTTGGCCGATATTTTGTTTCACACATAATTGTCATAGATCCTTCTATCATAATAAAAAATATTAAGATAATTCTCTGAAAACTTTTTGTTTTATTTACAATTAACATCGTGCGTTTTGGATGGACCACCTTTTATGTAATATTAACAATTTTTTTATTGTAATAGAAAATGACAGTTTCTTGTATTTTTAAAACCTTTTGCTATACCACTTATTTATAAAAATCCACAGTAAAATAATTGACCTATAAGCGAACAACCCACTTAAAATATAAAATAATACTTCAAAGAAAAATTAATTTTTCTTCGGGGTATTTCAAAAACAAATAGAATTTGTAGATATTTTGTATGTAAGTCTGAGAAATATGTAATAAACTGACAACAGCGTATTTCTGTGGTAGAAGTAGTAGTAAAGTTTCTGTAGTAGTAAAGGTAGCTGGTGTACTTGATCAGGAGTAACTAACATGTGATCGTGTTTTAAAGCAAAATTTAAAAAATTACTTTTTCAGTCTAATATTCATAATGTCATAATAGTGTTCTATAGAGTAAAAGATACTGCTGGTGAAAATATATGTACAGGGTGAACAAAACTCGATGTCTTAGCTCTATTATAAGGAAAAACGATAGAAAATATCTGAAAAGTGATTCTTAAATGGGATTGAGTAAGTTCCATTTTAAGCCTAATTTACATATTTTTCCATATTTGAAAACTGAAGTAATGACGTCATCAATTTTTTTCCCAGAAACATACCTACATTTTGGCATATTTAAAAAGAGCTAATTTTTGTGAACACATTTTCTATCTTTTTAAAACGTTAAAAAATAAGCAAAGTAAAAAAAGTATTATCAAAAATTCGCAGTCGCCACCATTTACACAAGTAGCTTTTGGAAACAAATAACAAAGTCGAATCTGTCAGTAATTAATCTAATAGTTGACAAGTATAATTTTTTTTTTTTTGTTATTTGATTGTGAGTGAAAAATGTTCACGCACAACGAAAAAGTCGATATGTTATTAGTTTATGGGGAATCTCAAAGGAACCCTAGAAGAGCAGTTCAGTTATACGCCCAGAGATACCCCGAACGTGTTATTCCAAGCTTAAAAACATTTGCAAAATTGGAACGCAATTTATGTGCAAATAAATATAAATACGCGGGTGCGGGGGTGTATAGGCGACGCGACGGGATAGGTAAAACCTTCCCCTTGGGCAAATACACTACCGCACTCCAGGCCGAGCTAGTTGGAATTACATACGGTGTTCTGGGGCGGACCAAAATCGGATCCAGGAGAAGGTATGTATCTGCTCGGATAGCAGGGCAGCGTTGGCAGCCCTGAATTCAGCAACGACAAAGTCGAAGCTGGTCTATAATTGCTATGAAGCATCGAACCACTTGGCAGGGAAGGGACCGGTGGAACTCTTATGGATACCTGGGCACAATGGCATTAAGGGAAATCTAATTGCAGATGACCTTGCCAGACTAGGGACCAGGGAAAACCTCTATGGACCAGAACCTGCAGTGGGAATAAGTCGGAATCTGATCAGAGACCGCATCAATGGCTGGGCAAGAGATCAGCACAATAAAAGATGGAGAGGAGTAACGGGTTGTCGAATAACCAAACTCTTCATCAAATACTCAGAGATTGAGAAACGGGCCCAAGAATTAATTAAATTGAACAGGCACAAAGCCAGAACTCTGGTGGGAATCATAACGGGCCACCATAGTAGCCTGAATGCATATAAGCACAAGCTGAGGCTGACTGATAGCCCGGCCTGCAGATACTGTAAAGAAGACGAGGAAACCTCGATTCATCTTCTTTACACCTGACCCGCACTGGAGAAGAAGAGGTATCTTATATTAGGGACCCCTGTTATCCTAGAGGAGGCGAGGTTTAAGGCGGCGGACGTGCCTAAATTGCTCCTTTTATGGGATAGCATTTTTGGATAATGACCCAGATAAGAGGGGATCACCAAGGGACTACCCATGCGATCAGTGGCTGATGAGGCTCAAACCTATATAATATAATAATAAAATAATAATATAAACACTTTTAAAAACTTGAAACGGACTTTTCCGCACGTAGAACATTTCGAAATTGAGTGACCAAGAAAAAATAAACGAACACATAAATGCAGAATATCTGTTTCATGCGACAGTTTTACTTTTCAAATAGTCCACCCTCGTGCTTTCTCATGGCCACTGAACAGGGTGGGGTGTGTCCTATCCGCCTAAAAATCAATAGATGTTGTCTGGTAGACGTCCCTAATCAGAATCAGTTGAAACCCGATCGATTCGACACGATTTAATTGAGTGATCGTGCTAACAAAAAATATTTCTCAAATAGTCCACCGTCGTGCTTTCTCATGACCCATGGACAGGGTGGAGTGTGTCTTATCCACCTCAAAATCAATAGGTGTCGTCTGGGAGACGTTCCCGATCAGAATCAGTCAAAACCTGATCGATCCGTCACGATTTAGTTGAGTTATCGTATTAATAAAACAAATTTCTCAAATAGACCCAAGGGATGGGGTGGTGTGTGCTATCCATCTCAAAATCAATAGGTGTCATCTGGGAGACGTCCCCGATCAAGATCAGTCAAAACCCGATCGATCCGACATGATTTAGTTGAGTTATCGTGCTAACAAGAAATTTTAATGCCGACAACGACACACACAGCAAAGAAAAATTGTTAAAAGGGTCAATTCTGACAATACTGTTGCCACTGTTTTGCAGTATTTTGAAGACCATCCAAAGAACTCGATTCGGCAAGCCTGTCGTGAGTTGAATTTAAAATATAGTTCGGTACAAAAATGTTTAAAGAAAATAGTTATCACGATTATAAAATTCATAATTTAGAACACTTGTCAGATTATAATCAACAACGAAGAATTAATTATGTTGCCCAAGTGATGGTAAACTTATCAATGACAATCGGTTTTTTCAGCATGTGTTGTGGACGTACGAAAGCCGTTTTATTAGTAATGGTATGCCCGATAAATTTGGGCTACTGAAAATCCAAATTTTGTCAATCCGATTGAAAACCAAGGACACTTCAGTATTAATATTTAGTGTGGCAATATTAATAGGTATTTGATTGGTACGTATTTTTACGAAAGAATTTTTTTTAAATAGTGAGCGATATTTGCAATTTCTTTAAGAACAACTAACTCCCTGTGGTTCTCGAAAATGTGCCATTACAGCTGAGCAAATATCTGTTTCCAGCATGACGGAGCTCCACCGCATAAAGTAAGAATTGTCCACCAATATTTGAATGAAACTTACGGAGAAAATTGGATGGGTATAAATGAACCGATACAGTGGACGCCTAAGTCACCGGACTTGACCCCATAAGACTTCTTCTTGTGGGGACCTTTGAAAAATAAAGTTTACAGTTTAGCAAGTGGTCACATTGAAAATTTATGGTAGTGATTGCCTACATACTTGTTTCTTTCTGTGGTAATAGTTGTACCATATTATGGGTTTTGTAATTTTAAATTAATAAATAATACTAATCAATAATGTTTAATTATTGACAGATGCGATTTTGCTATTTTCTTCCAAAGGCTACTTGTTTAAATCGTGACGATTGCGAATTTTTGATAATACTTTTTTTTACAAATTTTTTAACCGAAAAAGATAGCGAATTTTTTTCTTTATAAAATCTGTTCAGCAAAATTATTTCTTTTTAAATATGCCAAAATATAGATATGCTTCTGGGAAAAAAATCGATGATGTCAATGTTTCAGTTTCCAAATATGAAAAAATATGTAAATTCAGCTTAAAATGGACCTTACTCAATCCAATTTAAGAACTTATTTTCAGACTGTTTCTATCGTTTTTCTCTTTCTTATAATAGAGCTGAGACATCGAGTTTCGCTCACCCTGTACAACTCAAAGAATCACCTTGTGTGTATCGTACCCGTCATTAAATGAACTTTGTACGCTACTGAGACGAGACAAAATGGTAGGTCTACATATCAGTCCATCAAAAAAGTCGTGGATTGGAATTGGAAAGTGAACCATTAAAATTAAAAAATTAAAAATAAATGAGAAAAATGCGCACTACTTGCGTAGAACTTGCAAACAATTTATATTTTTCAATAGAAGATAAAACACAATAAAAAAATTAATAAAACTAAACAATGGTCGAAAGTTTTCATATTTTTTGTCGATTCCAAGACGTGCAGTGGCGAAGCGTCCATTATGGCTGTAAGGCGCAGACTACCCTATATATTTTAGATGGTAGACCCCGTTTTTATATTGCCACTTGCCTTTGCCAGAATGATAAACATTTTCTATTCATGTTATCATACCTATTTCCGTTTAAACTGAAGCGCCAGCATATCGGCAACCGGCAGAGCGCAAGCCTTGACAGGCTTGTGCATTGAGAGTCTGGGCTGACTCTTTACCGCCTTGGATTTAACGGACTTTATAGGGATCCGCGGTGCACGGGGGGAGGGAGGGGAGTACGAGAAAAATGATGTTAGTCGTAGTGATTAGTGTTATTTTTAAGGATAATGGCGGTCCTAAACACTGCCGATTTAGTAGACTTTTTAATTAATAAGAGTGGTTATTAACATATAAGTCGGAAATCGAGAAAGGAACTACCAAGCCGTCAAGCGACTATCAAAGTAGTTCCCGAATAGCAAAGCTATTACATAATCGCTCTAGGAAACAACTACTCCTCGGGCTAAAGTCCCGCCAGGCATTGAATTATACCCAGAAGCGATCCTTGACCCCTTTCTCGTGTTTCTGCACGATCAGATGTTTCAAAAAATAAAACCCGATTTCTCGATTTCCGACTTATATGTTACTGACAGAGATCGTATCGATAAAGATGTATGCGGGTTTTATTTTTTGAAACCTTATCTGATCGTGCAGAAACACGAGAAACGGGTCGAGGATCGCTTCTGGGTGTAATTCAATGCCTGGCGGGGCTTTAGCCCGAGGAGTAGTTGTTTCCTAGAGCGATTATGTAATAGCTTTGCTATTCGGGAACTACTTTGATAGCCGCTTGACGGCTTGGTGGTTCCCTTCCCGATTTCCGACTTATATGTTACTGACAGAGATCGTATCGATAAAGTTGTATACGCCATAAAATTCATTCGGCATTTGTCCTGAATCGGCGTACCGTGTACGGCACTGATGAGAACTAACAAGTTCGAAACAGCTGTATGTCGTTCGGTTCCGATCCGGGACAAATGTCGAATCCTACCTGTGGCGGGTTTTATTTTTTGAAAAAGTGGTTATGTTAATAATTTACCTTTAGAAAATAAACTGAAAAATTAAAGCGGCAAAACCTACCAATTTATTTCAAGAACTATAGATGTTTTTGCAGAAAAAAAAACGCGGCGAATGGAATTGATATACAAAAAAATATAGGTAAGTTGTTTTTGCGATTCAACTATTCAATATATATATTGCATTAAAAATGAGCAGATCCCCTCCCTCGTCTAATTCAGGACAGCCTACCCTCAGCTTAAATCGACGCTTCGCCACTGAAGACGTGTATATTCTTTCTACACCAAGACTGTATTCCATATCCTCGTCTGTCTCTACTCCACGTCAAGATAATAAGCAAAATATTAATAAATAAGTTACCTACATATATACTCACCAAGTTTTATGAGGGCCTCCAAAGATCTGACGTATCCATTATTAGCGGCATAATGTAAAGCCGTAAACTGCTTAGCATTCTTGTGTTTAATATTCGCTCCTAGGAATAAATTATTTTGTACTTTCACATTAAAAATAAATAGTGACGTTCATCCATAATTAATTTCCGTACCAATAAATGCCAACAACCTTAGAATTACTAAGTAATAAATACACTGAAAAAAACAACTTCTTTATTGTTAATGAATTATGCTGGCATTAAAATGTTTTTTATCGGAAATAAATAGTTCTTTGGCGATAGCAAGGACTTTGGCGATAGCAAGGATAAAGGTGCATCACACGCTATCGCAATCTCGGCGTTGTCGCGAGGGTGTGCGAGCAAGGCTGCTTGCGCTAAACCATCTCGCGTGGCATCAAAGGCTGTGATAGCTTCTGGTGTCCAGTTGACGGGAGTTTTGCCTTTCGCGTTGCCCTTCAGCAGGTCGTTCAGCGGCGTCTGTAGTTGTGCCGCCTTAGGAACGAAACGGCGGTAAAAATTGAGGGCGCCCAAGAATTGTCCCAGCTGTTTAATTGTTACTGGGCGTGGATAATTTCGTATTGCCTCAACTTTTTCGGGTGATGGTCGTGTACCTCTGTTAGTACGAGGTAACCCGAAAACTTAACTTTTGTCTGTCCCCACACACACTTCGCGGGATTTATGACGACTCCATATTTCGATAGACGCTGAAATAGGATTTCCAGGTGTCGCAGGTGTTCTTCCTCGGACGATGAAGCCACCAAGATGTCGTCGATGTATGAATAACAAAAATCTAGTCCTCGTAACACTTCGTCAATAAAGCGCTGAAATGTTTGCGCGGCGTTACGTAACCCGAAAGTCATGTACGGAAACTCGTAAAGTCCGAACGGCGTCGTTATCGCGGTTTTCGAAATAGCTTCTTCGGCTACGGGGATTTGGTGAAAAGCACGTACTAAGTCGACGGTTGGAAATATAGTTTTTCCGCAAAGTGTCTGTGCAAAGTCCATATGACGCACCGGATACAAATCCGGTCGAGTCCTCGCGTTCAATCTACGATAGTCGCCGCATGGTCGCCATTCGTCGCCCTGCTTCGGTACCAGGTGTAGTGGCGATGCCCAAGGACTGCTGGAAGGACGAGCAATGCCTAACTCTAACATTGCTTCGAATTCCTTTTTAGCGGCTCGCAATTTTTCGGGTGCCAGGCGTCTGGGCTTCTCGGCGACAGGTGGTCCTGAAGTGGTTTCGATGTGGTGTCTTGTCTGGTGTTTCACACTTTTGAGGGTTCCGCCGCGACGAGTAATGTCAGGGTATTGCTGTAGAAGACAGTGAAATACCGAGCCTCCTGCGATTGTCCTGATTGACGGTAATGTGCACTTAACTACCTGACCTTTCGCGGTAAGTTGAGTGGTTCCATCTAACAGCCGTCGCGTCGGTTTCTTACGTCGACGAGTAACCCGTAATGAGACAAAAAATCCACCCCGATTATAGGTTTTGACACGTCCGTGACCACAAACTGCCACGAAAAACAGCGTCGCAAGCCGAGATTTAGTGTTATCGTCACTGTACCATATGTTGAAATGGACGTCCCATTCGCGGCGGTAAGTTCGTAAGCCGACTTCGTACGTGAAGTTTTCACTAACACGCGAGGATATACACAAAGGTCCGCACCAGTATCAACGAGAAATTGTACCTTTGAATATATATCCGTAACGTACAGTCGGCGCATAATAGGGTATGTGTCGTTGGTCGCCATCAACGACGGCCCGCGTCGTTTCCCGCACTTCGAGCACACGGTTCGCGGCATGTCCGAGCTCTCGCTCCGAAACATCTATGGTACCAACACAAATTACTTCCGTCGTCGTCGGGACGGTCCCATGATCGAAATCGCGACGGTGAACGAACTCCCGAACGAGATCGCCATTGGTTTCGTGGGTGAGATCGTGAGGATGTTCTTCGCGGACGTTCTTCATGACCGGTATGTAGTTTTGCTACTTTTCGTGTTAGAGAAAGTACCTGCTGTTCCAACTCCTGGAATCGATTGCCTTCGGGGCTACGTAACATAGTGGTTTCCAGCACGAGGGTGTTGGGAGACGAGTCCATAATAGCATCTGCCATTTCCGCTACCTCATTTAGGGGGGAATTCTTTTGTGTCGCAAGAATTCCTTGGACATTTTGAGGAAGTCGTCCTGTCCATAATGTTCGTAATAAGGATTCGGCAATGCCATTACCTGCCAGCGCCCTTAAACGACGTAAAAATTGCGACGGTTTCGAGTCGCCCATCTCTTCGCGTTCAAAGAGCCGTCGCGCCTTTTATCCCTGCTAATGTGCCAATTTTAACGCGTCGCTACAGTACTCCCTCCCTAGAGACATGGTTTGTCTCGATACAATTAACGGAATGTGATCGCGTTCGCCATTCTTATGAACCGTTGTTCGGTAACCCCCGGACTATAGGGCGATGGATGGGACGGGAATCGAATCCGCGAATTTGAGATGTAAGGGAGGTTGGATTGTACTGGAACGAATCACATCACGTCGAGGTCACCACTTTGGCGATAGCAAGGATAAAGAGTGCTTATGCCTTGACCGGGAAACGAACCGGGCTCTCCCAATTTCCGGTTGGTTGCTCTGACCGCTGAGCTATCGAGGCACACTCATTATCCCTGCTAATGCGCCAATTTTAACGCGTCGCTACAGTTCGTTCGGTGTAAAGTGTACTTTAGTGGCGTACCGAGAAATTTATCTACATGCAATGTAAAAAAATATTTTGCAAGACAGGTCTCAGTAATCAGTTAAAACCCGGAAAAAGAAATATGTCTTATAAAACCGCTGAAAGGAAAATATTGACATAAACACGAACATAAATTTGTCCCTTATCACCACACACTGATTAGTGGTAAGAAAACCGTTGAATTGTGACAATAAACAAAATGTTAGCAAAACATTTTTTAACGTATAGTAAATCGAATTATCAAAATAATTTTTACAATGATCATAACTAAAGAGTCTCCTCCCGCGAGTCCCAACAGAGTTGACACTGGTCATTATTATTACAAAGCGATAGTTTACAGAAACTGTATCATAATACAATAACGAGTATTAATGAATACTCCAATAAACAAAAAAACGGGAGAAGAAATGTATATATAGGGTTTTACTTATAGTTAATATATAGGGTGTCTCAGTTGAAACTATAGAATTTTAATTGCGTGCCATCTATGTTCTGTTAAAGATAGGACGTCAATATTTAACGACTGTTATCTACAAACCATGTGTAAAACTACTTTTTGGATAATTCAATGAAAATTGGAATTCAGTATAACATAACTTTATTCGGCTTCTAACTAGTACAACTGTATATCAAAGACTGACTGCGCTCCCCGCAATAACTCCGATTCAGCACTCGGAATCGTTGTAGACCAAACATCCGTACGTTTAGATGCCAATAGATTTGACTCACCAAAATATTGCTTACAGTTCGGCCATCCTGTATCAGTTGGCGTCCTCGCCTAGCTGCATCACTGGACTCAATCGTCCCTTAGCCCCTTCGGCTCACAAATTTCCCGGCCCAGTCGGCCTGCCTACTCCCGGTCGGCACAGAAATTCCACGGCCCAGTCGGCATACAAATTCCTCGGCCCTGTCGTCCTTACCACTGCCCAGTCGGCATACAAATTCCGCGGCCCCGTCAGCCTTACCACTATTGGTCTACTATTGTCCCTAACCTATCATAATTATTGTTTATCAGCAGGATATATTACTTTGTTTATGTGTTATCCGAAATACCACTTACACTACAAGCATTCATGTAATTTGATCCATCATTCCCGACCTAGACCAAATCTGCGTGACCTTCCGTCTATTTACAGTCTTCTAACGTCAGCACTAATAGCCACCACGTTATTTAGATTTCTATTTCATATTGTCGTGATAGCAATATTGGTTTTAGAAAAACTTTACAATTGCGCTGTTATCCATTTCTTCATATTATCTACTGACACTGTGGCAGTAAGACTTCGATATCCTTCTCGCAAATCTTCCACTACGTACATATCATTAAGTAATACATGTTTCACTCTGAATGGTCCTTTGAACTTTGGGTTTAATTTTCTGCTTGTACCCGTACTCTTGTCACTAATAATACGTATTGACACTAAATCTTCTACGTGATACTAATCCGCATTCGGTCTGTTTCTATCGTATCGCTCCTTTTGTTCACGTTGGTTTTCGCTAATAGGATCCGTTATCCTATTCTCAGTTGTTTAAGGTCCACTCTTTCCATTTCAACCTTCAACGAATTTAATAAGGATACCTCCGCTATTGTTTTACACTAGTACCCAAATAAGGCCTTAAGGGGGTAGTATTGATACCTTTATTAAAAGACGTAATTAATGCATTTTGTAGACTTTTGATATGTATGTACATCCCACATATCGCTCTCTCCCTTGGCGCTCGTCGTAGTTAACATATTTAGAATTGTGTTGTTATAACGTTCGCACTGTCCATTAGATCGTGGTGTTGCCACTGCATTTACCACATGTTTTATCGAATAAGAGTCGCAAAACAGTGTGAATGTTTTAGCCGTAAAAGCGGTACCTCGGGCCGGTACACCAAAAATGTACATCAAATCTTGCAGAATACGTATGGAAACTTTTGATGTTGTAGATTTTACGGCCTCTATGATGGTGAACTTCGTATAGGCATCTACAACTACGAATATTTATTTCCTCTCTTGCTGGTTTCGAATGGTCCTACGTGATCAATATGCAGGGTATGAAATGGCACAGGAATTTTTGTTATTGTATGCAATTCCCCTTGCCTCTTTTTATTTGAATGTTTATAGTACTGACAATTTAGACATGCCTTTACATACTTTGTAACGAAACGTCGCATTTTAGCAAACCAGTAGTACATTCGAATTCTACGTATCGTTTGGTCAATACTCTGATGCCTTGCGTCGTCATGACATAGTCTTACTATCTGCCATCTCGCGTCCTTAGGCACCACCCATAGTTTCTTGCCATCCTTTAGTTTTCTATACACCTTATTATTTTTAAGCATGTAATCACTGAAATATTCTTTAGTGTCATTATTGACCACTCCTTCCTCCAGCATTTGACGGATTCTCCTCAACTGTTCATCCTGAAGCTGTGCCGCTAAAATCCCATCACCTTCCGTGATATCGATTTGGTGGATTTCTTCAGTTTGCAACGGATATCGGCTGAGAGCGTCGACATGGGGCATTTTGGCACCCGTTCTATACACGATGTCAAAAGTGTATTCTTGCACAAGTAGCCACCATCTGCCTACACGCGGAATCAAGTCCTTCTTTGGAAAGGTTGTCCTAAGCGCATTACAATCTGTCACTACTGTGAAGTGTATTCCTAACAAATACACTCGAAAATATTGCAAACTTAGCACAACTGCCATGGTCTCTAACTCATAGGAGTGATAGTGTCTTTGATCGACTGAGTTTTGTTTACTAAAATATGCTACTACACGTTGTACACCGACACTAACTTGAAGTAACATTCCGGCTACTGCTTCTGCACTAGCGTCCGTGTGAAGTTCAGTGGGTAGTGATGGATCAAAAATCGCCAATATCGGTCGAGAGGTTAACATTGTTTTTATTGTATTAAACGCACTTTGTTGTTCTGTAGCCCAACACCAAGGAACATCACGACGTAACAACTTTGTCAAAGGTTCTGCTATTTTGGCATAATTTCTCACATGTTTGTGAAAATAACCCGCTAGTCCTAAAAATTGCTTCACTTGTTTAACGTTTTCGGGTGACTGCATTCTTAGAATAACTTCTACCTTTTGTTTCCTTGGTCTAATTCCAGAGACACTTACTTCTCGTCCAAAATACTCAATTTCCTCACGGAAAAAGGAACACTTCTCCAACTTCAAAGTCAAATTATGTTGCCTCAAACGTTCTAACACTAATTCCAGGTGATTTAATCCTTCCCCAATCGTTTGAGATGGTATTATAATGTCATCGATGTAGGAAGCGCTACAGAGTTTTTCAGGGGGCCCAGAACCGTGTTCATTAATCGCTGAAAACAAGCAGGAGCATTTGCCACACCCAAGGGCATTCTTAAAAACTCATAATGGTTGTCAGGTGTAATGAAGGCAGTTGTAGGAATTGAATTCTCTTCAACTTCTACTTGATAAAACCCATTGGCTAAATCCAGTGCCGTGAAATACTTTTGATTTCCCATGCGATCTAACTGTTCGTCTATTAAGGGTAATGGGTATTTATCTTCCACGGTGATCGCATTCAAACGTCGATAATCCACTACCATGCGGTAATCACCAGTCTCCTTTTTCACTAGTAAGACGGGGCTGGCATACGGTGAATTAGATTCTCTTATTATATTATTACTTAGAAGTTCGTCAATAATGTTCTGTAAAACATCTTTTTCAGATCGTGCCATCCGGTATGGTTGGTATGAGATTGGTGTATCAGACGTACAATTAATTACGAATTTTACAGAGTTCGTTTTACCTAATGTCGACATTGATGTTGTGATTCGGTCTTTAAACTTGGTCAACAAATCTAAGCATTTTTGTTTAGATTCTTCAGGCATGCGACCGATGTTTATATTACTCATTACTTTTGCCAACTTATTATTTGTTTGTTTAGACTTCATACTTCGAACATTTATAGTCGGTCCCGTTTTAATTAATGTCACAGTCGGCATATTCAGAAAATCACAACCGACTATACAGTCATAAAGCATATCTGAATCCTTCACTATTATCGCACAAATTTCAGCACTGACGTCGTCTACACGAACGTGTGTTCTTGCTATTTGATTACTTATTTCATTGCCAGCAACACAGATGTCTTTGTTTCTATTGCTAATCCAAGTCTTTTACATACACTTTCTTTGATTAATGTTTTTGAACTTCCCGTGTCTATTAAACAATCAATAGTTTGTCCACGGATAATCACTTTTGCAACCGTATGACTGTTTACACTGTTACAATGTGGCTTTCGGTCTAGTCAGGGTTTTGAGTTCTTGACCTTGCTATCTTTCGTCGGACATTTATTTTGTTTATGTCCTAAACGACCACACTTGTAGCACTCTATTTTGGGTTTCGGACATTCCGATAAACGATGCGGACCTCTACAATTATAACACTTAATAGGACGCCTCTCTTTGTTTACTTCTAAGGTATCGCTAAGTCTTCTATCATTAAATCGTATTTCGGTTCTTCTTGATGGCATCTCTACCATCGTGCTCAGAAAAGAATACAGTTCACTGGAATTAATGAATCTGGATGATCGAGCTGCCCTGGATATAAAAGGTGGTCCAACCAAAACGCACGATGTTAATTATAAATAAAACAAAAAGTTTTCAGAGAATTATCTTAATATTTTTTATTATGATAGAAGGATCTATGACAATTATGTGTGAAACAAAATATGGGCCAAATGCTCGCCATGGCTTCGGTGGCATACCTCTATCCGATGGTCCATATTTTTAATGACTCTGAGACATAATTGAGGTTCAATGTCGTTAATGTGCCGAATTATCTCATCCTTTAGCTCTTGAATTGTTCTTGGCTTATTGACGTACACTTTTTCTTTTAAATATCCCCAAAGAAAGAAGTCCAACGGTGTCAAATCACATGATCGTGGCGTCCAATTAACATCGCCACGACGTGAGATAACACGGCCATTGAATTTCTCGCGCAAAAGTGCCATTGTTTCGTTGGCTGTGTGGCAAGTGGCACCATTCTGTTGGAACCACATATCGTCCAGGTCCATATCCTCAATTTCTGGCCATAAGAAGTCCGTTATCACCTCGCGATAGCGAACACCATTCACGGTAACTGCTTGGCCGATCTCATTTTCGAAGAAGTACGACCCGATGACGCCGCCAGCCCATAAACTGCACCAAACAGTCACTCTTTGTGGATGCATCGACTTTTCAACAATCACTCGTGGATTCTCATTTGCCCAAATGCGGCAATTCTGCTTGTTAACGAATCCACTGAGGTGAAAGTGTGCCTCGTCGCTGAAGATGATTGTCTTTGTAAAGTCACCATTCACTTCTGTCTGTTCAACCAACCATTCGGCGTATTGACGACGCTTGAAATGGTCAGTAGGCTTCAGCTCTTGAGTCAGTTGAATCTTGTAAGCGTGTAAATTCAAATCTTTATTCAAAATTCGCATCAGTGATATTCGTGAGATGTTAAATTGTTGGGCACGACGAGTCGAGGTCACGAAATGCACGAAATGCATTTTGATTTGAACGCCCATTTTCGTAAAAGGCTTCAACAATCTTAACGCGCTGCTCAATTGTGTACCTCTCCATGGTTGAATTTGTCAAACACTGAAACAAAGAAATGTCAAATTAAGTTGGGCAAAAAACTTGACGTTAAGGTATTACTCACAATTAACATCGTGCATTATGGTTGGACCACCCTTTATTTTAATCGGGTATTCCCCCAATTACGGCATCTATTATGCATTCTTCTGGTATAATAACTTGCAAGGTTCGTAGTTTTTCCATTTTGGTAAAACAATATTCGGCTAAATTCTGTCCGGCCGTTGCTTCATATAGGGCAGCGTCTTTTAAGAGTTTTGCGAATGGCATTGGTTTATGGAATTGTTCTACTAATAGCGTCTTAATTTGTTGCCAAGTTTTTGTCAAACCTTCAGAATCATACCACCTTCTTGCCATACCTGATAATCGTGTAGCGGCAATTTTAATTGTTGTTGATGAATGCCACTGATAATACTCCGCCAGCTCTTCAACTCTTAATACCCATTGTTCGACCGTTAATGTTTCTAGCTGTGGGTCAAATTCTGGAATCATCTTCTCATCCACTCCCGTCAAATACATAGGTCTCTCTATTGAGTATCTGCTTCTCTTTTTGGATAATCTATGCGTTTTTCCCTTCTTTTGTTTTTGCTTATTGCTTCTGCGTCTTGTATCACTTGAGGAAGCACTTGAGGATGTTGAATTCGACGAACATGAAGAAGATGTACTTGATGTACTGGCACTCAATTCTCTTATCCGTTTTTTATTCTTCTTATTTGATGCCATCTGCCTAATATCTGATGTAGATGGTTCACCCGTAGGGGTGTCCCGCATTTCTTCATCTGTCGCCATGACAAACTCACTGAGCCAAACGGGCACTAACTACTAGGTATAATCCCACTTCTGACTTGTAAGACTAATTTTTGGATAATTCAATGAAAATTGGAATTCAGTATAACATAACTTTATTCGGCTTCCAACTAGTACAACTGTATATCAAAGACTGCGCTCCCCGCAATAACTCCGATTCAGCACTCAGAATCGTTGTAGACCAAACATCTGCACGTTTAGATGCCAATAGATTTGACTCACCAAAATATTGCTTACACATGTGACATCAACATGCCCGTGATAGCATTACCAGCTTCATTTTCAAAGAAATGTGCACAATTACTCCACAAATGCGCACCAAATCGTGCATCTCTGTGGCTGCATTTTCTTTTCGTGAACAGCATGCAGATTTTAGCACCCTAAACTCGACAATTTTGCTTGCTGGCGTATCCGTCAAGATCAAAATGTACTTCATCGCTGAACAAAATTTTGTTGCAAAAATCAGCATCACTTTCTTTTCTAACGCCCAATTAACAAATCTACGACGTTGTAAGGGTCTGTAACTTTGAATCGTTGTCAAATGAATTTTGTATGCCGACAGATGCAGATCTTTCTTTAAAATCCGATGCGTGATGGTTCTTGACAGATTCAAGTATGGCCGACGTCGAATTTATGTGTACAAGTTCTCTTACTGCAGCAATATTTTCATCTGACCAATCGCCGCGAGGACGTATTGGTGTTGCTTTGTCAATAACAGAATCGGTCTCTTCGAATTTTCATTAAATTACAGACTGATAACTCTGTAGGCGCTTCATTTTGTCCTAATTTTGTGCGAATTGTTTCTAATGTAACTGTAAATGATCGCTCACTTTCATAAACTATAGTACACAGTTGTACAAACAGTTGTACACAAACTGTTCATTATTGAACTGTTAATTGCGGCATATTGTCGTCGTATGGTTGGTATCGACGTCCTAGCTTTGACAGAACACAAATGGCACGTAATTAAAAATATATAGTTCCAACCGAAACACCTTATATAAATTGATTTGAGTGTACTATGAAGTACTCCTTTCTGTCAGTGTTTAACTACCTTTTTTGTGAATAGTGCTACAACAGAACAGCTCAGAAGTATTAAAAGTATTATTGAATATGCGTTAGTATGCTTGTTCAAGATAAAGAGACCACTAAAACAATAAATACCATCCATATGTCAGTATATGGTATTTCAATCTAATTATCAACTAATTTGATACATATTTGTAATTTATAATAACAACCATATATTTTGATAGTTGTTTTAACTGTTTTAAAATCGTGATTGTATGGTTTTATTAACTTCAAGTTAGTCAATTTTAGCATACCGAAGGGTTTTATAAAATGAAAAAGCGTATTTTTTCAGATAGCTACATGATACTAAAAAACGTAATTAGATGTAAATCTCTCTAAATAATTGTATGAGATTTGATATTTATAGATAATGGTCGTTAATATGATTTATTATTTCCTTATATTTAAATTTACATTTCAAAGCCATATACTACCAAGTAAACATTTCTCTCAATGTATAACTGAATATACTACTTTTACTAGAAGAAATCACGTGAAGGAACGAGAATAGGTTTATTAAAGGAAAGTTGTTTCTCTTGCCATTCTTTTTCTTTTTTAAAGTAAAACCTAATTCCAACATAACATTTTGCATATGATGCACACTTTTTGAAGGACTCTGTATACATATTGATAATCTCTGGTTTAAAATTATGATATTAAATTAGGCATTTATTGCCCTAATGTTCGTGTTAGTTGTTCTATACTATTAATTATATATAATACAAGTAATTTTTTTCTCATACCTCACTGATATTATAAAAAAGCAATTAGATCTAAATATCTCTAAATAATTGTATTTTAGATTAATATTTGTATATAAAGGCTGTTTTAACATAATATTTATTTCCTTATAAGTATTTAAATTTACATTTCAACAAAAGCAACCAGACACTACCAAATAAACATTTTTGTCAGTGTCCGACTTCTATTTTTTCTGTAATTTATGTTACTTGTTAACAGCTTTTTAAAGCTTTTTAAAGACTAAAAAAACTTTATATTGGTTATCCAAGATGAAAAAACTATCCTGAAATGTCCAATTAAAACAAATTACTATAGGATCTCCATTTGGAACTATAGGATGTAATTTGTGAATAAAAATAATATTTGACAAACTGAGGTTTTTTATTCTGCAACATAAAATATGTACCTATGTATGTACCATTGTGTTTTTATGTTGTTTCTAAAATAGCTTACTCTTAGGTAAGTTGTTACTCCAAGAGAAAGGATAAACAACTCGAATTTAATGGTGAAACTACAGTCGAAACGACTGTAGCTTCACCACTAAATCGATTTATCTATCCTTTAACTTTTTCATATCGGGATCACTATAAATCACTGAAAGTTCACTTTTTAAACGATTTGCGGCAAAGAAGAAAAAAGTTCGCCAGGAAAACGTTCCACGAATAAAGTAAATTGTGTGGAATCTAGATTTAAAAATTTCAGTTTAGAAATTTCACTAAACCGTTCACTAATGTTCAAAGTAATAACGTCCAAATTTCATAAAACAATCGTGCATAGGTGTTTTTCTTATCTTCTTCAGGAATTAAATTCAAACGCATTCTTTTACTTGGTCGATTTTCTAACACAAATCTGTCTATACGGTCCCAAATGTCACTAAACTCGTTTCTCATTTTCTTAATATGTGATTTGAAATCGGCGATCCATTTATTGCAGTAACTAATATCTGATATTTTTGTCTGTAGAATTTTAAACAGAGTCTCGGAATGTGGGAATATTGCAAAGAACACTGCTAAGAAAAAATTAAAATCAATCTCGCGCAATAAAGTTAAAAGACCTCTAGCACGAATAACGGTTTCTCGATCCCATTCCTCATTTTCCACAATTACATGAAACAGCGCTTCCAAATCTTCCTTATTTTATGGCGACAGTCGCCAAGATGCGTTCACATAATCGCATAACTGACCCACTCACTCGAGGTTCCACTGTTGACTGCGTAAGATCACTGACCTGTTCGCCCATCTAACGCGTAGCTTGGATGTAACGTGGACTATCGCATTTCAGCACTGCAGCAAGTAACGCGGGAGCCTAATAATCTTTTACAGCAAATACTGTATGTTTGCGGTCGGTTTAAAATAATTAAAAATTGTAATAATTGAATAAATCGATTGAACTTTTAAATAACATTAATTTGCCAAAAACTCGCATCCATGTATGCTACGCCCCTGTTTTTATGCATTGTAATGCCGTTCAGTAAAGGAAAACCTGACGCAAATTTCGTAATTTCAGGCAATGCGAAATAAATCTGGTAGATCAAAATCAAGTACTTACAAGATATTACTCGTCTAGTATTCTAAGATTGCTGACTTACCGCTGAAGCCTGAAGTGGATACCGCCACTTACCCTTACTAGCCAGAAACTCTATTACATCCACGTGATCCATTTTGCTGGCCATTACCAGAGGAGTATTTCCCTTGTCAGTCACCGCCTCGATATCTGCATTTGGAAATCTCTTTAGTACCTTCTGGACCCCATTCAAGTTGCCTCGGAAGGCGAGGATGTGCAAAGCGTTGAATCCTTCATTATCAGTCACTTTGATGTCGATATCTTTGTGGGTTAATATCAAGTCGAGTATTTCATCGTTGTCCTGTTTACAAGCCAAAAGCAACACTGTATATCCCTTGTCGTTCTTATCATTGATATTCTCTTCCTCTGCAAGTAGGATCTTGACCTTGTGGGCGTTCCTGTATTCGACAGCTTTGTGGAGTTTGAATGTTTTTGTGGGATTAGTCTTATTCTTGAAAAATAAAAATCTTTCTTGATTATTTAATGACTTTCATTTAATTGAATGTTGTAAACAGAAAATTCAGAGCTATTTTAAAAGGTGGCCTATATTTTCAACACAATATCATAAGTTAAGTAAATGTTAATAGAAAATCCCAAAACACATCAATCCAATATTACTTTTATTATCAGTAATAAATTTATCTTTGTTTTTATAGTAATGAACTAATGAATGTATGTATAGACATTATTTATATTACAATCCCAACCACTAAATAAAGATTGATAACATTTTTATTTTGTTAACGATAAACAGTTTTCAATTTCTACTTCTTGGTTGTTACATATCCCAATAGCTTAGTAATATAATTATTACTAAATTAAGGTAAATATTATCGTAGTCCATATTTCGCATCTCATAGTGAAAAATATCTTACAATTAATCAAGAATTAAAAGTTATTTTTATTAATGTAAAAGGTCTACAACTAAAGACCGTAAGGACAGAATATACATACATATAAACTTGGTAATTATTTATTTTAAAGTAAAACTCTCAAATCCTCACCAAATTTTGGCTGGCTACCTTTCTATTTTCGGCAACGTTCAAAACGAATCTATACGGGGAGTATACGGGGAGCTCCGAAAGTTAATTATGAATATTAACAACTATAGTAGAATTATTTTATGAAGAGCAAGTCGACAATAAACCGTGCGACAAAGAGCAACGTATAGCTTACTATAGCTTACCTTCTCCCACGCGAATGCAGTAAAAGAATTTTACGCGCGCAAATTATTTACAGGCAGGTCTGAGTCTCTTATTCAGTTCAGACATTCATCTGCCCTTGTCGCACGATTTATTGCCGACTTGGTCTTCATAAAATAATTCTACTATAAATACGCTATTATTTTGAAGTAACCTAACCTAACCTAACTGTCTATTTATTATGGTTAGGTTAGGATGGGTAAGGTTAGGTTCCTTCAAAATAAGGGAGCGGGTAAACATACAACTCGGCTGCGCATGTACAAGTAGTCTGTTGCGGTGGGAAATTTAAATTATATGTTTTACAAGTGTGTTAAATAACACTAATAAATGCAAAGAAAATTAAAAATGCTAAATAACTAGAGATAAAATTGAATTTCCGACTATTGTTCCATTATTATCAAGTTCCATTTTGCATATTTTTGTAATTTCAAAACCAAATAATATAAAACTTAATTTAATTGGTATTGAAATGACAAAAATTTGTAAAATAGCAGAGTAATAGGAATAATAATGGAAATTCAAATTTAAAACCAATGCGAAGTAACACCACTGGAATAATAAAATAAAGCCATTAATGTCAAATTTTTGACTTTCTAAAAATGGTAAGCGTTAAAAATATTTTTTTGATGCTAATTTACATCACGACGTCTCTTTTAAACCTTTTTATATAAATAAAAATGAAGAGTTAAACTTACTTAGGTATTTATTTACATGTTTATGTATTCTTATTATTTAAACATTAATAGTTATTATAAATAATTATGATCTAATATAGCATTTTTTTAAATATTAAGCACTGCCCTAGACTGCAGAATTGCTTTTACTTCCGATATCTCAGTAGCACCAGGTTTTTCAAACTGCTCCTTATTGAGAACTCTTTTCTTCTTTGTTGAAACAAATTGAACCTGCTTTTTATTTTTTTGTTTGCAGGTTCCTTACTGATTTCAATACTTTTATCCTTTTTGAAGCCATTCGTTTTGTCAACATTACTTATTTTTAGTAAGTTTTAGATATTATTTAGTTGTTTTAAACAGTGTGAAAGTGTATTCGCATCAGATGAATCCAAATTTAGGCTAGAAATTTCTACACATTTCTGCTTAATCAAATTTTCCGCAGGTATTTTTTTGTTACTATCATTGCATGGAATGGATGAGGATGAATCTAACGAGTCTAAATGGGTAATAACTTCTTCACTCAATTCTACATCCATTGCTTCAGTGCTGCTCTTCATAATCGTCTTGGCCTCGGAGTTTGGTTGTATTCCCAACATAAGTCGTATTGCCAACATATGTATATGTTTGCATATGGTGAGTCTTATAAAATAATTGATACAAGTACATTTAAAAGTATGTATACATATACTGCAACTGTCACACGTTAAGTTACAGCACACCCACTTGTCTGTTGCATTTTTACTAACAACATAGGAATTATTGTCTCCAATGATCACCCATGTATTATCATGATTATCTTCCTTAACAAAGCTTACGTTGTGTGTATCTTGTAAATGACTTCTGAGGTCTTGTATTGTTCTAAATGAAGAGTTACACCCTTTTTCTAAACACTTGCTGTTATGAACAGAACAGTCATAAGAAACAGCCTTTCTTTTTGTCTGATGCACAGTGCGAATATGCCTATTAAGGTTCTTTTGTAAAGTAAATATTTGACTACATATTTCACACACAACAGCCATTTTTTTAAAACACAGTTGACTCCAACTAATTATGTACTAATACCATACACACAAAAACACAACATTGAGATTTGAGATCGATCGCTGTCACTAAAGCACAATTGACAGTTGACTAATACTGCAGCATGCGCAGCTGAGGGAGCCGTGTTGTATGTTTACCCGCTCCTCAAAATAATAGCGTTATATATAATAGCGTAATAAAATTTTGATAAACATTTTCAAGACTTTATCACTTCTGTATAATTACTCAATTTTCATGCAACCGTTCATTTGCCATTCAAGCGCTTCGGGTTATAGAAGGTGCTAGGATAGCAAATGAATGGCTTCGTGAAAATTGTAAATACATTAGAAAATCGTACTTAATGAATAAGTGTGCAAAGTGGTGTCTTGCGGAAAAGTTAAAAATTAATTTTTTCGAAAACTGTGTACGACCGCCAAAAACTGAAGCCAGGTAGGTTTTCAGCGCCCCTGGGCTGAAAGAGTAGCCAAAATGTGGAGAGGATTTGAGTTTTACTCTAAAGTAAATAATTATGATAAACTTACCTGGGTTTGCTGACGATTGATGTTTCTGTGATAATTACTAACTCTACCCGTTGGCGTCATTGTTGATGATAAAATAAAACTAGACACGAACACGATTAACGATTTCCTGCTGTAATATTAGAAATCCTGTTAAAAACTGCAATCGTAGTATGTACGCGTAAAGTACAGGATGTGCCTGTGATCGCTGTAATCTACAGAACTTTTATTGGACCGGAAACCATGGATAACGGAATGACGAATGACTGTACATAATAGGTTTGTTCGCGGAACACATCTTCAACCGATTCAGAATTAGTACGGAACTAATTCAGGATTGTCGTACAGCGCATGCTTAATTCTGAACCGGTTCAAGATTTTAATTTACCGCCAACGATTTCGGAATAGAGAACAAGAACTTCAAACTGTATTTCGTCATCTATCATAGGTCGCTGTTTATTGTCCATGCGTCCATGTTTTTACAATATCCGGAATTGTAGATTTAGGGATAATAAGATCAGTTGATATTTGACGTATCGATTTGCGTTTGTAATATTGCTGGATAATAATTTTCCTTATTTTCTCGTTAGTGGCTAGACCTCGCACCATTTTTTCATAAATGTAACTTAGCAACAATGACGTATACCTATACTTCTACCGATGTTTACAGTATGGCATTTTGACATTAGTACCCTGCACATGTTTTTTAGCAAAGCCTACTAGCTACTGCTTATCTTAAGTAATACTCTTCGTGACCTGTCCGAACATTTAGTTGTCAGCATTTTGCTATAATTTTTGCTTTAATTTCTTGTCGAATCCCTAGAACTGGTAGAACTAATTCTGAATAGATCTCGAACCGAACCTAGCTGATCCGCGAACACAGAATTGTAACTAAAAATTCGGAATTTTGTGATCCGCGAACGTTATTATTCGAACTGCGCATGCGAATAGTCCCGAATCAGTTCTGAATCCTTACCGCGAATAAACCTAATAATAAGTATTTTTTGGACCACAGAAGTGAAAATTCTGTGTATAGAGGTTGGTTGTTTTGTTGGTTCGTTGTTGTAGATAATAACTGCTATGTTTGGTAACTAGAAAAGGCAAATAAATTATTTTTAACCTTTAACTGATTAACATGAAAAAATAAATAACAGTGAATGTCGACTGATTTGTCTATATATGAATTCCAATTTTCATTTATAGGTCTAAAAATAAAATAATTTCTACATTGTTCCATTTACGGCGCATGCCGCATCTGTGCTTTTCCTAAAAGGCAAAGTACGGGAAAGTGGATAGATAAGAGAATTAATTAACCGTTATGTCCAGGAAAGATATGTATAATCTTATAGAAATATTTCCAGTAAAATACTTATTGCACTTATGAAATACCTAACATTATGAAATGAAGTATTAAACTCACCACCGAACAGATTTGCACAGAGAATCAAAACAATATCTGTAATTGAGGTTAGGTGTTACGTGTAACATCTGTTGGTGTTTTATCTGAGTTCTTTTTAAACTATCCCGCACGATTATTACGTTAAACATATTAATGATGAACTGCACAAATATGATATGTAGATTATGTTGTAAAATAATTCATGACCACAGCGAAGAACCAGTAGACGAAATTATTATTGAAATGTTGGAAGTACTTCTTAAACCAGTATGTACATTATATGAGTTGTTAATAAATAAAAATGTATTTACCACTGTCATGTATTACAGAATTTAGATACAACCCAAGGATCTGTGATATGTGAAGAATGTAAGGGTCAAATCGAGAGTTCCTTCAATTTTAAATCCATCTGCTTGCACACTGAAGATTTTTTAACTCCATTTTTAGAAAATAATGACGTAATAGATATGAAAGATGTGTATCACAAAATTATAATGAAAGAAAAAAGTACCATTGGTATGACGCAAAGTGTTTGTCGTCTCTGCATGAATCCCGTCGAAGGCAATGACTGCGTTAGACTAAATAAGGGCAACGATGATATCTGTTCACAGACCATGTTGGCAAAATGTGTACCTGAGCTGGTAAATTAAAATTGTCTTTAATTCTATTTAACAAGTGAATCACAGTCAATATTAAAGTAAAGTTAGCAATCGATACGCTACGTAAATTAATTTTTAGAATTTAAAGGCGACGGCGGATGTTTCAATTTGCAATCCGTGTATGGATTCTCTTCAGAGAAGCTACAATTTCTTGGAGACTTGCTCGGATATAGACGAAGGAATACGGACATATATTAACTCGATGAAATTAGAGATAAATGGAGAGACTAAATTAAAGAGCGCGCTCGCATTTCTTGCAGCAAAGAAATATAAATACTCTGATGATGGTCAAGGTAGTGAGAACTTCTGTGAAGCGAAGGAAAATTTAAAAGTTATTAAGGATTGCAATATTAAACTTGAGACTGAATTGGAATTTGACACGGAATTCGGAAGGTAATATTTTTTTATGAGCATTAGATTTTTATTTGCGGTCCATAAAATTATTCATATTGTTATCAAGATAAGTGATTCATGTGATGTCTCGGCTGCTCTTACGGTACACAAGACCTAAACTAAATATAATAAAAAAATCATAATTCATGTCAAAAAAAAAAAAAATTAAATTGAGTGCCATAATTAAAAAAAAAAAAATGTTAAGAATTTAATTATAAAGTGAATGGAATGTTTGTAATATTTAAAAAGTATATATTGGAAAATACCATGGGTCTCATTTGAAATGAAGACGACCGGATGTTTTCATGATTTCCTTGAAATCCAAATTTCGTACATTTTGAGGCAACCAACTTAAATTTAAGTAACCGACTTAATTTTTTCAGAATCTAAGTTTGAGCCCCAACACTAAATTTCATTACGAAACTCGTGCTTTTTATTTTTCAATATTCTGCAAAGTCCACACACTGTTACAATTTTGATTCTCAATTTAATAGGATGCTATGAAAACAAAAACTAAGTTTAAATTAAATGTCTGTCTCTAGCCTCCTAGGTACCCCAATATTACAGCATTAGATTTTTATTTCTGGGGAATTGTAAAGAATAGAATTTACAAAATAAGGCCCAAAATTCGACAAGAACTTTATATAAAAAAATATAAAATAAGACAAGCCTGTCGCAAAATCAGCATTCCAAAGCTGAGAGGAGTAGCCAATTATTATAATCATAAAAGAACTGAGAAATGTATTCAAAATGAAGGATTAATTGAGAGAGGCTACATCCGATAACTGATAAAAAAATTTATTTATACGAGCCCAAAATCACATGAGTTCACCCATATTGACTTTTTAGTTAAATGAGCTATAAACGTTTTAACACAAGAAGACTATTATGATAATTCTCATTCCTAATGCCAAGTGGGATCAATTTGAGTAATTCTTATAATAATAAACAAAAACATCGCCTTCGAAAATATAATTTGTGCTTAAATGTCTGATTTGAGTAAATCTCGCCGCCGAAGTCGAAGCGTAAACATTGGCATCAAACCATTATTTTGTATGAAATTAGATCACGATATCTCTGGCGATGGTGTTTTGTGTCTTATGAACGACCTTATTGACAGTTAGAGTCGAAATGGTGCGTGGAAAAGCATTATCGCAAGATTTACGGAAAATTTTGATAAAACTGCATCATCAGGGCAAAAGTACCTACCAGATTGCAAAATAATTAGAATTGTTCCGTTATACTGTTTAGAGACATTGTGCGTTTGTATAAAGTTACGGGTTCCACAGTCGGAAAACACGTATTGATAGAAAAACCGCAGTGACTGCTGCAGAATTAAGAATTTTGGAATACATCATAAAAAAAAAAACCGTCGTGCCAATTACAGTGCTCTAATAGTTCTATAGAATGAAGCGACAAGCAGGCAGTATTCTAAATCGACTTGTATGAGGGCACTGAAGGAAATTGGATTCAATTTTTATAAGGTAATTTTTGTTTTATACTTCAATGCATGCATGTAACCCCTCATCATGTAAGAAAAACCCGTACTCACTCAAAAACAGAAGAAAAATCGCTCACTATAGCCCAAAATACATAAAAACTGGACTTTAGCAGTAGAGGTCGGTTATTTGGATCGAGGAATCAAAATTTGAGCTTTGTGTAGGAGATTCGCTGAGTAGGGTGATTCGAACGAAAATCAAGGCTTACAACAAAGACTGTCTTCGACAAAAAGTGAAATGGCGTTGGTAGGCTTTGTCGAAAGCACCGTAAAAGCAGAAAAATACGTAGTCATTTAAAATCGGTGCCTTCTTCCATCAATCGAGTCTCTGCAATTAGCTAACTGGGAATTTCTCTTCTAACAAGATGGCGCGGCTTGCCATAGAGCCAAACGTGTGAAATCTTGGATATCGGAAAACGATATTTCCGTCCTAAGTTGACCCTTGAGTAGTCTTGCTCTTTTTCCGATCTAAACATTATCGTCATCATCATGAGGTCATCAGTCCTAAGACTGGTTGGACGCTAACCTCCAGCTTCTCCTACCTTGTGCTAACCTACGCATTTCGCTAATTGTGCTACAACCTACATCCCTTACTATTTGCGAGCAGTAGTCTAATCTAGGCCTACCTCTGCCTTTCTTCACTCCTATTTCTGCCTCCAGAATATCGCGGACTATTCCCCCATGTCTCAGCAAGTGGCCTACCATTCTATCTCTTCTCTTCTTTATGTTTTTCCACATACTTCTTTTCTCGCCGACTTTCTCTAATACATCTTCGTTTCTAACCCTATCAGTCCATGGTATTTTCATCATTCTTCGGTAACACCACATCTCAAAAGCTTCTAATTTCTTCCTACTTGCTTCCCCTACCGTCCAGGTTTCGCAACCGTATAGTGCCGTGCTCCATACATATGTTTTCAAAAATCTCTTCCTTGTTTCTAAGTTTATTACCCCCGAGCATGAAAGTGCTTTCTTTTTGTTAAAAGCTACTCGACCCTGCGCTATTCTTTGTTTTGTGTCTTTATTGCTTCTTCCATCCCAATTTATTTAATTTCCTAAATAAATGAAGTCTTTAACTTCCTCCAATCTTTCATTATTAATTTGTACTTTCGTTTTTGCTCTGCTCTCGCGCCCTCTGCACACTAACACTTTAGTTTTGTTTTTATTCACCCTCATTCCGTATTCCTCTGTCAACACTGCCTCCATTTCGTTCAATGCTGATTCTAATTCCTCCTTACTAGATGCTAATACTGCTATATCATCCGCGAATCTCAGCATTTTTAGTTTCTGTCCCTGTACTTTAATCCCGAAATCCATTCTATCTTTTACCACATTAATCGCCTCTTCGATGTACAGATTAAAAATTAGTGGTGATAGCGTACATCCTTGTCTTACTCCTTTCCTAATACCTACTTCCCCTTTTTCCCCTTCTACTTCTATAACAGCAGTTTGTCCTTTGTATAGATTGTGTACTACTCTCCTATGTCTATACTTCATTCTCGCGCTCTTTAGTATCTCGAACATTTTTTCCCATCTTACGTTATCAAAAGCTTTTTCTAAATCTACAAATCCTATATAAGCGTTCTTTCCTTTTTCTATTGTTTTCTTTAACATTACTCTTAGCGCTAGAATAGCTTCGCGAGTTCCCCTATTTCGCCTAAACCCGAATTGGTCTTCTCCTAGTATTTCCTCCGCTCTATTTTCCATCCTCTTCTGCACTATTCTGGTTAAGATTTTTGAGGCATGGGAGGTTAGGCTAATCGTTCTAAAGTTTCCGCATTTGTCGGCTCCTCTCTTTTTCGGTATAGTAACGATAATGTTCCTCTTATAATCCTTCGGCATCTCGCCCGTTTCGTATATGTATTTTACCAGTTCAAACATCCTATTTACTACTTTCTGTCCCGCACATTTCAAAATTTCCGCCTGTATTTTATCTACACCCGGCGCTCTATTGTTCTTTAGCCCCCTTAGTGCTATTTCAAATTCCTCTCTCAATATAGGTTTTCCTACATCTTCCCTATCGATGCTAGATTCTTCCTCTAATATCTCTCCTAATTCCTGACCCTCGTATGAATTTCCTAAGTACTGCTTCCATCTATCCGCTTTCTCCTCTCTTCCGATCAGTATGTCCCCCGATTGACTCCTAACGTTTCTACTTATTGTTGCTATATCCCTGAAGTTCCTCTTAATTATTTTGTGAGCCTCATCGGTCTTACTTACTTGCAGCTTATCTTCTACTTCTTTGCATTTATCCTCTATCCATTGTTCTTTCGCTTTTCTACATTTTCTAATGATTTCCCACTTTATTGCCTTATAAGTTTTCAGTCCTTCCTCGTCTCGTCTGTTTTTGCAGCCTCGTCTCTTTTGCATTAAGTTTAAGATTTCGTTCGTTATCCAGGGCTTCCTAGCTTCCCTTCTCTCGTGTCCTAAAATGTCCGTGGCCGCGGAATCTAGACTATTCTTGATACCCTCCCACTCAGTTTCTGCGTTCTTGATTTCGTCATTACTCGCTTTAGTTATTAATTGATCTGTTTTCTCCTGGAACTTATCTTTCATATTCTCATCCCTCAATAAAAACATTATGGTATCGAATGAAAAAAGAATTGCGTAATCGTCCGGCTAAAACACTTCGACATCGTCTCCAAGAAATATGGGACTCTTTTTCTTTACAAGACTGCCAATGTCTTGTAGACACCATGCCTAGGCATATAAATGCTGTTTTGAAAAATAGAGATGACGTAACACAGTGGTAATTTACTTTACAACTCAGTGTAAACTAGATACTGAAAATTTGAGATATAACTACTTCAAGTTTTTATGCTGTCTTTTGTCACTAGTTTTCTTGTTATTGCGAATAAATATGTACAGTTCTTATATTTCTCAAGTACAAATAAAATTTGTTCTATTTATTAGTGTAGTTGATTCCTACCTTACCATTTGTACTGCGTGGACCTAAAAATATCTAACAGGCGAACACGTGTGATTTTGGGCTCGTATGTAATGAGTAATTATTATCTCAAAAACTAATTGTTACCTTAAACTGTTATTTCAATTACCAAAAGTTAATTGTATGTTTTCTTTTCTTTTAAAATATATCTTTTGTCAAATCAACATTTACAACGCTGTTCAATAATTTGTTTTCCATTTCCATAGCATCCTATTAAATTGAAAGCCAAAATTATAACCATGTGTGGACTTTGCGGCAAAGTATTGGAAAAACTAAAAATGTTAATTTTAAAATGAAATTTGGTGTTGAGGTTGCATCTTAGATTGTGAACAACTTTTTCTATAATTTGTTTTCGATATCGCAAAGCAAAACATCGGGAATGGGCCACATTTGAGGGGCTTTGATTTGGTTCAGTTTGTTATGTAAATTTAAGTTGGTTGCCTCGAAATGTACTTTTTCTACAGAACAACTACAATTGTGCCAAAGGTCAAATGTGGATTTAAAAAAATAACAGCAATATCCGGGTGTCTTCATTTTAAGTGAGACACATGGTATGTGAATAGTTTTTTTTTAGGACAAAATTTTAGTTAAAAATAAAATTTTTTAAAGAAAATTTTGTTTTGATATTCACTTTAAACTTTACACATTGCATTATAATGAAATATGGATACTTCAAAGTATTATGAATGGAACATCTATTCTGGCGAGCCCAAGCACAATCGAACTCAGATCAATATTTTTACGCAGCCATGGTCCACAGAAAATGCATCGTAATACAATGATGAATACTCGAATGAATAGAAAAATGAAAAACGAAATGTTTAAATAAAAAAACTTATCAACACGTGTCTCAGTCGGTCTCGGTTTCTGACTGGCAAAGAGATCGGTGTCGATAATGAAAATTTAACACTAGATACTTTTCTAAGCTTTCTGCAGTAAAACGTCCGTGCCTATCATTTAATAGTAACTGAAGCAATGAAAAAATCATTCCAACATCTACTGTCACTAAGGGACAGTATAAGAAGTTGTAAACTTATTTTAGTAAAGCGTTATCTCCTAACTCTTGATATGTACCCTTAAAGGCTCGGCCACACAGAACGCGATCTACCACCACGGGCAGCGATCGTGCGATCGTCTGTCACATACAGTGTCATATCTTTGTAAGCGATCCAGTATTGTGTTTGCTTTCGGGGACGAACAGTTTCACACAGCCTTGTTGCTTGTTTTCTTAATAGATTTTAGGACAAAATGGGTAGTTCTGACGAGGAGCAACTCCTTCTTCTATTAGCATTATGAAATAATAGAAAGAAAAGACGATATTGGGTGCAAGATATCAATGCGAGGAGAGAACAATTTGAGGAATACCATCGCTTATGTCTTCTTCTTTATGTACCATATCAGAGTTATCGGTGATCATCATAGCAAAGGCTTCTCGATCTTCTGCCATGTGGAAAAGTTGACCTGCATTTCGTATGTCTGTCCAGGCTCGGATGTTTCTCAGCCAAGACATCTGTTTTCGGCCTACACCCCGTCGATCTTCCATTTTTCCCTTGAGGATGAGTTGTAAAATACGATATCGATCACCTCTCAATATATGACCCAAATAAGTAATTTTTCTACGTTTGATAGTCCTGAATAGTTCCCTGTCTTTGTTGACTTTCCTCAGCACTTCCTCGTTTGTGATATGTGCTATCCACGGTATTTTTAACATTCGCCTATGTATCCACATTTCCAGCGCCTCTATGCGATTAGTTGTTGATATTTTAAGCGTCCACGCCTCCACTCCATACAACAGTACAGGCCAAACATAGCACTTGACCGTCCTTTGTCTAATTTCTAAATTTAGATGGTGGTTGCAAAGAAATGATTTCATCTTTAGAAAGGTTGTTTTGGCCATTGCAATTCTGCGTTTTATTTCTTTGTCTGAATCTAGTTGGTCTGTTATGATAGTTCCTAAATATGTAAATTTGTGGACCCTTTCAACCTCAACTCCATTTAATTCTAGTTTCGTATCTGGGTGAGGGTTACGACTACAGACTAAAAACTTGGTTTTATTTTCATTTATTTTGAGGCCCATTCCTTCCCCTACTTCGTGGATTCGATTCAGCAGTATTTGGAGACCTTCGATGTTGTCCGCCAAGATTACTGTGTCATCCGCATATCTAATTACATTAAGTAATTCACCATTTATTTTTATTCCATGTGGTTGATCCTCAAGTGCTGTCTTAAATAAAAGATCAGAATATAAATTGAATAGAGTTGGGGATAAAATACAACCTTGTCTAACTCCTCGTTGTATGGATATTTCGTTAGTAAGACTATTTCCAATCTTAACGTTAGCGGTTTGTTTCCAGTACAAATTCTTAATGATACGAATATCTCTATCATCTATTCCCATCTTTTTCAGAATCTCTATTAATTTGCTATCTTGCACTTTATCAAATGCCTTTTCAAAATCCACGAAGCATGCAAAAATGTCTTTTCTTTGATCTCGGTATTTCTGTAATAGGACGTTCAGCGCAAAAAGCGCCTCTCTAGTTCCGAGTGCATTCCTAAAACCGAACTGAGTTTCTTCCATGTTTTCTTCGCATTTGAGTCTAATTCTGCTGTGTATTATTCTTAAGAAAATTTTGAGGGTGTGGCTCATTAGACTAATCAGTCGGTATTCTGAGCATTTTCTTGCTTTATGTTTTTTAGGAATTGCAATAAATGTGGATTTGAGCCAGTCTGAGGGGATCACTCCGGTGTTATATATTGCATTGAAGAGTTTAACTATTATTTTTATATTTTCTTCATCTATCAGTTTTATTAACTCAGTGGGTGTTTCATCCGGTCCTAGAGCTTTTTTGGTTTTTGCATTTTTTATAGCATGTTCTACTTCGGATCTCGTGATTTCTGGACCTTCTGTGCAATGTTGATACAGTACCATATCATTATCTCTATCATCATTAAACAGCTCTGATATATATGTTTGCCATTCTGTTTTGATGTCTTCTTCATCAACGATGATTTTGTTGTTATTGTCCACTAGTACAGGACCTTATGTATCGCTTATGTATTGAACTGAAATCATATGAAGATCGGTTTCTTAAATATTTTCGTGTGTCGATATAGTTGATCCATACCACAAGTTTTTTTATATAGGCAGTTATGGAAGTAATAGCGACAGCGCAATTTTTGAAAATTCTACGTTCTACCGAGAGTACATTGACGAAAAAGTTATTCTACCTTCGAAGCCACTTCCGGGTACAAGCACCCCTCTTCCTCGTGTTCTGGTAGGTGATGAAGGCTTTTCACTTCAACCATTTTTAATGTGACCATACCCCAAAGCAGGAATAATCAATAATGTATGAAATAAACAACATCTACTGAAACTGGAGAAGATTCTAGGCCTGTAAGTGCATTCATGTCAACTAGGTTAACCAATCGAAGGTCAACTATTGCTGTAATTTAAGTTCGTGAACAGTTTGCCGATTGCTTTGCCAGAAAATGAAGCATGCAACAGGAAATTAAATTTTGTTGCTCCTACTTTTAATAAAAGTCAAGTATTCCGAGTGTGTGTCAAGTGTTATAGTAATTTTAAGGATCCCTGTTATAATAATAAATATAAGCATCCCTATTATAATAATTATTTTTAATTAATTATTTGCAATATAAAAACGGGAGACAAATCTGATTGCAACTGACGGCTCAACTGTGCGATATTTTTTAATTATGTACAACTGTATCGCTGCACGCTACGATCTAGATTGACCCTCTGCGACATACCTCATTCTGTGTGACATGGATGATACAGTATTGCATCATACAACTAGATCGCCTGATGCGGGCAGAGAACTTTACCCGCGACGGTAGACGGGATCTGTGGCCGAGGCTTAGATATGAACATATGCATTCCAAACGGCTGTATCCAGGATTTTTCGTGACCACATCTTACAGTTTTTTTAATGACAGTAATGACTTCAAGTGTCTTATGGTTGTTTATTTTTGCGTAACAGCATCTAATGCCATAAACTGTTCTTATAATGATAAGCCGCATGTTTCCAATTTCTTTATTACAATAATTAATATGTCATAGTTACTATTAATGTAACGGACATCATCTTGTACGTTTTGTAGTTGCAGTAAGTTTTGCAACGTGTGTCTGGCATTGCTTTCATTCGAATCAAACTTAAAGATAACGTTTTAATTTCTCAAAATGCTTACCATAATAAACTGCAGCTCCTAACCAAGTACTCCATCTTGTGACAACTGGTTCACAAGTTATGTCTGGCAGAGGTTCTCTAAATGTATCATTTCAAGGAGGCACAAAACGTTTTTTTTAGCACGCAAAATTTTGCTCAACGCGATTGCGAATGTTTTGCAATATGCCCACTTGCAATATGTCAACATCTGTTTTTTGGTGTAATCGGATTAGGAAGTTTTAGGTTCATATCTTTTTCCAGAAACTGACTTAGTGTGGGGTTTTTGAGTTTATATAATGGAATATCACTTGCCCAAAAGGCTAAGGTGAGGTCATAGAAAAATATAGTGTCATTGTTATCGTGACGGTAAACATAAATAGGAAGGTAAGGGACCTGAATAGACTCAAGAGAGCTAGCTGAGGAGGGACTCCTATGGATGCCCTCTGACAGTACGGGTATTCACTTCCTGTTTGACAAGAAATATAGGATGACCCTCACCAGTAAGGCCGACTGGATGGAGAGTCGAGCTGGATTACCGACCAATGGAGACATCGGGTACACGGATGGAGCCAAAAGTGGTAACAGAGCAGGTGCCGGAGTGTATAGGCGACGCGATGAGATAGGTAAAACCTCCCCCCTGGGCAAATACACTACCGCACTCCAGGCCGAGCTAGTTGAAATTACATACGGTGTCCTGGGGGCCGACCAAAACCCGACCCAGGAGAAGGTATGTATCTGCGTTGGTAGCCCTGAATTCAGCAACGACAAAGTCGAAGCTGGTCTATAATTGCTATGAAGCATTGAACCACTTAGCAGGGAAGGGACCGGTGGAACTCTTATGGATACCTGGACATAATGGCATTAAGGGAAATCTAATTGCAGATGACCTCTCCAGACTAGGGACCAGGGAAAGCCTCTAAGGACCAGCACCTGCAGTGGGAATAAGTCGGAATCTGATCAGAGACCGCATAAATGGCTGGACAAGAGACCAGCACAATAAAAGATGGAGAGGAGTAACGGATTGTCGAATAATCAAACTCTTCATCGAATACTCCGAGACTGAGAAATGGGTCCAAGAATTAATTAAATTGAACAGGCACAAACCCAAAATTCTGGTGGGAATCATTACGGGCCACCATAGTAGCCTGAATGCATATAAGTACAAGCTGAGGCTGACTGATAGTCCGGCCTGGAGATACTGTAAAGAAGACGAGGAAATCTCAATTCATCTTTACACCTGCCCCGCACTGGAGGAGAAGAGGTACCTTATATCAGGGACCCCTGTTATCCAGGAGGAGGCGAGGCTTAGGGCAGGAGACGCGCCTAAATTGCTCCTTTTAGGGGATAGCATTTTTGGGTAATGACCCGTATAAGAGGGGATCGCCAAGGGACTACCCATGCGAGCAGTGGCTAATGAGGCCCAAACCCACATAACATAATAATAATAATAATAACTGCTAGACAAAATATGTCTTTTAGACTTTTCACATGTCTTGTTATATTACTTCGTCTAGACTAATTAATAATTTGTTCATACATTACAAAATACATTATTTCTTCTAATACACATGTCCACAAACAACTCCGAGTCATTATCGATCCAGCTTTGCAGTAATTCTGGTCTGGATTTTTAGTCACGTGGCATATTGATTTTCGTGTTACCACGCCAATAGAAACACAGAAATTCAAACACACGACGTGATCCACAAGTCCGCGTAAACAGTGAAAACAGCGATGAGATGAAAAGAAACCCATAACAGGCCTCTGTGTGTAACATGCGGTGGCAACGTCGTTGCTATAGAAGCAGACATCGGCAACGTATCGATTGTTAGTCCGTTTCTGTTGCTGCTTGCCAGAATAGATGCTTTAGTAATGAAATGATATTTATATATTTAAAACATCCCTTTAATTGGGGGACTGATATTTTGACAAATACTTGGGGGGGGGTAATATTTTGAGAAAATCAAATTAATTATAATTAAAGTAAAAAATATATATAATTAGTAGGATTCTGTAAATCTATACATATAGTTTATTTCATCGCTATTTGCCAAATAAAAAATCTCAAAACATACCGTGGCTTGTTTTTATGGCTAGGCTCAGGTAGACTGTTCCATTTATCGGTAAGATAAGAGTTTTTATTTGGAAAATAGCGATGAAATTAATAGTAAATGAGTTGCCAGACATGTGTTTTTATTTATTACATAACAAATTATTTTACAGATTATATATAGGGCGTATGAATTATAACCAGTGGCGGCCGGTGTAATTTTTTTCTGGGGGTGCAACGATAAAATAATAAACGAAAAATTAAAATAAACTTACCTATGTCCAAGCCTGAGGTTATTTATATAGAAAATCCATTCGTCTGTTCTTGGAATTCGCACAAACTTCAATTATAAGATCACTAAAATCCAGATTTTAATAATCTGGAATCGCTGCAATTAGCACTTTCTCCATACTTATTATGCAAAGTGAATTTTAGTCTGTCTTGCGCCCTTGTATTTCTCAAAAAGTTATTAATTCTTTTAAGCGTTGAAAAACAGCATTCACTCTCAACACATGTCACGGGTATGGTACAAATTAATTTTAATAATAAGACAGTATCACCACAACAGTCCTTCAGGTTTTGATCTATAAATAATTACAAAATTGCTAAGCAACTTGCTGCTCCACGAAAATCTTCCCTGCTATATATAACCGTTAATTCACTTTTCAATTTAACTTTGTCCAAAAATCCATAAGTTTTTGTTACATGGTCAAGATTTTGAATGGGGAATTGTTTCTCTGTCTTTAGTTTGGGTAATTAATATAGTATACACTTCCTTAGTTTGTGCAGAAAATGATATGCCATTATTAGCTCGTAGGTCTTTTTTTTTTTCAGGCGAATTTGAGGAATTAGTTGTACGGATTTTTATAACTGCGTATTCAAAGTTATTCAAATAACTGCTCATCTTGACAGCATCCAATGATCGAGACTGAAACCCTTTAAAAAGTATTTCACAATGAAGCATGACCTTGGCGAAAAACGCGAGCCAGTATTTAAAGTTATCGTTATTTAAATAACCCAATAACATTTTAGCCTGATTTTTTGTATTGTAATCATTTCCCGCAGTGTCAAAAATACATTCTAAGCATTATTTTAAAAGTTCACCATTTTCAGAAACGGTTTGTACAGTTCGCGTATTAAAATTCCATTATATATTCCACCGAATGTGCCTCCATTGCGATCTCTTCCCTCTCGTGGTTATAAAAATTCAAACAACACGTGGCCACGTAAACAACCCAGATTCAACAGACAATACAATGCTATACAATACAAGACAACCTGATGCAATACACTTGCGTCAAAGCTTACAGAATAAACTTTGCTATGCGTGGCCGGGCAATGCACGCAAATCTCATATACATGCGTATAGAAATCTCCTGTTTCACGCGCCCGAGTCCTCTTTCTAACACATGGTTAAACTGTCCTCTGATGTGTGCTAGAACAAAACCGAACGCGCTATGTATTTAGAGTTGCGAATTTAATATCCCGTAGGTAAATCTGATAAATTCTAGGGCTGGCGACTCTCGCGACATCTAACAAGCTGTAAGCGAGACTGTTAGATATCGGAACATTCTATGTATAATGATAATGTAATGTATAGTAAACACCTAATAGGTATTTTTAGGAATTTTTAAGGGAGCTCACTGCACAAATGCACCTACAATAAAACCGCCACTAAGTATAACTGCGATTATTTTAACAGTTAGTAGTTTGCACCTAAACAAATAAAAAAGTGTTATACGATATGTGTGCTTAACTCTTAATCATTTATAAGAAATAATGTATAAATCGCATATTTACGGGTATAATAAATACATTATGGGACAAAAATAAAACTACAAGATTTATGAAATTCTTTAAATAATCAAATTCAATTATTTTGAACATCAAATATTGCTTTATAATTTTTTGTCCTAATATTAATGTATTTATTATACCTATAATTAGCGTTTTACAATTTTTTTTCCTTTGAAATCGCACCCATGTAATAACACTTTCAAAATAATGGCGTTATACTTTTTACACCCTGTATTTAAAAAATTCAATAACTCCGGTAATAATGATGATATCAAGAAATAGTCTTCACTATAATCATTTACTAGGTGGTAGACATGGAGTGGTCAGAATATCTAGGGTGTCTCAGTTCGAACTATAGGATTTGAATTGCGCGCCATTTCTGTTCTGTCAAAGATGCGACGTCAATATTGTAACGAATTTACTAGAAAGTTCTTTATTTCGAACACTTATTTACAACTCAACTATTTACAAATCTAACTAACTAACTTTCTTTCTACTTTAACTTTATAAACTAACTTTCGCACTGTATTACACAATGTCACTTTCTTCGCACCGTATCGCTCACTATCGCGGTCCAGATTTAACTAACTCCTGGCTGGACAACACAATTCTTATATAGGCAGCAGGACGTGTCTCCAGACGTTTCTAGATAAAGAACTTTGGCGAACCTTCTAGTATAGAACGCACTGGAAGTCAACTCCACACGGTCTTGATGGTTTCGAATATTCCCGGTGTTCGGGATCGCTCGAGGCATTCGTGACACTATTTAATGACTGTCATCTACAAACCATACAACGTCAATATGCCGCGATTAACAGTTCAACGGATAGTTTGTGTACAACTGTTTCATGAAAGTGAGCTATCATTTACAGTTGCGTTAAGAAAAATTCGCACAAAATTAGGAGAAAATGAAGCCCTTATAGAGTGCACATTTTCATTTTGACGGATACGACAGCAAACAAAATGATCGAATTTAGGGTGCTGAAAATCTACATGCTGTTCACAAAAAAGAAATGCATCCACAGGGATGGGATGCACGGTTTTGTACGCGCATTTTGGAGTGGCGGAGTAATTGGTTCACTTCTTTAAAATTAAGCCGAAAATGAAGTTCCAAACGAGATACCCAGGCACGTTGACGTTTCGTTAAATGTTGACGCCCTAACTTCGACAGAACACAAATGGCGCGCAATTTAAATATTGTTGTTCCAACTGAGCATATGTATAATCTAAAGACAACATGCCTGTATATAAATAAACAACTATTTTTTGTCAACTTTACTAATATATGTTTATTTTTAGCATAACTGAACATTCGACATTAAACGAGCAAGGTAAAGTAAATTTTTTTATAGTCATGTTAATAGTGCATAGTCTTGACACTAACTTAGTTTTCCATAGAATGTCAAAACACTACACTCGACGCGCGTTTCGTCAACAAAATTGGCATCATCTGGAGATGGTTAAAACTTTTTAAACAGTTTTAATCATCTCCAGGTAATGCCAACTTTGTTGGCGAAACGCGCGGCGAGTGTAGTGTATAGTATTTTGGTGTTTTGTGGAAAGCTAAGTTAGTGTTATCATCACACCAAAGGTCTTAGTTGTAGTAACTAATTTATTTTGTCACATAAGAAATGTGTGAAACGCTAATATAATAAAAAATTTCATGAACGTAGTCAATGATAAAACAGAACAGAAAATATACACAAATGTTGAAAACATTTTTCCAATTTTGTTCAAATGTGCTAAGAAGTAGTAGAGATCAGCTTTTACTTTATTTTGAGATTATTTTAATTATCTTTATTATGTAATAATTTTTAATTAACTGAAAATCATCCAAGTACATCTCCAACAAAATAAGGAATAGTATTTATATTTTTTCAGATTTTCTTATATACCATGTGTGTATAAACTATGGATAGGATTTGAATTTTTTCTAAAAATTTTTCGATATATCCTATAAAAAAGTAAGGTATAGGAGCTATATTTCTTTTGGACGCTGGCTGTAAGGAAAAATGCAAGAACAAATAACATTATACTTATTATAACAAATTATAATAAGTAAAAGGTGGTCCAACCAAAACGCACGATGTTAATTGTAAATAAAACAAAAAGTTTTCAGAGAATTATCTTAGTATTTTTTATTATGATAGAAGGATCTATGACAATTGTCTGTGAAACAATTTATCGCCCAAATGCTCGCCACGGCTTCGGTGGCATACCTCTATCCGATGGTCCATATTTCAATGACTCTGAGACATAATTGAGGTTCAATGTCGTTAATGTGCCGAATTATCTCATCCTTTAGCTCTTGAATTGTTCTTGGCTTATTGACGTACACTTTTTCTTTTAAATATCCCCAAAGAAAGAAGTCCAACGGTGTCAAATCACATGATCGTGGCGGCCAATTAACATCGCAACGACGTGAGATAACACGGCCATTGAATTTCTCGCGCAAAAGTGCTATTGTTTCGTTGGCTGTGTGGCAAGTGGCACCATCCTGTTGGAACCACATATCGTCCAGGTCCATATCCTCAATTTCTGGCCACAAGAAGCCCATTATCATCTCGCGATAGCGAACACCATTCACGGTAACTGCTTGGCCGACCTCATTTTCGAAGAAGTACGGCCCGATGACGCCGCCAGCCCATAAACCGCACCAAACAGTCACTCTTTGTGGATGCATCGGCTTTTCAACAATCACTCGTGGATTCTCATTTGCCCAAATGCGGCAATTCTGCTTGTTAACGAATCCACTGAGGTGAAAGTGTGCCTCGTCGCTGAAGATGATTTTCTTTGTAAAGTCACCATTCACTTCTGTCTGTTCAACCAACCATTCGGCGTATTGACGACGCTTGAAATGGTCAGTAGACTTCAGCTGTTGAGTCAATTGAACCTTGTAAGCGTGTAAATTCAAATCTTTATTCAAAATTCGCATCAGTGATGTTCGTGAGATGTTCAATTATTGGGCACGACGACGAGTCGAGGTTGACGGCTCTTCTGCTACACTATCGCGAACAACAGCAATGTTTTCCGCAGAACGAACTGGGCGAGCATGCACAGGTGTTTTCACATTTCCTACAGACCCGGTTTGCTGAAATTTGCGCACAATTCTCCTGATTGTGGACACATTTGGTCGATTATGCTGACCAAAAAAGTCACGAAGTGCACGAAATGCATTTTGATTTCAACGCCCATTTTCGTAAAAGGCTTCAACAATCTTAACGCGCTGCTCAATTGTCTACCTCTCCATGGTTGAATTTGTCAAACACTGAAACAAAGAAATGTCAAATTAAGTTGGGCAAAAAACTTGACGTTAAGGTGTGACTCACAATTAACATCGTGCATTAAGGTTGGACCACCCTATATAAGCATTTTGCCAATAATTTGTATATATTTGAAAATATAATACATAGTTTGACGTACTTGATCATAGAGCAATTTCTTGTTTAGGTGGAAAACATTTTTGAAATAACAAATATTTTTATTAGTTCGTTACTTTTCAAAAATTGTGAAAACTTCATACTAAGGCAATTTCATGTTTATAATTTTTTTGGAGTATAATGGACAGACAAATTCAAAATTGTTTAAGTAAATTTCTTTACACGATTATATACTCCTCGTCAATAATAGGAAAAAGTGTGAGATCTATCTATGTATGCGTAGAAAAAAGATTGAGGGCAACATTCGGCTATTTACTTAAACCAGGCTATTTACCGCGCACCTCGTGGGCGGTCCGATAGAGACTTGTTCCTATTCTTGACGAGCAGTACCCAATAATATGGTACAAGCTATCGCTTATATCTAGATTAGTTTTGAAAATATCTGGAAAAAAGAATTATTCTGGAAAATCTAATTTAGTTTTCTTTCTGGCTTTGTTTAAACCGATACTGATACAATGAAGGTACTTCTTCGTTGACACTTTTCATTCTTTCTACATTCTATAGGCTTCTATTTTGTGGGAAACTGTGTAAGCTGGTGGTATTAGATATTTCGGCTCGACAATGTGACAATGAGCAACGTTGCTTGTATTTTTTGTCCATATTTACTTATGAAGTTCGCGACACTGCAACAGTAGACTAGGTTAGGTCGCAGCTTACTCAATACTCAGTTTGCCGATTGCTTTGCCAGAAAATGAAGCATGCAACAGGAAATTAAATTTTGTTGTTCCTACTTTTAATAAAAGTAATTTTAAGAATCCCTCTTATAATAATTCTTATGTATCCCTGTTATAATAATAAATATAAGCATCCTTGTATTATAATAATTATTATAATAATTATTTTTAATTAATTATTTGCAATATAAAAACGCGAGACAAATCTGATTGGAAGTGACCGCTCAACTGCGCGATATTTTGTAATTAAGTACAACTGCATCGCTGCACGCTACGATCTAGATTGGCCCGCTGCGACAGACCGCATTCTGTGTGACATGGGTGATACAATATTGCATCATACAACTAGATCGCCTGATTGATGCGGGCAGAGGACGTTGCCCGCGACGGTAAACGGGCTCTGTGTGGCCGAGGCTTAAGCATAAGTCACACGTACACTTTAAAGCAGTTATTCACAAGATTAGTTGGGTTTGGAGGTCCTTGCCGCTGGAAAACGCCGACAATTTGTCGAAAATATGCCTCGTAGATGCATGCAATTATTGACGCCGATATCGACTGGGCGCATTATTAACCCAATTGCATCTTTGTTCTGATCGAGTGCACTGTATATACATATGTATTGAAAATTTTATTTATCAATTGACCCTGCCATGCTCCCACTTGACCGACAGTATATTTTTGTTTTGTACTATAGTTTTATAATTAATAATTTAGATTTTTAACTCATTAATATATTGTCAAATTTGGGTCGAAACGTCCGAATGCCAAAAACAGATTTTACCCCCATATGAAAGACTACCAGTTAATACACAAAAATGCAATAAAAACAGCTTGTTTAAAATTCCCGCGTTTGCAATAAGTATGTCTAAGGAAAGATGAAACGTCTAAACATTTGTTCATAGCATCTGACAAAGATTAAAAAGCCGTATTAAAGAAGTATTTTACTTTTCTGATATCTTCTCAAACAGTAATAGATAAGTAATAAAATGTTTTCCAGAATTTCGCATTTTTCAGTTAACTAATCTAGATAATAATCCGTAATTTCTTGGTATTATTTCTTGGTCCACCGTATCTTTTTGGTACTGTATTTATTACCATAACCTATTTTAACCGTTTTTGTATTTATTATCGTCCCCGAGACCCCCCACGGTGGACCTATAATTTGGGACACGGTGTATACGGATTACACGCATGGTATAAAATAAACAAAAATAAATCAAACATGATGTTATTTGCCCTTTTTATCATGTAAAGCGAAAACCTAAATTCGGCCTACTTGGAATCGTATCTCACCCAAAATTCTGTCGTTTTTTTTTTTTCAGATAATCTCACGGAAGATATGCACGTTTGCCTAACGTGCGGTTATTCTACGAAAGTCCAAGAAATCCTGCGAGATCACGCGCTGCTTCACAAAGGCCACACCAAGAGGCACTCCTGCCACCTCTGCACCTACGAGACCGACTATATGAAACACTTAAAAGTACACTTCATCTCCCATCAGACCGCCACCGAGGCCACCGTCTACCAATGCTCTCATTGCCCCTATAAGACGAAATACCCGTCCATTCTGTCTACTCACATTACAGGGCACAAGGCCAACGGATACAAGTGCGATACCTGCGAGTACAACACCCTGGACAAGAAGAACTTTAGCAATCACATGAAGAGACATGCCGGCAGGCCAGCGTACCCTTCACAAAAGTTCATGTGCGCTCACTGCCCCTTTAAGACAAGGACGAAGGCCTCACTAGCGAAGCACATCCTCTCGCATAAGCAGCCGGCTGAAAAAATCGAGCAGTTTTACTGCGATCAGTGCCCCTTCAAGTCTAAGTACCACCGGAGCCTGCTCACGCACAAGAAGAGCCACGATGAGGCGAAGTTCGAGTGCTTACACTGCCAGACGAAGTTCAAACTGAAATCCCACCTCGTCAAGCACCTGGACGTGCACCGCCCCAAGGAGCAGAGGAAGACGTACCAGTGCTGGCAATGCGAATACAAGACGACCTGCAGGAGCAGTATAGACAATCACAGGAAAACCCACATGCCCCAAGAGAAGGTTCAGACCTTCACTTGCGCCATCTGCACTTACATTACCGCGAGCAATTCCAAGCTGAGAGCGCACGCGCAGACGCACATGAGCAAGTCCGAGGCGAAGACGCACAAGTGCCCGGAGTGCGACTACGTCACTATCTGGCGGTACAACTTGAAACACCACGCGCTGAAGCACCGCGCCGACTGGGAGGTGACCATGCACAAGTGTCCCCACTGCAGCTATCGCACCAAGTATGAAGGCTACCTTAAGATTCACGTACGCGGCCACGGTAACGCCCTACCCGAGCTGCACTGCGCCCAGTGCGATTACCGGACGAAGATCAAGAGCAACCTTGTCAAGCACGTGAACGCTAAACATGCGCCGCTCGAAGCGGCGCCGACGTTCTCCTGCGATCTCTGCCATTACGTCACCCGGTACAAGGGCCACCTGAAGGGCCACCAAAGGACCCACGAGGAACCCGCCGAGTACCCGTACCGATGCGCGCAGTGCGCCTACCAGACGAAACATAAAACGGCTCTGTACAGGCACGTGAAGTCCCACAGGAACGTTGAGAAGTATACGTGCGACTTTTGCGGCATCGTCATCAGGCACGGCTTCAATTTCAAGCGACACCTGGAGATGTGCCTGGAACGTAAATTTTAGCGGATGCGCGAAAGGAGCGAGGCGGGCTCGAACGTCAAACGCCGCCGATGGACGCAGCGAACTCGCGACGAACAATAGAAGGCGAAAGGGGGCGGAGCGGGCCGAAAGAACCAAGTGAAGTTGGGAACGGGGCGGTAGTCAAAACGACTGAATGTTAAAAAAGGGGCGGGGCGGCACTTAGACGATTACCGAATGTTGAAATAGGGCTGGACGGGATCGAGCCAAATAACCAAATGTCGAAAAGCAGCGGAGTTTAAGCGATTAACGTCGGAGAGGGCTAAGTAAAATTAAGACAAATAAGTCAAAACCGAAATCTGAATGAGAAGGGAATATTTAATCTTTATTGTAATGAAGGGGAACGGGGTCCGAAACAACCAGCACGGGATTAAGACTGCGACCTGAGATCGATAAGGATGGGGGCGACGAACAATTGAAGGTGGAAATGTGGCGCGGTCGAAACGATTGAATATCGGAAAGGCACGGGGTGGGCCAACCAAGACGGATAGTCGAAATGTAAAAATGGGGCGGAGCGAGACAAACGAACCAAACGTCAAACGGAGGCGGAGCCAGAAGGCAAAATGGGGCATGGTTGGAAAGGATCAAATTTTGCGCGCTTATTGTAACGCCCTTTTTCGTGGATATCCAAGATGATTCTGTATAATTATGGAAATAAACCAATTTGATCCAAACTTTTCCAAATTTATAGCTTTATTTTGAAGATAGTTTACTTACATATTAGAAATGGATAGCATTTTTTTTTTTTTTTTTAGGGTAGCAATTGTAGCTAAAATCTAGGACCAGATTCGCATAAATAACTACTGGCTCTTAGCTGATGGAAAAATAAAACTAAAGTAAGAATCATACCGCTTGATACAATGTATTATCAAATATAGCTAAGAGTCAATCGTATTTCTCATAAATATTCTATACTTACAAGGTTAATTATGCCGTTTACACTAACACTTCTTTCATATAGTTTTTACAGCTAGGTAATTAACAATTTATAAAGGTAAGAGAAAATATATGAGTCAATTCGATAATGAACTTATAAATAAAGAATTAACAAAACTGAAAACGAGTTGTTTCATTGTTTAATTTCTTTATGTAATTACGAGGGTGGAACAAATATAAGCAAGACCTTTGCTCTCACTGTTAAAAAAGAGGTGATAGAGGAGAGGCACTTTCACATCTCATGGGGGAACGTAGAAGGGGCCAGAACCCGCGATTGGTCGAGGTTCACCTGTTTCTTCGTTGTGAATACAATGTCAAAAAAGGAAGTTCACCTGTCGGCGACGCAACAGGTTATAATGGAATTGAAGGCCGAGTAAAATTCGAAAACCTGACCCAGCAACGCCGCCCTCGGACCAGCATACATGCAGCTGTGCGCAAAAAAATTAGTAATGCAGGAGAGTTCTAAAAGGAATAGAATATTAAAAATCAGACTCGTAGGAACAAACATGTCCCTTTACACAAGAGTGAATATCTGTTTCTGTGCTATATGGAAAAGTATAAATTAGTAATAAAAAAAAAAACAAATCAATTGGAAAATAATAATATAAGTAAAAGATAGTGTTGGTTTTTATTCTTGGAATAATAACACACACTTTGAATCGAAGGACCTTGTTTATTGCTTAATATCAACAAATAACGGGGCAACGTCTTGTATTGTTCGAGGGTTGTAAACGTTCTCCCTCTTGGCAACAGACCGCCGTTTAAAGCGGGCTTAGACGTTGCGCACGCATTATAGGCTCATGCAATATACAAAATATTTTCAACATACTCCCCCCGTTGAAATGACAATGAAATGGAGGAGTTTCAAATAGAGTATAACAATAATACATAAAACTAAAGCATGTTCGTTGTTGGGACACGCACGACATTAGTCATAAATCGCGCGGTAACACTGAGCACAAATCACTCACTACACAGCATTGTTTGTGGGGACCTCAGTATCAGTTTCCAAAGGCAGGGGGCAGATTTTGGAGATGGCTCGTTTGGTAATTCCTGATGAAGTGGAAATAGTTACGACACGAACCAAATTATCCGGACCGTGGTGCAATTGTCTCCATTTAGTTGGTGGAAGATTGTCATCCTTAAGTAGGACTAGGGATCCAATCTCAGCATTTTGACATTGGGTCTTCCACTTAGCTCTGCACTGTAGCTCTGAGATATATTCTTTGGCCCAACGAGACAAAAAATTTTGAGTGATTTGCTGCAGACGTTGATAAAGTGACAACCTAGGCTCTGGAATATGCTGTACACTAGGATCAGGCACAGTTGTAATTGATTTTCCAATAAGGAAATGGGACGGTGTTAAGGGTGAGAAATCGTCAGCATGGTTGGATAATGGAGTTAGAGGCCGGGAGTTTAAAATTCCTTCTATTTGAATTAACACACTATAAAAGTGTTCGTATGTTAATGTTGCATTTCCCATAACCATTTTTAGATGAAATTTGGATGATTTTATTCCCGCTTCCCAAATTCCACCTATGCTAGGAGAATAAGGTAGCAAGAATACCCAGTTAAAACTTTCTCTAGCAAATGCCGCTATAAGCTTATCTTCATTTTGCGATGGAAAACTTCCTAGTTGCTCTAACTCTGATTTGGCGCCACAGTAAGTACGACCATTATCCGAATAAAACTTTGATGGCATTCCTCGGCGGGAAGCGAAACGGCGTAAACACAGTATAAAAGATTCGGAACTTAAGTCTGTTACTAGTTCAAGGTGCATCGCTCTTGTGCTGAAACATACAAAGAGGCACACGTAGCACTTTGATAATTTTGAACCTCGACCTTTTCTATCTTTGATCATAAAAGGACCGCAGTAGTCGGTTCGAACTACCGTGAATGGAGATTGTGGTGTCACACGATCTGCCGGTAAGTGTCCAAGCAAATTTTGAAGGTTCTTAGGACGGGCCTTAAAACAAGTAACGCAGTTTCTGATAATCTGTTTTGACAAATTTTGACCTCCAATCGGCCAGAAACGTTCTCTAATAGAATTTAGAAGTTGCTTAGGTCCAGCATGAAGAAGACGAGCATGTTCTTCCTTGAAAATGAGTTTTGTAAAATGGTGTTTGGATGAAATGATGATGGGATGTTTCTTGTCATAGCCGAAATGAGAGTTAATTAATCTGCCACAAGCTCAAAGAGATCCATCAAAGGTGTCTAAGAACGGTGTTAGAGAAAAGAGCTTGCTATTCTTGGGCAATGATTTTCCTGATGAAATTGTATGAATATCAGCAAAGAAGTTTTCTCGTTGAGATAATCTGGCAAGAGAATTTAAAGAATAGTACAATTCTTCCGTTGTCAGCGAGCAAGTGATGCGCTTATCAGAAGATGTAAGACAATTCTTTATAAATCAAACGCAATATGCCATGATTCGTTGCATTTCTCTGATATTTTAATATTTTTCAAATGGAAATATTGATGTAAACTGTCTGATTGACACGAGAGACTGTATGCGAATATCATCTGAGTCGATGGATTTATAGGAAGTAGAACCTATTTGATAATTGGGCCAAGCATTGGATGGGTTAAAGAGAAAATCTGGACCGTTCCACCATAAAGTCAAAGTAAGCACAAGTTGTGCTGCGACTCCTCTAGTTAGAATGTCGGCTGGATTGTTTTTAGATGAAACATACTTCAACTTAATGTCACTGCACAGGGTCTGAATTTGAGACACACGGTTGCTTACAAACGTATCTAAAAGATGGGGTTGTATATAGACCCATGAAATTGCTATTTTGGAGTCAGTCCAATAGATAATATCTGTGATTGACATATCTAGAATGGATTTTAACCTTGAAACAAGTTTGACCATCATTAAAACAGCGCACAATTCTAGTTTAGGAATCGTCACAGTCTTTAAAGGAGCCACCTTTGTCTTGGAGCACAGTAATTGTACATTTACACGGCTCTGACTATCTACTGAACGTAAATATACGCAAGTGCCATATGCCTTCTGGCTGCTGTCCGAGAATGCATGAATTTGCAAAGTTTTGGGAGAGTTACACATAACCTGACGAGCAATTCGAAGCGAGTTTAAAGAAGGTAGGTCTTTACTATACGAGAGCCATTGGGTCTCAAGTTCTGTTGGCAAAATATCGTCCCAGCCGGTTTGTGTTAACCACAGTTGTTGGATGAATATTTTAGCTCTTATTATACATGGTGCAAGAAGACCATAGAGATAAAGGAGAGTACCTTACGCTTTGTGAGAGGACTTTGATTTGAACCTTCTGAAATGCGATAAAGAATGCAATCCGTGTAGCTGTTGTATAAGAGACCTAATGTTTTGGAGTTTTCTTTTGGACCGAATTCTAATATATTGTTTGTTATACCTTGGGCTTGAACGCCTTCCAAGATCTTTGGATGATTAGAATTCCACTTACGCAAAGTAAAACCTCCAGATTGTAGGATTTGAAAGGTGGTACGACAAATGTAGGAAGCTTCATCTTCTTCACTACAACTCGTTAGATCATCGCAGTACATGTCTCTTATAACATTACTCACCTTGGGATGTGTAGACTCACACTGATTGGCTAGTTCGAATAAACATCGGATTGCGAGAAAACTAGATGCTTTTTCGCCATATGTAACCGTACTTAACTCATAAGTTTGAAGTGGAAGTGAGGGGTCAGATCTCCAGAATATTTTCTGAAGGCATCTTTGTGATTCGTCAATAAGGACAGATCTATACATTTTTGAGCAATCACCTGTTATAATATACTTGAATCGTCTAAAACGTATTAAAATTGAAAATAGATCGTCTTGTAACACAGAACTGTTTAATTGAATATCATTTAAAGAGATTCCATTGGATGTAGAGCAACTTGAATTGAATACAACACGAAGTTTGGTTGTAAGACTGTCCGCTTTGTATACTCCATGATGTGGAATGAAATATTCGTAGGGCACAGAATCCGTGACTTCGTTGACTCTTACCATGTGACCTAAATCCTCGTACTCTTTCATAAAGTCGATGTACAATTTTCTTAATTGAGCGCTTGATTTTAACCGTTTCTCTAATGAAAGAAAGTGTTTTAGTGCCGTTTCCCTTGATTTACCTAGAACTACCGGAGATGAACTCAGTGGCATCGAAACTATAAACCTGCCGACACTGTCGCGCTTGGTAGTTTGAACAAAGTTTGCTTCACATTGTTGTTCCTCAGGTGATAGCGGTTTGGGAGAATGTATATTTTCTATTTCCCAGAACAAGGACATTTGACGAGAGAGTTCCATAATACTCAAATTGTAAATACTGGATGTATTGCCAGAATAATTCGAATGGAATTTACCCAATACAACATATCCCAGATGTGTATTGAAAAGGTATGGATACTCGTCAATAAAGTCTTGTTGTACTGACAATAATCGCCAAAATATATCAACTCCTAACAGAATGTCAACTCTAGTATCCTTGTGAAAGTTTGGATTGGCTAAAGTGATATCGTTCGGAATGTTAAGCGATTTACAATTTAATGACGATGCCGGAAGACAATCCGTAATATTTTGTACTAGTAAAAATGATAGTGTCGCGTTGAAATCGCTATGCATAGACTGTATTTTGCATTGTGTGATATTCGTTATTTTAGTTCTTAATTGATTTATGCCAGATACAGGAATGTTAACATTTTCAGTTTGTAGATTTAACCTTGAGCATAAATTCATTGTCATATGACCTCATAGATGCAGAATCGAGAAGAGCTGTACACTTATGGGGTGTGCCCTTACTATCATAGATAATGACGACTGCGGTTGGGAGTACCTCAAATGAGTTGTCTGGTAGAAGTACTGAGCTAGTGACGGTGGACGATGATCCTTGACCTGCCTCACTGTTCACACTTCTTGATTTGGAAAGCAAACTCCTTTAGACTCTAAAGGATCGCCAATGTGCAGTAAGGTCGAATTAAACGCTGAACACTTCTTACAATGACCCCTTTTACAACTGGAAGCATAGTGTCCAAATTGAAGGCAGTTGCGACATATTTTGTGTTTGCTGACAGCGTCGAGTCTTTGACTTACAGGAAGCGATAAAAATTCCTTACAAGCATATAATTTGTGAGGATGATTACAAATGATACATTTATACTCCTTTGAATTTGGAATACCCGAGTGAGAAAATGACTTTACTTCTACATTGTAAGTGTTTAACTGTAAGACTGGCAATTTGACTATGTTCTGAATTCGAGTTTGAGACTCCTGGCCGGGAATGAGATTGACATTCTCTGCTGATGAACCTTGAGCTGGTTCGATATTTGATGCTGATGCGATATGTAATGATGAATTTAAGTTTATCGATCGTTCGCTAGTGACTGAAGACCGATTTGACCCACGTAATTCATTTCTGTTATGACCCTTTGAAGTATTATTTTTAATGAGAATTTTAGCCTCAGCTAAAATAGCATAATATACATTTTCAAACTCACTATATTCGGTATAACGTTTTGCTATGTTTTCGTCCGTGTCTATAGTAAGTATTTCTCCATGAATACTGTCATATTGTGGAAAAATATTTTCGAATGTATGAGTTCGCGATTTTAATTGTAAAATCTGTAACTCAGATAATGGTTTGATCAGGCGCTTGAGAAACCAAATTTTGTAGGTTTTGAACAAAGTTCTCAAAATTTGTTAAATGCGCTATGATTTGACCCCTTTTCTTAATTAATGTGCTTAAAAATTCCGACATTGTCAATGGTAAAATGCAACACCTTTACTACAAATTTGATAGGTATTATATTTTGGGCTCACCCTGTATAATACGTGACTATTATTTGTAAAATGGTGTAACTAGTTATATACCTTAAATAAGTTAAATAATTGCATGCGCGTGCGTAAATATTGAAGGAATTTTTAACAATATATGGAATAATGAAAGGAATGAATATGAATAAAACTTATCTGGATTTTCCTCCCTGAGCTGTATGCCTACGAGCTTTATCTACCTTCCCTAGTAGGTGTAGCGAAATCGTTAGCCAGATGCAGTTGAAATGATGAACGTAGTCGTCCAGTTAAAGCTTGAGCTGCCTGCTGCTTTCTGGTTGTAACCACAATTCTAATGTACTGCTTGTTGCTTTTCCCTCGATGTGACCGCTCGCCCCGTATGTGATGATATTTTGCGACTGGTGTAATGGCGTCGCAAAGCTTGTAATTATGATGCACTGTATTTGATACCTGAATGACTTCACGTGGATTCAATCCGGCTCGAATAGACCAGAAATTATGTTGGTTTTTATTCTTGGAATAATAACACACACTTTGAATCGAAGGACCTTGTTTATTGCTTAATATCAACAAATAACGGGGCAACGTCTTGTATTGTTCGAGGGTTGTAAACATTCTCCGTCTTGGCAACAGACTGCCGTTTAAACGGGCTTAGACGTTGCGCACGCATTATAGGCTCATGCAATATACAAAATATTTTCAACAGATACACATTTCAGGTGTGCAAGAAAATAGCGGTATTATAGAAAAGAATGAAATAATTAAAAACGATATCTGTCAGTAACTTATAAGTCGGAAATCGAGAAAGGAACCACCAAGCCGCCAAGCGGCTATCAAAGTAGTTCCCGAATAGCAAAGCTATTACATAATCGCTCTAGGAAACAACTACTCCTCGGGCTAAAGCCCCGGCAGGCATTGAATTATACCCAGAAGCGATCCTCGACCCCTTTCTCGTGTTTCTGCACGATCAGATAAGGTTTCAAAAAATAAAATAAAAAATAAAATGTGGTTTTATTTTTTGAAACCTTATCTGATCGTGCAGAAACACGAGAAAGGGGTCGACGATCGCTTCTGGGTATAATTCAATGCCTGCCGGGGCTTTAGCCCGAGGAGTAGTTGTTTCCTAGAGCGATTATGTAATAGCTTTGCTATTCGGGAACTACTTTGATAGCCGCTTGGCGGCTTGGTGGTTCCTTTCTCGATTTCCGACTTATAAGTTACTGACAGATATCGTATCGATAAAGATGTATAGGCCATAAAATTCATTCGGCATTTGTCCTGAATCGGCGTACCGTATGCGGCACTGATGAGAACTAACAAGTTCGAAACAGCTGTATGTCGTTCGGTTCCGATCCGGGACAAATGTCGAATCCTACCTGTGGCTGGTTTTATTTTTTGAAAAAATTAAAAACGAAATAAAAATAATAGCTAAATATACCCTATTCAGTTAATGTCAATATTTTGTGTTACATCCACGATTAGCTATCACTGTCTTACAACAGTGAGGCATGGAATCAAGTAGATTTTGACAGCGTTCTACAGGAACAGCGAACCATGCATTTCTGATCACGTCCCACAAATTCGCCTTCGTAATTGGATGTTTTTCAAAGATAGCCTTTTTTATATCTGTCCATAGGTTCTCTATGAGGTTGAGGTCTAGAGACTGGGCTGGCCAGTCCAGAACCTCAACGTTATTGGTAGCAAACCATTCTTGTGCCCTTTTACTGGTTATGCTTGGGATAATTATCCTGCATAAAACGCCATTTCAAAGGCGTCTGTTCTTCCGCATGTTCTTGTGCTTCCGTCTACCCCAGAAGCGCTTAGCGCCAGTCGAAAATGGGTAAAAGGCACAGTGTTGAAAGTAAGGCTACGTCTTTCAAAATTTTCAAAATAATCAAGATATCTAAGAAACAGTTGAAAATAGGTATAGGGAAATCTGATGAAACCCATGAAATTTTCTCAGGAATCCTGTCTCATGAATCCAGGTATTCTATTTAAAATAAGGAAGTTACTGGTATGACCTTGAAAATATTTCAAAATGAAAGAGATTCTTAAATAACCCTGGAGTCCAGAAATTCAGAAGTTTTTTCTAACCACGAAAACTTCTAACGAACGGCTATCGTGATAAACCCTGTATACAATAGTTGTTCTTGAGTGACAGCCCGAATTTTTCAACATGAGACATCATGACAAAAATGTGGGACAATAGATACGTTTTTGGCTCCAAATAATCTAATGCTGTGAACAACCCACTTCGGTTAAGAAAACCCCATAAAAAATCGGACGAAAATTCAATATAGCATGTTTTACACCTATGGAACACATAAATGTTGTATAAAAGAGATTATGCGTAAGAGAGAATGCACTTTGCCACTTAGTTTATCTCCTTTAAATATTTATTTTCATTAAATAAATAATAATATTACGATATGTTTTGGCTTACCTCAGTGGCGGCTCATGGGTGTATTATATGAGTGGACAGCAGTGACGTGACATGTGAGGGTGACGGAATGGTAAAAATATATATATTACCGTTATTTGTAGAGGAAATCAGCTCGTGTACAAAGACAAGCAACGTAAATAGTTTCTTTCTTTTAGGATACCCACATAACGACTCAAATTTATCGTACATATTTAAATCGAGCGTCCGCCTACCTCGCTATTTAATTTCGGTCTTTTGTTCGGAAGTTACTGATTTATTAGTCGATGAAAATCAACTGAAATAATTTTTAAACATTTAAACTTACGACTGACGTGCACGATACATCATGTGGCGAATATAACAATCAACCACGAGGGTCGGCCATCTACTAAAGTTTGACCATTTCTAACGTAATCTCATCGAATTTACTTAAACGCCTTTGCTGTCCAATTGCCAACAAAACGTGTTAACGCACTTGGCATAAAATTGCGACTGTACGACGATACACAAATTTTATTAGAATTGATATTATAAAAATTCTTTATAGTATGAAAGTAAACTTAATACATAAAATATATTATGTGTTGTCATACATTTGTTGTTTAGAACGTTTATAATAAATATACCATGTGTCTAATTTAAAATGAAGTCACTCAGATATTTTCGTCATTTTTTGAAATCAAGATTTGAGCTTTGGCACAATTGTAGTATTATATAAAACGTACATTTCGAGCAGGGGCGTAGGTAGCGCACATGGATTCGAGTGATGCGTCGTATCCCTTCAAAAATTGCAAATTAGTGTTATTTAAAAGTTCAATCGATTTATTCAATTATTACAATTTTTTTATTATTTTAAACCGACCGCAAACATACATTATTTACTTTAAACGTTGCCATGAACTATGTTATTTCAAATCGGCCGTGAAGATGCCCGAAATTATTGGACTACCGCGTTACTTGCTGCAGTGTGCTGAAATGCGATGGTCCACGTTACATCCAAGCCACGCGTTAGCCGGCAGAAAGGGTCAGTGATCTTACGCAGTTAACAGTGGAACCTCGTTTGGGTGTTGTCGTTATTTCCGGACTCAGTTATGCGATTATGTGAACGCGTTTTGACGAATGTCGCTATAATATAAGGAAGATTTGGAAGCGCTGTTTCAGGTAATTGTGGAAAATGAAAGTGAGGAAAGGGATCGAGAAACCGTTATTTGTGCTAGAGGCCTTTTAGCTTTATTGCGCGACTTTGATTTTAATTTTTTCTTATCAGTTTTTTCTGCAATATTTCCACATTTCGAGAGTTTGTTGAAAATTCTACAGACAAAAATATCAGATATTAGTTACGGCAATTAAAAGATCGCCGATTTCAAATCACATATTCAAAAAATGAGAAACTAGTTTAGTGACATTTGGAACCGTATGAACAGATTTGTGTTAGAAAATCAACCACCAAGTAAAATAATGCGTTTGTTTTATGAATTTTTGGACGTTATTACTACATTAGTAAACGGTTTAGTGAAATTTCTAAACTGAAATTCTGAAATCTAAATTCCACACAATTTACTTCATTCGTGAAAAGTTTTCCTGACGAACTTTTTTCTTCTTTAGTAGATACGTATGGAACATTCTTTGACGCAAATAGTTTAAAAAGTGAACTTTCAGTGAATTATAATGTTCCCGATATGAAAAAGAGCACTGTGTTTGAAATTCACCAATATATTATGTCCCTTCAATTATCTTCTGTTTTCCCGGAGTCATTAAAATTGTGTCGTTTAATTTTGACTATTCCTGCCACAAGTAGTTCCGCGGAAAGATTATTTTCATGTTTAAAGAGAATAAAGACTTATCTGCGAAATTCTCAAAAGCAAGAAAGACTGTCAGCTTTAGCATTAATAAATATTGAAAGTGCCTCGTTAGAAGATATGAGATCCTCTCCAACAGTTGAAGAAACAGTGATAGACGTGATTTTAATTTTAAAAATTAGGATATATACCTCGGCATAATCATTTTAGGTTAGTGTCTTTTTTTATTTTTACCATTTTCATATGGCCTACCATACATCTGACTATACCTCTTCCCCTTATAAAATTTTTATCATATCCCTACATTCTTTTCTCACGCTACACCCCTGGTCAATCCATAATTCCAGAGTTATTCGTCGGTGGTTGAACAAAGATTTTCCAATGCACTGGATAGGAAGAAATAGTCCTCTTGAAGTGTGGCCTCCTGGGTCCCCCGATATTACACCATTAGATTTGTATTTTTGGGGAACAGTAAAGAATTAAGTTTACAAAACAAGGCCCAGCAATCGAGAAGAACTTTGTGTTAAAATAAGACGAGCCTGTCGCGAAATCAGCATTCCAGAGCTAAGAAGAGTAGCCCATCATAATCGTAAAAGAATTGAGAAATGTGTTTAAATTGAAGGAGGATTAACTGAGAGAGGCTACATCCGATAATTAATTAATTTTTATATATGTGTAATGAGTAATTATCTCTTTTTCTATTATAAAACTGATTATTCCTTTAAACTGTTGTTTTTTTTTCTATTTCAATTACTAAAATTTAATTATTTGTTTCCTCTCAAAATGTACCTTTTATCAAATCGACACTTCTCTTCAATATAGTTTTTTCCATTGCCACGGCATCCAATTAAATTGGATACCAAAATTGTAACTGTGTGCGGACATTGCGGAAAAATATTAAAAACAATCAAAATGAGAATAGGAAAAATTGTGAGATTCTCTAGGTATGCGTAGAAGAAAGAGTGAGGCAGCAAGCATTAGGAGGGAAAAGGATGCACTTTACTCACGGCCATATCGAACTCTGTGTACACTCACATTCAATTATATTCATCGATATTCATTCTGCAAAGGTCTCAGTATGACTGACTAAAGACCAGGCTATTTACTGCGCACCTCGTGGGCGGTCCGATATAGCAGTTTTGAGACTTGTTCCTATTCTTGACGAGCTGTACGTAAGCGTTGGAGCAATTTGGCGTTGGGGTTCAAATTTAGATTCTGAACAACTTTTTCGATATCTTCAACACAAAGAAAAATATCGGGAATGGGCCCTATTTGGGTGGGCCTGCCATTGTCTTAATGTGTTACTTAAATTTAAGTTGGCTGCCTCCAAATGTACGACTTATGTCGACTCCTGACCCCCCGACTACAATTGTGCCAAAGCTCAAATCTTGATTAAAAATGTACGGGTGTCTTCATTTCAGATGAGACGTACGGCATTACAATATTAACAGAAAATAAGTGTTTTTTTTTCTACAAAAGTGGGCACGTACTCCTGTGCCCCTTATTACCGACCGTCACTGATTTACGTAGACATATTTACGTGAAGTAAATACAATACTATTTTTACTGCCGAATTAGTGCTATATATTTATGATAAAATCTTTTAGGGAATCAGCCGCCCGTCAAGTATATAGTTAGAAACAGCATACAGTTCAAGATAATAAAGTTCCACAGCACAGAGATATGGCTCTTAAGAAAGGTTAGTACTATAAATACTTTTGTTCTTGTAGTAAATCAAATATATAAGCCAAGTTCTTGAGTTTCTACTCAAACTTTTCATACCAGAACTGTACAGGGTATTAATCAGCGGCGGCTCGTGACGAAAACTTTGGGGGGTTCACAAATTTCTTTTTTACTTGTGTTACAAACAAGTACAAAACATTCATATTTTAAAATATAAAAATAAATATACTTAATTTTGTTTTTTTTTGTAATTTTTACTTACCATTTGGCAGGACATTTCTTGCATGTAAAAGGTGGTCCAACCAAAACGCACGATGTTAATTGTAAATAAAACAAAAAGTTTTCAGAGAATTATCTTAATATTTTTTATTATGATAGAAGGATCTATGACAATTATGTGTGAAACAAAATATCGGCCAAATGTTTGCCACGGCTTCGGTGGCATACCTCTATCCGATGCTCCATATTTTCAATGACTCTGAGACATAATTGAGGTTCAATGTCGTTAATGTGCTGAATTATCTCATCCTTTAGCTCTTGAATTGTTCTTGGCTTATTGACGTACACTTTTTCTTTTAAGTATCCCCAAAGAAAGAAGTCCAACGGTGTCAAATCACATGATCGTGGCGGCCAATTAACATCGCCACGACGTGAGATAACACGGCCATTGAATTTCTCGCGCAAGAGTGCCATTGTTTCGTTGGCTGTGTGGCAAGTGGCATCATCCTGTTGGAACCACATATCGTCCAGGTCCATATCCTCAATTTCTGGCCACAAGAAGTCCGTTATCATCTCGCGATAGTGAACACCCTTCACGGTAACTGCTTGGCCGACCTCATTTTCGAAGAAATACGGCCCGATGACGCCGCCAGCCCATAAACCGCACCAAACAGTCACTCTTTGTGGATGCATCGGCTTTTCAACAATCACTCGTGGATTCTCATTTGCCCAAATGCGGCAATTCTGCTTGTTAACGAATCCACTGAGGTGAAAGTGTGTCTCGTCGCTGAAGATGATTTTCTTTGCAAAGTCACCATTCACTTCTGTCTGTTCAACCAACCATTCGGCGTATTGACGACGCTTGAAATGGTCAGTAGGCTTCAGCTCTTGAGTCAATTTAACCTTGTAAGCGTGTAAATTCAAATCTTTATTCAAAATTCGCATCAGTGATGTTAGTGAGATGTTCAATTGTTGGACACGACGACGAGTCGAGGTTGACGGCTCTTCTGCTACACTATCGCGAACAACAGCAATGTTTTCCGCAGAACGAACTGGGCGAGCATGCACAGGTGTTTTCACATTTCCTACAGACCCGGTTTGCTGAAATTTGCGCACAATTCTCCCGATTGTGGACACATTTGGTCGATTATGCTGACCAAAAAGTCACGAAGTGCACGAAATGCATTTTGATTTGAACGGCCATTTTCGTAAAAGGCTTCAACAATATTAACGCGCTGCTCAATTGTGTACCTCTCCATGGTTGAATTTGTCAAACACTGAAACAAAGAAATGTCAAATTAAGTTGGGCAAAAAACTTGACGTTAAGGTGTGACTCACAATTAACATCGTGCATTATGGTTGAACCACCTTTTATATCTAACAAAAGCACGGGTGTAGAGTATAATAAAGTACCTAGTTTATATTAACTTGATAATAACCAATATGTTAGTTTTATAAAACAAACACAAATTAAACACAATGTTTAAATAGAAAATCCATTCTCCTTTCTTTGAATTCTGCGAATTTATTGATAACTAAGTTATTAAAATCGGGAATCTCTTGCGCCAATTTTTTTTCTATTGACAGCATGACTAACGCAGACAATCGATCTTCATTCATAGTGCTTCTTAAAAATGTTTTATTTATGTCGAAAAATTTCTTCTACTTCTGCAGTGGATATCGGAATTGTTACTATAATTTGGAGCAGATGATAGGTTGCTGAAAAAACATTCTGTGGATTATTTTCGATAATGATTTTCAGGCAATGTACAGTTCCAGATTTCTAAAATCTGGTCTTTGATAAATTATTTCTAGTACAGTTTGAAGTCTATACCAATCCACTATACCAATTTTCACCCAACAGGATTCCGCAGTTTCCAGAGCAAACTGTATACATGGAAAACAAAACAAACTATTTCTTATTTCACAACCGCACAGCCAATCATATTTTTCATATAGTTCTATTTTAAATAGTCTCAAAATCTCTTTGTGTACCTTTTGTAATTTGTGTTAAGTTGTCGGTATTGGGCCGCCGTTGTATTCTCGGTTTGGGCCGCCCGATATATTTAATCTGAATTTTTTCTTCCAGTGTTAATTTTCTAAAAGGGTCTCTTAAAAAGTTCACATTACATTTACACTTTTCTTCAGAATAACGTTCAGAAGAACATCTCGTTACCGTATCCATTTTTCAGGATTATTTATAAATTTTTCTAAATAAAATATTGAAATGGTCGAAAACTCGCACGCGAAATCGCCAATACTATCGACGAGACGTAAACATTGTATCCAACCTGTTAAACGCATGTCTGGTAAGACCCACAAACATGTGCACATGAGCACTGCAGTAACAAAATCATACCGGCACATGAAGTGTGTGTCATATGGGATAGAAAAGAAGCGATTTTTAGCACCATTCGACTAACACAGACCGATTGAAATAGGTACGTTGCCGGCTGTTGTGTGATTGGAATTTTGATTTTGCCAAATTGGTCGTGAAATCTGTAATTTTGGGGATTTTGCTTTATTATTACTTAAAAAATGGAAAGGAGCATATTCGTGAGACGTTAATTAAATAGCTAGTTTATAAATCAATGAATAGAAAAAAAATAATTAATAGGTGTGATTTTTTATTTTCTTCGTTTTCTTTTTCTTTAGGGGGGCACGTGCTCATGTGCTCTTAGATAGGAGCCGCCACTGATATTAATGAAGTACCTGAACGAAATTTAAACATGTTTTAACCGATTATTTATGTTTAGAGATTTATTTTGATTTTTTGTTCTTTCTTAGTTATACTCGATATTCACTCTGTAAAGGTCTCAATTCGACCGAGTAAAGACCGAACTATTTACTGCGAATATTGTGGGCGGTCCTATATAGCAGTTTTGAGATTTGTTCCTATTCTTGACAAGCTGTACATATATTTTGTTTCATATATCTTTTGTGGAAAAAAGTTTGCAAATTTGCAAGGTTTTTGTGGACGCATTGTACTCAAGGTCGCCATTATGCAGTTCAGGCGGGAATAGTTTATTCGGTTTTCTATAAGAACATTCATGTTCGTGTTTATATTAACTTTATACTACCTTCCTACAGAGCCATACCTCTGCCTCTAAGTTATGGTATGGTACTCTTTATTTCGATGAACTGTACGCTATTTACATATAATTATTTAACAAACGTCTGGATCTTCTAAAATGTTATTGAGAAGACCCGCAAAATTAATACGATTGTATTTATATATGCTATGTATAACTACGTAAACCAAAATATCACAATAGCACAATTTGTTTAATGATAATACATATCTAAGCCACATGTCAAGTGGCAAAGTTCAATCTACGTGCTGTTCTGTACTTGATTGTGTCAGTGGCGGCTCGCGGGTTAGAAAATAGGCGAAGAGTTAGGATGTGTAAACAGTTAGAAAAAAGTAGATTAAGTTTTCTTAAGATTTACTTATAGCCAAGCCTATAGCTATCTAATTTTTGTACACCAAATCAATTCTTCGATCTCTTAGTGAGGCGTAGTTATCTATTATATCTTCATAAAGTGGCCGATCCTTCTTTGGTTCTAGCAACAGTTCTTTCTGGATAGAAACAGTTGCTAAAGATTTCTTCTTGGGAAATGGTATTTCTTGAATACGTCTTTATACGTTTAAGACACGAAAAGCTTCTTTCCACTGACGCACTTGTTGATGGAATAGATAAAATTATACAAAACAGTTTGTAAGCTTCTGTAAAAATGTCTTTGTATTCATTCCGTTTTTTGGCCAGTTCATGCAGCGGTATAGTTCTGTAGCTTTCATCACTATATAACAGGCAGAGTTCATTTTTTAAGTCATTGATGTTTGGTAAATATATTTCCATAAAATTGTTCTAAATATTCAAAAGCATTAGAAGGGAGACACGAGCTATATTGTTCAAATTTTGCAGTATCAGCGATACAAAAAACGAATTTCAACTTTTCGCACTCCTGAAAACTGACGTCTATTTCCATTAAAATATGGTCCAATATTTTATAAAAAGGTGCTTTATATCTTGTACTAATGGCTTTGTTAGAAAGACCAGCGTATTGTCGTTTTGTAATTTCTAATGCCATCATTCTACTTGCTTTATTAAAAATTGTCTTAAAAAAGTCGTCGTTTCTCTTTTCGTTCAATATTTCACGTGTTTGTTTTATTTGATGCAAAAATTAATATCTAATGATTCTTTTTGTAGGATATCATACAAAATACCTGGGCACAATCAGTATGTTTATATAATGCCCTCGTAATATTTAAAATATCTACAAATCCATTCCTATTCCAAACCAATTGTTTATTAAAAATGGTAAACAGGGCCAGCACTATAGTTTGTTAACATTGGGCTGCTACATAACCATTTATTATTTGTGAACCAAACACATCTGAAATTTACGTTATAAGATTTACTTGGTTTCTTAATATCTCTTTTGGCGAATATTGATAAAACAGTCGTAGGTCTTCCTTCCAGTAAAACGTCTCTTTTATCTTCGTCTTTTCAGCGACAGAACGGTGATTCAAACAAATTACAAATAATATAGTTAACTGGATTCATTATAAATAATGTAAATTATTGTTTAATTTAATATTTTGTCACTAACAAAGTTGAGAAATCACTAATTATACGATCACTCAGTTGGCCAATCAACACATTAAAATAAAAAAAGTCTAGAAGTGATGAGAACACAACGCAAATTCAATAAACCCTCAAGTTCAAAAACAGACTGCGCTTCAGTACATTAAATAGATGGAAGTCCACTGTGCAGATAGCCTATAAAATCTCGGGAAACTCTTCACCTATGTGGAGGGAGAAGACGGACTAAACGGACGTAGGCTATTGCGTGACGTCACGTTACCATGGAAACCCGCTGTAACAGTGCATATCTGAGGGCACTTGATTTTCATTTCTGTACCTGCGAGTTACTTATATTATAGATAACGCGCGCATGGACTATTGAAGATTTAAAGGACGTTCCAATGTAAACACGGTGTTTTAGTAGCATAGCGGCATATTATGCTTAACATAAAAATATAATAGGTTTTTCATAACAAAATTTATTTGAATGTACATATTAAAGACATGATTATATATCCCAAAAATATAAAAAAAAAGGAATGCCAGTCTCAATTTCTTTGGTGAAAAGACAGTTCACCTACTTCACCTGAAAAGCTGCCACTGGATTGTATATAAGATTTGTAAGGGCCATAGGCGTAGAGAATGCTGTACCATTTTCTGTTCGATTTTTGAGTTTTATAGTAAAAATATGTGTTTCATTGTAGTATTTTTCTGAGAGTGAGTTAGATGACTTATTATTAAAATATCTTTACAGTCCTGTATTGCTTGGAATTTCAGCCTATTATTTCGGAACTAAAATAGAAAAGTCTCTATTTCAATCTTTTGGTTTTGACCACTATCATCAGAGAGACAACTGTAATTATTAAATAATCTATAAAAACAACCTTCTGAATTATTTTATTACGTTATATTATGAATTATTTTATATGTCATAGTTACGGTCGTATTTATTTAATTAATTTATTTCTTATATAGAAGTTTATTATTTGTATTTTCGTGTGTTTTATGTAAAGATTTTGGTCTATAGAGCTGCGTAGACATACAATTCTGGAAGCTTTGGTGTATATTTGCTTACGTAATTGATGTGAGGTATATAGGATTTTCGACATTTTATTTTCGAAGAGTACAGGGCGTTAATTAAATACGTAGACAATTTTAAGAGGTGACTCCTTGCATCATTTTACGACAAAAAGTTCATGCAAATATGTGTTCTAAACATACAGATTTCCAAGGTATTTTATATTATTTTAATGGACCTTAAGGATGATCAATTGAAATTCAACACGTATAATACTTTCAACAGCACCAATGGAATGTCATTAATTTCATAGCCTCTCAAAAAAAAGAATACCATGCAGCAAACCAGAGTACCCTATCCCTGTGTATTTTGATGCTATGAACACGAATCAGAAATCATATTTTCTCAGTCTTGTTAACAGTATTTTTTTCGCTACTTTCGACATTGCGTTCGTCAGTGCTATCGGCCTATAGTTACTTGGATCTGTGAGATTTTTGCCTGGTTTTGCGATGGGTATAATGATCGCTTTCTTCCAGTTATCTGGGAAATATTGAAATTTGATGATGGCATTTATTATATACATTAATACTATGATTGCCCATTTTGGGAGGTTTTTAATTAGAATGTTAAGTATGTCGTCTGGCCCGGGCGCTTTATTATTAGATAAATATCTTATTATTTGCGTTAATTCGTTTGAGGCCGTGTATATTTCTTCTAGTTTCCTGTTTCTTATAGTGTATACCTATGTCTTGTTATTTCTCTCTATTCGTTAGTTACGTCTGGCAATGTCGTACATGTTTTTTGTATATTTTTATTTATTAAGTCTGTTTTCTGTTCGTCATCTGTTATTGTCTGTCCTCTGTGAGTCAGTGTCGCCACAGGAGTGAATTGTTTTCTTAATAGCTTTGTGATCTTCCATATTAAATTGTCCTGTGGCTTTAGTGTCATTAATTTTTTCTCCCATTGTTGGTTTCTACAGTCTGTGAGTTTTTGTTTTATATTTCCTTGTAGGTCTGTCAGTCTTCTCTTGTCTATCTGTCTATTATATTTTTGATATCTTCTTCTAATGTTGTTATTAAAAGTTATTAGCTGCTGAATTTCCTTATACCCCAGTGTCGAAATAATGTGGAGTGATTCATATATAATATCAGACCACCATAACTATTCAACGGTTTGTCTATTTCTTGTGTAATCACCTATTATGTGTATACAAATTTTATGTGCCGCTCTATAGAAACAGTAGTTCAATGCTAACTACTCCCTCTCCTATTGAATTTCGAATCGCATAATAATCGGTTGTACCGCCTGGTGCCCTGTTGTAGCAAAGCTAACCAATAATTTTAGGCGGTTTTAAATACATTTGAATTCAATTGGTCAGCAATTGGCGGCACGGATCAATGTCGATCGATAGAATGCCGCATGCGTCGTTTAGCCCAGATTTTGGGGCGTCAGTGGCAGTACATTGTGATTATGTGCGATTGATTCGGGATTCGGGAAATTGTTTATTTATTATATTCTACGATAAAGGTGAGTGTTTAGTGTTTTTCTAACATGGAAGCAGCGGATGCAAGTTGTAGTGGTACTACGACAAAGAATTCCAATCGAAAACAGCGACATTTAACAAATGAAGAACTTCAAATGATTAAAAACGTCTACGAAGGAATTCGGTCGCGATACCCAGATATTAGTACAACCGAGGCAGTTGATATATGCTCTTCGTTAACAAAAGTCTGTGTAAGTAGTGTATACCGTGCAATGAAGTATGATGAAGAAGAAACAAGTGCAAAAAAGAAGAAAACAGAAACCCGCGGTAGGAAGAAGATTGAAGTTGACGAAGAAAACGAAACTGTGTTATGGCGAAGAAGTTATTTGGAAAAGCTAAAAGACTTTCAGAATTCTGGTAAAAAGATTTATTATTTGGATGAAACTTGGGTAAACGAAGGTCATACCGTGACGAAAGTGTGGCAAGACTGCAATATTCTGAATAACCGACAGGCATTTGTAGAAGGATTATCTCCGAGATTGAAGGCGCCATCTGGAAAAGGACGAAGATTAATAATCACGCATATCGGAAGCGACTCAGGTTCTTTGGAAAATGGTTTAAATGTATTTGAATCGCGACGAACAGGGGATTATCATGAAGATATGACTAGTGAAGTTTTTGAAAAATGATTTTCATCTGTATTGGCTTCCATAGAACCCGGCGTAGTTGTCGTGATGGTCAATGCACCATATCATAGTCGGCGAATTGAAAAGTTAACACCATCAGCATGGAGAAAAGGACAGATCCTAGAGTGGTTAAAATAAAAAAATCTGGATTGTGGCGTTACCATGTTAAAAGTGCAGCTATTAAAAATTGCGCAGCGAGAAAAAAGCCGGTACATTAAATATGTAGTAGATGAAATGGCAAAAGCTCGTGATGTGACAATACTTCGTCTACCACCATATCATTGCGAATACCCCATAGAGCTGATTTGGGCGCAAATAAAAACGGACGTAGCACGAAATAATAGGACTTTTAAACTGGGAGACGTCAAATTGCTGTTGAACGATGCTATCAGCCGGGTCACCGCGGAAACATGGTCCAAGTGCATTGTGCACGTAAAGAAAGAGGAACAACGCATGTGGGACAGAAGAGCGGAAGCGTTAATAGATCCAGTTATAATCAATCTAGGCGATAGCAGTTCCAGTGATTGTGATTTTTATAGTGACAGTGACTAACTGTGGAATAGTAATATTGCAAGTGGAAGTCGTGTTATCTGAAGTGAGTGATTCTTGTAATAATGATATTAAGAAAATATTTTCAGTGCTACGCAACATAGTAATAGTGGGATAGTGACAGTGATTGGTAATATAAAATAAAATATGTGTGATAAGTGTGGCATATATGTATAGTGATAGATATAGTGACTGTGACGGTGTTGTTGATACAATAAAATAAAAACTGTGTTAGTGATGTAACATATATATAATTGTGATAAATATAGTAACTGTGACGGTATTGTTGATACAATAAAATAAAGATTGTGTTAGTGGTGTGGCATAAATATAATGATAGTTTTAAATAGTGAAAGCGGTAAGTCAATATATGGATTTAGAGGGGCCACTTGTGTGTAGCTTGCTACTCCCATGTCCCTTTATATGGCACATGTTGCCAAAATGTCTGTTTTATCAGGATATGCTGACAGGAAATGTTCTGACTGGGTAAGCATAAAATAAGTACATTACATAACTTGCGATACTTACATTGTTTACTAACTAAAAAACTGTTACAAAACCACTTAAAACCCTTTTCAACTGTCGTGGTATTATTTTGTTATTTTTTTATATTTTGCCCCCTCCAAACTGACACGCCTATGGAATTTCGTTCCCCGCACACTTCTTGCCCCTGAGCCACCCATATGTCATCGATGAGTCATTCCGTATTATTTCGACACTGGGGTATAGTTAGGTATTAGTTCTGTGTGTGGTGTCTGCTTTTTTAGTTTCGTTGTTTTATCACGTGCTGTCTTTATTATCGTAGTTAGTTTATTTAGTTCCTGGTCTATGTCTCGTCTATTGTGTATAACGTTGTTTCTTTTTAAGTATTTATTTATATATTTTCTGTAGCTTTTCTAGTCCGTCGTTTTGTAGTCATATATATGTTTTATTATGCCTCGTTCTTCAGTTGATTTCAAAAGTGTTTAATAAATTGCCATTTTTATTGTTTATGTGATTCCTCCAACTTTTATGTCTGGACCTTTAGACCGATCCTTCTCAACTCACTTGAGTCCAAAGCGTGGTGAAGCTCTCCTTCACACTATCTACATCCCTCGGTGGCACTCAAGCGAATTTTGTTAAGATGGTAGTTAAGATGACAGTGTCCTGTTAACAACCCCGTGAGTTTCCGGGTGCTGTCCCTATCATCCCTCAGAAACTTTGCCGTCCAGTCGCTGCTAGGCGTCAAACTCAGCAGCAGGTTAGCCTGCCTGCATCCTTAGGTATTCCGCCAGCGATTAAGTCTTTTAACCTCCAGCTATTCCCGGATTGCTCTCTTGCCAAGGTAGTGTGCAATCCTAACTGCTGGTTTAGATTGCATTAAGCCCCTCTAGTTTCTTTCCCTGGCCAACTTGTCCATCTTCTCACTATCGCGGATATCAGTATGACCCGGCACCCAGACCAACATTAGCTTGTTACTCCTGGCTAGTGTTTCTACTGAATCTCTGCATCCCTTCATTAGACGTGATTTTACTTCTGGAGCCTCTAAAGCTCGAAACATATGCTAATGCGCTTACCAACTATTCCATTCAGCAGTTGCGTTTCTACGCAGGCGTGAATGGCCATCACCTCCGCTTGGAAAACTGTGGCATAATTTCCGAGAGAAATCGAGTATTTCTCTCTTCTATAGGGTGTCTCAGTTGTAACTATAGGATCTGAATACGACTTTGACGCTACAGCTAGGATTTGACGATATGGTAACAAATGGAAAAGAACATCGTTCATATGACCGCCTCGACTTATCTGGCATGATGCCATTCGTTTAGCAAAATTATCCATAACACAGGCACATAAAACTGACCGTATTTGCCGAATAACACGTTGAATGTTTGGTTTGAAGTCACTGATTTGTTCTGGCGTAGGTGGCGTACACTTTTTCCTTAATATAACTCCAAAGAAAAAAGTTTAGTGGTGTTATATCACATAATCTTGCAGGCCGATTGATGTAGGCATGATCAGGAAATTTGGTATGTAACAGAGTTATGGTTCAAATCCAAATCATCAGTTTGATGGAAGACGAATTTGTTTAGCAAGTCACGATAGCGTTTCCCATTTCCTGTCATACCATTACCAGCTTTATTTTCAAATAAGTATGATCAAATTATTCTACCACTTCTAAAATGCGCACCAAACAGTGCATCTCTGTGAATGCATATCGTTTTCGTGACCAGCATGTGGATTTTTAATAGCCCAAATTCGACAATTTTAGGTCCGATAACTTCTAGGTTCTCTCCTGTTTTTAAGATATTCTACTCTACTGTTCTACTTCTACTTTACTTCTACTTTGATTTTAGAGTAAAAATCAAAGTAGAAGTAAAGTAGAAGTAAAGTAGAAGTAGAACAGAAAATAAGAGAGTACCTAGAAGTAATGCCGAAAGGTATTACCTAGATAAAAGAGCTGGAGTTTTTAGTCGGTAGGCATGAAGCAGCATCCGACACTACCTGTCCAGATGTCTTTCGAAGATTTTCTCCTGCCTCACTAAACAAAATTCGACAATTTTGCTTGATAACTTATCCGTTAAAGATGAAAATGTGCTTCATCGCTGAAAAAAAAAATTATTATAAGAATCAGCATCACCTTTCCTTTGTAACACCAATTAATAAATGTACAACGTTGTAAATGGTCTGTAACTTTTTGTTGTCAGCTGAATTTTGTATGCTAACAGATGCAGATCTCTTTTTAAAATCCGATGTGTGTAGGCTTCCATTATTGTGACTCCCGTACACTTTCTCTCACAGCAGCAACATTTTCATCTGGCCAACCACGACGAGGACGTATTGGTGTTACTTTATCAATAACAGAACCTCTCTCTTCAAATCTTGATTAAGTTACGAACTATTGACTCTATAGGCGCTTCATTTTCTGTGAGTTTTTCTTAATGTAACTGTAAACGATCACTCATTTTCATGAAAAAATTGTACACAAATTATTCGTTGTTGAACTGTAAATTCAACATGCGACGTGTTGACGTCGCATCGTTTGTAGATGACAGTCGTTAAATATTGACGCCTTACCTTTGACAGAACACAAATGGCGCGCAATTGAAATCTTACAGTTCCAACTGAGATAGCCTATATTATGCCCGTATACTACAGTCGTAACTCTCACTCGGCCCTGGAGCCATCGGTGAACCGGATGTCCCCGACCATTGAGTCCACGCCGCTCCTGCCCTCTCTATTGGGTCTAGCAATCTTGAACCGATATTCAAAGGTGTAATATATTTTCATCCTCTCCTGTGGAATCAAGAAGAAGGGCCGATCCAGATAGAGCACGCCGCAATTGTCCCATTTCGTGTGCGACTCAACGGGTGGGTTTATCGATGAATAGTGCACAACTCTATATAAGCCGCTAAAGAAGGCTGAGTTGTGCGAAACTGCGAAGTTTTAAAAGCAGCACATTGTTTATATTATATCAGTAGATGTACATTGTAAGCGCCTTCTTTTTAGAGCTTCTATAGAGGCGCGCGCCATGCGTCGGTACACCCACCCGTTGAGTCGCACATGAAATTGCGGAGGAATCCAGGATTCCTTTGGCGAAACGGGTATGCCTACCTCTCTTAAGTCCGCTTCCGCAGTCGCAGCATTGACCAGGTCCAACAGGGGGAAGCCAGTGAGAGCCTCTAACGCTGTCACTGGTGTGGTCCTCATGGTCCCCGTCATTCTCTTTAATACCAGTGATTGGACCTACTCTAGTTCCTTCCTGGCCGAGACCAGTTGGGCCCTGGACCACCACACACACCTGCCGCATATAGCAGTCGAGACCTCAGCACTGCTTTATAGAGTCAAGAAACCATTACTGGTCTCAGTCCCCAAGCGACGCCGAATGCTCTCCTGCACATCCAGAAGTTTGAATCAAACTTCTTCCGTTCCTCTTGAAAGTACTCTTTCCAACTTGGCTTAGCATCCAAGATCTCACCTAGATAACACCGAGCCGGTGACTTCGAGCCTTTCCCCATAGAATCTTGGCCCTCTGGCAATGGCCAACCTTATACCTCCTAGTAAAGACTGTCACGACAGTTTTCCCCGAGATGACCGAGAGTTCTGTGCTAGCGCACCATTGCTTAACCACTAATAGGGCCGTTTCAACTAGACCAGGAGTCGGCAACCTGCGGCTCTTTCGATGTCAAGATGCGGCTCTCCAGTTCCATGCGCAAATATTAATAATTATATTGTTTTATTTTCAAAACTCGTAAAAAATATTATTCTGCACAAAAAAAATATACTGCAAACAGGATAAAACCAGATTTGCCATTATCTGCTAAAACAATACAAGATAGAACTGCTAAAATGTCTTCAAATGTAACACATATGCAAGTGGAAGACATTCAACTGGCTTCTGCATTATCACCTGCTATGGATGAGTCTTGCGACATAAAAGGCACGGCACAAGTTACCCTTTTCGTCAGGTATATGTCGTCCCAAGGTCCAAAAGAAGAACTACTAGGATTTCTGCCGCTCTCAGGACAAACTCGTGGAGAAGATATAGCAAATGCTGTGCAAAAATGCCTGGAATGAACATTCTTCAATGAAAAAGGCATTGTCCATCCCGAATTGAAAGAAGACAAATGGCTGCAAAAATTGAACTTCATGGTGGATATCACAAAGAAACTAAATGAGCTAAATGTAAAACTGCAAGGAAAGGGAAACCCAGCATATGCCTTGCTTGAAGGAATGGTTTGTTTCGAAAGTAAGTTACTTCTTTTTGTCGAAGACATGGAGAGCGGTAAATTACTTCATTTCGAAAATTTGAAACAATATCGCGATGAAACCAGTGCAACTATTGACACGAATTACTTCTGCATGACTATAAACAAAATGAAGGATGGATTCGCAGAGAGATTTGAGCAACTCAACACAAACGCAAGTACTCTGGCGTTCATAGTAAATTCTCTCAACACAAATACAAAAGAGATCAACATTGAGCCATTTGGAATCGATGCTGGTTCGCTTCAAATGCAATTGCTGGATTTGAAAACCAAACACTTGTGGAGTGGCAAGTTTACAGAACTCAAGAGCAAGTTAGAAGAGTTGGAGGTCCAGAAAAACATGCACGTCACGCTGCACAAGTGGACAGCTCTAAAAGAAATGCCGCGAGTTGAGGCACTCATATTTGACGCATGGAATAGTCCTCCAGAATGCTACAGTGAGGTGAAGAAGTTGCCATTTGCAGTGCTGACGATCTTCGGGTCAACATATTCATGCTAGCAAGCATTCTCTTCCATGAATATAATAAAAAGTAAAATAAGAAGCCAATTAACAAATAAAAATCTAGAGGCGTGCTTGAAACTGAAAACAACAAGTTATGAGCCAGATTTAACCAAACTTTCAAAAGGCATGCAAGGCCAATGCTTCCATTGATGTAACTATTCTAACTATCTATTATTCAATAATTATAGTTATATTATTTGATTACTAATTTTATTATTCTAAAATACTTTAATATGTATTGTGCGAAACTTTTATATAAATAAATATTATTTCATATTTAAAGCTATTTATTTTAAATAAAAAATCAAATTTATATACCTAATCTTAATCAAATACCATAATATTGAAACAGAAATGTTAGTGGCTCTTTATAAACTGGGAAATTTTGTAAATTTTAACTTTTGGCTCTTCCGTCTCAAAAGGTTGCCGACCCCTGAACTAGACCCATAGGGCGTCGGGATTATATGATTAAATTAGTATTGAAATCATTTAAATAAAATCGTGTAGATGAAATTCTGTAGAATGACCTCCGAAATGAGTTACTTCATGGTTCTATAAAGTCAATATAAATGAGCCATTGTTTCTTCTCGTCCTGTACATATTTTAGGGAATAATTCACAAATTTACATGTTTATCGTATAAATGAGTTAAATGACTAATATTATGAGCAGGTGAGGCTATAACAACGCTAGAGGAAGCGCGGCGATTCATGGTGGATTGTTTTAAAGCCGTGGGAACCCCCCAAGAACACGCAGACATCATCGCGGAAAATTTACTCGAGGCCGACTACCGAGGACACTACAGTCATGGAATGAACCGTTTGGGTAGGTACATGAATGTAATGTAACAATAAATACAATTACTTTGCTTGGCTACAGTCTAAGGAAACGATTTATTCAGTTCTTTTCTTTTTCGCATTTGTTTTTACGGGACGAGGTTTAGCTTAGTGCTATTCTTCCACCTGACCCCCGACGTTCACATAGACACATATATAGGTAGGTGCACCTAGCCGCGATATGTGGGAATCGAACCCACGCTCAGATTATTCCGAGTCGGTAATGTAGACCAGATCCAAGCGATGCCGTCTCATTACTCCAGATTGATTTAGGGAACTTCCAGACCTCTCGCGTAACTGCGGGATCTATCTTATGGTTGTTCTGGAATTCGAGAACAACCATAAGATAGATATTAGTAACTTAAGATTAATTAGGAATGTAACAAATATTAGACAACTAGATGCATTTGAAAGTTTAAAAATTGAAAAGTGTAAAAATAATATGAATAGTGACAGAGGGCCTATTACACATAGCCTGCTTTATTGGTTAGTTACTCATGGCTCACTGGGCCGTAACTATGACGGTCGGAGTTCAATGAGCCACAACCGTGACGGTCAGAACATAAACACGTCCTTTTTTTTAATGACAGTACTAACTTCATGTGTATTATGGTAGTTTATTTAGTTCCAACAGCATCTAATATCATAAACTGTTCTTGTAACCAGTAAGCCATATGTTTCCACTTTCTTTATTGCAGTAATTAAGATGGAATTCTACTATTAATGTAACGATCATCATCTCATAGAGGAAAGGACAGAAATTTGAGACAGAGATTTCTTTTTGTAAATTCGAGATAAAATTCACCGTAATTTTTTTTTTATTAATAATGAATTAGAATACCTGCTTATTATATTAAAATAGTGATGCAAAGAAACTACATTAAAATAGTGGTCTAGAGAAATTATTGAACTTGAAGTTTTTTTGTCAATTGTCCTATAAAAATAATAAGTTGCCTAATTTGAGACAGATATCCTAATTTGAGATACTACTCAAAAAAAAACCTTTTTCTTCGCAGAAAGAACATATAAAAATTATGATTTTTAATTTCCCCGCAGTCTCCATGGGCCCATCTGCTGCAGTAAATACATTTTGCCCATTGCTCGCCATGCGTGTCTTGGGAATATTTGTCTGAACAAAAAAAGCATTCAGCATCACTTGCTCCGGATTCGCCTGAAAAGGAATCAGCCAATGTAAAACTGTTTTCGCTTTCTGAGCTTGAACTAGAGGAATACGGGCGAATTTTCCTTTTTTGTTAAAATCCTGATGTGGAAGATTAGTCCTGTTTTGAAACTAAAGATTTTCGTAAAACTGAAGTGGATTTCTTTACCATTTTCTTTGGCTGATTTCCTTTTGGTTCTAATTTTCCACTGATATTTTTCTTAGGTATATTTTTAACCTGCTTTTTTTCTAACCTTTATTACAATTTGTTTTTGTAAGGAGTGAGAGCGACAATGGATGAGTTACCAGTCCTAACATTCAGCTGAGTTTCTTTGGTTTTGTGCACAGGAAGAGGACAAATATCAGTGGGAGAGAAATAGTCCTTTTGAGGCTGATTTGCTGAGACTGGGCTTGGTATTTGCTCATTTCAATTTTGGTTCTCCAGAGGAGCTTCTTGATGATTTAAATTATTCTGAGAGGTGTATCTTGAATAACTGTTTTGTTTTCCATCACATTATGCACGCCAAATGATCATGATCTCTAACGATGTGTCTGTTCAAAGGCACTAGCCCCGTTTTTCTAAAACCATTGCACGATGTTTCTATAGTGGCAGCTCTACTGTAAGATCTGTAAAATATATCAGCAATTGTGTATGGAGATACAGTACTTAATTGGTTCTCTCGAAGCCAATTTTCTATCTCCTGCGCATAAAAGGTATTTTTTGGGTCACTAAAAAATGTTTTAAATCGTGAATGCAATTTGTATCTAAGAAATCACGCTCACGAAAAGATCATACATTATGAACTTGCTTCCATTTTTAACAAAGCCTATCTAAGGGTTGCCACGATGGGCAAAGGAATATCTGGGTTCCGCGCTGCTGGAATATGGCCCACAAACTCTAATAAATTCTCTGATGATGATTTCAGCCTGACAGATCACCCAGAAATTCCAGATATACAAATCAAAATTAATTTAAATGAAACCGACGTTAGTAATCGAGATAATATTTTGGAGCAGTCAACTGTAACTGTTGAAGTCGGGCAGAAGACTAAACCCCAACTGGAACCATCGAGATGTAGTGAAACCATGTACAGGACTCCACCCAAGAAAAGCAAATGGCAGTCAAACCAGGAAGTTGAAACGCAACCTGGAACGTCAGGAAGTGTCGAAGCACAGTTTACATCATCCTGTTCCAATGACCCGTCTTCATTAAAATTCCCTATTGAAAAACTAGCACCATTTCCTGGCCCAATTGAAAACAATAGTTAAAAATTACGTGCAAAAGAACACTCAGAAATTTTCACGTCCACGCCACTAAAAACTCAGTTAGAAATAAAACAAGAAAAGAGGAATTTAAAGAAAAAAGGTGAAGAGTTAACAAAATCTGGAACTAAGAAAAGAAAGGCGGAAAAAGTGGAAAAACTGGTTACTAAAGCTAAGAAAAGACCATTGAGCAAGAAACCTGGCTTAAGATACATTTTGATAATTCTGATTCTGAAAGCTATGATGAAAGTCAGTTATGCGACGATGTTGAATTAGATGCTGTAGATCCAACTGGAACTGCTTGGTGTGCGGTGAATTCGAACGAGACAAGGAAATTTGGTACCGTTGTGTAATGTGTTCAAACTGGGCACATTCAGAATGTAGCGGTTGGGATTCAGCAGTTTTTATTCATTCATACATGCGATCTGAGTGCCAAGGTTGAAAAGAAGAAAATCAGAAAATAAAACCCTTTTTATTATTAGTTTTTTTATAAGGCGCGTGTGAGAATTTGTTATATTTAGAGTTTATTTGTTCCTACGCAACAATAAAATTTTCTTTATTATAATTTCGAGTTTTCAGCTTTATTTAATTATTGTGCAGAATTACCCCATCCCATGCGCGATATTACCCAGTCCGTGGGGAAATACCGCGCAATGACAGTATTCTAATTTCTATTTTTTTTCTCACATCGGTTCTTCGAAGAACCTATTTTTTGTAGTAATAAGATGCCCAATAGGTGTAAGATTCCATTATTAAATTATGAAAGTTTATGTTTATATAGAGAGGTTTTTTTTAGCTTTTCCCTTAGGTGCGTGGAATTCCCGCAATCTCCCCTAAACCTTTAGCTATGTTATCAATAGAAAAGCATTTTGTTTAAAATATTAAAAACTTTAATTCTAAGGTTATAGATAAGTTTGTGAGTTACAAAAATCATCGCCCGGACTTTATTTTCCGACATTAAAAAGTAAGGTAAAATTTTCTCAACAATTTATAATTCAATATTTCTACAGCCCTCACCCCTATAATCTCACCAGCCGCCACTGTAATTAAACATTACCCAGCCTTGCAGACCAACTTGGGCGTATTTTGCACTGCTATTGATCAAGTTCAAAAATATATGAATATTTTGTGAATCTATTTACTTGATTCCTGGGTACGTTCTGGTTTAACAACAAAAATAAACGTGTATCACGTTTTCATGTTTTTCTTTAAGAGAAATAGCAGTATCACTGAAAATGAATTTATTCCACACATTAGACAGCATTGTATAATCATTTTTACAACTGTATGAATATAAAAAAAAAGTTTAAAAAGTACATTATTATCTCGTTGTCCCAAATATGAATTGGTTGACTGTGAGTACATGAAATTGAACCTAAGTACGGTCCTGATTTGCAACAAAAGGTTAGTATCCCAATAGGGGTGTCCAATACTTTTGAATCGTACTCTTGTGAACTAATTTTAGACAGGTTCAACCTCGGCAGTCCTCATATCTTATTGCTTTTGACCCTCAATAGTTTGTTTCTTCTGAATGACTAAGACGGTTGTATTTTTTAGAAATCTATATCAACGACATAAGAAGTGGCAGAGTGGACCCAAAGGCTGTTTGCACCATAGAAAAAGAGAGCGCCGGGACGGCACTTGTCAACGGAAATAATGGATTGGGCGCCATTGTGGGAAAATACTGCATGGATCTGGCGATGGAGAAGGCTAAGGAGGTGGGAATAGGATTTGTAGCTGCCCATGGTAAATTTATTATAGTACGGTGCTATAGGTATATGAGTCATTGGTAACATGCGGACAGTGGCGAAGCGTCGATTTAAGCTGAGGGTAGGCTGTCCTGAATTAGATGAGGGAGGGCGGCTGCTTATTTTTAGTGCAATATATAGGTATATTGAATAGTTGAATCGCAAAACAACTTACCTATATTTTTTTATATCAATTCCATTCACCGCGTTTTCTTTCCTAGGGGTTTCCAGAGGATTCTGGAGCGTTTCCATTCCTAGGGGTTGATCCAGGGGGTTGTTTGGGATGGAAACATATACCCGGGGGAGTTGCATACATGTGGCCTAAGAGGTAAGGGTTGGGGGCATTCATGCCACTGTCGTGTGTTAGCGGATCACTTATATAACAGGTTTCCCATGAACTTGTTTGGCTCACCGGGAACAGACGAGGGAAATTCACACCTTCGGCGAGCGGCCTGCCTACTAGGGGCTGATAAGTTTGACTTGAATGGAGGTCTTGAGGGGAATTTAACTCCTTGAAAACCGCCCCGTTTCTACGTGGCGGAGGGGTGAGAGGAAGCGGCGATCGGGTCCTAGATCGACGGATCTTACTCTATTATTCATGCTTGCATGCATTAGGTAATTTACCTTACACGGGACGGCGTTAGCCATACCCGAGGCAATGGCAAATAACTTTTAAAAAATGTTTTTTTGAACTCACCTGGCTCACTAGCCAATAAAACACCCACAGAGTTTAACAAATTTATTATAATTAAAACAAGTCAGAATAAACGCACAACAATAACCACAACGACAACAAACAGCAAAACTAAATATTAGGAACAAAACAAATAACACTACTAACTATGAACAAAGAAACTTAAATATAATGACAGCGGCAAACAAACTAGACTAAGGAAAATATCTTACAACTAACTAACGCGGATTTTAGGACGATTAGAGCACCGGAATGCACGAAACCACTGAGGGTGATCCCTTAAGTACTCTCACTAAACTTGAATTTATGCTATTAGGGTCCACAGCCAATCAGGGCGCGACTCCCTCTGATTGGTTAACGGATTTAACAAGTACTTAAGCGAAGTTCAGACTGCGAGCTGGCAATTCAAAGGGAGCGGCGGCGGCGGTGACACTTCCTTGAGAGAAAATGGGTTATTTACGACCCGAACTGTGAACTGACGGGTGAGCCATTCTTCATTCGCTTTTTTGTGAAATACGAATAACAGTACTGCCTGTCTTTCCAATGTAATTTAAGTTTATAAAAATTGGCACCTTTCGAGGCCAAATCATACTTTTCATGGTCGGAAAACTCCAAAACGGTCAAAAAACTTTAACTTCGTCAAAATTAAATTTAAAATTTCCTCACCGCCTCCCTCAATGTTCATGGCCTTCGCTCTGAGGGACAGAGCGAAGGCCGTGGAAAGGAGAGAACATAATGCCATGTATGGAACGGCCTACGAAGTTTCTGTGAAGAAAAAACTTAATTACTCCAAGAATTAGTTATAATTGGCTCTGAAATGAATTGGAATAGACTCTGAGACAGTTTTACATGTTTCTAAATGGATTATGACGTTCCCGCACGTTAGCGAAGAAGGATGGTTTTCGTGAATTCTAATCTTGGTCAGAAAATTCATGTTCCCGAAGAAATTTTACGTAAATTCCAGGGGCGTAGCGTGAGAAAAGAATCTAGGGATGTGATAAAAATTTTATAAGGGGAAGAGATATAGTCGCATGTATGGTAGGCCATATGAAAATGGTGAGAATAAAAAAAACACTAACCTAAAATGATTATGCCGAGGTATAAATCCTAATTTTTAAAATGAAGATCAATACTTCGGTTTTTGTTTTATCCAGCGAAAACGTCTATCATTGTTTCTTCAAATGTTGGAGACGATCTCATATATTCTAACAATGCTAAAGCTGACGGTCTTTCTTACTTTTGAGAATTTCGCAGATAAGTTGTTATTCTCTTTATACATGAAAATGATCTTTCCGCGGAACTGCTTGTGACAGGAATAGTCAAAATTAACAATTTTGATGACTCCAGGAAAACAGAAGATAATTGAAGGGACTAATATATTGGTGAAGCTCAAACACAGTGCTCTTTTTCATATCGGGATCACTATAAATCATTGAAAGTTCACTTTTTAAACGATTTGCGTCAAAGAATGTTCCATATGTATCTACTAAAGAAGAAGAAAGTTCGTCAGGAAAACGTTTCACGAATGAAGTAATTTGTGTGGAATCTAGATTTAAGAATTTCAGTTTAGAAATTTCACTAAACCGTTCACTACTGTTCAAAGTAATGAAGTCCAAAATTTTATAAAACAATCGTGCGTAGGTGCTTTTTTTATCTTTTTCAGGAATTAAATCCAAACGCATTCTTTTACTTAGTGGTTGATTTTCTAACAACAAATCTGTCCATACGGTCACAAATGTTATTAAACTCGTTTCTTATTTTTTGAATATGTGATATGAAATCGGCGATCTTTTTATTGCAGTAACTAATATCTAATATTTTTGCCTGTAGAGTTTTAAACAGTCTCTTGGAATGTGGGAATATTGCAGAAAACACTGCTAAGAAAAAATTAAAATCAAAGTCGCACAATAAAGTTAAAAAGCCTCTAGCAGAAATAACCGTTTCTCGATCCCATTTCTCATTTTCAATTTCCATGATTACCTGAAATAGCGCTTCCAAATCTTCCTTATGTTAGGACGACAGTCGCCAAGATGCGTTTACATAATCGCATAACTGAGTCCGGAAATAACGACAACACCCACTCGAGGTTCCACTGTTGACTGCGTAGGACCATTAACCTCCTCAGCCGGCTTGGATGTAACGTGGACTATTAACCTCGCATTTCAGCACGGCAGCAAGTAACGCAGGAGTCCAATAATTTAGGGCGCCTTCACGGCTGATTTGAAATAAAAAATTTATGGTAGCGTTTAAAGTAAATAATGTATGTTTGCGGTCGGTTTAAACTAATTGAAAACTGTAATTATTGAATAAATCGATTAACTTTTAAATAACACTAATTTGCCAGTTTTTTAAGGGACGCATTGCGACGCATCACTCGCACCCATGTACGCTACGCCCCTGGTAAATTCTAATACATTTTTATAGATTTGAGGTGATAAAACCTTTAATTACCGTTGCTAGAAGAGCTCATGATGCACAGAGCAGACACACGGATTCGAACTGGTATCTTTAACGACTTTGAAAAAATGAGGTAAAATGACAGGGGCAGAGACGAGGACGGAGCGCTCGTGTATAAACAGTGTATTGGACTTTGATCTCAGCTCTCTCATTCTGTCCGTTTTAGTTTACTCATTACCCGTTGTTTACAGGTATTGCCTATCAAATATTTGATATGTTTTTTTCCTTTTTGATCAGCTAGATTTGAATTCTGAAACGCTGCGCCCGCCCGCGCATACCTTTACTATTAGCACATAGCGCAATGCACCTCCGACAATACTTTCAATATTTCTAGTGATACAAATAGAGCAACAGGTAGCAGGCGATCGATAAATAATTTTTATTTAATATAAGATTGTTGGTTGATGTCCTACTAATTTATAAAAGCAGTTAATTTACATTACAAAAAAATGAGCCAGGGTGTGGACAAGCTACTGAAATGTTTTATAATATAATTTATTATAAAATATTATATATTTCTTTGCGGTGTATGTATTTCTAATGGATATTCATTATAACACGTAAAAGTCCGACTCTGAAATATCCGCAGTCGCATGCGGGATTTAAATCAGTTAAAAAAGCTCTTGCAATGGCGAGTAACAACAAAATCGTTCGCCAGTATAGTTAAAGTAAATATTTTATAGTTGAGAACTGAACTGGGGGAATCTAATATCATGTACCATAATTCTAGGGTCTAATCACTATGGAATTGCTGGAATGTACACCCTGCAGGCAATCGAAAAAGGATACATCGGACTGAGTTTCACGAATACTTCTCCGTGCGTGGTACCCACTAGAGCCAGAGACGTAAGTTAAATTGATTGGATTTTCGATTACCGACAATTAAACCCTCTCGCCCTCTCACATTGTGCACAAACAGTGGCGTGTTACTGAAGAATTTCAGCATAATTACGCCAAAAGAAAGTTGTATAAGTATGTAATATAAATATTGACAATGCCACAACGAACAAAAAAACGAGCGGAAAATAAATTCGGAAGAGCTAAACTAAATTGCATGTACCTACACCGTTTCATATATCTCAACTCTATGCGATGTAATCTTGGCTACCGCGGATATTACAGAGTATACTATAACTAAAGCGTGAATTTGGGCGAGCCGCAACAGAGACGGACTAACAATCAATATGCTGCCGATGTCGGTTTCTACGACAATTCCATTGCCACCGAATGTTACACAGAGGCCCGTTATGGGTCTGTTTTCATCTCATCGCTGTTTTCATAATTTAAGCGGCCTTGCAGATCGCATAGTGAATGAATAATTTCTTCATTTTTTGCATCATCTATAGCAGTCATGGGCAAAGTACAGCCCGCGGGCCAAGTGCGTCCCTTCGGGGTAGTCAATCCGGCCCGCGACATGGTTTCGAATAACGCCTACAATTACACCTAGGATAGGACAAAATGTATTTTCTGCGTAGCTAGAATAGAATAATGGTTTCCTTCTCATCGCGTTTTAAGTACGGCATTATCTGAGTTTACACGCAACCTCGCGTAGGCGTAGTGCAATACGTGTGTTGCTCGGCTAAGTTCGGAACGAATCGGGCGCTACCATTTTCGTTTCGTCTGTTCTCAAGGTTAGTGTAGTTCGGACAGTCACGTAGTCAGTGTCAAGTCACCTCTGCGGCTGTGTGTCTGGCTTGTGTTTCTATAGTTTTGCTTTGTTAGTAGTGTTTTTTGACATTTTTTGTCGTTACAATGGCAAGTAAAAAACGTAAAGTTGATGTCGTGTTTTTAAAGATGAGTGGACTTGGAAATACTTTTTCACGCCTATTACGAATAAACCTGCGTGCCTCATTTGCACTGAAGCTGTAGCCGTATTCAAGTAAGGAATTCAACCTCTCACGACACTTTATGACAAAAAATAACAACGCCACTTATGAAACTATGACCGAAGAAGAACGGAAGCAAAAAGCAAAAGCTCTAAGTAAAAAACTGTCATTTAAAAAAAAAACAAAGCTGTTCTCAAAAGCTAGCTCAACGTAACACATGTCAGTTACGTTGTGGCATACAATATTGCAAAAAGTAACAAAGCATTTTCTGATGGCGAATTTGTAAAAAGTTGTATGCTCCAAGTATGTGACATTTTGTGTCCTGACAAAACAAAGGATTTTGAGACAGTAAGTTTGTCTCGAAAAACAATTACTTCTAGAATTGAAGTAATTGATAAGCAGTTTGTCTCACAACTAGAGTCAAAGATAAGCGAGTTTAAATTCTGTTCTTTTACGTTTGATGAAAGTACGGGCATAACTGACACAGCTCAGTTACTGGTATTTATAAGAGGTATTGATGACAACTTTTGTGTTACGGAAGAATTAGCTTGCATGCGTTCATTGAAGGGCACGACAAAAGGGTCAGACATTTTTCAAGAATTTCAAGAAACTATCACGTCTTTGAAAGTACCTTTGACCAATATTTGTAACATTACTACAGATGGAGCACCGAATATGACACGGACGAAATCTGGTTGTAGGCATATTTAAGAAATCATTTCCTGGGAACAAAGTTGTGTTTCTTCATTGTGTCATACATCAAGAAGTTCTGTGTAAATATGCTCTAGACATGAAACATGTGCTTGATGTTGTTATTACGCTTGTTAATAACATTCGTTCACGAGCACTCAATCATAGATAATTTCGAGGAGTTTCTTGACTCATTGCAGTCTGAATATTCTGATGTACTTTACTACATTAAAGTAAGGTGGCTCAGTGCAGGACTGGTTTTCGAACGAGTTTGGTATCTAAAAGACGAAATAATATATTTCATGGAAGAAAAAGGAATGGACGAGTGTAAACATTTAAAAGATATTGTATGGCTTTCGGACTTTGCATTTTTTACAGATCTTCTCAGTCACATCAATAAATTAAACCTTAAACTCCAGGAAAGAAACCAATTAATCCATGGTATCTAGAGTCATATCAGGGGTTTCAAAATGCAATTGAATCTATTTTCCAAACAACTAGTCAAGAAAGACTTTACTCATTTTCCAAGACTAAAAACTATTGCAGTTAGGGAAGACAAACTTAGGAGCTATGAGAATAGCCTGAAATGTCTTTCAACAAAGAAAGAAGATCATAGCGAAGTCTTGTGTGAAGATGTTTGTTGTGGTACTGCTGAAACTAATGAAGTGAGTTATTCTTGTAGTTTTTGTCCATATTTACTTATGAAGTTCGACACTGCAACAGTGGACTAGGTTAAGTTTCATGAGAATCACTCAAAATTATAAAAAGCCCCATTTCATAATAAAGTTTACTTCGTGAAAAAATAACAATATAACATACATCTTCCAAAAATAGCAACTATTTACTGTTTACAATACAATTTTTTTAAATTCAAATAAAAAACCCACTGTAAATGTTAAAACTCGTGCCTACGAAAATTCACTAAAGCGCTACCAGATGGCTTTGGACCTCAATGTCCGAAGCCTATAGCGTGTAGTAGTGAATTTACTTCGTTCACTATTTGCAGGGACTCCGCTAACTCCAACGCACTATCTTGTAATTCGTCTATTGCGTCATGCACTCATTTAGGTATAGTTAGTAAGAAGAATTTTTAATCAGTTTCAATGGAAATATCTAGAAATTGTGCCTGGATTTTTTTAATAGCTGCAGTCTCGGCAGAATTGAACTGTACTATTACAGGTTTTATTTGCTGGAAATTTTCAGCATAATAAAATGCTGCCTTCAGGACCTTTTCTGTGAAAGTCGCGAAGATATTTAGGAGATTTTAGAAACACTTTTCTTGTACTCACTATCAATGTATCTACCTCGAAAAAACATTGTCGAATAGTTTCTGCTGAAGGCATTGTCACAGCACCATCGCTCACAAATATCAATATTTGAGTATTTGACACTTGAAATTTTTCTGACGTCTCCAGCACCACCTACGTAATTGTATTGTTAGTACACTTAGTGAGTCTCTTGCCAGCTAATAGCAATGAAAATGTCGATTACGGATGGTCCAGTACGTTTACTATAATATTTAAAATAGAATCTTTTTTACGATCGATCGTCTCGTCAACAAATAACCACAGTAATCTATTTTGTAATTTACATGTAATCTTCTATATAATGTGGTCACGTACAGTTGATATATTGCTCCATAATGTTCTGTGGCTAGGTAACTAGAACTGTGTATTGTATTTGTGCCAAAACTTTTGACATGGTTCCTTATCTAGTATGTAAAGCTGAATATTACAGGCTATCAACATCAACAATAAATCAAACACTGAGTTTGCAAGTGTACGCCCTGTTTATGTTTTGATATTAAGAATTCACGTAACGTGTACACTCGGATTTGGACCAGTACATTAAGGATTTATCACATATTTAAACATTACTTCGTCCATCGTACAATAAGTCATCAAATGCACCAATAGACGTTTTTACTTAGTGGACATTTCTGAGCTTTTGCAAGTGCGGCATATTGTATTATGAAATTAAAACGTTTCAACCAACACAGCGGAAACCGTACGTACACCTCGATCGATAAATCGAGATCAACTATGGCCCTACGTAAGTACAGCCATAATAAGTGCATTGCTGATCCTCCTTCACTACGGGCTGTCGACCACGCACCTCATTTCAGCGTTATCATTACACCATTAAGTTAAGAGTCTTTAGAAATTAAAAGACAATTATCTCGATGAATTACCATACATCGTTTACAATATAATAGAAATTTTATGACGAAATTTTACAATGAAATTTTACGAATATTATTATTTTAGAATAGAAATTTAGAAGATTTTGCGGATTTGATAAATGAAACGTTTGTTGTAGTAAAAATATTCATGCCCCCACATGAGGCACCCATAGCATAGTTTACAGAATATATTCTGTAAACCTTGCCCATAGTGTGCAGCGCTTGCCCACAGCCTTAGTAATAATAGTGACCTAAGTTCGATTTTGTTGCTGTTCTCCAGAATAGTACCACCGGTGCAGAGGTCACGGTAGGCAGATGAAACGAATGTAACAATTTGCAATAGTCCACTGACACGAAAAAAAAATATCATGTGCAGCACAGTACACGTGATAGAAGTGAATACTTCTTTAGAATAGAGAATGAGAAAGATTAAGAGTGAGACATTGAAAGAGAGAGAGAGAGAGAGAGAGAGAAAGGGAGAGGGATAATTTCAAAAGAAATATAACAATATAAAATTTGTGTAAAAAATATTCGGTTTATTCATTATCTACACTATCATCGGCTGGTGGTTCAATTGGTAATACTGATATGATTGGTTTGTGATAACTAAAATATGAAATATATGTTCGTGATTCGATATTTTCTAGATAACGTGCAAAAATTGCATCTATTGTTGTTCCGGATTTTGTTGTTGATTCTTTGGGATTGTTATTTATAAGCAGACCAAATGTTTCTCGAAGAAAGTTAATCAACGTCAAAGAATCATTGGATACGAAATTTACATTGAAATCTCCCCCGAGAATCAAAGGGATTTTGTCATCGCCTCTTCCAAGTTCATTTGCACCTGTGTGGCTGTAAACCAGTAGGGAGCGGTGAATGAAATATATTATATCTTCTAGATTTTAACAAATTAAACGGTTCAAGGATATATAATCAAGGATCAAATAATCACAGAACACAGATGTAAATAACGTAAATAATTACAAAACACAATGATAAATATTCGGTACACACGCGTGCTGCTTCAGCTGTTAATATATAGCGTCTGGACGCGTACATCTATAACGCGCGCATGCGCGACAATAGGGTGACGCGGATAGCCTAAACTGATATATATATATATATATATATATATATATATATATATATATATATATATATATATAGCTTTCTTTCTCTTTCTCTCTATGCTATATATCTGTGTACTCTGTCTTGTAACGAAGCCTGTGTTTTAGATATACCAAATGTATAGCTTTCTCCTTCTCTCTACGTTATATCTTTTTTCTCTCTCGTGTAACGAAATCTGGAAACGTTACATTTTTTCCAATTCATTCTCAATTCTCGTCAAATATCAGAACGCCGCCAAAGAAGTATTCACTTAAAATAAGAGTTAAAAATAAGAGTTAAATCGTAGCCACGTAGCCGGTGATTCAGTTGCTCTCCATATGCGTAAAAGTATTTTAATGACAACTAATATTAAGATTCAAAGTTTGTAATAATTGGCGCACGTTTTTACTGTACCTGCAGGCTGTCCTAGGAACAAACCCCCTATCGCTTGGAGCTCCTGGTTTGAACGAAGACAGCTTCGTGTTGGATATGGCTACCTCAACGGTTGCATTGGGAAAGGTTAGATAGATTTACGATGTTTAAGAAAATTAATACGATAAAAATATTTTTTTATAATATGCTTAAATATCCAATTTTGTATTTATTTTTTATATAAACTTACTGCGTATCATAATATAAAATCATATAGCAAGAGTTTGTAATAATAAATAACAGGGAGAATGAAGGGGAAAAACAGTAATTATTATTATAATGCAAAATTTCGTTACAGAATCTTAACATAAAAAGGGAATTGTAATTATATCGATTATTCATTAATTTTTTTTATTTCCATGAAATTTACAATCCCAATTATTCAGGTATTTTAAAATAGAACATGTCGAAGATATTTTCACTGAAATATCTCCTCTCTTAAACTATATTCTTCAGTTTTGACTTCATGGATAAATTCTTAATTAACCCTAGTTAATATCTGTTGGTTTGAAATGTTTTAATGGACGCATTTCACCACTGTTGTTAAATAACTCACTCGCGAGCACATTTGGATGTGAATTAATTATGTTTCTATATTTTTCACTGTAGCGTTTTACACTAGGCACAAACATTAAGGGATGTAAAAGAATCCTAAGTGATTTTCAAAGGGCTGTAACTTGGAGAAAAATTGTTTTTCAGTGAATTCATCATAAAACTTTTTTAGATAGTCTTATCCTCTTTAATTTCAGCCGTCTAAACGCCTTTTTCGCTGAGCTATCGTCGTTCAAAGCAAAAAGTCAGTTTTAATTTTGGTATTTAATTACTCGGCAAATAATGATCGTATAGATTTTTTTTCTTACAATAATTAACATTTTGTGATAAAAAATATGGATTACTGACAATAGAAATGTTCAACCTCAAAAAATGAATAAAAAAATGAAGATCTTTAAATTGATTTTTAGAAAAAACGACAAATTCAATCATTCCGAACACAATGAAAAAAAAATCACAGCGCTTTGGAATTTTTAGGGTTTTTTTGAGATACTTTAAGGTTGAAAAGAAACAGTCCTTAGTCTTTCCATTATTTGCAAATTTATGCCAAGTTAAGCGAATATCCCTATGGTGAAACCAATAAGCCCAAAGAGTGGAACTGGATCTGGAACAGAGGCGTACATGTTGTTATTTTTTGGCGGGGTCAGTAACAAGTACTGTGACAATTATTGATGTGACTGATTTTATCGGCTATCTGCACAGTGCATTTACATCTATTTAACACATTGGCGGACAGTCAAAAGGAGTTGTGGGTTGGCCGTGGGGCAGTAAGTAAATTTTAAGAAAAAAAAACAGATTTACTATTGACATGTCATGAGAAGCCATATAGTATTGAAAAAAATATGTTTGAGAAAAAAAAAGACAGGCATGCAATTGCAGTCATGTACCCACAGAGTGACAGGTCTCTTCCGCGAGACATGAGACTGCAATTGCAGTCGTGATTGTTTATCAATAAAAGTAATTTATTATTTCCTCTAAAAATATATGCACATATACTGTTAGACGAAATATCAATAGGTACTTGAAATAATTTAAATTTTAAGTTTTGTGGTAATTTTCGAATCAAGCTCCTGCACACAAGAAAGGTTTATTTTCACAATTTTTGCAATACCAGGATGTATTGGTTCTTTTGCCATTCTTAGAACATTCCCTGCAATGAAGAAAATAGCTTTTCCTCTTCCAATTTTCAGAAGCTGGTATTTTTTCTAAGAAACGGTTGGCTAGTGGTGCTGTTGGGTTGACAATGTTTTCTTTTTTCCTTGACTGATGCATTGGTCCAGATTTCACAAGCTGTCTCCCATCAGTAATGTCATCTCGAAGCATAAGCATTTCTCTTATCAATTGATTGCGGAATTCAAGAAAGCCGATTTTTTTCTGTGTTTTCTCTTTGAAAATCATAAAACTATTCAATATCGCAACATCCAGGAGATGCAACATAACTTTCTTCTACCATCTGATGGTTTTTCTAGGACTTGAGTAATAAGAAGTTAGTTGATCACCACGGTCAACACCTGACATATATTTATTATACTCAGCTATTTCATTAGGTTTGTTTTTAATTTGCCCAAATCTGTTCGGTATGTCAGTCAATTCTGGATGGTGTTTTGTTGTAATGCAAAGAACATCTCTTTTGTCCTTCCACTTAGAAATACAGATGTTTCCTGAACGTACTCAAACATATTCTCCTCGTTTCAATTTCCTTCCAATAACTATATTAGGGTTTCCCTTTCTATTTGATCTCAAGGTACCTGTAGTATGAGTTTTTAGTGTAAGCAACTTTTTTGACAACCTTATGCTATTGTAATAATTATTCATGAAAATATGATGACCTTTTTCTAAATACGGTTCGAGTAACCGAAGCACAAGTGCATCTATTTTAGAAGTATTCTTATCAGAGACCTGTTTCCCTTGGTAAATTTCGATATTGAAAACGTATCCCTTTGTATTACATAGTTCATAGGATTTGATACCATATCGAGCTCGCTTTTCTTTCATATATTGTCTAAAGCTCAGCCGGCCTCGATATAATAACAGAGACTCATCAAGGGAAAGCTGTTCGGATGGCTTGTATGCTTTTTGAAAATTTTCTAGTAGTATATTGAGCAAAGGAGATACTTTTTGTAATTTTTCTCCCTCAACTGCCTCATTTGAGCAACTCAGGACACGCAAAATCTGCTCGTAACGTTTTCCAGACATTTGAGAGATAAAAATAGGGTGATAATAAAGCGGATCATAAGATAAAACTTTTCTAAGCTTTGGAAATCCTATATTTGCTCTCAGCAGAGTCAATGCAAAAAATGTTTTCTTCTATTCTTTGTATTCTTCTTTACTTATAATAGGAAAAGTGGAAATTCTTATATATTTTCTGTGCGGTCTGGTCGAGCGAGTTAATTTTTCACCATATTGGTTAGAACACGTTAATATTTTTTCCATTACTTCATCTGTCCACAATTCACGGAAAACTTGAAATGGCGAAACGTTATCTGGTAACAATAGTTGAATATCGCTTAATATTTCATCGAAATTGAAATCTGGTATTTCGGTGACATTTTCCGTCCAGTCGTCATCACTTTTTGGCGAGTCTATCACTTGGTCCTCTACTTCTGACACCACGCCGTCACTGTTATTCTCGTCCGCAGAACTCGTGTCATTTTCATCATTTTCCATCGTATACGTTGGATCGTCATCACTATCGGTTTCTTCAGGCGACGACTGAGATAATAATAATTCATCATCTGTTTCCACTTCATCATATAATCGTAGAAGTTTAGCCTCTTCTTTAGGATCCATAATCCCAAAATCTGTATGAAAATATACAAATTTATATGCCTATAAAAATATACAAATTATTCAATTCTCACCTTTTATAATTTCCCCACAAAAAGTAACAATCCGCTACAGAACTATGATTTTATTTGCAACAACCCACACGAAAACAATAAATTTGTTCATTAGTTACACAGCAGGACAGTAAAATACCTATGCCTAATGAAACACTGTACACTACTGACTGCAAATGCAGTTACAAACCTTGAAAAGCATAAACACATATCACATGATGTAATTGACCAATCACAGCATTAAGAATTGCCTAGGACAGTGCCCAATGTAAACATGCTATGTAGTAGGACAGTATATATCACATACCATATATTTCCTTTAGAAAAGCAACTGCTATTGCAGTTCTGTCCAGAAAACCACTTTGATGAAGAACTGCAATAACAGTCGTGTCCTATGTCATTACGGCTGAAATAGCTGCAATTGCAGTCCTGTCCGCCAATGTGTTAATGTAAATACTAAAGCGTGGTCTGTTTTCGAATTTGAGCGATTTTTTGAATTTATGTTGTTTTCATCATTTTTAGACTTGCTTTTTTTATTTTAATGTATTGATTGACCAACTGAGTGATCGTATAATTAGTGATTTTTCAACTTTGATAGTGACAATATTACATGAAACAATAATTTACATTATTTATAATGAATCCAGTTAACGATATTATTTGTAATTTGTCGGAAACACCAACATGTCGCTGGCAAGACGAATATAAAAGAGACGTTTTACTGAAAGGAAGACCTACGACTATTTTATCAATATTTGCCAAAAAATATATTAAAAAATCTTATAAATCTTATAACGTAAATTTCAAGTCTGCTTGGTTCACAAATAATTATAAATGGCTATGTAGCAGCCCAATGTTACAAAAACTATATTGCTGGCTCTCTTTACTATTTGTAGATATTTTAAATATTACGAGGGCATTACATAAACATACCGATTCTGCCGAGCATTTAAAACGTGAAGTACTGTTAAAACATTTCAAAAAAAAAAACAGAACACTATAGCCGACGCTTGAAAAGAGAACTTTATTAACTACAATTTAATGAAGACGTTCGTTTAAACAGAGTTTTATTGATGACGGTTATTGGCGCAGTTTTGTATCTTGGCAAGCAACAATTAGGATTTCGCGTCCGTGACGAAAGCACAGACTCCATAAACCGTGGAAATTTGAAAGAACTCTTAGAATTGCTGTTATTAAGGTGTCCGTTAAAAATCAGAAATCATTATAAAAAATGAAAATTTTTTTTCGGTGGACAGTCAAAAACCACTCAAAATCAAATCATCAGTTGCATTTCTGATTATATGAATGAATATATAAAAAAAAGACATTAATGAAGACGTTATGCTTTTCTATACAAGTTCATGATACTACTGATATCACACAAAACTCTCAATGTTCCATAATAATAAGATTTGTTAATTCTGAAGGTTTAATAGTAGAACATTTTTTGGTATTTCATGATGTAAGTGCCGACAGAACATCAGAGGCTTTCTATACCATGTTGGATCAAATTTTAAATCAATTTGATTATAAAAATAAGTTAATAAGGCTATGTTATGATGGTTCGAGCGTCATGCATGGCCATCTAAATGGACTTTTGCGTCTCAGTGGAATTCCGTCATTCAGCAAAGCAATCCTATGCCCTTTCCACAACATCCGCAAGACGTATACCGACTACTGCAGAAACTCGATGGTGTTCCAATTCCAAATTATCTTATACAATAGTTTTGGACTGGAATAAACTGAAATAAATGTTTGAATTTATTATAACTTCTGAAGAATCGGACCAGAAATCGATTCAGCTTGCTAGAGGATTTTTAAATGATATAAATGATTTTGATTTTACGTTTTTGGTAGTCCTGTTTCATGATATTTTTGGTGCTACAGATATTTTATATAACATCTTACAAAAAATCATTAGATATTAATTTTTGTGTGCATCAAATAAAACAGACACGTGGGATATTGAAGAAAAGAAAAATGACGACTTTTTAAAAAAAAATTTTAATAAAGCAAGTAGAATGACAGAATTAGAAATTACAAAACGACAATACGCTGGTCTTTATAACGAAGCCATTAGTACAAAATGTTAGCGCTTTTATATGAAATATTGGACCATATTTTAATGCAAATAGACATCAGGTTTCAGGGCTGTGAAAAGTTGCAATTTTTTTATCTCGCTGATACTGCAAAATTTGAACAACATAGCTCGTGTTTCCCTTCTAATGCTTTTGAAAATTTGTAACAATTTTGTGGAAATATATTTACCGAACATCAACGACTTAAAAACGAACTTTGCCTGTTATATAGTGATGAAAATTATAGAAATATACCGCTGCATGAACTGCTCAAAAAACTGAATGAATACAAAGACATTTTTACAGAAGCTTACAAACTGTTTTGTATAATTTTAACTATTACATCAACAAGGTGCATCAGTGGAAAGAAGCTTTTCGTGTCTTAAACTTATAAAGGCTTATTCAAGAAATATCATTTCCCAAGAAAGACTTTCATCTTTAGCAACTATTTCTATCGAAAAAGAATTGTTGCTAGAACTAAATGAGAATCAGCCATTTTATAAAGATATATAGATAACTACGCCTCACTAAAAGATCGAAGAATTGATTTGGTGTACAAAAATTAGATAGCTATAAGCTCGGTTATAGGTAAGTCTTAAGAAAAATCAATCTACTTTTTTCTAACTGTTTACACATTTACACTATTCACCTACTTTCTAACCCGCGAGCCGCCACTGCCGTCCAATTGCCATCAGCTCTTAACGGCGCGCGCATCTAAAATAGGGTAAATGAGTGAAATAAATAATATTGTTCAAATGAGAGAAACAGAGAGAGTGACAAGACGTGCATAACTTGGAAAAGCGACGTTGCCATTTTTTCAGAAAATCAGCGAAGTATGAGAATGAAAGAAGTAATCATGTTTGACAAACATGACATAAATTTATATGTGCCATGTCGTAGATAGGTATTATACAATTGAATTCTAACATTTCTTGTTTAATTTTGATTATAAATTACAATTAAATTTAATATTACCGAATTAATGTAGAACATATAAGAAATTTAGAAATTAAATATGACAATAGCGCCTATTAGCTTTTTAGATCATTGAACACTTTGGACTTGTTGGTTTCATTTTAGATACGCAATTTTTTACGTCTTTTTCAATCAACATTCTCGAACAGATTTTTTTTTATCAAAAACCAATAACTACTACTTTTAAAGAATACTTTGTTTTTAAAACCCTATTTGAATTTTCTGTACGATCATTATTTCCCGAGTAATTATTATTATTATTATGTTTTACGGGTTTAGGCCTCATCAGCCACTGATCGCATGGGTAGTCCCTTGGCGATCCCCTCTTATCCGGGTCATTATCCAAAAATGCTATCCCATAAAAGGAGCAATTTGGACACGTCCCTCACCTTAAGCCTCGCGTCCTCTAGGATAACAGGGGTCCCTAATATAAGGCACCTCCTCTCCTCCAGTGCGGGGCAGGTGTAAAGAAGATATATCCCAAATACCCCATAGATTTCATTCGGCATTTGTCCTGGATCGGCGTACTGTGTACGGCACTGATAAAAACTAATAAGTTCGAAACAGCTGTATGTCGTTCGGTTCCAATCCGGGACGGATGTCGAATCCTACCTGTGGTGGGTTTTTGGAAACCTTATCTGATCGTGCAGAAACACAAGAAAGGGGTAGAGGATCGCTTTTAGGTATAATTCAATGCCTGGCGGGGCTTCAGCCCGAGGAGTAGTTGTTTCCTAGAGCGATTATGTAATAGCCTTGCTATTACATAATCGCTCGGAAACTACTTTGATAACCGCTTGGCGGTTTGGTGGTTTCTTTCTCGATTTCCGACTTATATGTTACTGACATAGTTCTTATGATTACTCAAAAACTGCCGATGGTAAAAAAAATTTAATTCAAGATCTGAGAACTATAAACCTAGAGTTTCAATTTTTGTTTTTTTTTTTTAATTATACTGCGACTATTTTTCTCCAAGTTGCAGCCTCTTGAAAATCACCTAAAAATGTAGGATTTTACATCCCTTAATTTTTGTGCCTTCACTATTGATGATGGAAATATGTAGATCTTTTTCTATTACGATGTTTGACATGTAAAGTGGAGCGGTGACTAAAATTCTCAGGACCTTATATTATTTTGAAACCTCTGGATTATTTCTAGGTTGGACTGGGAGGCAGATCCCCATAATTGTATGCCGCATGCCCAGATGAGCTTTAAGAATTTTATTTTATAATGTCAGTTGTGATTTTCTACCAATTACCCAGTAGAGCTCTTGTAGTCTATATCCCATTTGCTTTCTCTTGTTGAATATATGTTCTCCATGCTAGTCGTTTGTCCAGATGCACGCCTAAGTACTTAACGCTGTCTGCTTGTGTTAGTTCGTTGTTGTTCAGTCTAACTGGAAGACACTGTTCTCTTCTCACAGTAAAGTTGATGTGTAGTGACTTGGATTTGTTGGCATTAAATTTTAGTGAGGCCAACGAAATATCATTCGATGTATATATGCAAACAATTAATATCAAAAAAATGTTTAATTTGAGTGACCCAGTTATATTAAATATGTTTTTGAAATATACTTATTGTAGTCATGATAATATATATTTGGCAGTCTACAGTTGTTCATTGATAACAGCTTTTCTAACCAATTGTTTTCCAAAAGGCATTGATTGAAAAAAACAAATTCTAGTTTTATTATACCCATCTCTAACCAAACTAAATGTTCTGGTGTGAACATTGGTAGAAGTAATAACCTTTTGAAAAACTCAACCTGAACTCTCAGAATATCATATCATTAATGGATTGTCCGAGCACCAAATATGGCAATTTTGCCTGTTAACGGAGCCGTCAAATGTAAATGAACCTCGTCGCTTGAGATGATTATGTCCACAAAATCGGCATTCACTTCTTGTTGTTCAATGGTCCAACTAGTGAACTCTCTTCCCTATGCATGGCTGTTGGTAGAAGTTGTTGAATCAATTAGACTTTGTAAGCATGGAAATGCAAATATTTAGTGAGAATACGATGAGGTAGCTGATTATTATGCGCGATGACGCATCGAACTATCGGCCACACTCTCGCGAACTTTCGTGATGTTTTTTTTGAGCGACTACTACGAGCTCGTGTTGTGTGTTTCACATCAATAACTGAATCAATACTTTCGAATTCTTCGATTACACAAGCCAACAAGGATTTTATGATCTGATTTTTTTTGACTTTTTGGCTCAGCTACATACCATGAACTACAGAAACACTGTTTTTTTGTTTCCATCACGCACCAGTATTTGTAAATGCACATTGTACAATAATTTGTTGTTTTTAAAACCGGGGTTCTATAAAATTAAATTTTGCCTTAATTTTTGCGGCGCCCCTATGTATAATCGGTTCGAAACGTATACACAAGTGTGGGGGATTTACCGAAACAGACTTGACCGGTGGGGATATTCCGATTTTATACTATTCAGGTATTTACATAGTCGCTGTAGTACGTTTTTAATGTGTGTACGTTTACTTGTGACATCGCGTCCTGTGTTTTTATTTTGTTTCAAAAATGCCTACAAGTCGTAAAAATATAGAAAATATATTTTATAAACTGAACACCTGGTTCAAAAAACCTTATTCATGCAAATTTGGTTGCTCCGCTAAAAAGTATTTTGCCGCCACTTCATATTAAATTAGGATTAATGAATCAATATGTAAAAGCTATAGATAAAAATGGGAATTGGTTTAACTTATGTGACAAATTTCCAATCCTTTCTGAAGCAAAATTAAAGGAAGGTACTTTCGTAGAACCACCAACGAGAAAATTACTGCAGGACCAACAGTTTGAAGAAACAATGACAAAAATTGAAAAAGAATATTGGATATGCTTTAAAAATGTAAGAGACATTTTTTTAGGAAATTATAATTATCCGCAGCATGAAGAAATTGTCAACAAAATGCTGGATAAGTTTAAGCAACTTAGTTGTAATATGAGCATAAAAATTCATTTTCTGAATGCTTATCTAGACTACTTTCCAGAAAATCTGGGCGCTGTAGTGAGGAGCAAAATGGAAGGTTCCATCAAGATATAAAGGAGATGAAAAGGAGGTACCATGGTCGATAGGATCTAGATATGATAACAGGTTACTGCTGGATGCTGACAAGGGAACATCCAACGAATGATTACACAAGAAAAACTACAAAACGAAGTTTTTTGTTAAAAAGGGAGTTGTTAAAAAAAAAAAAATTAGAGACTCAAAATTATTGGTGCTGTTGTTTTTTTACTATGTTTTTTAATGTCATTAAATATAATGTTTATTAAGGTAGATATGAAATCAACTCACTTATAATCACTTATTAAACTCAAATCAACTTGCAAAATGTCAAAATTTGTAGGCCTGTGTTATTCTTTTCACATATGATTTTGGAACATTGGACGCACTTTACGAATCGTAGCAGCCAAACTTTCACCATTTTAACAGTAACATTTAACAATAAGGAAGTGTTGTGTGCAAGAAGTCTAGAGAACAGGAGAAATAACTCGAGTGGTGGGGGTAGGACGAAAAACGTCCGCACCATGGCGGTCCTTGTGTAGAACCAAGTGAGGTTATGTTTATTTTTGTTTACTGTGTTTTGAAAGTTTTGAGCGTTTCCAGTTTTTCCGTTAAATATGTCAAAAGCGTCGAGATATTGTTGCGTTACGAATTGTTCCAGCAAAAGCCCTGATTGTGTCATAAATAAACGAACAATTTTTAAAGTTCCTGAGGTAAGTCTTTCGATAAACGAGTATTGTAATGTTCGTATACACCGATAGTAACGCTTACTTTGTAGTAAATAGTAAAAGTGCAGTGTAATGTAGAAGTAAATTATCAAATAGTAATTTACAACTCAATTTCGTTTAAGGACTGTGAGAGACGAGAAAAATGGTTGGAGGTGCTGTCGCCGTATTACCTTAATATTATGCAGCTCAAGGAAAGAATACTTTATAATAGTAGAAAGAGAAAACTCAAAATACCAGTTTTCCTTCACTTAACGATAATGAATTTGAACTTCTCACAGAACATTTCCGTAATAAGATTTTTGGTTATCATAGTTTTTTAGTAAGAGGTAACATCCTATATTATTTATTTTATATTATTATTATGGCCTTTTAGTTAAATTGAAAAAGTTTAACTACAGTTAGTTAGTTAAAGTTAGTTAGGTAGTTTAGTTTAGTTCTTTTCATTGCAATGTTATTTCTTCGCTTACATTAGAATGCAACTTATAATTTCAATTTTCTTGAATAAATAGTTTTGTGACATTTCTTGTTTTATTCCTGTACCCTTCAATTTACGTCTAATTACTAACGTTAATTCTGAAAAATTAATTGATTTTACATCACACACTGTATTGCCTTCATAGTACACTGATTTGAATAAATTGTACTTTTATTGAATGCTTTGTTTTTACTGAAGCAACATACAAAAAGATCGGTAAATATGTAATGTTATTACCACAAAATCGCAAATTTTAAATTAACCGAATATATACAATTGATTAGTAATTGTTTAAAAACAACTTCACATTTCATACAATAATAGCTCACAATCTAATTTCACAGGAAAACTATCGGTTACTTCTTGGATGTTTGAAATATCTTGTACAGACTTCGGCACATCCCATTCCATCCATTCCAAATATTCACTACTGTGTAAATACACATTCACATTCAACTTCTTATCAATGCATATGTTTAAATTGGTGTCCAAACCAGACTCAGCATACCATTTTTCGCTTGGAAATTCAATGGAGTGTCTATTGCTTTGTAAACTTTCAAACAAAATATTTCCTTCCGAGATCGAACACTTCTTCATTTCCCCTTGCAAAAGTGATCGCAGTTCGACATTTTCAATTCCACTTGTGGCCATGGTTAAAATATGTAATCTTCCTGTGAATGATTAAAACTCGTTAGACTAAAAGCTCATTATGTCATTTCATTTCCACAAAGCTAAATTATCATCGATATCCTACTCGTGGCAGACATAAAAGAAAATTATCATTGGCAGATGAAAAAATGCAATAACATTTCTTGCTCTAAAAGAAAAGCATTCAGAACTATTATTTTTTGTACATACTATGTATTTAAGACTGAAAATACTGTATCCCAATTTTCATAGTGTGTTTTCACCAAACAATTCGGAAACAACAATTGTAAAGAAATGCACGCGAAAATTGTTTACTGTTTACATAATGAGCACAATAGAACCCTAACCCTACATTTAAATAGTGAAGAACCGCGATAGACGAGGATAAACGGCATGCGCACATGCGCAGATCCCGCGCGATTCTACGCGAGGCTGCCATATTGGCGCCGTTTTTCGTCCTACCCCCACCACTGATTTTTCGAGGAGCTATGTCTCCTTACTCTCTAGTCTTCTTGGTTGTGTGTATAGTATAGCGCTCCCATGCTCTCCCTAACTGCTATCTGTCTCCTATCGACCTGCCACAAATATTGACCTATCGAATCGTGAGTCAAAATGGCGCACAATTCAAATCTTCGCGATCTTATTGTAACACCTTTTAGCATGCTTAGAATTAACCAAATTTAATTTCCCTTAGGTGGAAATCCAACGTCGGAAAGGGCTACCCATTCCCGAAGGCTGGGCGTTAAACGAAGAAGGCGAAGTAGAGACCGACGCAGAAGTAGCTTACAATGCCTCTAAACTTCTACCCCTCGGTGGAACCGAAATAAACTCGGGCTACAAAGGATACGGCATGTGTATGTTGGTGGAAATACTCTGCGGTATTTTATCAGGTAATTCATTGTCAAGTTAAAATTTGTCTAAAAAAAATAAACTAAATATTAAACCTAATTATAATATATAAGGTGAGTCTTTGAGTTATGTATACAAGATTTCAGGGTAGTTCCTGGCATAACCTTGTATATACCATGTGTCTCATTTAAAATGAAGACACTTAAATATTTTCATTTTTTGAAATCCAGATTTGAGCTTCGGTCCAATTGTAGTCCTATATAAGACGTACATTTCGAGACAACCAATTTAAATTAAATAACAAACTGAGACAACAGCCGCCCCTCGAACGGGACCCATTCCCGATATTTTGCTTAGCCTTGAAAATATCGAAAGAATATATTAAAAACAGTTGTTCAGAATCTAAGTTTGAGTCCAACACCAAGTTTCATTATGAAATTTGTATTATAGTTCAAGTTTTTTCAATATTTTTTCCGCACACGGTTACAATTTCGGTTTTCAATTTAACAGGATGCCATCAAACAAATTATGATTAAATTCAAATGACAGTCTGACAAAACTTTGAGTTATATTGTGTAAAGTTCTAGTTTACAGTCGTAAAATGCATCTGTATTTCAGGCACGAAACCGAAATAATAAGACTATTTGGTGATGGCATTAGCTACGAGTGCCATCACCACTGCAGAGTATCCGTAGAATTTAACCGAAGACATCCTTTACGAGTCGCTATTAGCCATGGAACTGCAGTCGCCATAAATGATCTTTTCAATTAAACTGGCAGTGATATTAAAATACTTCAGAATGAAGTATTTTCTCATGATGATGATGATATCTCATCTAATACATCCGCATCCTGACAATAAAGTAATCTTAGTAGAAAATCAAGCAAATACAAGATTTAGTCTAGGCAATTTAGCGTCTCAACTAAATATCGACAAGGAGACTGTTAGATGTTTCAGTCGTCATAAAATCAACCCTTATAAAATTTCTACATATTTTGAAAGAAGGTAATGAAAATAAAAGGTTAGAGTATTGCTATTGGGTTCAGGGAAATTCTTAAACGACCGAAATTTTCTACATCAAATTTTGTTTACTGATTAAGCTACATTTACCACTAATGGGGTAGTATCTTCTCAAAACTGTAGATGCTCGGCTACAGAAAATCCTCATTGGGTTATTAATTGTAAAGACCAATATTCAGAGAAAGTTAATGTATGGTGTGGAATTTTAAGAGACAGAATAGTTGCTCCATTTTTCTTTACTAACTCGCTAAATGCTGAGCGTTTAATTAACTTTCTCGATACAGAATTATCATATGCAATTGAAGATCTTCCCCATAATCTGCGACAGGAGATTTTTTTCCAGCTAGATGGTGCGTCAATCCATAATTCCAGAATTGTTTGTCGGTGATTAAACGAGCATTTTCCAATGCGCTGGATAGGAAGAAATAGTCCTTTTAAACTCTGACCTCCTAGGACCCCCGATATTACGCCATTAGATTTTTATTTCGGGGGAACAATGAAGAATAAAGTTTATAAAACAAGTTCCGGATATCGAGAACTTTGTGCTAAAATAAGACGAGCCTGTCGCGAAATCAACATTCCAGAGCTGAGAAGAGTAGCCAATCATAATCGTAAAAGAATTGAAAAATATATTCAAATTGAAGGAGGATTAGTTGAGAGAGGCTACATCCGATAATTAATTAAAATTTTTATTTATGTGTAATAAGTAATTATCTCAAAAATGGATTGTTACTTTACACTTTGGTTTTCTTACTTGCTTCAATTACCAAAAGTTAATTGTTTATTTTCTTTTCTCTTAAAATGTATTTTTTGTCGAATCAACGCTTGCGTTCAATATTTTTTTTTCCTTTTTATGGTATCCTATTAAATTGAAAACCAAAATTTATAAAACGGTTTGTGGAAAACTAAAAACGAATTTTATGATGAAATACTACAATTGTGCCAAAACTCAAATCTGGATTTCAAAGAATGACGAAAATATCCGGGTGTCTTCATTTTAATTGAGACACGTGGTACATACCTCGGATACAAAGCAATAGAAAAAAAAATAACTAAAGCACTAAAGATCTAAAACATTTGTAGCGTAGATAATTTGTTTAATTTTGAGGAATTCAAACTTAATCGACAACAGCGCATTTATGTGATTGTTAACAGCAATTTGGCCAGAGGTAACCAATGTGTGACGAAATTTTGAAATAAAATTTGGCCAAACATAAAAAAATATCCAACTTAAAGACCCACCTTGTATATTGCTGCTCCATAAAAACTATAAATACAGTATTTATGTCGTAAAAATGGGCCTATGAAAATCTGAGTAATTTTAAAATGTTTCAAGGGTCAGCTTTTGGTCCTAACATTGGAAGATGGGGAATTAGCCAAGAAATATCCAATTTGGGCCACGCTTTTATAGCAATCGACCCCAAGAGATTCGCAGCTGGTTTCGAGGAGAGGCTTAGCGATCTAATAAACTCCCTGAGAGCCATGCCGTCGGTTAGTATGTTTGTATTATATATTATAACCAGGGGCGGCTGGTGTATAGGTGCTGCAGAGCTGCAGAACTGTCAAAAAAATTAGATATTTGTATATTTTCGCGACATAATAATTACTAAAATTTATTAATAAAATAATTTAGTTAGTTGGTGCAGCTAACCAAATTATTGCGTTAAAGTCGCATTCTGCCCGCCGTCCTCTATTGAGTAGTAGACCAGATGAATTATCTGGGTCTCTACGCGAGCGCGTCGCGGTACATTGAACTGGGCCACACGAGGTAGTTCTCAGCACGGCTCGGCACACCCGTCCTTCCTCTCAACTCCCGCGACAATCCACACTTGGCGCTCGTAAATGCGCGAATTTACACCGTCAGTGAGCTGTATTTTTTCCAGCTAAGGCAACATCAGTGAATGTTTACTCCTTCCTACTCCTCGTACAGTAGGCGGGCGTAAATCGTACCTATTTCGTATTTCGTGTTAATTTGAGATTTTAAATACTGTTTTATGAATTTGTGTAGTGATTTATTGTACTAATTATTAATATTTATATACTGTGATAGTGACAATGGATTTAGTTTATAATTTAGTTCATGTGAAGCGATTTTTTAAATACTCTTATGAAGAAAAAATTGATTTAAAAAACAATGGTAGGCCATTGCCCGATATTGTCATTGAGACTGCAGGTGTTAGCCGCGGAAAAGCATATAAACGTCAATTTAATAGAGACATTTATTCGAAGAACAATTGGATTCGTGGGTGCAACAAAAAAAAATGCGTTATTTTGTTTTCCTTGTTTACTTTTTGGCGGTGATAAAGCATGGACGGAGGTAGGGGTGACAGATTTGGTGCACTTAACTGAAAAAATAAAAAAGCACAACAACTCCAAAAGCCATCTACATAATACAATGGAATTAGCTTTATTAGGAACAACTAATATTAAAGCGCAGCTAGATTCAGCTTATTGGATAAATGTGCAAAAACATAATGATGTGACAAAAAAGAGATACGTTTTGTCAAAAATTATAAACTGCATAATGTTTTGTGGGGCGTTTGAACTGGTGCTGCGAGGACATGACGAAGCTGAAATCTCTCAAAACCCGGGGATATTTCATCATCATCATTAGGTCATCAGTCCTAAGACTGGTTGGACGCTAACCTCCAGCTTCTCCTATCTTGTGCTAACCTACGCATTTCGTTAATTGTGCTACAACCTACATCCCTTACTATTTGCGAGCAGTAGTCTAATCTCGGCCTACCTCTGCCTTTCTTCACTCCTATTTCTGCCTCCAAAATATCGCGGACTATTCCCTCATGTCTCAGCAAGTGGCCTACCATTCTATCTCTTCTCTTCTTTAAGTTTTTCCACATACTTCTTTTCTCGCCGACTTTCTCCAATACTTCTTCGTTTCTAACCCTATCAGTCCATTGTATTTTCATCATTCTTCATCCTTGTCTTACTCCTTTCCTAATACCTACTTCCCTTTTTTCCCCTTCTACTTCTATAACAGCAGTTTGCTCTTTGTATAGATTGTGTACTACTCTCCTATCTCTATACTTCATTCCCGCGCTCTTTAGTATCTCGAACATTTTTTCCCATCTTACGTTATCAAAAGCTTTTTCTAAATCTACAAATCCTATATAAGCGTTCTTTCCTTTTTCTATTGTTTTCTCTAACATTACTCTTAGCGCCAGAATAGCTTCGCGAGTTCCCCTATTTCGCCTAAAGCCGAATTGGTCTTCTCCTAGTATTTCCTCCGCTCTATTTTCCATCCTCTTCTGTACTATTCTAGTTAAGATTTTTGACGCATGGGAAGTTAGGCTAATCGTTCTAAAAAATCGTTCTCGCATTTGTCGGCTCCTCTCTTTTTCGGTATAGTAACGAGAATGTTCCTCTTATAATCCTCCGGCATCTCGCCCGTTTCATATATGTATTTTACCAGTTCAAACATCCTATTTACTACTTTCTGTCCCGCACATTTCAAAATTTCCGCCTGTATTTTATCTACACCCAGCGCTCTATTATTCTTTAGCCCCCCTTAGTGCTATTTCAAATTCCTCTCTCAATATAGGTTTTCCTACATCTTCCCTATCGATGCTAGATTCTTCCTCTAATATCTCTCCTAATTCCTGACCCTCGTATAAATTTCGTAAGTACTGCTTCCATCTATCCGCTTTCTCCTCTCTTCCGATCAGTATGTCCCCCGATTGACTCCTAACGTTTCTACTTATTGTTCCTATATCCCTGAAGTTCCTCTTAATTATTTTGTAAGCGTCATCGGTCTTACCTACTTGCAACTTATCTTCTACTTCTTTGCATTTATCCTCTATCCATTGTTCTTTCGCTTTTCTACATTTTCAAATGATTTCCCACTTTATTGACTTATAAGTTTTCAGTCCTTCTTCGTCTCGTCTGTTTTTGTAGCCTCGTCTCTTTTGCATTAAGTTTAAGATTTCGTCCGTTATCCAGGGCTTCCTAGCTTCCCTTTTATCGTGTCCTAAAACGTCCGTAGCCGCGGAAGCTAGACTATTCTTGATACCCTCCCACTCAGTTTCTGCGTTCTTGATTTCGTCCTTACTCGTTTTATTTATTAATTGATCTGTTTTATCCTGGAACTTATCTTTCATATTCTGATCCCTCAATATGTCTACATTTATACGTTTCTTATCCTTCCGGATTTTCAGATTTTTGAACTTTAATCTAGCTTTCATGACTACCAAGTTGTGGTCGCTGTCTACATCTGCTCCTGGATAACTCTTACAGTCTTTTACTTGATTTCTAAATCTCTTCCTAACCAGAATGTAGTCTATCTGATACCTGTCTATCCCTCCTGGCATTTTCCATGTGTACCGCCTCCTAACGTGATTCTTGAACAATGTGTTCGCGACTACCATCTTGTGCTTCTCACAGAATTCTATCAGTCTGCTACCTCTCTCGTTTCTGTTTCCTAATCCATAAGGACCTACAAATTCTCCTTCTTTCCCCTCACCTACGACTGCGTTAAAATCTCCTACTATTATTAAATTTTCATGACCCTTCACAAATCCTATTACCTGCTATTTCGTGGTTTGATAATTTTTTCTGCTGAGCTTGATGTAACTTTAAGCGAGCATCTACAAAATGCTTCAGTATTTAAAGGAACCTCTAAAGAAATTCAACATGATCTTTTAGACTGTATTTTAAAAGTATATCATGAAGAAATAATTAAAGAAATTAACAAACCTTCATTTTTGGCAGTTATGGCAGACGAAACAACTGATGTATCTGCAGAAACTCAGTTAGTGGTAGTTTTAAGATATATTCTCGATGGTGAACCGATTGAACGTTTTTGGACATACCTGAAACCTACAAAATGTGACGCTGAAACTCTTTCGGAAAATATTTTAAGTGTTATAGACCCTCTAGTAGAAAATTCACCTTACAAGCCTTTTCTCTTAACCAAAGAATATGACGGCAAACATGAATGTTCTTCAAAAAGGTATTAAATTCCAAAAATTTTTCTTGTGAAAGTCTATATTTTTGTATAAACGGATTTTACATACAAATTTACGTTTGAAATTTGCACGCGGGCGGCCAATACTCTAGGATCGGCCCTGTGCAGAACACCCGTTTCATTTCATCACGAGCCGCCACTGATTATAACGCAATTTTTAAAGAAGATATGTTGATAATTGTACAGTGCTGAAGCATATGCCATCATTCAATCGCAACTTGAGTTATAGAAATATATACAGACTTAAGTTCTGACAAGACCAATATTAGTATTTTAATCGATTCTCAATCACTTCTTCTTCCACAACACTCTAAGTAACATTATAGTCAAAACTAAATCATAGATAAAGGTCACATACATATGTATGGGTAAAGGGACACAGTAATGTAGCCGACGACAATTGTACTGTGGACCAATTTTCAAAACGGGTGGCAGTAGGAATTGGCATTATCCTTTTCTCTACTTGATTTTGATACATAGTCTTAAGTCGCCTAGCCGACAAAAACTTTTTAAAGAATCGTATCCTAGCCTGCAGTTGCCTTCAGAACCTGTGATGACCAGGTGGTGTACATGGTTGGATGAGGCAATTTATTATGCAAATAATTTTGAAAGTGTAAGCTTATAAATAGAAGCCAATATAAAGCTTGCCATACACTTCATTATTTAATAAGAATATCCCTAATATGAGATAAACATTTATATGTTATATTTAATATGAGATAAGTATTTATCTCATATTAAGGATATTCTTATTAACTTTATTAATTTGAAAACTTACCTAATTTTCTTTGTAAATGAGCTCAATTCTGCGATTTTTACACTGTGCAAATTTTTCAATTACTTTGTTGTTAAAATTTTCAATATTTGTAATAAAGTCTTTTTCAATGGAGAGCATAGCCAAAGCCGACAGTCTTTCCTGGCACATGGTGTTGCGCAAAAATGTCTTTATTCGTCTTAAAGTCGAGAAACACCTTTCGGCTTCTGCTGACGAAACAGGTACTGTCATGATGATTTTCAATAATTTAGCACTTTCTTCAAATATTGACTCTAGTTTATTGGAATTAATAAATGTATTTAGTGATAGAGCTCCGCTTAAATTTCTAAACTCAATTCTTTGATAAATTAAGGACAACTCGGTACGTAATTTATTTATGTCCAAAAACGGGTAAGATTCGACTGTTTGTTTTAAGTAATTTTCGGGAAATTTTTTAACATATTCCGAAAATTTTTCTGGGAGAAGTAAATTGGATGCTACCAAGTGTCCAGTAAAATTAAATCTCTCCTTAGCTTGACATATTATAATGTCACACACTTCCTTTAGTTCTCTATTTTTTTCTTCCGTAGAAGTGTCTACTCGTCTCCTTTTTATTGGTTGTATTTTATTTGGTTCATCTTCAGTGCTTGTGACGGTTTCGGTGCTATTTCGTATTGCAGAAATTTCTCTAATAAAACCATCTATAGATGTTTTTACATAAACTGGATCAGTTTCTCCTTTTTGTAACTGATTATACAGAATGTTGACATGTGACATAATTTTGTGAAAATTACCTAACCAAAATAGAAAATCGTTATTCCTTAAAGTTCTTTTCAATCCACTGGCTTTATCAATAGTAGGTGAATGTTGTATGTGATTTTTTTTTCATCTCAATCAATTCCACACATTCCAGAAATTCTTCTTTGTTTTCAAACACAGTATTCTAGAATTGAAATTCCATCTTGTAGGTGCTGATCGGGGTAATCGAGTTCCTACTACTTCATCAAGAACTGCGGTGCATTGCGCGGAATTAGAGAAAAATGAGCAAAACCCTCCCAAATTTGCAAAGAATACTCGTACGTTCCGATTAGCAGAAGCCGCATTTGCCATAATTAAATTTAATTGATGCGCATAACAATGCACATATTGGGCAGTTGGATAACTCATTTTAATCCTGGCTTGAACTCCATTCGATGATCCACTCATAACGGCAGCTACATCATATGTTTGAGCAATCAATTTATGTGGGTCATTTTTAACATGGTAGTCTAGTTCACTTTTTAAACACTCCGCCAATGACTCTGCATCATGTACTACTGGTTTTAAAAAACTCCAGAATCTTTCTACAGGCTTTCCACCCACCATGTAACGATATATTAAAGCCAACTGAAAAATTGTAGCAACGTCTGTAGTTTCGTCTACTATTACAGCAACAAAAGTGGATTTTTTAATTTCAATGGTTATTTCATCGTGACAAACTTCAAGCATGCACTGAAGTAGCTCGTTTTGTATAGTATTAGAAGTTCCTTTAAAAGCCGCCGCGTTTTGTAAATGATACTTCATAGCCTCGTCTAATTCAGCACTGAAATCAATCAACCCACGAAAAATGCCTGGATTGGATGATGTTTCCGATTCATCGTGTCCTCTTAGGGCCAGTTCAAATTTTCCACAAAAACGAATACAGTTAATAATAATGTTTAAAACATACCTGTTTTTTGAAACCGCTTCATTGTGTGCTGCCACTGCTCGTCGATGAGCAGAATCGAGCATTGTCGCAATATTTGCAGTGCCTAGCATGGCTAAATTCAATAAAGTCACATTATTCATGTGTCCAGCAGAATTTGCATGTTTTTTTATTTTCTCGTTTATGTGATTTAAATCCGTTACTCCAGTTTTGGTCCAAGGTGTTTCCCCGCTAAACAAAACACACGGAAAACAAAACACTGCGTTCAATACATCGCATCCACTTAACCACAAATGTTTTTTAAATAAGTCATTATTAAATGTTTTTACAAATTGTTTATTTTTTCCTTTCACGGCTAATTTTAAATTAATTTGTGGAGTGGGCCTACCTAGAGTTTTAATTTGCACTTTTTCCTCCAAACTCAAGCTAGAGAATGGAGTTTTTAATAAGTTTTGAATAGAATTCATTATTCCAAACTAGATTCTAACCGAAAACCCGAGTTTATATTTATAAAACGTAAGCGATAAGACACCTTCCGAGACAAGCGATGTACGAAAACAATTCACAAATTAACCGATTCTGACCTCTCTCAATTTCGTGCGCTCTTAAACTCTGCACATAATATCTATAGAATTCGCCCAATACTTTTCCTAATTGTGGAGGGGCAAGCAGTAACCATACGCGTTCGCTTTTTCATACTGCACGGAAGCACGATCACCGTGCCGCGACCGGCACGGCGATCCACGGGCGTAAATCGGCCATATAATATTTAGATCGTATTAACGCTAAGGATGCGGAAAGGCGATAAATTAAGAATGCATCCATTAATTACTAAATAAAATTATTAATGCTAAATTGTCGGTAGTGCACGCGCACCAGCGCATCTTATAGCCAACCGCCACTGGATGACAAAAAGGTTACAAATGAATTAATTTTGGATGAAATAAGAGAAACTAGATAAGAATTAAAAACCATAGTAGTATATCTGTGTTCATGTTGTTTTTGTGCATGTATTAATTAAATAAATTAAATTATATTAATTAAATTTTAAGATATAAACAGCCAAATACTAAAATTAATCTATGGGTGACACTACATTAGAATACATCCAACTCCCTTAGGTTGTGTTGTTATTATATTATGTTATTTTGTATTCAATTATGTGGTATTTTTGATTTATATTTATGATTTTGGTTGTACTTATATTCTTTTTTTTTTTGTACCCATACAAGTATCTTAGTGATACTTCCGGGGTCCATCTTATTTATTTATTTACATTCAATTCTTATATATATTTAGAAATAGTAGTATTACTCGAAATTTTCATAACACCTATATATAATTATGTAATTGTGAGATTTATGTTAAATTAAATAAATAAATTATTATATTATTATTTGTCCCAGAGAATGATGTTTGCTGTGGTGAAAATGTGAAAATATGTTCTTATATTTGGAGAAAGTTCGACATTTACTGATGTGATATAGGCATACGTAAAATACTCTTTGCACTCATTTAACGGATCTATAGATGCATTATCACTATTAACAGGTTCATCGCAAACTTCTTAATTTGTTAAAATCGGTGTCTTCCTTTAACACACTTTCGAACTTTTGATGCGCTTATTTTATACATCATCTATATCATGTATCAATGACTCCGCTAACGCCAACGCACTATTTTGTAGTCTCCATTGCGTTTTGTAATATCTATTGTAGTTTCTATTAGTCTATTGCGTTTCTATTGCATGCATTCCATTATAATTGGTATGAATAGTTTTCAAATCAGTTTCATTGGAAATATCTAGAAATTGTGTTTGGCTTTCCTTAATAGCTGCAGCCTCGGCCCGATTGAACTGTAGTATTGCAGGTTTTATTTGCTGGAAATTTTCAGAATAATAAAAAGCTGCCTTCAACCATATTCCCCAATATGCAAGGATCGGTTATGGTGGTTTGGGAATTCCAGAACTTTCTGTGAAACTCACGAAGACTTTTACTGGATTTTAGAAACACTTTTTTTGTACTCGTTATTAACGCATCTACCTTGGGAAAATATTGTCGAATAGTTTCTGTCACAAGATGTAAAGCATGCACTTTACATGTAACAATCTATAACCATGTTGTGAAAGAGAACAAGCCGCTGACCGTATTGTCGTGGGACCATCGGTCACAAACATCAATATTTGACATATAAACGTCGTATAGACTTTCGCACGTGTGACGTACTTTATTATTATATTAAAACGTTTCAACTAACACAGCGGTAATCGTACGTACACCTCGATCGATATATCAAGATCACCCACGGCCCTAGGACCGTGAAAAGTGCATCGATAATCCCAATTCACTACAGTTCGTCGACCACTTTTGATCGTTATCATCGCACTCGTTACGTTAAAACTGCTTAGAAATTAAAAGACAATTATCTCGATGAATTATCATACATCGTTTAGAATGTAATAGAAATTTTATCACTAAATTTTAAGATTATTATTTTAGAATAGCTAAGATTTGTGGATCTGATAAACCAAAAGTTAGTTGCAGTAAAAATACTCATACCCCCACATGAAGCATATGCAGCGTTCGCCCACAACTTTAATTATAACCTCAGAACTTTCCAATGATATATTTCAATTATATATTTCACAATCAGATGATTAAAAAACCTTTACACAAGACAGACTATTACTAACCTGTTATTCTAGTTTTTTTTTTACACAGATTGACCCTAATAAACCCGTCCTGGTGCCTGGAGATCCAGAGAGGATTCACATGCAAAAAGTAGATCAGGTAGGAGGACTATCATATGTATATGATCAGCATGGAACTAATGCGAAGTTGGCAACAGAACTGAGAGTGAAGCCGATGAGCTTTGTACCAGTTTCACATAAATAAAAGCGTACTTTGATAAATCATATTAGTTTACTTACAAGTTTTATGTTTACATTTAGTATAAATGCAATAGAAATGTATGACAGGGAAATAAATGATTGCTTTATTTATTTTATATAAAAACCTATGTTACACATATATTAAAAATATAATCTAAGTTACAATAATGCGAAATACTGGTATGATATTATTTAATATTTTTTGTCACATTTTTAAGATACACAGCTTATACAAAATATTCTGTAGAAATAGACTCAACAACTCATGAACTGTCTTATTTGTCTGCTCCCAATGTAAAAACACGTTATGACAGCACATGTTACTCCTTTATCTTATACGAACAAGTAGACTCACACCCCGCCTCCGCAAACTGACAGGGCAACTCCACGTTCGCCGCCAGATCTTCAAGAGCGAAATTCCTCGAGTTCGCGAAATCCGCCTCGCAGAAGGAACAGTTCTTGAGCGACACCTTGCACGCGTCACAGACAAAATGCCCCGTCGTACAGGTGTGGATGGGAGCCCACATATACTCTTGGCATATGGGGCACTCGAAATTATTGCGTAACGAAGAGTTCTTGTGTGTATTCGAAGAGCTTTCCACAGACTCGTCCTGGGTACTTAGCTTTATCCAAATTTTAAAACTGGTCGGCTTGCCTAGCAGGTCTTTAATGGGCGCGCTCTTCAGCTTGATCATGTGCTCTCTGTTCGTCTGCCCGTTGAGCTGGCTCGAGGAAGGGTGGTGTTTCATGTGGCATCTACTATGCATGCATCTGTAGCAGTATATGCTTTCATCGTATGGCACTATGTCTAAATTCCCATACAAGACATCAGCTGTACTATTGTCAGACGATAGCTTCAATTCATACCTTGTGTATTTATTCAAGGAGTGAATAGAAAAAACGCGAACCGAGAAAAGATCGTCGTGCGCGAAGAGGTACACAAAGAAGATTTCCTCGCTTATGACAATGAGCTGCACAGTACTGTGACGTACTGTAAGACAATATGACACGATGTTTCCACGCCTTATATTACGCTCGTGCTTCTGACTGAAGTGATCTTTCAGTTCGGAAACAGGTACTATAGGATCACAATCCTTGTAGCATAGGGGGCACTGTAGAGTCCTATTCAGGCATTTCTGTTCGTGCGCCACCGCTTCCCCCCAGAGAAAAGTTTGCTGACAGCCATACGTGCAGGGCAGCAGCATATGCTTTAGGATGTTTTCCAAAGCTTTATTTCGAATGTTTATGTTGGTTTTAATGAGGCTGCATCGCCCACATTTGTACTCCTCACCGCCCTCAGAGATGACCGTTATCGGCGGAACAGTTAATAAATTTGTACACAGCGAACATCTAGCGTTGCTTATCGCTTCGGGGGGTAGAGATAACTTTTTGTCCATCGTCGGTCTAGAAAATAAATAAGTGTGATGTTCATTATCCCGTTTTATTGTCATAATTTTTCATTTGTAGGTATATGTAAATATCAGAACCATTACAAATAATACAAATAAAAGGTCTATATCTAAAAACTACAGGATCTGATTTATGAATAAAACTAACATTTGACAAACTGAGGTTTTTTGTTCTTCAACATAAAATGTTGGAGAACAGAACATTCGTATGGCCGCCTCGACTCATCTGGCATGATGTCGTTCGTTTAGCAAAATTATCCACATAACAGGCACATAAAACTGACTATTTCCCGAGTAGCACGCTGAATGTTTGCTTTGAAGTTATTGATTGTTGCTGGCTGAGTGGCATATACTTTTCCATTGACATAATCCCAAAGAAAAAGTCCAGTGGTGTTAAATCACGTGACCTTGTAGGCCAATTGAAGTCAGAAACAACATGATCACGAAAGTTGGTATGCGACAGAGTTATGGTTGCACGTGCTGTGTGGCAAGTTACACTGTCTTGCTCTTGCTGTTGTTGCTTGCGCATTGGATGAAGTTTCTCAAGTAGATAATTTATACTGACTCCGTCAACGCTTTCGGCAGGCTCGATTGCCGGACAGTTTTATTGTTTTTTTTTTAATCATATTTAGAGAATAGAAGACTAACTGCTCAGTATCATGGTTTTAGTTCTGATCAAATATGTGCAACATCGGGTGTTCCATAAGGATTTATCTTGAGGGCCCTTCTATTTATCGTGTTTATAAATGATATCTGCCAGGGTATAGAATCGAAAGTTTTATTGCATGCGGACGACTGTAAACTATTTCGTCAGATAACATGTGTGCGGGACTGCATTTGACTTCAAAATGATATCAACAATTTAAATACATGATGTGAGACTAAACTGTTAGCACTCAATATCGATGTAGTGTAATTTAATATACTTTACTCTTACAGTTAATTTGACATTTCTTTGTTTCAGTGCTTGACAAATTCAACTATGGAGAGGTACACAATTGAGCAGCGCGTTAAGATTGTTGAAGCCTTTTACGAAAATGGGCGTTCAAATCAAAATTCATTTCGTGCACTTCGTGACCTTTTTGGTCAGCATAATCGACCAAATGTGTCCACAATCGGGAGAATTGTGCGCAAATTTCAGCAAACCGGATCTGTAGGAAATGTGAAAATACCTGTGCATGCTCGCCCAGTTCGTTCTGCGGAAAACTGCTGTTGTTCGCGATAGTGTAGCAGAAGAGCCGTCAACCTCGACTCGTCGTCGTGCCCAATAATTGAACATCTCATGAACATCACTGATGCGAATTTTGAATAAAGATTTGAATTTACACGCTTACAAGGTTCAATTGACTCAAGAGCTGAAGCCTACTGACCATTTTAAGCATCGTCAATACGCCGAATGGTTGGTTGAACAGACAGAAGTGAATGGTGACTTTACAAAGAAAATCATCTTCAGCGACGAGGCACACTTTCACTTCAGTGGATTGATTAACAAGCAGAATTGCCGCATTTGGGCAAATGAGAATCCACGAGTGATTGTTGAAAAGCCGATGCATCCACAAAGAGTGACTGTTTGGTGCGGTTTATGGGCTGACGGCGTCATCGGGCCGTACTTCTTCGAAAATGAGGTCGGCCAAGCAGTTACCGTGAATGGTGTTCGCTATCGCGAGATGATAACGGACTTCTTGTGGCAAGAAATTGAGGATATGGACCTGGACGATATGTGGTTCCAACAGGATGGTGCCACTTGCCACACAGCCAACGAAACAATGGCACTTTTGCGCGAGAAATTCAATGGCCGTGTTATCTCTCGTCGTGGCGATGTTAATTGGCGGCCACGATCATGTGATTTGACACCGTTGGACTTTTTTCTCTGGGGATATTTAAAAGAAAAAGGGTACGTCTATAAGCCAAGAATAATTGAAGAGCTAAAGGATGAGATAATTCGGCACATTAACGACATTGAACCTCAATTATGTCTCAGAGTCATTGAAAATATGGACCATCGGATAGAGGTATGCCACCGAAGCCGTGGCGAGCATTTGGCCGATATTTCATTTCACACATAATTTTCATAGATCCTTCTATCATAATAAAAAATGTTAAGATAATTCTCTGAAAACTTTTTGTTTTATTTACAATTAACATCGTGCGTTTTGGTTGGACCACCTTTTATAAAGGAAGTGTGGTAGCATCCATTTATATTAATATTAGGTATCCATGTAATGTAAAGTGAAAGTTATTTGATGAGGAAATGTGGTCACGTTGAGAAGGTTGAGAATTCGTTTTCTCGAAAACTGTGTCCGAGCGGAAAAAACTGAAGCCAGATTCGTTTCCAGCACGCCCAAAAATGGATAGGAATCCTCACCAAAATTTTTGGTGAGGATTTGAGAGTTTTACTAAGTATACAGTAAATAATTGCCATAAAAATATACTGAAAAACATTTAAACATATTTAATCTACATACGCAATATACCTAATGTTAAAGATATAAAACAATATCAGTTTTGTAATTTCTTGAGACATACGCAAACAATTTGTTATAGATTTATATTGGCAATCTAAAGACCTTGTGGGTAACCAAAATGCGAAATACGTTAATATACCTCAATATTTTCTAATCTCATCCTGACAGAATATTTACTAATAACCTAAGTTCTTGTGTAGTTAATTGGCGATCTTTTGTAAATTTTAATAATGTACTTACCAGTAAATTTCACACAAATCAAGAGCTCTCCTAACAAATAAATGTCGTTATGGATAAGCTAGATAACATAAATTTCACAGACTATCTTCAGACGCAGCACTCAGTACAAAATAAATATCTGTGCCCTCATTTCATCTCTCTCTTTACAATGTAAACCTAGCGAAGTATGTTCTTAATCAGGAGGAGGTTGGTAAAACATAGAACTGCAATTTAGTTCAAATAAATCTCATAAGATGGCTGTCACATTAATGACGCCTGCATTCCATATAGGGTGGACCAAATACATTTCTTATAGGGTATGCCAAATTCACAAATGCAATGTTTTTTTTGTATATCAGTAGCCACGGGCCACAAGTGAAATTGGAGGTAGTCATTATCTCATTTCAAGAAACTTTTCCTAAGGATTTTTACCTAAAATAAAATCAATAAAAAAAGAAAGCCAAAATTTTTAGTTCGATATATAAAAATTTCTGTGACTAACTTTTTTATAAAATCAAATTTCTATAAAAGTCCTTAGTCAACGTTTCTTGTTCTTACCCTCTGATTACGAAAAAAAAAAAAAATATTATGTGAATATTTTGGAAACCGTTTTTTAAATGTACAGAATGTTTTGAAAAAAATTTTGCTAGTTTTCCCTAAATCTCTTTCACCACGAAGCCTTTATAGGTGCTTAATAGTAAGCACGCAAAAAGTAGAGTAAGTACTTTTTCCAAATAAGTGAGTCCATCTACCTGAAAGGAGGAGATAATGACCATCCCAAATTTCACCCATCGGCTGTCACCACTGATAAATATATGTATTTTCTTTTAATTAATGCATCACATCACACAAACACAAATATGCTTACTTAATAATATTTTCTTTAAACTCAGAAACAATATAGACATATAAATTGAGATCCATTTTCCGTTAAAGTTTTTAACATTTTTTACTGATGTTTTGTATAATGAAGTATCAGAAATACCTCATTATTATCTACCCATATTTAATAACAAAATAAATGCAATTAAAACATTAATCCTGAATGTTGATGGAGAAAGTTTGTTTTACAATAATTTCACTGATAACCAATCGCCAAAATTTATTGAAAGATAATACTACACTGCATTATATTACAATATATCGAACACAAGTTTATTTATTTTGGTAAATTGTGTACGATACGGTACAAAAAGCAATTAATTAATTTGTACACCATGTATTTGTAATACAAAAATTGACAAAAAAAATTCACATTTATATAACAAAACTTTATTTTTAATAAATCCCATATTCATTTTATTTACATCATAATCATATAAAATTACATTTGTTTATATTATTTCACTTTCAAAATAGAATAAGCAAAATCACAAAATATTTGATTTACAAGTCACCACAGCTTTTTAAGTTTTTATTTCTCGGTTGCGATTTATACAACAGAAGTGAAGTAAACTTTTAACGATCACACTACATTATCTGTAGGATCGTTAAAATATGTGTAATTTGGTATTTGCATTTGTATGAATATGTTATGTTTTGGTGCGAATAAAACTGAAATCTTAATTTTTTTTTAATTAGTTGTACTTAATTTTATTTTATTTATTCGTAGTAATTATATATGTTGTAATTTACGCTGTTTTCTTTCCATTCTTTTCTGCGTTGTTCGAGACCTAACATCACGCACTATTCGTGTGCAATACCATGGCACACCTATATTACAAATACCCTGAATAATATCATTTTTGACATAATCAAAATGATTAACACATAAAATAAATGAGAAATCCAGAGTACTAGAAAGTATATCTGCCGCTTTCTTTTTAACATTAATTAATTTTCGGAGAACCTTTAACTCATTTTCTAGAACCGTAATTCCATAGCCGACCGTAACTGTTAATTTCTCAGACGGATAATACAGTTTGTTATTTTTATCAGAAAATTCCTTAAGGCTAATAAATTGACTGAAGGGCTGGAGGTCGTCAGAACTTAAGTCTTTAAAACAATCGTCACAACTTAAATGTTGAAACAATCTCTTTAAGATATAGCCACTAACATATGCTACTGATAAAGATTCTATAGATCCTACCCTAACCAAATCACTTACTTGTGATTTAACTTCAGACGCGCCTGAAAATGATGGAATGTCACTTTCCTAACTAAGTCTTACACTTCTTCTGTAATTTCCTTAACTGAGAGTGTTTCCTCTTAACAATACCCATTAAAGCCTTCTTTCTCGGTGTTACATTTTCGTTTCCACATATTTTATCTAAGTCTTTGAATAAAGATTTTCTTCCTCGATGTTTGTGTAATGTACCTGTTGGCGGTGTTGTTGCATCTGATGGTGTTGTCATTTTTGAGGTACTCGGTAGTGGATCGTTAATCTGAAAGTTGTTAAATTTTAATTTTCGCACATAAAATGTGATGCAGATTATTAATTCCATGAAAATGATTTTTGTTTACCTGAGAAATATTTAATATCTGCTTATCAAAGTTTGCAGACATTATTGGTTGAGCATCTTTAGAAGTAGCAGGACATATTTCCACATGCGCAGAGCTCGATTCAGCCTAAAAAATATAAAATTTAGTTAAGAAATAACCTTACTACTGAAATATTAATAAACTTGATATAACATGGATGTGGACATACATTTTTATGATCAGTATATGTATATATCGATGTACCTAGCTACCTCACAAACCAATTAAAAATTAAGAATACAACTTTATATAGGTACTTGTTTTTGAAGCTATAAGGAGAGATAAAAAATGCCACAAATGTTTTACCTAATATAGAGCAGGAAGTTGTGTTGGAATTGCATCTGGTCTTAAGGGAAGAGGTGTTGTATGAGGAATAAAACAAAATTCTGTAAAATGTCGGTTACAGATGCGAACACTTCTTGAAAATACTGTTTCGGCTTTCCATTCCCATCTTTGACAGCTATATATGCAATTTGAAATATTATATATATATATATATATATATATATATATATATATATATATATATATATATATATATATATATATATATATATATTGTTGTGTCTATAATGCCTATAACGCGGCAACCATAAATACAATTACGTACAAAGAACAAATACATATAACGACTTGTATAAATAATCATTACACATATAGCAGCATACTTAATTCTAAAGTCATGAGTACGAATTTAATTAAAGCTCAACATTATAAAATCACGGTATACATACCTACGATTAGAAATCTGAAATATACACAACAAATATAAAATATGAGTGATCAAAACTCCAGAGTATGTTCCAACCATGCGTGTGGTTCGTAGAAATAGTCAAATCCAGGTAACGATCATACTTTCCTGAAATACCAAATAAAAAATAATTAGAATATATAAATAAAATATCAAACAATAAAGAACAAGTCAAATTTGCTGAAAAACAATAAAAGCAACAGTATTTCATAACGAAGAAAGACAACGAAAGTAGTAAAAAGAAAATTGTTGTATAGATTAATTTTATATATAAGAAATGTTGTTAGATTAAGTTTTTTTTTTGAATGGGACACTTTAGTGCGTGAATATTCGTGAACACATAGGAAAGGACCTATAAAATCATAAACAAATAGTAAATTAAAAATGAGTGTTCGGATATGAAATGGAACATTGAAAGAACAGTAATAACACCTTGTTATACAAACTAATTTTGTTGAATAAATGTAGTATATGTTATAGACAATAAGTTCTGTTAATTTTAAGTCATATAATAGCGTAATTTTTGTAAAAAGTTCTAAAGTATCTTATAATCGGAGGAAATTTTTATCGTCACCAAATCTAATGAAACACATATCAAATTATTCCAAATTTAATGACAAAAAAGGTGATATAATTAGTTTCTCAATACGTGAGATAATAAGAAAAATATTAGTTAAAATATAAATTAATTTTTTTGAAATGTCAAAATAGTTTATCTCAACAATGAAAACAAATGCACATCAAACCTATATTATAAATAGAGAAGTGGCATTTCAAACGGGGAAGTCGTCTGTTAGCTGTTGCTGAATAAACACCGTCAGTCCGCAACAAATTTATTACAATAATCAAGCTACTTAGAAAAACAAAAGAAAATAACTAACCTCAAAAATTAAAGTTGTCATCGAGAGAAGTCATAGCCGACGATAAAGGTTTAACTCCGACCAGGTGCAAGGCATGTATCCAATGTTCATAGTTGTCATTAGTTTATAAGAAAATTAACGAAGTGCTGTGCGTCGCAAACAAGTGTCGTGAGTTTCTCCGCATCTAAACACCGCTTCCATTCCAGCAGCTCATCAGGAGTTGGTGATCGTGGAAACCGTAAGCACTAATTACGACCATATTTTATTGTGAATAATTGTTATTCGCATTATTATCTTGTGACAATTGTATTTTATGTATGCACGTCTGAATTTTACGCTGTCACAACCGACTGTTTGAAGTTTGAAGGCATCACTGTTGCCAACAAAATAATATTAGACAAAAGTGCCAATACAAAAAGAACCAAATTTGTTAATTTTTAATTGGTAAATTTTGAATTTGTCACCTTTTAAATTTAAGTTAGCTAGCGGATAGATAGGGTATTTCATAAGTTTTAAAGTGTTATAATTAATGCAACAATTTTCTTTTATCTACCATTATACATTTTAAATTTTAACTAGCTTTTTTTTTATTAACCAATAAAAATCAATCAACAGAGCTGGTAAGGAACTCGCTACAGGAGAAAGATCTCAAATACAGATAAGCAAAATCTAATCTACAAAAATTTATATTTGTTGTTGTTATTTTCTTTTAAAAATTAATTAAACGTACTCATACTTACCGTAAATTTATAATTCACAAATTATTCAATAAATCACAAATAAACACTAAATAATAACACAACAATATATATATATATATATATATATATATATATATATATATATATATATATATATATATATATATATATATATATATATATATATATATATATATATATATATAGGTATATAGGTATATATGTGTATACATATAATATATTATGTGTATAAATGTAAAAAGAATATTAGATAATATTTTTATGGATAAAATGATTTGAAATAATAGTGTTTCACAAATATGCACATATCAATGAAGATGTACATGTTACAAATATCTTACACATTATAAAAAATAAACATATATGTACCACACGTTACGCACATTATTAACATGTAGGTACCCCATGTTCCTAATATTATGCATGAAATCTGTAATTGTGGGTATACATTTTGTAACACGAAATTATACTATAATTATGTTAAACATCTGTCATCCAAAGAAGACAGGTATCTTCTTTGGAGAAATCGAGAAAGGAACCACCAAGCCGCCAAGCGGCTATCAATGTAGTTCCCAAATAGCAAAGCTATTACATAATCGCTCTAGGAAACAACTACTCCTCGGGCTATAGCCCCGTCAGGCATTGAATTATACCCAGAAGCGATCCTCGACCCCTTTCTCGTGTTTCTGGTTTCTGCACGATCAGATAAGGTGTCAAAAAATAAAACCTATTTGTTCTCATCAGTGCCGTACACGGTACGCCGATTCAGGACAAATGCCGAATGAACTTTATGGCGTATACATCTTTATCGAGACGGTCTCTGTCAGTAACATATAAGTCGGAAATCGAGAAAAGAACCACCAAGCCGCCAAGCGGCTATCAATGTAGTTCCCGAATAGCAAAGCTATTACATAATCGCTCTAGGAAACAACTACTCCTCGGGCTAAAGCCCCGTCAGGCATTGAATTATACCCAGAAGCGATCTTCGACCCCTTTCTCGTGTTTCTGCACGATCAGATAAGGTTTCAAAAAATAAAACCTCAAAAAATAAAACCTAAAAAGGTTTTATTTTTTGAAACCTTATCTGATCGTGTATAAATAAAACCTCAAAAAATAAAACCTAAAAAGGTTTTATTTTTTGAAACCTTATCTGATCGTGCATAAACACGAGAAAGGGGTCGAGGATCGCTTCTGGGTATAATTCAATGCCTCGCGGGGCTTTAGCCCGAGGAGTAGTTGTTTTCTAGGGCGATTATGTAATAGCTTTGCTATTCGGGAACTACATTGATAGCCGCTTGGCGGCTTGGTGGTTCCTTTCTCGATTTCCGACTTATATGTTACTGACAGAGATCGTATCGATAAATATGTATACGCCATAAAGTTCATTCGGCATTTGTCCTGAATCGGCGCACCGTATACGGAACTGATGAGAACTAACAAGTTCGAAACAGATGTATGTCGTTCGGTTCCGATCCGGGACAAATGTCGAATCCTACCTGTGGCGGGTTTTATTTTTTGAAACCTTATCTGATCGTGCAGAAACACGAGAAAGGGGTCGACGATCGCTTCTGGGTATAATTCAATGCCTGACGGGGCTTTAGCCCGAGGAGTAGTTGTTTCCTAGAGCGATTATGTAATAGCTTTGCTATTTGGGAACTATATTGATAGCCGCTTGGCGGCTTGGTGGTTCGTTTCTCGATTTCCGACTTATATGTTACTGACAGAGATCGTATCGATAAAGATGTATACGCCATAAACTTCATTCGGAATTTGTCCTGAATCGGCGTACCGTGTACGGCACTGAAGAGAACTAACAAGTTCGAAACAGCTGTATGTCGTTCGGTTCTGATCCGGGACAAATGTCGAATCCTACCTGTGGCAGGTTTTATTTTTTGAACTAATTGCATTAGTGTAAATACACCTTTTCTTTTGGACAGGGACCATATAAAGTTGTCCACTTGAAGAGGGGAGCAGGGCCATGTAAAATTTATCAAAAGACTCGCTTGGAAATGTGGCATGTTCTGTTTTTGGTAATGTACAGTGAAATAGATAGCTTCATTTTCTCTTCAACGATACTTTGATTACTCCCAATTTACAATATTATAATTTGTAGTATATACTACAAACTTTATTTGCCTCTGTGAATTAACAATTTGAAATAATTTCTCTTATTTGTAACAGAAATATTCATAGAATAAGTTTCAGCACTTTTCAGACAGGTTATATACGTAAGTGTACATATTACGTGTAAATAAAAAATGATTGCAGGAACGCAAGAAAACATTTTCTATGATTGCAAATTAACCTAATTCAATTTCGCCTATACGGTAAACAATAATAATCGTTACGTAATACATTGTGTCTCAGATAATTTTCCTATAAATTAATTTTGTTATTAATTTTACATCATCCGTTACGTATATATTAAAATTTAAAAACATTTATGTTCAAATTTACCGGAAATTTTGCGTTGCATGACCTGCAAGGCAAGTAGCGCCGTATCGAGAAAGGGATCGAGGATCGCTTCTGGGTATAATTCAATGCCTGACGGGGCTTTAGCCCGAGGAGTAGTTGTTTCCTAGAGCGATTATGTAATAGCTTTGCTACTCGGGAACTACTTTGATAGCCGCTTGGCGGCTTGGTGGTTCCTTTCTCGATTTCCGACTTATATGTTACTAATGCAATTATATTCATTACTTCGATCGAAATAACAATACAAGACTTTGAATAATGTCGAATTATAATAATCTTTTAATGAAGAAATTTTTTTTAAAACACTGAATTATTCTTCAATTAGTTACATGTCATTAAAATGCACTTGTAAAAGGCAATCAGAGTTAAATCATTCCGAACAGCACTTTGCCACAGTTCTCTTTTTTCTTCGTTTGAGGATACTCTGAAATAATGCACTTTTTCGCCTTCTACGGAACGTTCTTTTTCGTAATTGCATGCGGGCACTACACAACGTCGTCTCACACGACGCATTTTGTTTTTTACTTTCGACGGATCCTCCATTTTACACCATTATATTTATACACTGCACTGTTTACATCGTTTAAATGTACGCGAGATTATATTTACTGTTACTGTTGATCAAGGACGTAAAAGAAAGGGGGAAACGAGACTGAATGACCTGCAAGACTACTAGCACCCCTGGCGGCCGTTGTACACGTAATTGCAAGATCGCACTACGTGATATATAGGGAGTGCTATTCCCCTGCTGTAAACAACAGAATCGCAAGCGCCATCGCTTGACATATAGATTGCTACAAATTACTTTGATTTCTGATTACTGGGTGTCTCTATAGATACATGGCCTCTCAAGGAATATAAAACTTTTCATGACTGGCCTTAATAGAGAATCCTATGTCAGTCTAATATGACTGACATGGCAGCTACAGTGTTAAACTGGAGTGGCAGCGATAAACTTATCGGAGACTTTCAAGTCACCGATCTAGAAGTGACAGAGGACATCAAGTCACTGTTAATTTTTTTTGTGTGGAACAGAGGCGCAGATGTTTTTATTTTTTGGCGGGGTCAGTAACAAATACTTTTATAATAAATATTGATATGACGGAAATTTAAAAAACTTGCTAAATCACATAAGGGATAAGGGAGAATATTATGAGTAAAGGTAAGTTTCCACACCACTTATGAAGTATTGCTAATGGCGCGTTACCATTTTTGTAGTTGGTGGTTCGCCAGTAGGCCCTGTTACCCCCATTAATAACAATTCCATATAAAATAAACAAAATAAAAAATTCTCCTCCAAAATTTAATAAAACCGCATAACATAAATAAAATTCTGTAACAAAAACAAAAGAAAAATTTCTTCTACAGAAAATAAACAAAATTCTACTAAAGAAACAAAAAGAAAATGTTCGAAAAACAATTTTACCCTTTCTAATTTGAAAGTCATCACTCACTATCACTTTTACTATCACTTTTACATGGGAATAATAATGGGATCGAGGGTTTCATCAGTCATATTATCTACATCCCACATTTTCTGTTTGACATCATCCAATTTAAATGTTATGTTTTCTCTGGCCACATCCCCCTTAATTTGTGCCCAAATTAACTCAATTGGGTTCAGCTCACAATGATATGGGGGTAATAGTAGAACAATAATTCCATGGCTCAATGCTAATTCATCTACAGCAAATTTCTTATATTTGTTTGCATATATCTTCACAATTCGAAGCAATTCTGGCTTTAAGTTATTTGTAGCATAAGGGATACCTTTGTCCCGTAACCATTTTTGAGTTTGTGCTTTCCTCCAAGACTGTTGTGGCGTTATTGAGCATTTTCGACTATGATACGTGGCATTATCCATAACGACGGCAGATTCTGGTTCCGAATTTTCAAGAATGCCGCCAAACCAATTTTCGTACACCTCTGCATTCACTTCTTCATGGTAGTCTCCTGTTTTCTTGGACTGAAATATTAATTCACCATTTCCTAAAAATCCACTATTACTTTCTATATATGTAATTATTAAACGACGACCTTTCCTAGATGGCATTTTTATACCAGTTGACCGGCCTTCAATAGCTGCTTGCCGTGCATTTTTCACATTTTCATCTTGCCATATTTTGCGTTGCGTCATCGCAATGCGATGCGATGACGCAACGCAAAAATTTCATTGCATACAGCATGGCACCGCATCGGAAATTCCCACGATGCGTTGTGCGACGTCGTACATTTCTATGGTGCGTCGTCGCAGCGCAGTGTTGTGGCCGCACTCTTAACATTGCATTCAATTAAACCGAATGACGTTTTCAATCTTGACATTTCGTAAATTATCATTTTTATTATTATTACTATTTTACCGCATCTATACTATTTTTATAGAACAACAATAATTAATAGAATTTAGACTGTTTTAGTCTACATTAAATGTTTCATGATTTCATCATTTTATCCATGTAGGCTTTTTGAGATAAATAAAGAAATCATTAGGATTATTTGCGACGAAGAAGAACATAACCTTTATATCAATCGACAGTGCAAAAAGTTCTATTTTATTTTTGTTAGTTTTTAATGATTAGTAAAAAGCGCTTTGTTATTGTTATCGTGCTATGTACAAACAGTTCATTACGATGAACGAAAATGGAAATAAGCTTTGTAGACTTTGTTTGCACGTTGGAGGAAGTGGATTTCGAGTGATAAATGAGATTTTGATGGAAATGTTGGACATTCTTTTACTGAACATGGTAAATCTTAGAGACTCGTATTTAATGTAATAAAATTTAAGTACGTTATATGTCTTATTATTTATACCAATTCGTTTATGTTTTAGGATCTTAATATAATGAAGGATTGTTTCATATGTTACAATTGTGCAGCAGCTATTGAAAAATCCTTTTGTTTTAAATCAGCATGCATACGTACCGAGAAACTGGTACTTTCGTTTGCCATTAGGACAAGATTGAATCAATTTGAGTTGAGGGATATATTCCAAGAGAATGGACATGAAACATCAATTAAAGATTTCACTTTGTGTCGATTCTGTATGAAGCAATTAAAAAAGAATTATGTTGTCACCATGGAAAATCTAATGGACACAGAATTACATATGGAGATGTTGCCAGTATTTATGTTAGAAATAGTAAGAGCATATATTTTGTATACTGTTATTTGTTTAAGCAATTTTTTTTATTTTTGTAGGACTTGGCCCTTATTAAAAATCCTGTTTGTTGTACGAATTGTAAAGGGAATTTGAGGAATTACTTTGAGTTTATAAATCACTGCTTAAATGCAAAAAAGAGGATATGTATACATGGCCAAAATAGAGGTAACACTGTACAGTATGTGTTAAGCATTATTTCTTGTTTTATAAATTTTTAAGGTGATATTGGAGGAGACTCGACTACATTAAAGGACGTACACCATAATGAACTAATAAAAATCGAAGTATTGAATATTAAAGACGAGGTGGTGCCAGAAATAATGTTAGATGGATACGAATGCAGATGCTTCCATAAAAAAACACAATTTCAACGGACCATTTTGGGAACCAAAGTGTATAAGGGTGAGACAGAACAAGAGAACCTTATAGACTCCATACCGAAGCAAAACTTTACTTCAGAAACACAAATGTACAACTGTAACATATGTACCTTTAACGCAGAATGTAAAAATAACCTAAAGAAAAATAACCAATCCTCAGATGTCAAAATGTACAAGTGTGTACTTTGTACGTACGAAACCAATCGAAAGAACTTGATTAAAAGTCACATGCTGATTCACAAGGACGCCCCGGAAGTAGAAATTTACAAATGCACAACATGCACTTACAAGACAAAACGCAAACATGTACTGAAGCAGCACATGCTCACCCATAAGGACACTTCAGAGGTAGAGATGTACGAGTGCCTTTCGTGCACATACAAGGCGAAATACAAGTATAGTTTAAAGCGGCATATGCTGAATCACAAGGATCCTTCAGAACTAAAGATGTACAAGTGCGCGCTGTGCAATTACGAAACAAAACACAAAGCCCACGTTGAAACGCACACGATGGTCCATAAGGACCCTTCAGAAGTGGAGACATTCAGGTGTGCCTCGTGCACATATGCGACGAAACGCAAGGGCAACTTAAGACAACACATGCTGATCCACGGGGACGCCTCGGAAGTGAAAAAGTACAAATGTGCCCAATGTAGGTACAAGACGTCAAAAAAATGCACCTTGAAGAGGCATATGCTGACACACATGCATGCCTCGGAAGTGAAGATGTACAAGTGCCCGAAATGTACTTTTGAAACGAAATATAAGTCTAGTTATAAATTACATTTAGTTACACACAAACAGACACTGGGTATTGATTTGGACTAGTGTGTCTTTGAATAGTACATATACTTTTATTGTCATTGTCTACGCCTTTATTAGTTTTCGAATGTTTACAAATGTATGCTTCATGTTTTGCCCCTTTTGTATCATATCAAGTATGGACTCGATTAAAGTTACACCACATGTGTATTGTACTCTATTGTTAAATCTCCTTATTGCGTTTAAACAAAACACTTGAAAACGTTCCTCGTCAGGGGCTTGCCATAAAGGGTGGTGGAGTTCCTCTACTTAATTGTTACCACTGGCTAAATGTTAAATCAAGTATATTTTGTTTAGAACATCTCAAAAAAAATTTTTTTTCTACAGATTATGCTTATATAATTTGTATATTATATTATATTATTCGTTAGTTATTACATAAACTAGATGAAAAGTGGTTTATACAGGATAAATTGTTAATAATTGGATGTACACTAACTGGTTAATTTTTAACTTAAAATGTGGAGAATGAAAGCAATATACTTAAATTTTAACTTTCTGTATCTAATTAGTACAGGTTCCATTTTTGCCCAGTGTCACCATATGGTAACGGATACAGGTATCTACAAAAGTAGCATTTATCTACCAAGAACTGAACCAACAGTTACTTTATTTATCCTATTGTCTACTAGATGGCCTAAGGAAACATAATTTGTCAAACTTTTTGTTGACAGTTTGTTTTGTTTTTGTGTGTAAAGTTTTCTCTGTGGATATATTGTAAATTTGAAACAATCATGGATATCAATTTCAAGTAAGTACAATTATATTTCTGTTTTTAAATGTTTATGTTAGTTTTATAGTAAACTGTAGTATAAAATGTTAAATTTACTTATATATCATTCATCTCTTTAGACAAGGTTATGTTGAGGGTAATTTTATGTCTCAACGGCTGCCGTAACCATTTGGTTACACGGGGCTGATGTGTGATACAAAAGTAATTTTTGTGTGAGTTATTCCAGGGCTGGTTTTTCATTGCAAGAAGCCGTCGATATGATTTATAACGATGAAGATGGATGTGACGTTGCACCTGATATATATTTATACCCACCAGATGTCAGCGCTGATACAGACGAAGACTCTGTCGCTGAAGACGATGGTGGGTTGGTAGAGAATTTGACTGGCAGGCAGCTTGTAGCTCCTGTAGAGCCTCGAATGAAACAAAGAGATGACAAGGAACCACACGTATTTCGTAAACAGTATCCTGAACAGCACCGTAAAAACTGCCGCTAACAGAATCTGGATGAGAGAGGATCTTGAAAATCATAAAGAATTTGTAAAACCACACTATTCTACGTTTCAAGATAAATCACCTATAGAGCTATTTGATTTATTCTTTGACGATGAAATCATCGAATATATTTTGAGGGAATCAAGAAATTATGCACTCCATAAAAACTGCCCAGATCCAAACATTTCCTGGAAAGAATTAAAATGTTTTTCTGGCATCCTCATTCTTTCTGGTTACCATTCTCTTCCTGGTAGAAGGTACTTCTGGGATCAGCAGGATGATATGGAGGTGAATATAGTAAAGAATGCTATGCGCAGAAATCACTTGGAGCAAATAATGATCATTTTGCTAATAACACGCAAATAGATCCTAACGATAAAATGTGGAAATTACGCTCACTGATGGAAGGACTAAAAAAAAAAATTTTCTGAAGTACTTTCAACCAACTGAGCACCTCAATTCCTCAATTATGATGAATCAATGATTCGCTATTATGGAAGGCACAGTTGCAAACAATTTATTAGGGGCAAACCTATAAAGTTTAGCTACAAGTCTTGGTGTTCGAATGCAGAAAATGGCTATCTAAAAAATTTTGAAACCTACCAAGGGAAAAGCTGTCATACTAAATCAGACGTGTACAGCGTTGAATATGGACGTGCAACTGCCCCCTTGATAATTATGCTTGATGAGCTTCCAGATGTGATTCTTCCATATAAAATTTTTATAGGCAATCTATTTACAGGCTTTACTCTACTTACTGATCTCAAGCAGAGGGGATATGGTGTCACGGGGACTTTGAGGGAAAATAGAATTCCTAAAGATTGTCCAATAACAGATAAAAAAATAATGACAAAGAAAGAGGTAAAAAATGATTATGGTTCATCTTCACTTGGTTGATACATGTAAGCCTCCATAACGCACGGGTCTTGTACAGAGAATCGTCTCCAGATAGGAAAGCCATGCCGAATATAGTATTTCGTAGAGAAATAGCACAGACTCTACTCAGAAGGCATTCAAATCCTACAATTCGTCCTGGAAGGCCAGCCACCAACGTGAATAGTATTACAGACAACAGAATATCTGATGATTTGAGGTATGATCACATCGATCATTTAGTAGTACTTGTTCCCAACAAAAAAAGAAGATGTACTGGGTGAAGGTTGTTCGTCGGTTGGTCGTACCCAGTGTAGTAAATGTGACGTCAGATTATGTATAGATTGCTTTTTAATCTTCCTTACTAAATAATTAATACTATTGTTAATTAAAGTACTATGTACATGTTTTATGTTTAGTTCAGTTTATGTTATGTTTTTGTAATAAATAAATTTTAACAAATAATGACCCCTTATATGCCCTGTGTTACCATATGGTCACAGCCTTCACAGGCTCTATTCAAAAAAAAAAAAAAAAAAAAAAAAACAGAAAAACTACGTATTTTCATCGAAACGGTCTTGTATAAACTCACAAGAATGACGGTGGCACCAAAAATTTTAATTTTTATAAATTTGGGCAGAAATGGGTTAACATTTTGGTCTAAATCGTTATATTTTCCAATTAGTGGATATCCATTTTATTAACACAACAACATTTTTATATTTTTTCAATATATTAATATGGCAAAAAGTTGTTAAGATATTTGTGAAGGTCTTCAACCACCAGGGTTATCGGACGGCATCCCTGATAACCCCTGAAGAGGTTCGAAGAGTTCTTGAGGGCTAGAAGAATTTTGCTGCTCCAGATTCCGACGGGATAAACAACTTCTGGTGGAAATAATTACCCAGTACCCTTTAATCGAAATTTTTACCATCTAGCTAAATGGGGAGCAGAAAACTCCTCCTTCCGTTGTCGAAAGGCGGCCCGTGCTAATCTCCAAGATCGGAGATTTGTCCAACCCAAAAAACTACCTACCGATATCGATAACCTGCTAAAACGCATGTTACAAGGCGTTTATACGGATTTTGTACATGCGTGTACGCCTGATAGTTAAGCCAGTTTACGAGGGCATATACGAACGAGGGTCCAAGAAGGGTGTCGCTGCCTGCAAGGAAAATCTGTTGATTGACAGATCGACTGATACTGAGCCCGGACAAAGCCGGTCATTCAGAAGGGGCATGTTTCAAGGAGACTCCCTTATCCCCCTTCTGTTTTACACTGTTGCCGTTGTCCCTGTCCCTCAGAAAAACCCGTGGCTATAACTGTGGCACCCCCGGCGACCGAAGGCATAAGGTCAACTATCTAGTTTACATAGATGACCTAATGCTTTATGCCTCCGGAAAACGGAAATTACGTCAGTCCCTAAAAGTGGTGCAGGAGTATACGCAGACCGTCGTCGTCGGGATGGAGTTCGGGTTGGACAAATGTGCACTGGTTCATCACAAGAGAGGACGAACCCGGATATACGCAGGGGATGCGCAGTTCGTAGACGGGAGCATCTTACACTACTTAGTTGCCGGAGAGTCGTACTTACTAGGGTGTTGAGCAACGCTCCACGCAAGATGTAGGTATCGTAAAAAACGCTCTCCGTGGCAAGTATCAGCACCCACTACGACAGTCTGGTCTTCAAAACTGTCGAGAACTAACGTGGTGTCTGGAACTAACATGCTTCCCGTTCCGATACTCCTCTACTCCTTCGGTGTAGTGAAGTGCACACAGGAGGAGTTGCGACAACTCAACGTAGTAACCCGAAAAAAGATGCATCCCAGTAGGAGTTGGCATCCCAAATCGTCCGTTCCACGGTTATATCTCCCACGACATCGCGGAGGCCGTATACTCTTGAGATTGAAGTGTCTTCATAACAGGATCGTTCTCGATGGAGCCTATAAAGTCAGGCTGTAAGATCAGGAATTCGGATCTCCTTTGCTTGGTTCGAGATCACGAACATGCAGGGACAGGAACATTTCTGTTTAAGGCAGCGCGTAAAGCAGCTGCTGAAGAACTGGGTCTCGTATTCGATAACGAATGGGCCAATCACAACTTCGTCACCGAGTTGGAACACGTTCGGTTAAAAGCCCAAGTAAACGCTGCAAAGGACTTGAGAGCTCTGCAGCTTCACAAGGATAAGCCCATGTACTTTTTTCTAACAGTCTTTTTTAGTAACATGGAAGCCCTGAGCTTATCCGAAAGGCAGATCATTGCTTTCTTAAGGTCATCCAAGCTAAATTCTGAGACCAAGGGGTTTATCATGGCTTACCAAGATTGTGTGTTTAATACGCTCGTCTATCGAAGTCGTGTTATGGGTATGTAGATCCCTGATGTTAACTGCAGGACCTGCCGCAGGGCGCTGCAGACATTGATACATTCGGTGTCGGCTTGCCCAGTATATGTCGTCTCGGTCTATATCCATAAATACGACGCAGCGTTACGGGTGTATCATCATTTAAGGCACTCGTATCAGATAGACGAGACCCTAGCGCTGCCTTATGCTCTGGATAATATTGAGTCCGTTGTGGAAAACGAGAAGTGCCTAATATATTGGAACTATTCGTTTCCCACGTCAGGTAAATATAAGTCAATAAGCCTGACGTAGTGCTTGGCCATCAACTCAAGACGATGTTCGTCATCGAGTCCTCAGCACCCGATGACGGCAACGTTGTTTTGAAATAGGAGGAGAAACGGACAAAATATCGAAATTTAATCTTCGAACTCCGTAGACTTTATTCCAATCATTCTGTTAAACTTATGGTACTGATGATTATTAAAGTCCTCGATGGAGCGAGACATTCACTGCTTTCGGAACTAAGGAGAAATCCTAACCGGTCGAATGCAGAAGGTCGTACTTCTTGGTTTGCTACGTCTACTCAGGGCACACGACTCGGTACAATAATCACTAACCTAAGAGGTTCAAAGAGCACTTGAAGGCGCTAAGGACATTGCTGCTCCAGGTCCCGATGGAATAAATAACTACTGGTGGAAGAAATTTCCCTACGCCCATCAATATTTAACCAGAATCTTTAATGCATGGCCAAATGGAGAGTAGCAAATTCCTTCCTGGGTCATCGAGGGGTGGACAGTGTTAATGCTAAAGAACGGAGATTTGTCTAACCCAAAAAACTACCGTCCGATAACTTATACATATATACATATGTTCACATATGTGTCAACATTTGTTACAAGATGTTTAAACGCATTTTGTACATGTGGATACTCCACATAGCTAAGCGAGTGTACGAACGGGTATATGAGCAACAAGGGTCAAAGAGGGATCTAGCTGGCTGTAAGGAGAATATGTTAATTGACAAATGCGCAACGCAGAACTCCATGCAGTACAAGCGAGACTTCCATGGTCTAGATCGATTACCAGAAGGCCTTCAATATGACACCTCATGAGCTTATTTGTCATGAGTCTACTTGCTCCGATATTTTGTGGCGCCCGGTCCCATAGTGAAGGTCATTGAAGAACTGACGCCATTCTGGAAGATACTATTCATAACATCAGGTAACGCCAGAGTGGAGACAAAGCCGGTAACGTTCAGCAGGAGCGTGTTTCAGGGTGATTATCTGTTCTGCATCTCACTGTAGCCATTATTCGTCACGCTCAGGAGAACTGCTGTGGTAACCCCGGAGACCGAAGGCATAAGGTCAGCCATCTTTTCTGCATGGATGATCTAAAACTCTATGCCTCCGGAGCGAGGGATTTACAAAAGTCCCTTAGGGTGGTATAGGAATACACACAGGCAGTCAGAATGGAGTTTAGGTTAGACAAATGCGCACTGGTCCATTTCGAGAGAGGACGAAGCGGGGATTACGGAGAGGACGCGCAGTTCGTGGACGAAACCATGCCATATCATTTAGATGCCGGAGAGGATTATTCTCACTTGAGCATCGAGCAACGTTTAACCCAAGAAGCCCACGCCATAAAGAATACTCTCTGCGGCAAGTATATGCACCGCCTCCAATAGATCTGGTCTTCGGAACTGTCGGGGGAAAACAGCGTGGCTGCAACCAACATGCTCGCTATTCCGGTCCTTCTCTACTCATTTGAAGTAGTTAAATGGACGCAAAATGAGCTGTGGCAACTCAATGTAAGTACTGGCAAGAGAATATATTTCAATAGGAATTCTCATTTCCCATGATCAGGCAGATACAAACCAAGAAGCCTGATTTAGTACTCCTCGATTATCAACTCAAGACAATGTGTATCTTTATTGAGTTATCGGCTCTAGCTGAGAGCAAAATTGTCTTGAAAGAGCAGGAAAAACGGCCCAAATATCGAGACATGCTCTTCGAACTCCCCAGGCTTTATCCGGCTATACGATGAAATTAAGGGTAGTGATAACAGGCGCCTTCCGTGGAATAAAAATAGAAGTAGATTTCATTTAATCTCATTACTTGTGCTGCATAATTATATGGGCATTTTATAAAATCATTTTCAGAATTAAAATTTCCTCTATAATTCCCACTGAGATTTGACAATTCTCTCGGGTCACATTTCAAATAAATTTCAATATAAGCAACGGTTATTTTAAGTTATAAGTTAAGGCCCTATGACAGTCTTTTATATATATAATTCTAATTAAACCATGCTATAAATTAATTAATAATTAATTAAACCATTCATAAATTTTATAGATGTGTAGTCTAAAAAATTTATGAAAAATTTTAAATTTGAGCATATTTTTAATTTATGTTATATAACATTATAGTTACTTACTCATACATTCATTAAAAATGTATATAACATTAATTCATATTGTTATAAATATAACATAGCTCATTCAATAAATTCATTCATTCATATAGAATATATTAAGAGCACATAAAATCAATATGTGTAAATGTATATAATGTTTATTGTATATTTGTAACAATTAGACTTAATATTTAGATGTTTAGATTTATAATATAATACTTTATAATATAGACTTTTCATAAATTTTTGGCGTTTAATTTTAGTATAGTCTTAAACTAAGAAAATATCTTCTCATATTTATTCACAATAAGTTTAACCTGTCCTTATCGATTCATCATTGCTTATTATATTATTTTCGAATTTCAAATTGTACGTCTAGCCTGTATTGTAATTCTACGCATGCGCTAAAATTCTAATTCGGGATCGCCAGTTACGGGTTGCCTATCGTCGCTAGTATCTTCCAAGGATTGTATAGGGAGTAGGATAAATGGATCGACCGAATTCTTCGTCCGCGGTAGTGGAGATCGTGACGTCACCGCGGACTACGGGTTATAATATTCATATGGTTTTATTGACGTTTCCTTCTGTTTTAATCTATTTTAATTAGATTTTGAAATGGTATAGGTATAATTAAAATATATATTAGTTTTACATTAGGTAGAGTACTGTAATTTGAATTATGTACAGCCTTTTTGAAACTGCTATTAAAATTAGAAGCAAGTGTATACTCACGAGAAACAAAATGTTTTATGGGCTGTACCTGTTCTTAAAACTGCAATGCTGTTTCTTGATAATAAAATATATTTTATACCTATTAGGTAAATAAATAAATGATTAGGTAGGTATTCATTATTTATAGTTTAAGAATGTAAATAGGTAGTTATTTTATCATTATTTATTTAGCAAACTGCATATTATAAAGGACCTTATAATTCAGTGTAGTGAAGAAATTAATATGGACATAAAATACGTTCTCTACCATATTATTTTTCAAAATTTTATACCTAAGGGGTAAAATCTACCCTTAAAGTTACGATTAGTTATCGTAATTATTTTCTCGGATATAATAGTAAAAATATAAACCACTAAAAATATGAACCAAATTTGGAGTCATTTACTTTTTTGTCATAAATATTCACTCTATCTATATAGGTATGAGAAAATTTTCCAAAACTACACGTGTGAGGGGATAAAATCGACTCCTAAATATTAGGGATATTTATTTTCTCAAGAATTATAAATATTTTGAAAGAAAGCTGAAAGGAGTCGATTACTTTTTTGTCATAAATATTCATATTCATATACTTAAATATTTAAATGTATTTAAGGTACCTATCTATTCTACCCATATACCTACCTCCATATTTTTACTACTGAAAAGTACCTATATAAAAGCTATTATACCTTATTAGGTAGATATAAGTCAAATAACAGATCTATTGTTAATCTATTAAGCACTATTAGTATCCCCTATTTCTACTTTTAGCCTTATTTTTTTTAATTATCTCTCGAAACCCCACATAATATTTTGTCAGATATGGAACAAGTTTTTAGTCATTAAATAACATTCTGCTATTTACTTAAACTTAAATCAATAATTACGCAAACAATAACGTTCCCTTCAATATTACTTCACCACTCAAATGCATGAAAAATATTAAATATTATCCAAACTGCCTGAATTTACACAGCAAAACAGTTCTGAATACGTTTAATAACGTTTTAACGGTTATAGTCCGCGATGAAACATGTTTTAAAGGAGTGGGGCGCTGTCTACATTGAAAGTTAGAGATCGAGCAATCCTATTTCCTATACAATCCTTGAGTATGTTCTGGATTTTCTTTGTATCCGAGTCAGTAGTGGCAACTTTTCATTTTATTCATAATAGCTTTTCAATAGGTTAATTTCACCGTTTTTGATCGTAGGCATTATTGATTTAAAATGAATAAAAAACGTTTTCATTTCATTTAAATAACTTTTCATTATTATTTTTTATTGTACCTACAGTATCACACATAAACTTTTTTCAATTTTACTGCACCTACAGTTTATATATCAACAATAATTAACATTTAGACTAATTTAGTCTACATTAAATGTTGTTATTTTTAAAACTAATATTTGTATATTGATTATTCATATTTTTATCATTTTATTCCTGTAGGCTTTTTGAAGTAAATCATTAGGATTATATGTGAAGAAGAAGAAGAAGAAGATGATTCTAACCTTCTTGTCAATCAACAGTTTAAAAAGGAGAATTTTCAATTTTTTTTCCAGTTTGTCATTATCCGGTAATCAGGGACTTGTTATCGTATTATATACACAGTACATTACAATGAACGTAAACGAAAATAGGCTTTGTAGACTTTGTTTGCACGTTGGAGGAAGTGGATATCGAGTGCTAACTGAGATATTGTTGGAAATGTTGGACGTTCTTTTATTGAACTTGGTAAATCTTAGGCACTATTTTATTTAATCAAAACAACTTTATAGTCTGGTTTCAAAATTGTAGGCAGTAAGTAATTCACATGCGGACCAGATAAGGCAAACAGACAAGGCACGTGCCTTGTCTCGCGCGCGACTGAAGAGAGCAGAGATCACAGAGTACAGGGAGTGGTCTTTACAATTTACATGTAAAACAGACACGAGAATTGTTGAATCGTATTACCAGCTCATAAAAATGGTGTTCTATACCTTACTGCCCACTATTTTGAAACCGGAGTATAGTTATATGTTTTATTAATTATAACGATTCGTTTATGTTTTAGGATCTTAGCGTAATCAAGAATTCTTTCGTATGTTACAATTGTGCAGCAGCTATTGAAAGATCATTTTCTTTTAAATCAGCATGCATACATACGGAGAACCTGGTATTTTCTTTTGCCGTTAGCAGAAGATTGATTCAATTGGAGTTGAAGGATATATTCCAAGAAAATGGAGACGAAACATCAATTAAGGATTTAACTTTGTGTCGTTTCTGTATGAACCAATTAAAAAAAAAAAAATAGTGTCACCATGGAAAATTTAATGGACACAGAACTACATATGGAGATGTTGCTAGTATTTATGTTAGAAATGGTAAGAGCACATATTTTGTACTGTTTGTTCAAGCAATTTCTCAATTCTATCGTAGGACTTGGAAATTATCAAAAATCCTGTGTTTTGTACAAATTGTAAAGACGATTTGAGGTGTTACTTTGAGTTTATCAATAACTGCTTAAATGCTAAAATGTACAAGTGTGTATTTTGTACGTACGAGACCAAACGATACAACTACATTAAGGTACACATGCAAACTCATAAAGACCCCTTGGATGTAGAAATGCATAAATGCACAATGTGCAGTTATGAAAGTAAGCACAAATGTGCAGTAAAGCAGCACATGCTCATCCATAAGGACGCTTCAGAAGTTATGATGTACAAGTGCTTATCGTGCACATAAGAGGCGAAATACAAGCAAAGCTTGAAGCTGCACATGCTGACTCACAAAGACCCTTTGGAACTAAAGATGTACAAGTGCGTGCTGTGCAGTTATGAGACGAAACAGAAAGGGGACCTTAAAAAGCACATTGTGGTCCATAAAGATGCCTCGGAGGTGGAGATGTACAAGTGTATGTTCTGTACGTACGAGACTAGGCATAAAGACTGCCTCAATAAGCACATGTTGACCCATAAGACGCCTCAGAAGTGGATATGTTCAGCTGTGCCTTGTGCGCGTACGTGGCTAAACAAAAGGGCAACCTCAAGAAACACCTGTTGATCCACAGGGACGTTTCGGAAGTGAAAATGTACAAATGTCCCAAGTGTAGTTATGAGACGAGCCATAAACGCACCGTGAAGAGGCATATGCTGACGCACAAGGATGCTTCGGAAGTGGCGATGTTCAAGTGCCAGACGTGTACTTTCCAGACGAGATATAAGTCTAGCTATAAATCGCATTTAGCGGCACACAAAGAAACACTGGCTATTAGTTTAGATAAGTGTTTAGTATAAAGGTGCGTGTTCATACAGTGAAAGAAGGCGAATGGATTGCCCGAATTCGTTTAGCGTTCAGTAAAAATTTGCTTTGTGCTCTCAAACTTCCGAACAAATGATTTTTCAGGCATTCATTTATTTTCGCGGGTGAAAAACGGCATCGGAAGAAGACTTAATAGGCGTCCAACTTTTTTATTTTTGTAACCGTTGTGTTTTATAGACATTAATGTTGCTCGTTATAAATAATGAGTTGTAGGCTTATAGAATTGAAGGGCTTGGTGCAAAAACGGGTCAGATCAATTTTTTTAAATTTCACAGTATCAACATTAAATTGTTTTTCAAATTGGAAGAAAATTTAAAGAAATTAAAAGTTATTTTTCAATAAAGTAAAGTTCGCTAAAAAACATTTTTCTTATGAAATTATATGAAAATATAAATATTATTTTGTTAAATATTTTTCAAAATGGAGTTGTCTGTTTTTTGACACAAAATATAATAACAAGACGCAGCGCACTCAGACTTCTTGAAGCGCCTTGTCCAATTTTAACCCTGCGATGCTGTATATTCTCTGCAGATATTAAACCTGTTAAATAAATCTCTTGTCTCCAATGTTACAAAATTGCGTCAAAATAATTTTGGATCTCGTTTACTTTAGAAAAACACCTGTACTTGCATTACAATCTGGTCCAGTCACTCGGCGAGGTATTATTTTATTTTTCCAGTTCACATGCTCTTTTCCTCTACGTTTCCTAGTTTTTATTACATTACGTCTCCATTTACTGGTACTTAATTCTCTTTTTCCCCTTTTTGTTATTAATTCAGCTTGTTCCCGGCTCGTTGAATACACTTCTATGGATTTGCTCTTCATCTGATGGAAAATATTCACTACCGCTATCTCGGAACGGTTCAGGTTCAGATTCACTACTGGTATTATCCATTATTTTGAAAAACATTAGCCTGGTTAACAAATCGAGTAAGCTTTTGTGAAAACTAAAAGCAATACACGTTTCAACGGAACGGATAACGAACAACTGCCAACTGAGATAAACACAATCACGACACCGCATATCCACGCGAAAGCAGCTCCATCTATGATTTGCAATAAGAAACAGACAGCTCCGGCGCTGGCCGGTTCTTTACACAAAATGATATTCACACAACTCCATAAAGTGTTATATCTTCTATTATAAATCGGTGAGCTGTCCAATTTTTATTCCCAACGATTCAGCGTCCCAAGTATACTTAAATTCATTGAAAAAGTGATTTTCAATAGCCAAATATGAAATACCTACGGTCACGGTCAATAACACCGAAATGTATTAATCTATGTTTACCGGTGATCTATGAAAAGCTACTTTGAATAAAATGAAGCGTTATCACTATCGAGTCGGTAGTGAACGAAATTCAGAAGGAGAATAAGTGAAATAGGGGTAACAACGTTATCATAAATTCTGTTTGTTGCTTATTAATGTCGGTGTTATTGGGGGCAAATCACGAAGCTGTAGATCGCGCCGCTAAATTCATATATAACGGCAAATAACAATTTGCCACATGCATGTTGATGTCTAAACTCTAGGCCATCACCATCCTCCTGGAAAAACAGGAAAATATGGAAACGGATGACGCCCAGCCAATAGATCCTCCTGTAAGGACCAACTCGTGTAACTCCTGTAAGGACCAACCAATACAGGACCAGCCCGTATCACCCCAGGACCCAGCGCCCCAGGATCGCCCCCAAGAACACCTCAGCCGCCGACCTCACGGCGATGCTGGCGCAGATGCAACATATGTGCTCAGAAATCAGCGCAGTTTCTGCACAAATGCCAGGCACTGGCCATAGGTTAGATGGCTAACCAACCTAGATAGACGAAGCCCTTGGAGATGGCCTCATGGAACCCCATCTCCATCAGGGGCAAGAAAACCGAGCTGGACGAAATTCTAGCCCGGTTCGACATCGAGATAATGGCACTTCAAGAGACTGAGCTCCATCCGGACGATCGGCTGAAATTTCAAGGACATCAGGTTCACCGGAAGGACCGCACCAGTACCAGCGGCGGAGCGGCAATCCTAGTCAAAAACGGAATTGCCCACCATCCTTCGCTCTTCCGGGCATGGAACAACTCGAGCCATGGCGTTGACCATACATCCAGGGCAACACGGACGAGCTCAAGGTATTGTCCTGCTACCAAATGCTTCAAAAACGCATCGATCAACGAGACCTGGAATCTATCTTCCCTGCAAGGAGTCGCCCCATTATGCAACAGCAGGACCACCAACTAACGCGGGCGGGCATTCCTGATGTTCAAGGACGACAAGCCGGAGCTTCAGATACTTGGACCGTCGGAGCCAACTCACTATCAAGACAATGGAGTCCTGGACATCGCACTGCTACAAAACGTAGCAGTCCCCAGGAAGTCCGCAACATTGACGAGGGATGGTCAAATCACAATCCCATCCTGATATGAGTTGTAGAAGATATCGCGATAGGGAGCCCGGAGTTCATCAGAAGGCAAACCAACTGGACCCAATACAGAAACACCCTCCAAAGGACCATCGGAACAATTCATCCCATCGACACGACGGAGGACCTGGAAACGTCGGCCTAGTATCTTGAGGGAGACATTCAGACCGCCCTGAGTCAAAGCACGACGAGACGAGTTAGAAATCCCACGGGAGTACTCCCGTCGGACACCATCCGACTCATCAGGGAGCGACGAGCAACCAAACAGAGAGCCTGGCTCTGGGAAGGTGACTGGTGTACACCCACGAAGAGAATGCCTCTGCGGACAGCCTTGAATTACAGTGCAGGGAAAACCAGAACGACAACGAGATTGTGGAGCGTCGGGCGAGGCGCACCCGTAGGATGCCTGAGGGCGACTACATATTCTGATCAGCTTCGGCCGAAGAAGTCAGGCTGATCCTGAAGAACCTCAAGACACGAAAGGCCCCAGGATGCGACATTAGAAATCGGGTCCTCAAACGACTGTCAAGGAAGGGACTAGCAGCATTGCTCAGCATCATCAAAGCCATACTGTGACTAAGGTACTTCCCGGAGAGATGGAAGATGGCAGACATCATCTTCACTTCCAAGGCAGGCAAGAACATAACGCACCCTTCGAATTATAGGCGCATCAGTCTACTATCGGCAATCAGCAAAGTAGCCGAGAGAGTCATTTTAAACCGACTCGAGGAGCTATCCCGCGAGCTGAACTTCATCCTAGATGAGCAGTTCGCCTACCAACAAGGACACACCACTGAGCTGCAGGTCTTGAGGCTAGTAGAATACATAAGAGAGGGATTCCAACACAAGAACGTTACTGGAGCTATTTTCCTAATATGTTGCCAAGGCCTTTGACATAGTTTGCCACGATGGACTACTAGTCAAGATGTCAGACCAAGGACATCCAGTACCGATGGTAAGCCTAATACAATCTTTCCTTCGCAGGAGACGAGCCAAAGCCAAGGTGAAGAACGTCCCCTCCAACTACAAGATCATAGAGGCACGGATACCGCAAGGAGCAGTCCTAACTCCACACCTTTCTCGATCTTCACCTCGGACCTCCCTAGAACGGACCAAACCACAGTTGTCCTCTACGCCGACGACACCGCGATCGTCGCAAAGTCAAGACGGACCCACATGGTGACGAGATACCTCCAGAGAGCCGCGGGCGAATTAGAGAAGTGGTGCGACAGATGGAAGGTGGCCATCAACGCGGACAAGAGCAAAGCCATTCTCTCCAAGAAGACCAGGGAAACCCCAGCCAACGAAGTCACCATCAACGGAGAGGAGATCCCATGGACCGACACAGTCAAGTACCTTTGCGTGACGCTGGATGCGTCCCTGACGTGGCAGGCCCACATTAGGAACCGTACAGGGATAGCCAAGTCCATTCCAGCAAAAATCGGCCTAATAGTGGGACGCAACACGGATTAACCTAAAGAACAAACTACTGCTCATAAAACAGGTAATACAGCCCCAATTAATGTACGCTTCTATCGCATGGAGGTACACTGCCAAGACGCACAAGAAGATCCAAGCCGTAGACAACATCACGCTGAGACGTGCTCTGGACGCTCCTTGGTTCGTCAGAAATAACATCAGAAGAAATCTAGAGTACAAGACCGTCACGGAGAATATCCAAGTTAGAGCGAAGAAGCTCTACGATAGGACGATGGACCACGATAATACCCTGATAAGAGCAGCCTCTGACTACGACCCGGGAGGACAGTACCGCCACAAGAGACCAAAACTCCAGGTTCTCGCTCAAGAAAACAGGATACGCACCCCAATTTATTTATTTACTTATTATACAAGGCCATATACATCTGTCTCCCGATAACAATACCTTACCTTACAGGTGGACCGACGTAGACATTTCCACACCTACCTACAGGAAGTGGAGCCTTATTGCCACACTTCCTGCCTCCTGACCCTGGGCGGCTGAGCTGGGGATTTCCGTAAACCCCCAGACAACCCTCTGTCCTGAGTTACAGGACTCATCTTAACGTACTCCCATCTGGGTGCTGCGCTGCACGTGGGATGACAGATTACGCTCTCGGGGAGACAGCCGGTGACGAAAGAAAATGAGATGAGCGCCAAAAGAGAACGTACTCGAGCGAGGTGCCTGGTGATGGTGATGTTTACCAGTAGCGCTTCTTGCGCTGCTCGTGCTAGGAGTGGACGAGGCGGAGGGAAAAGCAGACTGACCCTTCACGAGGATGTCCGGGTCTACAGCAATGAGTGGGTAAAGGGCAATAATCCTACCCGCCCCGCAATAAACCCCTCATCTAGGCCACCGTGCCGCCAAATGGATATTGGCATCACATGCATGAAAAGTGAAAAACTTACACAATATTATCCTTATTTATAACTAAAGCGTATATTCCAGTGTACCGCTACGTTCGACGCGTCGCTCTCAGGTTACTATGCGATAGTTCACAGAAAATACAATAACGAATTGCCCGAGTAAAGAGAAAACGGAAAACGAAATAATAATAATGACTTTATTGTCCAACAGAAAAAAATCATACAATTTCATGTACCAATAATTGGTTACATATTTATGATACGGCGTTTGTACTGATTACTTCTTTATTTTTTTCATATACAACCTCATTCCATGTAATGATATTAAAAATAAATCATTATCTCTAAGCTTAAAGTGTCTCCGACGTCATGTAAGTTATGTGTAAGCACTTTGCTTTTTATATCTGTTCCACTGTTCTTTGTAATAGATATTTTATTATCCAAATTCGACAAATCTTATATGGCAATAAACATTATTTTCCACAAACTAAATTATTTTGAATTCCAAGCTTTAGAAAGAATCTCGGGAATAATAATTAAAACACAACGTAGCAAGGTTCCTATCACTAGACAAAATCAGATGATCAGGCCAACTCTTCGCACTTGCATGTCCACTCTCTTGGGGAGGGCCAACCAGGGGTAGCAGGGGTTCGTTAGTATCGTATTCTGCAGGTGTGATATCAATATAACCTCTGAGGGTGGAACTTTCTCGCGAGAGGACGTGTAGACTTAATAAAATAAGAGAGCGAGGGTACGAGCTGTTCCAGTACATACGGTGTCTTGTTAATAAATAGATATACACTAACTGGAAAATATAACAATTGAAATCAAAATGTTGAAATAAAATTTCTGTGCCTATAGACTGGTTTCAAAATTGTAGGCAGTAAGTAATTCAAAACATGTGGACCAGACAAGGCATGCCTTGTCTTGCGCGCGACTAAAGAGAGCAGAGATCACAGAGTGCAGGGAGTGGTCTTTACAATTTACACGTAAAACAGATACGAGAATTGTTGAATCGTGTTACCAGTTCATAAAAATACCTTACTGTCCACTATTTTGAAACCTGAGTCTAATGAGATATAGAGGGTTAAAATTAGTTAAATAAAATTTTAAGTAAAATGTTTTCAATCTCTATGTTTTTAGTCAATCATTAACCAGTTATTCAGTTATTGTACATTCAATTATCAATGATTCGTTCTGTATAATTTACTTCTCCCCTAATTTGTGTGATAACAAACCAATAATGAGATATACAATTTATATAAGCATAATTAAATTTATATAAAAAAATACATTTGAGATGTTCTAAACAAAATATACCTGAATTAACATTTAGCCATTGGCATACAAATTAAGTGGGGAAACTCCACCCTCCTCTATGGCAAGCCTCTGGCGAAGAACGTTTTTAAGTGTCTTGCCTGAACGCAGTAAGGAGAGTAGAAGAGAGTAGCGATAGAGTATACTACACGTGTGATGTAACTTTAACTGAGCTCATACATCATATGGTACATCAGACGGGCAAAAACGTGACGCAAACATTTGTAAGCATTCGAAAACGAATGAAAGCGTTGGCAATAACCGTAAAAGTATATATACAACTTAAGACCGACTGGATGGAGGGTCGAGCTGGATTGCCGCTCAATGGAGACATCTGGTACAGGGATGGAGCCAAGAGTGGGAACAGAGCGGGTGCGGCGGTGTATAGGCGACGCGACGGGATAGGTAAAACTTTCCCCTTGGGCAAATACACTACCGCACTCCAGGCCGAGCTAGTTGGAATTACATACGGTGTTCTGGGGGCCGACCAAAATCGGACCCAGGAGAAGGTATGCATCTGCTCGGATAGCAGGGCGGCGTTGGCAGCTCTGAATACAGCAACGACAAAATCGAAGCTGGTCTATAATTGCTATGAAGCATTGAACCACTTGGCAGGGAAGGGACCGGTGGAACTCTTATGGATACCTGGGCATAATGGTATTAAGGGAAATCTAATTGCAGATGACCTTGCCAGACTAGGGACCAGGGAAACCTCTATGGACCAGAACCTGCAGTGGGAATAAGTCGGAATCTGATCAGAGACCGCATCAATGGCTGGACAAGAGACCAGCACAATAAGAGATGGAGAGGAGTAACGGGTTGTCGAATAACCAAACTCTTCATCGAATACTCAGATATTGAGAAATGGGCCCAAGAATTCATTAAATTGAACAGGCACAAAGCCAGAACCCTGGTGGGAATTATAACAGGCCACCATAGTAGCCTGAATGCATATAAGCACAAGCTGAGGCTGATAGCCCGGCCTGCAGATACTGTAAAGACGAGGACACCTCGATTCATCTTCTTTATACCTGCCCCGCACTGGAGGAGAAGAGGTATCTTATATTAGGGACCTCTGTTATCCTAGAGGAGGCCAGGCTTAAGGCGGGGGACGTGCCTAAATTGCTGCTTTTATGGGATAGCATTTTTGGATAATGACCCGGATAAGAGGGGATCAGCAAGGGATTACCCATGCGATCAGTGGCTGATGAGGCCCAAACCTATATAATATAATAATAATAAAAAATATATACAACTCAATGACACACCTTATGCCGCACGCTAGTCCAAATCAATACTCGCTGTCTCTTTGTGTGCCGTTAAATGCACTTTATGGCTATACTTATGTTTCGTCTCGAAGGTACATCTTGGGCACTTGTACATTTCCACTTCCGAGGCATCCTTGTGTGTCAGCATATGCCTCTTCACGACGCATTTCTGTGTCGTCTTATAACTACATTGGGGACATTTGTACTTTTTCACTTCCGATGGGTCCCTGTGAATCAGCAGGTGTTTCCTGAGGTTGTTCTTGTGCTTTGCCACATACGCGCACAAGGCACACCTGAACGTCTCTATTTCTGAGGCGTCCTTATGGGTCAACGTGTGCCTCTTGATATAGTCTCTATGCTTGGTCTCATACTTACAGAATGTACACTTGTACATCTTCACCTCTGAGACGTCCTTATGGACCACCATGTGTGTTTTAAGGTTGGCTTTTTTGTTTTGTCTCGTAACTGCACAGCGTGCACTTGTACATTTCGCCTTGTATGTGCATGAAAAGCACTTGTACATCTCTACTTCTGAAGTGTCCTTGTGGGTGAGCATGTGCTTCTTTAGCGCCTGTTTGCCCTTCGTTTTGTAAGTGCATGTTGTGCATTTGTACATTTCTACTTCCGAGGTGTCCTTATGAGTTAGCATGTATCTTTTAATCACGTTCTTGACGACAATGACAATAAAAGTATATGTACTATTCAAAGACACACTAGTCCAAATCAATACCCGGTGTCTGCTTGTGTGTAACTAAATGTGATTTATAACTAGACTTATATTTCGTTTCAAAAGTACATTTCGGGCATTTGTACATCTTCACTTCCGAGGCATCCATGTGTGTCAGCATATGCCTCTTCAGGGTGCATTTTTTTGACGTCTTGTACCTACATTGGGCACATTTGTACTTTTTCACTTCCGAGGCGTCCCCGTGGATCAGCATGTGTTGTCTGAAGTTGCCCTTGCGTTTCGTCGCATATGTGCACGAGGCACACCTGAACGTCTCCACTTCTGAGGCGTCCTTATGGACCATCGTGTGCGTTTTAAGGTGGGCTTTGTGTTTTGTTTCGTAATTGCACAGCGCGCACTTGTACATCTTTAGTTCCGAAGGATCCTTGTGATTCAGCATATGCCGCTTTAAACTATGCTTGTATTTCGCCTTGTATGTGCACGAAAGGCACTCGTACATCTCTACCTCTGAAGTGTCCTTATGGGTGAGCATGTGCTGCTTCAGTACATGTTTGCGTTTTGTCTTGTAGGCGCATGTTGTGCATTTGTACATTTCTACTTCCGAGGGGTCCTTGTGAATCAGCATGTGTCTTTTAATCACGTTCTTTCGATTGGTTTCGTACGTACAAAGTACACACTTGTACATTTTGATATCTGAGGATTGCTTATTTTTCTCTAGGTTATTTTTACACTCTGCCTTAAAGGTACATATATCACAGTTGTACATTTGTGTTTCTGAAGTAAAGTTTTGCTTCGGTATGGAGTCTATAAGGTTCTCTTGTTCTGTCTCACCCTTATACACTTTGGTTCCCAAAATGGTCCGTTGAAATTGTGTTTTTTTATGGAAGCATCTGCATTCGTATCCATCTAATATTATTTCTGACTCCATCTCGTCTTTAATATCTAGTACTTCTTCTTTGATTTTCATTAATTCATAATGGTGTATGTCCTTTAATGTAATCGAGTCTCCTCCAATAATATCACCTTAAAAAATAATAAAACGTGAAATATTGCTTAACACATACTGTACTGTGTTACCCCTATTTTGGCCATTTTCTGCATTTAAGCAGTTATTTATAAACTCAAAGTAAGACCTCAAATTCTCTTTACAGTTTGTACAAAACACGGGATTTTTGATAATGTCCAAGTCCTACAATAAAAATAAAAAACGATTGAACAAATAACAGTGCAAAACATATGCTCTTACTATTTCTGACATAAATACTGGCAACATCTCCATGTGTAATTTCATGTCCATTAAATTTTCCACGGAGACAACATTATTGTTGTTTAGTTGGCTCATACAGAATCGACACAAAGTGAAATCCTTAATTAATATTTCGCCTCCATTTTCTTGGAATATATCCTGCAATTCCAATTGATTCAATCTTCTGCTAATGGCAAAAGAAAGTACTAGTTTCTCCGTATGTATGCATGCTGATTTAAAAGAAAAGGATCTTTCAATAGCTGCTGCACAATTGTAACATATGAAAGAATTCTCGATTAAATTAAGATCCTAAAATATTAAGGAATCGCTATAATTAAGAAGACATATAATGTAACTGAATTTGTTTTTATTAAATATGAGCATCTAAGATTTACCATGTTCAGTAAAAGAATATCCAACATTTCCATCAATATCTCATTTATCACTCGAAATCTACTTCCTCCAACGTGCAAACAAAGTCTACAAAGCTTATTTTCGTTTTCGTTCATCGTAATTGACCGTTCGTATATTGCACGATAACAAATCACTGATTGCCAATAATTAATAAAAAATAAAATGAGACCTTTTTTACACTGCAGATTGACTAGGTTAGGTTCTTCTTCTTCACAAATGACCTAATAATTTCTTATCCCGAATAGTCTGCACGGCCTTCACTATAAACTGTTAAAAATATGAAATATCAAATGTAATTAGTTATAAAAATAACTACATTTAATGTAACTAAAATGGTATAAATGTTGTTACTTACTGTACTGTAGATGGAGTAAGAAATGTTAATACTCGTAATAATAAGTGGAGTTTGGCGTACGTTGTCTCCAGGCAATCCATCCTGTTGGACGCCCATGGCACATATTCGAATGAGGTGGATTGTAGAGGCCTCTCCTCCTGTCATCTGGAACAAGCAGCAGGGGCTTATTGTGGAGTTGGCCCAGTAAACCCACGACCGACACCAGAGGGGAATCTGCTATCCCCTCCCGGGTGCGCCGGTGCTGCCGGTCCGGTTTTGTATCCCAGCTGGAGTAAATTGTGTCGCTACTCACCAAAGGCCAGATCGATGTTGTGCGGCTCCTCCTGCTTATAATTAATCATTGTGTTATCCTCTTCATAACAGAATGGCTCTGGATGGAGCCTGTAAAGTCATCAGGAGTTCGGATCCCCTTCTCTGCATGGTCCGAGATCACCAAGATGCAGGGATAGGAGCATTTTTATTTAAGGCAGTGCGTAGAACAGCCGATGAACTCGATCTCGTCTTCGATGCCGACCGGGCCAATCACAACTGTGTCACGAGTTGGAACCCGTTTGGTTAAAAACTCAAATAAATGCTACAGAACATTTAAGAGCTCTGCCGCTTCGCAAAGATAAACCCATGCACGTGGTCTTCTTTAGGAATATGGAAGCCCTGGGCTTATCCGAAATTCTGAAACCTTGGCTATCTTAAGGTCATCCGGGCTAAATTCTGTGACCGAGGTATTCATCATGGCTTGCCAAGATAGTGTATTTAACACGTTCGTCTATCGGAGTCTTGTCATGGGTATGGAGGTCCCTGATGTCAGCTGTAGGGCCTGTCACAGGGTGCCGGAGACAATGTATTTTCTGTCGGTTTGCCCGGTATATGCAGTCATGGTCTATATCCATAGACACAACGCGGCGTTACGAGTGCTTTATTATCATTTAAGGCACACGTATCAGATAGACGAGACACCAGTGCTGCCTTATGCTCCGGGGGATATTGAGTCCATTGTGGAAAACGAGAAGTGCCTAATATATTAGAACTATTCGTTTCCCACCGTCAGGCGAATACAAACCAACAAGCCTGATGTGGTCCTGCTCGACCACCAACTCAGGCTAATGTTCGTCATCGAATTTTCGGCACCCGCTGATGGTAACATTGTTTTGAAAGAGGAGGAGAAACGGATAAAATATCAAGATTTAATCTTCGAACTCCGTAGACCCTATCCAGACCATTCTGTTAAACTTAAGGTACTGGTTATAGGAGCCCTCGATGGAGCGAGAGATACACTGCTTTCAGAACTATCAGAGATATACCGAAACTCGGCACAAATCCTAGCCGGTCGCATGCAGAAGGCCGTAATTCTCGGTTCGCTTCTTCTACTTAGGGCACACGACTCCGCCCAGTAATCACTAACCGAACGGACGTGAGGAATGATTACTGGTATCACCAGCTCACCTTCTGTGTGAGTCGGAGTCACAGAAAGGAGGGGTGACTGGTTTTTACAAAAAAAAAAAATATATGTAAAGCAAAACGTCAAGATTGAACACGTTTTTATTCACTTTTAACACGTTAATCGCCATGTGAACCGACATTTGGTTCTCAACTCAAATAGTCTTCCAGGCTCTGTGACTCAGCATACGGGCGTCACAACTTGTCCACTTTATGCTCTGTGAACCGTGTTATGGATCACATATTACATTGTAACTTATGGACAATTGAAATGTGGGGCCTGGGGGTTCCAAATAACTTTTGAGCCTGAAAAATTTTTGTTTCGTTCCAAGGATAATGGAAGTTAAAAGAATTTATATAAAAACATTACTTTATTATTATCTTGAATACAAAGTTGTCAAAAAATAAGTTGAAATTCATATACTTAGATTATTTTTGGCATTTATGAACATCAAAGAAGCATGACAAACAGTAAAATTTTGCACATTATTGACACTGGAACCTAGACTTTGGTGTCTGCAACTGTGCCTTTTTCCGACCTTCATTGGTGCTTATTTTTTCGTAGCAAATAACGCATCTACGGCGATCCTTAGAGGGCACTTCATCTAAAACGTGTTGTACATTTTCACAAATGTCTGGTTCTACAGTATTCAATGCACTTTTAATTATCTGCTTTTTGAATACTGTTATGGATATATTATCTTTGGTTATCTTTTTGTAGAGATCATAGGCGTTTACCAAGGAAGTACCTAGTAATAACTCAAATGCAAGTTTACGGTACCATTTTATCCCCTTTCTTAGGGGCGTTGAATAAGCTTTTAGTTGATCAGATAGATCAATGAAAGATTTACTGTTGTTATAATCGCAAATAATAATAGGTTTGTCACTTTCTTCGCCTCGTCTTTTTACCTTTGTAGTAACTGCTGTGTGGTAAGTACTAAGACAAAGTACATCTCGTTTGTCTTGCCATTTTAGAACAACTGCTCCATTATGTTCCCTCACAATAATTCCTCCTTTTTTAGTTTTGTGGTTGTTACGTCAGTAGGATTCAATTTCCGATTTTTTCTAAGGGTACCCACCAAGTGAGTTTCTCGGTTTAGAAGCTCTTGAGCAAGGGTAACACTTGTATAAAAATTGTCAGTAAAGAGAATTCTGGCTTCATGAAACAGTGGTTCCATAAGTTGTAATACAATTTTTGTTGATGCACTTACATTTGGATCCTTATCATTTCCACAATAAACTCTTAAATCATAAGTGTAACCTCCTTTGCAACAAATTTTGTACAATTTTATGCCAAATTTAAACCGTTTATTTTTTATGTGCTGTTTGAAGATGAGGCGTCCTCTAAATGGAACTAGGGTTTCATCAATGCAAACTTCACGTTCTGGTATATATACTTCTTTGAATTTATCAGTCACAAGTTTCGGTAAGGGGCTCAGCTTTACCAAACGATCATTAGCAATCGCATCTTCATTGTTGCTAAAATGAAGCATCCGTAAAAGTAATTCAAACCGATTTCTGGACATTTTTCAGGTATTTTACTTTCATATAAATAATTTTTTCTTCAGTAGTCTACCATTTTAGGAAATCTTGCTAAGCCCATCCATAAACACACAGAGAAAAATATCCTTATTTCATTAGCATCGGTGTGCTTCCATCTATGTAGTCTAGATTTTTGTAGGATCCCTGCAGCGATTTTTTGTCTGGCGTAGCGATTTGTTTCAGTAACAATGAGGCCGACTACATCTTCATTGAAAAATATGTTGAAGAAATCAAGAGGACGTTTTGCTAAATAAGTTTCCGCAATCTCATCTGTGGGGCCAACGGTATCTACTAGAAAATCAAATTTTTTTAGAGACGTCCCTGTAACCGGCGACCAAATTATGTCTTCCACATTTTCGTTATCCTCACACTCATTTCCATCTACTGCGCAATATTTAGAAATAACCGCTTCTATAGTATCTTCTACAGAGGATTGTACATTATCAAGTTGAGAAAATTGCCTAGACGTTGAAGGAAGAACAACGTTCAAATCTTCTTGACTAGGTCCAGCTTCTTTAGAAACATCATCTATTGACCTAAAAAATATAGGTATTGTAAAAATGATTCTTTATTTCAATGGAAAAATTAAAACGTGAAATTACAAACATTGATTTTCGAAAAGGAAAACTCTTATATATTTGTAAAATAAAATAAATTAAAAACAAATCTTACCTTTTAACTCTTTCTGTGGTACGATTTCTTCATCTGAAGAATTTTCATTTTCAGATTCAGGATCGTATTCATCTGAAGAACCACCTTCAAACGGTTCTTTCTCTGATTCAGAGAGCAACTCATTCCATAAATTTTGCAAATACGCCCGAGTTTTCTCGTAATCACCACTCATTTTATGTAGTACTGCCTCTTATAACGTATTAGAATGAACTGATCGACCGGTAATCGGTCGGTAATTGCGCGTATCTGTCAAGCATACGAAAAGCAAGTCTAAACTCGCAGAAACGTGAGACCCGACATATGAGTCACGCGGCGTAAACCACGCAGGCGCTCTGAGACTCAAACGCCGGTTCTCATTTTGAAAATGTTTTTTTTCTTACTCTAATGTGGCCAAAATAATTTTTTACAACATTATTTGATGTCGCCAACATACAATAAAAAGATTTATAAAAAAAAATAGGATTGGGGCCCGGAGGAAATTTTTTTTTGTTCTATTTGGGCGATGAAGGTGTTAACGAGTGGAATGTTGACACTAGTGAAATGTATTAATCTATGTTTACTGGTGATCTGTGAATATATGTGAAAAGCTACTATGAATAGAACGAAGAGTTGCCACTACTGACTCGGGTACGAAAAAAACCCAAAAGGAAAATAACTGAAATAGGGGTAACAACGTTATCTCAAATTCTGTTCGTTGCTTCTTATTAATGTTGGTGTTATTGGGGGCAAATCATGAAACGGTAGATGGCGTCGCTAAATTCGTATATAACGGTAAATAAAAAAAGTGTCACATGCATGAAGAGTGAAAAAACTTACAGAATATTGTCCTTGTATACATTAAAACTATTTAAATCTATTTTCAGGGGCGTCCTTTAGGGACCTGTATCTCCGTAGGGGACCCTCTGGGGAAAATTTGTATATGAACTTGTCATGTTGTTTTAACGTCCCCTGTATAAATCCAAGAGATTGCCCACATATTTTGGGACATCCTGTATAACTAACGCGTATATTCCTGTAAGTCGCCACGTTCGACGCATCGTTTTCAAGTTACTATTATTACATAGCGATAGTTCACACAAAAACAATAATAAATTACCCGAATAAACAGAGAATGGGAAAAGAAATAGTAATAATGTCTTTATTGGCCAACAGAAAAAATCATATAATTTCACGTATCAATAATCGGTTATATACTTATGATACGGCGTTTGTACTGATTTATTACTTTTTTGTGACATCACACGCAACCTCATTCCATGTAATGATATTAAAAGGAAATCATTATCTCAAGAGGCTTAAGTGTCTCTCTGACGTCAAGTAAGTTATGTGTAAGCACTTTGTTTTTTATATCTGTTCCATTGTTATTCGTAATAGATATTTTATTGTATAGTTTATTTCATCGCTATTTGCCAAATAAAAAATTTCAAAACATACTGTGGCTTGTTTTTATGGCTAGGCTCAGGTAGACTGTTCCGTTTATCGGCAAGATAAGAGACTTTTTTACTTGGCAAATAACGATGAAATGAATAGTACAAGTTCGATAAATCTTACATGAGAATAAACATTATTTTCTACGAAATAAATTATTTTGAATATGTAACATATTGCATTATTATTAGTATATGCGTGGCAATGGTGAGTCGATGCCTCAGCGTCTCCACTCGATCGTCAGATTTTGGTAATAGTTCTTGTCAGAGTGTTGATTGTTTGTCCGCAGATAATTAAAAAACGCCACACAATACAAGCAATAGTAATAACATTTTTCTAATTTCTATAAAAAAATTGTATCCGTTAACATTTATATAAATCACCTGAAGCTCTTGCTTTATACAGGTGAACAGTGCGATATTCCGGCAGGTGGCTGGACTAAGAAGAGGAAGAATTCGATAACCGAAGGACTATTTCAGTGGTTTATTCATGTTGACTGACCGATTATGATCACTGATGAAACGGTTACTATCGAGAATGTGCCCATTTATGAACAAAATTGAGGAACCAGGATTCTTGTGAAATTATTTAAAGACAGATTACCATGCATTAATGTTGTAATCTCCCCCTAGGGGCTATAAGACCTTGTAGTTGGTGGGGGGGCCTTGTGAGCTGGGGGGCGCTCTAAGGGTCCATACCTGTATGAATGATGGCAACCCTTTAAGTAGGGGTTGCCCAAGCGAATGGGAGTATGAATGAGGCCGGTAAAGGGCCCGTCCATGTGAATGAAGGGATGTGGCTTGGCAACATCCCGGGTATGAACCCTTCTTGAGTTTACTCAAGGGGGGGCGACAAATCCGGTTCACAACTAAGAAACAGCCCCCCATTTAGCCTGGTGAAACTGGATGCAACTCCTGAGTATTTAATGATACTCCTCCATCGGCCGGCAGGATTAATAAAAAACCGAGAGGGGAGGGCCGTGGGACCTTTCCCGCCACCAGTGGTGATAAGATAACTGCTGGGGGTGGGGGAGGGCTGACGTTTGCGTAGAGAGCCAATCCCCTCACGGTAGTAGCGGTAGCGGAGGACTACCCAGATAAGCTCTTCACGCGGGAGGAATTTGCCGAGTTTAGGGACACTTTCATTGGGACCATGACGGTACCCCCTGAGAGTTGGCCCCGACTCGAGACTTCCTTCTGCAAAGGGGGAGCATTTATGTTCATTGCCTCCGACCAGGGATCGAGGGAACGGTTGCTAGAGATAGTAACCACCTTAACCTGGTCGGGGCCGAAAATAAAAATGGGGGGTGTTAAGCTGCTCCAGAGACCGCTGAAAGCCACCGCCAGGTTTCCTTCCAAGGAAGAACCTGGGGCGATTCTTCGGGATCTGGAAGCATTCAACCCCACCCTAAAAACTGCGGCGTGGCGAGTAGTGCGTACGCCGCAGGAAAAGGACGGAGAACCTGCTAGCGCTGAGGGTAAAAAGCTCCTAGTGCTGCAGATTCCCGAGTCTCATTTCAGGGCACTCGCGGCACTGGAATACAGGCCTTTCTACCACCTCGGTCGGGTCACTATTAAAGTAACTGAAAGAGGGAAGGAAGGCCCAAAGCAATGAAGGAGGAGCGGGAAAGACAAAATGGCTTTAACGCGAACCCAACTTATTCAGATTAACTTGCATCGAAGCAAAGAGGCCTCTGCTATTCTACAGAGGGATCTGGCTAAGATGCACACAGGAATAGCACTCATCCAAGAACCTTGGTGGTGCGAGGATCTATAACGGGGCTGGGTACTTTTCTCTGTTACAGGAGCAGTAGTACCAACAGAGCCGGCATCGTAGTAAAGAACATCAGTGCCACACCCCTGTGGAAATGGTCAACAGGAAATCTAATGGCAGTAATTATGATGCTTGATAACGTAGGTAAGGTGGTCATAGCGTCAGTCTACCTACCATATGACAGCAGGGACAATTCAACAACGGAGGTGAACGAACTTGTGGACTTCTGTCAAAAAGCCAACCTGCCTTTGCTGATGGGATGTGATGCGAACTCACACCATATGGTCTGGGGTAGTACGAACACCAACAGCAGAGGTAGGGAGCTCATGGAATATCTGGTAAGTACAGAGCTAGATATTTTAAATGTGGGGAACACACCCACTTTTCATAATGCTATAAGGGAGGAAGTAATTGACATTACCTTGGGCTCCAAACACCTCGCGGGATACGTACGGAACTAGAGAGTCTCGGATGAACCTACACTCTCTGATCACTCTGCTATTAAGTTTGATCTGGGAGTGGGGGAGCATGAAGAGAAGAAGTGGGTCCGCAACCCCAGATTCACAAATTGGGAACAGTACAAGTCAGATCTTCTAGTAGCAGTTCGGGGGATCCCTTCCAGAATTAGTGAGAGGGAAGTACTGGAGGAGGCAGCTTCCCAACTGAGTAGAGGATTGATAGAAGCCTATGAAGGGAACTGTACGCCTAAACGAGCTAGGCCGAGAGGCCAGGTAAGATGGTGGAACAATAAGCTGGAAAACCTTAAATGCAAGGTAAGAAACCTTCTTAAGGGAGCCAGAAAACGTAACAACCGTACAACCTGGGAGGACTATAAAACTGCCAGGGATCAGTATAGGGCTGAGGTTAGGAAAGCCCAAAGAAGTAGTTGGGCCTCTTTCTGTAATGAGATAAATAAAGGGACTGAGGCAGCACGGCTGAACAAGATCCTTGCTCGTAGCCCGGAAGCGATTTTAGGATCGCTCAAGCTACCTAACGGTAATTTCTGGGAATCGGATGAGGAAATCTTAGACCATCTCATCAAAGCACATTTTCCGGGCTTTCATAGACCGGGGACGGGAGACATTTCCGACCCATTAGTAATAGGGGCACATGGAACCTGGGCGGTAAACCGAGAGGGGGACGATAGGGAACTTGTGAAGGAGATAGTCACACCGGCTAAAATGAGGTGGGCCTTGAGGTCCTTTGATCCATATAAATCACCGGGACCGGACGGTATTTACCCGGTACTTCTGCAGAAAGCAGAAGATATAATCCTTGGTCCACTTATAAGGATCTTCAGGGCCAGCTTGGCACTGAAGAAGGTCCCAAAAGTGTGGCTAGGCACAAGGGTTGTTTTTATACCTAAACCGGGCAAAGTCGGTTACACGTCCCCTAAGGACTTTCGACCGATTAGCCTCACTTCATTTTTACTGAAGACGGCCGAACGATTAGTTGACAGGTACCTTCGGGATACTGTCCTAATGGAGAGACCGCTTCAAGGGAGCCAGCACGCTTATCAAGGTGGTAAGTCAACGGAAACAGCTCTGGATAAAGTTGTGTCATCGATACAAGCACAACTGGACTCCGGAGGATACATTGTCGGCACCTTCCTTGATATTGAAGGAGCCTTCAATTTCACATCCAGGGGGTGATTAGCGGAGCACTAGGTAGATGCTATACCCCCAGAATAATCGCTGAATGGATAGACCATATGTTGGGAAACAGACAGCTTATTGCCAACAGAGGCAAGACAACCATCAAGGGCCGGGTCGACTCGGGCTGCCCTCAAGGAGGGGTATTGCCCCCCCTTCTATGGTGCCTGGTAGTGGATGAGCTGCTTGAAAGGTTAAAGGATTACCAAGTAATTGGCTATGCTGATGACTTAGTAATAATAACGAAGGGCCCTTTCCTGGAGCCGATTCTTGATATAATGCAGGGAGGATTAAACAAAGTTAGGAATTGGTGCAGGGATAAGGGACTCTCGGTCAATACCTCTAAGACTGAGGTGATGGTGTTCACCAAGAAATATAAATGGAACAGAACATGTCCGTTGAAACTTGGTGATCAAGAACTAAGCTATAATAGCGAAGTGAAATACTTAAGAGTAATCCTGGACGGGAAACTGTCATGGGAAAAAATATCTAAGTCACATATGTTCCAAGATCACAGCAACACTTTGGCAACTGAGAAGGTCCATTGGTAATAGCTGGGGCTTGAAACCGGAGACCATGAAATGGATGTATGAGGCAATTCTCAAACCCAGACTGACTTATGGAGCACTGGTCTGGTGGGAGAGAGCCTGTCTAAAGTCAGAAGTCAAACGACTTAATAAGCTAAGAGGATTGATTCTAAGAAGTATAACCGGAGCCTCAAGATCGACACCAATTGAGGCGATGGGGATACTGACGGGAATACTACCTCTTGATGTCACCCTGAAAGCGGAAGCTGCAAAGGCAATGTACAGGGTGGAAAACTTGAACAGGAAGATAGGGAACCTAAATAGATGGATGCCTATGGATGCCCTCTGACAGCACGGGTGTCCACTTCCTGTTTGACAAGAAATATAAGATCACCCTCACCAGTAAAACCGACTGGATAGAGGGTCGAGCTGGATTACCGCTCAATGGAGACATCTGGTACACGGATGGAGCCATCTGGTACACGGATGGAGCCAAGAGTGAGAACAGAGCGAGTGCGGGGGTGTATAGGCGACGTGATGGGACAGGTAAAACCTTTCCCCTGGGTAAATACACTACCGCACTCCAGACCGAGCTAGTTGCAATTACATACGGTGTTCTGGGGGCTGACCAAAATCGGACCCAGGAGAGGGTATGTATCTGCTCGGACAGCAGGGCGGCGTTGATAGCCCTGAATTCAGCAACGACAAAGTCGAAGCTGGTTTATAATTGCTATGAAGCATTTAACCACTTGGCAGGGAAGGGACCGGTGGAACTCTTATGGATACCTGGGCATAATGGCATTAAGGGAAATCTAATTGCAGATGACCTTGCCAAACTAGGGACCAGGGAAAACCTCTATGGACCAGAACCTGCAGTGGGAATAAGTCGAAATCTGATCAAAGACCGTATCAATGACTGGGCAAGAGACCAGCATAGAGAAAGATGGGAAAGAGTAACGGGTTGTCGAATAACCAAACTCTTCATCGAATACTCAGAGATTGAGAAATGGGCCCAAGAATTCATTAAATTGAACAGGCAAATAGCCAGAATCCTGGTAGGAATCATAACGGGCCACCATAGTAGCCTGAATGCATATAAGCATAAGCTGGGACTGACTGACAGCCCGACATGCAGATACTGCAGAGAAGACAAGGAAACCTCGATTCATCTTCTTTACACCTGCCCTGCACTGGAGGAGAGGAGGTGCCTTATATTAGGGACCCCTGTTATCCTAGAAGAAGCGAGGCTTAAACCGAGGGACGTGCCCAAATTGCTCCTTTTATGGGATAGCATTTTTGGAAAATAACCCGGACAAGAGGGGATCGCCAAGGGACTACCCATGCGATCAGTGGCTGATGAGGCCCAAACCCACAGAACATAATAAAAATAAAAAAAATGTTGTAATAGTTTCTTATATTTGATATTTCAGTATATGTAACCTATTATAACTACTGATAATGTGAACAATATTTATTTATAAACTATCTACCGCAAGGACAATAGTCATGTTACACTCGATAAACCAGCAGCAGCCACGAACCTGTTGCAAAAACTTAAGATATTCGAATCGATGTAGGTAGCTTCGCTAGCTAAGGTAGCAAAGTATTTGAAGGTGGATAAGGTTTGTAGGTAGTTAAGTGTGGTTTGACTACCTGTTATCAGTGGCGGCTGGCCAGGGGTGGCAGGGTGGGCAGTGCCCATCCAGCTGTTTCCTAGAAGAAGAGGAACACACAGTTCCAAAGGTCGTTATTTATCGTTTATAGAAATTAGTGAAGATATAATTATGTAAGATGTAATTAATTAAATACATTATATAATACATAACAATAATACAATGAAAATTTATAATTATATAACATACTAATACTAACAGCGCAACCGTGGTGGAAAATTGCAGTGCAGCAATTCATTCTTCTAACCGTGGATCCGTGGAACTAATAGTTATTCTAGCGTGGTGGGTGCCGGCCGGGTTGCAGCCACGCCTTTTGCCTTTCTGGTTTTATACATACGAGACAGTGCCAGCGTCTCGCACACACAAAAAATTATATTTATTGCTTTAATAAATAAATCCAAGTAAATAAGTGTCTACCAAGATTAGTTTTAAAATTAATATTGATATTATTGACATAGGTATACTTTCAACATCTCTTGAAAGTTTAAATTATTTCACAATAATATAGAAACATGGGAATCTGGAATATAAAATTAAATACACAGTAAACACATGAATAGAATTAATTAATTAAAAAATTACTAATGATTTGATTGATTTGAAGACGTAAAAAATTATACACGTGTAAACTACATGAAACAATTTGAAACACGGGCATAGATTACTCGAGTCTCGAGTAGGCTGACACGGGTGGGCTAGACCACCCTGCTGAAGGAGCCTTCGGCAAAGCGGGGAAGGAATCGAGAATCTCCGGTCAGTCCGATCTCCGTATTACCGAATTCAGTTTTCAGAGACGTAGAATGTTGTTCATCTCAGCGAGGTCTGTACTCTGTAGGTTAGGGTTTTCAAAATTTCAACGGTTTTTTAACAATGATTACAATAAATTAGTGCGGCGGTGTGTCTGTGGAAGTTGGTACTTTACATTTGTGTTTGTTTAGTATTGTATTTATTTAGTATTTATACCATGGCGAACATGAAAAAGAGTAAATACTAATATTGATATTGTTAACTTTTTGTTAGAACGTGAATTTCTGTGTAGCATTTATAAGAGTCTGTACTAGTTTTATCCAATTTTAGTGCTATGCACTTTCAACTTGAAAGAATTCCAAATCTTTACATATACTTGTACAGTGACTAACATAGAGTGATGAGTCAAAGTTTTTATTTTACTTCATTTTGCACTATATAACCTACTAATAGTTAGTTATTGCCCACCCATGACAAATTACCACGAGCCGCCACTGCCTATTATATACCTATTTTTGTTTCCTACCTTAATATACCAAATGTTTGCAGTAATGCTCACAATATGAGAAGGTATCTATGGGAATTATCCGATTTAAAATATGACGGACCTCAAATAATATGCTTGGTTTGTAACCAAAGCTTGTTGGTATTTAAGAAATCTTTATGTATAAAGCATTACATACATATGTAGTGCATTACAAATAAACAAAAAGAAGTAACCAAAGGTTTCATACCGAATTTATCTTCAATTCAATTGATATGCTGTGGAATATGTCGCTATTTATATTGAATAAAAAGCCATATTTTGCATTATGCGCATCCAAATTCATTTTCCAACTTTGTCTTGTAAGAACTCCCCTCCTTCTCACAGCAAGCCTCTGGCGAGGAACGTTTTTAAGTGTCTTGTCGAGTACAGTACACGTGTTATGTAACTTTAATGGAGCTCATACATGATGAAAATGTATGGATATCAAAATATTTTATTTAAATTATGTGGCGCCATCTGTTTGTTGACTGGTGAAGCTATTGAACCATGTATGAGTTCCTTTTCCTCCCTCTTGTACAGTCTAATATAGTTAGTCGAATACAGTGTTTCTAAGTAGTCAGCACGTGTTTTACTTTACTTTCTCGCGGTTCATTTTATCAGTAAATGGGAAGCAAAATTTGTTAATACACACCGTCAAAAGTCTTGGACCCCCCCATATATTACAGATTTCGACTATGTTTATTTTGTTTTCGTTGCTAAACAACAAAGTTGAGTTATTTAGCTGTCAAACAAGATCGAATAACTTGCTAGATAAAATATTGTTGATTAGTTATAATTTTTTTTTTTAAATATACGTCAGTTTTAATGCATATTTAGCAAAGCGATTTTGATACTTTTCTTTCGTTATAATGCCAAAACGTGAAGTTTCTACATTTAATAGGGCAAGAATTATTGCTTTGCATGATGCCGGGACATTCCAATCATCAGATATCCGAGGTGTTAGACATTCTTAGATCTTCTGTTGTGCGAATAGTGCATAGGCATCAAGAATTAGGGACAGTGGAAAGAAGACCACCTAGTGGTCGGCCTCGAGTGTCAAATGAACGGCAGGATCAGTTTTTGGTTCAATGCTACAGCTCCAGCCCTCAGGACTCATTTTCAAGGTATGTTTCGCCTTGTTATACCGACCTCTACAGTTCGAAGAAGACTCCATAATGCAAATTTACGTTCAAGAAGGCCTTTAAGGGTACCCACTCTACTTCCACGACATCGAGCTGCTCGCTTTCAGTCGGCACGAAAACGTAGTGATAGGGTTTTGCAGCCGTGGCGCTGGGTCTTATTCACAGGTGAAACCAGAATTGGACTGGTGAGTGATAACAATCGGCAAAGGGTCTGGAGAGAGCCAGGTCGTCAAGAGAGACTAATTTTTTCCCGCGAGGTTGCCCCCTACGATGATGGGACAGTAATGTTTTAGGGAGGAATAATGTTCAATCGTCGTACGCCGTTAATTCCCATAAATCAGAATATGACAAGTCAAGTTTATATTGAAAATGTTATCAGGCCCATTATTTATCCCCTACGCAACGAATTAGGTGACAATTTCATCTTCATGGACAACAGCGCGAGGCCACATCTCGCAAGAACGGTTCAATAGGTACTTGAACAGGGAGATATTACCCGATTAGATTGGCCTAGCTAATTCCCCTGATATGAATCCCATTGCAAACATGTGGGATTTTGTTTCTAAAGCAGTTCACAAACGCATGAACCCACCTTCACATGCAGAAGAGTTAGCTACAGTAGCAATAGAGGAATGAAGCAATATTCCTCAAGAAATTATAAACCGTTTGATTGGTTCCATGCACAGGCATGTCAATATGTTACTGAGAAGCAGAAGAGACGATACTGACTATTAAATTATAGTTTACTTTGTTAAAAAATATATTTTGTTAATTTTTGTCATAATAAATTTACTTAAAAATTGCAAATTTTTTTATTTTTTTTAATTGATTAAATTTATAAAAATTATTCCTGTATTACAAAAAAAAAATACATTTACAAAAAACATACTTTAAAAATCAAATACAGTATTTAAAAAAAAATATTTACTAATACAAAACATCGGGGGTGCAAGACTTTTGATGGTGTGTGTATTTGAAAACAACTAAAGGCGTGGGCAATAATCTTAAAAATATACGTACAACTCAAAGACACACCTTGTACCACACACTAGTCCAAATCAATGCCCAGTGTCTCTTTGTGTGCCGCTAAATGCACTTTATGGTTATACTTATGTTTCGTCTCGAAGGTACATCTTGGGCACTTGTACATCTCCACTTCCGAGACATCTTTGTGTATCAGCATATGCCTCTTCACGGCGCATTTTTGTTTCGTCTTATAACTACACTGGGGACATTCGTACTTTTTCACTTCCGAGGGGTCCCTATGGATCAGCAGGTGTTTCCTGAGGTTGCTCTTGTGTTTTGCCGTGTACGCGCACAAGGCACACCTGAATGTCTCCACTTCTGAGGCGTCTTTATGGATCAATGTGTGCCTTTTGAGATAGTCTTTATGCTTGGTCTCATACGTACAGTATGTACACTTGTACATCTTCACCTCCGAGGCATTCTTATGGACCATCGTGTGTGATTTAAGGTTGGCTTTGTGTTTTGTCTCGTAACTACACAGTGCGCACTTGAACATCTTTAGTTCTGAAGGGTCTTTGTGTGTCAGCATGTGCTGCTTCAAGGTCGCCTTGTATTTAGTCTTGTATGTGCATGAAAAGCACTTGTACATCTCTACTTCTGAAGTGTCCTTATGGGCGAGCATGTGATTCTTTAATGCCTGTTTGAGTTTTGTCTCGTAAGTGCATGATATGCATTTGTACATTTCTATTTCAGAGGGATCCTTATGAGTCAGCATGTGTCTTTTAATACCGTCTTTTCGATTGGTCTCGTATGTACAAAGTACACACTTGTACATTTTAACATTCGAGGCTTCGTTTTTCTTCTGTAAGTTACTTTTATATTCTTCATTAAATGTACATATATCATAGTTGTCCTCCATCTCGTCTTTAATATCTAATTCTTCGATTTTTATTAATTCATCACGGTGTACGTCCTTTAATGTAGTCGAGTCTCCTCCAATAATATCACCTTAAATATTAATAAAACGAGAAATAATGCTTAACACGTACTGTACTGTGTTACCTCTATTTTGGCCATGTATACTTATCCTCTTTTCTGCATTTAAGCAGTTATTTATAAACTCACAGTAACACCTTAAATCCCTTTTACAATTCGAACAACAAACAGGATTTTTGATAATGCTCAAGTCCTACAACAAAAATAAAAAATTGCTTAAACAAATAACTACAAAATATATGATAATTATTTACTTCAGGGTAAAATTGCGGTAATTGTATAGAACACCCCCTTCTGGATTTTCGCGTTTTTTTTATGGACGTGTTGTAGGTTGATATAGGAACAGTTTTTCACAAACGAAACTTTGCGCAAATTAATAATAACCCATCTAGCTAACGGGAGGTGGGAGCGAATAGGGGTGCTGGGTGGGGTAAACAGGTGTATTGAGGAATGTTAATTTAGCAAGGGTACATTAAAAAAATGTAAATTGTTGAAAATATTCAACATATAGGGGTAGTTTTTAAGGGTTGAAGCAATATTTGTGTGGTGAAAGGATGTGGCACTTTGTGTGATCATAGAGACCGCAAAATTAAATATCTTGCTTCTTTTTTTTTTTGTTAAATTTTGGCGTCTGTTGTTGAAGGGCAAGGGATATATTTGGTTTATAAATGATCAATGTTCAAAAATAATTTAGAGGGATAGTTTGTAAGGGTTGAAATAATCGTGAATCGTAATTGTTTCTGTTTGTCATAATCTGCCTGACCCTTTTCTATGCACGTGATACGGTCATTATTTAAATTGATGTATATTTAATTAATTTACTCACATGTTGTATTCCAATTATTAAAACGCCATGTCTATTTAAGAACGCTGTAAGTCCTTCATTTGATGCTGTAATAGCATAAAATTTCGCGTAAGTGACATCACAAGAGTCACAGGTGTTGAAATCACAAAACCGCATAGGCACAGGTGTAAGATTCACAGTCAATACTCTGTTTTCACTCATATTTTTGTCGCATTCGATGCGCAAGAATATTTTAAGTTTAAGTTCTAGCTGTGAACAAAGAACTGAATAGCTGTGGTATGAAAAGTCTTTTCAGCATCCCTTGGCGCGTGAAGACGTTTCCAACCAATCAGGGCGTCTGATTTTGTTTACATATTTGTAAATTCAATAGACAGTGATGTCTGCGCTTTAGGTAAGCAAGTAATTTGTAGCCTATATTATATATTATGATAGTTGTACAAAAGTTGATGTGGCAAGAGGGGAATTTTGGTGAACTACAGAAACGATTAAGTAAACAGTAAATCAGCTGTGCGCATGGAGAAATGTTCCAATTTTAATTTATTTATAAAAAATACTTAACGCCATTTGCGCAGATATGATAAGGTGCGTTGTACTCGTGATGGAATGTAGAATGTGTGAGTAAGTTTAGTTTTTCGATAGGGCAGAAGGGGGTGTTCTATACAATGACCAAAATTGCTCTCACATTCTCCCCATTTTCTAGGGCGGTGAAAGCGAATCTGGCTTAGGTTTTCGGCGGTCGGGCACAGTTTTCGAGAAAATTAATTTTCAACTTTTCCGCACGACACCACTTTTCTTCTCAAATAACTTTCACTTTATTTGGTAGATACCCGATACCTACGAAACTACACTACAACATTTATTTTATACATATCATAGTTTAAAATCGTCATAGAACTTATTATTCATTACGATTTCATAATTTATTTACAATATTTACAATTTTCATGAAGTCCATTTGCTATCGTAGCGCCCTCTATAGCCCGAAACGTTTGGATAGCAGATGAACGGTTGCATGAAAATTGTAAACATTGCAAGAAAATCGTAATGAATAATAAGTTTTATTTCAAAAAATAAAACCCGCCACAGGTAGGATTCGACATTTGTCCTGGATCGGAACCGAACGACATACAGCTGTTTCGAACTTGTTAGTTTTCATCAGTGCCGTACACGGTACGCCGATTTAGGACAAATGCCGAATGAACTTTATGGCATATACATCTTTATCGATACGATCTCTGTGAGTAACATATAAGTCGGAAATCGAGAAAGGAACCACCAAGCCGCCAAGTGGTTATCAAAGCAGTTCCCGAATAGCAAAGCTATTACATAATCGCTAATAGGAAACAACTACTCCTCGGGCTAAAGCCCCGCCAGACATTGAATTATACCCAATTTCTCGATTTCCGACTTATATGTTACTGACAGAGATCGTATCGATAAAGATGTATACGCCATAAAGTTCATTCGGCATTTGTCCTGAATCGGCGTACCGTGTACGGCACTGATGAGAACTAACAAGTTCGAAACAGCTGTATGTCGTTCGGTTCCGATCCGGGACAAATGTCGAATCCTACCTGTGGCGGGTTTTATTTTTTGAAACCTTATCTGATCGTGCAGAAACACGAGAAAGGGGTCGAGGATCGCTTCTGGGTATAATTCAATGCCTGGCGGGGCTTTAGCCCGAGGAGTAGTTGTTTCCTATTAGCGATTATGTAATAGCTTTGCTATTCGGGAACTACTTTGATAACCGCTTGGCGACTTGGTGGTTCCTTTCTCGATTTCCGACTTATATGTTACTGAATAAGTTTTATGGCGGTTTTAATGTATGATATATAAAGCTTACTTTATATACCATACAGTAGCTACAAATACTTATATTTGTAGCTACTTACATTAATATTAGGTATTCATGTAACGTAAAGTGAAAGTTATTTGATGAGGAAACGTGGTCACATGCGGAAAATTTAAAATTCGTTTTCTCGAAAACTGTGCCCGTCCGCCAAAAACTGAGGAGATAAAGTCTTGAAAATGCTTATCAAATTGTGCCTACTCCTCTATTTTCAAGGGCGCTGAACACGAATCTGGTTTCAGTTTCATCCGCTCGGACACAGTTTTCGAGAAAATAGATTTTCCACTTTTCCGCAATACATGCCACTTTCTTTATCAAATAATTTTCACTTCACACTACATAGATAGCTCATATTAATGCCAGTAGATGCTACAACACTTTCTTTTAACGGTTTAATATCATATATTAAACCGTCATAAAACCTATTATTCATTACGATTTTCTTAATTTCCTTCAAATGTTTACAATTCCGATACATGTCGTCCATTGTAATATTTTTAATCGTGTGCCCTCTATATGAAACCACATGTACTGATATACGGGGCGCTTTAAAAGTTAACTATGAATATTAACTGAACTAAATACGCTGTTATTTTGAAGGAACTTAACCTAACCTAACCATAATACCTGGGTCGACAGTTAGGTTAGGCTAGTTTAGGTTAGGCTCCTTCAAAATAACAGCGTATTTAGTTCAGTTAATATTCATAGTTAACTTTTGAAGCGCCCCGTATACTAATCAGTACATGTTGTTTCATATAGAGGGCGCACGATTAAAAATATTACAATGGACGACAATTGTATCGGAATTGTAAACATTTGAAGGAAATTAAGAAAATCCTAATGAATAATAGGTTTTACGACGGCTCAATATATGATATGTATAAAGGAAGTGCTGTAGCATCTACTGGTATTAATATGAGCTATCTACGTAGTGTGTAGTGAAAATCATTTGATAAGGAAAGTGGCATGTATTCCGGAAAAGTGGAAAAACCATTTTCTCTAAAACTGTGTCCGAGCGGATGAAGCTGAAACCAGATTCGTGTTTAGCACCCTCGAAAATAGTGGGGTAGGAAAAATTTGGTAAGCATTTTCAAGACTTTATCACTTCTGTATAATTACCTAAACAGTAGTCGGATTCATTTCCAATGCCCCCGAAAATATGGGGTAGCCAATATCTGGTGTTGAGAGTTTTACTCTAAAGTAAATAATTACCATGCTTTATCATTTATGCTCGTACCATTTCTGGCATAAATACTGGCGACATCTCCATATTTAATTCTATGTCCATTAAATTTTCTATGGCGACATTATTTTTTTTTAATTGGTTCATACAGAATCGACACCAAGTAAAATCCTTAATTAATGATTCATCTCCATTTTCTTGGAACATATCCGCCCACTCAAATTGATTCAATTTTCTGCTAATGGCAAAAGAAAGTACCAGTTTCTCCGTATGTATGCACGCTGATTTAAAAGAAAAGGATCTTTCAATAGCTGCTGCACAATTGTAACATATGAAAGAGTTTTTGATTACATTAAGATCCTAAAATATAAACAATCGCTATAATTAATATGACACATAACTTAACTGAATTTGTTTTGATTAAATATGAGTATCTAAGATTTACCATGTCCAGTAAAAGAACGTTCAACATATCCATCAATATCTCATTTATCACTCGAAATCTACTTCCTGTAACGTGCAAACAAAGTCTACAAAGCTTATTTTCGTTCTCGTTCATGGCAATGAACTGTTTGTATGTAGCACGACAACTAATAGCTGATTGCCAATAATTAAAAATTGACAAAATATAAAATAAAACTTTTTTCACACTGCAAATGAACTAAAAGGTTATGTTCTTCTTCTTCGCAAATAACCCTAATGATTTATTATCAGAAAGCCTACACGTATACGCTAGAAAAGTATCTTTGGCGCTCAGTTTTTGCGCCATCTTGTGTTTGTTTCTGTAAGGTTTCTTCTTTTGAGTAGGTTGAAGCCTCAATGTCATGTATTATAAATGGATTTGAATAAGAATTTGTTAATAAATAAAATGAAAAAGAAAAATTAACAACACAATACTTCCGTCTTGTAATTGTTGTGTTGTTAATTGTGAAGATGTAGAAGGTCAAAATCCAGAATTCATATTTTACCGTTTTTCTGGACAATCTTACGAATTACAGAGGAAAAGAAAATGGATTGTAACAATGTGTCTGTCATCAAAAGTAATTATTTCTTTTTAGATCCCAAATCATTATTAAATAGGTACATAAAACATATAATAATTGCCGTTTTACTGAACAGGCATTCGGACAGAAGTCAGAGACAGATGGGAAGGGTCTTACTGGACCGTCTTAATGACAATGACCAAGGCGATGGACATGGAACTAAGGAATAATCGGCTTACTTGTTATAAAAACAGCAGTCCTGATCGCAGGGAATACATGACAAGATTGCACACAGCTTGGAGTGAAATGCACCCCGAGCATCGCGCCTTCTCTCAACAAAATCTGAGGGATCAGGTAACCTATCTGCGAAAGTCAGGATATGTGAGGTAGCCCCGTCAGCTCGATATACTACCTGCTGTGCCTCTACCGCAGTAAGTCCACGGAGAAGATCCATGAGAGTATACCGAGCTCTCTATAGGGACGAGATGATCTTAATGTCAGGGGTTAACGTAAAACCACAAGACCTGGCAAGAATGGATGCTAGAATCGGTGAGGAATTCCCAGAACATCTGATACACGTGGCAGATCAATTGTGCCATCTACAATGCCGCTAAGGAGCTCGTTTCTCGTGAGAGGCCAAACTTTCCTAACAGGAACGAGGGAACCAACAGCAGAATGAAAACAAAATACAGTCGGCCAGACAGCACGCCTATCGAATCCAGAGTGTGGTGGAATATATAAGAAACAACAGGCAGTTTACACCGAAAGTCCAGTGTATTATCGCCGGACTCAGACGCCAACACTACACTCAATCTGACGGTGCTCTTAATAATCAAACAATACTGTTCAGATAGGATTCGAGGATAGGTTCAGAGGCCACGGTGTGCGGTCACAGTTTCGGCTGTAGCTGTCGAAAACTTTTGGATGGAAATCTATGAAACGAAGCATCCATGCAATAACACTCTAGCGATCGCACGTCTCCAGGCTCTTTGTAGCACTTTTATTGAAGAGCAACCAGAAGCGTGCCAATTAGACCGGAGAAACTCCAACAAGCACTTGTTGGGAACTGGCTCTGGCTTTGGACAAAATGGAGGCAGTCCTCCTGACAAGGAGGAGAAAACCTCCGTGCATCACATTTCGAGTAGGGAATACCGAAGTCGTGCCGAAGCAGAGTATTAAGTATCTGGGAGTCTGGATTGATAGTTCCCTCTCGTTTAGGGAACATATCAAACAGACGCTGGAAAAGGCTGGCAAAACTGTCTCGATCCTTAGTCGTTTGATACCAAACATTAAGGGCCCCAGGGCGGCAAAGAAGAGAGTTCTCAGCGGGATGGTGCAGTCGATCTTACTGTATACCGCTCCGGTGTGGGTGGATATATTGAGAAGGAGCAAGTGGAGGAGAGAACCCACCAAAGTCCAGAGAAGAGTAGCGCTAAGGGTTTGTAGTGCATACAGGACCGCATCGGCAACGCTGATGATATATGGTGGTGAGCCTGTATACCACCCATTGACCTTCTAGCAAGGGAGAGACGTGAGGTGTACGGAGGAGCTGACAGAGGTGATGCAAGGGAGAACCCATGGGAACACTGGCAGTAGAGATAGGAGGCGGAGCCTCGAGGGAGATGGATGAGGGTGCTAATGCTGAACATAAGGCCATGGTACGAAGGGGCACATGGCGATGTCGGGTATTATTTAACCCAGGTTCTTATTGGGCACGGTGATTTCGCGGACTACCTATTGGATATAGGCAAACGCAAGAGCAGAGAGTGCTGGTCCTCTGGAGAGGTCGACGATGTCGGCCACATAGTGTTCAGCTGCAAACGGTAGATAGGAGAAAGAAGAGCTGCAGAGCAAAATACAGGACATGCTATCATTGCAGATAACGTAATCCCAATCATGCTCGAGAACAGGGAAAGATGGACAGTGATGGAGCAGATGGTAATGGCCATCATGAAGGAAAAAGAGGAGGTAAGGGAAGTGGGGAATGAATAAGTATCCTGATTGATATACCGAAGAGAAGTAAAGCGAGAGCGGTTCCTCTTCGGCATTACACTGATCGGATAGCGGGGGGTTTTTAGTCGGTAGGCGTATATGAAGTCGACACTACCTGGCCAAACAATAACAGAACACCAGAAGCCAGGTGTCTTTTGAAGATTTTTCCCTCGAGAAAAAAGAGCACTTGTTGATAGACCGCTGTATTACACAGGACCATGTACAATACAACCGAAATCTATCGATGGCCTGGATAATTTATCACAAGGCATTTGATTCAACATCCCACGAGCCGTTAATTCACTTGCTCGGATTTTTTGTAGTACTCGCACCAATAGTGAGATGCATACAACGCCTACTACCCTTCTAGAAGACTCGCTTCACCATAACATCCGGTGAACGGCGAGTACCACAGAGCCGGTAGTGTTTAAAAGATGAGTAGTTCAGGAGTGATTCCTTAAGCACTCTTCTATTTTGTATCTCGCTATTACTCCCATGTGTGAAACTTCGTCAGACTCGCGGGTACAATTACGGACCACTCAATAACCGAAGGCACAAAGTCACCCATCTGTTTTACATAGATGATCTCAAGATCTATGCCTTCGGAGAGTAAGGCTTGCAAAACTCTCTCAGGGTGATACAAGAGTACACGTGGACAATTGGCATGGAATTCCGATTGAACAAATGTGCAGTCTTCCATCTTAAGAGAGGGCGATTTACGGGGATCCCTGAAGATGCACAGATAGCAGACGGAAGCATCCTAAAACATTTAGATGCCGATGCATAAAGGACGCTCTCCGTGGTAAGTACAGACTCCCAAAGATTTGGTCATCAGATCTATCGGGGAAAAATAAGGTATCTGCAATAAATATGCTTTCAATTCTAGTAAGTACTGCTCTACTATTTTGGAGTAGTCAATTGGACTGTCGATGACCTGCGCAGGTTAGATAGGGAAATCCGAAAGATGATGCATACATATATAGAGGCATTCATCCAAGATCGTCTGTTCTTCGGCTATACCTCCCAAGACAACGGAGAGGCCGACGACTTTTGAACCTGGAGGGTATGCACAACAGATTAATCCTGGGTATAGTGTGTATCGCCGTCCACAGCTCGGATCCACTCATGCGGCTAGAGAGATCGCGAAGTCGCAGGGGTGGGACCATGCCTACTTAAAGCAGCACAAAAAGCTGCAGAACGATTCAGTTTCAATATTTGACTACAGACGAAGAGGTAGGCGAGCTGATGATATACAATTAATCATCGAGCTGGAGCCAAATCATCGGATAGCCCAAATAAAAGCTGCCGAACAGAGAAATCTGTTTAGGCAGCATATCGATAATCCCCTACATGGAGTCTTCTATAACAACAAAGAAGCACAGGGTTTATCGACGGCGATGACCTTCGCTTACTTAAGGTCAGCCGGGCTCAGATTAGAGACCGAAGGCTTTACATCGGTCTGTCAGGATGGTATTATAAACAGTTTGATCTAACGCAGCCGCGTGATGGGCGCGGAAGTACTTGATATTAACTACAGGGCCTGCCATCAGGCACCGCAATGGCTAAATAATCTGTTATTGGCGTGCCCTGTATATGCGATTTCGGCCTACATCCATCGACATAATGCGGCATTACGAATGCTATATTACCACCTAAGGCACTCGTACAGGGTGTACCAAACACTGGCGCTGCCTAACGCCCCAGAAGGAGTCCGTTGTCGAGAATGAGAAGCGCCGCATATATTGGACCTACTCATTCCCGACCGTCAGGCGAATACAAGCTAATACGCCTGACGTCGTCCTCCTTCACTATCAAACTAAGGTGATGTATGTCATCGAATTCTCGGCTGCTGCCCATAAAAAAATCACCTTGAAGTAGCAGAAACGGAGCAAGTACGTAGATCTCCGGTATGAGCTGCGGACACTGTACCCAATCTACTCTGTCAAGATGGTGGTTCTGGTTATCGGTGTTCTCGGGGGGATGAAGGCTGCGATACTATCGGAACTGAAGATAATTTCGGCTAAAATAAAAGTCGGTAGAGTAGTTGGCAGGCCTAATACAGAAAGCGGTCATCCTGGGTTCTCTGCATCTACTTAGGATCCATGATTATGGGTCCACGATAACTCACCTCGCAGGATAGCGAGGTGTTGCTGTAGATGATACCTACGCCTGTGCTTCTCCTGCGAATATCGGAGCCGTAGGGGAACTGTCTGGCATACGGAATTTCGAAAGATTTAAAGCTCAATGTCAAGATTGAAAGCGTTTTTATTCAGTCTTAATGAGTGGAATGTTAAGGCACTAGCGAAATATGAATTACATATCGCACCCTGAACACAAGGCTACCATAACTCAAAAATAACAGTTCAGAGGTAAATGCATTTGAAATTTTAGGTATATTCATATGACTGAACTAAGAGTTGTTTCTTGATCTTATGATATTGTTAACGTAAAATCGATTTGTCAATAGATTTATTTATCACTTATAATAGGAGAAATTGAATGAAAATATAAATATCGGATACAAATTTTAAGTTATGTTACTATTGTACTGATATATTTGCAATAACTATAGATCAAAAGTACAAAATCGGCAGATATTTTGAATTATGTTGTTCTTGAATTGACATTATTTTAATGTAGGAATATAAAAAAAAAAACAACGTAACACCTTAAGTATATAAGTTGAGGAAAAATTTTATTTGAAACTAACAGACAGTCTTCTTCACTGCTACTATTCATAGGTTCATTGCTTTTTACTTTCCTTTTGCTCTTTTGTTGTTTTTGTTTCTTCTTTTCGTTTGTTTTCTTCTACAGAAACAGCTTCATAAAATGAATGATAAACTTCAGGTATTGCATTCGTACGACACAAAATAATAGGGCTTCTTTTTTTCTTTTGAAATTTTAGGTGACATTTTATATGCTCTCTGCAAGTTTGGTGTTGTTCGAGTATTCCTTGTTTGCAACCTTTGAGTATTAATTTCTTTTAAAGTTTTCTTCATCATAATCTATCTTATAATAAACAATGGTTGGTTTTGATTTAAGAAATTTCAAAACTTTAATGTCATTCCAAACAACCTTTTCTCTATTGGTGTTGACATTCATATTGTAAGAGTTAGTATTGCAAAAAGATTTAAAATCCCACAAGTCATATATTACACAATATTGTAGATAATTTTTTTTTTGCCATTCTTATAATGGGGACCCATTGGGAAGGACCATAAACCGGACCTGATCTGAGCACTCTATTTTTTCCGTTCTCTATACATAACTGCATAGAGTCGCCCTCATTTTGGCTGTAACCTATGATTAAAAATCACACAATCAAAAGATGTTCAATTACGTCTATATCGAGTTCTGATACTGCACGCATGTACATACTGGTTACAAATCTATTTTTATTCTATCCGCAACAGTTGTCGCTAGAGAATATGACATGTTTTTTATTACTGCATTTAGCCGACAGAAACTGGAAAACGCATGTAGCAATTTTATTAGCTCCGCGTAAAACTACGGACTCGTTGCACAGATGACAGAACCCTTGTTTGTCAGCTATATTGTCGATGGTAAAGTTAAAGGAATTGAGCTTGATTTTATAATAAAAGGAACTGACATTGCCACATGATGTTTGAAAAACCGCTTGTAGGTCATAAATTGCCACAACCTGAGATGAATCTTTTTTAGCATTTGCAATATCAGCATGTTTTTCATCTCTCGATTTTTCTATATTGCGTACATGTGTATCATATTCTTGTTACAAGGGTTTTCTGCCGTCTTCATTGGAATTTTGATAGTTGGCACAAAGGGAACATTAATCTTTTTTAGGGATGTACCAGGAAGTATTAAATTGTGTATGAAAATTTGCCGGTAGGTACATTTCTTCGCAATAAGTTGGTTATGCTTCGCAATAAGGTGCAGTTCTTGACATTGTTCTGAATACGGTCCATATAATTGCAATATTTAGGCTACCATCAATGTACTCACGACTTATCTGAGCTCTAAGATAGTGAGACTCAACCTTGGGTATTAATTGAATGTGGTTCCTAATCGCCTGTTTAGTTTCATCACCTATTTTGGTCTGTTTACCATGTTTGCCTCTGGTCGGTTTCTATAAATCCTTCCGCATTAATATTAATAATAATTTCCTTCTTACACCACCTCGGATATATTCTTTTAAAGTTCCTATAATAAGGAATGTGTTCATCAAAAATGAAATAAAGTGTAGAATATAATTTTTCCACCGCTCATTCACATTATCAAAATTTTGCAAAAAATACCAATCTATATTCTGCAATGCATTAGAGAGCAGGGAAATTTGCTCTTTTAAAACTATACGTCTTTTGTTCAATATTAGAGGAAGAATCTAGCATCGATAGGGAAGATGTAGGAAAACCTATATTGAGAGAGGAATTTGAAATAGCACTAAGGGGACTAAAGAATAATAGAGCGCCGGGTGTAGATAAAATACAGGCGGAAATTTTGAAATGGGCGGGACAGAAAGTAGTAAATAGGATGTTTGAACTGGTAAAATACATATACGAAACGGGCGAGATGCCGGAGGATTATAAGAGGAACATTATCGTTACTATACCGAAAAAGAGAGGAGCCGACAAATGCGAGAACTTTAGAACGATTAGTCTAACTTCCCACGCGTCAAAAATCTTAACCAGAATAGTGCAGAAGAGGATGGAAAATAGAGCGGAGGAAATACTAGGAGAAGACCAGTTCGGGTTTAGGCGAAATAGGGGAACTCGCGAAGCTATTCTGGCGCTAAGAGCAATGTTAGAGAAAACAATAGAAAAAGGAAAGAACGCTTATATAGGATTTGTAGATTTAGAAAAAGCTTTTGATAACGTAAGATGGGAAAAAATGTTCGAGATACTAAAGAGCGCGGGAATGAAGTATAGAGATAGGAGAGTAGTACACAATCTATACAAAGAGCAAACTGCTGTTATAGAAGTAGAAGGGGAAAGAAGGGAAGTAGATATTAGGAAAGGAGTAAGACAAGGATGTACGCTATCACCACTAATTTTTAATCTATACATCGAAGAGGCAATTAATGTGGTAAAAGATAGAGTGGATTTCGGGATTAAAGTACAGGGACAGAAACTAAAAATGCTGAGATTCGCGGATGATATAGCAGTATTAGCATCTAGTAAGGAGGAATTAGAATCGGCATTGAACGAAATGGAGGCAGTGTTGACAGAGGAATACGGAATGAGGGTGAATAAAAACAAAACTAAAGTGTTAGTGTGCAGAGGGCGCGAGAGCAGAGCAAAAACGAAAGTACAAATTAATAATGAAAGATTGGAGGAAGTTAAAGACTTCACTTATTTAGGAAGTAAAATAAATTGGGATGGAAGAAGCGATAAAGACATAAAACAAAGAATAGCGCAGGGTCGAGTAGCTTTTAACAAAAAGAAAGGACTTTTATGCTCGGGGGTAATAAACTTCGAAATAAGGAAGAGATTTTTGAAAACATATGTATGGAGCACGGCACTATACGGTTGCGAAACCTGGACGGTAGGGGAAGCAAGTAGGAAGAAATTAGAAGCTTTTGAGATGTGGTGTTACCGAAGAATGATGAACATACCATGGACTGATGGGGTTAGAAACGAAGAAGTATTGGAGAAAGTCGGCGAGAAAAGAAGTATGCGGAAAAACATAAGGATGAGAAGAGATAGAATGGTAGGCCACTTGCTGAGACATGGGGGAATAGTCCGCGATATTTTGGAGGCAGAAATAGGAGTGAAGAAAGACAGAGGTAGGCCTAGACTAGATTACTGCTCGCAAATAGTAAGGGATGTAGGTTGTAGCACAATTAGCGAAATGCGTAGATTAGCACAAGATAGGAGAAGCTGGAGGTTAGCGTCCAACCAGTCTTAGGACTGATGACCTAATGATGATGATGATTGTTCAATATTACCTGTAAAATTATCATTGCTGATAGGCGCCGTTATATGAACAATAAAAGCTGGGTGATACATATCCTCTTTGATAAGAGGAACATTAACACGCTCAACCCCACATTCTATATTTGAAATAACAAGATCAAGTAGTCTTCCTCTAGTATTTGGTACATTATTGTATTGATTTATATCAAAAAAACATCATAAACTCATTAATTAATTCTGATTTCCTATCGTTAATATCATTATTATATGATGGTGCATTAAAGTCACCAAAGATAATTAAATGCTCTCCTAAGATGATGTCAAGTAGTTCAAATGAGACTATAAATGATTCATAATATTCCAAACTAACAGTAGGTGAAATGTAAATCACAAAAATATATACAATGGAGAAGTTAAGTTGACACTTACAACACAATATGTCGATTAGTGGGAAATCATTGAAAAAAGTTGATACATCTATAACATCCGTCTTTATGTTATTTTTACACGCCAAGGCCACTTCACCACCAGTTGAATAATTGGTTAACGTAAGATTTCTGTCTCTTCGGTAGACATTGTACTGATTGGGAAACAGTTCAGCATTGTTCACATCCTCTTGTAACCATGTCTCTGCAATTGCAATAACATCAAACTTCATCAGCTTGTTGCACTGACACATTAAATTGTTCTAATTTACTGTTCAGACCCTCTAACATTCTGGTAATTACAAATTAAATCATATTTCATGTTGGGATTTTCAAGTTTAAAGATTTACTTGCATTTGCAACTGACACAATTTTAGGGACATTTTTTATGAATTTTATTGTCTTTGATTGATGACCACTTTCTGTAAGACATTTCAGCTCCTCTTGTAACTTTTTCAAATAACCTCTTTGCATTGGTGTTTGATCGCTGTACACTTTTATAGAACTATCCTTCTTCTTATTTTTTTAAATTTGTTTAGCTTCATGTGTATTGTTTAATATAACTTTAATATAACATGTAATGCTATTAAAAGGAAATCATTATCTCTAAGATGTTTAAAGTGTCTCTTTGGCGTCATGTAAGTTATGTGTAAGCACAATGTTTTTTATATCTGTTCCATTGTTCTTCGTAATAGATATTTTATTGTACAAAATCGGCAAATTTTATACGGCGATAAACATTATTTTCTACAAACTAAATTATTTTGATGAAACATTCCGTACCCCCACTATCTTCGTCGTATTTTGTATTTTTTAAGTGAAAATCCCAACTATAAAAATCCTGGTCACGGCACCAGTCAAGCATCCCCCCCTCGTCGTATTTTATTTTATGAAGCCTCAAACTAGAAACTTCCTCTCGCGAGAACGTTGGACCTCAGAGGTTATATTGATATCACACCTGCAGAATGTGATACCAACGAATCCCTGGTTGACCCTATCCCAAGAGAATGGACGTACAAGTTCGAAGATTTGGCCTGATCACTTAATTTTGTCTAATGGTAGGAACCTTGATACGTTGTGTTTTTTTTTTTATTCTTACACCCCAGATTCTTTATATAAAGTTTGGTATTACTTGTTTTAATTTTCTTATTTATGATCTGGTTTGGTTAATTTAATTTAGGATTTTATTTAGGTATCTGAATTCAAGTCTAATTTACTTTATTGATTTAATAAAAGGTGGTCCAACCAAAACGCACGATGTTAATTGTAAATAAAATAAAAAGTTTTCAGAGAATTATCTTAATATTTTTTATTATGATAGAAGGATCTATGACAATTATGTGTGAAACAAAATATCGGCCAAATGCTCGCCACGGCTTCGGTGGCATACCTCTATCCGATGGTCCATATTTTCAATGACTCTGAGACATAATTGAGGTTCAATGTCGTTAATGTTCCGAATTATCTCATCCTCTAGCTCTTGAATTGTTCTTGGCTTATTGACGTACACTTTTTCTTTTAAATATCCCCAAAGAAAGAAGTCCAACGGTGTCAAATCACATGATTGTGGCGGCCAATTAACATCGCCACGGCGTGAGATAACACGGCCATTGAATTTTTCGCGCAAAAGTGCCATTGTTTCGTTGGGTGTGTGGCAAGTGGCACCATCCTGTTGGAACCACATATCGTCCAGGTCCATATCCTCAATTTATGGCCACAAGAAGTCCGTTATCATCTCGCGATAGCGAACACCATTCACGGTAACTGCTTGGCCGACCTCATTTTCGAAGAAGTACGGCCCGATGACGCCGCCAGCCCATAAACCGCACCAAACAGTCACTCTTTGTGGATGCATCGGCTATTCAACAATCACTCGTGGATTCTCATTTGCCAAAATGCGGCAATTCTGCTTGTTAACGAATCCACTGAGGTGAAAGTGTGCCTCGTCGCTGAAGATGATTTTCTTTGTAAAGTCACCATTCACTTCTGTCTGTTCAACCAACCATTCGGCGTATTGACGACGCTTGAAATGGTCAGTAGGCTTCAGCTCTTGAGTCAATTAAACCTTGTAAGCGTGTAAATTCAAATCTTTATTCAAAATTCGCATCAGTGATGTTCATGAGATGTTCAGTTGTTGGGCACGACGACGAGTCGAGGCTGACGGCTCTTCTGCTACACAATCGCGAACAACAGCAATGTTTTCCGCAGAACGAACTGGGCGAGCATGCACAGGTGTTTTCACATTTCCTACAGACCCGGTTTGCTGAAATTTGCGCACAATTCTCCCGATTGTGGACATATTTGGTCGATTATGCTGACCAAAATAGTCACGAAGTGCACGAAATGCATTTTGATTTGAACGCCCATTTTCGTAAAAGGCTTCAACAATATTAACGCGCTGCTCAATTGTGTACCTCTCCATGGTTGAATTTGTCAAATACTGAAACAAAGAAATGTCAAATTAAGTTGGGCAAAAAACTTGACGTTAAGGTGTGACTCACAATTAACAACGTGCATTATGGTTGGACCACACGTTATTAGAAGAGGACACTAAAAATAAAACTAAGAATCCACTTTAACTTACATTTATTATCCAAACTTGGATATGTGGAAATAATGTTCTTGACAAACAACAGAAATCTGTTATTTGTAACGGAAACTTCTGTTTATTTAGAAAATGGCTGGCATACGCAGAACTTTGCAATACACCGAGAGGGGCTCCTCTCGTCAAACACTCTGTGAGTTTCCCCACTGGGGAGACATTATCAAACCTAAGCCCAACCACGAACTCGCAGTTAGCAAACTTGCTTTAGGTTGTGTACAAAATCACCTCAGTAAAGGTATTATATGTGAGACACTGTCTCTAGCAATGGCTTCGTGTCACGTACCCGCTCACTTTGAGATACCCAGGTAGAAAATTAGCCCGATGCGAGGCTCCTGTGATATACAAAATACGCACCCTAGAGCGATAACCACTAATTATCAATATCATTTTTAAACAGGTAAACGTGATCGATGATATAAAACTACCGAACAATTTCACCTGTAGTAACTGCTAGTATAATTTTAAGAGCTGCGGTCGATTTTAGATATGTCAATGCCCCCGTATGGAGACGCTAACAGATGTTCTACAAAATGTAATAAATTACGAACAGAGGGTTGTTAGCCTCTCAAGAACATCATAGTACAGATTAATTTACATTTACGTAAAATAGCTGAATACTGGGAATTAAGTTCCCGGTAAGATAAATAATTGTAAATGAATGAAAAACAAAGATATGCAGTAACTAGCCTGCACTCAAACTAGAGCAGTGAATTATTATCACAGAAATTACCTAAACAGTGTTAAATTATAATTGAGTACCAGAGTGAAATAATGGCGCAAATATAGAGTCATTAATTAAGAAATCCCCCCTTTTACCAGAAAAGATTATTGACGATGATTTGATTATTAACGGAATACGACTGATTAAAAAAAAACCTCACCAAGCAAGGCGTTGGAGACTTCTCCCCAGGTTTGCGACCCCTACTTTCGGTGACGTCCATGACGGTGGAACCCAAACCACTCGACGAATGACTATTCTATTTTTATGATCTTCGGTTTTCAAGTCTTCGGGTCTTCCTAGCTTCCTCTTCCCGGGCCCACTTCGAACTGCTTCTTCGGATTAATTTTAAAACTGTCCTCTTACATCGCGGAATTGGTATTTAAACAAAATCGTGGTTCCCTGTGAGAGGGATAACAGATTCCCGAAACCCCCGGTATGACAGAAATAACTAGTGCGTCGTGAAACAGCGTACCCGATCTCGAAAATTCTGCCGTATTTTAATGTTTATAAAATACCTAATCAGGTTTTCTGGGTTCTATTTCCATTTAAGCCCGTAACATATAAGGGCGGTAATTAGGTACCTATCGAAAAGAAATATTCACGCAGATTGAATAGGAGGTAGTATATCGTTTATATGTAAGTATTTAGTTGTTTTCGAACAAAGGTTTCTAATACCTTAGACAATGTTGGTAAAATACTGATGAGGCTATAGTCAGAAAGAACTTCTGGATTACTCTTTTGTTTGGGAATAGGTATCACGTGGGAGTATTTCCCAGCTGAGGGAAAATATCCTGTAGTTATGCATTTATTTATGGTAAATGTAAAGTACTCACTTAAATAGGAAAATACATATAACAACATTTTCTGATTAATATTATCAGAACCTTTGGCCTGAGTTTTAATTTTACAATCTTTTCTATATGGCTTGTAGTAATCGTAATAAAATCAAAAGTATTGTTTAGCCCCAAAAGTGTCTCACGATATTTATCAAGATATATAAGTATTGTTAGGTTGTTGAGATAAATTATGAATCAAAAAATTATTAAACAAGTGGGGGTTTGTTTATCTTGTAGCATTCACTATCTTTAGTCTCGGTAATATTTAAATATTTTAATGTTTTCCCAAAAAGTTTTGTCTAAAAAAGGATGCAGTAACCCTGACTACTGAATATCGTAAATGTTTCAAGGAATGTAAAACCCTCTTATGCAATGATCCGATTCTGAAATACCCCGACTTCGACAAATCTTTTACTTTTACAACGCTAGCAATTTCGCAATAGGCGCAATTCTCTCACAAGATGGTCACCCTATTAGTTATGCCTCAAGGACTGTCAATCCCGCCGAGTACAATTACTCCAACATCGAAAAGGAACTCCTAAGCATAGTCTGGCCCACAAAATATTTCCGGCCATATCTCTTTGGTTCCAAATTCACAACATTAACTGACCATCAGCCTCTACAATGGCTATTTAACCTTAAGGACTCAAACTCACGTTTAGTACGTTGGTGTTTGAAGCTTGAGGAATATGACTATGAAATCAGATATAAAAAAAAGTAATCAAACACGAACGCAGACTGCCCATCTCGCATAAAACTGGACCCTGTAGAATTAAATGCCGTAGAAGAAGACGATTCTATTTCTCTGATTGTCAACCCATCTGAAGACATCCAAACTCTTTTAAACGATCTGCCAGAACCAAATCCAGAGATTTCCCAAGATATTATAGACTCACTCCCACTCACTAACCCCGAGAATAAAAATGACGACTTACACGAAACCGTACACACTAGTCATGAAAACCTACTTCTAAAAATAAAATACACAGACCAAACCCTTAATACCTACCACAACCAATACTTCATTACGGAAAACGACAAAAACATCGCTAACACTCATTATATCGAGCAACTTTTCCCAAACCATAAACGACATATAATAACCCTTAGAAGTCGATCCTCAGGTAAACAAGTATTTAATTTTCTAAAACAATTTCTCAATTTTACCCCAAATACACATAATTGCCTCTATTTCAAAGACGAGCCGACAGAACTTAAAATTATTCGAGCCCTGTAAACCTTTCTAGATCCAAAAATCAAATGTACGATCTCACGAAAATTCGTTGAAGATATTCCTTCAGAACAAGAACAACAACTAAAGATAAAATACTTACACGAGACAAAATTGAACCATCGAGAACATGCAGCTACACTTTCGGCCCTTAAAAAGCGGTATTATTGGCCAAAATTATCACAACACATAATGAACTATATAAATACCTGTGAAGTATATCAAAAAGGTAAAAATGACCGACACCCTCAACATATCCAATTAAAAGAAACAACCACTTTAACCAAACCTTTTGAGGAAATTAATATGGATACGTTACAAATAAAAAATCTTAAAATTTTAATAATCATTGATCCCTTTTCCAAAATAGGACAAGCGTACCCCATGTCTTCCATTTCAGGTATAGAAGTTCAAAGAAAACTTTTAAAATTTATTGAACATTACAATTTACCCCACAAAATATTAGTAGATTCCGGGCTGGAATTCGATAACGCAATGATCCAGGATTTTTGTAAACTCCATAAAATCCAACTTCGCTATACTTCTATTCAAGGACATACGTCCAACGGTTCCATCGAAATATTCCATTCCAATCTATTAAATTCAATGCGCTGTCTGAAACAAGAAAATCCCAACGCACCTCTCGAATACCTCTTACAACTTGCCGTAATCGGTTACAATAATTCGACCCATACAGCTACAAAATTTACCCCCTTCGAGATTGTATTCGGAGAAGATAGACTCCTACCTTTTGATACGTCTGAAGAAATACTCGTTTCCGAATATATAAACGATCATAAAAAAACTCCTAACTGAACTCCATTCACAAATCGAGAGAAATATATCTCAAAAGAAATCTAAAGATATTTCAAAAGCTAATGAAAAACGCGATGAACCCGAAACATTGAATGAAGGTGAAGTCGCATATGTCAAAAGCCCTTATGCCCCTCGTGATAAACTATTACCCCGCTTCGAAAAAGCTCAGGTTCAAAAGGACCACGGACACACAGTAACCTTTGCCAAAAGACGCCAAAGACTCCATGAATCTGCTGTTAAAAAGAAACGCAAAACTCCATTTAGGAAACAGAGACTAATAAAATCCCCTTCTCCCCTTTTACAGGAGACAGACATAGACTCAGACACAGGAGATAACCCTAAACCAGGCCCTTCGAACATCCAAATCGGACAAGACTTTGAAGATCAAATACCCACAATTACCATCCGACTTTCACCTGATAGACCAAAGAAAAATCAAACACGTAAACTAAAATAAAATGAAAACTTTAATTCTCTTATTCTTCCTATCAGTTCAAACGTTAGAAATAAGGAAACTAAATAACCCAATATACTTTTTAAAACTCAGTAATCAAACTCGTTTAATATCAACCCACTATAACTTTCTTCACATCATTGACCTAGAACCCATAAGCGAAAACCTAAGACAAACACGCATGCAAATTAAAATTCACGATCATAAATGTAATCACCCTTTTATGACACAACGAGTAGTTCTTCTGTATAATCTAACTGTTTCAAAACTTGACAATCTTCAACATGATAAAATTAAACCAAGAACAAAACGCGGACTCCTTAATGCCATTGGTTCCGTCCAAAAAACCTTTTTGGTACTGCCACAGAAGACGATATAAAAGGTTATAATGACCAGATAAAAACATTGCACAAAAACCAAGAAAATCTGGCCACACAACTGAGCCTTAGGACTTCACTTCTAAACACTCTTGCTCAGAAAATAAACGAAAGCTTTAAAACTATACACAATAATGTAGCACACCTAGAAGAAACAATTGAAAAATTAAGAGACAAATTTAATTGCTTTCAAATAAATAGTAAAATTTTACAAAATTTGCAGTTTTTTATTAAATTTCTTGGACAATTTAGAAAACGCTCTAACGATGTCCCATGCACACATCATTCACAACTTCTTTCTCTCCCATTCAGATTTAGTAAACATTTTAGATACTTATCTAAAATTTATCTAAAACAAATAATTATTACTTTTTAAAAATTTCAATCCTACTACCAACTCTTCTCAATAAAAACGTTTATTGAAAAAGGTAAAGTTATAGTAAAAATTATTGTACCAATATTCTTGGATGAAGGTTTTACAATTTACCACCTAATTCCAATCCCTTAAATAACCTCACCTTAATTCTACTTCAACCCTTCCTTTTAACGAGTTCTACTGGAAATCAAATACATTTATGCAAACAAGACGCCTGTCCAATAATCGAGGATATGAGCATCTGTTCCGGAATTCCCGAATTGCAGCGAGACCAGTGTTTCCGGTCCATACTACAAGGTTCAGTACCCTCAAGTTGTTCCTATCTCCGGGTGCACGTCAACGCAACCATCGTCAGCCAAGTGGCTCATGATAACCTGATAGTGATCCCCAATGGACAACATCTCCTCCATAGCAAATACCCCGAGGAAGAAATCACCAAAATTTCTTCCCCCGTTGAAATCTTACTAGGAAACTGCCATGTTAGCATCGATGGAAACTCATTTTCACAGGATGAAACTCTAGTGCCCGGCAAGATGTATAACATCCCCAAAATTGATGTACAAACAGACTTACCTGTCCCCAAGGTCCATCTCCGAAGGATTCCCCTTCAGGACCTTCAGGACATACATCGGACTTTAAGTGCTTTAAAACCAGTGCAAGTTGAGGACCTACCTGATTACAACTAACAGACACTTATCTACGTTTATAATTGTTCTTATTATCATATTTCTTCTTCTGATTTTATATATATATATATATATATATATATATATATATATATATATATATATATATATATATATATATATATATATATATGCTATAGACTATACAAATCACAGATGTTATGTTTAAAAATAAGAAAAATTAGAGGTCAAACTTTGTCAGACCTTAATTTTCCCTCTAAGAAGGGAGGTGTAATATGACCACCCTATAAGGTCGTATCATATTTTTTGCAAGCTCTCTTCCTTTATTATTATAACAATAATGTAATATATCTAACAATGTAACTGATACAAATAGCTTAAGTTGCAACTTTGCGATAAGCACTTTATATAAATATAATTGTATTCTTGGCTCACGGAGATATAGATATACTGGAGTTCGGGCCGTTACTCTGTAACTTTTAGTGTCAATAAAATAGTTTTTCAAGTGTCGAAAGGTTTCAACTTATTTCTAATGTATGTTCAATTATTAATTATTCATCCTGTGTGAATGTAATGAATAATACAATTTATATAAGCATAATTAAATTTATATAAAAAAAAACATATTCTATGTTCTAAATAAAATATACTTGAATTAACATTTACCCAGTGGCATACCAATTAAGTAGGGAAACTCCACCACCCTCGGTGGCAAGCCCCTGACAAGGAACGTTTTAAAGTGTCTTGCCTAAACGCAATAAAGAGATTTAGCAGTAAAGTACACATACAGTTTTTATTTAGAAAAAATAAAAAAATATTTTCCAGGGTAGGGTTAAGGGGCGAAAAAATGGAACTAGTATTAAAAAAAATCGCATTTTGTTACAAAGCACGGCTTGTGGAGTATTAAAGCAAAGAAGTTTCGTCTATGTTACAAAAGATACCTATATAAAAATATTTTTCAGGGGCGCTGTTGTCATCTGTCATTTTGACAGTTTTAACATATTGTAAAATTGTTATGGTTCAAACCCTTTATAAACTTAACTTTTTTTTCAGATTCGGATGTGTACCGAAGAACACGTACTATGCAAAAAAATCTTGTATCTTGCTAAATACAAGCCAGAGCAGCATCAACTCTACCAAGATGGTAGGGACACAGCTCCAAAAATTTCCCATGACTTTTATTATAGACATTTCAACAGTAACTACAATATAAGTTTCGGGCAGCCCAGATCGGATAATAAGTTAGAGAACAGGTGAAAGCAAATTTTATATGTACGATGAAATAACGGCTAAGAAGGGGTGCAACGAAGTCGTAATTTTCTTGTTACTCTACATAGAAAATTTTCTTTCGCCGACTGTTCGTGAGCTATATCTATTCTCGGAAAACTGTTCTGTTCAAAATAAGAACTCTGTGCTGGTTCATTTTCTGCACACATTTATCAATACCACAGTGAAAAATATTAGACTAATCATGCATCAGTTTCCGGAACCAGGGCACAGCTTTTTGGCCTGTGATCGATCATTCGGCTTAATCGAAAAAGAAAAACGTAAAAAAGAAGTAGTTTATACAAAGGTTGGAGAGATTTGGTAAAGAACACATCTAGGAAATCGACTGCAGTAGAAATGCGTCAGGATATCATTCTCCGTACATTTTTAAAGTTTTATGAAAAAAACAAATGCTGAAAAAGAAAAGTTCTCTATTTCGAAATATCGCGTTCTTAAGTATGAAAATAAAAACGAATGTAGTGAAGTGTAGTATAACAACAGGAATAACATTGTTTTCTGAATTTGCTTTCAAAAAATCATCCGAGCCATATTCGTTGCCTTCAGAAAAGCTTTATAACAACTATCCTCTACCTATCAATCAAAAGAAACTAATTAAGAATGTTAAGTCCCTAGCTGAAAAGTATGTACCTAGGAATGATCAGTGGTATTACGATATTATTTTTAATGCTGTTGGTCTTGAAATACCTCAAGAAAACTCCAATAGTGATGATGAGGATGTAGAAGTTGAGATGTTTTGAACTTGTGTTTGTATTTTTTTCGAGTTACTTGTGAAATAAATCAGTTTCCTGTCATACACTGAGTCTTGTTATTATATTTTGTGTCAAAAAACAGACAATTACATTCTGAAAAAATGTTGTTTAACAAAGAAATATGTATATTTTCATATTTTTTCGTAAGGAAAATGTTTTCTAGCGTGTACAGTTTGCTAGCAGTATTCGGTTATTTGTTGTTCCGAACACAATGTTTGATTTCATTTTGATACAATAATTAATAACGATATCGATGGGGTAATTGAAGGGCTTGGTGAAAAAACCGGTCTGCTCCATTTTTTTCCGAAAATCACTTTTTCAATGAATTTAAGTATACTTGGGACGCTGAATCGTTGGGAATAAAAATTGGACAGCTCACCGATTTATAATAGAAGATATAACACTTTATGGAGTTGTGTGAATATCTTTTGTGTAAAGAACCCGCCAGCTCCGGAGCTGTCTGTTTCTTACTGCAAATCATAGATGGAGCTGCTTTCGCGTGGATATGCGGTGGATAGCGTGATTGTGTTTATCTCAGTTGGCAGTTGTTCGTTATCCGTTCCGTTGAAACGTGTATTGCTTTTAGTTTTCACAAAAGCTTACTCGATTTGTTAACCAGGACAGTGTTTTTCAAAATAACGGATAATACCAGTAGTGAATCTGAACCTGAACCGTTCCGAGATAGCGGTAGTGAATATTTTCCTTCAGATGAAGAGCAAATCCATAGAAGTGTACTCAACGAGCCGAGAATAAGCCGAATTAATAACAAAAAGGGGAAAAAGAGTATTAAGTACCAGTAAATGGAGACGTAATGTAATAAAAACTAGGAAATGTGGAGAAAAATAGAATGTGAACTGAAAAAATAAAATAATACCTTGCCGAGTAACTGGACCACATTGTAAATGCAAGTACAGGTGTTTTTCTAAAGTAAACGAGATCCAAAACTATTTTGACGCAGTTTTGTAACACTGGAGACAAGAGATTTATTTAACAGGTTTAATATCTGCAGAGAATATACAGCATTGCAGGGTTAAAACTGGACAAGGCGCTTAAAGAAGTCTGAGTGCGCTGAGTCTTGTTATTATATTTTGTGTCAAAAAACAGACAACTCCATTTTGAAAAATATTTAACAAAATAATATTTATATTTTCATATAATTTCATAAGAAAAATGTTTTCTAGCGAACTTTACTTTATTGAAAAGTAACTTTTAATTTCTTCAATTTTTTTTCTAATTTGAAAAACAATTTAATGTTGATACTGTGCAATTTTAAAAATTGAGCTGGCCGGTTTTTGCACCAAGCCCTTCAATTCTACGAGCCTACAACTCATTATTTATAACAAGCAACATTAATGTCTATAAAACACAACGATTACAAAAATAAAAAAGTTGGACGCCTATTAAGTCTTCTTCTATTATGTCATTTTTGACCCGCAAAATTAAATGAATGGCTGAAAAATTATTTGTTCGAAAGTTTGTGAGTACAAAGCAAATTTTTAACGAACGTTAAACGAATTTGGGCAATCCACTCGCCTTCTTTCTCTGTACGAATACGCACCTTTATACTACACACTAGTCTAAACTAATACCCAGTGTTTCTTTGTGTGCCGCTAAATGCGATTTATAGCTAGACTTATATTTCGTCTGGAAAGTACACGTCTGGCACTTGTACATCGCCACTTCCGAAGCATCCTTGTGCGTCAGCATATGCCTCTTTACGGTGCGTTTATGTCTCGTCTCATAACTACACTTGGGACATTTGTACATTTCCACTTCCGAAACGTCCCTGTGAATCACCAGGTGTTTCTTGAGGTTACCCTTCTGTTTAGCCACGTACGCGCACAAAGCACACCTGAACATCTCTACTTCTGAGGAGTCTTTATGGGTCAACATGTGCTTGTTGAGGCAGTCTTTATGCCTAGTCTCGTACGTACAGAACATACACTTGTACATCTCCACCTCCGAGGCATCTTTATGGACCACCATGTGCTTTTTAAGGTGCCCTTTATGTTTGGTCTCATAACTGCACAGCACGCACTTGTACATCTTTAGTTCCGAAGGGTCTTTGTGAGTTAGCATGTGCAGCTTCAAGCTATGCTTGTATTTCGCCTCGTATGTGCACGATAAGCACTTGTACATCATAACTTCTGAAGCGTCCTTATGGGTGAGCATATGCTGCTTTACTGCACGTTTGTGTTTAGTTTCATAACTGCACATTGTGCATTTATACATTTCTACTTCCAAGGGGTCTTTATGAGTTTGCATGTGTACCTTAATGTCGTTGTATCGTTTGGTCTTGTACGTACAAAACACACACTTATACATTTTGGAATTTAAGCAGTTATTGATAAACTCAAAGTAACACCTCAAATCGTCTTTACAATTTGTACAAAAAACAGGATTCTTGATAATTTCCAAGTCCTACGATAGAATTGAAAAATTGCTTGAACAAACAGTACAAAATACGTGTCTTACCATTTCTGACATAAGTACTGGCAACATCTCCATATGCAGTTCTCTGTCCATTAAATTTTCCATGGTGACACCATTATTTCTTTTTAATTCGTTCATACAGAAACGACACAAAGTGAAATCATTAATTAATGTTTCGTCTCCATTTTCCTGGAATATATCCTTCAACTCAAATTGAATCAATCTTCTGCTAACGGCAAAAGAAAATACCAGGTTCTCCGTATTTATGCATGCTGATTTAAAAGAAAACGATCTTTCAATAGCTGCTGCACAATTGTAACATACGAAAGAATTCTTCATTACGCTAAGATCCTAAAACATAAACGAATCGTTATAATTAATAAAACTTATAACTATACTCCGGTTTCAACATAGTGGGCAGTAAGGTATAGAACACTATTTTTATGAGCTGGTAATGCGATTCAACAATTCTCGTGTCTGTTTTACGTGTAAATTGTAAACACCACTCCCTTCACTCTGTGATCACTGCTCTCTTCAGTCGCGTGCAAGACAAGGCACGTGCTTTGTCTGTTTGCCTTATCTGGCCCACATGTTGCGAATTACTTACTGTCTACAATTTTGAAACCAGACTATAAATTTGTTTTGGTGAAATAAAATAGTGCCTAAGATTTACCAAGTTCAATAAAAGAACGTCCAACATTTCCAACAATATCTCAGTTAGCACTCGATATCCACTTCCTCCAACGTGCAAACAAAGTCTACAAAGCCTATTTTCGTTTACGTCCATTGTAATGAACTGTGCATATAATACGATAACAAGTTCCTGATTACTGGATAATTATGAACTGGAGAAAAATTTAAAACACCCCTTTTTAAACTGTAGATTGACAAGGTTAGAATCCTCTTCTTCTTCTTCACAAATAATCCTAATGATTTACTTCAAAATGCCTACAGGAATAAAATGATAAAAATATGAATAATCGGTAATTGCATACAAGAAGTGTTCCTGGGTAAATGCTTACGAAACTTTTCTAACCCCCTATTTTCGAGGGTGCTGGAGACGAATCCGGCTTCAGTTTTATCCGCTCGGACACGGTTTTCGAGAAAATGAATTTTCCACTTTTCCGCATGAGGCCATTTTTTCTATCAAATAACTTTCACTTCACACTACATAGATAGCTAATATTAATACCAATAGATGCTATAACACTTGCTTTACACATATCATATATTAAACCGTCATAAAACCTATTAGAAACTTTCGATGTTTAGTTACTTCAAACGTATACAATGACTTGCAGTTGGCGTCGTCCATTGTAATTGTACGCCCTCCGTGTCGTTCGATGAAACTACATACATACAGAGAGGCTCCAAAAACTAAATTTGAATATTAACAACTAAATACGCTGTATATTTTGAAGGATACTAACTTAACCTAACCTAACCTGACTGTCTACTTATTATGGTTAGGTAGATAATGGTTTAAATAAATTGTATTGCAAAAATGAGTTTTGCGAAAAGTAAACAAACTAACTAACCTAATCATTGGACAGCGCGGCGTAGGTATTGTTCAATTGACTGAGCTTGGCAAAAATTTAAGATGTGAATATAAAAACGTTCTTTCACTTGAAGAAATAAAAAAGGAAAGTCATTTAGGACTACATTCAATTTTATTTTAGATATTGTTTATGACGAATGTGTAGTAATAACATAAGTAGCGACTGGTAAAATGCATGCCGCTGCGTTGCTAGACGCTAATTGGCAAGCTCCCGACTTACCGAGCAAAGATTAAACTGGCATATTTTGAAAATGTTTATCTTCTCAACAAATCGTGCAACGGACTTTTTTTATTCAAAATATTTATATTGGTATGTATGACTTATTTTTGCATAAAATGTATTGAAAATCAAGTTTTCAAGTTATGATGTTAAATGTTGGTCAACTGGTATATTCAAACTATGCAAAAAGTTCTAACTTGATGGTGAATATTTCCTTTATTGTACGGGCAAAAAATGTTTATTTAAGCAATTCCCTTCTAGAAGTTTATTCTTCATGTATGCCCGGCGGGGGTATATAGGCGACGCGATGGGATAGGTAAAACCTTCCCCCTGGGTAAATACACTACCGCACTCCAGGCCGAGCTAGTTGCAATTACATACAGTGTTCTGGGAGCAGACCAAAATCGGACCCAGGAGAAAGTATGTATCTGTTTGGATAGCAGGGGGGCGTTGGCAGCCCTGAATTCAGCAACGACAGAGTCGAAGTTGAATTCAGGGCTTTCAATGCTTTCGTCCACGAACTATGCGTCCTATCCGCAGTGGCGGCTGGCCAGAGGTGGGCACTGCACACCCAGCTGTTTCCTAGAAGAAAAGGAACACAGAATTTGGAACAATACCAACTCACACGAGATACATCAGCACCCAGTGCATCCCGAGAAAGTCACTGTTTAGTGGTCTGGCGAAATCATCGGTCCGTACTTCTTCTAAAACGAAACTGGCATCGCCATAACCGTCAACGGCGAGCGCTACAGATCGATGATAAGCAACCTCTTGTGGCCTAAAACTGGATATGGATACCAACGACATGTGGTTCCAACGGGACGGCGCTACGTGACACACAACGCATGCTACGATGTATATTCTGCACGAACGATTTGAGAGCATGGTTATCTCGCGCAGCGGCGACGTGAACTGGGGATTTAATGCCTTTAGACTTCTTCCTTTGGGGCCATCTTAAATCGCAGGTCCATGTGAATAAATCGCAAACAATTGATGCCCTTAAAGTCAACATACCGAACGTCATCCAGGAAATTCAGCCATATTTATGCGACAAAGTCATCGAAAATTGGACCTCCCGAATACGTATCACCAAGCAAAGCCGCGGCTGACATTTGAACGACCTTTATTCCATACTTAATGCCATAAAATATTCATTCAAATAAAAAAGATTAAGTGGATATCTCACATACAACTTGTCTTATTTACGTTTAAAAATCGCGCGTCCTTATTGTATGTAAGGTCCTATATGTCCACACTCACCAAATTTTCAAGAAATCACCAAAATTTCTTCCCCCGTTGAAATCTTACTAGGAAACTGCCATGCTAGCATCGATGGAAACTCATTTTCACAAGATGAAACCCTAGTACCCGACAAGATGTATATCATCCCCAAAATTGATGTACAAACAGGCTTACCTGTGCCCAAAGTCCATCTCCAAAGGATTCCCCTTCAGGACCTTCAGGACACACATGGGACTTTAAGTGCTTTAAAACCAGTGCAAGTTGAGGACCTACCTGATTACAACTAACAGACACTTATCTACGTTTATAATTGTTCTTATTATCATATTTCTTCTTCTGATTTTATATATATATATATATATATATATATATATATATATATATATATATATATATATATATATATATATATATATATATATATATATATATATATATATATATATATATATATATGCTATAGACTACACAAATCACAGATGTTATGTTTAAAAATAAGAAAAATTAGAGGTCAAACTTTGTCAGACCTTAATTTTCCCTCTAAGAAGGGAGGTGTAATATGACCACCCTATAAGGTCGTATCATATTTTTTGCAAGCTCTCTTCCTTTATTATTATAACAATAATGTAATATCTCTAACAATGTAACTGATACAAATAGCTTAAGTTGCAACTTTGCGATAAGCACTTTATATAAATATAATTGTATTCTTGGCTCACGGAGATATAGATATACTGGAGTTCGGGCCGTTACTCTGTAACTTTTAGTGTCAATAAAATAGTTTTTCAAGTGTCGAAAGGTTTCAACTTATTTCTAATGTATGTTCAATTATTAATTATTCATCCTGTGTGAGTGTAATGAATAATACAATTTATATAAGCATAATTAAATTTATATAAAAAAAAAACATATTCTATGTTCTAAACAAAATATACTTGAATTAACATTTACCCAGTGGCATACCAATTAAGTAGGGAAACTCCACCACCCTCGGTGGCAAGCCCCTGGCAAGGAACGTTTTAAAGTGTCTTGCCTAAACGCAATAAAGAGATTTAACAGTAAAGTACACATACAGTTTTTATATATTAAAAATATTTTCCAGGGTAGGGTTAAGGGGCGAAAAAATGGAACTAGTATTAAAAAAAATCGCATTTTGTTACAAAGCACGGCTTGTGGAGTATTAAAGCAAAGAAGTTTCGTCTATGTTACAAAAGATACCTATATAAAAATATTTTTCAGGGGCGCTGTTGTCATCTGTCATTTTGACAGTTTTAACATATTGTAAAATTGTTATGGTTCAAACCCTTTATAAACTTAACTTTTTTTTCAGATTCGGATGTGTACCGAAGAACACGTACTATGCAAAAAAATCTTGTATCTTGCTAAATACAAGCCAGAGCAGCATCAACTCTACCAAGATGGTAGGGACACAGCTCCAAAAATTTCCCATGACTTTTATTATAGACATTTCAACAGTAACTACAATATAAGTTTCGGGCAGCCCAGATCGGATAATAAGTTAGAGAACAGGTGAAAGCAAATTTTATATGTACGATGAAATAACGGCTAAGAAGGGGTGCAACGAAGTCGTAATTTTCTTGTTACTCTACATAGAAAATTTTCTTTCGCCGACTGTTCGTGAGCTATATCTATTCTCGGAAAACTGTTCTGTTCAAAATAAGAACTCTCTGCTGGTTCATTTTCTGCACACATTTATCAATACCACAGTGAAAAATATTAGGCTAATCATGCATCAGTTTCCGGAACCAGGGCACAGCTTTTTGGCCTGTGATCGATCATTCGGCTTAATCGAAAAAGAAAAACGTAAAAAAGAAGTAGTTTATACACCTAAAGGTTGGAGAAATTTGGTCTAGAACACATCTAGGAAATTGACTGTAGTAGAAATGCGTCAGGATATCATTCTCTGTACATTTTTAAAGTTTTATGAAAAAAACAAATGCTGAAAAAGAAAAGTTCTCTATTTCGAAATATCGTGTTTTTAAGTATAAAGATAAAAACTAATGTAGTGAAGTGTAGTATAACAACAGGAATAACATTGTTTTCTGAATTTGCTTTCAAAAAATCATCCGAGCCATATTCGTTGCCTTCAGAAAGCTTTATAACAACTATCCTCTACCTATCAATCAAAAGAAACTAATTAAGAATGTTAAGTCCCTAGCTGAAAAGTATGTACCTAGGAATGATCAGTGGTATTACGATATTATTTTTAATGCTGTTGGTCCTGAAATACCTCAAGAAAACTCCAATAGTGATGATGAGGATGTAGAAGTTGAGATGTTTTGAACTTGTGTTTGTATTTTTTTCGAGTTACTTGTGAAATAAATCAGTTTCCTGTCATACACTGAGTCTTGTTATTATATTTTGTGTCAAAAAACAGACAATTACATTCTGAAAAAATGTTGTTTAACAAAGAAATATGTATATTTTCATATTTTTTCGTAAGGAAAATGTTTTCTAGCGTGTACAGTTTGCTAGCAGTATTCGGTTATTTGTTGTTCCGAATACAATGTTTGATTTCATTTTGATACAATAATTAATAACGATATCGATGGGGTAATTGAAGGGCTTGGTGAAAAAACCGGTCAGATCCATTTTTTTCCGAAAATCACTTTTTCAATGAATTTAAGTATACTTGGGACGCTGAATCGTTGGGAATAAAAATTGGACAGCTCACCGATTTATAATAGAAGGTATAACATTTTATGGAGTTGTGTGAACATCATTTTGTGTAAAGAACCGGCCACCTTCGGAGCTGTCTGTTTCTTACTGCAAATGATAGATGGAGCTGCTTTCGCGTGGATATGTGGTGGGTGGCGTGATTGTTTATCTCAGTTGGCAGTTGTTCGTTATCCGTTGCGTTGAAACGTGTATTGCTTTTAGTTTTCACAAAAGCTTACTCGATTTGTTAACCAGGACAGTGTTTTTCAAAATAACGGATAATACCAGTAGTGAATCTGAACCTGAACCGTTCCGAGATAGCGGTAGTGAATATTTTCCATCAGATGAAGAGCAAATCCATAGAAGTGTACTCAACGAGCCGGGAACAAGCCGAATTAATAACAAAAAGGGGAAAAAGATTATTAAGTACCCGTAAATGAAGACATAATGTAATAAAAACTAGGAAACGTAGAGGAAAAGAGCATGTGAACTGGAAAAATAAAATAATACCTCGCCGAGTGACTGGACCAGATTGTAAATGCAAGTACAGGTGTTTTTCTAAAGTAAACGAGATCCAAAACTATTTTGACGCAGTTTTGTAACATTGGAGACAAGAGATTTATTTAACAGGTTTAATATCTGCAGAGAATATACAGCATCGCAGGGTTAAAACTGGACAAGGCGCTGCAAGAAGTCTGAGTGCGCCGAGTCTTGTTATTATATTTTGTGTCAAAAACACGGACAACTCCATTTTGAAAAATATTTAACAAAATAATATTTATATTTTCATATAATTTCATAAGAAAAATGTTTTCTAGCGAACTTTACTTTATTGAAAAGTAACTTTTAATTTCTTCAAATTTTTTTCTAATTTGAAAAACAATTTAATGTTGATACTGTGCAATTTTAAAAATCGAGCTGGCCGATTTTTGCATCAAGCCCTTCAATTCTACGAGCCTACAACTCATTATTTATAACAAGCAACATTAACGCCTATAAAACACAACGATTACAAAAATAAAAAAGTTGGACGCCTATTAAGTCTTCTTCTATTATGTCATTTTTGACCCGCAGAAATAAATGAATGGCTAAAAAATTATTTCTTCGAAAGTTTGTGAGTACAAAGCAAATTTTTAACGAACGTTAAACGAATTTGGGCAATCCATTCGCCTTCTTTCTCTGTACGAATACGCACATTTACACTACACACTAGTCTAAACTAATACCCAGTGTTTCTTTGTGTGCCGCTAAATGCGATTTATAGCTAGACTTATATTTCGTCTGGAAAGTACACGTCTGGCACTTGTACATCGCCACTTCCGAAGCATCCTTGTGCTTCAGCATATGCCTCTTCACGGTGACTTTATATTTCGTCTGGAAAGTACACGTCTGGCACTTGTACATCGCCACTTCCGAAACATCCTTGTGCGTCAGCATATGCCTCTTCACGGTGCGTTTATGTCTCGTCTCATAACTACACTTGGGACATTTGTACATTTCCACTTCCGAAACGTCCCTGTGAATCACCAGGTGTTCCTTGAGGTTGCCCTTGTGTTTAGCCACGTACGCGCACAAAGCACACCTGAACATCTCCACTTCTGAGGCGTCTTTATGGGTCAACATGTGTTTGTTGAGGCAGTCTTTATGCCTAGTCTCGTACATACAGAACATACACTTGTACATATCCACCTCCGAGGCATCTTTATGGACCACCATGTGCTTTTTAAGGTGCCCTTTATGTTTGGTCTCATAACTGCACAGCACGCACTTGTACATCTTTAGCTCCGAAGGGTCTTTGTGAGTTAGCATGTGCAGCTTCAAGCTATGCTTGTATTTCGCCTCGTATGTGCACGATAAGCACTTGTACATCATAACTTCTGAAGCGTCGTTATGGGTGAGCATATGCTGCTTTACTGCACGTTTGTGTTTAGTTTCATAACTGCACATTGTGCATTTATACATTTCTACTTCCAAGGGGTCTTTATGAGTTTGCATGTGTGCCTTAATGTCGTTGTATCGTTTGGTCTCGTACGTACAAAATACACACTTATACATTTTGGAATTTAAGCAGTTATTGATAAACTCAAAGTAACACCTCAAATCGTCTTTACAATTTGTACAAAAAACAGGATTTTTGATAATATCCAAGTCCTACGATAGAATTAAAAAATTGCTTGAACAAACAGTACAAAATACGTGCTCTTACCATTTCTGACATAAGTACTGGCAACATCTCCATATGCAGTTCTGTGTTCATTAAATTTTCCATGGTAACAACATCATTGTGTTTTAACTGGTTCATACAGAAACGACACAAAGTAAAATCCTTAATTAATGTTTCGTCTCCATTTTCCTGGAATATATCCTTCAACTCAAACTGAATCAATCTTCTGCTAACGGCAAAAGAAAATACCAGGTTCTCTGTATTTATGCATGCTGATTTAAAAGAAAATGATCTTTCAATAGCTGCTGCACAATTGTAACATACGAAAGAATTCTTCATTACGCTAAGATCCTAAAACATAAACGAATCGTTATAATTAATAAAACGTATAACTATACTCCGGTTTCGAAATAGTGGGCAGTAAGGTACAGAACACTATTTTTATGACCTGGTAATGCGATTCAACAATTCTCGTGTCTGTTTTACGTGTAAATTGTAGAGACCTGCACTCTGTGATCTCTGCTCTCTTCAGTCGCATGCAAGACAAGGCACGTGCCTTGTCTGTTTGCCTTATCTGGCCCATCTGTTGCAAATTACTTACTGCCTACAATTTTGAAACCAGACTATAAATTTGTTTTGATTAAATAAAATAGTGCCTAAGATTTACCAAGTTCAATAAAAGAACGTCCAACATTTCCAACAATATCTCAGTTAGCACTCGATATCCACTTCCTCCAACGTGCAAACAAAGTCTACAAAGCCTATTTTCGTTTACGCTCATTGTAATGTACTGTGTATATAATACGTCCCTAATTGCTAGATAATGACAAACTGGAAAAAAAATTTAAATACCCTTTTTTAAACTGTAGATTGATAAGGTTAGAATCCACTTCTTCTTCTTCACAAATAATCCTAATGTTTACTTCAAAATGCCTACAGGAATAAAATGACAAAAATATGAATAGTGGATATGTAAACTGTAGGTGTAAAATTGAAAAAAGTTGATATGTAAACTATAAATGTGATACTGTAGGTACAGTGGTAAAAAAATAATAATACAAAATTATTATTTAAAAAGAAATGATTATTTAAATGAATTAAAAACGTTTTTTTATTCATTCTAAATCAATAATTCCTACAATCAAGAACGGCGAAATTAACCTAATGAAAAGCTATTATGAATAAAATGAACAGTTACCACTACTGACTCGGATACAAGAGAAATCCAGAATAAGATTAAATGAAATAGGGAAACATATACTTATTATTGGCTATTATTGGAGGAATATCACGAAATGATAAATGGCGCGCTAAATTCATATATAATGGTGAATAACAAATTGTCACATAAATCCTTCAACCCTAACTGATGTACACATCGGCGGCTTGGGGCTACGCTGCTTAGACACACACGAAGAGGATTCAGACCGTCGAAAACGTCGCCCTCCGCCGTAGCCGTGGACGCCCCGTGTTACGTGAGGAATATCGACATCGGGCGAGACCTACACTTCACCACTGTGACGGAGAAAATCCGAGCCAGGCCTCGGAAGCTATACGATCAAGCAGGTGCCCATGACAATCCCTTCATCCGAGCAGCTTCGGACTACGACCCAGGAAGACACAAGAGACCCAAGATCCAGGTAGCATAACCGCATAGACCCCCTTTACAGGTCAAATATAAGTTTTTATTACAGCTGAGCCGTATTGCTCCACTAACCATATTATATATCAGAGGGTCTTACGGCCGTTTAAGCATTTCCTGTTACTGGAAAGGCACACGTCTTCCCTCTCACACACCTGACTCCAAATCCTGGGCCCCTTTTCTAATAGAGAAGGACCCCTCCCGAGTAACAAGGCTCACTCTCCTTACGGCGATGCAAGCGACGCGGTTCGTCTGCATTGTCGTGGAAGATCGCCTGATATGACCCAATTCTCAGGCGTCGTGCTGGTCGCGACACCCACGACAATACACCCCCGGGGAGTGACGCAGGCGAAGCAATGTGGCAGAACAAGGTGACCAAAGATTAAGAAAAAGCCGAGAAGAAGTCCCTGCTAGTGAGACTTAAGGGCGTCAGGACCAAAGGAGGTCGAGGGGAGCGAACCGCTGCCAGTCGCGCGGGTCTTGTTTGCGGGCGGCACTTGCCTCTCGCGTAGAGACCCACGAAATCGGAGGCAAAGCTCGGCCTACCTTCGTACGACGGTCCCGGTCTACACGATGGGCGAGTAAAGAGCGGTAATCTCCTTCGACTTGCCGACAAAACCCATCAAGGTCATTACACGTGCCAATTAATATTGGCGTGTCACATAAATGAAAAGTGAAAACACTTACAGAAGGTTATCCTTATCTGTAACTAAAGCGTTTATTCAGCAAGCCGTTACGTATTCATAATTCCTAATACAATAATACCCGAATAAACAAAACCGGAAAAAGAAATGATAATAATAATGGCTCAATAACAGAAAAAATCGATTTATAGGACAAACATACTAATAAATACAAACATATGTGTATAGTTTATAACTAAAAAATAAATAAAAATGGGGGGAATTTATAAATAACTGGCATAAATAAACAACAGAATAGTTTAGTGTATTCAATGCCTGAGCAAATCTTTGTAGGGCCAGAGTACGATCATAAACTCTTACTGGGTAATAATTCTCTATGCGAAATGACAAATGCTTTAAGGTAGTTTCTCCGGTACCATCCGATCCATAAATAAATGCCCGGGTAAACATTAAATATATTATGGAATATCAGTAGTCTAGTTTTCATTATTTTTGTTCAAAGACAGTTATCTATTCTCAGACACTGCATGTATACGTATACACCAGTGGCGGCTCGTGAATTTTTTTTTAGGGGAGACAGAATATGTATATCTACCGGTGACTCCTTAATGGCGCCGCAGACGAAAATTTTTAGAATTTTCAAGGTCACGCGAGTAATAGCCTATGATTCATTTCCGTTCATATTTTATTTTTGATAAGAATTGAGTCACCGGCATTACACATAACGTAATGCCGCCATGAGTAATCCTATCATAATAATAATGGTTTTCCATAGTTAGCATTTATTTAATTATAAATTAAATCTGCACTCTTTCTAAGCAGATACAATTATTCCAGTCGGTTTTACAGTCAGATCGCTGTTAGTTTCGTACAAAATAAAAAGTTTTTGTGAACCTGTAGTTATTCTTCAGACAACGTTTCTCCCGAAACATCATTGGCGGAGTCGCGGTAGGATTTGGCAGTTGTTTCTGTGAAGTAGTCTATCGAAGACATCCAACCCCGGATTTCATCAGGACAACGTTGGTTTCAACCATTAAGCTGAACCAGGACCAGAAGAAGTCTACAGGCAGAAACTACACAGTGAGTAGAGCTCAATAGTTGTATCTCGCCTCCTTTCTCAACCCTTTTCTGTGTCTCGATTTAAGTTGTTTACTCAAATTTACCGGACTAAGGCGTGAACGCTCGCGTAACAGTCCTTCAATTGTTTAAACGATATACGCGACTCAGTAAGGTCACTTGCAAGGAAATTCCTATCGCTATCACTTACGTAGTGTGATAGTTTACGGAAACAAACCTTTAAAGATTAACTGCCGTAGGATTAATTTTTAAAGAAGATTAATAATTTCGCTTACTTAGTGCGAGTATTATTAATGTTAGATTAAGTCAAACAAATCAATCAATTCAATTTTGAAAACTTAGTTTTAAGAGTCAATCATTTTATAATAATTTCGCTTACTCTGTGCGAGTATTATTAGTTTTAAATTAAGTCAAATAAATCAATAAATCAACTCAATTTTTAAAATTTAGTTTTGATAGTCAATCATTTTTACCTTTAAGTACATATAAATACACAGTAAATAATTAATTTACTTTGTTTTATGTCATCACATCACATACAGAAAATTTCTCAAAATTTATCTGAACCTGAACTTGACCAATTAACCGCTGTACTTTCACAATTCAGTATAGTGAGTCCAACTGTAAAAAGTTCTGATCAATTCTTTCCAACAGAAATGTCTCTAGATTTGCAAAAAGTTCGTAACCTTTCGGAATTCATCCCTATTTTCAATGGAGATGAAACTAGACTTAAAAACTTTTTCGAAGCAGTAGATAATTTACTTGATTGTTGTCCCGCAGAAAATGAATTACATATTAGAGTCCTCCTAAGCGTAATAAAAAATAAAATCACCGGAAAAGCACAACAACTTTTAGATAGTAGACCTGATATTTTAACGTGGCCCCAAATTAGAGATTTATTTTCACAAAATTTTAGCGATCATAAAAGTATAGAAACGTTGCAGTGCGAATTACAGCAAACTCGCCTTCAGCCTAAAGAATCACTACTTTGTTTTGGGAATCGTTTAGTAGAATTAAAATCAAAAATAATTTCTAAAATTATGATGTCCCCAATACCAAATGAAGAAAAACAAGGTTCAATTAAATTTTATGAGAATCAAATTTTCAATACTTACAAAATGAATTTGCCATCACACTATGAAACTATGTTGCGTCTTAATTATAATATAAAAACTATAGAACATGCTATGACATTTATAGACGAACAAATAAAATACGATGAATTTAAAAACTTAGCTCTAGGTCATACAAAACAACATAATTTAAAACAAGTCCAAAGACCTCCAGTTAAATCCAACTGGAATCAAAGACCATATTTTTCACAACCCAATTACTCACAACCTAATTATTTTCAACAATCTTATCGACCTCCACAATCGCAACAAAACTTCCCGTCACAACCAATTAATATTCAAAGTCGTCCTGTAAATAGGAATTATCCAACAAACTCTCAAGTCTTTGGTAAGCCCCAAAATGTCTTTGCGCCATCTCAGCGACCTAATCAACCTGTGAACAAACCGACCCCTATGTCAGGAGTCTCTATACAACCTCGCTATAATCAAACTCAACAAAGACAAATGCCACCACGTCCGTCACAACCTTCAGGCATCCGTTTCCAAAATACTAGACAACCTAAGTATCACGTAGAAGAATTATTTTCTAATGACTTACAAATCACCACTCCAGACAACCAACCGGACTACTGTGACTACTCCAATCAATATTACCAACATGAAACATTCCCCATTGAAGAACGACAAGAAGTCGCCCCGCTTGAGTCAGGAAGAGAATCTACATACAATGAATATTCATGGGAAGAACCTACAAATGAAGACAATGAAGAAAATTTTATCCAGGTACCTCAGGAAATCTCCCCTACGTAAACCACGAGTTTAACAATATTTAAATCCCCTGTTCATTACCCTACATCTTAATTCAAAATCCTCCTCTTAAACTTCTTATAGATACAGGATGTTCAAAAAGTATCATCCGTCCTGACATTATTCAAACTAATTTCCCAGAATGTATTTATCAAGACACGACCAGATTAAAGACTTGTACTGGTCAAACAGATGTTCAATTTTCCGCCCAAATTCCAGCATTTGCAGAATTTAACTCTAATAAAACATTAGATGTCCTTCTTTTCGACTTTCACGATTTTTATGATGGTCTTATAGGTTTTGAAGATCTTACTGCTCTTAATCTAAAATTAGATTTTGAAAATCAAATTCTTTATAATAACTTCACTCAAATTCCTGTTTATATGCGAACTCCAAATGAAACTTCAAGGACTTATTCTATAAATTCGAATGAAATTATTCTAAAACATGTCCCCGTTGATATAACTTCTGGCGACGTATATATTCCTCAAAATTCGACTTCTACTTGTCTCATTCCAGAGACTATAACCACAGCAAAAAATGGCTTAGCCCTTGTCGAAATTCACAACTTGGAAAGTAGACCTACTCAAGTTGAATTCCCAGAGCCTTTAAATGTCTTGCCCCTTGATCATTTCAACACTTATGATGCAAAAATTTTATCCCCTTCTGAAAAACCTACAGATATTGCTAATCTTTTAAGAACAGATCACCTCAATTCTGAAGAACGAAATGCCCTTCTCTCATTATGCAATCAATATTCTGACGTATTCTATTTTTCCGATGATAAACTTACATTCACCAACGAAATCAAACATCATATTAGAGTTTCAGATGAAACTCCTGTCCACACAAAATCATACCGTTACCCATATTGTCACAAACAAGAAGTCCAAAAACAAATTTCCAAATTACTCGATGATGGTATCATTCGACCTTCTTTCAGCCCATGGAGCTCACCTATTTGGATTGTACCCAAGAAGCTGGACGCTTCTGGCAACCGCAAATGGCGTATGGTCGTAGATTATAGAAAAGTTAATGAAAAAACCATTTCTGACCGTTACCCACTTCCAAACATCACAGATATCCTTGACAAACTAGGACGTTGTCAATATTTCACTACGTTAGACCTCGCTTCAGGATTTCATCAAATCGAAATGCATCCTGACAGTATCGAAAAAACGGCTTTCACCGTTGAAAACGGACACTATGAGTACACCCGCATGCCCTTTGGTCTAAAGAATGCCTCGTCCACTTTCCAACGAGTCATGGACAATATTCTTAAAAATCTCCAAAATAAAATCTGTTTCGTTTATATGGATGATGTGATAATCTTTAGTACTTCCCTTCAAGAACACATCCAAAATTTAGAACTTATCTTTAAAACTTTCCAAAAAGCCAACCTCAAAATTCAACTCGATAAATCTGAATTCCTTTGTAGAGAAGTTGAATTCCTTGGTCATGTCATCACTCCAGAAGGTATTAAACCCAATCAAAAGAAAATTGAAGCTATTAAAAAATTTCCAATACCCAAAACTCATAAAGAAATTAAGTCTTTCCTTGGTCTGCTAGGTTATTATAGAAAATTCATTCCAGCCTTCGCTCGTATTACCAAACCACTAACGTCTTGTTTGAAAAAAGATGCCAAAATCATCCTTACCCCCGAGTACAAAGAATGCGTACAAAAATGCAGAGACTTGCTTTGCAATGATCCTGTCCTTGCTTATCCCGATTATGAAAAAATATTTACCCTCACTACAGATGCTAGTAATTTTGCTATAGGCGCTATTTTATCACAAGATGGTCACCCAATAAGTTACTTTTCTCGTACCCTAAATCCAGCTGAGTGTAACTACTCAACTATTGAAAAAGAGCTTTTAGCTATTGTTGATGCCACCAAACATTTTAGACCATATCTCTTTGGAACGAAATTTATTATCGAAACCGATCATCAACCTTTGCAATGGTTGTTCAATCTCAAAGATCCCCATTCTCGTTTAGCTCGATGGAGACTCAAACTCATGGAGTATGATTTCGAAATTAAATATAAAAAAGGTAAACACAATCCCGCTGATCCACTCTCTAGAATCAGAATTGACGATTTGAACGCTATAGAAAATGAAAACACCGCCCAAGATCAACCAGTCCTAATACACATCCCCGAATTAGACGACCTAGAAACACTTTCAATGAATGCTCAACTAGGCAACCCCGAAGAATTGGACCAATTTATCTCCAAAATATTAGGAAATGAAAATCAAGATGTCACCACTGAAAATAATCTCCCGACACAAACTGAACCCGTGAAAACTATACAAGACTCAGACAATCAGACTACCCATACATCTCATGAAAATCCACTTTTTACTATGGAATATACCCCTAAGTCATTAAATTCTTATAGATACCAATATATAATTTCAGAAAATGATCGTAATATTAGTCATATTTGTTCTTACGAAAAAGTATTTGATAACCATTACAGATGGACCATAAGTCTTAAAAGTCGATCATCTGACCATGATGTTTTCAAATTTCTTATTCAATGGATTAAAAATATAAGTAACCATACACCTTGTTTTCATTTTTCTGATCAAAATGTTGAAACAAAAATTATTCGCGTACTTCAAAAATATTATTCAAATTCCGTAAAAATGGTAATTAGCCGCGAAAAAGTCGAAGATATTCCTAGTGAACAAAGACAACAACACATAATTAAATATATGCACGAAGGAAAAACAGTGCACCGCGGACAAAACGAAACTATTAAAGCCATTCGAAAAAGATATTACTGGCCTAATTTAGGACAACATGTAGTTAAATATATTAACACTTGCGAAACTTGCCAAACTTGTAAATACGACAGAAAACCTCAACATCCAAAATTTCAAATCACACCTACACCGGAAAAACCTATGGAAACATTACATATTGACACATAAACAATTTCTAACAGTCATTGACACTTTTTCAAAAATTGGACAAGCTTATCCTCTAGAAGCTAAAACAGGTATGTTAATTCAAAAGAATATACTCCTTTTCATTCAACACTATGGTTTACCACATAAAATTATTCTTGACTGTGGTAAAGAATTCAATAATGTCATGATCCAAGATTTTTGTCATTTACACAAAATTAAATTACATTTTACTTCCATTCAAGGCCATACATCAAACGCACCTGTTGAAAGGTTCCACTCGACATTAGTAGAATCACTCCGTTGCCTTAAACATGAAAACCCTAATGCCCCTATCGATTATTTGATGCAAATCGCCGTCTTAGGTTATAACAATTCGATCCACACAAATTTAAAACATACCCCTTTCGAAGTTCTTTTTGGTCATCTTGACAAACCATCTCCCTTCGAACTCTCCGAAGATGTAATCACTTCAGATTACATACAACAACATAAAGACCTAACAAAAGAATTGTATAAGAACATTCGTGACAACTTAGAAAAAACAAAAAATAAACAAATTTCTAACCTGAATGAAAAACGTGACGAACCAGAAACAGTTCAACCAAATGAAACTGTCTTAGTTAAAACCAACCAAGCCGAATTTAACAAGGCTAAACCTCGTTTTCTAAAAACTCAAGCTATTCAAGACAAAGGCCCCGTTCTTTTAACAAAGCGCGGCAAAATTCATAAAAGTATTGTCAAACGAAAACGCAAAATTCCTTCATTAACGAAGAAAATCTCTTTACAGGCTGAGACATCACCTGACAGTAACAACACTGAACCACAGCCTTCAACGTCACGAACACAACAAACTGATAATATCCCTTCAACGTCACAGACACAACAAATTGACTATGACAGAGAAATACCGCGAACAGAAATCTCACTTTCGACTAGTACACCTAGTCCTCCCCATGCTTCTCGTCCTGTTACAAGATCATGTACACGCTCTAAAAACAAGAAAACTAACTAATCCCATATACTTTCTTAGACTTTCCAAACAGACCAGATTAATAAATTCTTACCACACCTTCATTCATTCGATTGATTACAATACATTATCAACCAGTTTAAATCAACTAAACCATCAAATTGACTTAAAGAAAAAATATTGTTCTAAAAACAAAAATCGTATCGAACAACTTGACACTTTGTATAATTTAACAAATCAAAGACTAATCAACTTACAAAATCACGATATTAAAGTTAAACGAGGATTGATCAATGGTATAGAAACTATCCAAAAATTTCTTTTTGGCACAGCCGATGCTGATGACATTGAACAAATTAATAATCAAATAACAATTCTTAAGAAAAATCAAAATAATCTAGTCACTCAACTAAATTTACGCACATCCCTTATGGATTCATTAGCACTAAGACTTAATCAAACATTAACAATAATAAATAATAATACTGAGAAAATTAACCAAGACATGGATTTATTAGAAAACCTAATTGTTGATGTAAACTGTCACCAACTCATGACACAATTAAGTCAAAATTTAAATTTCCTCTTAAATTTTATTGATAATATAGAAAATGCGATTATTGCCTCACATGCTAATCTTCTCCATAACTTTTTCTTATCAAATACAGAAGTTCGCTATATCCTTAAACAAACGAAAGAACTGTACACTGAGAGTGAGCTCATCCATTTAAAGGACATACAATCTTATTATCAACTTTTTCATGTAAATATTATAACAAAAAATAATCAATTGATAATCAAAATTATTGTACCAACTTTTCAAAGAGACACCTTTCAAAGTTACCACCTGGTCCCTATTCCTATAAGAAACATCTCTCTTATACCACCCTTACCTTACCTGGTATTGAGCTCTACAAATCTCCACCTTTGGAAAGAGCAGCCATGTCCAACCCTCGAGGACAACAGTATTTACAATGGTTTACCTACCTATTGGAATGACCACTGCTATCAAAACATTCTGCTAGGCCAACAGCCTTCAAATTGTACTTATGTTCGAGTTTCCAGCATATCGTCCACTGTCTTGCAAGTTGCCAAAGACAAAATCTTAGTCTTCCCAGATGAACCGACAATAGCCAGCTCATCGTGTGACAAAGATCAAATCATTAAATTGGATCAACCCACCGAAATTCAACTAGAGGCATCCTGTCCAGCAACCATCAATGGATACCGTTACTACTACGACGAATCCCAGCTAGACGGAATCAGCCCCCATTTACCCGAATTCGACATAGAAACAGAGCCACACCTCCCTGCGATACATCTCTCGCAGATACCCTTGGAAAAGATAAGGAATTTACACGAGACCCTAAGTGCTCTTGAAACAGTGACACTTGAGAACTCTAATGATCACAATTATCACATATACATATTATATATTATTATTATTATTGTTATTATCTTTGTTGTAGTGTATATTTTTCGAAAACCATTATTGATAATTTTTAAATCATGTTGGAAACAAAAATCAACAGCTAAAATCATTTTTGACGAGACTCCAGGTCAGCCTTCTGCCAACCCTACGTCTCTTATTTAAGGAGGGAGGAGTAATAGCCTATGATTCATTTCCGTTCATATTTTATTTTTGATAAGAATTGAGTCACCGGCATTACACATAACGTAATGCCGCCATGAGTAATCCTATCATAATAATAATGGTTTTCCATAGTTAGCATTTATTTAATTATAAATTAAATCTGCACTCTTTCTAAGCAGATACAATTATTCCAGTCGGTTTTAGAGTCAGATCGCTGTTAGTTTCGTACAAAATAAAAAGTTTTTGTGAACCTGTAGTTATTCTTCAAACAACGTTTCTCCCGAAACATCATTCGCGTTTTCCTGAACCTTTAGAATTCTAATAAAAAATCTATTTATACAAAAATATAAACTTTCGCGAGAATAATTTTTGGAATTTGCTACCTTTTCGAAATAATTATAATTTTATTTATTTACATATTTACTTACGAATTACAGCTACTAAGGGAATAAACAAAATATGTTTTATTGAAGTTAAATATTGTTTATAAACCAAAAATTAGTTTGTGAAATTTACAATCAATACCTGAAATTTAAAATAAACCTCGAAATTGTCACTTTCAACACAATTAGCACATTTCCCCACCACCCTTGAGGTAGTGCTACAGAACGTTACTTTTATTTGTTGTGGGTTGTTCGCCGGTAGCCATATTGTCCCACTTAAACTAAATAACACTTCTGTAAAATAAATTAAAATAGTACGAGGAAAACGCAGAGAAAAATAATAAATAAAAGAAAATAAAATACGTATTCTTTGTAGGTAAACAGGTGTCCTCCACCGCGCCGAACTGAGATAAGTACAAGGGAGAAAGACTTATTTTGTAGCAAGCATTCCAGATGGGAGTGGGAGTGCTGGCAGCTAGCTGCCAGTGAATTAGTGGCGATTTAGGAATAAAAACTACTCGGTATTAACTCAAGGTCATTCGTCACGTATGGAAATAGATTTAACTGGAGGCTTGAAGCGGTTTAGCCTCCTGTCGATGAGCGGGTGGTAAAATACGTAACATGAGACATATAAATGCATAACTTGGCAAACTAGGCGCATATTTAAATTAATCAAATATGAAATAAACAGTTATTAAATTATTATCATAATAATTATTAATTGAAATATACAAAAAAGTAAATTATATAAAAAAAATAACGCTAATTAACACTCCTTAAAATATTTATTTATTTTTTAAAATAACCTGAAAATAATTTTAAAATCGAATAAAAATATTTTGACCCATCTTATATAGGTAAGTATTTTTTTCTCTAAAATTGCAGAGGAGGCTTGACCTCCTCTGCCTCCCCTGACCAGCCGCCACTGGTATACACACAACTACACGTTTAATAGTTGAAACTAGACATAGCAATGTTACGTTGTGTCGTATTTTAATTTATTGTTATTTGTATGTCTTATATTTAACCTAACTGTGTAAACATTTTAGGAGCGTGGACGAAAATTTATAGAAAAATTAAAGAAATACATTTTTATCGTGATCAGTTGCAAATAGTAAAGAAAGATTTGCAAAGCGGAAAATAATACAGAAACGTTTAAATTGTATTGCAAACATGAGTTTTGCCAAAAGTAAAGAAAGTAACTAATCTAAGCATTGGACGACGTAGGTATTGTTCAATTGACTGAGCTTGGCAAAAATTTAAGATGTGAATATAAAAACGTTCTTTCACTTGAAGAAATAAAAAAGGAAAGTCATTTAGGACTACATTCAATTTTATTTTAGATATTGTTTATGACGAATGTGTAGTAATAACATAAGTAGCGACTGGTAAAATGCATGCCGCTGCGTTGCTAGACGCTAATTGGCAAGTTCCCGACTTACCGAGCAAAGATTAAACTGGCATATTTTGAAAATCTTTATCTTCTCAACAAATCGAGCAACGGATTCTTTTTATTCAAAATATTTATATTGGTATGTATAGATGACTTATTTTTGCATAAAATGTATTGAAAATCAAGTTTTCAAGTTATGATGTTAAATGTTGGTCAACTGGTACATTCAAACCATGCAAAAAGTTCGTGGTGAAAAAATTGATGGTGAATATTTCCTTTATTGTTACGGGCAAAACATTTTTATTTAAGCAATTCCCTTCGAGAAGTTTATTCTTCATGTATGCCCGGCGGGGGTATATAGGCGACGCGATGGGATAGGTAAAACCTTCCCCCTGGGCAAATACACTACCGCAATCCAGGCCGAGCTAGTTGCAATTACATACAGTGTTCTGGGGGCAGACCGAAATCGGACCCAGGAGAAAGTATGTATCTGTTCGGATAGCAGGGGGGCGTTGGCAGCCCTGAATTCAGCAGCGACAGAGTCGAAGTTGAATTCAGGGCTTTCAATGCTTTCGTCCACGAACTACGCGTCCTATCCGCAGTGGCGGCTGGCCAGAGGTGGGCACTGCACACCCAGCTGTTTCCTAGAAGAAGAGGAACACAAAATTTGGAACAATACCAACTCACACGAGATACACCAGCACCCAGTGCATCCCGAGAAAGTCACTGTTTAGTGCGGATTTTGGTCTGGCGAAATCATCGGTCCGTACTTCTTCTAAAACGAAACTGGCATCGCCATAACCGTCAACGGCGAGCGCTACAGATCGATGATAGGCAACCTCTTGTGGCCTAAACTGGATGATATGGATACCAACGACATGTGGTTCCAACGGGACGGCGCTACGTACCACACAATGCATGCTACGATGTATATTCTGCACGAACGATTTGAGAGCATGGTTATCTCGCGCAGCGGCGACATGAACTGGGGATTTAATGCCTTTAGACTTCTTCCTTTGGGGCTATCTTAAATCGCAGGTCCATGTGAATAAATCACAAACAATTGATGCCCTTAAAGTCAACATACCGAACGTCATCCAGGAAATTCAGCCATATTTATGCGATAAAGTCATCGAAAATTGGACCTCCCGAATACGTATCACCAAGCAACGCCGCGGCTGACATTTGAACGACGTTTATTCCATACTTAATGCCATAAAATATTCATTCAAATAAAAAAGAATTAAGTGGATATCTCACATACAACTTGTCTTATTTACGTTTAAAAATCGAGCGTCCTTATTGTATGTAAGGTCCTATATGTCCACACTCGCTTCACGGTATTAAAAAGTAATAAGGGCTTGTAGGTTAAGGCCTGGATGCACAGTGCCAGCTGCTGACGTGACAGTAGACAGCTACTGCCACTGTGTACTCGCATGACAGTAGCTCGACTCACCTCGACCGGTCACACGATGAGAGTAGCTGCCATGACACAAGTAAGTATATGTATGCCCGAGACACCGCAGGCAAGTATGCATTTCGTTGTGTGCAAATATATACGTCGGACATCAAATGTATCGTACAATGATGTCGTAAAATATACAACAAATGACAGTGCATACCACAATAAGAACGGTTACAAAAATACTTTGCACTGAAATACTTCGCGCTGAAAGCACTGTACAAAAAAGAGGAAAAAAATAAGTACTTACTTGGGTTAGGGATTGGTTGCAAGGGAAATATTTAGGGGCAACGCATTTTAAGAGCTATATAATGAAGATTCTCGAGAATATAAAGCAGTTATGAGAGTGACACTTACACAGATCTGGCATCCTGGCATACATTTCTTCTGGGATATTGTATAGATTATTGTCGATATTTTTCAGTTTCAAAACCATCCGTAATAAAAACAATACCAGAGGTGTATGCAATCATAAATGAAAGTTTAAAAGGTTTTATTAAAGTAATTTTTATGACTCATAATCAAAAGCCAAACAACAGTTTATTTTTTTGAAATGCAGAAAACGTAAATTACTGCAACTGATAAATCTTTACGTTTTTTACATCTCTTAGAATGAACTTTACATAGTAATACAATAACTACATAGTTTAGTTTATATCGGACAATGTCATTCTTGCAGAAACTTCATCATTTGAGAATATTGACTGCGAAGATTGTTCTGTAGGTACCGATTGTAAAGAGTGTGCATAGGCTGAAGGTTCAGAAGGTTGCTCATAGTATGCAGATGTTGATGGTGTAGGAGTTAGTGGTGATGATGATAATTCTACAGTTAGTAGTGGTGATGGCACCATAGATTCGGAACTGTAATGTGAAGAGGTATACACATGTCTAGTATGGAGAACTTTCTTACGATATCTGGAAAGTATTACTTCGATTTCATTCTTCGCATCAATCCTGTTAGCGGTAACTCTCTGAGCTGCCGTGCCACGTTTTCCTACATATTACGTCACATTCATCTTCTAATTAAACTGTTATTTCGTTCTCTGAGTTCATTCATGGCTGCTTGGATTCCAAACGGTTCTGGTGACAATCTAATCTTTGATCTTGGTCTTTTTGGTGGCTTCATATTTCGTATCTCATTAATATTATTGCTATTGCTGCTAAGATCTAAGCCCTCGTTATTAATTTCTGAAGATTCTTCAGGCACCTCGTTTTCTGACGTTGATTCGTAATGTGATACCTGACGTTAACATGTAATTTTATTTTTCAGATACCAAATATGGAAGAATGGCAAATATTCAAGTAGGATTTTATTCCAAATGGAATTTCCCAGGTTTCTGTGCCGGTATCGATGGCAAACACGTAACAATTCAAGCGCCACTAAATTGTGGTAGTGAATACTAGGTATAGCTATACAGGAACTAATAGTATAGTGCTTATGGTCGTCTTGGATCACGATTATCGTTTTATATATGTAGATAAAGGCTCATACGGCTGTAACCTAGATGGTGGAGTTTTCCAAAAATACTCTTTGCATCCTTATCTAGAAAACAACTTATTGTTGCCTAAAAGTTGTATTCTAGTTGGAGATGATACCTTTCCTTTAGCCGTACTTACTAATGCCCTACAAAAGTACACCAATAACAAGAGAACAGATTTTTAATCATAGATTAAGCAGAGCAAGAAGGATTGTGGAGAATGGGTTTGGCATTCTAGCATCTGGTTTTCGTGTTTTGGGAAAACCAATTCAAGTTAAAGAGTTAAATTATAATTATAATATAAAAATAATTAAAGAATCTGCGATAAAGATCGTCTTATGTGCATGTACATTACACAACTGGTTACGTACCACCGCACCACAAACCTATACACCAATAGGAACGACAGATTATGAAGACATCATAAACTTTTAATTAAATGTGGGGCAGTGGAGGTCAGAAATTGACGAATTACCAAGCATCCGTCATTCACGAATCAATAATAGATCGAAAGCAATAGCCGAGAAAATGCGAGATAGATATAAAAATTATTTCACGCGAGGGAGCAGTTACTTTGCAAAATAATATGATTGTGTGATTCAAACAGTTCCATAAGTTGGTTTGATCCATATATAGCTCCACAAACTGTACATTTTGTTGGGGAACCCATCTATCCGCCATTTTTACTGCCACAACAAAAAGAAAACACGTGCACGCACTCACCGCGCATACCAGCTACTGACGTTTCGCAAAATAGCGCGAGTTGACGGCCGGGTCACTTACGAGCCGCTGCCTTGGAGCGTGGTGGGAGAAGGCGACTGATAGCCTGGTCAAAATAGACAATGGAATGTGTAAAGTCCCCATCGATCCCACATCTGCAAAAAAAAATTATTCATGGTCAAAATTCGCAGATATGGGTTTTTTGCATTTTTTAGCCAAACGGTAAGTTTTATCATAAAAATAGATCAAACAAAAACTGTCGATCATGCAATTATCTATAAAAATTGTTCTTACACTTTTTTTTCTAAGAATCAGCATTTCTGAGATATAGCGATTCAAAAGTTGTGTTCTCCATAATATGCACGAATACACCGCCCATATACATCACTGGGCCCGTGATACAAGTAAAAATATTAGCCTGTGTAACTTATACGTACAAATTGTACGATTCTGAAGATATAAGTATGTACGTAGACATTTTGGCCATAGAGTGACTGTTGTATTTGATGGCTACACAGATTGCAAGAAAAATTTTAAAGCCCCAGAACAACGTCGTCGAACTGCAATAACATCTTCATCTTCCGATGTCATTTTTGATCAATTTATGATAGTTCCCACAAGCCAACAAAAGTTTCTTGCTAATAGTCACAACTCTCGGTTCATTTCAATGTTGAGAGAAAAATTTACCACTGAAAATATTTTTGTCAAACAAGCTGATAATGACGCTGATTTCCTGATAATTGAAACAGCAATAGAACAATTCAACTCAACAAATACAACTATTGTTGTTGGTGAAGATGTTGATTTATTGGTATTACTTACTGCTCGAACTCCAACCGAAAAAAATTATTTATTTCTTAAAACCTGGGAAGGCTTAACAGCAATCGGAAATGTATTCATCCAAAAGTTTATCTGCTTTTTCAAAATGCCAAAATCACATACTATTTTTACACGCAATAACTGGTTGCGGTACGACATCAGCAATTTTCAGGAGGGGTAAAACAACAATTTTTAAATAGTTTGAAAAAAATATTTAGTTAATTGTGCTAAAGTTTTTAAAGAGAGTAACTCTACTCCACAAGCTGTAATCACTTCCTTCTTTCTGTATATGGAGCTCCAAAAAAGTGACCTGCTTAGATAAGTTTCGATACTTATCTTTTGTAAAAAATACTCAACAATAAACGAGTGCAATTAGCTTTTCTTCCCCCAACCTCTGCATCTGCTCATCAACATCTACTTCGGGTATATTATCAAGTTCAAGTGTGGCTTGGTAATCAACTGGACCCAGAAGACTGGGGTTGGAAGTTAATTGACAATACATTGGAACCAATCCAGACTTTACTCCCACCTGCACCGGTAAAACTTCTCAATACAATCTTTTGCAATTGCAAAAGGGGGTGTAGTGCTAAATGCGGCTGCAAAAAAGTTGGATTGTTTTGTTCATTAGCATGTACCAGCAGTCAAGGCCAGTCGTGCTCCAATGTTGAGTCGCCATCAAAAGAGGCTTCTTACGATATCGAGCGAGCGAGGAGACATCTGATGCATCGCCGTTAGAACAATTTACTTGTATCCAACAGGAGGAAGAAGAAGAAGAAGCAAGAGAAGAAGAATAAGACATTACACTTGAAGTTCCATTTGATAATTATCAGTTAGACGAATAGTTTTCCCCAATTACTCATAATTCACACCGCGTTCATCATTTCCAATAGTACCATTTTTTATTTAATACAATATTATTTAATTAAACAGTGGTATTTACCAACGGTGTTCCAAACGTTCACCTGACCAACGCCGGGTTAAAGTAGTAACCAGTGATTGTAATTGCTCAGACACGGTGAAGAAATCACAACTAGTCTAAATTTAGCTCGAAAGTATACTGAAACGAAGTTGTAATTAATTTAAAAATTACAACTGAAATATGTATGTAGAACAAACTATTGAAAAGTCAATGACAATTAGCCTTTCGATGATATAAGCCAGCTATTAAAAAAATTCGAATTCAACAGTTCATTTCTTTCATTCTAGTAAAAACAGCATTCTACTGATGTCGAATACCCTTAAGATATTAAATTTGGAACAGCAAAACAATTATTATTTTTAATACTTTTATAATTACATAATAATATAATAATTTTATTTACGAAACTTTTATTCTAACTACTTTTTTGATAATAGCTTCCTAATGTTTTGGGAATCCTTAAAATATGTTAGTACTACCACCACATTGGTATTTACCGCCACTTAATAGAATTGCTATTTCATATGGTGATTTGTTAAGGACTGAAGTTTGCAAGAAAATATGTTTATATTAAATTGTTTTATTTTAACCCTACATAAAATGATGAGTATCGGCGGAATTTTTGTCAAGTGCCAACAGGCCTTTAGTACTGTACAATTGCAAAGTTCCTTCACGAAGCACGAAGCAGAGGAAGAACATAACCTAAAATTAAACCTAGATTATTATTATTAGTTAAAAATACTCGTTTTTGTGTGCTATATTGAATTAAAACGAATATGAACCGAAAAGAAACTTGTAGACTTTGTTTTAACACAACAGGCAATTATTTTCAAGCGATAAATAAGACTACGATGGAAATATTGAATGTGCTCTTAATAAATATGGTAAGATTGCGTGCGTTCAATATTTCATCTGCGATTATATATCGAGCGTAGGATATTTATAGCGATTTGTTATTTTAGGATATGAATGTAATTAAAAACCCTGTTATATGCCAGAATTGTGTCGCGATTGCCGAAAGGTCCTTCCATTTCAAATCAATGTGTGTGGAGACTGAGAAATTGTTATGTTCTTTTGCCATTGGCAGTGAACAAACTACATTTGATATGAAAGATATATTTCAACATAATAAAAAAGGCGAAGCATTAAACGAAGATTTTGCTATATGTCGATTCTGCATGAACCATTCAACAATAAGTAACTTTCTTGCCATAAATACTTTGATGAAGGAACAACTTTATGTGCACACGTCAGAGTTTATACCAGAACTGGTAAGAAGGTATATGGTTTTATGATAAACATTAATTCAAACATGTTTTTTTTCCGGGTTAGGATCTTGGCATTATCATAAATCCTTTAATTTGTACAACTTGTAGAGATACTATAAAGTGTTATTTGAAGTTTGTGAAGAGCTGTTTAGATACAGAAAAGGAAATAAAAATGTATTACAAGGATAGAGGAAAAGTATTTGAAAAGAGAATGCCCCTAGATATTTATGAAGTAAAATTAAACACAACTAAGAAGAAAGAGGATATATACTCTAACAGTTTGATAAAAATTGAACATGTAGTCAATAAGAATGAGGAAAATGTATTAAACAAAAATCTTTATGAATATCAATCAGAAATAACACATGAACATAAATATCCGTATAATACGCAAATGTTGTCAAATGCCTCGTCAGACATAAATGCGGATCTGTCTGGAGTATCTGTTTATCAAGTGAAACAAAATATACCCTATGAAGGTCGCAGCAAAGGCGCATGCCAACAAAAAAGAGGCAAAGACAAAATTAGAGTATCACAGAGAGGTTCGGAAATAACGTACATCTGTAAATCATGTACTTATACGACAAAATATAAGAGTCGCCTTCGGACCCATTCGGCAACCCACAGAGAAGAAAAGACCCACAAGTGTGGACTCTGTACATTCAAGAGTAACCGGAGGCAAGACTACGAGAACCACGTGGTAATCCACAAGAACCGTGCGGAAGTAGAACTGTTTAAATGTGCCCTGTGTAGCTTCCAGACAACGCTGAAGTGTTACCTCCGGAAGCACATGCTGAGGCACAAACATGCGCCTGACGTGACGATGTACAAATGTACACTATGTTCCTTCGTAACAAAATGGAAGAACTCCCTCCAAATGCACATGCTAGTCCACAAGGACGTCTCAGAAACTGTACTGTTTACATGTAAGTTGTGTAGTTACACAACAAAATACAAGAGCAACTTTCAGACACATTTAGTAACGCACAGGGAAGAGAAGATCTACAAGTGTGCATTGTGTACTTTCGAGAATAACCGAAAACAACACTACGAGGACCACATGGTGACTCACAAGGATCCGGCAGAAGTAGAAATGCTCAAGTGCGCCATGTGCGGCTTCCAGACCACGTTGAAGTGTTATCTTCGGAAGCACATGCTGAGGCACAAGAATGCGACCGACGTGGCGATGTACAAGTGCTATTTATGCAATTTTCAGACAAAAACGAAGGACAGTCTAAAGATGCACACGTTAACCCACAGAGATATTTCAGAAGTCGATGCATACGTGTGCTCCATATGTAGTTATAAAGCGAAACATAAGGCTTCTCTTAAACGTCACGTGTTGGTCCACATGGACGCTTCCAAGATGTATAATTGTTCAATTTGTAGTTTCAAGTCGAAATTTAAGAGCGGGTATAAAAAGCACATCAAAGGCCACGAGGACGTGCCAGAAATTAGTATACAATGACGCAGTTTCCTAAGGCAACATAAGACCCATAATCAACTGGAATCGACTTTTTCATTCAACCTAAAAACTTGTGTACAAATAAAAAATAAAGTGTTTTTAATGATATCTATGTTATATAAAACATATTGTATTGCAATTATTATTTAAAGTAACTTTATTATCAGGTAACATAAAACCTTCAGTATGTTATCTGAAAACTAGATGTAATTCTCTATACTGCTATGCGTCTTATCATAAAACTACATTATTAACCAACTCACGTTTATGATGACTTGCTGAAACTTTATAATGTTCTATCTTTAAATTAATCTTTCGCAAATTGTATTTAATATTACTTTCAATTATGTCAGCATAAGAAAACTTATAAAGTCACAGCAAAACCGTCACACAGGCAGTATAGCTTCAGTACCTTATTTTAAGTATACTCACACATCAAAATTCTTGTTCGTCCATTAAATAAAATAAATTATTTTTAAAAAGTTTATATCCAGACAAGTAATTTAACATATAAGGGTGTATTGATTAATTTATAACCTAGCATAGAATTGATGAAAATTTCTTTAAATAAAGAAAAAGCCTTTCAAGCTTCCACATTTTTTACGATGTTCATAAAATATTTGGAAAAAAGTTGTTCGCCCTGGTTTGCAAACGATTTTGCCTAATACTTAATTCGATGAAAATGATTTTCCTGTCAAATATATCTTTGGCTTTGAAAATGGATTTTAGTCTAGAGGTGACAAACCTGCTGAGGAGAATGGATGGACAGTCGATGTTAAATTAGAAAGTAAGCAATTGATTGAATCAGGCTGTGGGAAATGTACCCCATGCTATAGACGTACGCATCATAGCAAGGATAACAAAATAATAATATAAAGTAGTTTGTAACAAACGCACTAAATTGTTACAAATAAAGATAATACTATATGTACTTACTCTCTTAATAAAATCCGGGAAGAAGATTGTATTTTCTCGTTATTATTATTATTATGATTATATTATATAGGTTTGGGCCTCATCAGCCGCTGATCGCATGGGTAGTCCCTTGGCGATCCCCTCTTATCCTGGTCATTATCCAAAAATGATATCCCATAAAAGGAGCAATTTAGGCACGTCCCTCGCCTTAAGCCTCGCCTCCTCTAGGATAACAGGGATCCCTAATATAAGATACCTCTTCTCCTCCAGTGCAAGGCAGGTGTAAAGAAGATGAATCGAGGTTTCCTTGTCTTCTTTACAGTATCAGCAAGCCGGGCTGTCAGTCAGCCTCAGCTTGTGCTTATATGTATTCAGGCTACTATGGTGGCCTGTTATGATTCCCACCAGGGTTCTGGATTTGTGCCTATTCAATTTAATGAATTCTTGGGCCCATTTCTCAATCTCTGAGTATACGATGAAGAGTTTGGTTATTCGACAACCCGTTACTCCTCTCCATCTTTTATTGTGCTGGTCCCTTGCCCAGCCTTTGATGCGGTCTCTGATCAGATTCGGACTTATTCCCACTGCAGGTTCTGGTCCATAGAGGTTTTCAATGGTCCCTAGTCTAGATATTCTCGTTACTACAACTATCTGGCAACAATACTAGATGCTAGTAAATACCTATATCAGTTAATAGCCACTTTGTCGAACAAATCACCAACGGCTATTATATCGCCATATTTCACGACCCTTTAAATGTCCAAATTCAGTGTGAAAAAAAATGGACTTTATAACATTACAGGGCAATTACTTACCTCATTACATTATCACCAAAGTGTATTTTTCGAATTCCAGCATACAGACACGTTAATGAAGGAGAAGTTCTAGACAGTCAATCATTATTATTACGGGAGATAAAAATATCGAAAAAAAAATAAGTTCCAATATCAAATTAAACATTAAGAATATCCCGCTTGATCAGCTACATACGCTTCAGCAAGAGCAACATCAGATAAAACCGATTAATCCTGATGACAACCCCTTAATCCGACCTAATCTATTGACAATCCCTTTATATGCTATAATCGTACTTAGTTATTTTTATAGCATTTATTGTTCACAAAATTTGGAGGTGTAGATCGAGGAAGCCATCTATCTAGCCTGACGAAGAAGAACCCCAAAACCTCTGCCTTTCTTCACTCCTATTTCTGCCTCCAAAATATCGCAGACTATTCCCCCATGTCTCAGCAAGTGAATTCTATCTCTTCTACTTCTTTATGTTTTTCCACGTACTTTTCTCGCCGACTTTCTCCAATACTTCTTCGTTTCTAACCCTATCAGTCCACGGTATTTTCATCATTCTTCGGTAACACCACATCTCAAAAGCTTCTAATTTCTTCCTACTTGCTTCCCCTACCATCCAGGTTTCGCAACCGTATAGTGCCGTGCTCCATACATACGTTTTCAAAAATCTCTTCCTTGTTTCTAAGTTTATTACCCCCGAACATAAAAGTGCTTTCTTTTTGTTAAAAGCTACTCGACCCTGCGCTATTCTTTGTTTTATATCTTTATCGCTTCTTCCATACCAATTTATTTTACTTCCTAAATAAGTAAAGTCTTTAACTTCCTCCAATATTTCATTATTAATTTGTACTTTCGTTTTTGCTCTGCTGTCGCGCCCTCTGCACACTAACACTTTAGTTTTGTTTTCATTCACCCTCATTCCGTATTCCTCTGTCAACACTACCCCCATTTCGTTCAACGCTGATTCTAATTCCTCCTTACTAGATGCTAATACTGCTATATCACCCGCGAATCTCAGCATTTTTAGTTTCTGTCCCTGTACTTTAATCCCGAAACCCACCATCTTTTACCACATTAATCGCCTCTTCGATGTACAGATTAAAAATTAGTGGCGATAGCGTACATCCTTGTCTTACTCCTTTCCTGATACTTACTTCCCTTCTTTCCCCTTCTACTTCTATAATAGCAGTTTGCTCTTTGTATAGATTGTGTACTACTCTCCTATATAGGGTTGCCATAACAATGTGTACAAGTTGAAGATGCATGTATCTCCTCAATGTTTTTTGAGTTCCATACAGTCACGGGAGAGACATGGCATAGACGATCAGGCCATCTGAACACAGAAGATTTAAATAAAATGAAAAAAGGATCTGTGGATGATTTGACCTACCCAGGAGAAGTTGACATTAGTAAGCTCAGCTGTAAAGTATGTAATGAAGGTAAGCAATGCAGACTTCCTTTTCCGAATAAGAGCTTGAGAGCAAGTGCTTTACTTGAACTTATCCGTACTGATTTATGTGGACCTATGGAAGTTACGCCACTTGGAGGTTCTCGATATTTTTTGTTTTTTGAAGATGACTAGCAAAATGACCTTTGTATATTTTTTAAAGAACAAAAATGAGGCATTTAGTAAATTCAAAGAATTTAAGGCTGTGGTAGAGAAGCAGCAAAATACCGAAATTAAAATTTTGAGGTCAGATGGAGGCGGAGAGTTTTGCTCCAAAGAATTTGACAATTTCCTAAAAGATTGTGGAATAATTCATCAAGTTACCAATGCGTATACCCCTCAACAAAACGGATGCTCAGAAAGGATGAATCGTACAGTGGTTGAGAGGGCCAGATGTCTCTTATTCGATGCAAAATTAGGGAAGGAATTCTGGGGCGAAGCGGTGAATACAGCCGTATATTTGTGGAATCGTTCCATAGCTACTGGCCTACAAGATAAAACGCCTTTTGAGGTATGGACAGGCAAGAAGCCTAACCTCAAACATTTAAGAATCTTTGGGAGTATTGCTATGGTTCACGTTCCAAAGGAAACTAGATATAAATGGGATAAAAAATCACATGAAATGATTTTTATGGGGTACAGTTTACATTTTTCAAAAGAAAATTTAGATATTCAGGGTTTTGTCGATGCTGATTGGGCCAGCAGTTCTTTAGATAGGAAATTAGGAAATCGTACACTGGATATGTGTTTAAAATGAATGGTTCTGTTGTTTCCTTTGAAAGTATCAAACAAAAAACGGTCGCGTTGTCTAGCATGGAAGCTGAGTACATGGCCATGTCAGAAGCTGTTAAGGAGGCTATTTATTTAAAAAAAATTATTCATGAATTGACAGATGACAATAAATGTATTCAGATTTCTAATGACAACAGAAGTGCACTGTATCTGTCCGCAAATGCAACATACCATAAAAGGTCAAAGCACATTGACATTCGGCATCATTTTGCAAGAGATGCTATATCAGATAATTTAATTAAAGTTGGTTATTTGCGTTTGGAGGAGATGCCAGCAGACATATTGACTAAAGGGCTGAACTTTGAAAAGCATTATAAACATCTAAAGAATTTAGGCTTGCATGAATAATTTGGTTGATGTCTTTGAGTGGGGGTGTTGAAATAAATAGTCAAAGACTACAACAAATTATATATTAAATGTTTATGTTGCGCCATCTATGGGTTAATGATCCAACTATGTGAAGCGCATGTGTATTGTGCAATCTGTCTTTGAAATAAAAAGTACAAGAAGGTATGTACTGAGCTGTGGATGTGATATCCTCGTTTCCTTTTGTATTCCCGAATTTCATCAGTATTCACAGTTTACATTCACTTGGCGCTCATTTTCAATCGGTATGAAACATTCCTATAGTAAGATGTATACATTTTCTATAAGTGATTTGGCTGCAATTGCCATGTTTGCATGATGAAGGGCAACAATACAAGAAGCGCAGGAATATACAAGAAGCGCGGGTTCATGACATTTGGAGAATTTTTCATTCTATATAACGGCCTTGTAGATGATGAAACTAAATTTTTACAATATTTTCGCATGGCAAAACATACATTTCAATACATTTTGGATAAAATTACAACACGCATGACGCAACGGTCCGCTCACGGTACGTTCAAAATATCCGCAAGGAGAAAGACCGCGGTTAAGGATCCTGAGCGAAGCGCCAAATATGAATATTTCCATTTAAATAGCATGTCACAATATGTTATCGCGTCTTGAGTGGAGCGTGACATTAACTACAGTGTGAAACTGCCTTTAATCTATTACTTTATGCACGGATGACTATGACAGTGTTTCTCTATATATGCAGTCTACGAGCAAGTCTCTTTGCTCGTAGTATGCAGTACAATCTATGCATACAGTAACTATCTATATATTAATTTATGAAAAAAATAGTTATTTCGTCTATTAACTATGATTTGGACGATTTCACTCTTAAGAAGAAGAAGAACCTAACCTTTCGTTGGTTTTCAATGAATACTTTGGTGTAAGTTTGTTGTTTTTGCGTTTCATCAACAAAGTAACTTCGGTATTGTGCCACGATAGAGTTAATTTACATAATTATGACGAGAAACCATATTTGTAGACTTTGTTTTAACGGGACAGGCAATGATTTTAAAGTAATAAATGACATGAGGGAGATATTAGATGTGCTTTTACTGAATATGGTAGGCTCAAGTCAATTATGTATCTACCAAAGGATTTTAATAGTAACTTGTTGTTATTTTAGGATATGGATATAATTAAAAACCCTGTCATATGTCATAACTGTGTTACAATTGCTGACAGATCCTTCAGTTTCAAATTAATGTGCATTGATACAGAAGGATTGATATATTCTTTTGCTATTGGCAGAGACGAGACTAGATTTGATTTAAAAGATATTGTTCAAGGTAATAAAAAGGGAGAAGCATTGAACAAAGAAGATCCGGCTATATGTCGGTTCTGCATGAACTATTCAACAAGAAGTGCCATTATCGCCCTAAATACTTTAATGAAGGAACAACATTATATGAAATTGGCAGAGTTTATGCCAGAAATTGTAAGTCATACAATATTATGTTAAATATTCATTAAAATTCTTTCTTTCTGTGTTAGGATCTTAACATTATCTTGAAGCCTTTAATTTGTACACCTTGTAGAGAGAATCTAGAGCATTATTTCAAGTTTGTGAAGACCTGTTTGGATACAGAAAATAAAATAAAAAAGTATTACATAAATAGAGAAGTATCTGAAAGAAACATGCCTCTCGATATCTCTGAAGTTAGATTAAACATAATTAAAGAAGTAGACGATCTACACTATAACAATTTTAACACAATTGAAGATATAGACATTAATGATGACAAAAACATATTAAACGAACATCTTTATGAATATCGTTCAAAAATAAAACATGAAAATGTAGATAATATAGAAAACTTGTCAGAAGTAACTGCAGACCTAAATGGTGACGATTCTAAAGTATTTACTTCAGAAATAAAGATGTGCAAGTGTACTCTGTGTCCATATGTGACGAAAGAGAAGAATAATCTCGGTATTCATATGCTAACCCACAAGGCGGCTTCAAAAATAAAAATGTACAAGTGTGCTCTCTGCTGTTACGAGACCAGTAAGAAAAGCTCCCTCATCAGACATATGCTAGTGCACAAGAACCCCTCGGAAATAGACATGTTCAAGTGTTCAGCATGTAATTTTGAGACAAAGTATAAGGGTTGTATGAAAAATCACACATTGATCCACAAGAACGTCTCAGAAATAGAGATGCATAAGTGCACGCTGTGTTCCTACAAAACAAAACTGAAGACATACCTTAAAATGCACATGGTAGTCCATGCAGACCCCTCGGAAACGGAGATGTTTAAGTGCTCAATATGTAGCTACAAGACAAGGCGTAAGAGGAATTTAAGGAATCACACTCAAGTCCACGACAATATCTCGGAAATGGAAATGCAACAGTGTCCGCTGTGTTCCTTCACCACAAAGAAGAAAAGGTGCCTCAGAATACACATGCAAATCCACAAGGAAGTCTCCGAAACGGAAACAAAAAAGAAGATCTACAACTGTGCATTGTGTACATATGAGAGTAATCGAAGGCAAGACTATGAGAATCACATGGTGACTCACAAGAACCCAGCGGAAGTGGAAAAGTTTAAGTGTGCCATATGTAACTTTACGACCACACTGAAGAGTTACCTTCGAAAGCACATGCTAAAGCACAAAGATGCATCTGTAGCTAGGATGTACAAGTGTTCTATATGTAGTTTTGAGTCAAAATATAAGAGTAACTATAGGAGACATATCAGAGATCACAACGAGTTGATAAAAGATGATGAATCGATGACCCAGATGATAGTCCACAAGGATATGCAGGAGGCTTCTGTTGTTTGAGGGGTAATACCACTGTAATAAGCTAAACAAATGGGTTTTTTGATAATTTTTTTGGATGGAAGAAAAAGTAATAATATAATACTATTTAAGGAAGTTTTTAGACAATATATTTAAGTACGAGGTGGACCACGGGAGCGGGATGTTTTGAAAATGTTATTTCCTAATTATGCATAGGTTGCTGTGGAGTTGCAGCGCAACGTCAATTTCGAATTCATTTCAATATTCCTCGTCGCGGAACAGTTCCATCTGCCCATGCCATAAAGGAATGGATTCGTAAATTTGAAGAAACTGGATCAGCTAAAGATGTCAAACATAAGGGACCAAACAGAAGCGTCAGAAGCCTTGATAACATTGATCGCGTTAGAGCAGCTATAGAGGGCAGCAAAAACGTTTAAGTCGAAAACAAAGCCAGGCTTTGGGTTTATCTAGGACCACTTTTCTTCGAATTTTGCACAAGGGTCTCCATTTCAATCCTTACAAAATCCAGATTGTCCAAGCACTGAAACCAACAGATTCCCCTGTTCGCCTGCATTTTGCTGAAACGATGTTAGAGCAAGAAATTGATGTTCACAATTTATGGATGTCTGATGAAGCACATTTCCATTTATAATTTCCATATAACAACACATAAAATGCCGTTATTGGGCTTTGGAAAATCCACAGGAACTTCACCAACAGCCGTTACACAGCCTGAAGGTAACAGTATGGTGTGCAATGTCTTCAATGGGAATTATCGGTCCTTACTTTTTGAAGATCAGAATGGAAATTCTTTGACAGTCAATTCTGCGCGCTATACTGTAATGATTAATCAGTTTCTAACACAGCAATTGAACACGTTTCCACAGAACAATCTAAACAGTTGGTTCCAGCAAGATGGCGCTACTTCTCTTACCGCAGGAACATCAATGGATGCTCTACGAATATTGTTTCCAGGTCGCGTTATTTCCAAAGGCGGGGACATTCAGTGGCCCCCAAGATCGCCAGATCTCACGGCATGCGACTACTTTTTGTGGGGTTACCTAAAAAGTAAGGTTTTTATTGATAAACCACGAGATATTTGGGAGCTCGAAATGAATATTAGTGAAGAAATTGCTAACATACCACTGAATATGTTGCGTCGCGTTATGCAGAATTTCAACGTTCAACTTCAAGAGTGCGTAGAGAGAAGAGGACGCCATTTGCCCGGCATAATATTTAAGAAATAGAAATGGCACACAATTATCTTTTTATAGTTATACTTTGCTTTAATTAAGTACAGTTACTTTCTTTATTACATCGTCTTCAAATCTTCCCGCTCCCGTGGTCCACCTTGTGCAATACAAAAAATTATTGTCGAAAAATATCCAAAAATGGCGACATTGGAGTCATTCTCGCGAGATATGTGGAACTTGAGGCACTCTGCGGCATGCAGTATAACTGGTGCAAATTTGAACCTGGAAAAAAATTCACCTGATCTACATGTTTATAGCTATCGAAATACGTAGGGGATTTTGAAAATATTGATTTTATCAATATTTTTGATATTGAGTGATTTGATATCGAGTGATTAGCGAATGTGGAGGTATCTAAATAGAAAACGTTAAATTTTCGACAAAAAAAGCAATCGTCTGTTAATAAATAATGTTTAAATTACTTTATCGAGAAAATGTTGTACTTATTTCACTTCAAAATGTTATTTTAAAGATATCGTTAAAAATTCGCGTGAAAAGAATGAAAATTATTAAAGTTATGTTTCGAAAAATCATGTTTCGAGAAAAACGCTCTTAAAGTTTCTAAATCTGTTATAGACATGAAAGAATGAAAATCCCAACCGAAAAAAAAGTTTACCATTATTCTGCTATCCCGGAACCATAAAGTTGCCCTTATGTTAGAGCGTGCCTCTTTCACTGCCTCTGTCAAGGACATTTCGGCGTGCCTAAACTGCTTAGCATCGGCTTCCAAAAATCGTTTGATTGAACGCCAATATACATTTCCAAACCTTTCATAATTCGAAGAAAATTAGTCAGACCATCATTAAAAATGCACACAGCAATATCGGTCGCTATATTCAAGACTTTTTGC